>CM050939.1:19284832-20578582 GCA_027789145.1 Solanum arcanum | reverse complement strand
TGAATTAAATCCATCACCAAGTCATATTTGAACAATAATCATGACTAAGAATACACTTCATTATACCAAATCAAGATAACTACTCATGAACCCTTATCAAGTCAACAAGTGCAATGATCAAGCAAAGACCCATAACATTACTCAATCAAGGAACCCAACAAGAAACCATGACAAACAACCTACTTCACATATCATGACATTTAGATATACATTTCATAGTATTTTAACAATATAACCCAACACATACTCATAAGTTAACTAATCAACATATAGTGTTAAAGTTCATCATATACATGCCATATATCATCATAATCATAAATAAATATACGAACATCCTTCTAAGACTCCACTCTAGGCTAACTAGAGCAATGCTTAGGTAGAGTCTCATACCCCTACGTAGACTAAGCTAGACCCCTTAGGTCATCCTAATTAGAGTTTCATCCTTAAATTCATTTTACCTTTTGGGAACATCTCACTCTAACCGACATAGACCACATAAGCTAGTGTGGAATCTAGTGTCATAAAACCCTACACCGAAAGGAGGCGGACAACTTTGCAAGGTAGTATCAAAACATAAAACATAGCAACTACGTGGATCCATTAGCTAGTATTCCTATGGGGGCGACATAGTTCAAGAACTAGGAGATATAGTTGGGACCTTCTTTATGTTCCATGCATTGTAGTCTCCATTCTCAAGAGTACCTTAGTACTCCTACCTTCCCTATGTAGGAGGTGACACTCCTCAATCTTGTTCACTCGGTGCTAAGCTAGAGTCCCTTTTTGAAATGTCTTTAATTCTTTTATTATCGATCATAGCTTAGTTTAGGTCATAGGGTCTACCCCTTGTACCATCATTATCATCAATAGCTTAATAAGAATTGCATGAGCATAAGTCCTTTCATTAAAATTCATATAAGTGAGGTTAGCACATTAGCATTACGTATAATAACAAGGCACATTGATAGACATCATCCTTATATCACATTCACCTTAATCAACCTCACAACATAATCAAGACATTTTAATTCAACATCATACCATCCTACCAATCCTAATTCAAGGCTTAATCCAATATAACCTCATGACTTAACCACAATAATTCACAATTGGAAGTAAACATAGAGATTATAAGACTTACAAACTCACCTTCATAGTTCATCATTTAGGCCTTACCATAAACCCTCAATTCAATCCAATTTAGATGTATCACATCATAATCAAATAATCAACATGATAACAAGACTAGAAGAATCACTACACCATACTTCAATACTAAATCAAAGCTTAAGACAAGATGATTAGGTCAATTCTCATAACCTAGATCACTTCTAAAAGACTAATATGAAAGGATATAAATATACTAATTTGTTTATAATTAGTGTAACAACATTATATAATGGTGATTTAACCAATAATCAAGTCAATTGAATCAATCCCAACCAAATTCACATCAAGATCAAACCTAGAGTTAAGGATTAAGGGTCATGTTCTTCTATTTAGATCAAAATATCACAAATTACACATAATCAAGTTAAATAAATGTTAATATACCCATTATATCCTAATATACCACTAAAAACTCAGTTCTTAACATCAAATTTTTATTGAATGAAACTTACTTGAAAAAACCCAACTTTTGAAATACTCTGAAGGAGCCCTTTGAGGAAAGAAATCTCAAAGGTGATTAAATCTCATACCTTAACGTTTGATGAAGATTTGTCGGAGAAATATTTCCTTTCAATCCCCCAAAACCTCCCCCTAGTTTATATTTAATGGTGTCTTCCAATAGTGAGAGAAGGAAGAGAGTTTATTTTTTTGTGAGTTGTGCTTAGGCTAATGAGGGTTGAGGTCTTTATATGAGGGATTAAATTATTTAATTAATCTTAATTTAAACCCTAAATAATCCCTAAACCCATTAATTATTTTAATTTGACTTATGTTAAATAGTGTAGAAAAATGGACCCTCACTGACGGAACCCCATCGACGGGCCGTGTGTGAGTCGATGGTTGGTCCCCCGTCCGTCCTGAACAACCATCGTCTTGGTCAAAGACTTGTGCAGGCGAGGGCTCTCCCATTTTGTTTAATTGTGGGACTACCGTTGGCATCAACGCCCCGTCGATCCACACATGAGTCGTTCCTTGGCTTTCGTGGTTTGCACACTTCCTAGACAATGTTGCCTTCTACGTGCTAGGGTCCTCCTCGAGGGACCTTGGTTGGTCCTTGGGCGATCGTACCCATACCTTTATATCAAAAATCAACTTTGACATATGTTTTACACCCTTACACCTAATTTCATGAATTTCCGACTCCTAAAAGCTAGTCAAATAGGCTTAGGCATGCTAGTACCTCTTAGAACTAGTTTCCAAACGTCATGGACGTTCTTGGACGTTTTGGTTCCTAAACTTCCTAAATGACATATATTCATTAAGAATGTCTTAAAACAGTGTTTAGACCCCATGGAAAATATTTTATGATTTAAGACTCGTCTTGAATTTTCGAAATGCTACATCCTACCAATCCATTATCACCACTTCAATCCATGGCTAAATAATCCAATTTAATACCAAAAATCCTTTACCTATTATCAATTCAATACAAAAATCATAATACACAATGAATCTAGGTCAATTAAATATAAATTTATCAATCTAAGAAAGCCTATATGTCGATCGAATACAATTATTACATTATTCCATAGCCCATAGAAAACTACACTAGATTTCATAAGCATTAAGACAATATCAAGTCAATCATAAAGTAGTCAAAAAACTAGGGTTCATGAATTTCATGTGTTCATAGGTTAATTGTGTTAAAATCATATAATTAACATAAATATAATAATAATAATAATAATAATATATACATATATATATATATATATATATATATATATATATATATATATATATATATATATATAAATATATATATATATATATATATGTATATGTATATATATATATATATATATATATATATATATATATATATATATATATATATATATATATAATGATTCAAAACCTTTAATGCAAGAACCCATGGATAGATCATAAAATTGGACAAGTTCATCTTTTGAAAACTTAAGAAATATCTTTGAATTTTGGGATCCTTGATGAATAGAGTTCCAAGGATCAAAAATCATACCTCAATGATGTTAATCCAAGAAATTGATGAAGAATAACCACTCAAATCTCCAATTCAAGATCTTCCTTGAGTTTTGGCTTCAATGGAGTTCTAGAGACTTTCTTAGAGATTTTGGGGTTTTGATTTGAAAGAATGAATTCACCTTAGGTATTTAGGACTTATATATCCACTTAAAATACCTAAAATACCCCTAAGTAACCGCCCAAACTCTTATTGAGTTTAGGGTAAATTTACCAATTCACCCTTCACTTAATAGTGAAGTAGGCGAATTGCAGGCATAAACCACATCTAGCCATTGACGGCCCGTTTCTTAACCAACGGACCGTCTGCTGGTCAGTGGTTTAGGATTGAGCTGGTTATTGGAATATTTTCCTTCAAAGCGTAAGTCTTGAACCACGACCTCCGTTGACGAGGCGTCGACCAGCCTACTGGTCGTCGTTTGGAGCTGGTCTTGACAGCCTTTGACTCAAAAAAGGGTCCTTCCTCAAGGACCCTTGGTTGTTCCATGGGGATGTTTGCCTGGACGTTTCCAACCCAAATATTATTGTACAAGAGTTTAGGACCTTCCATAAAAATTTCATCCAAAATTAACAAGGTAAAATTCAACGAAATATGCCAAGATACACAAGGTCGTTTCAAGACAAATCTTTCGAACATCATGGACGTTCTTGGACGTTTGACCTCCAAACATCATGAAACTTGACACACTGCCTATAAACACTACTATTACTCATATAAAGACCTAATAAGATCATGAAACACACATATACATACATAAACACATATGAGACACATAGGTGACTAATCGTCAAACGTATTGGTCGTCCCTTGACGTTTGACTTCCAATTCACCTAATAATTTTGACACTGCCTTAATACCACATTGTAAACAATTTTAGGACCTTATAAAATCATGAAAAACATTATAGGCTCTAGTTTCACCTATGTCGTTTTAGAGGTATTAAAGTAAGTGGCAAAATGAAAGTTGATGAAATCCACCGTAAGTTTCTTTTTAGAGATTTCTCTGAAATTTGGGTCAAATGTGTCAGAAGTTTTGTCCCAATATATAAAGATATATGGGGCCCACGACTTATGAAATTGAAGTTTTATGAGTCTACACACCAAACCATTTGTTCATACGACTTTGGAATAGAGAGATATTCATGATTTCGAGAGACTACACAAGTAGGAATGTTATGTGGATCCCCTAGGTCGGTGGAACTTTTTATATATCATGTTCTTTGACTGTTCTTCATTTTACTCAGTGAAGAACCAGAAAAATCACAAAACCCGCTTCTAGGAGCATACAAGTTCTAGATTTTCTTGACTTATGTTCTTGACAAAATTTCTCTACGGATTGAGCTCATCAATATGGTATAATTTTTTTATCGATTTCATAGAATATCATACTTTGGTGTTGGGACAGCAAGGGTTTGGACATATTTCAAGGTTTTGAGGTGTATTAATAACTTAAGATCAAGGTAAGAACCTTCTTTCATGTTGTGCATATGGGGCTATAAGGATGCATAATAGGTCTATGAGCTGCCTACAGGACTATATTGCTGCCTGCTCGGATATAGTAATGCCTAAGAGGGTTATGTGACTGCCTACGGGGCTAGGGGACTACCGATAAGGGTATATAGACTGATCGGAACCTTTCGAGCCTATGGGGGCCTGAGTAGGTTGTCTTGTGTTTTGCTTGTTCCTGCCAAACTTATGGGGGCTTGGTTAGGTTGTTGTTTTATTATTTTTGATAAGTTTAGATTTACACTAGGTTGGTACACATATATTATCCTTGACTTATTTATCGGATTATTCAAATATATTAGGATATTTTCTCGTAGTCTATTGCCTTTCATACTCTGTACATTATTTCTTACTGACGTTGATGTTTAACCATAATAACTGACACAACTTCCAATGCAAGTGTCTGCGATCGCATAATAGTATAGTATCCGAACCAACGGTTAGGGTCTTGTCCCAAACTAGTGATTTTGAGAATTAATAGAAAAATAAAATCAAGTTCTAATTAGTCAGAGCTAAAAACATTAACAAATAAAAACATACTAAATCAAATACTAATCTAAGACTAGATTCTTGGGATGTGATAGAAATACGACATAGAATAAAGTATGAGGTACATGTTTTTGACGATAAATTTGTTTAACATTTGTGACTAGGCTTGACTATAGAGGGGGTAAGCTTTCTCTTGAACAACTTAACCCGAATCGAATGGGGTCCTCTAAAACACCAACTTGGTGCATGAAGAGCAGCCTCTGCCTTAACCCACTCACTCTCTCGAGCTTAATGTGTGAGAGAAGGACAAGGGTTCACTCTATCGAGATGAACCTCATATGGACCCTATCCCATCGGCCATCAACTTAGTAGTTTTGGTTTTACGACCTCTCTCTCGATCAAACCAAAAACAAAGAGGTGAAATTATATTTTCAACTAAAACCCCATTAATTTCATACACAACTACAAAGTGAAATCACTTTTAAACAACAAATAAACCATCAAAAAGAAAGACCCAACAGATAATCTAACTCATTCGACCCGTTTAACCTCTGTTCCGCAACCTTATTCCAATCCATTTTTAACTACTTCATTGCCCACATGGCCTTATGCTCTAATTCAACCGGTAAGTGACAAGTTTTCCCATATACAAGTTGGTAGGGGGACATACCTATAAAAGTCTTGTATGTTGTCTGGCAAGCCCATAGAGCATCATCAAGCCTCCTTGACCAATACATTCTACTAACATTCACCATTTTTACCAAAATCTGCTTAATCTCCCTGTTTGAGACCTCAACTTGCCCATTATTTGAGGATGTTAAGGAGTGGCCACATTATGGCAAACCCCATATTTTTCCAATAATCCCTTAAACAGCTTGTTGAAAAAGTGGGATCCCCATCACTGATAATAGCTCTTGGGGTGCCAAATCTAGAAAATATGTTCTTTTTCAAGAAAGTAGTGACACTCTTCCCTTCATTATTCACAAGTGAGATAGCTTCTACCCATTTTGACACATAATTCACTTCCACAAGAATGTACTTAATCCCATGAGAACTCACAAAAGGGACCATAAAGTCAATGCCCCACACATCAAATAATTCAATCACAAGAATGGGATTTAAATGGATCTCTTTCTTTTTCAAAAATGCCACCATCGATTTGGCATATATCACATGCCTTGGTGAAATCATGAGCATCTTAGTGGATGGTTGGCCAATAGTAGCCAAATTGCAAGATCTTGTGAGCAGTCAAGATACCATTATGATGCCCACCTACAGGCAAAGAATGGCATGCCTCCAAAACACTCAACATCTCAACTTCCGGCACACAACACCGAATGAGCCCATCGGCACAACTCCGATATCAGTATGGATCATCCAAAAGGAAATTTTTCACATCATGCATGAACTTTTTCATTTGATGAAAGGACAAGCCCGGTAGGACGATATCACTAGCCAGATAATTCGCAAAATCAGCGAACCATGGAATCAAGTCTTGGGAGGCAGCCAGTACATGCTCATCAAGGAAAGTATCATCAATTTTAGTCATTTCACCTAACTCTCTCATTGTTTCTTATTCTAATTGGGACAAGTAATCAACAACTTCATTTTCGGTCCCTTTTCTATCTTTCACCTCAAAGTCAAATTCTTGCAATAGTAATACCTAATGAATCAACCTTGGTTTCGCATCCTTTTTTACCATCAAATATCTCAAAGTAGAATGATCAGTATGCACTATAACCCTCGTGCCAAGCAAATAAGAGCGAAATTTCTTGAAAGCAAAGGCTACTGCAAGGAGCTCTTATTCAGTCACGGTATAGTTATTTGGGGCTTCATTAATGGCTTTACTAGCATAGTAAATGGGATGAAGGATTTTTTCCCTTCTTTGTCCCAATACCACACCAAGAGCAACCCCACTCACATCACACATCACCCAAAATGTCTTGCTTCAATCTGGAGAAATGATGATAGGTGCAGACACCAACTTTTCCTTCAACTCACCAAATCCTTAAAACAGGATTCATCAAAATAAAACTTGCACTCTTTCTCAAGCAACTTGCATAAAGGATGTGCAATCTTTGAAAAATCCTTGATGAACCTCCGGTAAAAGCCTGCATGCCCAAGAAAACTTCTCACACCTTTTAATGAGATGGGTGGAGGAAGTCTCTCTATTACCTCAACGTTAGCTCGATCAACCTCAATACCTTTCTCTGAAATGCAATGACCCAATACAATACCTTATTTCACCATGAAGTGACATTTTTTCCAATTTAGCACAAGGTTGCAATCTTCACACCTCCTAAGAACCTCGGACAAATGACTCAAACACCGCTCAAAGGAGTCAACAACAACTGAAATCATCCATAAACACCTCAATAGCATCCTCTACCATATCATAGAGTATCGAAATTATACATCTCTGAAACGTGAACGTTGCATTACACAACCCAAACGGCATTCGCTTGAACGCAAAGTCCCATAAGGACTAGTAAAGGTGGTTTTCTCTTGATCTACCAGTGCAATAGAAATCTTATAATAACCTGAATAACCATTAAGAAAATAGTACCAACCTTTTTCCTGCAAGTCTATACAACATTTGATCCATGAAGGGCATAGGAAAATGGTCCTTCTCAGTCCATGCATTTAATTTCTGGTAATCCATACACACCCTCCATCCAATCACCACTCTCATCGGGACAAGCTCATTTTATTGATTGAGGACCACAATCAATCCCCCTTTCTTAGGTACACACAGAACAGGGCATACCCAAATTCTATCGGCGATTGGATATATCACTCTAGCATCCAACCACTTAATAATTTTCTTCTTCACCACCTATTGCATAGGTGGATTTAAACGTCTCTGGTCCTCAATACTTGTCTTATGATTGGACATGAGTTGGATTTTATGTGAACAAACCCCGGGATGGATCCCAATCATATCCGTAATAGTCCACCCAATAGATCTTTTAGACCTTTTTAACACCTCCACCAAACTCTCAACTTGATGCACATTCAAATCTGATGCAATAATTATCGGTAAAGTGTCACCTTTTCCTAAGAATAAATACCTCAGATGAGGTGGTAGATCCTTAAGTTCTACTTTTAAAGCCTCCACTTTAAATGGTTTCGCGGGTGGAGAATCGTGATGATTCATATCTAGCTACAACTTCTTTGTTTTAAACCGAACATCACCTTGATCAAGTGTCGCGACCAATGACCCATATTCTTTTATGCAATCACTATCAAAATTCATGATCACTGCCGCTAGTGCTTCTACACCCAAACGCTTTTCTATTTGCACCTCAGATGACTTTTCCACCTTGTAAGATATGGCAGATACCGATTGGTTCTCACTACTCTTCCTCATGGACCTACAAATATTGAAATTTACTTCTTCATTGTTCAACCAAAATTTCATTTGCCCTTTTTTCATAACAACCAAGGCTCTACCCATAGTAAGGAATGGCCTCCCAAGAATAATAGGCAACTCAAAATCGACCTCACAGTTCGGAATCACAAAATCGGCCAAAAATATGGAAGACTACAACACATCGTAGAGTATCCCAATAGGCCTCTTCACCGTTCGATCGGCCATCAGTTGTGCATCGCAGTGGGCTTTGGGTCACCCAAACCCAACTTCTTGTAAGTAGACAGAGGCATGAGATTTATGCTTGCCCCAAGATCACATAATGTTTTTGCAAAGTGTAATAACCCGATTGTACATGGAATAGTGAAGGCACCCGGATCTTCTTTCTTTTGCACTAGATACCTTGTAGCAATAGCACTACAATGTTGCGTTCTATCATCATCCTCAAAACTGACCAATCTTTTCTTAGTGACCATATCTTTCATGAACTTGGCATAATCGGGCATTTGTTCAAGAGCGTATATCAAAGAGACATTGATGGAAAGCTATTTGAGAATAGTGATAAAATATTGATATTTACCATCCTCGGTCTTTTTCACTAACCTCTGTGGGAATGGAGGTGGTGGTCTAGGCATAGGGGTCACCTTTTGGGGTACCTCAGCTTTTTTCCCCGTTTTATCTCCTAACTCACCACTAACCTCCACTGCCTCATCATCACCCGTTATCACATTTTCTACACCAGACGGCATCAGTAAGTCAATGGTTTATTTTCCACCTCGAGTTGTGACTGCCACACAATGTCCATCATTTTTTAAATTTTGGAAATTATTGCTAGGAATAGTGCCCTGTTGGCGCGGGTTCATAGTCGAAGACAATTGGGCCATCTTCAACTCAAGATGATTGATCGAGATTGCATGTGCATCAACTTTTTGCCCAATACTCGCTAAGTCACTCCTCAACTCTTTAGTGTGCTCATCACTAGCATCAAACCTCCTCATCATTTTCTGCAACATATCCTCAACTCGCGTCATACTGCCTCCTCCATCCTTAGGAGCAACTTCCTGATTTTGAGGTGGAACATAGGTCCTACTCATATCATTTTTGTTACCATAGTTACCCCGGTTGAAGTTGTTGTCGCGGTTGTAATTCCCATCTAGAAATAATGACCCTATCGGTTGTCATTACCATAGTTTCAACCTTGATTTATTGAAGCTTATTGCCAAGTCTCCTTATTGGAGCCTTGGGAGTTTGGTTGAAAACCCCCCGTCTGCTCATTTACCGCATAAGAGTCCTCCTCATCGTAATACTCATCAGTCGGCGGTGGTGGTTTAGACAAGTAGTTCACCGCATTTACCTTTTCTGCACCCCTATTGATGTGTTTCTATACCAACCCAAGCTCAGGTCTCATTTGAGCCATTTCTTCATGAATCTCATCTGTGGTTGGGTTGTGTGCGGATTGCACTGCAAAAGTGTTACTCCCAGTATCTGACTTCCTAGTGCTCCAAGCTTTATTATTTTGGGAGATTTTCTCTAACTTCTCAGTGATTTTAGCATAAGAACACTCCCCTTAAGAACCACCCACTATCGTATCCATTACTACTTTATTATTATCATCTTGTCCCCGATATAAGTACTCTTTCAGTGACTCATTATGGATGAGGTGATTGGGGAAACTTCTCAAGAACGAGGTGAACCTATCCCAAGAACTACTGACTAATTCTTCTGGTACTGCCACAAAATTGTTCACCCTATATTTGTCATTTAGCTTCTTAGACACTGGGTAGTAACGTGGTAAGAACACATCTCTTAATTGATTCCAAGTATAGATTGAGTTATAGGAAAGCTAGGTAAACCATATAACTGTCTCTTTTGTTAGTGACAGATGGAACACTCTTTACCAAATGACGTCCATGTTCAAATCAAGCCTCCCCATGCAACTCTTACACACCGACCTCACTTTGGCGATGTGAGCATGTGGGTCCTCAGAAGATAGTCCAGAAAAGAAACCTCTAGTTGTGAGCATTTGCATCAGACTACTAGTTACCACAAAAGTATGACCCTGTGGTAGAGGATATAGGACAAGTGGACCGTAAGAGTCAGTGATGTTTACATTTCCCCTATTGTAATCTTGAGGATGTGTAGCGGGAGGTTGCCTCCTTATTTCACCTTCTCACGATTTTCAGTTAATAATTGATCATGAGATTCAACCGGTGGTGGAATTTCCCGGTCGAACTTATCCTCAAGATTACCAAAATTTTTGTTCATTCTACGCAGTGTATAGTTCAGTTTGGGGTTAGGTGAGAGTATGATATCTCTGCTAAACTTAGGTAATGTGCTTAAAGTTAATCTAAAAGCCACATTCACTGGTAGCGGCGCCAAATTTTGATACGCTCAAATTTACTTCTGGAAAAGAAGTATAAGCGGTTGAATCAATTAAAGAACCCAACTATGACGTAGGGGTCGATCCCACGAGGAAAATGATTTACACTTAACTTGAACCTACAATTAATTTTATTTAATCAAGCCCTTTCTGGAAACAGGTAATAAAAGGGGGGTTTTAAATAGAAAAAGGAATTAAATATTTCTAAGTAAACAAGTAGCAAGTATGAATATTTGATATTTATAAAATGATGAGAGTATTTAGGGTATAAGTGTTCCCCACAAGTTCATAACGCGGTAATTCTAGCTATAACAATTCTTTCCTAGTATCTTGCATGCAAAATTGTAAGTTATGTATCCCTAATTCCTTGGTCCATCTACGTGTGTATGCTTTATTAAACATTACCTTTACCTCATATTAAGCATCATAATCGATGTATGGCTTTGTTGTTACTTCGCACCAATCAACACTAGCCTATTAGATAGTGTATACTAAATCTACGTTGATAATTCTTTTCTTACTATCTACCTCCTTGGTCCGGCAAATAGCAACAAGGCGAGTTCTAACGCGTGCACTCGTTAAAAAGACTTCTTAATGAAAGAATTATCAATACATGCAAGACACTTTTTTAGAATTGTTATTTTTGTTAGTTTTTACCTTGTTATTTACTCATGGTTCCCACAACCCTAGTTATGAATTTAGTTAACCATGTTAACAATCACACAATTCATATTGATTAGACAAGAATTCATGCAATTACTTTGATGAGATTGAAAAAATCCACAAAATTACTTGAGTAAATCAAAGCCTTGCAACAAACAATTTCGGAAAGTAGAATATTTACCAAAATCTTAAGTTTGAACTAGGATAATAAAAATGAAAAATAACAAAGATTCTAACCCCAATAATGAGGTTTTTACAATTATTTATAATAAAGAAGTCCTAACATATAAAGAAAATCTATTTAAGGAAAATCTGCCCAAAAATGCGTCTGAGTCGACGACCGGACCGACGGACTGTCGAGGCCGTGATGGACCGTCGAGGCCTCTCGTTGTTCCACACATAGAATCTTTTTCAGATACTTTCTTCTCCAACTCACAATTTCCATCGACAGAGCAGGATGATAGTCCGTTGAGGAACGACGGTCCATCGATGGCTTCCGTTTCTCCACACTTGGAATCTTTTCAAGACGGGTACTAGCGCTACTTTCTATTACTAATGATGGATGTGGAGAACAGTCTGTCGTGGAGATGACGGTCCGTCGATAGCTTCTGTAGCCCCACACTTGGTTAGAATTCCCCGATCTTTGTTCAGCAGCATTTTCTTCAGACGACGGTTGCAACCTACGGACCATCGAGGGCTCGACGGACCCTCAATGGCTTCGTAGGTCATCACTTCTGCAATTTCAACACAGTTCTTCCGCATTTTCATTCTGACAGTTTTCCTGTAAAAAAAGAGAAAAGTACATTAAAACCATTACAAAAGGCCTTAGACACACAGTAAACTAAAGGAAAAAGCATTGGAAGTCCGTGAAATTACGGTACATCAGTGTATCAGAGAAACGTTGTATCATAGAGTTTGCAAGTCGTGTCTAGTATAGTCTTGTCTATAAATGTGTTTTGCACCACATTCAATAAGCAAGAAGCTATCACACATGTTAGAATAACTATCCTTATTTTGGTCACCTCGTGCTATAGACCGATGTCTTAAGGGTAAACGTTTTAGCCTTTCAACTACTATTTGTATGCAGATAGAGATGGCTGACACTGGATAGACTACCGCTAGCCAAAGGCTAGATACAGCTATATGCGAGGGTATCAGCAAGATACTATAGGTGGAGGTAGCACATTGTGAGACCCGGGGATAGATATCTTCTCAATCCCTTATAGTTTCTCCATCGCTTGAGGAGCCTTTGAGGGATACACATCTCCGCCTCTACTAGAAGTACCACCTCTAGTCCCTAATATTCTACCTGATCAAGATTTTAAAAGTGTAGTATGTATTTTAGCTATGTTAGTAACTGTACAATGCTAGCCACTTGTGCTAGTTGTTTTTGGACCTTCTAAGGGGCTAAAAAGTTCAAGAGCTTGTGAATTTCTTGCCTTGAATCCTCCAAAGTTTACAGGGATAGATCTCATAGAGGACCCTCAGCACTTTGTTGATAAGCTTCGTAGGATATTCAAAGTCATGTATGCCTCAATGACTACGTTAGTTGAGTTAGCAGCATTTCAATTGTTTGATGTTGTAGTATTATGGCATGAAAGTTGGGATAGATCCAAGGGAAAGATGCAGCTCTATCCACTTGGGATAGCTTTACAAAAGCTTTCATAGATCATTATTTGCCTCAAAAGATGTAGGGATGACTGGGTGGACCAGTTTCTAATTCTCTGACAAAGCGGCATGAGTGTCCAAGAGTAGAGGCTGAGATTTGATTCATTGACTAATATGAACTAGCATTTGTTGATACGATGCATTAAAGGGGGTGTAGATTTGTGGGAGGGATTGACTCATACTATATTGATGCTTGTTCTACCACAGCATTATATAATAATAATATGCATATCTAGTGAATTCAGGCATTTGCACAAGTCATAAAGTATCCGGGCATCTATAGTATATGAGAGAGGATCTAAAGAGGGAAAGAAGATAGTTTGGCTCGCTGGTTTACATGGAGATTTTTATGGTGATCCCAGACCTCGATATTCTATTAAGCCACCTACACCTCCACCACAGTAGTGCGAGGGTAGTAAATGTGATTATGAGGGATAGTCAAGACCAGGTGATGGTTCACGAGAACAAAACTCTCAACAATAGAGGGGTTCAAGCCAATACAGGACAACACCTCCGTGTTTTGCTACTTGTGGTAGGATGCATTTTGAGAGATGAAGGTATAGTTCCACAGTTTTTTTATTCTTGTAGACAAGAGGGGCATAGGTGGAGGAACTTCTCGACCATAAGTCAAGGTGGCATAAGACAGTAGTCTGGATCAGTATTAGGTTCTTCCTCATATAAACATTCTATAGGTGTGGACCCGAGACTTCAGCAGGTAGAGGCAGAGCTGGAGGCTTAGAGAGAGCATACAGTTCTGATTGTGGACAGAACCGTACATATTCACTATGAGGATGACAGGACTCAGAATCATCACCATATATTGTGACAGGTGGATAATTGTTATCTCCCATTTTGTGTATGCTTCAATAGATCATGGATCTACTCATTTTTATGTACCTCCATTTATTGCGGGGAAGTTATTTATAGTACCAGAGTCATCCGATCAACCCTTTATTGTATATACACCTGTTGGTGAGCCTATTATTGCCAAGATATCTATCAAGATTACATGGTAGATATTTTCAACCGCCAGACCTTTGTAGACTTGGTAGAGTTAAAGATGGTTGATTTCGACATAATTATGGGTATGGACTGGTTAGCATCTTGTTATGCTAATGTTGAGTGCCGGACAAAGATTTTTAGATTTCACTTTCCAAGAGAGGCAGTTCAGGAAAAAAAAGGCGATACAAAAACACTGAAAGGTAGGTTTATTTCCTATCTTAAGGTAGGGAGGATGATTACTAGGGTGTGAATTTATCATCTTGTTTGAGTTCTTGATAAAGATTTAGAACCACAGACTCTTCAGTATATATTTCGATAGTGAATGGAAAATTTATTTTGTTATCGATATGCTACCAGGTACAAAACCCATATCTATCCCTCTTTATGGAATGTCCCCTACTGATCTAAAGGAGTTGAAAGATCAAGCCAAAGACTTACTGCATAAAGGCTTTATCATGCCTAGTGCTTCATCAGGGGTGTGCTAGTGTTATTACTAATGAAAAAAGATGGCTAACTAAGAATGTGTATCGATTATCGATTACTGATAGCTCAATAAGGCAACTATAAAGAATATATCCCTTTTCGAGGATCGATGACTTGTTTGTATGACAAGTTGACATCAGCACTAGCTTCTTATGATATGTATAAATGTTAAGGTTGACTTCATTTGTTACAAGTTATGAATATGAATCACTCTTTTTTAATTATGTTAGTTATGGATGACATAAAATTAAGATATGTATGATGTCGGTGACGAAAATATGATACTTAGATTTGGATAGGGTTATAGGATCTTACCTTTGCATTGCAGTAGTATGGCTTTAGGATGCTAATATATTGGTTTGACTTATGTTTCTCTATGCATGTGAATAATGGATTTTAAACTTTATAAATGTATGATTTCAACTGAATGTCCCATTTATGCATGTTTTAAAGATTTTATGCATGGCTTCCATACTTAGTACATTATTTGTGCTAACCCATATTTTCTACGTTCTATGAGTGTAGGTTCCGATCGTTGATACGTACCACTTCCTTAAGTAAATCTTGGGTTGACTATTCCCTAGGCTTAGTGAGTCCTCAAGTTCAAGGAAAAAATGTTAATATTTCTAGTTTCAATTGTACTTCCCACGTTGAGACTTTGTTGATGTAAAAGGACTTTTGACCCTATTTGTACTCAATATTGTATAAGAGGTTAATGATACAAGTGTAGACTCTTACGTTCGTTTATGAAAAAAAGTTGACTTTGATTGTAAAAGTTTTTAATTTTTCCGCATTATTATATGTCTTGATGTTATGATTATGTTGAGGGATGTATGAGACCCCTTCGGGCTCAGGTACTCCATGTTACTCCTAAGGGATAACCCCGGGTCGTGACACTCAATAAGTGGGAACTCAACATCAATATCTATATATGAGCCAAATATGTGAAAAACCCTGCCCCACCAGTTTCCTAGTCAGGATGAAAGATATGATCTTAGTTTTCTTAGGTTTGTTTAGCCCTTACCACTCTAAGATTTCCTTACTCGGGATCTCTAGATTCAAAGTCTTAGAACTTCAATTAAGCACAACATAATAGGTGGACAAGCAAGTCTTGTATAAGATTACATCTAAGTCACTCGTATCCTAAATAACATAAATCAGTCCAAATCTGAAAACCCATAATGAAGACAGAACAAGCACTATATATAAGGGTGAGTATGAAAAACTCTCCAACTAGGTAGAAAAATGGATGGGGGAATCAAGCACATCACAAACTATATCAAGTCCCAAGGCATATTTTACTAACACATAATATTAAGTAAAACCATAACAAGAAAATAGTAGCCATCCAGAAATAGAAAATAATAGTACCTATGATCACTGTATCATATGCCTCAGCCTCGAACATTCCCAGAAAGGCATAAAATTGAGCCATGTCATCCAGACACGCAACATCATTGCACAGCTCCCCTACCAACATTACTATTTCCCTAGTTTCCTATAGTTTGTGGATTGACTTTCTATCAGAAGTCTCATGTGTGTGTTATTTTTCGTCTTACATACTAATTTTGGGGGTTTTATGGGTGTGTGCAATCATGACCTCTACTATTAGGTCATGACAAATTAGTTCGGACACCGGTTCTATAAATTAAATAGTAGGATATATACTAGAGTCTAACGGATAGGTATGTAAACATTCTTAGTTATCTTTGAGAGGTTATAATGTAGTTAGTAGGAGAAATTCCTTTTATTTCATTCTTTTTATATGTGTTGTTCATACCAAGTGTTTCATATCTCAAAACTATTCTCACTATATAGATGTCGAGTACTTGAGCCAGTACTTCATAGGGCAAGGTTGTATCAACTACTAGATCCCAGTTGGTGGCTGAGGTAGAGTTAGAGTTTGTAGCAAACAAAGAGGGAAAACATGTGCATGAGGAAAATCTAGAGAGGTATAATTTGAGCTCATACTAGAACATGTTGATGTTATTGAGCAACAGATTGAGGTGAAGGGAACAGCCCAACCTCTTTTGGTTCTAGACTGTAGTTCAATGATTCGTAAATTAATCATCAGGTAATTGGATCGATTGGATAGTGTGTTTCATTCTGGTATTCTTCGGGGTACTTCATGTTCTCTTATTACAGTTGATGCTACTCCTCAAGTTATGGGCCTAGTGTGGGATTCCAGACTCCTAGTTCAACTTCAGCACCTTCCTTAACACCTCTGAGATTTGCAGTACTAACTATTTATGCTAGTGTATCCATGTCTATTATTGAGCAGACGAGTTTTGAAAGATTTGGTAGATTGGAACCCCAGGTGCGAAGACATAATTGGAGAGAAAGTTAATGATTTCTTGAATAAGTGCCAGGATAGGTTTTTAACCTAAGTATTCTATAGGCTCATAAGGTGACTTATACTTCTTATAAGTTATCAGGAGTGGAAAAGGAGTAGCGCATGTCACTTTTTGCTCGTAGAATAGTTGATTCTCCAGCTATAAATGGGAGCAGTTCACTGAGGTGTTCGATAAGTTGGAGTAGGGCGCTTTATCAGGTTTTGAGTATAAGGCTCCTTTCCATGAGTTTTCCCCCTATGCCATGTCTAGCATCCCCAAAGATTTTTAGCGAATTCATAAGTTAGTAAAGGAATTCACAAGTTATCTTCACAAAGGCACAATATAACTCATATTATCAGGTGGTACGTTCAAGAGTATTATTCACAATACCAAGATGATTGAGAGTTTTCGGCATGCTAAGAAGGATAGTGGTTCCAAGAGGTTCCTCTGCAAGGTCACTTTAGCGGCCACTCATCCAGAGGTAGAGATTATTAAGAGTAGGGCTTATAAGGTTATCATGGTAGACCAGTGTAGGCCTCCATTAAGAGTAAAGATAGTTTAGTGGGTCTCGGCCTTGTCAGACTTATAAGGGTATGCATAGTGGATCCTCAATATAAAGAGGGCTTGTAGAATCTTTTGGTTACACTCACAAATGTACTGGTCCCCGAGGTTTGTTTTTTTTTTTTTTTTTGAGGATTTTGGGCTTAAGGGAAATGATTTCCCTACAAGTGCTTCATGTATTATGTAGTTAGGGTCATATGTTACTTATACTACACTAGCTACAGTGGAACGAGGTACTTCATTGATTTCTAAGGGCAGTGCCAAGGGCACTATGGGTGGAGCTTTAGTAGCTCGAGGACGTGCTCGTACTAGCCCTAAGACTAATCGTGACTGCAGTCAGTTCTATGTAATGCTGGGTAGATCCAAGGTAGAGTCTTTCAAGAGTTTTACATACTCAAATTCACTTCCAAAATTCCTTACGAATTCCTTAACTTCTTGGCTACTATAAAATATGATACGAGTGATACGCTAAAATTACACCTCCCTAAAGAACCATAAGTTATCATTATTAAGTAAAGAACCCAACTTGGAGGTTGAGGTCGATCTCACAAGGAATATGGCTTAGACTTAACTTTAATCCACGATCATATCCGTTTAGTCAAGGTATTTCTGAAACAAGTAACTTAAAAAGGGGGCATTGTGAAATAAATTCCTTCAAGAACAAAATTTAACTTCGGTTGTTACCAAGATGAGAAAAAAAAACTAGGGTAAATGTGTTCCCCACAATCTCATAATGTGATAATACTATTAATAGCAATCCCTTCCTAATGTATTACATGCAAAGTGATAAGTTATGTATCTCTAAATCTTTGGTCCGGCATCTAGAGAATTTCACCCCTCACCTTCGTCTAGCTATGTGTGTATAATTAACTAGCCCTTACCTTTATCTCACATAACCATTACCTTTCTCTCACATTAGACATCGCATTGATGTATGTCTTAGTTTTCACCCTCGCACCACTCGACACTAGACTATTAGGGAGTATCACACTAAATCTATATTGATAATTCTTTTTTTATTAACTACCTCAGCAACACGGTAAGGTTTAACGCGTGCACTCATTAAAAAGACTTCTAAACGAAAGAATTATTAATGTATGCACAACACTATTCAAAGATTGCTTCATAACTATTCATACGTTGGTAATCCCTCATGATCCCTACAACCTTAAATTTTATACGCTCAAATTACACCTCCCTACAGAATCATAAGTGATTGTTATCAAATAAACAACCCAACTTGTAGGTTGACGTTGAACCCACGAGGAATATGGTTTAGACTTATCTTTAACCCACAATCATATCCATTTAGTCAAGGTATTTTTGAAACAAGTAAGTAAAAATGGGGATTTGTGAAACAAATTCCTTTAATTATGTGATTATCAAGTGAACAAAATTTATCTTTGGTTGTTACCAAGATGAGAAAATAATTAGGGTATTTTGTGTTGCCCAAAAGCTAGAAATGCGGTAATCCTAGTAATAGCAATCCCTTCCTAGTGTATTACATGAAAATTGATAAGTTATGTATCTCTAAATTCTTGGTCTGACATCTCGAGAATTTCACCCCGCACCTTGGTCTGCCTACGTGTGTATAATTTACCAACCTTTACCTTTATCTCATATTAGACGTCGCATCGATGTATGGCTTAGTTTTCACCTTCTCACCACTCGACACTAGACTATTAGATAGTATAACACTAAATCTATGTTGATACTTCTTTTATTACTAACTACCTCCTTTGTCCAACAAGTGGAAACAAGGTGAGTTCTAACGCGTGCACACATTAAAAGGAATTAAAGAACTATCAATGTATACAAAACACTATACAAAGATTGCTTAATTACTCTTCATACATTCTTAATAATTCATGGTCCCCATAAACCTAGTTGTGGATTTAGTTACCCAGACTAGCAAGAACACATTTCATGATTTTAGACGAAGAAATCATGTACTTACGTATTAAGAATGATAAACCCAGAAGTCAACTTGAATTGCAAAACCGAAATCTTCAAACCAACTTAGAAAATTAACAACTGCTAAAGTTGCAAGTTCCAAGAAAACAACTTAAAACAATGAAATAGTATCTAACCCCCCCCTCCCCTAAAAAAATGAGGTTTTCATCCTCTATTTATAGAAACCAAATCCTATGTTAGAAGGGAAATAAAATAAGGAAATAAATTGCAGGTTGTGTCTTCATTCTACGGGGTTGACCTACAGTCCATAGGTACCTTCCACGGCTCCATACTTAGCCAATTTTCCATCATCAAAAATCTCAACTTCTCAGTCAGCTTCTACAGTCCAATAGTACGGACCATCATTGAGATGACCGTCAGTAAGAGCCTCTGTCACTCTATACCACTTCTCAAATCACTTGTACAGAGCTGCAGTAAAAACCGTAAGTCATTCGAGGAATCGTAAGTCACCCTCGTAGTTCCACACTTAGTTAGATTTCCTTGAGCATCCACATTGCCTTTGCATGATCCTCCCACGATCATCACCTAAAGGTCGTAACTCATTCCACTACCCATAAGGTGATTCTAATTAAACAATAGTATTCACTCATGGACGATACAATACCCATGGTCAAGACCCACTCCCGATTTCCAAAGAATTTTACTATGAACCAAAATTCAAGTTTTCAAGTGGAAATCAGTTACCTTACACGAGACAAGGAGTGGTGTGAATGTCCAGCAATACTAAGACTTCAATTAAGCAAGCACAAATTCGCCAAACCCGGACACCAGAGTAATATGTAAAAGTAGGTTAGAATATTTCAGCATCATGCACTAGAACCACTTCTCAGATCAATTCTACGTAGCTGCAGTATGGACCATAAGTAATTCGATGGTACGTATGTCACTCTCTTGGTTCCACACATAGTCAGATTTCCCTAATATTCCACACTGTCTTTGCCTAATCCTCTCACGATCATCACCTACGGGTCGTAAGTCATTCCAGTTTTCGTAAGTGCCTCCATGGGTGACTCTTTTCTGCATTTTCTTCAACAATCTCTTCAAATATCTGCGCCTGAGTTTGTTTTTTGAAATTACAATAAAACACATAAAACTAACACAAAATGACCCTCAAACATGCACAAATCATGAGTGAAATGTTTTAATAGTACCGTAAACTCACGGTACATCAACACCCTCATCTTAAAATCGTTATTTGTCCTCAAGCAACATACTTTGACTCTAAATGACACTTGTATAGAATCAAGCACTTTAAACCCACGTAATCACATGGCTCTCCATCTAAACTCTTATTTTGGGTGCATCTTTGTTCTCTTAGATTCAAATAAGCTATTTGTGCGGATACAAACATGACACATTAGACCAATTAACACACCAATACACTATTATTTTATCCCTAGAGTATCAACTTTCTGACAATATTACCAGTGCCCTTACTTTGACAGATAACCCCTTTTTCACACAATGTCAACGACGTTTTGAGTATAGGGATTCATTCAACTCTAACTCTCGGAAATAATTATCAAGTACAGATACTTCTTAATAACATAGGCTTGCCCTTATTATCATTGCCTAGACTCTCCAAAGTCCAAACTAGACTTAAGGATCACTATAGGACTTTATTAGATTGTAACGTAGGATCAGGGTCAGGTGTGGTACATTCGGGTACATTTAGTGACTTTCCACCCTCCTCGACATTATATTTAGCCCTTCAACCTCTTTTTCCCTATTTTCGACATCCTACTTCTTTTTCTCTTCTTTCTTTTGATTCCTTTCAACCCTAGATATGACTTCCACATTTGTATCTCTTTCATTTTGTTCACTCTCTTTCTTCTTCATGCAATTCAGTCTTTCGGTAAGTCACATCCTCTTTTTCACTTATTCTTTACTTTTCTTTTCAGCACTCAACTCTTTTCACACCCATTTTTCTTTAGATTTTCTCTTACATAGCCACCCTCAACTAATGGTTTATTCGTGAGTCAAGGTGAACAATACTCGATGTTGGGTCAGGGCCAAGAATGAGGTCTTTTTGAATTGGTCACCCTCAACTTAGGCTTTTGGCCTAAGTCGAGGTGCACATGTCCAAGGAGGTACCGGGGCCAAAACATTAAATTTTAGAAGTGAGTTAGTTAGTTTGTTAGAAAGAATTGGTCTCTTTTAGGCTCAAAGCATTTGGATCAAAGGGAAAGTTTATTTCATTTGGTCAGACACTTTTTAGGCTATTTGTGGACTAGTCAGAAAAAGGGCCTATGATCAATTCCTAGCCTCTAGAGTAGATAATCTTAGCAAGTCTAATCGGGGGAGTTCTAGATTGGCACCACACTGTTTTGATTCATCTACAATTTTCACACACTTGGCACCTAGTTTCATCATTAGATCGTTAGATCACTCCATTTAAGTTGTAGCTTAAGTCATATAATCAAATCTGTTTTTTTTATGTCATACCCAGATCTAGCACATTCAGCTTATTCTAAATCCATATTTTCAACATATATACACAAAATTTTGGATGGTATCATTTTTGTGTTAACAAGTTCATGCCATCATGATTTCATTTTATTCGTGCTTCTCACATACTAAATATGTCGATTCAACAGAAATCAAACAGTCTCTTGGGGAGAAATAATAGAGGAAAGAAAACCCCAAGAGGAGATTATGAGTTGGGTTACTCAAACTTCACCCTATCACTCACAATCCATTTACCAGACACCCTTCAAAATAAGTGTAACTTTTCCCAATGAACAAAAATTTGGAAACAGTAATGGATTCGGGTGAAGCAAACATATGGTGCATCTCGCCCAAGAATCATCAACAAGTGGGTGCGTCTGGTTTCCTAGATACCACTACAGCACTTGGGTCACTATCAGTAGTACCCTCATTAGTAATCAATGCACCAGGAGTGGGTTGTGTCACCTACGGTCCGTAAGGAGACTTACGGTCTATAGATGGGGTCTCGTAGGTTAGGTCTGAGATAGGGCCAAGTTGTGTCATGCTTTATTGACTAAAATTTTGAAACACTTAAGCAAATTTCCTATCCTAAGCACGTATTTCAACAATCAACCATGCGAGTTAATCATCCAAAAGCTTCCAAGTACTCGATTTTAACTTTGTACAGACACATTATGGAACCCTAAGTCCAAACTCGCACATAAATCATATAGTTCTTTTATGGTATGACCACACTAACACTCTCAATCGTCCCAAAGGTGTTTCTAATTAAACAATATCATGCATTCATGGACGATACAACACCCAAGATCAAGACCCACTCTCGATTTCTAAATAATTTAACTATGACCAAAATTCAAGTTTTCAAGACCCCGCTTACGGTCCTAAGTCGAGTTACGATCCATAAGTCTGGATCATAACAGCTATGATACTTATAAAAAATTCAAGGACATACTTGGGATCTATGGTCACCATCTACTTTCCAAAGAAGGAACAACGGACCATCAATGGTGTCTGTAGACCACTGCAGCAAAACACTTTTTGTAGATTTTTGCCATCGCACAGCTGCACATATAGCAAACCTTAGACCATTATTTTGTATTTTTTTTACACTTTTTAGACACGGACACTATGTTATATCTAGCCAACACTATAACCAAAAGTTAACAATTAACTACTTTGATACAAGAAATCAAATAAACAAAAGGGAACTACTTGATCGGAATTGTAAACCTATAGTTAGATAGATTTACACCTTAGGTTTCCTCCCAAGCAGCACTTGATTTAACATCGCGTCACGATGCAGGCTTCTTGATTACTCAGACGTCACAAAGATAGTAGGCCTCGATCAATTGTTGCACTCTCCTCATTCTCTAGATAAAGCTTGATCCTATGCCTATTCACCTTGAACTTTGTTCCTTCACTATTCTTAAGCTCCAGCGCTCCATGTGAAAACACTTGCTGGTTTAAAGATGGTTTGGAACACATGGACATGATCTTGCCCAGAAATAAGCACAACCTAGATTTGAATAGAAGTGCAAGATCTCCAACTGCAAATTCTCGCTTTTCAATTCTTTGATCATGGTACTTCTTCATCTTCTATTTATACAAGGCAATACTTTCATAGGATTTAAGTCAAAACTCATCGAAAAAAATCAAGTCGTTCGCCCTTTGAGTTTATGTAGCGCCCCAATGCAAGTTAAGCTTCTTCATCGCCCACATGGCTCTATGCTCTAGCTCTACCGGCAAATGGCAAGACCTCTTATAAACCAGGTTGTATGGAGACATACTTATGGGGTCTTGTATGCGGTGTGATAGGCCTTTAGAGCATCATCAAGCTTTCTTAACCAATATATTATGTTTTCATTCACAGTTTTTGCTAAGATTTTCTTTATGTCTTTGTTGGACACTTCGACTAGCCCACTAGTCTGAGGATGGTACGGGGTAACTACCTTGTGGCGAACACCATACTTCTCAAGCAATGTATTAATCAACTTATTACAAAAGTGGGAACCTCCATTGATAATAATTGCCCTTGGGGTTCCAAATTTGGAGAAGATATTTTTCTTCAAGAATGCAGTAAAACTTGTGCCTTCATTGTTGGGGAGTGCAATTGCTTCTACCCATTTTGATACTTAATCATCCGCAATAAGAATATATTCCATCCCATGTGAACCCACAAATGGCCCCATACATCAAATAACTTGATTAACATGATTGGGTTCATAATAAGCTCTAACCTCTTTGAAATCCCACCCTCTCTTTGGCAACATTCACAAGACTTGGCAAAATCATAAGAGTCTTGGTGGATTGTTTGCCAATAGTATCCACGGTCCAAAATTTGTGCGCATTCCGAAAACCACTATGGTTGTCACGACCCTCACCTATACCATAGAAGTTAGGATATTCTTGGATCGTGGCACGGCGTACTTGACCTTCAGAGGTCTTGTACAAGCCCTTTCGTATCGTTCATCGTATATATGCATATGAAAAGAAGTGCAGAATTAAAAAATTTCGCAACATTCAAATAGTCTTTAAAATCTCTTTCATATAAAATCCATGGGAAATACTAAGTCTCATTTCATCAAATCTTAGATACAAGAGTACTTGGGACACTGCCCATACAATAGAAATATAGTACTATTAAGTCTATTACAATACTTCAATAAGAGAAATAAAAGACGTCTCTATCCTCGAGTCAAATGAGGACATACTTCAACTTGCTTGAAAGATCCTATAATCCAAGCTTTAGCTCACAAAAGCACCTTACCTATGAATCACTTTAGAGATAGAAAAAATAATTGAATTAGTACAAATACATGTACTAAGTATGGCTTAATGCATAAAATCATGAAAACAAACATTTAATGGAAATATGCATCTTTTGATTTAAATATCATACTATTAGCATAAGAACAACATTTAACACCTTAGAAACACATAAGAAGACACTGAAGCAATTTATCCCATTTTTAAGAACTACTTTACAGTATCCAAGTTCACTGTTACAGTGAACTCCTTCACTGTTACACTGATGTTTATCAACATCACATAGAACACTTTCTAGCATGTAATTCCCTCACTAAAGTTATCCTAAGACTCACTTAAGTGACAAAAAGATATACCACCCATACCCCGTCTCTAGGCACACCTAAATGATCCTTAAGATCACCTATAATGAGATATACAAACTTACCATACATCAATCACATAACATGAGATCCTCCTTCCAAACGTGATTCTAAGGTTCACTTGAGTGAGTTGTGAAGCGACCGGCCATAAAATATCTTTCACACACACCTAAGAGATACTTTAGACTACCTAGGATAATATCATTTTCACTTAACACAATAGCATTCATAGAATATGGCATTCTCCTCACAAAGGTCACCAAAAGCCTTACTCAAGTAAATCAATAAAAGAATATCCATACTTGACCTCCTCAAGATTACCTAAGTAATCTTTAATACTACCTAAGTTTGGATCATGCCTACATAATCAACCAACTTTCCTAACTAGAGTCATTCTTAAGACTTATCTAGGCTAGAAACGAAGTGACCATTCTGATGTTCTCTTCACACCTTAACTAGACAACCCTTAATTATTAAAGATAAGTATTTATTCATTTAACATTTTTCTTAACTTAAGTCATTACATTCATTGTTTAATTTAAGACTCATTCATCACATAAGGAAATTCAAGTAATGGTCTTGGAGAAGACCTAGGGATTCTCACTTACATCTTCAAAGCCTATTGTGCAATGTCTCGATAGCATCTCATACCACCACCTAAACTTCATAGAACTTCTACAATACTAGTAGGTATCCCATATGATGAGAATAGGAAATAACAGACATAGACCATGGTAGAAAAACATGGAATTCGGAGTTGTAACCTACTCTAATTGAGGGTATTCTACTTGCCAATGGTAGAATTGGAAAAATCCCTTGTAGGAATATGGTTAAGGTATATGAAGGGTTTTCTTTGTACTCTAGTCTCGTTCTTCACTAGAGCTAATCTCCAAGAAATACTCGCTCGGTGCTAGATTTTATTCTCATAGAGTAATTTACATTAAAGGATCATACGAAGGGGATCCATATCTAGTTCATAACCCAATCACATTCACCTTATCAAGAAGGTCCCCTAGGGCTCCATTACAATGGAAATGAAGAAAGATTAATGACTTTTGAAAGGATGATATGATGTCGTTCCAGCCAACAAACCTTAAGTCCATCATTCATACAAGAAGGATACCATTACGGCTTTCCACTTCAAAATTCATAACTTCACCACTAGGTTAAAGGTTCCACATAAATGACCTTCTTAACATCATTAAAGATCTCATGTCATTTATACATACAAAACTAAGAGGTTTTAGCATCCTAAGTCAAGACATCTCACATTCACATTCAGACATGTATCAAGTAAGGGACACAAGTCAACCACACAAGACACCAATACTTTACTTTAGCACATATTGCATATCATTCTAGAAGCACATAGGAATAACCATTATCATTAAGTCACGCTATACACTACTATATCATCATCAATATAGCCATCAGAGACTCATATAGTCCAGTATGAATAATCATGCATTAACTCTAAGACTACACACATAAGGACATAGTCATAGTCTAACATGATCACCTAATAACAATAGAAGAAACACATACTTTCACATTACTTACATGTAGATAGATATGATCATAACATCGCATAAATCACAACACAAAGCATCATAGTATATCAAGTAATTTTCTGACAAGGCCATGATCATCATAAAACATAAAGTAACGCCGACAAGGCCACATCATTCACGCAGCAATGCCACCATAAATGGAACATACCAATCACAACATAATTCAAGATCTACATTACATAAAATAAGGAGAAATAGGTCAGCTTACAACAAATTCATGTTCAAAAGGTTTGCCTTGAACAACCCTGTGTGCCTAAGCATGTTTCGTCGAGTTTTATGTGTACGTTTTGGATGAAATTCATGTGATAGGTGCTAAACTCGTGTACGAGTATGTTTGGGTTTAAAATGTATGAGAAAACATCCCAAAGGAACATCCAATGGTCCTTGATGAAGGACCCAAAAAGTGGTGCCAAGACTATCCAAGGTAGCCCCAAACGATTGAGGCAATCAATGGCTCATGGGCCAGTCGATGCCCCGTCGATGGGTACCGTTGGTGGAGACTTGGTATTTGGATATAATAGACCCATATTGATTCTGAACTCAACGACAGAAGGATAGGATGGTCTGTTTCTGGACAAATGGTCCATCGACTGCCAACCATCAATGGGGTCTGTCACCTGTGCAGGTTCACTGTAAGTTAAGGGGTGAATTTGTAATTTCACACCACTTCAAAATATGAGGTTTTGCGGTTCCTTAAGGTTATTTTTTGTATTTTAAGTGTGTACATAAGTCTTTAACACTTATAATATTTCATTCTTCCAAATCAATACTCCAAATCCCTTAGAATTCTCTCTAGAACTCCATTGGAGTCAAAACTCAAGGAAGGGCTTGGATTGGCGAATTGAGTAGAGATTCTTAATGAAAGTGAAGAATTATATTTATAAAGGTATGGTTTTGAACCTTTAAACTCTCATCATCAAGGATCCCAAATTCAAAGATATTTCTAAAGTTTTCAAAGTAGAATTGTCCAATCTTATGATCTATTCCATGGTTCTTGCATTAATTATTTCTAAACATTGAATAATGATTGAATTGTTATTGTATTTATTATTTAACCTAAAACAACCTATGAACCCATTAATTGGATGAACCCTAGTTTTTGACTAAGTTATGGGTTACTTGATATTGATCTAATGTTGATGAATTTTAATGTAGTTTTATGTAGGCTATTAATTGATGTAATAATTTTAGTAAATTGATATCTAGGTTGTATTGGATTAATGAATATGTATTAATTTGACCTAGTTTCATGAATTTTGTTATAATCATGTTGAATTGTTGGTTTTGGCCATGGGTAAGGGCCTTGTGATATCGAATGTGGTGATTTGACATTGGATTGAGGTGTTGAGGATGATGTGGTGGTAAGCTGCACTATTTACTTTTTTTTATATTGATTGGAATTCAATTAAATTTTGATTGTTATGGTGCACTGATGGTGGTGGTGCTATGTGCTTTACTTGCAATTGATGTGGCCTTGTCGGCGTTATTTTAAGTAATATGATGATCATGGTCGTCGGCAATCTACTTGAAGTAATGTGGTTATTTGTGTAGCTGATTATGTGAAGTATGATGATATATATCTACATGTTAAGTAATGTGAAAGTATATGTGTTTTTCTATTGATGTTATGTAGTTGATCATGTTAGAATACGTTATTACTACTTGACTATATGAGTCTATATTGGTCATATTGATGATTATATGATAGTATATTGGATGACTTGAAGATATTAAGGGTTACTTTTATGTGCTTCCAGAATGACATGTATTATGAGTTAAAGTGAAGTATGTGGTCTCTTGTCTTGGTTGACTTGTTTCCCTTGCTTGATGTATGTATGAATGTGAATATGTGATGTTTTGACTTAGGATGTTATGAGTTAAAGTGAAGTATGTGGTGTCTTGTCTTGGTTGACTTGTTTCCCTTGCTTGATGTATGTATGAATGTGAATAAGTGATGTTTTGACTTAGGATGTTAAAGTCTCTTAGTCTTGAATGTATGAATAACATGTGAGCTTAAATGAAGTTAAGAGGGTCCTTTATGTGAAACCTTGAACCTAGTGGTAAGGTTATGAATGTTGAAGTCGTAAGTCGTGATGGTATCCTTCAAAGTAAATAATGATAGACTTAAGGTTAATTGGCCGGAACGGCATCATATTAATATTTAGGAAATGCATGATGAGCTTCTTGTCGCCATTGTGAGGTAGATCTAGTGGACCTTTCTTTGGTAGGGTAAATATGATTGGGTTTTGAACTTGATATGGAACCCTTTGATATGAACCTTAAGTGTAAATTACTCTGTGAGAAAGAAGGATAGCACTAAGTGAGTATGGTAAGGGAAGTAGTCCTAGGTAAAGAATGAGACTAGATTACAAAGCATGAACTTCATATTACTTAATCATGTACCTACATGGGATGAGTCTAGGTTCTACCATTGGCAAGTAAAACACCCTCATCGGAGTAGGTAAGAACTTCAGATTCCATGTCTTGCTACCATGGTCTATGTCGGTTATTGTCTATTCTCATCATATGGAATACCTATTAGCATTAGAAAAGTTCTATGAAGTTTAGGTGGTGGTATGGGCCGCTATCTAGAAATTGCACAATATGCTTTGAAGGTGTTAGTTGGAGTTCCTAGGTCTTGTCCAAGACCATTACTTGAATGTCCCTTATGTGTTGAAAGTATCCTAAATGAACTAGTGAAAGTAATGACTTATGTTAAGAAAGTATGTTAATTGAATAAGTACTTATCTAGAGTAGTTAAGGGTTGTCTAGTTAAGGTGTGAAGGGGGCATAGGAATGGTCACTTCGTATCTTACCTAGATGAGTCTTAAGAATGACTCTAGTAAAGAAAATTGGTTGATTATTTGGTAAGAGAATACAATATTATCTATATGTTGATGTGTTTGATGTCTTGTAAGTATGTATGTGTCTTGTTATAAATATTCTTGAGGGTCATTTAGGTATGCTTAGAGGGGTTGTATGGGTTGTCTCTATTTGTGTTGCTTAAGTGGGTCTTAGGATAGCTTTTAGTGAGAAGAATACATGCTAGATAGTTTCTAAGGAAGAAGTAGACAACTTCACTGTACAGTGAGTTGAGCTTACTATTAAGTTAGCTCAAAATGTGTTAAATTGTTTAGATGTTATCTTGTGTGTTTCTAAGTTGTTAAATGTTGCTCGTATGATAATAATATGATTTTTCAATGAAAAGATGAATATTTCTAATAAATGTCCATTTTCATTATTTTCATGCATTTGTCATACTTAGTACATGTGGTTGTACCAATCTATGCTTTTTTCTATCTCTATAGTTGTTGGTAGGTGAGGAGCATTTGGGAAGGAAGACTTGGATCGTAGCATCATTCAAGTGAAGTCAAAGTATGTCCTCATTTGATTCGAGGGCATAGATTGTCTTTTATGTTTCTTTTCAAAGTATTGTAATAGACTAAGTAATTCAATATTTTGAAGTATGGGTCGTGTCCCAAAAGTATTATCGTGTCTTAAGTTTGATGAGATTGAGACTTAGTATTTCCTATGACTTTATATGAAAGAGTTTATAAAGATTATGAAATATTTGTGAAATTTTTTAATTCTGCACTACTTTACATTATGTATATGTGATGAGTGATATGTAAGGGCTTGTACAAGACCTCCGAGAGGTCAAGTACGCGGGTTGCAATCCGAGATTACCCCTAACTACTAGGGTGTGGTTTCGGGATGTGATAATAGGGTGAAGTATTATCTCACACCTTTTCCTTAAACCACGCCAAGTGCCACCCCACTAGCATCACACATGAATTCAAATGGTTCTCCCCAATCTAGAGCAATAATAATGGGGGGATAGACCAACTTCTTTTTTAACTTTTCGAATACTATTAGACAAGCCTCATCAAAGTAAAATTTACTCTCCTTTTCCAGCAGCTTGTACAATGGATGAGCAATTTTTGAGGAATCTTTTATACACCTTTGATTATATCTGGTATGCCCAAGAGAACTTCGAACACCCTTTAAGGATATCGGTGATGGAAGCCTTTCAATTACCTCAACTTTGGCCCTATCAACCTCAATACCCTTTCTCCCAATTTAGCACCAAATTGCAATTTTTGCATCTTTTGAGCACCTCGCTAGATGGTTCAAACAACGATCAAATGATTCTCCTACTACACAGAAATCATCCATGAACATATTATAGTTTTCTCCACCATGTCGGAGAATATCGACATTATAAAATATTGGAAGGTGGTCGGTGCATTACATAAACCAAATGGCATCCTCTTGAATGTAAAAGTCCCACAAGGGCAAGTGAAGGTGGTCTTCTATTGATCTTTCGGAGCAATTGAGATCTGATTGTAGCCATAATAACCATCACGAAAGCAATATCAACCCTTACCTACAAGTCTATCTAACATCTAATCCATAAACGACATAGGAAAGTGGTCTTATTCTATCCTTGCATTCAACTTGCATGGTGATACAAACTCTCCATCCAGTCACGCGTTGCAATGGAAAAAGTTTGCTTTTGTCACTGGGAACCACGATCATACAACCCATTTTAGGCATGCACTGAACAAGACACATCCAGCTACTGTTCGCAATAGGATAAATGACACTGGCGTCTAACCACTTGATGATCTCCTTTTTTACTACCTCTTGCATAGGTAGATTCATCCTTCTTTGATGCTCAATACTAGGCTTGTGATCTGGTATTAGTTGGATTTTATAAGAACAAATATTGGGAGGTATTGCAATAATATCTACAATAGTCCACGCAATAGCTATTTTGAAACTCTTCAACACACTTACCAAGCGTTCTACTTTCCTCACATTCAAATTTGCCATAATGAAAACCGCTACTGTCTCATCTCTACCCAAGAATACATACCTCAAGTGTGGTAATAGAGCCTTACGCTCCAATTTCAGTGCTTTCTCAATGGATGGCCTTGTGGGTGAGGATTTTCTATTCTTGATGTGTAGATCCAATCTTTTCGGTTTTGACTGATACTCAAATCCCTCCAATGCAGCCACCCACTCATCATAATCTTTGATTCTATCACTCTCAAAGGTTATCATAATACTGCTAGTGACTCAACACCCAACCTTTCTTCAATTTGCACCTCAGACAAAAAATCAATTTTATACGTTATCACGAGAACTTATTGGACTTAACCACTTTGATTTATGGACCTGAAAATATTGAATGTAGCTTCTTGATAATAATACTCCTCCACCGGTAGTGGAGGTCTCGTCAAATATTTCAGTGCATTCACATTCTCATCCTCTCTAGCCACATTTTTTAGAACCAACCCTAGCTCGGTACTCATCTGCACCATCTGTTCGCGAATCTCATCGACTGCCTGGTTTTTTGTAGCTTGAACGGTGGATGTGTTTCTCCCAGTTTCCGACTTTCTAGTGCTCCAAGCTTTGTTGTTGCGAGATATCTTCTCCATTTTCTCAGTGATCTGTGGCCACGAACATTCACCATACGAACCTCCTGCAATAGTATCAAGCACTACCTTACCAATGCCATCCTACCCCTGATATAATCACTCCTTCAACGACTCATCATCTATACAGTGATTTAATACACCTCTCATGAAGGTAGTAAAACAATCCCAAGAACTACTCACAGTCTCTCCAGGTTGAGTTACAAAGTTGTTGAGCTTGTCCTTCTTGATCAGTTTTTTGTGCACTAGAAAGAATCTTGCTATAAATACGTCTGTCAATTGATCCTATGTAAATATAGAGTTGTAGGGGATCTCATTGAACCTTATTGCAACATCTCTAGTCAATTGATCCCATCAAACTCAGCGATATTTATGTTTACCCTTCCATTATCATTCAAGCGTGCTCGTTGAGGGTCTTGAAGCCTTAGTGCTTCTCCCACTAAGTTATCAGGTGGAACTTGATTTTTCTCATTGACATCTCGTGGAGGATGCATCCCTACTCCATCACCTAATCCCCTTCCAAACGGAACAATCGGGACTCCTTGATTATTCATTTGCAAGGCTCTCTCCAATTTTGGATCATAAGGAGTTAGTGGTTCGCCTCTGCTTCGTGTACTTGGCATACACTAGAGTAGAACCACAGAGAGACAAAAACAGTAGAAAAAGTAAAATTAAGAAATATTTTACTAAAGTTCAATAATATAGTCAAACTTAATCTAAAAGTCTTATTACTCGGCAACGTCGCCAAAATTTGATACACTCAAATTACACCTCCCTAAAGAAGCATAAGAAATTGTTATCAATTAAAGAACCCAAGTTGTAGGTTAAGGTAGATCCACGAGGTATATGATTTAGACTTAACTTTAACCCACGATCGTATCTGTTTAGTCAAGGTACTTCCGAAACAGGTAAGTGAAAAAAGGGGATTTGTGAAACAAATTCCTTCAATTATGTGATAATCAAGTGAACAAAATTTAACTTTGGTTGTTACCAAGATGAGAAAATAACTAGGGTATATGTGTTCCCCACAAGATCATAACACGATAATCCTAGTAATAGAAATCCCTTACTAGTGTATTACATGAAAAGTGATAAGTTATGTATCTCTAAATCCTTAATCCGGCATTTAGAGAATTTCACCCTACACCTTTGTCTGGCTACGTGTGTATAATTTACTAATCCTTACATTTATTTCATATTACACGGCGCATCAATGTATGCTTTAGTTTTCACCTTTGCACTACTCGACACTAGACTATTAGATAGAATCACACTAAATCAATGTTGAGAATTCTTTTCTTATTAACTACATCCTTGGTCCAACAAGTACCAACAAGGCGAGTTCTAACGCGTGCACTCATTAAAAAGACTCCTAAATGAAAGAATTATCAATGCATGCAAAACACTATTTAAAGATCGCTTAATTATTATTCATATGTTGTTAATTGCTCATGGTTCTCACAACCCTAGTTGTGGATTTAGTTACCTATACTAGCAAGAATACAATTCATGTTTTTAGAGGAAGAAATTATGCACTTACATAATTAGAATGATAAACCCAGAAGTCAACTAGAATTGCAAAACAAAAATTTTCAAAACCAACTTAGAAAATTAACATTTGTTAAAGTTTCAAGTTAATCTCCCAAGACAAGAACTTAAACCAATGTAATAGTATCTAACCCCCCAAAAACGAGGTTTACATCCCCTATTTATAGAAATAATCCTAAGTTAAAAGAGAAACAAAATAAGGAAATAAACTGCAGGACATGTCTTCATTCTACAGGGTTGACCTATGGTTCGTGAATTGAGTTACGGTCCATAGGTCCCTTCAGTAAATTCATACTTACAAAATTTTCCATCTTCAAAAATCTCAACTTCTCAGTCAGCTTCTACGGTCCAACAGTATGGACCTTCTACAGTGGTCTTTAAAAGCCTCTGTCACTCTATACTTTTAGAATATTTCAGTATCATGCACTACAACCACTTCTCAGATCATTTCTACGATGCTAAAATATGGACCATAAGTAATTCGATTGTATGTAAGTCACCCTATTGGTCCCACACTTAGTTAGGTTTCCCTAAGCATCCACACTTCTTTTGCATGATCCTCCCACGATCATCACCTACAGGCCATAACTCATTCCACTACTCGTAAGTGCCTCCATAGGTGACTCTTTTCTGCAATTTCTTCAGCTATCTCTTCAAATCTCTGCCCTGAGTTTATTTCTTGAAACCACAACAAAAAACATAAAACTAAAACAACATGACCCTCAGACACACACAAATCATGAGTGAAAAGTATAAATAGTACTATAAACTCACGGTACATCAACGAGCTTAAACATACCACTTAATTTATTTTTGGGTTTTCCTATAACACACCTCACATAGATTTTACCTAAAAATGTCCAAGCCTAAGATTTTCAAGTCATTATGCAAAAAGTTTTTTGATCCAAATATTTCACCTTTAGTCTAAGTGTGATGATTGAAAATGATTTATATATGTACATGCTAAGTATGCGGTATTTTGGTACTTATATGCACTTCTAGATATTTTCCTAATTTAGTTTGTAATATGATCCACCCGCAATGAGCGTTGAAGCTCTTGTTACCATCGCAGACTTAGATAGTGGTGAGCTCTTGCTGTTCTAATACTTGTTGCTTTTCATTCTTTCGTACCTTTATATGTATTTTGTAAATCTATTAGAAAAACTTAATGCATATAGCCCATTATACACTTAGATACTTCTATACCAGTGATACGAGGTTTGGGATTGGTTCTTACGTATAGCTTGTGTTTGCCGACCACATTTAGGTACATTTTTAATGTTTTGTGTAACATTTACATAACTATTCCATAGGCCCTATAATGTATCTCTATTTCTACTTCCTCTCATACATTTTCAATATATTATTGTCTTCTGCTTGGATTTAGGCTTGCCTACTGCAGAGTTATAGTAGGAGCCATCGTGTCACAAATATAGCTCATGACATTGTTGGGGTGGAATGACCATGAAATTGGTCTAAGCTTTGAGATTAAGTTATAATCGAAGAATGTTTAGGCCAAGTGAGGTTGATTTGGTGTTATATTATTCTTTTAGACCAAGCGCAAGCTAAAACTTCATAGAAAGGGAAAGTGTGGGATTCAATAGAGTATTCAGACTTGATTCAAGGAATGTAAAAATTGATTTACAATCTATGCTATGTGTGCATGTTAAGTGTATTTTTGGTATTTGCTTGTACAATACATGATTAGTGGGAAAAAATGATGAATGCAATGTGATATCTTGTTGTCAACCATATACTATAAACTTGTCTTAACTACTTGTGGTCTTATAAGTGCGATTGTATTATAATTATTGCCATTTATGTGTTGTCTTTGATTTCGGTTGGCTCAGGTATACCAACTAGTACAAATTATCAATTGTCTTAGGTGTAACACTTTGTACTGGAATCTAATTGTTGGTTAGGGTACCATGTCTGGTACAAGTTTCATTATTGTTGGATCATGTGCCATGTCTAGTATATGGTTGATTGATTTGTTTTGTGTTGGTTCCATGATCAAACCGGGCTTATTCAATCATGGTGATTTCGTACATGTTTCAGGTTGTATTATTAAGTCAGGTTGAAGACTAAGAGTCAGGTGTATGTTCATTAACATGAGTTGCCTATGTGTTGTCCTAGTTTAGTGAGTTATAGTTGCTTGTTTCTATTTTATATGTTGTGAGCTAGATTATGATCCTAATGTTACACTATCATTCTTATGTATTGATACTGCACTTGTTCTTTCTTTATTTATTATAATACAATTCAGGTGATTGCTACACAACCTCACATGTGAATCCCATGTTCCTTGAATCCAAGGGCCAGATGCTACTTTCAGGTTGTTGTGGATTTATATTTTCTTTGTAGTTCACCGCTTGAACTTAGCCTCCTTTTATTTTGAGGTTGCATCCCCTTAATCTAGACTGTGTAGATGATCTAGTAAAATGACTTTCTGATTCTAGGTGAAATACTTTTGCAATCGATTTTTAGTTAAGAAACCTTATTTAATTGACAAAACTGTTATTTAGATATTTAGTTGTTTTGGGTTTGCTTGAGCAATTGGTTCTCCCACTGGGGTTTAGTGTGGGTGTCTTGAACGATAGTTTAGGTTATGAAATGTACCATAACATTAAATCATACATTTTTTATATTTAGTATTTTTCTAATTTTCCTCCATGATTAATAAAAATATAAGACTAACAAATTAAAATGGAGTAAGCGTTAAGTCAAATTCAATATACTCTCTGCAACTATATATTTGTATATAAAATATTTAAAGTAAAAGAAATTTAAAATATTTACGTGTGTATGAAATTTAATACAGTGGAATTCTAGATATTCCCCTAATCAATTAAATTTATCGTACCTAAATATAAAACTTTTTTATTTAACCCCAATCAATATTATTTATTATACCTAATCAATTCAATTAGTTATTCGGTAATTAAAGGTTGAAAATTAATTTACAGATAGAGTTGAATTAAGTTTTGAGCACTGTAAATAAGATCTTTAGGACCAAGGACCACATAATGTTATATTCATTTTTAAGCACTTTCAACTAATCATTTTTTAAGTATTCGCTCTTTGGTTTTCTATTTATTTTTTGATTTCACAATGAAAGATCATTCTTTCTCAATTGTTTGTATGCAATTTGAAGCATTCTAATACCATTGTCAATTTTCAACACCAACTATCTTTATCACCACCCTTATTCGCCACGGATATTTACATAACTAGTGCACAACTCTTCAACAATTCATGATCGTTATCAATAACTGCTACTATCATCATTAATAATCATCAGTACAACTTTTAATGTTTTTATTTTATAATAATAATAATATTTTGGCAATGTATAAAATAACTTATTTTATAATATAATTCAAATGATTTTTTTATTTAAGAAAGGGATAATGCACAAGTACCCCCTCCACCTATGCCCGAAATCTCAGAGACACTTATATTATACTAAGGTCCTATTACCCCCTTGAAATTATTTTATTAATAATTTTCTACCCCTTGTTGGCCTACGTGACACTATCTTGGGGTTCCAACGTTGGTTGACTTTTTTTCAAGGTAGTGTCACGTTGGCTTAAAAGGGGCAGAAAATTACTTATAAAATAAGTTCAGGGGGTAATAGGACCTTAGTATAGTATAAGTGTGTTTCTGAAATTTCGGGCATATGTTGAGGGGGTACTTGTACATTTTCCCTTTAAGAAACTGTGATTCTTTTTATATAATATATTCAGATATAGAGAATTTTAAGTTTTGATATATTCACTTAGAGAATGAACGTGACACCTACATTCATATAAATTAAAATTTTAATTTTGTTTTTTTGGCTAATTATTTAGGTCTCAAAACAATGATAATTCAAAAAGTCGTCAAACCTTTAAAACTATGTTGAATGAAGCTATGTCGAGCAGGTATCAATTATTTACTTTTTCATGTAAATAAGTTTGTTTAGATTTCCCCAAAAACTATTTTGTTTGCATGTTCAAATATTTTTATTTATTTGAAATTCTTCTTGTAGAAAATTTATTATTTTAATATGAATTATTTTATTCAGAGATACTATACATTATATTGTATATTAAATGGGAATATCATACACATCACTTCCAACATGTTTGCTTTTTAGAACTAAGATTGAATTCGGGATATTTTTATTATTAAATAGTCGTTTACTTGATTATATTATTTATTTGTTTTAACAAATCAAGACAAGTTTGTTGTTTTCATTCAATACTAGTTTTATTATTGAATAACTATATAAAGTAATAATAGTAAAATTTAAAAAATTTGAAACATAATAATAAGATTAGTTTGATAAAATATTTTTTTTCAATTAGATTAAATAATGGATTCTATTAAATATTTTTTTATAAGTGTTGTTGCATTAGACGAGACACTATAAAATTGTCAACACATATAAGCATTACTTTTCAAAAAAAAAAGTATTAGTTCATGCTAATTTGCGCAACTTGAAAATAAGAAAATTCTTCTTTTGGCTATACCTCGTAGGTAATAGCTCCGATCAACAAAATTATGAAACAAAATAGTAAAAAGTTATTTGTTTTAAATAGTTATTATTAGGCACCTGCACAACAAGTGGTGTATTTTACTAGCTTGGATATACATGGAAAAGTTATAGTATATATATGTCGTAATGCCTTTTAATAGATTATTATTTATAATTTAAAATATAGATTAAACATCCAAAACTTAATTAATATCAAAGTGTTATGTTAATCCATATTTATTTTCTGGCCTAAATGAAAAATTAGAAATAATATGTTAATATTTTCATTTATATACAGATGGAGTTATTAATTATAATATTTTTCTGTTTTTACTTGTTTTTTTCTATTTACAGTCAAATTAAATATTTTGTTCTTAGGTATGAGCTTATTGAACTTTCAAAAGGTATATTTATTTGACTTTTTTAATATTTTTATTTTATAACTTTTTCTTAACCATCATTTATTTTTGATATATAGGAAAAGAATGTGAACCTCACTAAGGATTTTGATCGTCAAGTGCCAAAAAGTTCAAAATGTAATAAACCAAGGGTATGTGATGATAAATTATTATTATTATTATTATTATTATTATTATTGTTATTATTATTATTATTATTATTATTATTATTATTATTGTTGTTGTTGTTGTTGTTGTTGTTGTTGTTGTCGTCGTCGTCATCGTCGTCGTCGTCGTCGTCGTCATCATCATTATTATTATTATCATTATTATTATTATTAGTAGTAGTAGTAGTACTACATAAATAAATGCAGGATAGCTACTATACAGTGGAATGCCAATAATACATTCTTGTTCTAATGTAAGTGTATATTTTATCCCTAATTTATTTTTAGTATTTTAAATGGGCTTATATTTAAATAAAATTAATTTTTAATAGATTTGTATATAATGTTTCTAAATTGATACAATTGTATATTATTTTCAATTCAAATGAAATCATTATAGAGATAAAATGTTCAGAAAGAAAATGGACATCGAAAGAGGGATCATCCATGGTTGACCAGGTAATAGTCCTCTTTTTGGTAAAAAAAAATTTTTGAAAATGTTTCTTAAGATTTAAATTCAATTTATTTATTTTTTGAAATAAATTTTCCAAAAATATACTTGAATCTTACATAAATATGTCTTTCTTAGTAATTATTTGGAAACTTATGAAACAAATTGCTTAAAAAATAAATTATCTCATGAATCAAATTTGTAAGACACATAAATATAATATTGAATTTGTGAAAATACTAACAATTTCATCAAAGCTTTGTTGTCAAAGGTCTACCAGTGGACCCTCACTTGCATATGCTTAAGGAGAATCCAGACTTTAGTAAGTTAAATTTTTAAATATAATTATAAATCAAATTATTATCATACGGTTATGTATTATATTTATTTTTTATTCTTACCAGTTAAAATCGCAAGCAAGTCTTGAGGCTGATAGTAAAAACAAAGTGGTGTTGGATTTGAACAATTGAGAAATATTGTGCTGGTGTTGGATGCTTATCTTAATAGTGCAAATTATGCTATTAAATAAATCATCCGAAAATATTGTGGAGCATTCTGAATATTCTTAGTGTTGTCTTTTCATTTAGTCCTTTCAGTTTCATACGTAGAGAAGTGCAACACCGCCGAAGTTCAATAAATTATACTAGAGCCTTATGTAGAAAATAATGATGATTCATGACTTAAAATAATGTATTTAACTTGATTAGGAAGTATCAAAGTCTAGAGGTAAAGGGACGACCACGACGTCCGGGGATTTGTGAAAATGACCTAGTTGCCTTAAGGTATTTCAAGGGCTTTGGAGAGTCGTATAAAAGTCATACTTAAAGAAAAATCTTAGAGTACACCTTAGAGTGTATTTAGAGTCTAAAAGTCTGGGTACGAATCCCCAAGGACCACCCTAAGGGCCCTCGAGGAGTACCCTAACATTTGATCCTTAAAGCAATCAAAAGGCAGTGTGCATCCACGAGAGGAACGACGAGTCATCAATTGAACAACACTCCGTCGTTGATGGCCGTTGGTCAACACTTATCCATTTTCCCATGGACTTATAAAATGAGGTCTCTGTCCCAAACCATGTTTGACCAATATGGTCCGTGGTTTTGTCACGACCCAAATCGGGGCCGCGACTGGCACCCACATTTTACCCTCCTATGTGAGCGAACCAACCCATTTAACCCTTAACATTTCAATATATAACAACAGAAAATAATGCGGAAGACTTAACTCATTAATAAAACAATTCAAAACTATTATTAATATCCCCAAAATCTGGAAGTCATCATCACAAGAACATCTATCTCAAATTACTAAACTAGGAATGTCTAAGAAGCTAAAACAAATACTAGCTAGTCCATGCCGGAAGTTCAAGGCATCAAGACTTGAAGAAGAAGACCCAGTCCAAGCTAGACGCATTAGCTCACCCTGAATTTCCGATGAAGTGAAGGCGGCTAGATCTCTTTGTTGAGTTGAAGTTGACGGAACGCTTCTTGCATTACACAAATAACAAAGAAGAAAAACATAAAAGTAGGAGTCGATTACAACCACACGCGTCTTGAGTAGATATCATCGGCTAACTCAAAATAGGGAACGTATATATCAATAATAATGCAAATCAACTACAATACTCAACATGTAGCAATAACAACATGAGTTCATCAATGATTACAACCGAGTTCACACATGAGGACTCAAGCCTCAATACCATACTCATTTGGGAATTAAGTTCATTAGATTGAGTATATTCATTATCTTTCAAGATTCATTATCTTTCTTCCTCTTCTGTCCAGACGTGACACTCCGCCTCTATTTCTATCCTGGTGCCGAACGTGGCACTCCGATCCTCATATTCATTCTATCCTGGTACCGAACGTGGCACCCGATCCTCATATTCATTCTATCCTGGTACCGAACGTGGCACCCGATCCTCATATTCATTCTATCCTGGTACCGAACGTGGCACCCGATCCTCATATTCATTCTATCCTGCACCGAACGTGGCACCCGATCCTCATATTCATTCTATCCTGGTACCGAACGTGGCACCCGATCCATATTCTATCCTGGTGGCGGACCGTGGCACTCCGCTCCTCATATTCATTCTATCCTGGTACCGGAACGTGGCACCCGATCCCCTAATTCATCAAGCCTTCTTTTACACTAAGGCATCATCATTCTCATTATGTAATATATCAAGCCTTCTTTCATACTAAGGCATCATCATTCTCATTATATAATATATCAAGCGAATTAGGGTTCTTTCAAGATTTGGGATTCAATAACTTCATCATGCTTTGTTAATTCATCACAATTTCACATTCATATTCATGCAAGCATACAACTTTAGCACATAGTAGGGTTTACAATAATATCAACACATAATATTCACTATTAAGAGTTCACTACGAATATCGTAACATAAACCATAACCTACCTCCACCGAAGAATTGAATCAACAAGCTATCTTCTCAAACTCCTTGCTAACCTCTTCCATTCTCTCTCTCTCTATTCGTTCGTTTCTCCCTCTCTTTCTGTTCTTTTCTTTTTCTTATTCCAACCCTCTTTCTTTTACCCTAATTCTATATAATTAGGAATGAAAGATGGTAATAATGACCCACTAATTAACTTAAGGTTACCTAATTTAACCCCCAAGTAATTAGATTTATTAATAATAACCCTCAAACTTTATAATTAAGGAAAGAATAGTTCAAAACGTCCCTTAAAACGAGGAAAGAAATCCTAAACCGCCTGGGATCACAAACCCGTGACGTGGCGCCGTGGTGCGACGGTCCGTCGCGCGGTCGCCGCGCCCCAGTGCTCGGGTTCGCGACGGCCCTGGCCACCCTGCGTGACGGTCCGCCCCGGCCCCTCCGCCATGACGGTCGAAACTCGCTTTTCTTGCACCAATTTCTCAAAAGTTGAAGTGTTTTGCAACGGGTACTCACGACGGTTCGTCGTGGATGTGACGGTCCGCTCGCCATTTCGTTCACGAAGTTCGTAGAGTCGATTTTCAGTACCCCAAATTAAGAATTCTAAGTGTCATGGGGCGGAACACCCACGACGGTCCGTCGAGCTGGCGACGGTCCGTCGTTGGCTCCGTGGTTTCACCGCTTTTTTCCCGAATTTGTTACGCAACTCTAAAACGACTAAACAGGTCGTTACAATAGATACCAATTTACCCATCGTTCGTCCCCGAACGATCAAAAGAAGAAAACAATGGCGAAAAGGAGTACCTGAATCTGTAAACAGATGTGGGTATTTCTCTTGCATATCCGCCTCCTTCTCCCAAGTAGCCTCTTCAACCGGTCGATTCTTCCATTGCACTTTGATGGATGCAATCTCTCTCGACCTCAACTTGCGAACCTCTCTATCTAATATAGCAACCGGTTCCTCTTCATAAGTCAAGTTCTCATCCAACAAAACTGAATCCCAACGGATGATGTAGTTTCCATCTCCATGGTATCTTTTCAACATGGACACATGGAATACCGGATGTACTCCGGACAGCCCCGGGGGCAAGGCTAACTCATAAGCCACCTCCCCTATTCGCTTAAGCACTTCAAATGGTCCAATATACCTTGGACTTAACTTACCTCTTTTGCCAAACCGCATCACCCCTTTCATAGGTGAAACCTTCAACAAGACTTGTTCACCCTCCATGAACTCCAAGTCTCTAACCTTTCGGTCTGCATACTCCTTTTGTCTACTTTGCGCCGCTAGAAGCTTTTCTTGAATAGCTTTCACCTTCTCCATAGAATCCCTCAAAAGATCGGTACCCCAAGGTCTAACCTCGAATGCATCAAACCAACCAATGGGAGACCTACATCTCCTCCCATACAATGCTTCAAATGGAGCCATGTCAATGCTTGAGTGATAGCTATTATTGTATGAAAACTCCGCTAAGGGTAAGAAGCTATCCCAATGGCCACCAAACTCTATCACACATGCACGAAGCATATCTTCCAACACTTGAATCGTTCGCTCAGACTGACCATCGGTCTGAGGATGAAATGCCGTGCTAAGGTCCAACCTAGTACCCAGTTCAAAGATGCAATGTTTTCCAAAACTTAGAAGTAAACTGCGTACCTCTATCTGATATGATGGATAATGGAACCCCATGCAATCGAACAATCTCTGAGATATAGACCTTGGCTAACTTCTCTGCGTTGTAAGTCACCTTTACCGGAATGAAATGAGCAGATTTAGTTAGCCTATCGACAATTACCCAAATGGAGTCATACTTACCCATTGTCTTTGGAAGACCAACCACGAAGTCCATCGCGATTCTCTCCCACTTCCATTCAGGAATGGGCATTCTCTGAAGTGTTCCTCCGGGCCTTTGGTGTTCATACTTTACTTGTTGACAGTTTGGACACTTGGCAATAAAGTCAACAATATCACGCTTCATTCTACTCCACCAAAAGTGTTGCTTTAGGTCACGGTACATCTTGGTCGCACCCGGATGTATAGAATACCGTGAACTATGAGCCTCTGTCAGAATAGTGTTGATCAAATCATCAATGCGAGGCACACATACTCTTCCTTTGATTCTCAAAACACCTTCCTTATCGATTTGTGCTCCCTTAGCCTCTCCTTGCAACACTTTGTCTCGGATTCGCCTTAGTTTCTCATCATCAAACTGTTTTCCCTTAATCTTGTCAAGAAAAGAAGATCTCGACTCCACACTAGCTAACAATCCTCCCTTCTCATTTACCTCTAACCTCATCAAATCGTTAGCCAAAATCTGCACTTCTCTAGCCAATGGGCGCCTAGAAGCTTGCAAATGAGCTAGACTTCCCATGCTTCCCGCCTTTCTACTCAAAGCATCCGCTACAACATTCGCCTTCCCCGGATGATACAAGATAGTGATATCGTAGTCCTTTAGTAGTTCCATCCATCTCCTTTGTCTCAAGTTCAAATCTTTCTGAGTAAAGACGTACTGAAGGCTACGATGATCCGTGTAGACTTCACACTTAACCCCATACAAATAGTGTCTCCATTGTTTTAGTGCAAATACTACCGCGGCCAACTCCAAATCGTGGGTCGGATAGTTACGTTCATGCACCTTTAATTGCCTCGAAGCATAAGCAATTACACTCTTCTCTTGCATTAGCACTGCACCCAACCCAGAATAGGATGCATCACAATAAACAATGAAGTCCTTACCTTCCATTGGCAAGGTAAGAATTGGTGCGGTAGTCAACAAAGTCTTAAGCTTCTGAAAGCTTTCCTCACATTCATCTGACCATACAAATGGAACATTCTGCTTAGTCAAGTTCGTCAATTGGGAAGCAATAGAAGAGAATCCCTTGACAAATCTGCGGTAGTAGCTAGCTAACCCAACAAAGCTCCTTATTTCTGATACATTAGTGGGTCTTACCCAATTCTTCACTGTCTCAATCTTAGATGGATCTACCATCACTCCTTCCTTAGAAACCACGTGCCCCAAGAAGGACACTGCATCTAGCCAAAATTCACACTTAGAGAACTTGGCATAAAGCTTTTTCTCCCTCAACATTTCCAATACTATTCTCAAATGTTCCTCATGTTCCCTCTTGCTCTTCGAGTATACCAATATATCATCAATAAATACGATTACGAAGAGGTCCAAATATGGCTTAAAAATCCCGTTCATCAAGCTCATGAACGCAGCAGGGGCATTCGTAAGACCAAAAGACATCACCACAAATTCGTAATGTCCATATCTAGTTCGAAAAGCAGTCTTTGGTACATCCGTTGCCCGTATTTTCAATTGATGATAACCGGATCTCAAGTCAATCTTAGAGAAGACACAAGCACCTTGTAGTTGATCGAACAAGTCATCAATGCGAGGAAGAGGATACTTGTTCTTTATGGTTACCTTGTTTAGTTGTCTGTAGTCTATGCACATCCGAAAACTCCCATCCTTCTTCTTCACAAACAAAACCGGAGCACCCCAAGGAGATGCACTTGGTCTAATGAAGCCCTTGCTCAACAACTCTTGAAGTTGAGCCTTTAACTCTCTTAATTGGCGGAGCCATTCTATACGGGGTATAGAAATGGGGCGAGTACCGGTTCGAGATCAATGCAAGTCAATATCCCTATCTGGTGGCATACCAGGAAGATCTGCAGGGAACACATCCAAAACTCACGGACTACCAAACCGACTCAATTGAGGGTACTTGGATAGTGTCATCCTTAAGATGTGCCAAGAAAGCTAAACACCCTTTACTAACCATTTTCTTAGCACGAAGAAAGGATATGATACGCACCGGATTAGAAGTGTAGTCGCCTCCCACACTAACGGATTCGCCTGTGCTTGGCTAACGCCACCGTTTTAGCATTACAATCCAAGATCGCAAAATTCAGAGAAAGCCAAGTCATACCCAGAATTACATCAAAGTCACCCATTTCTAAGATAACCAAATCTACATAAGTGTTGCTCCCCACAAAATTCACCAAACAAGACCTATACACCTTTTTAACTATCACAGACTCACCCACCGGAGTAGAAACACGAATAGGCGTGTCAAGTAATTCACAATGTAAATTTAGACCGTTAGCAAATGAGGAAGATACATAAGAAAATGTGGATCCAGGGTCAAATAATATAGATGCCATGCAATCACAAACCAAAAGATTACCTGTGATATGACAAAGATCAGACGCCCGCAGATCTCCCAGGGAAAGCGTAACAATGGGCCCTGTCGTTGGTCTGTCCATTGCCCCTCCCATGTTGCGTAGTAGTGGCTCCGTTTTGCCCTTCACCTCTGCCGTTTTGGTGACCACCATTACCTCGGCCACCACGCCCTCCAGAATAACGACCTCTACCATTACCACCCCTACCTCTAGCCAGTGGGGTTCTGTAACTCTGGTTTGGACAATACCTCTTAATGTGTCCCACCTACCCACATCCGTAACACTCTCGGGGTTCATGCGTAGGTCTCTCGGAGTAGTGTTGACCGGATCGAGGTGGACCTGACTCTGATCTGTAGTGAAGACTGGATTGGTCGACTTGAGTAGCCTCCGTAAGTCCGTCCTCTAGTATACGAACTATTAAACTCACCTCCTTTCGAAACCTTTTTGATGTCGAAGTTGTGGTGAAGTCATCTGGCTTCACTCCTTCCACCTCTATCACAAAGTCTACCACCTCTTGGAAGGATTTTGCCGCTGCCGCTACCTGTAAGGCCGAAATCCGCAACTCTGATCTCAACCCCTTCACAAAACGGCGGATCCGTTCTTGTGGACTGAAACAGAGGTGAGAGGCATACCTTGGTAAAGCACGAAACTTGGCCTCATAGGTGGTAGCCGTCATCCTACCTTGCTCGAGACTCAAGAACTCATCCCTTTTTCTATCTCTCAAAGTCCTTGGGATATACTTCTCCATAAACAGAGTAGAGAAGGATGCCCAAGTCATGGGTGTGGCCTCTGTCGGTTGACACTCGACATGTGATCGCCACCACATTTTGGCGTTCCCTTGAAACTGATAGCTTACGAACTCAACGCCAAACCGTTCTACTATCCCCATCTTGTGTAGTAGCTCATGACAATCAACCAGAAAATCGTAAGCATCCTCTGATTCTGCACTTTAAAGACTGGAGGTTTCAATTTCAAGAACTTATCGAAAAGTTCATGTTGATCGTTTGTCATAATAGGCCCGATGAGTCGACGTGGAAATGTGCCCATTCCCAATGGTGCATCCATGCGAGGAGCCATAGTAGCCGCATGTCGTACCTCAAACCGGAGGTGTTGGTGCAGAAACCCCTGGAGGTGCTCGACCGTGATCGGATAACCCGCTAAGATAAGCGAGAACCCGATTGATCATATCCGGGGTAGGTTGAGGTGGCATTTCCTCATTCTGCACTTGCTCATTCATCCCATCCTCCCCTTCTCTTATCACCTCTTCGATCGGTGGAGGAGTCACCGCCCTAGTATCGGATGGGCTAGGTGCTCGTCCTCTTCCTCTAGAGGACGCCTCCCACGACCTCTACCACGGCCTCTTGCCGTTGTTCTCCCTCGAGCCACACCCAGTGGTCGGCTCGGATGTTTCTTCTTTGCCGCTGTTCTTGCTGGTGCGGTCGTGGCTCTAGTTCTAACCATCTGCGAAATAGAGTGAAGATGGTCGATACCACCAGATCGCCTAGATACCAATTGGACTCAAGTAGTAGCACGAAAGAAAGAATGAAAGAGTGAAATTTTCCTAAAGTCTTGTAGCCTCTCAAGGAAAAGTAAAGGCGTCCCCTACCGTTCCTTAAGACTCTACTAGACTGTTCTTGTGTGATGAGACCAACGAACCTAATGCTCGATACCAAGTTTGTCACGACCCAAATCGGGCCGCTGACCGCACCCACATTTTACCCTCCTATGTGAGCGAACCAACCCATTTAACCCTTAACATTTCAATATATAACAACAGAAAATAATGCGGAAGACTTAACTCATTAATAAAACAATTCAAAACTATTATTAATATCCCCAAACTNGAAGTCATCATCACAAGAACATCTATCTCAAATTACTAAACTAGGAATGTCTAAGAAGCTAAAACAAATACTAGCTAGTCCATGCCGGAAGTTCAAGGCATCAAGACTTGAAGAAGAAGACCATCCAAGCTAGACGCATTAGCTCACTTTGAATTTCCGATGAAGTGAAGACGGCTAGATCTCTTTGTTGAGTTGAAGTTGACGGAGCGTTTCTTTGCATTACACAAATAACAAAGAAGAAAAACATAAAAGTAGGGTCAAGACAACCACACGCATTGAGTAGATATCATCGGCTAACTCAAAATAGGGAACAAAGATATATCAATAATAATGCAAATCAACTACAATACTCAACATGTAGCAATAACAACATGAGTTCATCAATGATTACAACCGAGTTCACACATGAGGACTCAAGCCTCAATACCATACTCATTTGGGAATTAAGTTCATTAGATTGAGTATATTCATTATCTTTCAAGATTCATTATCTTTCTTCCTCTTGTGTCAGTACGTGACACTCCGCTCCTCTATTTCTATCCTGGTGCGGGCGTGGCACTCCGATCTTCATATTCATTCTATCCTGGTACCGAACGTGGCACCCGATCCTCATATTCATTCTATCCTGGTGCGAACGTGGCACCCGATCCTCATATTCATTCTATCCTGGTACCGAACGTGGCACCCGATCCTCATATTCATTCTATCCTGGTACCGAACGTGGCACCCGATCCTCATATTCATTCTATCCTGGTACCGAACGCGTGGCACCCGATCCATATTCTATCCTGGTGTCGAACGTGACACTCCGATCCTCATATTCATTCTATCCTGGTACCGAACGTGGCACCCGATCCCCTAATTCATCAAGCCTTCTTTACACTAAGGCATCATCATTCTCATTATATAATATATCAAGCCTTCTTTCATACTAAGGCATCATCATTCTCATTATATAATATATCAAGTTTAATTAGGGTTCTTTCAAGATTTGGGATTCAATAACTTCATCATGCTTTGTTAATTCATCACAATTTCACATTCATATTCATGCAAGCATACAACTTAAGCACATAGTAGGGTTTACAATAATATCAACACATAATATTCACTATTAAGAGTTCACTACGAATATCGTAACATAAACCATAACCTACCTCCACCGAAGAATTGAATCAACAAGCTATCTTCTCAAAATCCTTGCTATCCTCTTCGTTTCTCTCTCTCTCTATTCGTTCGTTTCTCCCTCTCTTTCTGTTCTTTTCTTTTTCTTATTCCAACCCTCTTTCTTTTACCCTAATTCTATATAATTAGGAATGAAAGATGGTAATAATGACCCACTAATTAACTTAAGGTTACCTAATTTAACCCCCAAGTAATTAGATTTATTAATAATAACCCTCAAACTTTATAATTAAGGAAAGAATAGTCCAAAACGTCCCTTAAAACGAGGAAAGAAATCCTAAACCGCCTGGGATTGCAAGAACCCGTGACGGGTCGCCGTGGTGCGACGGTCCGTCAGCTGATGGTCGTCGCGCCTCCAGTGTTTACGGTGGTTCTGCGACGGCCCGTCACCCCTGTGACGGTCCGTCCTGGCCCCTCCGTCATGACGGTCAGAAACTCGTTTTCTTGCACCAATTTCTCAAAAGTTGAAGTGTTTTGCAACGGGTACTCACGACGGTTCGTCGTGGATGTGACGGTCTGTTCTGCCATTTCGTTACGAAGTTCAGAGAGTCGATTTTCAGTACCCAAATTAAGAATTCTAAGTGTCATGGGACGGAACACCCACGACGGTCCGTCGAGCCTGCGACGGTCCGTCGTTGGCTCCGTGGTTTCAGCCAGTTTTTCCCGAATTTGTTCTGCAACTCTAAAACGACTAAACAGGTCGTTACAGGTTTGGTTGACGGGTCGTTGACGGGATCTCGTCAATGGACCACTGTCTTACTGCCTCTACGCTGATCAACTAGGGGAGGTTAGGTTATTAAGTAATTAATTAGACGGTTATAGTTAGTTAATTTAGGACTATAAAAGGTTTCTAAGTCATTAAACTGACCTAACACTTCATAAATCCCAAAACCCAAATAACTCTCACTTCTCTCTAGTTTCTCTCACTACTCCAAAGACCCTATTAAAGAACAAGTTCAAGCTTCACTATGGCTTCAAGATCAAGGCTTTCTTCTAAATTTATCCAAGAATTAACAAGTTATGGAAGCTATTCACTCTTGGGACTCCTATCCCCAAGAGGTTCTTCAAAGTTTGGTTTCCAATGTTCTTAAAAAGTCTAGTTTTCATCCAATTTCGTGATTCTACTTTCTAACTTGAATTTTTTAGTATTAATTCGATTGTTAGTGATGATTTATTTATGTTTATATATGGATTGATGTAACCCTTAAATCTTTGACATAAATTTCTATAAAGACCCATAAATACTCATTTTCTCCCAACCCTAACTTGTGAATTAGATTGATTGATGATTAGGGATTATGTAATTTGATGTATTACTGTTTAATTAACTATTATATGATGATTATTATTGGATTGATGGACAAATATGGTGAAATTGGGGTTGAATTTTTGAAGCATTGTTAAGACTTTATTGGTTATGAAAGCTTTATTGATTTAATGTTGGTCTATTATTAATAATGTTGTTAAATTGAAGTATGATGGATGAAGTTATGGATGTATTATTATGATATGAACATGATGGATGTGAGATAATGATAGGTCTGTTGTATAAGAGATTGGAGGTGATTTATCATGTGCATTCCATTGCTATGATTATGATATGATGTTTTTGCACGACGACGGTTTAGTAATGAAAGGATTTTCTTATCCTAGACGTTATGAGCTATTGACATGATTATATGAGGTCATAAACTCCTAAGACCTATATCAAGATTGATGATTAATAAATACTAAATAAGATTTCAGAAAGGGAATTTAGCTTAGCACCGAGCGAACTAGATTATGAGAGGTGTCCCTTCCCAAGAGGTAAGATAGGTTTACTAATATTCTCTTGAGATGGAAACTAAAACGCAAATTAGCATAAAGAGAGATTCTAGTAACAATCTCCTAGTTCTTTAACTATGTTCCCTAGGAAGACTAACTAGTGGATCAACCTAGATGCTACGATTATTGTATAAGTTCTACATTGGAAAGTAGAACACCTTCTTTTGGTATAGGGTGTCATGACACCAAATTTCATGTTTATCTCACATGGTCTATTTTTGGTTATGGCGAATGTTCCCGAAAGTAAAAGAATGAATGGAAGTAATAATATGGATAGTACCTAGGATGACTTAAGGGGTACTACTTAGTATAGGTAAGGGTATGGGACTTTACCTATGCATTGCACAAGTGGGCCTTGAGTGGAGTCCTAGGAGGAGTTCTTATGTACATACGTTATGAATGAAATGCATAATGTTGATATTATATGATGTTGGTTTCATTTAATGAATATGTTCATAATCTAAACTGCTATGCATGATGATTACACATGATCTGATTTTATATGAGGTAAAGGCATTACTTATGGTCTCTTTACTAGTTTACTTGGTTCATGTGGGATTATGGGGCTTCACATGAGCATTGCACTGATTGGCTTGGATTGGGATTGTGAGTGGAAGTCTTGTAATGCTTTGATGAAATGAACTCTAGAACATGAAATGTTGAGATGACTTTATCATGATGTTACTCTTGTGATTTTGTGGCTATGAACGCATATATGCTAATGGAATGTGCATGAAAGATTTCAAAATTAACTTAGCATGATTATATACAAAATGTCTCTTTGTGCATATTTTCAAAGGTTTTACTTGCATATGTTTTCATACTTAGTACATGTTGTTTGTACTAACCCATGTCTCTTCTATTTATACAATAATGTAGGTTCGGGTTATTGAAGAGATTCAAGGTCATTTTCAAGGAAGACTTGGATAGTTCCTAAGTTGTTGGTGAGTCCTCAAGTCCGAGGATGAAGCCTACCATTCTAGCTTTCCTATTTGATTAGTCTAAAGACTTTTTTCTGTTTCCTATCTTGTAAAAACTATGTTCTATTGTCTTATGAGACTTTATTGAAATTTAGTAAGGTTTATGTCCCAAATCTTGTACTCCCATGATAGATTGTTTTGTGTGACACAATTGTAGACTATTTTCGATATATAATAAGTCTATGTAAACTTCATATGTAAAGTTTTAAATTTTCCACATTTTTCTCTACCTATGATATGCAATAATGTATGCTAAGGGCTAGTCTAAGACCTCTTCAAGGATGAAGACGCTGGTTACGTCTAGGGAGTGCTCCTCGATCGTGACAAGAAGTGTTGAACTTCTTTATTCAAGTTTGACTTTTGCAGTATTAATTTATAGTCAATTTAAAGTAATTAATAAGCTATATTTCTAGGTGAAACTCCCTCCATGTCTAAGTACAAACATCATATTTCTTATTTTGAACATCATATGTTATGATTTAATTTATTATCTAGAAGTGTTTCCTCCGTCTTAATCCACATGTCATGATATTACTCTCTTAGTTTCAGTTTGTTTAGTATTGACTTGACACGGTATAAATAAGTAAAATGAATTTATAAATCTTGTGATGTTAAATGATATGTTGAATGTATCGAAATGCAATTTAATTTCGTGATCTCAAAAATGTCATGTGAAAAGTTAAATTTGAAAATTATAAAAAAAGAAAAGTTCATCGCTTTGAAGTAGGGTGGTATGATTGTAGTTGTTTATGAGGCTAAGTTCCATGTCTTGTCAAGATATGCTACACAGTTGATGACTACAAAAGAATAGAGGATCTTTTTTTTCATCAAGGGATTGAATCTCGAGTTGCAGGTATTATTTCTTCACATGGCCACTGTAGCTAAAAGCTTTAATGAAGTGAAAAACTTTGTGAATAAGGTAGAAGGAGTTCACTAGACGGCCAGGCCAAGGCGTTGGCTTAGAAGCCTAAGAATACAGGTAACTTTATTTTCTCCTACTCCAGAGGTTGGCCGGCTATTGAAGCCCAACCAATTGAGTCATCCATGTCCCTAGATTTGTTCCTGATGCAATAAACTATTTTAGGAGGCATGATTCTATAAACGCGTAGAGCAAATAATAGAATAGAATAAGTTATTATTGTAACGACCTGTTTAGTCGTTTTGAGCAGCAGATTTTATTTCTGGAAAACTGGCTGAGACGATGGACCCCACGACGGACCGTCATGGGCACGACGGACCGTCGCAGGGTCTCGTTTCAAAACACTTAGAAAATCTGAAATTGGGTACTGAAAATCGACTCTCTGAACTTTGTAACGAAATGGCAGGACAGACCGTCACATGTGTGACGGACCGTCACAGACTCTTTGGTGGAAATTGAGTCTCTGAACCTTGCGACGACCTGCAGGACGGACCGTCGCAGGCACGACGGGCCATCGCAGGTTGTGTAATTCCAGTCTAATCGGATTTCTTTATACGTTTTAAGGGACATTTTGGACTATTCCTACTTTAATTATAAAGTTAGAGGGTTAAGGTTAATAAGTCTAATTACTTGGGGGTTAAAAGAGGTAACCTTAAGTTAATTAGTGGGTTATTATTGTCATCTTTCATTCTTAATTATATACTAATTAGGGTAAAAGAAAGAGGGCTTGAATAAGAAAAGTAGAAAGAACAAAGAGAGAGAGAGAGAGGAACGAACGAGAAAGAGGAGGAACGAGAAGAAGAACAAAGCTTTGAGAATTTGCTTGCTTGATCACTAATCTTCGGTGGAGGTAGGTTATGGTTTTATGCTATTCGTAGTAAACTCTTAATAGCGAATGATATGTATTGGTAGTATTGTAAACCCTTCTATATGCTTAATTGTATGCTTGCATGAATGTGATTATGTAATTGTGATGAAATAAGCATGATGAAGCTATTGAATCCCAAATCTTGATAAAAACCCAATCTCTTGTTAATGATGATGCCTTGGTATAAAAGAAGGCTTGATGAACTAAAGTAATGAGATTGATGATGCCTTGGTATAAGAGAAGGCTTGATGAATTGATAGAATGAGATAATGGGATCGGGTGTCACGAACCGACACATAGATTTAGGGGATCGGGTGTCACGAACCGACACGTAGATTTAGGGGATCGGGTGTCATGAATCGACACGTAGATTTAGGGGATCGGGTGTCACGAACCGACACGTAGATTTAGGGGATCAGGATCGGGTGTCACGAACCGACACGTAGATTTAGGGGATCGGGTGTCACGAACCGACATGTAGATTTAGGGGATCGGGTGTCACGAACCGACACGTAGATTTAGGGGATCGGGTGTCACGAACCGACACGTAGAATTAGGGGATCGGAGTGTCACGTTCCGACACATAGTAGTAGGGGATCGGAGTGTCACGTACCGACACAAGAGGAATAAAGATAATGAATCTTGAAAGATGTTAATATACTCAATCTAATGAATCTTATTCCCGAATGAGTATGGTATTGAGGCTTGAGTCCTCATGTGTGAACTTGACGGTAATTGTTAATGATATAGTACTTGTTGTTGCTACATGTTGAGTATTATAGTTGATTTTATGATATTACTTGGTATATACTGTTTTCTATTTTGAGTTGGCCGATGATATCTACTCAGTACCCGTGTTTTGTACTGACCCCTACTTTTATGTTTTCTTCTGGTTATTTGTGGAGTGCAGCAAACATGTCATCGTCTTCAACTCAACCGTAATTCTAGCCAGTCTTCAATTACACCGGATTTCAGGGTGAGCTAATGCTTCTAGCTTGGACTGGGTCTTCCTCTTCACGTCTTGATGCCTTGAAGTTCCGGCATGGACTAGCTTTTACTTGTTTTAGTTTTTTAGAATACTCTTAGTTTAGTAATTTGATCATAGATGTTCTTGTGGTGATGACGTCCAGATTTTGGGGAATAATAGATGTTGGATTTTAGAAGTTATTGAATGGGTTTTTATTAATGAGTTAAGTCTTCCGCATTACTTTCTGTTGATATTATATTGAAATGTTAAGGTTTAGATTGGTTGGTTCGCTCACATAGGAGGGTAAGTGTGGGTGCCAGTCGCGACCCGATTTGGGTCGTGACAAACTTGGTATCAGAGCATTAGGTTCGTTGGTCTCATCACACAAGAACGAGTCTAGTAGAGTCTTAAGGAACGGTAGGGGGACGCCTTTACTTTTCTTTGAGAAGCTATAAGACTTTAGGAAAATTCCATTCTTTCATTCTTTCTTTCGTGCTATTACTTGGATCCAATTGGTATCTAGGTGATACAAATTGGTATCTGACCATCTTCACTCTATTTCGCAGATGGTTAGAACTAGAGCAACGACTGCGACAACATCAACATCGGCAAGACAAGAAGCGTCTGAGCCAGCCACTGGGGTTGTAACTCGAGGAAGAGTAACGGCAAGAGGCCGTGGTAGAGGTCGTGGGAGGACGTCCTCTAGAGGAAGAGGACGAGCACCTAGCCCATCTGATACTAGGGCAGTGACTCCTCCACCGACTGAAGAAGTAGTAAGAGAGGGTGAGGAAGGGGAAACTGAACAAGTACAGAATGAGGGATTGCCTCCCCAACCTACCCCAGACATGATCAATCAGGTTCTTGCTTATCTTAGTGGGTTATCTAATCAAGGTCAAACACCTCCAGTGTTTTCTACACCAGCACCTCAGGGTCCGGAGGTACAACATGCGGCTACTGCGGCTCCCCGCATGGATGCTCCATTGGAAATAGGCACGTTTCCTCGTCTGACTACAGGGCTTATAATGACAAATGATCAACATGAACTTTTCAGTAAGTTCTTGAAATTGAAACCTCCAGTCTTCGGGTCTTGAACTGAGGATGCCTATGATTTTCTGGTTGACTGTCATGAGCTACTACACAAGATGGGTATAGTAGAACGGTTTGGTGTTGAGTTTGTGACTTATCAGTTTCAAGGGAACGCCAAAATGTGGTGGCGGTCACATGTTGAGTGTCAACCAACAGAGGCACCACCTATGACTTGGGCATCATTCTCTAGCTTGTTTATGGAGAAGTATATTCCCCGTACTTTGAGGGATAGGAAAAGAGATGAATTCTTGAGCCTAGAGCAAGGTAGGATGTCGGTTACTGCATATGAGGCTAAGTTTCGTGCACTTTCCAGATATGCCACTCAGCTTTGTTTCAGTCCACAAGAGCGGATTCGCCGTTTTGTGAAGGGGTTGAGGTCAGAGTTACGGATTTCAGCCTTACAGGTAGCGGCTACGGCAAAATCCTTTCAAGAAGTGGTAGATTTCGTGGTAGAGGTGGAAGGAGTGAAGCCAGATGAATTCACCATGGCATCGACATCAAAAAGGTTTCGAAAGGGAGGTGAGTTTAATGGTTCTTACTCTAGAGGACAGGGTTCCGGAGGTTACTCAGTTCGACCAATTCAATCTTCACTACAAACTGCAGTTGGGGGTCCACCTCAGACCGGTCAACACTTCTCTGAGAGACCTATGCATGAATCTAGAGAGTGTTATGGATGTGGAGAGACCGGACATATTAGGAGAAATTGTCCAAAACAGAGTTATAGACCCCCAATGGCTAGAGGTAGAGGTGGTCATGGCAGAGGCCGTTATTCTGGAGGACGTGGTGGTCGAGGTAATGGTGGTCACCAAAACGGCCGGGGTGATGGGCAAACTGGAGCCACTACATCACAACATGGTAGGGGCAACGGACAGACAAACGATAAGGCCCATTGTTACGCTTTCCCTGGGCGGTCTGAAGCGGAGGCATCTGATGCTGTCATCACAGGTAATCTTTTGGTTTGTGATTGTATGGCTTCTGTATTGTTTGATCCCGGATCCACATTTTCTTATGTATCTTCCTCATTTGCTAATGGTCTTAATTTACATTGTGAATTACTTGACATGCCTATTCGTGTTTCTACTCCAGTGGGTGAGTCTGTGATAGTTGAAAAACTGTATAGGTCTTATTTGATGACTTTTGTGGGGAGTAACACTTATGTAGATTTGGTCATCTTAGAAATGGTTGACTTTGATGTAATTCTGGGTATGACTTGGATTTCTCCAAATTTTGCGATCTTGGATTGTAATGCTAAGACTGTGACGTTAGCCAAACCTGGGACAGATCCGTTAGTGTGAGAGGGTGACTACACTTCCAATCCGGTCCGTATCGTCTCCTTTCTTCGTGCTAAGAGAATGGTTAGTAAGGGTTGTTTAGATTTCTTGGCACACCTCCGGGATGATACTACCCAAGTACCTTCTATTGAGTCGATTTCGGTAGTCCGTGAGTTTTTGGATGTGTTCCCTGCAGATCTTCCTGGTATGCCACCGGATAGGGATATTGACTTCTGTATTGATCTTGAACCGGGTACTCGCCCCATTTCTATACCCCCTTATAGAATGGCTCCCGCGGAGTTAAGAGAGTTAAAGTCCCAACTTCAAGAGTTGTTGAGCAAAGGCTTCATTAGACCAAGTGCATCTCGTTGGGGTGGTCCAGTTTTGTTTGTGAAGAAGAAGGATGGGAGTTTTCGGATGTGCATAGACTACCGGCAGTTGAACAAGGTAACTATTAAGAACAAGTATCCTCTTCCTCGCATTGATGACTTGTTCGATCAGTTACAAGGTGCTTGTGTCTTCTCTAAGATTGACTTGAGATCCGGTTATCATCAATTGAAAATACGGGCAATGGATGTGCCAAAGACTGCTTTTCGAACGAGGTATGGGCATTACGAATTTTTAGTGATGTCTTTTGGTCTTACGAATGCCCCTGCTGCGTTCATGAGCTTGATGAACGGGATTTTTAAGCCATATTTGGACCTCTTCGTGATCGTATTTATTGATGATATACTGATATACTCTAAAAGTAAGAAGGAACATGAGGAGCATTTGAAGATTGTATTGGAAATGTTGAGGGAGAAAAAGCTTTATGCCAAGTTCTCTAAGTGTGAGTTTTGGCTAGATGCAGTGTCCTTCTTAGGGCATGTAGTTTCTAAGGATGTAGTAATGGTGGATCCTTCTAAGATTGAGACGGTGAAGAATTGGGTGAGACCCACTAATGTAGGAGCTTTGTTGGTTTAGCTAGCTATTACCGTCGATTTGTCAAGGGATTCTCTTCCATTGCTTCCCAATTGACGAACTTGACTAAGCAGAATGTCCCATTTGTATGGTCGGACGAGTGTGAAGAAAGCTTTCAGAAGCTCAAGACTTTGTTGACTACTGCACCAATTCTCACCTTGCCCGTGGAAGGTAAGAACTTCATTGTTTATTGTGATGCATCCTATTCTGGGTTGGGTGCGGTGCTAATGCAAAAAAATAATGTAATTGCTTATGCTTCGAGGCAATTAAAGGTGCATGAACGTAATTATCCGACTCATGATTTGGAATTGGCTGCGGCAGTGTTTGCATTAAAGCAATGGAGGCACTATCTGTATGGGGTTAAGTGTGAAGTATACACAGATCATCGTAGCCTACAGTATGTCTTTACTCAAAAAGATTTGAATTTAAGGCGAGGAGATGGATGGAACTATCAAGGACTACAACATCACTATCTTGTATCATCCGGGAAAGGCTAATGTTGTGGCAGACGCCTTAAGTAGAAAGGCAGGGAGCATGGGAAGTCTAGCTCACTTGCAAGTTTCTAGGCGTCCATTGGCTAGAGAGGTTCAGACTCTGGCTAACGACTTGATGAGATTAGAAGTAAATGAGAAGGGAGGATTGTTGGCTTGTGTGGAGGCAAGATCTTCTTTTCTTGACAAGATTAAGGGAAAACAGTTTGATGATGAGAAACTAAGCAGAATCCAAGATAAAGTATTGCGAGGAGAGGCTAAGGAAGCACAAATCGATGAGGAAGGTGTTTTGAGAATCAAGGGAAGGGTATGTGTACCCCGCGTCGATGATTTGATCAACACTATTCTGACAGAGGCTCATAGTTCAAGGTATTCTATACATCCTGGTGCAACCAAGATGTATCGTGACCTAAAGCAACACTTTTGGTGGAGTAGAATGAAGCGTGACATTGTTGATTTTATTGCCAAATGTCCAAATCACAACAAGTAAAGTATGAACACCAGAGGCCCGGAGGAACACTTCAGAGAATGCCCATTCCTGAATGGAAGTGGGAGAGAATTGCAATGGATTTCGTGGTTGGTCTTCCAAAGACATTGGAAAAGTTTGATTCTATTTGGGTAATTGTGGACCGATTAACTAAGTCTGCTCACTTCATTCCGGTCAAGGTGACTTATAATGCAGAGAAGTTAGCCAAAATTTACATCTCAGAAATTGTTCGGTTGCATGGGGTTCCACTCTCCATCATATCAGATAGAGGTACGCAGTTTACTTCTAAGTTTTGAAAAACATTGCATGCGGAATTGGGTACTAGGTTGGACCTTAGTACTGCGTTCCATCCTCGCACCGATGGTCGGTCTGAGCTTAACGATTCAAGTGTTGGAGGATATGCTTCGTGCATGTGTGATAGAATTTGGTGGTCATTGGGATAGCTTCTTACCCTTAGCAGAGTTCTCCTACAACAATAGCTATCACTCAAGCATTGATATGGCCCCATTTTAGGCACTATATGGGAGAAGATGTAGGTCTCCCATAGTGTGGTTTGATGCATTTGAGGTTAGACCCTGGGGTACTGACCTTTTGAGGGATTCATTAGAGAAAGTGAAATCTATTCAAGAAAAGTTGTTAGCGGCGATAAGTAGGCAAAAGGAATATGCAGATCGAAAGGTTAGAGACTTGGAGTTCATGGAGGGTGAACAAGTCTTGCTGAAGGTTTCGCCCATGAAAGGGGTGATGCGTTTTGGAAAAAGGGGTAAATTGAGCCCAAGGTATATTGGTCCCTTTGAAGTACTTAAGCGAGTAGGGGAGGTGGCTTATGAGTTAGCCTTGCCTCCAGGGCTGTCCGGAGTGCATTCGGTATTTCATGTGTCTATGTTGAAAAGATACCATGGGGATGGAAACTACATTATCCGTTGGGATTCAGTTTTGCTTAATGAGAATTTGTCTTATGAGGAGGAGCCTGTTGCTATTTTAGGTAGAGAAGTTCGTAAGTTGAGGTCAAGGGAGATTGCATCCATCAAAGTTCAATGGAGGAATCGACCCGTTGAAGAAGCCACTTGGGAGAAAGAGGCTGATATGCAAGAAAGATACCCACACCTGTTTACAGATTCAGGTACTTCTTTTCTCCCTTGTTTTCCTTCTTCTTGATCGTTCAAGGACGAACGATGGGTAAATTGGTATCTATTGTAACGACCTGTTTAGTCGTTTTGAGCAGCAGATTTTATTTCTGGAAAACTGGCTGAGACGACGGACCCTACGACGGACCGTCATGGGCACGACGGACCGTCGTAGGGTCTCGTTTCAAAACACTTAGAAAATCTAAAATTGGGTACTGAAAATCGACTCTCTGAACTTCGTAACGAAATGGCAGGACGGACCGTCACAGGCTCTTTGGTGGAAATTGAGTCTCTGAACCTTGCGACGACCTGCAGGACGGACCGTCGTAGGCACGACGGGCCGTCGCAGGTTGCGTAATCCCAGTCTGGGTCGGATTTCTTTATATGTTTTAAGGGACGTTTTGGACTATTCCTACTTTAATTATAAAGTTAGAGGGTTAAGGTTAATAAGTCTAATTACTTGGGGGTTAAAAGAGGTAACCTTAAGTTAATTAGTGGGTTATTATTGCCATCTTTCATTCTTAATTATATACTAATTAGGGTAAAAGAAAGAGGGCTTGAATAAGAAAAGTAGAAAGAACAAAGAGAGAGAGAGAGGAACGAACGAGAAAGAGGAGGAACGAGAAGAAGAACAAAGCTTTGAGAATTTGCTTGCTTGATCACTAATCTTCGGTGGAGGTAGGTTATGGTTTTATGCTATTCGTAGTAAACTCTTAATAGCGAATGATATGTATTGGTAGTATTGTAAACCCTTCTATATGCTTAATTGTATGCTTGCATGAATGTGATTATGTAATTGTGATGAAATAAGCATGATGAAGATATTGAATCCCAAATCTTGATAAAAACCCAATCTCTTGTTAATGATGATGCCTTGGTATAAAAGAAGGCTTGATGAACTAAAGTAATGAGATTGATGATGCCTTGGTATAAGAGAAGGCTTGATGAATTGATAGAATGAGATTAGGGGATCGGGTGTCACGAACCGACATGTAGATTTAGGGGATCGGGTGTCACGAACCGACACGTAGATTTAGGGGATCGGGTGTCACGAACCGACACGTAGATTTAGGGGATCGGGTGTCACGAACCGACACGTAGATTTAGGGGATCGGGTGTCACGAACCGACACGTAGATTTAGGGGATCGGGTGTCACGAACCGACACGTAGAATTAGGGGATCGGAGTGTCACGTTCCAACACATAGTAGTAGGGGATCGGAGTGTCACGTACCGACACAAGAGGAATAAAGATAATGAATCTTGAAAGATGTTAATATACTCAATCTAATGAATCTAATTCCCGAATGAGTATGGTATTGAGGCTTGAGTCCTCATGTGTGAACTTGACGGTAATTGTTAATGATATAGTACTTGTTGTTGCTACATGTTGAGTATTATAGTTGATTTTATGATATTACTTGGTATATACTGTTTTCTATTTTGAGTTGGCCGATGATATCTACTCGACTGCAGTGTTTTGTAATCGACCCTACTTTTATGTTTTCTTCTGGTTATTTGTGGAGTGCAGCAAACGTGTCGTCGTCTTCAACTCAACCGTAATTCTAGCCAGTCTTCAATTACACCGGATTTCAGGGTGAGCTAATGCTTCTAGCTTGGACTGGGTCTTCCTCTTCACGTCTTGATGCCTTGAAGTTCCGGCATGGACTAGCTTTTACTTGTTTTAGTTTTTTAGAATACTCTTAGTTTAGTAATTTGATCATAGATGTTCTTGTGGTGATGACGTCCAGATTTTGGGGAATAATAGATGTTGGATTTTAGAAGTTATTGAATGGGTTTTTATTAATGAGTTAAGTCTTCCGCATTACTTTCTGTTGATATTATATTGAAATGTTAAGGTTTAGATTGGTTGGTTCGCTCACATAGGAGGGTAAGTGTGGGTGCCAGTCGCGACCCGATTTGGGTCGTGACATTAATAGAGTCAAACTCTATCACATGACTGAGAGCATAAAAGGATAAAAGTATTTCATGAAATGTTTCATAGCCTCTCATTTATAAATATGGTGTGTTACATACCCATGAACAAGGATCTACTTAGTGCGACTTTTACACACTCTAGGAAACTTTAAACATAATTTTATAATACAAAGTTTGTAACGACTCGAGACTACCCATAGTCGTAACATGGTGCTTAAAGCCACAATTGACCCAAGGCTGACCTGTGGTTGAACATGAAACTAATAGGCGTTGGTCTTGCGGTACCATATCACGAGGTAATATCATGAGATAAAATCAATGTTTGGACATGCGATTTCACGTTGATTCCATCTCATTATTATATGGCATGAGATGGAATCTTGTATTCTTAACATTTGATTTGGGGATTCTATATCATGTTTTGGGATGTTTTAAATACAAAAATTGACCCACAAGTTTATATTTTACTAAAATCTCACACATATATATATATATACTAGTCATTTATTTCATATCTAAATAAAATTTATAATTATATAATTACTTTTTAAAATTCAAATAACCAATATAAAATTTATTATTACTTTAAATCAATTTCTACTTTATCATCTATAGTTATCAAATTAATTATTTTTTATCAATCAAATTTACTACTACTACTTTAATAATTAGTAAAAAAATAATAATTTGTCATCTATATTGAGTGAACAAGACTGAACACAATGACTTTGAATAATTTATTATGTGATTTTATTAATATTTGTTTGGTAAGATTGTATAAATAAGTGGGTGTACCACCCCGCTTTTTCGAAACGTATAAAATACTTGTATATTCATGGAAAGACCAGGAGGCTGGTAATAAATTAAAAACGATATGATATGTCATACTTTTAGTTTTCAAGAGTTGTATCTCATGTTTTTAATTTAGTTAAGTGGAAAAATGAATGTTGGAGAAAGTTATGTAAGTTCCTTTTTAGAGATTTCTCTTAAATTTGGGTCAAATGTCTCAAACGTTTTCTCCCAATATTTAAATATATATGGGTCCCAACACCTATGAAATCAAAGTTTTACGACTCTAGTTTCCAACGTATCAAACCATTTGTTTATACGACTTTAGAATATAGAGACATTCAGGTTTTCGTGAGACAATGCAAATAAGCACGTGAGTGTGGATCCCCCTAAGTTGGTGGAAATTTTTTAGATAATATTCTTCAAATTTTCTTCATTTTTCTTAGTGAAGAACCAGAAAACTCACAAAAACCACTATTAGGATCAGCCAAGTTACAGATTTTCTTGACTTAAGTTATTGACAAAAGTTGTTCTATGTGTTGAACTCGTTAATATGGTATAATTTGTTTTATCGATTTTGTAGTATATCATACTTTGGTGTTAGGACAGCAAGGGTTTTGACATATTTTAAGGTTTTGAGGTGTATTACAAACTTAAGATCAAGTTAAGACCTTTCTTTCATTGATTCTAGCATTAATAAGCCACAAATAGCGTGGAAATATATATTTTTATCGGATTATCGTGGTACCCTCAATTCTTATGTGTTGATTATGGTTCTGCCTTATTGTAGTATCGAGGTGGTTGTGATTAAAAGTCATTAGTCCACGTGAATTCAGCGAAAAGTGTATGTTAAGGTTATTCCCTACTTACGGCATGTTTCCTTAAAGCTTAGAAGTATTGTAATTGGGTTGTTCTCCTTGTTATACTTGTAACCATTATTTTCGATTGTTGGATGCTCGAGTTGATATAATCCTCCCCTGTTGGGATTCTTATTCAGTTAGTAGTGTCCCTATGTTGTAAAAGACTTAAAGGCTATTTGTATAGGTTGCTTATAACTACATTGCTCGCTTTTAGAGATTGGATTGTTATTTTTGCCCTTGGGGATATTATGGTTAGCTGCAGGAATGTGATGTATGGCTATGTTCTGCCCACGAGGCTATGAGATGCCTACGGGGCTATATGTATACATAGAAGGTTATAAGTTGCCTACATGGCTATATTGACGCCTAAGAAGGATATATGCTTCCTACTAGGCCATGTTGTTGCCTACGAGGGCAATGAGTTGTCTATAAGCTATGTTGATGTCTAAGAGAGTTGTGTGCTGCATACGGGGTTATATTAATTCCTAAGAAAGCTATGTAATTTCCTAAGGGGCTAGGGGACTACAAATAGAATTGGCACCTTCCGGTCTTATGGGAGCCTGAGTAGGTGGTCTTATGTGTTGTTTGTACCTGCTGAACTTATAGGGGCTTGGTTAGGTGGTTGTTTTTTTTTTATATAAGTTTAGATTTAGGAGAAAGTCAGTACACTTATGTTATACTTTATTTATTTATAAGATTATTCCAATGTATTAGGATACCTGCTCAAAGTCTATTGTCTTTCATACTTTGTATATTATTTTGTACAGATGGCCCATTGCCTAGGGCGATGTATTCATGCATGCAGATTCCGATAGAAAACCGAATAGACCTCCTAACAGTAGGGTTGACTTCTATCTGGTTGACTAGACCCTTTCCTCAAAAGCAACCAGAGTTTGGAGAATCGTTAGATTTTGTTCTATATATTTTTATTGGTAGGATTGGGCCCAGTTCAACCACTCTTTACTACTCTTAGAGTCTTGCAGACTAGTATGTGAGGTGTATAGCTACGTTATGGTCATGTTGGCCTAGTTTTTCAGTTTCCTTAAGCTTGTGTATTTGATGTTTTCTCTTGATATATACCTGCTTTTAATTTTGGTATACATATCATGGTGGCCTCGACGGCCTAATAAGTACTTCTGTGCTAGTTGGATATCGGGTAGTTATTTTGATTTATAGATGTGTTTACATGGGCCTTGCCGATCGAGGGCTTATTTTTAAGCCGAGATATACTTGTCTGTTTTCTTGATTGTGTGTGGATGCCATGCACTAGTAGCAAATGGTTCAGTAGGTTCAGCTCGAGCCTAAGTTTTTGCATTAGGAGCTAGTTGCACCCTTGAGTTTTGGGCATGAAAAAATTGGTATCAGAGCAACATCGTATCATATGGAGTCTGCAAGTCGTGTCTAGTAGAGTCTTGTTTATAATTGTGTTATGCACCACATTCAATAAGCAAGAAGCTACCGGACATGTTAGAATGACTATCCATCTTTTGCTCACCTCATGCAATAGAGTGGTATCTTAAGCCTTGAGGTTTAAGGCTTATAACCGATATTTGTATGCAGATAGAGATGGCTGATACTTGACAGACTACAGCTACGGGTGAGTGTACCAGTAAGGTACCACAGGTCGAGGTAGCCCATTGTGAGACCTAGGGGGAGACATCTTCTCAACCCCCTATAGTTTATTCGTCACTTCAGGATCCTCCGAAAGCTATAGGGAACCAGCCTCAACCAACAGTACCACTTCTAGTCCCTCATATTCCATCTGATTAGGATTTAAAAAGTGTGGTATGTATGTTAGGCCAGTTAGTAGCTGCATAGCGTAAGCCAGTTGCGCCAGATGTTACCCGATCTTCTAAAGGCCCCAGAAGTTCAAGAGTTCGTGAATTTCTTGCCTTGAATCATCCAAAGTTTACAGGGATAGATCACATAGAGGACTCTAAGCACTTTTTTCATCAGCTTTATAAGATCATCAAAGTCATGCATGCCTCAATGACTGAGCCAATTGAGTTAGCAGCATTTTGATTGCACGATATTGCAATTTTGTGGAACAAAAGTTGGGAGAGATCTAGGGGAAAAGATTCAATTCTACCCATTTGGGATAGATTTACATAAGCTTTCAGAGATCATTATTTGCCTCAAAAGATTAGGAATGGCTGGGTGGACTAGTTTTTAAACCACTAACAGGGTAGCATGAGTGTTCGAGAGTACATGCAGTGATTTGATTCATTGGCTAGATATGCACTACCATTTGTTGATACGATGCATGACAGGGTGCATACATTTTTGGGAAATCTTGACTCAGACTATATCGATGATTGTTCTACCAGTACACTAAATAACAATATGGATATCTCGCAAATTCAGGCCTTTGCAAGGCATATAGGATCGTAGAAATCTACAGTATATGAGTGACATGGTCTAGAGAGAGACAAAAAAGGGACAGTCCCATTGTAGTAGGCCACCTAGGCCTCCACCACAACAGTTCCAGGGTAGTATATTTGATCGCCAGGGATAGTCAGGCCCGGGTGAGGGTTCACAAGCATCATACTCTCAGCAAAGGGGTTCAATCCAATCTAGGACAACACCTCCACTTTTTGCTACTTGTGGCAGGATCATTTTGGGAGGTGCAGGTAGGGCTCCACAGGTTGTTATTTTTGTGGACAAGAGGGGCATGGGTGGAGGAACTGCCCGACCATAGGTTAGGTAGTATAGGTCATTCAACAGGATAAATATTAGGTTCATCCTCATTAGCACAGTCTACAAGGCATGGACCCGAGAATTCATCAAGTAAAGGCAGGGGTGGAGGTAGTGAGAGAGCATCTAGTTCTAGTAGTATCCATAATTGTACATATTCACTAGCCGATCGAAAGGACTCAGAGTCATTACCAGATGTTGTGACGGGCGCATTAATGGTTTGCTCCCATTTTGTGTATGATTTGATAGATCATGGATCAACTCTATTATGTTACTCCATTTATTGTAGGGAAGTTACGCATAGTGTCAGAGTCATTACATTGACCCTTTTTTGTATCTACTAAGTCTATTATTGCCAAGAGAGTCTATCGACATAGCACGGTAGATACTATCGATCGCCACACCTATGTAGACTTTGTAGAGTTAGAGATGGTTGATTTTGACGTCACTATGGGTATGGACTGTTTAGCATCTTCTTATGCTAATGTTGAGTGCTGGACAAATATTGTTAGATTCCACTTTCCAGGACAGGCAGTTCGAGAATGGAAAGGCGATACAACAACGCCGTAAGGTAGCTTTATTTCCTCTCTTAAGGTGAGGAGGATGATTACTAAGGGGTTTATTTATCATCTTGTTTGAGTTCATGATATAGATTTAGAACCACCGACTCTTCATTATATTAATATAGTTAATGAGTTTGTAGATGTATTTCCATACAAGCTTTGTGGTATCCCTCTAGAATGGAAAATTGATTTTACTATCAGTATGCTACCAGGCACAAAACCCATATTTGTGTTCCTTTTGGAATGGCTCCTGTTGAGCTAAAGGAGTTGAAGGATCAGCTGAAAAACTTTTTGGATAAAGGCTTTACCAGGCCTAGTGCTTCACCATAGGGTGCGCCAGTGTTATTCGTAAGTAAGAAAGATGTCTCACTAAGAATGTGTATCGATTACCGACGGTTGAATAAGGAAGCTATAAAGAATAAGTATTTCCTTTCGAGGATCGATGACTTGTTTGATCAGGTACAAGGTGCTAAGTGTTTCTCAAAGATTGATTTAAGACCAGTGTACCACCAGATACGAGTCCGAGAGAAAGACGTTCCAAAGACAACTTTTATAACTAAATATGGATACGTTGAGTTCTTGGAAATGTCTTTTGGATTAACTAATTCCCTACAGTGTTCATGGACCTAATGAATAGTATACTCAGGTTTTATCTAGACTTGTTTGTTATTGTATTTACTTATGATATCCTATTGTATTCGTATTCAAAATCTTAGCAAGCAAATCATCTACTAGCAGTAAACATGATCTTTGACCCTGAGAACTTCATGCAAAGTCTTATACGTGTGAGTTCTGGTTGGACCTGTAGCTTTCTTAGGTCATATTGTATCAGAGGCAGTCATTGCGGTTGATACATAAAATATCGAGGTCGTAAAGACTTTGTCCAGACCATTACTCCGACTGAGGTTCCTAGTTTCTTAGGGTAAGTTGGTTACTAGAGAAGATTTGTATAGGGTTTTATTCACTTTAAGTACCAATAATGAGGCTGACTCAAAAAATAGTTAAGTTCCAATAGACTGAGTCTTACGGCTATAGTTTCCGGGAGTTGAAGGACAAATTGACATCAGCACTAGTTCAAGCATTTCTAGAGGGTTTAGATGGCTATGTGATGTACTGTGATGCTTCTGGTGTTGGTTTGGGATGTTTTCTAATGCAACATGGTAAGTCTATCGCATATGCTTCAATACAGTTGAGAAAGCATGAGAACACCCATAATTTAGAGTTGGTTGTAGTTGTGCATGTGTTAAAGATTTGGAGACATTGTTTGTATAGCGTTCATTTTGACATCTTCATAGATCATAAAATCCTTCAATATACTTAAGATAAAAGGAGTTAAATTTGCAACAGCGTCGATGGCTTGAGTTTCTGAAAGACTATGAGATAGATATTTATATCATCCAGAAAAGGTGAATGTGGTAGCTAATTCCCTTAATCGAAGATCTACGGGTAGTTTATCCAATTTAGGTGTTGGTAAGCGTAATCTAGCACGAGACCTTCATCGGTTAGCTATCTTGGGAGTCAAATTGTTAGAGGCAAATGATAGCGGGATAACAATTTAGGACACAATTGTATCATCTCTAGTTGTAGAAGTAAAATCACGGGAACAAGAGGATCTTAACTTAGAGAAGCTCAGAGCTAAGGCTCAGAATCAATAGACTTTAGTATTTGATATAGCAGGATATGGAGTCCTTAGATATGTTGGGCGATTGTGTGTTCTGAATTTTGCCGGGCTTCGACATGGATTATGGAAGCGACACATTATTCCCGTTATTCTTTTTACCTGGATTCGACTAAGATGTACCATGATATTAAGGAGATCTATTGGTGGCACGGGATGAAGAAGGACGTTGCTGAGTTTGTGACACAGTGCCCTAACTACCAATAGGCGAAGGTTTAGCACCAAAAGTATGTTGGTCTAGTTCAGGAGATAGCCATTCCTTTGTGGAAGTGGGAAGTAAATAATATAGATTTTATCACAGTGTTACCTTGATCGCGCCGCAAGTTTGACTCTCTCTGGGTAATTGTTGATGGACTAACAAAATCAGCCCACTTTTTACCCGTGAAGGATATTTTTATGGATGAAGACTATGCAGAACTTTATATTAGAGAGATTGTAAGGCTACACTGTGTCCAGTATTTAATATCTCTAATAGAGGAGAACATTTCACTGCCAACTTTTGGAAGTCCTTCCATAAAGGACTGGGACACATGTCAATCTTAGTACAACCTTTCACCCTTAGACTGATGGTCAGGCTGAGACACAAATTATGTTACGGGTGTGAGTACTTGACTTTAAAGAAAGTTGGGATGACCACTTTCCTTTTATTGAGTTCGCATACAAGAACAGTTATCATTCCACCATCGGGATGGCACCTTATGAGGCTTTGTATGAGAGAAAATATAGACCCAAATTGGATGGTTCGAGATAGGTCAATCAACAATGATTGGATCTGACTTAACACAGCAGACAATGGAGCAGGCCAAGCTCATTCGAGAGAGTTTTCTAACATCTCAAAGCCGATAGAAGTCATACACAGATATGGGACGAAGAGACTTAGTGTTTCGCATCAGTGACTGAGTTTTCTTCAAAGTCTCGCTTATGAAGGAGGTCATTAATCACATTATGGAATTCAAGGATGATATTTTAAGAGTCATAAATTCATTCAACGGCCCCTATTATGATACATAGATTGCTTTATGACCAGTGTAGTTGGATTAATGAAAAAATCAAGTTTCAGGACTTCATTTTACGAGTTCAATCATTGATTCATGAGCTGTAGATTGAACTTGTAAAACTAAAGTCCTTAAATTTCTACTATAGTGTCTCTCGTAAAATAGTCATAACATTTTACTTCGAACTTAGGTTTGTGAAATATTGATGGAGTTTGAAATAAGTCTTATAAATCTTTAATTTATTAGGTCATGGATCACATAATTTATATGTTGAGAGACATGGTCATTTGAAGTTAACCCTTGAATAAACTCTTGCAAAAACTTAGCCGTTAGGAAAGTTATTAACTTGACTTAGTGTTAGAGGCCCCACAAGAACCTAAACTACATTTGATACACTTCCTAAGCTTGGGAATGAACCTTAGCACATATAAGCAAGTAATACATAACCCAGTACAAGCTAATATGCTTACGATGAATGGTTCAATTCTTTAGCTTAAACTTTTGTGAGGTGTTGCATCGAGAGGTAAGACTTGTTATCCCAGGAACTTCCAAATAACAAGCTAACCCTCATGGGGAAGTCTTGACACTGCCATTTATCAAATGCTCTATAACTCTTGCCTTAGAGGCAAAACTTAGTCAAAGGACTTCGAAGAACAATTTGCGCCTCATGGACAATGTTTTGCATCATTTTTACTACGTATAACTTATGGGAACACGATAACTTTTTTCTTAGAGGCAAAACTTAGCTCAAGGGTTTATAAAAATAACGCATGTCTCATGGGCAATAGTTTACACTATTTCACTATGTCTAACTTATGAGACGCTCTATAACTCTTATCTTAGAGTCAAGACTTAGACCAAGAACTTCAAAATAACAAGTTACTCCCTACGGAGAAAACTTGAAACTATCATATTGTGTCTTGATTTATGAGATGTTCGATAAATCTTGCCTTAGATGAAAGACTTAGTCCAAGGACTTTCAAATAACATGTTGCGCCTCATAGACAACAATTTACACCATCTTCACTAAGTCAAACTTATGGGGAACACAATAACTTTTTTCTTGGAAGCAAAATGTAATTCAATGAGCAATAATTTACGCTAGTTGAACACAATATTTTTTTCTCAAAAGCAAAATGTAATTCAATGGGCAATAGTTTGCACTATTTCACTATGTTTAGCTTGTGAGATGCTTTATAATGCTTGCCTTAGAGGCATGACTTAGCCAAGAACTTTAAAACAATAAGTTACGCTCCATGGGCAAGACTTGACACTATCATATTGTGTCTTGATTTTTCATATGGTCTATACTCTTGCCTTAAAGGCAAGCCTTAGCCCTAAGTCTTCCAAATGATAAGTCATAGCCCATGGAAAGACTTGACACTATCATATTGTGTCTTAATTTCATATGCTTCATAACTCTTGTCTTATAGACAAGACTTAGCCAAAATGGCTTCCAAAGAATAAGATACGCTCCATGGGCAAGAGGTCTTGATTTATGAGATAGTTTAAATGGGAAATTATTCAAAATGTCAATTTAAACATTTAATAGGATTCATTGTCAACACTTTCAATATTTAGTAAAAATGTCAAAATCTTAGTTTATTATGTATCTTATTTAAGTTTTTATTACTTGTTTTAATTTTAAGAACACAATTGTTAAATAACAGAAAGGGAGAAATTCAGGGGAGAGAATTTTTCTAAAAGGAACAATTGCTTATAGTCTCATCAATTACAAAAGTTGAAAAAAAAACACAAAGAACTCACCCACTTGTTCATCAAATTTATAGTATCGATTTTTAAATTTTCATTAATAATACTCAATTTCTGTTGAAATGAATTCTATTAAATCACATTTTTTATATCCAATCATAGTTTCAATGGATCAAATTTTTTAGCCAAAATCGACTTTTGACTGTGCATTTTTTTTAGTTTGTATTGTATCATTTCTCAAACATTTGTATTCTTTTTCTAGAATTTTATAATTTTCTTTAATCGCATTCATACGTAATGATTAGACTACATTGTGATACACTGAGTAATATTTTTGTAATACGAATAAAAGAAAAATATAGTTGTCAGTTATGTAATACAATTTTGATTATTGTGATACAATTTTTAGTTTCACTATGAAAGTAAAATATCAATTTTAATTTGAATGCTAAAGTAAGCACATAAAATAGAAAAGTTGTTGATATAAAATTATGATGAAAACATAATAAAAAAGAAATACAGGCTTGGCATTGGAATTGAGATTGAAATACGAAATAAGCATAATGAATACTCACATAATTTGAAATGCAAAATTGACTTTGTTGGCATGTCATTATGATGAACACAAAAAAAAATACAAACTTACCTGAATACAATGTGAGAGTTAAATACAAAATGATCATAGTAAAATACGCAACACAATAATGATATTTGAGTTAAATACAAAATGATCATAGTAAAATACGCAACACAATAATGATATTTAATTTTTATTTGAATGGTAAAGTGAGCACATAAAATATAAAAATTATTGGTATACAATTATAATGAATACATAATAAAAAAGAAATACAGAATTGTTGTCATTGAAAATTGAGATTGAAACAGAAAATGAGCACAATAAATACTCATTTCAATTAAACTACAAATATGACTTTGTTGGTATACCATTATGATGAATACAAAAAAAAAAAAAAAAAAAAGTGGAACTTGTTTGGATATAAAGTGATATTGGAATACAAAATTGTCGTCATTTGTGTTCTAAGTAAGAAATTGTGATATTGAAAAGTAGAAAATTATTAATTAAGTTGGATACCTCTAGTAATTCTCTTAGGTTCTGTCATTGGAGAGTGATTAAGAGTTTATCAAACTCTAACCGTGATTTCAACTAAAAACAACAATTTTAAACAATTTAAACAAAAATAAAATCATAAAATATACCTTAAAAACAGAAAGATGCATACCTTAATAAAAGGGATTGAGTGAATATCTTTATAAAATATATATTTCAACTTCTATAAAAAAAAAAAAGAAAAAAAAGAAGAGAGACAGACGGGTTTTGAAATGGAAAAGAATTTGAAGATGAAAATATGAGAGAGAAAATATTCTCTTATATGATATAGGATTAAAAGAAGTAAATTAGGATACACAATCTTTTCTAAATTAATGACATTTTTACTAATATTTTTAAAGTATGGAGGTACACTTTTTTTAACTTCTTTAAAAATTATGATATTTTCTTAAATACATGTAACAATTTTTTCATAAATGCATATAAATATTATCTTTTGGACCAAAAAAAGAGAAAGACTAATTAAGTATATAAATTAATTATGTTCTATAATAAAAATAAATTAGGATGATCTAAAAAAATTTATTAATAATAATCAAAACTCCAATAGTCATTTATACAAGTGAAAATTACAAAGAATAATAACAATACAAATATATTTGTTGTAGGAAATACAAAATTATAAATTTAATTAATTAAGGTTGAATTTTATTGATGTTATTTATTTTAATTTTAAATTATTTTAAACTATAATTTATGTAATACTCCATAAATGTCAATGAAAACTTGTTTATTTATATAGAAAATAGATAATATTCATGCGGTTATATTACTTGGCCGTCACTCCAAAAATAATTATTTATATTTACTTATCCAACTTATGAAATTAAAATATTTTTTATTTCTACCCTTAATTTTAAATAACTGCATAAATTTATACTAGTGAAAATTAAAATTTCAAAGCATTACTAATGATGTTAGTTTAACAAAATCTAGTTCTAATTAAAAGTTCTTAAGGGTTGTCGTATCAAGAACGGCCAGGTAAATATAAAACACATGTAACAAGAAAGTGGATTAAAAAAAATATGCATATGTATATATATACACTTATGCACATTATATTAAAATAATGATCATAAAAATAATATTAAATTTTTTAACAAATTTATAAAAATATTATTCTACTTATAATATTAATGAACATAAAAAAATGTTATAACTACCTAGATTAAAAATTAAATTATACATAATATAAATATCTATTACATATATTTGTTATAACAAGAATACAATGGATAATACATGGGATAAAGGCAGTGGCGTAGCCAAAAGTTTTACGAAGGGTGTCCAAAAATTGCATAGTGAATAAAAGTAACTTAACGAGTGGTGCACTAAAATTTTGTAAATCAAACAACGTAACATTAATGATTAATTTTTTTAATTAAAAAAGTATACCAAAAAATTTAAAGTTGAACTACATAATATTTAGCTTTAATAGTCATGTTTACTTAATAGGAAGTGAACGGACAAAGAAAAAAAAGAAAAAATAGTTTACAATGAAATTCATTTTATGCTTCAAGAATTCATGAGCCTTTGATGACTAACAACTGTAACGACCTGTATAGTCGTTTTAGAACAGCAGAACAAATTCTGGAAAAACTGGCTGGAACCACGGACCCAACGACGGACCGTCGCAGGCTCGACAGACCGTCGTGGGTGTTCCGTCCCATGGCACTTAGAAATTTGAAATTGGGTACCGAAAATCGACTCTCTGTAAATTGTGACGGACCTGCAGGACGTGCCGTCACATCCACGATTTAACCGTCGTGAGTCCCGCTGCAAAACACTTCAACTTTTGAGAAATTGGTGCAAGAAAACGAGTTTCTGACCGTCATGACGGAGGGGCCCGGACGGGCCGGCACAGGGGCGACGGCCCGTCGCAGACCACCCAAATCTGGGAGGACACGACGGCTGTGTGACGGACCGTCGCACTCACGACGCCCGCCACAGGCTGCACAATCCTGTGCAGTTTAGGATTTCGTCCCACGCTTTAAGGGCCGTTTTGGACTATTCTTTCCTTAATTATAAAGTTTGAGGGTTATTATTAATAAATCTAATTACTTGGGGGTTAAATTAGGTAACCTTAAGTTAATTAGTGGGTCATTATTACCATCTTTTATTCTTAATTATATATGAATTAGGGTAAAAGAAAGAGGGTTTGAATAAAGAAAATAAGAAAGAACAAAGAGAGACAGAAAGGGAAAGAGAACGAGTAGAGAGAGAGGGAAACGAAGAGGATAGCAAGGATTTTGAGGAGATAGCTTGTTGATCCAATTCTTCGGTGGAGGTAGGTTATGGTTTTTCATGCTATTCGTAGTAAACTCTTAATAGCGAATGATATATGTTAGTAGTATTGTAAAACCCTTCTATATGCTTAATTGTATGCTTGCATGAATGATGTTATTATGTAATTATGAATAAATAAGCATGACGAAGCTATTGAATCCCAAATCTTGAAAGAAACTTTAATCTACTTGTTAATGATAAGGCCTTGGTATAAAAGAAGGCTTGATGAATTAAAGTAATGGGATTGATGATGCCTTGGTATAGAGAAGGCTTGATGAACGGATATAATGAGAATTAGTGGATCGGAGTGTCACGTTCCGACACATAGTATTAGTGGGACGGGTGTCACGAACCGACACGTAGAAATAGGGGATCGGAGTGTCACGTACCGACACATATAGGGGATCGGGTGTCACGAACCGACACGTAGATTTAGGGGATCGGGTGTCACGAACCGACACGTAGATTTAGGGGATCGGGTGTCACGAACCGACACGTAGATGTAGGAGATCGGGTGTCACGAACCGACACGTAGATTTAGGGGATCGGAGTGTCACGTACCGACACAAGAGGATTAATGAATATGAGGGAGCGGAGTGTCACGTACCGACACAAGAGGAATATGAATAATGAATCGTGAAAGATGAGAATATACTCAACATAATGAACTTAATTCCTAAATGAGCATGGTATTGAGGCTTGAGTCCTCATGGATGAACTTAATGGTACTTTTGATGATTATAGTACTTGTTGTTGCTACATGTTGAGTTTTATAGTTGATTTATGATATTAATCGATATATACTGCTTTCTATTTTGAGTTGGCCGATGATATCTACTCAAGACTTGTGGTTGTAATGCGACCCTACTTTTATGTTTTCTTCTTTGCTAATTGTGGAATACAAATAACGTTCCGTCATCTTCAACTCAAGATGATTCAAGCCAGTCTTACTACACCGGAAATTGGGGTGAGCTAATACGCCTAGCTTGACTGGATCTTCTTCTTCAAGTCTTGATGCCTTGAACTCCGGCATGGACTAGCTTTTATGTATTTTTAGTTCTTAGACATTCTTAGTTTAGTCATTTGATTGTAGATGTTCTTGTGATGATGACTTCCAGTTTTTGGGCATAATAATAGTTATTGATTTTATTAATGAGTCTAAGTCTTCCGCACTACTTTCTGCTGTTATATATTCAAATGTTACGGTTTAGATTGCTTGGTTCGCTCACATAGGAGGGTAATTGTGGGTGCGGTCGTCCGGATTTGGGTCGTGACAAACTTGGTATCAGAGCATTAGGTTCGTTGGTCTCATCACACAAGAACAGGTCTAGTAGAGTCTTAAGGAACGGTAGGGGGACGCCTTTACTTTTCCTTGAGAGGCTATAAGACTTTAGGAAAATTTCACTCTTTCATTCTTTCTTTCGTGCTACTACTTGAGTCCAATTGGTATCTAGGCGATACGAATTGGTATCTGACCATCTTCACTCTATTTCGCAGATGGTTAGAACTAGATCCACGACCGCGCCAACAACAACACCGGCAAGACAAGAAACGTCTGAGCGACCATCGGGCCGTGGCTCGAGGAGAACAACGGCAAGAGGCCGTGGTAGAGGTCGTGGGAGGACGTCCTTCAGAGGAAGAGGACGAGCACCTAGCCCATCCGATACTAGGGCGGTGACTCCTCCACCGATCAAGAGGTGATAAGAGAAGGGGAGGATGGGGTGAATGAGCAAGTCTGAGAATGAGGAAATGCCACCTCAACCTACCCCAGATATGATCAATCAGGTTCTCGCTTATCTTAGCGGGTTATCTGATCACGGTCAGGCACCTCCAGTGGTTTCTGCACCAACACCTCCGGTTTCAGAGGTACGACATGCGGCTACTATGGCTCCCCCCATGGATGCCTCGTGGAGATAGGTACATTTCCACGTCGACCATCGGGCCTATTATGACAAACGATCAACATGAACTTTTCAGTAAGTTCTTGAAATTGAAACCTCCAGTCTTTAAGGGTGCAGAATCAGAGGATGCCTACGATTTTCTGGTTGATTGTCATGAGCTACTACACAAGATGGGGATAGTAGAACGGTTTGGCGTTGAATTCGTAAGCTATCAGTTTCAAGGGAACGCCAAAATGTGGTGGCGTTCACATGTTGAGTGTCAACCAACAGAGGCACCACCTATGACTTGGGAATCATTCTCGAGTTTGTTCATGGAAAAGTATATCCCCCGGACTTTGAGGGATAGGAAGAGGGATGAGTTCTTAAGTCTCGAGCAAGGTAGAATGACGGTTAACGCATATGAGGCTAAGTTTCGTGCTTTATCAAGGTATGCCACTCAACTCTGTTTCAGTCCACAAGAACGGATCCGCCGTTTTGTGAAGGGGTTGAGATCAGAGTTGCGGATTTCACCTTACGGTAGCGGCTACGGCAAAATCCTTCCAAGAGGTGGTAGACTTTGTGATAGAAGTGGAAGGAGTGAAGCTGCACGACTTCACCACAACCGACATCAAAAAGGTTTCGAAAGGGAGGTGAGTTTAATAGTTCGTATACTAGAGGGCGAGTGCAGAGGCTACTCGGTTCGACCAATTCAGTCTTCACTACTGATTGTAGTTGGGGGCCACCTCGCACCGGTCAAAACTTCTGCGAGAGACCTATGCTTGACTCTAGAGAGTGTTATGGATGTGGGGAGACTGGACATATTAGGAGGAATTGTCCCAAACAAAGTTATAGACCCCCAATAGCTAGAGGTAGAGGTGGTCATGGTAGAGGCCGTTATTCGGAGGACGTGGTGGTCGAGGTAATGGTGGTCACCAAAGCGGCAGAGGTGATGGGCAAACCGGAGCCACTACATCACAACATGGTAGGGGCAACGGATGCATTTAACGATAGGGCCCATTGTTACGCTTTCCTGGCGATGCAGGCGGAGGCATCGATCTTTGTCATCACGGGTAATCTTTTGGTTTGTGATTGCATGGCTTCGGTATTGTTTGATCCTGGATCCACATTTTCTTATGTATCTTCCTCATTTGCTAATGGTCTAAATTTACATTGTGAATTACTTGATATGCCTATTCGTGTTTCTACTCAGGTGGGTAGTCTGTGGTAGTTGAAAAAGTGTATAGGTCTTGTTTGGTGAATTTTGTGGGAGCAACACTTACGTAGATTTGGTTATCTTAGAAATGGGTGACTTTGATGTAATGCAGGTATGACTTGGCTCTCCCCGAATTTTGCAATTTTGGATTGTAATGCTAAAACGGTGACGTTAGCCAAGCCTGAGGCAGATCCGTTAGTGTGGGAGGGCGACTACACTTCCAATCCGGTGCGTATTATCTCCTTTCTTGGTGCTCAGAAGATGGTTAGTAAGGGTTGTTTAGCTTTCTTAGCACATCTTAGGGATGACACCATCCAAGTACCCTCAATCGAATCGGTTTGGTAGTTCGAGAATTTTTGGATGTGTTCCTGCAGATCTTCCTGGTATGCCACGGATAGGGATATTGACCTGCATTGATCTTGAACCTGCACTCGCCCCATTTCTATACCCCCTTATAGAATGGCTCCATGAGTTAAGAGAGTTAAAGGCACAACTTCAAGAGTTATTGAACAAAGGCTTCATTAGACCAAGTGCATCCCCTCGGGGTGCTCCGGTTTGTTTGTGAAGAAGAAGGATGGGAGTTTTCGGATGTGCATAGACTACAGGACAACTAAACAAGGTAACCATAAAGAACAAGTATCCTCTTCCTCGCATTGATGACTTGTTCGATCAGTTACAAGGTGCTTGTGTCTTCTCTAAGATTGATTTGAGATCCGGTTATCATCAATTGAAAATACGAGCAGCGGATGTGCCAAAGACGGCTTTTGAGCGAGGTATGGGCATTACGAATTTGTGGTGATGTCTTTTGGTCTTACGAATGCCCCTGCTGCGTTCATGAGCTTGATGAACGGGATTTTTAAGCCATATTTGGACCTCTTCGTAATCGTATTTATTGATGATATATTGGTATACTCGAAGAGCAAGAAGGAACATGAGGAACATTTGAGAATAGTATTGGAAATGTTGAGGAGAAAAAGCTTTATGCCAAGTTCTCTAAGTGTGAATTTTGGCTAGATGCGGTGTCCTTCTTGGGGCACGTGGTTTCTAAGGAAGGAGTGATGGTAGATCCATCTAAGATTGAGACAGTGAAGAATTGGGTAAGACCCACTAATGTATCAGAAATAAGGAGCTTTGTTGGGTTAGCTAGCTACTACCGCAGATTTGTCAAGGGATTCTCTTCTATTGCTTCCCAATTGACGAACTTGACTAAGCAAAATGTTCCATTTGTATGGTCGGATGAGTGTGAGGAAAGCTTTCAAAAGCTCAAGACTTTATTGACTACCGCACCCATTCTCACCTTGCGGTGGAAGGTAAGGACTTCATTGTGTATTGTGATGCATCCTATTCGGGTTGGAGTGCGGTGCTAATGCAAGAAGAAGAGTGTAATTGCTTATGCTTGAGGCAATTAAAGGTGCATGAACGTAACTATCCGACCCATGATTTGGAGTTGGCGCGGTAGTATTTGCACTAAAACAATGGAGACACTATTTGTATGGGGTTAAGTGTGAAGTCTACACGGATCATCGTAGCCTTGATGACGTCTTTACTCGTAAAGATTTGAACTTGAGACAAAGGAGATGGATGGAACTACTAAAGGACTACGATATCACTATCTTGTATCATCAGGGAAGGCGAATGTTGTAGCGGATGCTTTGAGTAGAAAGGCGGAAGCATGGGAAGTCTAGCTCATTTGCAAGCTTCTAGCGCCATTGGCTAGAGAAGTGCAGATTTTGGCTAACGATTTGATGAGGTTAGAAGTAAATGAGAAGGGAGGATTGTTAGCTAGTGTGGAGTCGAGATCTTCTTTTCTTGACAAGATTAAGGGAAAACAGTTTGATGATGAGAAACTAAGGCGAATCCGAGACAAAGTGTTGCAAGGAGAGGCTAAGGAAGCACAAATCGATGAGGAAGGTGTTTTGAGAATCAAGGGAAGGGTATGTGTACCCCGAGTTGATGATTTGATCAACACTATTCGACAGAGGCTCATAGTTCAAAGTATTCTATACATCCGGTGCGACCAAGATGTACCGTGACCTAAAGCAACACTTTTGGTGGAGTAGAATGAAGCGTGATATTGTTGACTTTATTGCCAAGTGTCCAAAGCGTCAACAAGTAAAGTATGAACACCAAAGGCCGGAGGAACACCCAGAGAATGCCCATTCCTGAATGGAAGTGGGAGAGAATTGCAATGGACTTTGTGGTTGGTCTTCCAAAGACATTGGGTAAGTATGACTCCATTTGGGTGGTTGTCGATAGGTTAACTAAGTCCGCTCATTTCATTCCGGTAAAGGTGACTTACAATGCAGAAGTTAGCCAAGATCTATATCTCAGAAATCGTTCGATTGCATGGGGTTCCACTATCCATCATATCAGATAGAGGTACGCAGTTTACTTCTAAGTTTTGGAAAACATTGCATGCGGAATTGGGTACTAGGTTGGACCTTAGTACTGCGTTCCATCCTCAGACCGATGGTCAGTCTGAGAGGACGATTCAAGTGTTGGAGGATATGCTTCGTGCATGTGTGATAGAGTTTGGTGGCCATTGGGATAGCTTCTTACCCTTAGCGGAGTTTTCATACAATAATAGCTATCACTCAAGCATTGACATGGCTCCATTTGAAGCATTGTATGGGAGGAGATGTAGGTCTCCCATTGGTTGGTTTGATGCATTCGAGGTTAGACCTTGGGGTACCGATCTTTTAAGGGATTCGTTAGATAAGGTGAAGGGCATTCAAGAAAAGCTTCTAGCGGCGCAAAGTAGACAAAAGGAGTATGCGGACCGAAAGGTTAGAGACTTGGAGTTCATGGAAGGTGAACGAGTCTTGTTGAAGGTTTCACCTATGAAAGGGGTGATGCGGTTTGGCAAAAGAGGTAAGCTAAGTCCAAGGTATATTGGACCATTTGAGGTACTAAAGCGAGTAGGGGAGGTGGCTTATGAATTAGCCTTGCCCCTGTGGCTGTCAGGAGTACATCCGGTATTCCATGTGTCCATGTTGAAAAGATACCATGGAGATGGAAACTACATCATCCGTTGGGATTCGGTTTGTTGGATGAGAACTTGACTTATGAAGAGGAACCGGTTGCTATATTAGATAGAGAGGTTCGCAAGTTGAGGTCGAGAGAAATTGCATCCATCAAAGTTCAATGGAAGAATCGACCGGTTGAACAGGCTACTTGGGAGAAGGAGGCGGATATGCAAGAAAAATACCCACATCCGCTTCTGATTCAGGTACTCCTTTCGCCATCGCCCTTCTTCTCTTGATCGTTCGGGACGAACGATGGGTAAATTGGTATCTATTGTAACGACTTGTATAGTCGTTTTAGAACAAAGAACAAATTACAGAAAAGCGGGTGGAACCACGGACCCAACGACGGACCGTCGCAGGCTCGACGGACCGTCGTGGGTGTTCCGTCCCATGGCACTTAGAAATTTGAAATTGGGTACCGAAAATCGACTCTCGTAAATTGTAGCGGACTGCGGGGCGTGCCGTCACATCCACGACGAACCGTCGTGAGTCCCGCTGCAAAACACTTCAACTTTTGAGAAATTGGTGCAAGAAAATGAGTTTCGACCGTCGTAGCGGAGGGCAGGACGGACCGTCCACGGGGTGACGGGCCGTCGCGAACCACCTGAAATCTGGGAGGACACGGCGGCTGTGTGTGACGGACCGTCGCACTCACGACTTGACCGTCACAGCTGCACAATCCCAGGCGGTTTAGGATTTCGTCCCACGTTTTAAGGGTCGTTTTGGACTATTCTTTCCTTAATTATAAAGTTTGAGGGTTATTATTAATAAATCTAATTACTTGGGGGTTAAATTAGGTAACCTTAAGTTAATTAGTGGGTCATTATTACCATCTTTTATTCTTAATTATATATGAATTAGGGTAAAAGAAAGAGGGTTTGAATAAAGAAAATAAGAAAGAACAAAGAGAGACAGAAAGGGAAAGAGAACGAGTAGAGAGAGAGGGAAAGCGAAGAGGATAGCAAGGATTTTGAGGAGATAGCTTGTTGATCCAATTCTTCGGTGGAGGTAGGTTATGGTTTTTCATGCTATTCGTAGTAAACTCTTAATAGCGAATGATATATGTTAGTAGTATTGTAAAACCCTTCTATATGCTTAATTGTATGCTTGCATGAATGATGTTATTATGTAATTATGAATAAATAAGCATGACGAAGCTATTGAATCCCAAATATTGAAAGAAACTTTAATCTACTTGTTAATGATAAGGCCTTGGTATAAAAGAAGGCTTGATGAATTAAAGTAATGGGATTGATGATGCCTTGGTATAGAGAAGGCTTGATGAACGGATATAATGAGAATTAGTGGATCGGAGTGTCACGTTCCGACACATAGTATTAGTGGGACGGGTGTCACGAACCGACACGTAGAAATAGGGGATCGGAGTGTCACGTACCGACACATATAGGGGATCGGGTGTCACGAACCAACACGTAGATTTAGGGGATCGGGTGTCACGAACCGACACGTAGATTTAGGGGATCGGGTGTCACGAACCGACACGTAGATGTAGGGGATCGGGTGTCACGAACCGACACATAGATTTAGGGGATCGGAGTGTCACGCATCGGCCACAAGAGGATTAATGAATATGAGGGAGCGGAGTGTCACGCATCGACACACAAGAGGATTATGAATAATGAATCGTGAAAGATGAGAATATACTCAACATAATGAACTTAATTCCTAAATGAGCATGGTATTGAGGCTTGAGTCCTCATGGATGAACTTAATGGTACTTTTTGATGATTATAGTACTTGTTGTTGCTACATGTTGAGTTTTATAGTTGATTTATGATATTAACTGATATATCTCGTTTTCTATTTTGAGTTGGCCGATGATATCTACTCGGTACTTGTGGTTGTCTTGACCCCTACTTTTATGTTTTCTTCTTTGCTAATTGTGGAATACAAATAACGTTCCGTCATCTTCAACTCGTGATGATTCAAGCAGTCTTACTACACCGGAAATTCAGGTGAGCTAATACGTCTAGCTTGGACTGGATCTTCTTCTTCAAGTCTTGATGCCTTGAACTCCGGCATGGACTAGCTTTTATGTATTTTTAGTTCTTAGACATTCTTAGTTTAGTCATTTGATTGTAGATGTTCTTGTGATGATGACTTCCAGATTTTGGGGATAATAATAGTTATTGATTTTATTAATGAGTTTAAGTCTTCCGCATTACTTTCTGTTGTTATATATTGAAATGTTAAGGTTTAGATTGGTTGGTTCGCTCACATAGGAGGGTAAATGTTGGTGCCAGTCGCGGCCCGGATTTGGGTCGTGACAACAACGGAATATGAAAAATAAAAAGTAGAACTAAACAAGTTTTATTTAAAGAAATTTTATATGGAGCATTTATCACTTTGAATAGTTTTATAGAAAAAAAACATAGAATTTTCTAATTAACTTTAAATTAAATAATTACTTTTGAATTTTATTTAAATTTTAAGGAAAAGAATAAAAATCAAAAGTAAATCAATTCAAAATTTATTTGGCTACTAGCCTCTTTTTCCCTTAATTTTTTTAACTTCAAGTCTCTAATTTTAGATAATTTAGTAGATAATACTATTTTTGATTTTTTTAAAAAAATAAAATATTTATTAATTATGATTTAAAAGTTAATTAAGAGCTTTTTTGATTAGATAATTTAGTAGATAATACTGTTTTTGAATTTTTTTAAAAACAAAATATGTATTCATTATGAATTAGAAGTTAATTAGGAGTTTTTCTGAAAATGTAAAAAAAAAATGTAGTTTGGGATAATCGATCCTAGGCGCAGATGGTGGTATAGGCCTTAATTTCAGCTGAGCAACAGGAACCATTGGGCCAAATGACTTTATTGTTCAAGGTTGTCCAAAATATATTATTTAACCATTTATACTATTATTTTATCTATATATACGATGGTGTAGCTCCGCCCCTGGATAAAGAGGGGGTGAGTTTGATTAGTATTCAAAGTTGAGGAAATAAATGATTTTAAATAAAAAAACACTTGAGGTGTAGGGCATCTATCTTATTGTATTGACGCAATTGGAAGATCATGATTTCTCCCTGCCGCTCAAGCGGGATCAGATCGGGCTTTAGCGAGAACAGCTATAATTGAATCGGGAACGGAAAAAAAAGAAATTGGGCCATCTTTCCCGAGAGAGGCCGCCTTCTTTCAGGCCAGCAGTCTTCCCTGGGAACCGGGGCCTGGCCATCCTTCGTTTGCGGTCGACGTTCCGACTTTGTCCGTCGACAGCTGAATGTTTAGATCTGGTTCGATTCATGATCGCATCTGCAAACCTTATCCCGTGGGCTTTAGCGGGAAGGGACAAAATGAACTTTTAAACTACTTAAAGTGCAAGAAAATAATATATTTGTGAGTAACAAAAATCAAAACCATTATATTTTGGGACACTATTGTAATTTGATGACATTTTAGTATAAGAACTAAAGAGGTTATATCTACTACTAGTCTACTAATATAATACTCTCTCAGTTTTAAAAAGAATGACTCTATTTCCTTTTTAGTCTATTCCAAAAAGAATGACCCTTTTCCTTTTTTGGAAACATTTTAACTTTAACTTTTCACGTGAGATTTTATATGACCACAAGATTAAAGGACACTTTGGTACATTTGACATAACTTTAATCTAGAATCACAAGATTAAAAAATCTTCTTTCTTTTCTTAAACTTTGTTTCAAGTCAAACTAGATCATCTTTTTTTAAATGGAGGGCACACACACACACACTGAATCAAGTAATTGTATTTGCAAGAAAAACAGCGAGAGTAGAATTTTTATCATTGGGATAAAAAAAAGTAAGTAGACGTTTCATCTCTATTTTGGGTCACCTTTGAATAAATATTACCATTCAAATAAAATTGTAAACCCACTAAACTTATCAAAAACAATATCAAATAATTCGCTAATTAAATTAATTTAGGTCCTCTTGATTTCTCCTTAGTTAAATTAAATTAGTTCCTCTTGATTTCTCCTTACAATTGATTTTAAGATGGGTAACCATTGACAAACTTTCTTTATTCATCACTCTTGTGCCAACTCTTTGAATATCTTTCTTTATCACATATTAGGAATGAAAATAATTTTTGATAAAATTAATTTAGGTCTTTTCGATTTTTTTTGTAATTGATTTCTGTATGAGTAACCACTGACAAACTTCTTCATCACTATTGTACGAATCTTTTTAAATATCTCTCTCACACATATATTAGGAATATAAAATATTTTTAAAAAAAAAATTGAATCAGCAAGTAATTTGCAATGAAGGTTTTTGTCGTTTGAGAAAAAAATGATAGAGAAGAAGATGAAGAAAAAAAGGGGTTGGGTAGAACGGAGTTGAGTAAAATGAATTGTCATTTCATTTATTTTTATTAAGAAATAGATATAAGATTTATTTAAAATAATCTTCATTCTTTTTAGCATAAAAAAAATCTATAGTTGTTGGGATCAAGTGACACATGTAATCTTTTAATTAGTAATTTTTGTCACATCATAACAAGTGTATAACACACACTTTACCTTTTTGTTGATTATCGAAAAAGGTCTAATAGGAACATATTTTGTATAGATAAAAGTGTTTGAAAGATACTAGTCTTAATTGAGCTGTCTAATTGAATTATGCGGACAACTTTAACGGGCCGCAAATGACTTAAGCCTAAAAAAAAAAACCTTACAAAAATAACTATATTTATAGAGTTAATGAATATCAATAGCTATAAGTATGTTATTTACAATAAATGACAACAATTTATATCATGTTTTTGTTGTATTTTTGTATACTTTTTTATTTTTTTATTTATACATTAATACATCTTTAAGTACAACAAACTAAATAAGGAATTGATTCTAAAAATAACTTACGATCCTTACATCACAATTTACGTCATACAATGAGCAATTTCCCATAATTAACTTTATAATTGAAAAAAATACTTATTTAAAGAAATATCAGATCATATTTTTCATCATTTTAATAAAAATTGTGATACATCATACTCAATTTTTTTGTTGTCTCCACATTTCTTATTCTAGCAGCGTAAAGGTATTAATATTTTTTTTCATTAATTCAAGTTATTGTTGTTAGTAAATTGTTGAATTTGTGAATGAAGGTTAAGTATTTCGATTTTAAATAGGTGAACTACATGACAATAGATACACTAATTGTTAAACAAAAAATGAATACACCAATATAGAATACAATGAATACATTGTTGTTAAACACAAAAATGAATACATTAGATACAACTATACTTGTATTCCCTAATCAACTTTTTACCTTCGATATAGTACTTATATATATCTAGATATAACAGTATTCGTAAATCAATATTTTAACTTGTGTTTATGTAACAATACAAGTATCTATGTATATAAATATGAATACATTGCACAAACGTGCAAAAAAAGATACAATTTGTGGTATCAAATTGTATAAGTATGAATACATTAGACAAACGAGCAAAAAAAATTGTGGATATCAAATTGTATAAGTACGAGATAAATAAGCAATTAAAAGATACCTAATGGATGCAAAATCACAAAATTGTTCCTGCAGTGATGTAAAATATCTTGAATTTGAATGAATTTGGGGAGAAAACAGAAAATATGTGATGTATGAATATTGATGAAAGAAACTTTTTTGATGATGGTAAATATGGAAAAGATCACAAATGTGCCTTCAATAATTAATTAGACATTCAATTATAATTACTTTTTCTATTTAATATTTATTTATTACATTATATATATATATATATATATATATATATATAAAAATTATTTATTTGTATAAATGTAACGACCTGTTTAGTCGTTTTGAGCAGCAGAATTATTTCTGGAAAAACTGGCTGAAACCCCGGACCCAACGACGGACCGTCACAGGCCCGACGGACCGTCGTGGGTGTTTCGTTCCATGACACTTAGCGTTCTGAAATTGGGTACTGAAAATCGACTCTCACGAACCGTAGCGAAATGGCGAGCGGACCGTCAAATCCACGACGAACCGTCGTGAGTACCGTTGCAAAACACTTCAACTTTTGAGAATTTGGTGCAAGAAACGAGCTCGACCGCCCGGGGCGGAGGCGGGGCGGACCGTCACAAGGGTGACGGGCGTCACGCCACCTGAGCCTGGGGAGGTTCGCGGCCACCGTGACGGACCGTCGCGAGCACGACGGCCCGACGTCACGAGTTGCGCCAATCCCAGCGGTTTAGGATTTCTTTCCTCGTTTTAAGGGACGTTTTGGACTATTCTTTCCTTAATTATAAAGTTTGAGGGTTAATATTAATAAGTCTAATTACTTAGGGGTTAAAGGGGTAACCTTAAGTTAATTAGTGGGTTTTATTGTCCTCCTTTACACTTAATTATACTTTTAATTAGGGTAAAAAGAAGGAGGGTTTGAATAAAACAAACCAAAAGAAAAGAGAAAGAGAGGGACGAATTGAGAGAGAGGATAAACGAGAAGAAGAAACAAGTCTTGGGAATTTCTTGCTTGATCACGAACCTTCGGTGGAGGTAGGTTATGGTTTTCATGCTATTCGTAGTAAACTCTTAATAGTGAATGATATGTATTGATAGTATTGTAAACCCCTCTATATGCTTAATTGTATGCTTGCATGAATATGATTATGTAATTGTGAATAAATAAGCATGATGAAGTTATCGAATCCCAAATCTTGATAAAAACCTAATCTCTTGTTAATGATGATGCCTTGATATAAAAGAAGGCTTGATGAACTAAAGTAATGAGATTGATGATGCCTTGGTGAGAAAGAAGGCTTGACGAATTTATAGAAAGAGATTAGGAGATCGGAGTGTCACGTTCCGACACATAGTATTAGTGGGACGGGTGTCACGAACCGACACGTAGTATTAGGGGATCGGGTGTCACGAACCGACACGTAGAATTAGGGGATCAGAGTGTCACGTACCGACACATATTATTAGGGGATCGGGTGTCACGAACCGACACGTAGTATTAGGGGATCGGGTGTCACGAACCGACACGTAGAATTAGGGGATCGGAGTGTCACGTACCGACACATAGTAGTAGGGGATCGGAGTGTCACGTACCGACACAAGAGGAAGAAAGATAATGAATCTTGAAAGATGATAATATACTCAACTTAATAAACTTAATTCCCAAATGAGTATGGTATTGAGGCTTGAGTCCTCATGGATGAACTTGATGGTACTTATTGATGATTATAGTACTTGTTGTTGCTACATCTTTGAGTTTTATAGTTGATTTATGATATTACTTGATATATCTTTGTTCTCTATTTTGAGTTGGCCGATGATATCTACTCAAGACTTGTGGTTGTCTCGACCCTACTTTTATGTTTTCTTCTTTGCTAATTGTGGAATACAAATAACGTTCCGTCATCTTCAACTCAAGATGATTCAAGCCAGTCTTACTACAGGAAATTCGGGGTGAGCTACTACGTCTAGCTTGGACTGGATCTTCTTCTTCAAGTCTTGATGCCTTGAACTTCCGGCATGGACTAGCTTTTATGTATTTTTAGTTCTTAGACATTCTTAGTTTAGTCATTTGATTGTAGATGTTCTTGTGATGATGACTTCCAGATTTTGGGGATAATAATAGTTATTGATTTTATTAATAAGTTTAAGTCTTCCGCATTACTTTATGATGATATTACATTGAAATGTTAAGGTTTAGATTGGTTGGTTCGCTCACATAGGAGGGTAAATGTGGGTGCCAGTCGCGGCTCGGATTTGGGCCGTGACAAACTTGGTATCAGAGCATTAGGTTCGTTGGTCTCATCACACAAGAACAGGTCTAGTAGGGTCTTAAGGAACGGTAGGGGGACGCCTTTACTTTTCCTTGAGAGGCTATAAGACTTTAGGAAAATTTCACTCTTTCATTCTTCCTTTCGTGCTACTACTTGAGTCCAATTGGTATCTAGGCGTCTGGTGGTATCTGACCAACTTCACTCTCTTTCGCAGATGGTTAGAACTAGAGCAACGATAACACCAACATCAGCACCGGCAGGACAGGGTGCGTCTGAGCCAGCCACTGGGGCTGTAGCTCGAGGAAGAACAACGGCAAGAGGCCGTGGGAGAGGTCGTGGGAGGACGTCCCCTAGAGGAAGAGGACGAGCACCTAGCCCATATGATGCTAGGGCAGTGACTCCTCCACCGACTGAGGAAGTGGTAAGAGAAGGGGAGGATGGGGAGAATGAACAAGAGAAGAATGAGGAATTGCCACCCCAACCTACCCCAGAGATGATCAATCAGGTTCTCGCTTATCTTAGCGGGTTATCTGATCACGGTCAGGCACCTCCAGTGGTTTCTGCACCAACACCTCCGGTTTCAGAGGTACGACATGCGGCTACTATGGCTCCCCGCATGGATGCCTCATTGGAGATAGGCACATTTCCACGTCTGACTACTGGACCGATAATGACAAATGATCAACATGAGCTTTTCAGTAAGTTCTTGAAATTGAAACCTCCAGTCTTCAAGGGTGCAGAATCTGAAGATGCTTATGATTTTCTGGTTGACTGTCACGAGCTACTACACAAGATGGGTATAGTAGAGCGGTTTGGCGTTGAGTTCGTAAGCTATCAGTTTCAAGGGAACGCCAAAATGTGGTGGCGATCACATGTCGAGTGTCAACCGACAGAGGCCACACCCATGACTTGGGCATCCTTCTCTACCTGTTTATGGAGAAGTATTATCCTAAGGACTTTGAGGGATAGGAAACGGGATGAGTTCTTGAGCCTAGAGCAAGGTAGGATGTCGGTTAATGCTTATGAGGCTAAGTTTCGTGCACTATCCAGATATGCCACTCAACTTTGTTTCAGTCCACAAGAGCGGATTCGCCGGTTTGTGAAGGGGTTGAGATCAGAGTTGCGGATTTCGGCCTTACGGTGGCAGCGGCAACAAAGAAAATCCTTCCAAGAGGTGGTAGACTTTGTGATAGAGGTGGAAGGAGTGAAGCGGATGACTTCACCACAACCGACATCAAAAAGGTTTGAAAGGGAGGTGAGTTTAATAGTTCGTATACTAGAGGGCCAGGACTTACGGGAGGCTACTCGGTTCGACCAATTCGGTCTTCACTACAGGTGTAGTTGGGGACCACCTCAGACCGGTCAACACTTCTCCGAGAGACCTATGCTTGACTCTAGAGAGTGTTATGGATGTGGGGAGACTGGACATATTAGGAGGAATTGTCCCAAACAAAGTTATAGACCCCCAATAGCTAGAGGTAGAGGTGGTCATGGTAGAGGCCGTTATTCTGGAGGACGTGGTGGTCGAGGTAATGGTGGTCACCAAAACGGCAGAGGTGATGGGCAAACTGGAGCCACTACATCACAACATGGTAGGGGCAACGGACAGACGAGTAATGGGGCCCATTGTTACGCTTTCCCTGGGAGATCTGAAGCGGAGGCGTCTGATGCTGTCATCACAGGTAACCTTTTGATTTGTGATTGCATGGCTTCCGTATTGTTTGATCCTGGATCCACATTTTCCTATGTATCTTCCTCATTTGCTAACGGTCTAAATTTACATTGTGAATTACTTGACACGCCTATTCGTGTTTCTACTCCGGTGGGTGAGTCTGTGATAGTTAAAAAGGTGTATAGGTCTTGTTTGGTGAATTTTGTGGGGAGCAACACTTATGTAGATTTGGTTATCTTAGAAATGGGTGACTTTGATGTAATGCAGGTATGACTTGGCTTTCTCCGAATTTTGCGATTTTGGATTGTAACGCTAAAACGGTGACGTTAGCCAAGGCTGGGACAGATCCGTTAGTGTGGGAGGGTGACTACACTTCCAATCCGGTCCGCATCGTCTCCTTTCTTCGAGCTAAGAAAATGGTTAGTAAAGGGTGTTTAGCTTTCTTGGCACATCTTAAGGATGACACTATTCAAGTACCTTCGATTGAGTCGGTTTCGATAGTCCGTGAGTTTTTGGATGTGTTCCCTGCAGATCTTCTGGTATGCCACCAGATAGGGATATTGACCTGCATTGATCTTGAACCGGTACTCGCCCATTTCTATACCCCTTATAGAATGGCTCATGAGTTAAGAGAGTTAAAGGCACAACTTCAAGAGTTATTGAACAAAGGCTTCATTAGACCAAGTGCATCCCCTTGGGGTGCTCGGTTTTGTTTGTGAAGAAGAAGGATGGGAGTTTTTCGGATGTGCATNGACTACAGACAACTAAACAAGGTAACCATAAAGAACAAGTATCCTCTTCCTCGCATTGATGACTTGCTCGATCAGTTACAAGGNGCTTGTGTCNTCNCTAAGNNTGATTTGAGATGCGGTTATCATCAATTGAAAATACGAGCAACGGATGTGCCAAAGACCGCTTTTCGAACGAGGTATGGGCATTACGAATTTGTAGTGATGTCTTTTGGTCTTACGAATGCCCCTGCTGCGTTCATGAGCTTGATGAACGGGATTTTTAAGCCATATCTGGATCTCTTCGTGATCGTATTTATTGATGATATACTGATATACTCTAAGAGCAAGGAGGAACATGAAGAGCATTTGAGAATGGTATTGGAAATGTTGAGGGAGAAAAAGCTTTATGCCAAGTTCTCTAAGTGTGAGTTTTGGCTAGATGCAGTGTCCTTCTTGGGACACGTGGTTTCTAAGGATGGAGTGATGGTGGATCCTTCTAAGATTGAGACAGTGAAGGATTGGGTAAGACCCACTAATGTGTCAGAAATAAGGAGCTTTGTTGGGTTAGCTAGCTACTACCGCCGATTTGTCAAAGGATTCTCTTCTATTGCTTCCCAATTGACGAACTTGACTAAGCAGAATGTTCCATTTGTATGGTCGGACGAATGTGAAGAAAGCTTTCAGAAGCTCAAGACTTTGTTGACTACCGCACCTATCCTTACCTTGCCCGTGGAGGGTAAGAACTTTATCGTTTATTGTGATGCATCCTATTCGGGTTTGGGTGCAGTGCTAATGCAAGAGAAGAACGTGATTGCTTATGCTTCAAGACAATTAAAAGTGCATGAACGTAACTACCCAACTCATGATTTGGAATTGGCCGCGGTAGTGTTTGCACTAAAGCAATGGAGACACTATTTATATGGGGTTAAGTGTGAGGTCTACACGGATCATCGTAGCCTTCAGTATGTCTTTACGCAGAAAGATTTGAACTTGAGACAGAGGAGATGGATGGAACTACTGAAGGACTACGATATCACTATCTTGTATCATCCGGGGAAGGCGAATGTTGTGGCGGATGCGTTGAGTAGAAAGGCGGGAAGCATGGGAAGTCTAGCTCACTTGCAAGCTTCTAGACGCCCATTGGCTAGAGAAGTGCAGATTTTGGCTAATGACCTTATGAGGTTAGAAGTAAATGAGAAGGGAGGATTGTTAGCTTGTGTGGAGGCAAGATCCTCCTTCCTTGACAAGATTAAGGGAAAACAGTTTGATGATGAGAAACTAAGGCGAATCCAAGATAAAGTATTGCGAGGAGAGGCCAAGGAAGCAACAATCGATGAAGAAGGTGTTTTGAGAATCAAGGGAAGGGTATGTGTACCCCGCGTCGATGATTTGATCAACACTATTCTGACAGAGGCTCATAGTTCAAAGTATTCTATACATCGGTGCGACCAAGATGTACCGTGACCTCAAGCAACACTTTTGGTGGAGTAGAATGAAGCGTGATATTGTTGACTTTATCGCTAAATGTCCAAATTGTCAACAAGTAAAGTATGAACACCAAAGGCCCGGAGGAACACTTCAGAGAATGCCCATTCCTGAATGGAAGTGGGAGAGAATCGCAATGGACTTTGTGGTTGGTCTTCCAAAGACATTGGGTAAGTATGACTCTATTTGGGTGATTGTTGATAGGTTAACTAAGTCTGCTCATTTCATTCCGGTCAAGGTGACTTACAATGCAGAGAAGTTAGCCAAGATCTATATCTCGTAAATCGCTCGATTGCATGGGGTTCCACTCTCCATTATATCGGATAGAGGCAGTTTACTTCTAAGTTTTGGAAAACATTGCATGCGGAATTGGGTACTAGGTTGGACCTTAGTACTGCGTTCCATCCTCAGACCGATGGTCAGTCTGAACGAACGATTCAAGTGTTGGAGGATATGCTTCGCGCATGCGTGATAGAGTTTGGTGGCCATTGGGATAGCTTCCTACCCTTAGCGGAAGTTTCGTACAATAATAGCTATCACTCAAGCATTGATATGGCCCCATTTGAAGCATTGTATGGGAGGAGATGTAGATCTCCAATTGGTTGGTTTGATGCATTCGAGGTTAGACCTTGGGGTACTGATCTCTTGAGGGAGTCAATAGAGAAAGTGAAGTCTATTCAAGAAAAGCTTCTAGCGGCGCAAAGTAGACAAAAAGAATATGCAGATCGAAAGGTTAGAGACTTGGAGTTCATGGAGGGTGAACAAGTCTTGTTGAAGGTTTCACCTATGAAAGGGGTGATGCGGTTTGGCAAAAGAGGTAAGCTAAGTCCAAGGTATATTGGACCATTTGAGGTACTAAAGCGAGTAGGGGAGGTGGCTTATGAATTAGCCTTGCCCCCAGGGCTGTCCGGAGTACATCCGGTATTCCATGTGTCCATGTTGAAAAGATACCATGGAGATGGAAACTACATCATCCGTTGGGATTCAGTTTTACTTGATGAGAACTTGTCATATGAGGAGGAGCCTGTTGCTATATTAGATAGGGAGGTTCGCAAGTTGAGGTCGAGAGAAATTGCATCCATCAAAGTTCAATGGAAGAATCGACCCGTTGAAGAGGCTACTTGGGAGAAGGAGGCAGATATGCAAGAAAAATACCCACATCTGTTTACAGATTCAGGTACTCCTTTTCGCCATTGTTTGTCTTCTTTTGATCGTTCGGGGACGAACGATGGGTAAATTGGTATCTATTGTAACGACCTGTTTAGTCGTTTTAGCAGCAGAATTATTTCTGGAAAAAGCGGCTGAAACCGGACCCAACGACGGACCGTCACGGGCCGACGGACCGTCGTGGGTGTTTCGTTCCATGACAGTTAGCGTTACGAAATTGGGTGCCGAAAATCGACTCTCGAACTTCAGAACTAAATGGCGTAACGGATCGTAAAATCCACGACGAACCGTCGTGAGTACCCGCTGCAAAACACTTCAACTTTTGAGAATTTGGTGCAAGAAACGAGCTCTCGACCGCCAGGGGCGGAGGGCGTGACGGACCGTCACAGGGGTGACGGCCCGTCACAGCCCCCCTGCAGCCTGGGGAGGTTGCGACGACCACCGTGACGGACCGTCGCAGGCACGACGGCCCGTCACAGGTTGCGCCAATCCCAGGCAGTTTAGGATTTCTTTCCTCGTTTTAAGGGACGTTTTGGACTATTCTTTCCTTAATTATAAAGTTTGAGGGTTAATATTAATAAGTCTAATTACTTAGGGGTTAAAAGGGGTAACCTTAAGTTAATTAGTGGGTTTTATTGTCCTCCTTTACACTTAATTATACTTTTAATTAGGGTAAAAAGAAGGAGGGTTTGAATAAAACAAACCAAAAGAAAAGAGAAAGAGAGGGACGAATTGAGAGAGAGGATAAACGAGAAGAAGAAACAAGTCTTGGGAATTTCTTGCTTGATCACGAACCTTCGATTGGAGGTAGGTTATGGTTTTCATGCTATTCGTAGTAAACTCTTAATAGTGAATGATATGTATTGATAGTATTGTAAACCCTCTATATGCTTAATTGTATGCTTGCATGAATATGATTATGTAATTGTGAATAAATAAGCATGATGAAGTTATCGAATCCCAAATCTTGATAAAAACCTAATCTCTTGTTAATGATGATGCCTTGATATAAAAGAAGGCTTGATGAACTAAAGTAATGAGATTGATGATGCCTTGGTGAGAAAGAAGGCTTGACGAATTGATAGAAAGAGATTAGGGGATCGGAGTGTCACGTTCCGACACATAGTATTAGTGGGACGGGTGTCACGAACCGACACGTAGTATTAGGGGATCGGGTGTTACGAACCGACACGTAGAATTAGGGGATCGGAGTGTCACGTACCGACACATATTATTAGGGGATCGGGTGTCACGAACCGACACGTAGTATTAGGGGATTGGGTGTCACGAACCGACACGTAGAATTAGGGGATCGGAGTGTCACGTACCGACACATAGTAGTAGGGGATCGGAGTGTCACGTACCGACACAAGAGGAAGAAAGATAATGAATCTTGAAAGATGATAATATACTCAACTTAATAAACTTAATTCCCAAATGAGTATGGTATTGAGGCTTGAGTCCTCATGGATGAACTTGATGGTACTTATTGATGATTATAGTACTTGTTGTTGCTACGTCTTTGAGTTTTATAGTTGATTTATGATATTACTTGATATATCTTTGTTCTCTATTTTGAGTTGGCCGATGATATCTACTCAAGACTTGTGGTTGTAATCGACCCCTACTTTTATGTTTTCTTCTTTGCTAATTGTGGAATACAAATAACGTTCCGTCATCTTCAACTCAAGATGATTCAAGCCAGTCTTACTACACCGGAAATTCAGGGTGAGCTAATACGTCTAGCTTGGGTGGATCTTCTTCTTCAAGTCTTGATGCCTTGAACTTGGGCATGGACTAGCTTTTATGTATTTTTAGTTCTTAGACATTCTTAGTTTAGTCATTTGATTGTAGATGTTCTTGTGATGATGACTTCCAGATTTTGGGGATAATAATAGTTATTGATTTTATTAATAAGTTTAAGTCTTCCGCATTACTTTATGATGATATTACATTGAAATGTTAAGGTTTAGATTGGTTGGTTCGCTCACATAGGAGGGTAAATGTGGGTGCCAGTCGCGGCTCGGATTTGGGCCGTGACAATAAAATTAAATTTGTTATTCATAGTCTAATTATATTTATATAATATGAAAAAAATAAAACATAGCTATTTTTCTTGAATATATATGTTTGCCGTAATATGAAGTTTTTTCCTAAAAAATCAATTGATTCATATAATTAATTTGTTTGTGTCATATAAAATGAGACAAAAGAAGTAACATGTATTATAATTTGAAAACTACGTAAAACTATTGTAAATCTTAATAAGTAACAACATTTGATTGACTCTTGAAATTCAATCTTTGTTACATACACTAAGACAAGAAAAATAACATATATTTTTTAAAAATTGGAAAAATTGTATATAATAGCAAACTATTAATTCAAATTAAATGTTATAAATATACTTTAATTTAATTGTACCCTATATCAAAGTATAACTATTTTCACCACTCTCCTTGGTGGAATCTCGCTCGCCAATCTCGTTTGGTGGCAATCTCACTCGCCTCTCTCACTTTTTATACAAACAAAAATGTATAAAATGCGTTTGTATTTGTATAAAGCGAAAGGAAATTATATAAATACATATATTCTCGTTCCCCTCTCTCACCTCTCCCAGATCTCGCTCGCCACTTTCCCTAATTTCGCGCGAACACTCTCGCCTCTCTCGCTTATACAAACAGAAACAAAATGTATAAATTGCATTCATGTTTGTATAAATCGAGAGAAAATTGTATATACACATGCAAATACATATATTTTTGTCCTATACACTTATTATTATACAATAAAATTACTCCCTACCCAATTTCTTTTGCATTTCTCTCTTTCTCGTTTTATACAAATTCAAACTGTATATAATTTCTCTCTTTCTCGTTTTATACAATTCGATTCAATTGTATATTCCCTGTCCAAGTCTCTTTTGCCTTTTTCTCTTTCTCATTTTATACAAATTTAAATTATATATAATCGTTATATACACTTATAATTGTATAATATAAATATTTCTTTGCCCAAGTCTCTTTTGCCTTTCTCGCTTTCTCGTTTTATACAAATTCAAATTGTATATAATTTCTTTCCTTGTCGTTTTATATAATTCGCTTCAATTGCATACGTATAGCGAATTATACATATATATATATTTGCTATGAAGCGCAATTATCCAAACTTTGCTATAACATACAAATATGAATTTTGTTTTGCTATATGTGAAAGTTACCCTTAAAAATTACCTAAAAATTTACAATAATTAAAAATAAATAAATAAATAATCATATTAGAATTTGATTAACTCTCTAAATATGAAAACAAAAACATATGCAATAGTATATATGTTGATGTTGTAAATGCAAATGTCAATATAACTTTATAAAAATTACTAGTGTAGTATTTAATTAATTAAATTAGAAAAAAGGAGAAAAATATTTGAAAATTACACTCACACACATGCTTACAAGAGGAGAGAGGGAAGGCAAAACCAAAAAAAGGAAAAGAATAAGACCTGTATTGTTTTGTATATATATTATATATATACAAAATACAAGTAAGAGTTTATATTAAAAAGCGGCGCGCCGAAGAGAAAAGCGAATTTTTGCGAAGTTGCAGCAGCAGCCATGGGAGCTCTAGCTCCAGTTTTTCATTGGATTCCTGAAGATGACCTTTTGCTTAAAAACGCCATTGAGGTACTAAACCATTCTGCCTGCAACTCCATCAATTTATGTGCACATATCTTTTTCTATAATTTTAACACGTTTGCTAATTTTTCTTCTTGTGTTTTTCTCCCTACTTTCAACGGGATGAATTTTTTTGATTCACACCCATTATCTTTGTAATTGAAGTATAATAAAATTAGCGTGTTCTTATGTTTTTCGCTCTTTTCTTTTCCGGGAATGTAAGGCGTGCAGTAGAACTCAACGGATTCAGATGATTCGTGTACTCCATCCCATCTGTTTTAGGATTAGTGCTTATTTTAGTGGTTATTTCTCTGTTTCTGGAGTTTATACTAGAAAGTTGTTGTGGGGTTTGTTCAGTCACCGGCTCTTATGTTTTTCCTCTTAAGGAATTTATAAGGAAAGTAAAGGTGCTTTACAAGCCCCAAAGGGTGTGGCCTAGTGTTCATGAAGTGTGTTTAGCAACATGAGTGTTCATATTCAAATCCACCGGAGACAAAAATACTTGTTGATTTCTTCATATCTGTCTTAGTAGCCTCAGTGAACAGAGTTACCTTATACTTGTGGCTGGTAGGAGGTTGCATGTATCTCGTGGGATTTGTTGAGGTGCAAGCAAGCTAGCCCGTATACACGGTTAAAACAATAAAGTGATGGTGCTTTACAATATAATATTAGGTGGTATACTGTTGAACTTAGTTTTTGGATCTTCAAAGAGAGCTCATTTTTTTCTATTTTTGCTTCTCTTGGTAATTTTATTATGGTGATTTTGCTTTGTAGTTTCAAATATCTGGTACTTTTTGTTTTCCTTGAAGTACTTGTACTTCATGATACTTGTGTTTTCTTTGGGCTCAAGAGTGAGATAGTGACTTTTGTCCTGGACTCCTGGGATAATGCTTGAAAAATAAATGCATTGTGGTCTAAATAAAGTAAATTATAGTAATCAATGAGCTGGTACATGGCATGGCCCTTTGCTTTGCTGTAAATACTATAGGACATAAAACTAGTGCATGCTTATAGGACCATTTTGACACATTGTTAAGCTTTTTCCCCACTTAAATAAGTCAAACATTTCATTTCTAAACACCAAGTCAGTGTCAAAAGCATGTAAAAGTTGTTAATATTACTAATCCGAGTCATCGATAGTCTCATCTATCTAGTTTTTCAGCTGTCTATAAATATTCTCTCACCAATTCAAAAGCAATAAAAGATCCTTCTTATCCATTGTTAAACTGATAGGAAGATTTTACTAATCTAGGTGTTGCTGCAATGCTAGATATGTTTCCCTATCAAGACATGTTCCCCTCCTTTTGGTGTACAGGCCTCTTTTTAAGTGCCAGCACTAACTTAGTGCTCTAAGACCCTTGTCAAGAACCAAAAAAAAAGAAAAAGAAATAAAAGAAGATATGCTGCTGGCTAATTATCTTAGCTTAATGAATTATTGAATCTGCCCTAAAAGCAAGATAAACTGTTGCTCCGCTTACAGTTATATCCGATGTACTTTAGTAATTGGTGAACCTGTAGGTCTTGCTCAATCAAGGACAGTATAAGGGAAGAACTGGGTTTCTAGGGAACTTATAAACTATCTATGGAGGTACTTATATGAGAGGAATGAAGTATTTGACCTGGTCATTCTTTCTGTGAGTTGGAAATAGACACATACTATGTTAGTGGACAAGGAAGAAAGGCTTCCAATCTCAAGCGGAATGAATCATCTGGTGGACAGACCTCTGATTGCCTCTCAATTTGTATAAACTAAGTGATGAAGAAGATGGTTCTATTTGTATTGCATTAGGAAGCCACTTGTAGAAGAAAGATAAAAGGAGCTTGCATCTTTAGTTTTCTAATAATTGTGTAACATAACAAAACCATACTTGGAGTTTCTTGACATGTCACCTGAAAAATCCTTTTCAAAGTACCTTTGGTAATTGATGGAAGTGGAACTGAGAATCGATGAGATATAAGCTTAATTAAAATAAGCACCCAATTTCTTAGTTATAAATGTGTCATCAATATTTCTTTTCTTATTTTTTCAGTATCAATAATGTTTTTCCTCGAAGTGCAGAATAAGTTTAAATTGATGGATCTACTTACATCTGAGGACTACAGTGATATAAAAAAAAGAGATAGCTTTCTGTGCTGTTTTTTAAATTCACCCTGGCATCATAATATCATCTTCCCATCCTTCTCTAGGCCGGCGCTTCTTTGGAATCACTTGCAAAAGGTGCAGTTCAATTTTCCCAAAGATTTACCGTTCAAGAATTGCAAGATCGTTGGCATGCTCTCCTGTATGATACAGTTGTTTCTGCTGAAGCATCAGCACTCATGATTGAGTTGGACCGCGCTGCATCAACACCGAAATGTAATAGGTTAGAGAATGCAAGGGAAAGTAAAAATTCTGTTATGTTAAAGAGAAAATCTGAGAGTATCCGTTCAAGTTACTATGCTATGCGTAAGAGGATCTGTAATAACCCATTTGATTCGATGGATATGAACTTTCTTGGCGGAGCTGGTGACAATGACGAGCCTCAGTCAATGGATTGTGCATTTATGGATTCGATAAGAGATGCCTTTGGTGATCAACAATCTAATGTCGACATCGTACAAAATTGCATTTCTGAACATGGGCGTGATGATTCCATTTGGGCTAATGATTGTGTAACTGCTTCTCCTAGTTTTCCGATTGGACTCCTCAATCATAAGGGAGATGTCCCACTTAACAGCTTTAATGTTACTGAGAACTTTCCAGATGCTGTTGAAGAAAGTGTTGCCCTTGCTGAGAGACAACACACTGTTGGGGAATTGGGTGAATTGCCAGTTTGTGGATTATTTGAAGCTGAGGATTTAGAATCTAATTTTCCTATGAGAGATCAATGTGATGACAATGTGAGGAACTCTTCTCGATTTGAAAGCCAAGTGTTAAACTCACCAGTTCCAGATTGTGACTTGACATTTCACGATTTTGGTTATTCACATACTCCACCTGATATGCCAGATTGGAGTACAATTGGAGATATTTCTGTTCCGGCTCTGCCTGATTTTGAGGAACAGCAGAATATACAGAATACATTTGTAGTTCCTATTGATGGCAATTCGAATAAAATGGATGCATCAGAATACGACGTTGTAAGTTCAAACTCCAACTTGAGAGACCATATGTCATGTGATGAACTGATAAATTCCATACCTAGTACTGATGACTACATAGCTGGGTTGTCAGCATCCTTGTTGGACTTTACAGAAGAGGACGAACTGCTATTCAATGACCCTGATGGAAATGATACAATTGATAAGTCTTATTATGATGGCTTGAGTTCACTTCTCTTGGATTGTCCTGATGGTGTGGGAGATTTGCCTGTCAAAAGTGTATCAGAGGCTTCAAATGCTCGAGACGAAGGGCTTACCATTCTTGATGGTTGTCCCAAAGAATCCGGTGACAAATGTGTGTACAATTATAGTGATAAGCCTCCAGGTTCCAATTCAGACTTTCAAATGCTATCCTCCGCATTAACTGTCAATCCAGCTTTTCCTGAAATGCGTGGTGGAGTTATTTGCTGTGTATTAAGCACTGAGGACCCAGATGTTCCTAGCAACGATGATGTTTTTCTTCCTGTTCTAATGCCGTCAACATCATTTCCGTCAATGGCCCATTGGAAATATGATGAGACTTATCATCCATTATCCTCGTCTGCCAAAGATTTGTCAAATAATCAGAAGGGCAATGATGGACGAGCTGTCTTGAAGAAAAAGGAGCAGAATTGTCATTCAGAATACAGTAATTCATATCGGATGAATGAACCACCATCACAGGCAGAAATGTTCAGTCGTGATCACAAAGTTAAGCATGAGTTGCCCAACGAGAATAACCAACATGTGGTGCGAAGGAATCTGCAGACTTCTGATTGTCCAAGGGCAGTCATTTCAGGGAACCTAAGTGCAGTAAATGCCTGTCAAGGAGATTTTAAAGAAAATACCGCAAAGGATGGACAGGGTAAAAATCTCAGTCGGACTTATGCTGCTGATGTGTCCAAGTGCTTGGAGAAAAATGCTATTTGCACAAAGGAACATGACACTACCACCATCCTTCAAAAGAATGAAACGACACTTGCTGAAACTGTTCTCAGGAAAACAACAATCCCTGAAGCAAGTGCAAACAATACTTCATCAGATTCAGAAGATTTTCTTTATGAGAGCGATGAGGATATACCCTACTTTTCTGATGTTGAAGCTTTGGTGAGATCTTATTTTCTGGTATATGAGCTTCTTCACCATCGTAGGTATTTGTTGACTTTAACCGGTTCCTTCCATCATCCTACAGATCCTTGATATGGATTTGAGTCCTAATGGACAGGATATGTATTCCAGTAAGAGAGGTGAGTCCCAGTTTCATCATATTCATTGAAATGATTTATTTTTTTTACTTTAATGAATTTCGATGAACAACTGATCTAGTCTTCAATTATTTTGTTTCTGCTGCACCACTCAGTGTATTCTGTTTGTAGTTACCTTTCTACTCTTTCACTTCTCCACTTTTTCTTTGGCAGCTTTATTGGCTCTTTTTGATTGTTTCCTTAGGAATAATTTTCGAATCTCTGTTGGTGCATTCTTATTGTATGTCACCCATTTTCTTTTCTTTGGTCTGTCTCTTTATTTTATTTTCAGCCAAAGAGTATCAGCATGAAGATTTTGTTAGAAAGATAATCAGGCTAGAGCAGGCTGATCATGCTTGTTTACAGAGAAAGATTGCTGTGCGTGGAGCTTTTGCTGTTTTAGTTGGCTATCACTCAAAACATTTTATTAGAAAACCAGAGGTATGATAGACTTAACTCATTCTTACTCAATTATAGAATACCTTGTTAGACTATTAGTAAAAGCTTGACTATTGATCCTACTTGTCTGATCATACACGGCCATATGTTCAATGGATGTGTTTTAATAGGCTGGAGAGTGAGGTGGAACATTTAATGTAATACAGTGCAGGTAGAGGCTCAATAAACAATCCCCAAAGATTACTCACCAAGTCACCACAAACAACATTAATTATACTTTTTACTAATGGCATAAAATTTGACATTAAAGTATCCACAATATTACTCAGTTGTCACTGCAAACAACATTAATTATATTTTTTACTATTGGAGGTATGATATTCCAAAAATGCATTTTTGCTATTCCATTTTAAATTTCCAAGTTCTAACATATCATTGTAGCCATTAAAAAAGTAAACTAGTTTAGTTTTACCTACTTTCTACTGTGTGACTGTTATCACTCCTCCTGAGTCATCCAATAGTTACAACAATAGTTATTTCTTTTTAGTAGTAGTTATTTTCCTGTAATAATGCAGTTTTTTAATCCAGTAACGTTAGGAAGTCAGGTCCTAATTTCTAGGGGTAATTATCTTATTAAGTGTTGTATTTAAACTATCTTTTGTCTCAGGAAATATAAGCAGAAAAGTCATTTCAGTTTTACTTTAACTCAAGAGACTGGAAGTTCTCTCTTAACGAACCAGCACCATAGGTAGAAAAAAGAAAACCTCTTTCGAGGCTCCTAATTCACTCAACATTGACTCTGATTTTGTCTTGCAACGTCCCATAACTAGATCCATAACAAGGGATAATAACAGCTTGGTATCAGAGCCGAGAGCTATGGGAGACCAAATTCAATATTAACTAGCACAATTGGTGAACTTGTTCCAAGGAGAACGTGCATCCAATTTGGCCAGGAAGCTATAAATGCTTGTTCGGATGCACTCACAAAGGTTTAGGGAATTCTTAGGTCGATTCTGATCCAAATGAAATACAAATCAGAATAGCAGTTGGAAGGGAAAAATAAAGTGGCAGGAGGGTCAGGATCAAAAGTAGGAGGAAAATTCATCATTCCTCGACATACAAAGTTGGATTTCCCATGATTTAATGGCCAACACGACCCTTTGCGATGTTTGATTAGATGTGAATACTTCTTTTGACACCAACAAACTCTAGAACAAGAAAAGGTTGAACTTGCTTCTTTTCATAGAAGGCCATGCACAACTTTGGTTTCTTCAACTAGAGATAGATATGCCTCAAACATCTTGGGATGAAATCAAACTTCAATATAACCTTCGCTTTGGGCCACCAATCAGAAGTCAGAAATTGGGCCAATTGGCTAAGTTAAGCCTGATCGACTCTATGGTAGATTAAGTTTTGAGCAGTAAATTTCACGGGCTGGTACACTCAATCGCAAAAAATGAACTTTATCTCAGCGCTCTTACTTATTATATAACAATTGAGGTTGAGTTGCATAATCCTCCAGATTTGGCTATGAAGATGAGTTTATCATGACTTTATAAATGCAATGAACGACTTGTTTGTTCGCAATTGTTCGATGCTTGCAAATCCAAGACAACAAATTTCTCAGATTTGTGAAGAAACTGACCAAATCTGAAATGGAGGAAATGCGACTTAACGGACTTTGTTTCAATTGTGATAAACCATTTACTTGAGGTCATCAATGCAAGAAATTACTCTAGATTGACTTTATAGACGATGAGGAAGAGTTTGCTGGAAAGGGGGGAAATACTAATACTTTCCGCACTTAGCGCTTGAGGACGAGTACGACTTGAAGGGGGATAGTAATGTTATCACTCCCTAATCATCCAATAGTTACTACATTAGTTATTTCTTTTTAGTAGTAGTTATTTTCTTGTAATAGTATAGTTTTCATTCCAATAATGTTAGGAAATCAGGTCCTAGTTTTTAGTGGTAGTTATTTTGTAAGTGTTGTATTTAAACTTTAAGTGATGTATCTATACTATCCTTTGTCTTAGGAAATATGAGCAGAAAAGTAATTTCAGTTTTTGAGTACTTTCTGTTATCAAAGGCGATAAGTGCAAAAAAAACTCTAAGGTCTGTGGGGGCGGGCTTTAAGCGCAAATAAAGCGCGGGCTTTAATGAAAAATGGCACAAAGGGAGAAAAAAAATACAAATGTATATGTTTAGTCCAAGACTAATAATAATAATTATAAACATGAATGACAAGTATAATACCAAAGAAATTGAAAAAAAATATGATTTAGTGAAATTTCAATTGCTTAGTTTCACTACTTCATAAGAGGCTCATTGGCAAGCAAAAGTTTGTCTTAGAACCTTGATGACGACACTGAAGCACACATAAAGCGAGGCGAAATGCTAAACACATTTTGAGCCTCATTTTAGGGCTTAAGCACACTTTTGATAACACTCGTTTAACTCAAGAGATTGCAGGTTCTCTCTTAACAAACTAGCACCTAGGTCGTAAGAAGAATACTTTAGATTTTATCTTGCAGTGTTCCATAATTAGATCCATAATAGGGGACCATAACGATGAAGTTTCACCCATTTCTCGTAATCGAGCATAAGCATTATGTCCTTAGTTCTCTCTTTCTTCATCTCAACAATTTGAGATCACAATCAGAGTGATCTTTTTCCGATTCACATCAAAATGTTCTTGGATAAAGTCGCAACATTACTGTTCTTCGTTAGAATACTTTCTTTAACTTTTATCATTTATTCTCGATGCAACAAAGTAAATGAATAAAGGTACATTTCAATTTGGGAGAAAAGATGTTTGGTTTTATGAAAAAATGAACAGCGTTTAGTGCAAAATTTTATGCAAAGCTTTTGGGTATGCCTTTTGCCGATGAGGTTCAATCATGCATGTGGCATACTCGTGAGATTGGAGTGCATACCTTTACATGACATGCACTCACCACAATCGCCTCAATTTCTAGACCTTACGTATCTTTTATTATGAGTATCATAAGTTTGTTTATATATTTTCCTATGCTATTCATTAGGATACAATTGTTTGCATTCTACAATATATAAAGTCAACTCCAGGAAAAAACTACTCATCGAGGATCAGATGTCATGAGCAGATAATTGGATATACATATCTAATTGGAAGGATCATATTTTGGTAAACGGTCTATATCTGAATATGGTGTTTTAGTAAGAGGTAATTTGGTGTATGGAAAAGCAAGAAACAAAATGTGGTCGATTTATGTAGAGCAAAAGCAGAATATTGACCATGGTTGTAACAACTTGTGCGCTAAGTTTGTGATCAACCACTTGCTCGGAGAAAGGAAATTTGGAGAAATTAATCAGATGAAACTTATGTATGATAATCAAGCGACATTGCATCAAATCTGGTATTTCATGAGAAGACTAAGCACATTGAGATTGCTGTCACTTTATTAGTGAAAGATACTTTCAGAAGATATTGTTACAAATTTGTGAAGTCAAATGATTAGTTTGTTGATATTTTTACCAAGTCCTCACTAGCCCTCGTATTAGTTACATATGCAACAAACTCGGTACATATAACTTATAGGCGCCAACTTGAGGGGAGTAATATTAACGTATATAGTGTCCCAAATGGATAACGATTGTTATGTGTTAGGTAGAATCTAACTATAAATAAGGCTCCATGTAATAATGTATTTACACATCTTAATGATATTTCTATATTAACGAATTTAGTTAGGAATCTTGAAAGTGAATTATATTCCATGAATGTGATATTTTACCATGGTATATAGAATATGTGGCAAAAGTGGAATATGTCCACTGATCGTCATATGGGTCTTGGTTGGACTTCCGGTTGTTTCGATTTAACATCTAAGAGAGTGCAATGCGCGCGCGCACACACACACACGCACACATATATTCAAGACATGGATTGCCATAATTCGTTTATAAGATGAAATAAGGACATTCTTATCAATCCAATGGCTCTACTTCTAGTTTAGCGGCTCTAGTTCTAGTTTAGCGGAAAGATTAAAAATACTAAAACTTTCTTTTTGGTTGGTGTACTAGGGCAAGGCAAATCCTAAGCCCTTCGCTAGTTTGATTACTTTCGCTCCTTTCCCTTATTTCTCAACCGAAAGCTGAGCTACCAAACCATACAAAGCCTCATTTGTCATACGAAGAGAGTCAAGACAAGTTCAAGTCATACATGATAGAAGAAGGTCTGCCGGTGGGTTGGAGAAGAACCACCGGGAGAACGACTGGGGCCTTAATTAAGTACTAAAGTTATTGAAGTGTCTGCCTTCATGGACTTCCCACGAAGCAATCATAATTTATTATCTGTAAGTATGCATGTATTTATGTGTATATGTATACATGTAAAAATAGACATGTGTATACAAGTACATGTCCTGGAAAGATATGTAAACTAGGTTCGAGTGATGCTTACTCCTATCCATATTTGGAGTGCAATGGTATAGGGATCCCTGTGTTATTATTTGGATACACTTGAAGATGACAGGATCTTTACTATGGAAAAAAATCAAATCTCTTTTTTAGGTTGTAGACTAGAATAGATAACTTGTCTGGATAATTTTCATTTTTTGATCCTAGTAGTGTTATCAAAATCTCTAAGAAATTTTTGAATTGAGGCTTAAAGCTGGCTAGGCACTTCCCTGGCTAGATGTACACCTTGACAAAAAAGGAAGCGCCACCTTTTACTTAAATTAGGTCAATTTGTGAGACTCATGAGCTCTATCATGAAAAGGACAAGATTAAGTAATAAACATAACTGTCACATTGATATGTATTCAAATCAAAACGCTTCAATCTTAAGCTCAAGGCAAGAAGGAGGACCAATCCAAATTCCACTACAAGTTCTCAGAATTATCTAGAAGAAGATGTTGATTCTGGAAAGTCATAGGAAGAGGAGTTTTGGGCTATAATTCTAGAGATACCCATAAAGCCATCAAGCTATTTAGAAGAAGGGAGTTAGTATGGATGCTATAGTGTTTAGGAATAGGAATCAGGATAGAGTATAAGAAAGTTAGTTACTTTACTTGCAAGGAAAAGAACAAATTTAGTCACTTGATTAAACTAGAAACTTAAATTGCATCTTTTTTAGGTTTTTGAGTCAAGTTTGGAGACTCTCAAAATTACGATTTAACTACAAAATATAAACTGCATCTTTTGTAGTTGAAATGTAATTTTGAGAATCTCCATACTTGATTGATATACTCTTGCTGTGCACACTCAATTTTATGTTCTTTTCAATTTCTCTGTTCATAATTGTTTTTTGTGTTTTATATGAATAAAGAAATAGCTAATTTATCTAGAAATGCATGTAGATTATTCAGTTCATTTGATGTTTTTCTTGAGTTCCGTTTTTAATGATGTTTGACCTTAAGGCCTTTTTAGGATTAGCTGCCTTTTTAGGATTAGCTGCTAGATATACTTTTCCTCCCAAGTCTCTCCCCTCACCCCTCATTCCCCCAAATTAAAAACAACAAAATGGGAGAACGAAGAGGTTGGGGGAAATTCTTGACTGAAATGGTGAAGGTATGGTGGGAAATTATCCTAATCATAGAAAACTTTAGAGAGCTACATAGTGTGTGGCTTCTGAATTATTTTCCTAAATGCAGGTATGTTATTTTGCCATGTAGACTTCATCTTCTCTGTGCTTGATAATCACCCCTAGCTCATTCACTTGGAGAAAGTTAAATAGGGTTGTCACATCTTGTCTTTGGAGTATATGGAAACCAAACCAATGAGAGGAAATACTGAGCTATATTTCTGTTGCAACATGTCCATACTCAGTATGATCTACCCTTATTGTTGCAATTGTTACTGCTAGTTCAAAAGTTGAAAGGAAAGCTAGGGTACTGAATTAGTTAGTCTCAAAGATTTAGAGTAGTTATGATGTTGCCAAAAGTGTTAAATCAGCTGTTACTGTTTAGCATCCTATTTAAGTTCCAAATTTGTTTCTGTTGTGTTCCTTTAAAATTCAAAGGTTCTACAGAAATTCAAACTTGGAGTTATGGGTTCAGGTGCTGCTGGGAAGAGAATCTGCAGATGTGAAAGTTGACATTGACTTGGGCAGAGAAGGTCGTGATAATAAAATTTCTAGGAGACAGGTACGTTCTGCTTGAACTCCACCTGTATTAATCAATAGTTCCTTTGAAATATTCAATTGATCTCATATTTTTGAGTTAGTTTATTTTGTTTTTTCTAACATATAAAGAAATAGTTGATCGAACAATTGGCTATGATTGTGATAATGTGATAATTTTTATGTTTCTTGAAACATTTGCTCCATGTTTCCTGGTTTGATCATTATCTTCTGTTATGAAACCTTTTCTTCAACAAACTTGTATGTGTAAGTAAAATGTCTCAATGCTGATTGCAGTATAGTTTACCTTTTTCATTTATCCCTTACAAGTCAATTTGTACGTGCTGCAGTTTGTAAGACAAATTAAAATTAAGTATATGAACAGTCAGTCTTCTTAAATATCCTAAGGTTTTCTAATGAGAAGTACCAGAAACAATACTAAACGACTAAAGAGAAGAAAAAATTTGGTGGCCGATGAACCGATGTTTATTGATTATATAGGCAGTGTATTTATTACATACAAGACTGAAAATAAAATAACAACTTAGAGAAAATCTAGGTAACAGAAAAACCTACGTAACTACAATCCTAAAGATAAGAAAGCTGATGAGCACAAAATTAATATAAATAAACTGAACTAAAAGAGTCCTACAAATGACAAAAGCCTACAGATCTGCTAGCCGATATTACGCCCCCGTAAGTTGGCGTCGAGGTCTACTACGCCCAACTTGGAGAAATGGTTACTGAAAAGAGAACCCGGAAGAGGCTTTGTGAGAAGATCTGCAACTTGATCAAAAACATGTAAATGGGCAACTTCAAGCTGTTTGCGCCCAACCTGCTCATGGACAAAATGGAAATCGATGGCCACATGCTTCATGCGGCTATGCAAAACAGGATTGGTACAAATACAAGTGGTGCTAATATTGTTGTAGAGAACTTTAGGAACAACAATCAGAGGAAACTGAAGCTCCTGAAGATGATGGGTGAGCCAGGTAGTTTCAGAAATAGTAGCAGCAACTGCCCGAAATTCTGCTTCTGTAGAAGAACGAGAAACTGAACGTTGCTTCTTTAAAGACCATGAAATAGGGGAACAACCAAGATAGATAACACAACCAGTGGTGGAAGTGTGATCTTGACGATTCCCTGCCCAGTCTGAGTCTGAGTACGCCAACAATCTACGCTAGTCTCCTTGGCAATGAGTACACCAAAGGAGGTAGTGGAACGGGGATTGCAAAGAAGTCATTTAAAAGAACCTAGTGAGACATAAATGGCTGATGTATAGCTTGTGACAACATACTGACAGCAAAAGCTATGTCCGGATGAGTGAAAGAAAGGTAATGAAGCTTACCAATAATGTGTTGATATAAGGAACTATCAACTAGATGATCATCAGACGAGGGCAAAATAATTGCAGATGTCATAAGCGTGGAAACACCTTCGCAGTTATCCATCACTAACCATGTAGGAGATCCATAGTGTGCTTCTCTTGAGAGAGCAGAAGACCAGCAGAAGAATGAATCACTTCTTCGTCAAGGAGAAACATTGAGAAAGAACCTCAATGATATTATGAACACCTCGCTGGTGATTACCAGTCACTGAGATAGCGTCCACATCAACTAAAAATATACACAGTAAACCGACATTTATGCATAATGAAAAGTGAGGAATCAGAATGTGACTTATCAAAACCCAAAGTAAGGAGATAGTTTTTGAGTTCAGCGAACCAAACACGAGGCGCCTCTTTGATACCATAAATTGCCTTCTGAAGACGACATACATGAATAGGATTCCCATAGTTTTCAAATCTAGGTGGCTGTCGCATGTATACTGCTTCAGCAAGACAACCTTGCAAGAAGACATTGTTAACATCCAACTTATGAACATGCCAGTCAAGCTGAGTGGCGATAGTCAGGCCAAGATGAACACTAGCATGCTTGACTACTGGGCTGAAAGTGGAATGATAATCAAGTCTGGGATGCTGAGTAAATCCCTTGGCAACCAAACAAGCCTTGTACCTATCAACAAAACTATCAGGTTTATGTTTAACTTGGAGTAATTATTTACAGTCCGCCACGTTCTTGGAAGAGTCACATGGAACCAAATCCCAGGTATGGTTGCAAACAAGAGCATCAAATTCAGCTTGCGTTGCTAAATTCCATTGGGGAATTAGCTTGGCTTGCTCATGAGTTGTGGGGATTTTTGGAGACTCTAGTGGTTGTGAGAAACTTACTAGGTTTAAGGCTATGAGTCTGTGATCGGGTATCATTGGGTGGACTTTGCTGGCTTGTTTGTCCGGGGTTGGGTTGGTGGGTCAGGTTGATTAGGAGGTGATGTTGGTTGAGGCAGGAAGGAAGCCATTTGTGAATGAACTCTTCATTCTAGACGGGGTGCCAGCTGTGGAAAGTTCATCACAAGAGATCGAACTTGATGTAAATAGTTACTGCTAGTTTGTTTTCAGTGATTGTTTTTAAACTTCAGCATGGATGGATAGATGCAAAGAGGGGGTTAGGATCGATCCATCAGGATGACCAAAGAGGTTGTCCACGCATAAGCATGGACACCTGTGCCTTCCACTATGAAAAGTTATGGTTCCTAGCAAGTTTGATGGGGAGTTGAATAACCGGACTGAACTGGGCAATTCTTTTGTACGGGAGATGTTGTCGGCATTGACTACACTTGTATTGGGGACAATTTAGGCTTGAGGTGGGTGAGCTGGGAGAAAAAAAGAATCGAACTTATTAAAGCAATAGAGCTCTGATTACCATGAAGAGAAGACAAAAACTGGTAGCAGATGAACTGATGTTTATTGATTACAAAATCTAGGTAATAGAAAAACCTGCATAACTAAAATCCTAAAGATAAGAAAGTTGATAATTACAAAACTAATATGAAAAAACTAGCAGATGTCAGGGACAAACTAAGGATGGAACCTCTCTTTCAGGAGAATGTTGAATGACTGGGAGATTAACAGCCTAACAGATTTCTACAATACCCTGGAGCAGGCCATTAACTTTCTACCAAATGAAGATAATCTACACTGGTTGAGGGCCAATAATGGGAAATTCACAGTAAAATCAGCTTACAGACACCTTGATAGGCCAGCTGCAATACTCTTACCATGGCCTTGGAAGATGATATGGAAAGTTAAAGTACCTCACAAGGTGGCTGGTTTCACCTGGTTGGTAGCCAGGTAACCAGTACTGACTCAGGATAATTTAATGAAAAGGGGAAAACAATTATGTTCCTGATGTTCTTTTTTGTGAAAGAGTAATAGAGACAACAAACCATCTCTCCATCCATTGTAGAGTGACAGACACTGTGGCAGGTGTTTTTTAACTTGAGGGGTATCAGTTGGTTCATGCCAAGGCATGCCTCTGAAGCTCTAGCATGCTGGAATAGAGAAGGAAATATGTCCGGCCACAAAGAGAGATGGAAGATTGTCCCTGTTTGCATCTGGTGGACAATATGGAGGAAAAGGAACCAAATATGTTTGAAAACAAGAGCATCACTTTCCAAAGTCTGAAGTTGAATTGTCTTATAACCTTTTATTTTTTGTGTAACTATGCACTCCCCAAAAAGGTGGAGGATATTACTCAGTTTCTAGATAGTTTAGGAGGATATAGGTGATATATTTCTTTGTTTTGCTTACTGTAAACTCCAGATGTAACTTCTGCTAAAATACACTATTGGGGTATCTTGTCTATAAAATGTAACTTTCTAAAAAAAAAGTCCTACAAATGACAAGAGTCCTAGAGATCTGCTAGCCATTATGAATTACTACCCTGGAATTTGAATCCAATCATTTTAACTGCTATTTAAAATTTTTTGAATAAGGCTGATTATGTAATTACAAAGTAATGAAAACTATCCTCTTCTAAACGGGTGATTTTATGATTGTACTGTTCTTACGTGGCTATATTTAGATTCTATAGTAAATGATCAATCCTTACACTATGACTCTTAGAAATCAATTAAGCATAAGTGATCTAATTTGTTTCCTAAATAGAAGTCACTTAATTTCCATGGTTCTTGCTTGGATGAGAAACTAAACTACCACCACAGAAACAACATACCCAGTGAAATCTACAAGTGGGGTGTGGGAAGGATGGTGTGTACGCAACCTTACTTGTACCTTGTGCAGGTAGAGATAGTGTTTGCGATAGATCCTTGGCTCAAGCAATGCATATCCAAGTAAAACATATTCAAGAAAATACATTGCGTGTGCAATTTATGGTCCAGCAGATTTTTCGCATGTATAAACATGCATTACATCGTTTTCAATTTCGTTGGCTAATATTATTACTAATGAAGAGCACAAGAAAACTATGCATGAATTACCCATGTTTGCCCTTCTTGAATATGGGGTTGTGATAAAGCCAGAGCTTTTTTGAGGAGCGGTAAGCGTGTAGGTCTAATCTAAATTTGAAGTCTCCTAGTAGAAACTAAATGGAATAGTTCAATCAAAATCCCAAATATTAGGCAAAGTTGTAATATTAAAAACTTGAAAATTTGGAATAAGAACTTGAAAACTTTGAAAGGATATCTACCACATTTCTAAAGGGAAGTACTGACAATAAAATAGTGTAGATAGATATTCAACAGAAGAGTGGTAAATTTACTCTCAGACATGAATACTCAGATAGTTCTGTCTCCTATACAACCAGCCCTTGAGGTGGCCTCGGCACTTAACTAAAGTCCCTGGGATTCGATGTAAGATGGACATAGAAAAGGCCTATGATCACCTAAACTGGGACATTATGTGGAACATACTTTAGAGGATGGGTTTAGGAAATAGGTGGATAAACTAGTTAAAATATTGTGTGACTACAGTTAAATTTTCAGTATTAATAGTGGTACCCTCTCTGGTTTCTTCTATTCTGAAAGAGGATTATGGCAGGGGGATCCCTTTTCCCCCTTCCTGTTTGTACTATCAATGGGAAGATTGAGTGATCTGCTGAAAACAACAGTCAAATAACAGGTCAAGGTGTTCCGGATGTATAATAGTGACACTCTTGGTTTAACTATCTCACATTTGCATTATGCTTATGACACCTCAGTGTTCTGTGGTGCAGAGAAAGAGCAACTGGAGCCTAGGGTCATATTTATCCGGTTTGAAGTTGTTTCTAGATTACGCATAAATTGGGGTAAAAGTTTTGTCTACCCAGTGATTGAAGTTCCGGTATCAATAGACTGACTGGTATCCAAGGGGGTAAAGGGGGATACCTACTACCTACCTAGGATACCTCTAGCAGCAAAGAGTAAACCAAAGAACATATGGAGTGCAGTGGTCAAAAAGCATGGAGCTCAATATATTTTGGAATGGTGAGACAGGATGTGCATGATCAAACCATTGTTGTAAAATATATCTGGGAGATCATTAAAAAAAAGAATTCTTAGCCTATTCTGGGAGAACACAATTCATTAAGAGAATTATTTTTTATGCAAAATAACTGGTCACAGATCCTTATTTTACTCTTACCTAAGAGGATCACTCTTTTCATTGCGCAAATGTGCAAGTGATTCCTCTGGCCTCGTAAAGCTAATCTCACAAAAAAGCTCTAGTTGCATAGAGAAGACTGTATCATTGTCAACCCACTTCTGCTGGAGGCCGCATTCTCATTAACATTGTGCTATGGAATAGAGCTTCTATATGCAAGCTCTTATGGAGTATGTGCAGGAATATGGATTTATGGGTTCCATTTATGGGAGGGGCAGGGATGTATGGCAACTTGAACCATAAGAAGCATCCTATGTTGTCCAGAAAATATTCATGGCCAAGAAGCATTTTGAAGAGGCAGGGTATTCATGGGAGGAGCTCCTATCTCTTACCTCTCTTAGCCTTTAAAACTATATACAAGAAGCTGCAAGGCCAGTTTGAGAAAGTAAGCTAGAGGAGTGTCATATGCAGAAACCAGGAATCTCCCAAATCGATATTCTATTGAGATTGGTTCCACTAAGCACAATATACGTGACAGATTAACATTTTTGGAAGATGTATGTAAACCAGCAGTGTCAATAATGTACCAGGGAGCTGGAAATTGTTCACCACTTGTTTTTCTCTTGATCTTAATCAGCTAGCATATGGTCCAAACTCTTATAATGTCTTGCCATCATTAGAGAGTGTATGGATTGGAACGAGGAACTAAAATCGGCCGAGAGACGTTGCAAAGGCAGAAGCAGCAGGGATTAAGTGTATATGATTCTCTTGGCTGCAGCTGTAAACTACATATGGAAGGAAAGGAATTTGAGGGTGTTGTTAAGCAGATTGTACAAGAGGTTTACTTCAGGACCAATTTGAGACCTAGTAACTGGTCATTCTTGCAAAATCTCAATTGGTATCCTTGAGTATTGACTGTTGGCAATATTGTCTTACTGTTTGTCGTGAGACAAACAAAAATTAATTAAAAATGAAATTAAGTAGAGTACTGAAAATAACGACATGAGTCCAAAGTCAAAGTCTGCTTAAACCATCATGCATTGATATTTGATGCTACAATGTTCAAAAATCCAAGTATTAAAATTTAAATACAAAATTATGTTTATAAAATATTTAAATACCAAAAGCACAAAATCCTAAATTTTTGAATGGCATTATATTAAAGAGCTATTCATAGAAGCTTTATGTCCACCGCCTGTTTCCTTGTACGACTGTATCCAATATAGAATGACAATGATTTCAGATTGTAGTCATACAACCAAATCCTTACTTGAAACCAAACTTAAATAAGTATTATTAGGGACTATTTTGCTTGTGAATGTGAGACTTGGTTAGCAAGTAGTAACACCATGTACTTTTTGGAGCCTTGATGACGACACTGAAGATCACGATTACGAAAGCAAGATGAAGCACTCAACATGTTTTGCACCTCGCTTTAGGGCTTAAGTGTGCTGTTAGGGTCCTTTGATAACAATGCTTTTAAGTCCCTCAAATATCAACAAATTCTAATTGTCCTTATAATTTTTGGTTAAGTGCATTTAACATTCAATTAATTGATTAGTGCACTTTTGACTCTAAATATGAATGTTCAGAAACTTTAATGAATTATCAAGTGTTAAAATCATTTAATGATCAATATTTTATGCTAAATTTCATTGTTACTCCATATTTGTGGTAAATATATTTCTAGTGATGGTCTAAATGCCACATATTCCTTTGTAGAGTGACCACTCATTTTAGTTAATTAAATGTTAAATATGCTTAGTCAAATATTACAAGAATATGAAAATGAAAATTAAACAATAACTGTAGGACCAAAATGCAGTTATCCTTTTTTTTCTAAAAATCCTAGAACAATTTGCATCCTTGTATTCCTTGAAATGTGATGAACAGTTATAAGTTGATGGACTGACACCTTTACATGATTAGGCAACTATAAAGATGGACATGCATGGACTATTCCATTTGCAGAACATTGGAAAATATCCAATTCATGTGAATGGTAACAAAGTACTTCCGAAACAAAGTCGAACCCTCACTTCTGGTTCCTTAATTGAGGTATTCTTCTAATCTGGCACAAGATTAACTAGTAAAATATCCTGGTTAAGGTTTACAGATTTTGATTTGGTACTTTTGGAAGTGTTGCCTCCTTTCTCCCTTCCGAGCCCTGAGATCTTGATGACAATTGAAGGCTCTAAGTGGACTACCTCTTGCATCAGTTTGCAAGTAAATTGTGTATTCTTTCCATCATTGATGAGTTACATATCTCATTAGCTTGTTCTTTAACTTGGCTTTTCACATGACCTAGTTATTTGTTATTTTTATCATTTTAAGACTCATTTGCAGTTTGGGACTAAAAGGTAATGACTTATTTACTTCAATTCAAGCCTAGGTAATCATTCTTTTGTGATCAAGTATGTCAAACCTAGTAATCCCTCTTTTTTTTAAAAAAAAATCAAGCAAAGTATATCAAGCCTAGGGTGTTTTCATCTAGTGGTTATTTATTGAAACCGGGATGACAGCTTTAGAACCGTTTTGTCAACTTTATAGTATTCTTGTTTCAAAGTACTACGAGTCAGGCCTCTGTAGTTTTCAATTTATGGGTAGACATTAGGAGCTGTTTGAGCTTTAGCTATTTTTAGTGAAAATTACTTTGTTCGAAAAGAGAATTTTCCACTCAATGAATGTTTTATGTTGAATTTTCCGAGATGAGCGTGTGTTGGATCCTCCAAAAGTAGTACACTTTTGGAGGATCTGACAAGGTACGGCAGGTGCTTTGGAGATTCCGCAGTACACAGGTTGGGTGGTACACAGGTTTGAGACTTAAATCCACCGCACAGGGAATCAGAAAAGCCCATTGCCCTTTAAGGGTGGGGGAAGAGAGCATGAAAAAAAGCACATGACATGTTATGATAAATTTTCAGAAACAACATTAGGCCTTAATTAAGATCCCTTAGCTACAACCTACAGTTTTAATATTACAATCCGCAACTACATTTTTGGTTTGCTATCTGGTGTATCCATTGTATTTTCGATTATTTTCCTACAAAAATACAAATTCAACTTAAATAGAATAAATCACTCCCTAAAACTACTCATGTTTCAAATTGGACTCTCAAGTGTGTGATTCATATGTCAAATTTCTTGTATTCATTATATGAGTAATTAGTATTCAAATGCTGCCACGGATGTTGTGTGTAAATGGTGTATTTGCTACAGATTTGATAATGTAATGGCGAATGGTAATATTTTGTAAGTATAGTTGTGTTCCATAAATACATTCACATGTTTGCTATGTTGTGTAGTTTTCCCAATTTTTTCCTGTTCAAGTTGTGTGATAATGATTACTTTTGGTATTTAATATTGACTTTTGATGTTATTAACTGAAAACACAATTAGAAGCTTTTTGGCAAAATGGTGAATAGTTATCTTCTTTTCATTTCTAATGAGGTTAAGAGCAGTGTGAAAATTATATTGTTTTGTTTTTCCTGTAATATCCATCATGATATGTTTTCACGTGAGCAAGTAAATTGCAGGTGAGAGAAGTTAGGTTCATATTTGAGACTAATGAAAGTCAAGTAAAACGATATATGGAGGAAAGCCAAAGTGAGGATATGAAAGAAGCTTGAGCAATTCTTGACAGTATGAGCCAGGAGGAAGTGCTGTCTTTTATCATTGCACTTTCTGATTACAAAATGTGTATTCTTCCTATTTTCTCTCAACTTAACTTTTTTCACTCTGAAATTGTCTATAAGCAACTCTCACAACTTTGAAGACTTGTTTCTGGTGCTTGCCAATAAAAGTTATCCGAGATTCTATAAGTGAGGTAAAAGCCTAGTGGCTTTTTAATTTTATAAATCAACATAGTACAAATAAATATTTTAAATGGGATAATTAATTACATAGAAATGTTGAGCAAATCTCAAGTAAGGAAAAATGTATATACAAGCTATTCGTTTTAAATGTTGAGTTAGAATCAATAATTGAGTAAAACTATTTAGAATTGCCTCATCCAAAAGAAATGATCTAACTTCGAAAATATTCAGTTAATTTGTAAACTAACTTCAAAAAGAAAAAAAAACTTAAAAAGAAAGAAAATCGAAGGACGAACCTACAATTACAAACACTGATCTAAAGCAAGTGATGAAGGAGAGTTTTAGCCTAAAATCATTCCTCAATTGTAACTTAAATATAACGTACTTATGTTAATTTAGTGTGTAAAAATATCCTTATACTATTTAAAAAATAACAAGAATTATACTTTAGTCTATTTTTGTTAAAAACTGATTCGAACAATAAAAAATATATTTTTATTTAATTTGATCATGTCTTATTCAAGACGAGAAGATCAAAATTACCTAATAAGAATATGGACAGAAAATAAATCTTTCATTCTCAAAATTTAATTTTTGTGTTAGTTTATATGTGTTTTGTATCATCAAGTAAATTGATTTGCAACAATATATGTACAATAGATTCCGATGGTTAGAAAGATTATGTAAAAAAATTTATTGTAAAAATATTACGTCTCAATATTTAGAGATTTCCTTTAATAAAATATCTAATATGTATGTACTATACGTATCACGCAATTCACATTTTATACAATGTACATAAACACTGATAATTTAGTGAAATTATGTTGGTATTTAGTTATGAAAATTAAAAAATAAATACTTTATTCGATATTTTTTAAGTTGGAGTTGTATTTGACTATACTTTTTTAGAAAGAATATTTATAATTTGAATATATTTTGCCTGAGTATGATATAAACCCTAATTTTTTAAAAATTAAGAAATTACCCAACTTGACTAGCTAACCATGAAAACATATATTCTTTCGACTTGACACATTTTTTGTTGGTGGCATGAGTTTTTTAAGAAAATAGATAGAAGGGTAAATCTTGCAACTTTTTAGATAGTGCGAGCATGTTTTTTGTTCATTTACATAACACAAGGATGCGCTTTAGATTTATGTTACAATAGAGATGATTTTAGCCAACAACTCTGAAGGATGATATATTTTTGCTTTCGTAGTTTTGCAAATTGATTAGTGATCGTTTGGTTTTAGTTGATTGTAAATTTAGGAGTTAGAAAATTTAAAAAAATAAGTAAGCAGTTATGTTGTGATGAATTTGAAAATAAAACAGGTGCCATGTTTGATAAAAGGGTATTACTGTCGTAAAATGAGAGGAAAAATAGAAGAATACTTGAACAATATAGAAAGACAAAATAGTGATGAAAAGTATAGAATAAATAGTATTCTTATTATCTTCAAGTGTATTTCACAAAGATGAAAGACTACCCTTTTATAGGACATTCAAACCATCCTTTACATCATTTGACAAATAGGTTAGAACATATTTAATTAATACAATTAATAGATACCTTACGTTAGGATGGATTAAGAGAAACATCCACACAATTATAGTGGATTTGTAACACTCCCCCTTGGATGTTTATAGATAATGTGCCTCGTTAAAATCTTACTAGGAAAAACCCTGTGGGAAAAAGCCTAGTGAAGAAAAAAGAGTACACACATCTTGTAATACGCGTTGAATGTTGCCTCATTAAAAACCTTGCCAGTAAAACCCAATGGGACAAAACATTGGCTAAGGGAAAAAGAGTACAACGCGTATTTACTCCCCCTGATGAAGAACTTATTTGATATCTTGGAGATGACGCATTCCAATCTTATATCTTAGCTTCTCAAATGTTGACGTTGGCAATGCCATAGTGAATAAATCTGCAAGATTATCACTTGAATGAATCTGTTGAACATTTATTTCACTATTTGTTGAAGATCATGTGTGAGAAAGAACTTAGGTGAAATATGCTTTATTCGATCTCCTTACATATATCCTCCCTTTAATTGTGCTATGCAAGTAACATTATCTTCATTCAATATTGTTGGAGACTTTGTTTGCAAAGAAAGACCGCATAATTGCAAAATGTGTTGAGTCATTGATCTCAACCATACACTCTCGACTGGCTTCATGAATGACTATTATCTCTGTGTGATTTGAAGAAGTAGCAACTATTGTTGTTTCATCGAACGCCACGATACAACTATAACTCCATAGGTGAATAAATAGCCTGTCTGAGATTAGACTTTATGCGGATCAAACAAATACCCTGCATCTGCAAAACCGATCAATTTTGAATTGAATGCATTAGAATACAATAATCTCATATCAATTGTTCCTTGAAGATATCTGAATATATGTTTAACACCTTTCCAATGTATTTTTATTGGACATGAGTTGAATCTCGCCAATAAACTTATTACGAAACAAATATCTAGCCGGATATTGTTGGCAAGGTACATCAGTATCCCAATAGCACTTAGATATGGTGCTTCATCACCAAGAATCTCTTCATCTTTTTCTTGAGGTCAGAATGAATCTTTATTTATATCAAGAGATCTCACAACCATTGGGGTACTCAAAGGGTGTAATTTATCCATGTAAAACCTCATTAAAATCTTTTCGGTATATGTTGATTGATGAATAAATATTTCATTTGTCAAATGTTCAATTTGAAGGCCAAGACAAACTTTTGTCTTACCAAGATCTTTCATTTCAAATTCTTTCTTCAAACACTCAATGACTTTTTAAAGCTCTTAAGGAGTTCCAATGATGTTAAAGTCATCAACATAAACATATATTATTACAAATTCAGATTTTGACGTTCAAATAAAAATACAATGACAAATAGAGTCATTCTTGTACCCTTCTTTTAGCAAATATTTGCTAAGACGATTATACCACATTCACGCTAATTTTTTAATCCATATAAGAATTTTCAAAACTTTATTGAACAACTTTCTTTTGAATTTTTATATGCTTCAAGAACTTTGGGCGCATTAAGGATTTTGATTAAAATATTGTGGTCTAGCGAACCATACAAATAGACCATGACAACATTCATTAAACACATTTCAAGCTTTTCATGAACTGTCATATTTATCAGATACCTAAAGGTAATTGCATCTACCACAGGAGAATAAGTCTCCTCATAATCAATGGTTAGACCTTTGTGAAAATCCTTGTGCCACAAGTCGTGTTTTATATCTTACGACTTTACCATTTTCATTGCGTTTCGCACAAAATATCATTTATGCCCCACTGGCTTGACACATTCAGGTGTTCGGACTATTGGTCCAAAAATTTCACGTTTTTCAAGTAAAGCCAATTCTGTTTGAATTACTTTCTTCCATTTTGGCCAATCATTTCTCTGTCTACACTAGTTGACAGATCTTGGTTCTAAATTCTCATCTTGCTGCATAATTTCAACTGCAACATTACAGGCAAAAATATTATCCACCACAATATTATTTTGATTCCACCTTTTTCTCGTCGAGACATAATTTATAGAGATTTCCTCATTCTCATTATTTTCAGGTACATGGACCCTTTTTATGTTATCATCATTTATGATGTATCGAAGCTCTTCATGAGAAATTGCCTCTATATTATGATCATCATCTTGACAATTTATTCCTTTCATTTTCCGAGGATTTTTATCCTTGGAACTAATTGGTCTATCACGTTTTAAGCGTGACCCAGACTCATTTGCCTTAATATTTTGTCCTATAGGAACATCAACTTAAATTTGAGCATAAACAACTGAGATATATGATTTAGTAACCCATGGAAGGTTAGTAAATGCATGTGGCAGCTGATTTGTAATATTTTGCAAACAAATTATCTTTTGAACTTCTTGCTCACATTGATTTGTTCGAGGATCTAAATGAAACAGTGAAAATGAATATCTCATTTCCCAACTTCTTTTGTTCTCCCCCTAATGTTGGGTATACTGATTCATCAAAATGACAATCAGCAAACCTTGCTGTAAATAAATCTCCAATTCTAGGTTCCAAATATTTTATAATAGAACGAGATTCATACCCAACATATATCCCCGACCTTCTTTGGGGACCCATCTTTGTGCATTGTGGTGGAGCAACTAGAACATATACCGCACAATCAAAGATTCTAAGATGGGAAATATTTGGCTCCTAGCCAAAAACCAATTTTAATGGGGAGATGTCATGATAACTAGTTGGCCTTATCCGCACAAGTGCTACTGCATGAAAATAGCATGCCCCTAAATCGAAATATACAACTTCATTCTCATCAACAAGGGTCTAACTATCAATTGAAGACATTTAATCAATGACTCTGCTAAACCATTTTGAGTATGAACATGTGCAACAGGATATTGACATGTTATTCCAGTGGACAAACAATAATCATTAAATGCCTAAGATGTAAACTCACCGCATTATCAAAACGAATTGTTTTTTATTGCATACTCTGGAAAATAGGCTTTTAACATTATTATTTGAGCCAACAACCTCGTCAAAATCATATTGCGAGTTAATAATAAGCACACATGAGACCATCTTGTAGATGCATCTATCAATACCATATAATATTTAAATGGTCTACATGTAGGGTGAATATGTCCACATATATCACCCTATATCCGTTCTAGAAATGCAGGGGATTATACCCCAACCTTAGCCACTAATTATTTGATAGCGAACTTTCCTTGTGAACAAGCACCACAAGAGAATTTCTTTGATTGAAGAACATTTTGGTTCTTCAAAAAGTGTGCCCATGTGAATCCTCAATTACTTTGCGCATCATATTATAATCGGGATGGACCAACCAGTCATGCCAAATGATAAAATCATTAGAATCAGTAAACCTTTTGCTTACTACGATATGTGATTCAACTGTACCAATATTTGTATGGTACAACCCAGAAGAAAGTGCTAGCAATTTTTTATGCACATTTTTCTTATCCGCATTTATTGTAGTAATATAATATAATTCCACCTTACCTTCATTCGCAGTATCGACATGATAGCCATTTTGGCGGATAACCTTGAAACTTAACAAGTTTCTATGAGACTTATACAATACAATGCATTATAAATTACCAATAATGTTCCTCCAGGTAGTAAGGCCGCTTTTTCAGAGCCCTCAATAAATTTTTGTACTACCGAATATTGTATTAACATATACCTTTTTCATATTCAAATGAGAGAAATATTTCTTTTCTCTTAGTATCTTATGAGTTGTGGCACTGTCCAGGTGACACATATCTCTACTACTCATCTTGGATCCAAATGAAAACTAGAAAAGTTTATTTATCTTCACAAAACAAAAAATACATAAAAAGAAGTACAAAATTTAACAAAAGAAATCTTAAGTACATAAACTTTAATTAAGACATTAAAATTATATATAAAAAATACTATTCATTTCCTAGCTCAATTATCAATCTCTGTTGTGATCCCTAAAGAAGTCCTCAGCTTCCAGATGAGTAATATCATCGAGCCCATCAAAAACATCATCTTTCAATGCTAAGTTTGCCTCAACATTCTCATTATATTTTTGGGAAGATCCTACGTGAACATCATTTTTGAGTGTCAAATGTGACTCTACCTGGGCATTAGAAGAGAAGGCACCGCCTTTATTTTCTTTCCTTTTAAAGAAATTCTGATACAACCTGACAAAATGCTCAGGTTCCTGACATTCCTTTTTCCAATGACCTTTAAGGCCACAACGATGACAATGATCTCCTTTTCCTTTAGAATGATTATTTTGAGAACCTATATTGTTCTTCCTTTTGTTATGACCATGAACTCGACGATTATTATATCGTCTTTTGCCTTTTCCACGTCCGCGCACATTGTCATGAGCCCTATTATTTTGTCTTATTTCAGACTGGCCGTGTGCATCAACCGCGTGTGCCTCCGGTAATGGAGAACTTCTAGCGCGACTTGTTTCATGATTTTTCATTAAAGGTCATTATGTTGCTTAGCCACCAGATGACATCAGATCAGTAAAGTATTTCTGAAAACCTTTTTCGCGATATTGTTGTTGTAATATCATATTAGAGACATAGAAAGTAGTTAGTGTCTTTTCCAACATGTCCTCATCTTTTATAACTTCCCCACATAGTTTTAATTGGGAAGTTATCCTAAATACAACAGAGTTATACTCAATTATGATTTTATAATCTTGAAACTGTAAGTGCATCCACTCATAACGAGCCCTTGGCAATACCGTTGCCTTGAGGTGGTCATACCTACCTTTCAAACCTATCCATAATTCAAGTGGATCTTTCACTGTTAAGTATTCAACCTTCATGCTTTCTTCAAGATGATGACGAAGGAAAATCATAGCTTTCGCTTTATCCTGACTTGATGCCGTATTTCCTTCGATTATACTATCACCAAAATCCTTAGAAGTAAGGTTAATTTCAGCATCAAGTACCCATGACAAATAATTCTTTTCAGAAATGTCAAGTGCCACAAATTCAAGCTTTGACAAATTCGACATGATGAAAACTATCATAAAATAATTTTGAGTTAATATTATGATGTTGCTTTGTTTATTATAAATTAAAAATTAATACTTTATGTTTCAAATGATTAAGAATTAGTATAATGTATATTATATGCATGAAGATGGAATGTTACAAAAACATATAAACTTATAAAGCATGAAACGGTAGATTTTAATATATGTTCTAATTATTTTTCAATATTTATTTCAAATTTCAATATAGTTATTAACATAAAACATTTTTAAGATTTTTATGTCATATTTAATATAATACTACTCGCTTTATGACACACAAATATTTATCATAAATTTATGAGAAGAAAAAATTTATAAGTCTTCTAACTATTATGCTGTCATATTGCTTAGTATTGAATTTAGAGTTATAAATTAGTAGAATAAATAACATAACAATATAAACTTGAAACATATTGATTATTATGCCTATAAAATATTATAATAATGCCTAAAGCAGGTTATATATACAATATTAAAAATACTATTAAAAGAGTTATGCAAGTCCAATTAGAGTTGTTATAAACAAACAAATATATACCTGACTCTAAAGGAAAGTTGATTAACTTTTAGGAATTAATTTTGAATTAAGTATGACTTAGTTGGCTATAGACTCATGTTGATAACGTGTCGTAAAATGAGAGAAAAATATAAGAATACTTAAACAATATAGGAAGACAAAATAGTGATGGAAAGTATAGAATAGATAGTATTCTTATCATCTTCAAGTATATTTCACAAGGATGAAAGACTACCCTTTTATAGGACATTCAAATCATCTTTTACAATATTTGACAAATAAGTTAGAACATATTTAATTAATACAATTAATAGATGTATTAGTTAGGATTGATTAAGAGAAACATCCACACAATTAAAGTGGATTTGTAACAATTACATAATTTATTTTTGTTATTGTTAAAATAATTAAAATTTGCTTAAGTTGCGTTTTAAAAAAAAATAAATAGAAAGATTTATTTGTAAAGGTGTAATCATTTAAAATTTATTAAATATAAATTTATAAAATGATTCGGATTATATTGAATTCATAAATATATTAATCCAAATAAATATTGTGGATTGATATAATTGAGTTAAATATTTAAGTCCAATAAATATGGATTTAATTAAAATTTAAACTAATTGATTTGGGCTACATTGGATGAACCCAATTGGTTAAACCCAATCTCATCTCATTCTAGATCCCATCTTGGCGCCACGTGTGCAGATGATGTGGCATGCCAAGTCAAATAAGAAAACCAATAGAATCATGACATATGTTAAAGATGACAAGCCCGCTCCATAAAGCCCAAATGCCATGTCACTTCAATCTGATTGGCTGAACGAAATCCTATTCCAATCGCAACTCCTCTATTCTAAAATTATAAATAGGGGTCCTCATAATTCAGAAAAGGGAGAGAAAATTCTAAACAAGAAGCTAGAGAAACTCCGTGGTACAAACGCCCTTTAATTCTCTACAAAGCTACAAGTTAAAGAATTCAAGCATTCAAGTTCAAGAACGATCAAGATCAAGACCACCTAATTCAAGAACAACCTCGAAGCCCTTGAATTCAAATAAAAGTCAAGATCAAGATAAAGTTCAAGTTCAAGTTCATCATAGATTCAAGAACAAGCTTTAAAGCCTGTGAATTTATATTTGAAAAGGCGAATTCAGAGGAATTATAGAGATTGTAACACTCACATTTGAAATAATAAAATTGATTGTTGCTGTAATTTTCCGTTCTTGATTATTATTTTCTCGACGCGAATTTTGTTGTCTACAAATTCTGGCACGCCCAGTGGGACAATCTCTACCTCTCATCTCAACTTTTCAAACGTCAAAGAATATCAAGATGACTTCCATGAAAAACAACTCTCAATCAACCGCCTCTAAGGTCACTAGCTCCAAGTTCTCTACTGAAGTTGAAGACATCCTTGGTGTTACCTTTGGAAGTTTTAGGAGTTGTTACGAGAAGCAAGGCTGCTACATTAGGACAACAAATGCTTCAAGTGTCGTCTGCATCAACTCCTGTTTTTGGGTCTTCGATTCCAAAAGGAGAAAGTTCCTCCACAAATGCTCTAGAAGGAGGAAGTAGTGTTGCTGAAAAGATCAAGAAGACATTGGCTCTACTTGAGCAATCTGGTTCCAAGAACTCTACCACAAGGGAGAACTGTGATTCAACTTGTGAATCATCTCCACGTATATCGCGTAATGTGAGTCCACTGAAAATTAACATACGCGACAATCCATGTTACTCTCCTGCATCTCCGGTGATCATGCAAACGATGGTGACTGCTGCTTCCTCTCCTAAGGAACAACTCGCAAATCTGACGAAGTTGGTTGAAGGATTGACAAAGCATGTACAACACCAAGAATCTCGAATTGACAAGTTGATGGACAGGATAGAAGGACTTTTAGATGGAGATGCGAGCCATTCACCTGGAAAGGGCATTGAAGTTCAAGAAATCGAAGATCCTGCTAAGAAAGCCCCATTTGTTAAAGAGATGCCAGTTTCTTCTGAAGGAATGATCCCACTCGATCGCTTGAAGGAGTTTATTGAAGGAACTATCAAATATAAGTATGAAGTCTCCACCAAGTCTTCTCATATGTATGCTAAGCCATACACTGCTAGGATTGATAACCTTAAAATGCCTGCTGGTTATCAACCTCCCTAATTTCAACAATTTTAGGGAAAAGGAAATCCGAAACAACATGTCGCGCACTTCGTGGACACATGTAATAATGCTGGAATATATGGAGACTATCTTGTCAAACAGTTTGTCCGCTCTCTAAAAGGAAATGCCTTTGATTGGTACACGGATCTCGAACCTAACTCTATTGATAGTTGGGAGCAACTAGAACATGAGTTTCTCAATCTCTTATATAGTACAAGGCGCATAGTGAGAATGGTAGAACTCACGAATACTCGCCAAAGGAAGGATGAACCGGTCATAGATTTCATAAATCGATGGAGGAACGCGAGCCTAAATTGCAAGGACAGGCTTGGTGAAGCTTCTGCAATCGAAATGTGTATTCAAGGAATGCTCTGGGAGATTCTTTACATCTTGCAAGGAATAAAACCAAAATCTTTCGAGGATTTAGCTACTCGCGCTCATGATATGGAGTTGAGAATGACATCTACCGGCAAAGATATGACTATTGTCCATGATCCTCGCAAAGGAAGGGACAAGCAGGAACCCAAAAGATGCAACAAGTTTCTGCCCTGAAATGACAACAAAGAATCCATGAGTGTAAATGTGTCACCCACAAATTTCACCACGAATGAAGGCGTAAAACAAAATGTGAGAACGACTTTCCAAACACGTTCAAATCAAAAGTCGATGCTAAAGGAGATGCAAGGAAAAAAGTATCCCTTCTTGGATTCTGACGTTTTTGAAATTTTTGATGAATTGCTTGAGTTAAAGCTCATTGACTTGCCAGAGATGAAGCGACCCGATGAAGCTGGAAAAATTGATGACCCAAATTATTGCAAGTATTATAGACTTGTGAGTCATCCTCTTGAAAAATGTTTTGTCTTTAAGGATAGAGTGATGCGATTGGCTAACAAAAATAAATTATCCTTGATGATGAGAAGGCTAGTTCTAACCATAGCTCTATCACGTTTGGGTCACTGGATCCGGTCCAAATGTATATCTCTGAAAAGCATGAAGAAGAGCCGGTAGACCAGGTCGTTGACATAGATGGTGATGAGGGTTGGATTCTTGTAACTAGGCGAAGACGCAACCGGTAAGAGGAAAAATGGTGAAGAAATTAGAGAAGCAAAAATCAATCAAGCGCCCCAAAAGGGCAAAGGTTTAAGTGCATCACTACTAAAAACCTCGACGTCTTGTGACTCTAGAGGAATTCTTGCCAAGCTTGTGACTTAGAAATGATGTCTCTTTCATCTTCTGAAAAATCTATTGAACTTTCTTCGCAACAATCACATGTCTGTGATACTAAAATCACATTTACGGATAACAATCTTCTATTTGGTGAAACACTACACAATCGTCCTTTGTATATGGTGGGTCATGTGCTAGAGAAGAAGATAAATAGAATCTTAGTAGATGAAGGATCTGGAGTCAACATTTTGCCTATCCACACATTGAAGGAACTTGGCATCACGACTGGGGAACTTAGAGAAAGTCGTCTATTGATACAAGGATTTAATCAAGGTGGGCAGAGGTCCATAGGCTCTATTAAATTAGAGATCCACATGGAGATTTGCGATGAAGCGCATGGATGCATGTGATTGACGCAAAGACATCATACAACATATTACTTGGCAGGCCTTGGGTACATGAGAATAGAATTGTCTCATCTTCTTACTGTCAATGTTTGAAATATCTTGAAGGTGGAATTGAAAGAAAGATAGTTGCAGATGATAATCCTTTCACCGAAGTGGAGACACACTTTGTGGATGCGAAATTCTATATGAGAAGTTATGTTGTTAAAGGGGTCAAATCCAATGACGTCAAATCAATCAAGATTGATAATATCGTAAGTAAAAGAATTGATGCAGCTATCGAAAAGGTGAAAATTGACAGTAAAGACTCTTGTCCCATTCTTAATGAAGGGAAGATCCTGTCTTCAAAGAAGAAGCAGACTTCTAGGCTTTGCTATGTTCCAAAAGAGAAGAAAAAACAAGATCAACCATCTAACCTTGAAGAAAATGCATTAAGAGGGCTAACTCTTCCTATCAGACGGATTGATGCAATAAACTTGTCTGCAAAGTTGCCAGAAAATTCAGTCGCTCAAGATCAAGTGCTAGATATGGCTCTCCCTACAAAGCGCACAAGAGAAGGTTTTCATCCCAATCCCTACAAGTTATTTGTGAAGGCAGGATACAACCCTAGCCAGCCATCAGCGCTAGGGAAACTCCCATCAGAAGATACAACTAGGAAAGCGCGTGAACGCCTAGTTTATAGCCAACCGCCGCCAATTTGCATTTCCATAAGAAGGGCAAGTAATAATCATATAACTTTTGAAGACAACGTCACTGCTTCCAATAAAAGGCCTTCTGTCTTTGATCGACTTGGTGAAGCGACAACAAGAATTTCTGTGTTTAAGAGTTAGGTCCTCTGAAGAAGAATAACAAGAACCTGAGTAGTTATTTGAAAGTTACAAAGCCTACTTCACATTTGATTCGAAAGGATTTCAGAAGTTTGATTCCTTCTAGGATGAGGCGACGAGTGGAACTTATGGTTTCCTGTAAAGAGGAACTCAGGGAAAAGGTTCATACTGTGGTTTACACCAAAGTGCGCGAGGAAGATGAAGAAAGTGTAGGTTCTTCAAATCATGTTACAATCCAAAATGAGTACTATTATTTGCCTCAAAAGAAGATTGTGGAAGAGGTAGAAGATATTGTCTCGTGTTGTCATATATCAGTCAATGACAATGATCCTGTGGAAGAGGAAGATGCTAAAGATGCTCCACCAGAACTTGAAGAAGGAGTAAAGATCACAATAGATCCTTTGAAGGAAGTTAACCTTGGCACTGATGAAGATCCGAAGCCAACTTACTTGAGTGCGTTTCTAGAAATTGATGAAGAAGTCGCTTTCATGAATATACTCAAAAAAATATAGAGATGTATTCGCTTGGAGTTACAAAGAAATGCCTGGATTGAATCCTAGAGTAGGGTACATCAATTGGCAGTCAAAAACGGTTCTCGTCCAGTTAAACAACCTCAAAGACGTTTTAGACCAGACTTGATTCCGTTGATAGAAAATGAAGTTAACAAACTCATTGAGGCAGGATTTATTCGTGAGGTCAAATATCCTACATGGATTTCAAGTATTGTTCCTGTGAGGAAGAAAAATGGTCAAATTTGAGTTTGCGTTGACTTTAGAGATCTCAATAATGCATGCCCTAAAGATGAGTTTCCTCTTCCCATTCCTGAGTTGATGATTGATGCCACCACTGGTTATGAGGCAATGTCGTTCATGGATGGTTCTTCTAGATATAATCAAATCCGCATGTCACCAAAAGATGAAGAACTCGCTGCATTTCGCACGCCAAAAGGTATTTATTGCTACAAAGTGATGCCATTTGGTTTAAATAATGCTGGTGCAACATATCAAAGGGCTATGCAAAATATATTTGACGACTTGCTCCATAAAAATATTGAATGTTATGTTGATGATTTGGTAGTAGAGTCGAGGAAGAGGGTGATCATTTGAAAGACTTAAGGATGGTGTTTGAGTTACTTCGAAGATATTAACTAAGGATGAATCCATTGAAATGTGCCTTCGGAGTTACTTCCGGCAAGTTCCTTGGCTTTATTGTGAGACATCGAGGAATTGAAATTGATCAAGCCAAAGTCGATGCAATATCAAAGATGCCTGAACCTCGAGATATTCACGAGTTAAAAATTCTCCAAGGAAAGTTAGCCTACTTGAGAAGGTTCATCTCAAATCTAGCGGGGAGATGTCAACCATTCAGTCATCTCATGAAGAAAGGTGCTCCTTTTAATTGGGACCAAACATGTAGCAAAGCCTTTAAAAGTATAAAATCGTATCTAGCGAAATCTCTGGTTTTGGCAGTCCCTATACCTGGAAAGCCATTGATACTCTACATTGCAGCACAAGAAATGTCTGTAGGAGCCCTGTTAGCTCAAGAGAATAGTGAAGGCAAAGAAAATGCTCTTTATTACTTAAGTAGAACGATGACGCCAAATGAGCTAAATTATTCGCCAATTGAAAAGTTATGCTTGGCACTGGTCTTCTCAATTCAAAAGATGAAACATTATTTTCAAGCTTATGTTGTCTGCCTTATTTCTAGAGCAAATCCCATCAAGTTTGTTATGTCAAAACCTGTCCTTAGTGACCGACTAGCAAGATGGTACCTCAAATTCCAACAATTTGAGATTGTGTACATCCCTCAAAAATCCGTGAAGGGACAAGCACTAGCGGATTTCTTAGCAGTCCATCCTATACCAAATGATTGGGAGTTAACTAATGAGTTTCCTGATGAAGATGCGATGTTAATTGAAGTTCAACCTCCTTCGACTTGAATGGTCGTTGACATGAAACAATTACATTTACAGGTCTTTGGTGACTCTCAATTGGTGATTAATCAAATCTTAGGAAGTTATGAAGTAAAAAAGCCTGAATTGCGACCTTATCATGATTATGCTCAAAAGTTGATAAGATGGATTGGGGATGTAACCCTTCAACATGTGCATCGAACAGAGAATAAGAAAGCTGATGCATTGGCTACTCTAGCTTCAATGCTAGCCCTTCCTGATCAAACGCAAGTAACTGTCTGTCAAAAATGGATAGTACCACTGTAAAATGAGGAAGAATATATTGAAAATAAGCTTGATCATATCGTCGCCATTGTTGAAGCTTCGAAGGAAGATTGGAGACAACCCATCATTGACTACCTATGTTATGGGATACTTCAAGAAAATCCAAGAAGATGGACTGACATACGTCGTCGTGCACCTCGTTTCCTTTACTACAAGGATACATTATATCGAAGATCATTTGAGGGTATGTTATTACGATGTTTGGGAGAGGAAGAAGCGATTCAAGCTCTGCAAGAAGCACACTCAGGAGTATGTGGATCACATCAATCTGGACCAAAACTTCATTTTCACATAAAGAGGATGGGGTATTACTGGCCAACCATGGTGAAAGATTGCTTATATTATGCTAGAAAATGCGATGCTTGTCAATTTCATGCGAATTTCATTCATTCATCAGCCACCCAAAGTATTGCACCCAACCATCGCATCTTGGCCATTTGACGCTTGGGGACTGGATATTGTAGGGCCATTACCAAAGTCTTCTGATGGACACTTGTACATCTTGGCTGCAACTGATTACTTTTCAAAATGGGCTAAAGTTGTCGCTCTTAAAGAGGTGAAGAAAGAGAATGTTGCAAATTTTATCAGAGTAAATATTATCTATCGCTTTGGCATCCCTCGCTCTATAATAACAGACAATGGCAAACCATTTGATAACAAGTTAATGAACAAGATTTGTGATCTTTTTGACTTTAAGCAGCGTAAATCTTCTATATACCATGCTGCCGCTAATGGTCTTGCTGAACCATTCAATAAAACTCTATACAATCTGCTCAAGAAAGTTGTCTCCAAATCCAAACGGGATTGGCATGAAAGAATGGAAGAAGCTTTGTGGGAATATAGGACAACATATCGCACACCAACTCAAGCAACACCATATTCAATTGCTTTTGGAGTTGAAGCAGTACTGCCACTCGAGCGTCAAATACCCTCCTTAAGACTTGCTATTCAAGAAGGGCTCACTGAGGAAGAAAATGCTCAATTGCATCTTGCTGAGTTAGAAGCACTTGATGAAAAGAGGTTAGAAGCCCAACAAAACCTTGAATGTTATCAAGCTCGTCTATCTCGTGCTTTTAATAAGAAGGTTCGCTTGAGGTGCTTTCAAGTAGGAGATCAAGTTCTCGTAGTAAGAAGACCAATCATTACTTTGCACAAGTCTGGGGGAAAATTTACCTCAAAGTGGGATGGACCATATGTCGTACAAGAAGCATATTTAAATGGTGCTTACAAGCTTGTTGATGCTGATGGCTTAAGGATCGGTCCTATTAATGGCAAATTTCTAAAGAGATACTATCCTTGAAGGAAGATGATGCTGCTTAAGGTACGAGCCTAAACTGCATGTCACTCCTGGCCCGCAAGAGTATAAACTTTGTACGACACAACCAAAAAAAAAAGAATAATCACTCAAATCCCCAGAACTACGTTGTGACTTGATCCTCTTTATTGAGGTACGTAAGCGCTTAGAACCATATTCTAAGTTCAGTTTCTTGAGTGTCAAAAATAAAAATGTTCCCACTTGATCGATTGCATGAAAGTCAAAGCGATATATATTTTATTTTTATCTTTTGTCTCATCAAACTTAAGACTTGCACGAAGCATTGATGGGTTTATGGAAGGGGCAAACCCTTATAAAATATGAATCTCTTATTAGTATGGTGGAAGTCTTTAAATTAGATCAAGTATGCAAATTGGAGTCTTTATATTCTTCGAGTTTATTATTTGAAGTATCCAAATTCTCTAAGTATACAAGTTGCAGTATTCAAATACTCTAAGAATGAAGGTAAGACTTCAAGTATATAAGTAAAAGTCTCCAAATGCGTATGTAATTGAATTCCATGCCTAAAGGTGCGGGAGGTTTGTCCCTTTGCACCTTAAGCTAGATTTGTTGTGGATTATCCCTCAATAGATCTTTGAATTTCTATGTTTTAAGGTGGACAAATTTGTAACACCTTGAGATTATTTTCAAGGGGGAGCGTTACACGGTATCCTATTAAAGCTTCAAGTTGGTCAAGCATTCGGGACCTTGTAACACCTTGAGTTTATTTTCAAGGCGGGAGTGTTACACGGTATTCTAGTAAAGCTGCATGGTCAAACATTCAGGATCTTGTAACACCTTGAGGTTATCTTCAAGGCGGGAGCGTTACATGGTATCCTATTAAAGCTTCAAGTTGGTCAAGCATTCGGGACCTTGTAACACCTTGAGTTTATTTTCAAGGCGGGAGTGTGACACGGTATTCTAGTAAAGCTTCATGGTCAAACATTCAGGACCTTGTAACACCTTGAGGTTATCTTCAAGGCGGGAGCGTTACATGGTATCCTATTAAAGCTTCAAGTTGGTCAAGCATTCGGGACCTTGTAACACCTTGAATATATTTTCAAGGCGGGAGCGTTAGACGATATTTTAGTAAAGCTTCATGGTTAAGCATTCGGGACATTGTAACACCTTGAGGTTATCTTCTAGGAGGGAGCGTTACACGGTGTTCTAGTAAATGATTCAAGTTGGTTAAGCATGCGGGACCTTGTAATACCTAGAGGTTATTTTCAAGGCGGGAGCATTACACGGTATTCTAGTAAAGCATCAAGTTGGTTAAGCATTCGGGGCCATGGAACACCTTGAGAGTTTCATTTATTTATTTTGTTAAGGCCTGGACGTTAAGCACATTTTTATGTGATAAATCCTTCCATTATGTAGCCTCCATAAAATATAAAATTCCTTTTGCTGATCTACCAAAAAAAATAATAAATAAATAAAAAGAAAAAAAAAGTGAAGGAGAGATTGTTACCCGTCAAGATGTTTGAGACTCGAAAGGTATTAAATCCCTAATCTTGGATGTGTTGTAGACCTTTATGTCTAGATTAGGAATCACCAAGTGGATTGTGATTTCACTGTTCCTACTTCAAGACACGAGATCTTTTAGTAAGTCAAACAAATCTGAAAATTTTTAGCATGACAAAATCTAGAGCTAACTTCAAAAAATCATCTAGAAAGATTCTGAAGGTGTTAAATTTTGAATTTTTGATATGTTAGAGATCAAAAATCTAGTTTCTGAAAGATCAAACAATTCATGATTTTGATTTTTCTACAATGAGATATGAATTTTCTACGACGAACATGTCAGGCTGTAAAAAAGTGACGAATCTTTAGCATTACAGAATCTTGAGCTAACTTCAAAAAATCATCTAGAAAGATTCTGAAGGTATTAAATTTTAAATTTTGGATATGTTAGAGATCGAAAAGTCTAGTTTTTGAAAAATCAGACGGTTCATGATTTTGATTTTTCTACAATGAGATATGAATTTTCTATGACAAACATGTTAGGCTGTAAAAAAATGATGAATTTTTAGCATGACAGAATCTATAGATAACTTCAAAAAATCATCTAGAATGATTCTGAAGGTATGAAATTTTGAATTTTGGGTATGTTAGAGATCGAAAAATCCAGTTTCTGAAAAATCAAACGGTTCATGATTTCAATTTTTCTACAATGAGATATAAATTTTCTACGACAGACATGTCAAGCTGTAAAAAAAAAGTGACGATAATAAACAAAAAAGAAGGAAAATTACCTTGAGTATGCCCTTTTCGTCGTAGGCTCACAATCCGTAATTGAAGATAAAATTATAGAGACAATGTATTTATTTATAGATGTCATGTGGTGGGATAGAATCCTTCTCCTAGTTCAATTACAATTTCTTTTTGGCTTGGGCAATAAAACATAATATGAATATGAAATTGAGTAGGATTACAATTCCTAGATCAATTACAATTTCTTTTTGGCTTGGTCAATAAACATATATATGAATATGAAATTGAGTATAATTACAATTCCTAATTGAATTATGATTTCCTTTTGGTTTGGGAAATAAACCATATATAGGAATATGAAATTAAGTAGGATTACAATTGTTAATTCAATTATAATTCATTTTTAACTAAGGTGAATTTAGTAACCGGTTAATGCTTCAAGCCTAGTCTCTAAAATATAAAATATCTCGACAAGACTTGAAGCAGGGGACATTTGTAATCATTTAAAATTTATTAAATATAAATTTATAAAATGATTCGGATTATATTGAATTCATAAATATATTAATCCAAATAAATATTGTGGATTGATATAATTGAGTTAAATATTTAACTCCAATAAATATGGATTTAGTTAAAGTCTAAATTAATTGATTTGGGCTACATTGGATGAACCCAATTGGTTAAACCCAATCTCATCTCATTCTAGAGCCCATCTTGGCGCCACGTGTGCAAATGATGTGGCATGCCAAGTCAAATAAGAAAACCAATAGAATCATGACATGTGTCAAAGATGACAAGCCCACTCCATAAATCCCAAATGCCATGTCACTTCAATCTGATTGGCTGAACGGAATCCTATTCAAATCGCAACTCCTCTATTCTAAAACTATAAATAGGGGTCCTCATAATTCAGAAAAGGGAGAGAAAATTCTAAACAAGAAGCTAGAGAAACTCCGTGGTACAAACGCCATTTTATTCTTTACAAAGCTACAAGTTTAAGAATTCAAGCATTCAAGTTCAAGAACGATCAAGATCAAGACCACCGAATTCAAGAACAAGCTCGAAGCCCTTGAATTCAAATAAAAGTCAAGATCAAGATAAAGTTCAAGTTCAAGTTCATCATAGATTCAAGAACAAGCTTTAAAGCCCTTGAATTTATATTTGAAAAGGCGAATTCAAAGGAATTATAGAGATTGTAACACTCGCATTTGAAATAATAAAATTGATTGTTGCTGTAATTTTCCGTTCTTGATTATTATTTTCTCGACGCGAATTTTATTGTCTACAAAAGGAAAGGAGTACCAATGTATGTGAGGTAAAGTGGAAGTTCACACTTCTATTTTGAAAAAAGATATTGAGAAATTTAAATAGGTAAAAATCAAATAGAGTAGTAAAATATCGATCAAACTAAAAATGTGTATTAGTTCAAAATCATAAGTTGGTGATGACTAACTTATAACTTATAATTAAAAGGTATTTAAGAAATAAATTTAATAATAAAAGTAGTACTCTGAGAAACTAAAATATTTTATAAGTTAAAATAATTCTAAATTGGAAATGACTAACTTATAACACTTGCCTTTTAAACATTTCAAATGACTATCAAATATGTAATGATTGAAAATTGCTTATAAGTAATTTAATTAGCTTATAAACTTACCCAAATGCTCTTAGGGGTCGTTTGGTTATAGCAAACGAGATACGTTATCATGTATAAAAAGTTGCATTAACTTTACCATGTTAGATAGATGTTTTGTATTAGTTATAAAAGTGAACATAACTTATGCCATGTTTGGTTGTATTATTTTTAGTCCTACAAAATTAATACCAACATAACTTATAAGGGAACCTATGTATAAAATTATGCGAGAAGATTTGATTTTGTGCCAACCAAAATAACTTAATGTAGTCTATAACCACCACATTTAGTTTTGATTTATTTTTCTATGGTTGGAATTTTTAAAAAGAAACAAGTGTGGGGTCATGGATCTGTTTGGCTTTATTAAAACTTGGGGTATATTTGGGATCAAGGGCTTATTTTTTGTTTTTAAAACTTGGGGAATATATAAGGTATAAGAGATTAGATTAACAGGATTTATTTGATTAACAAAAATTGATAAAATAATTTTTGTCCAATAAATTTATCAATCAATCACATCATTTGTAAAATTCAAATCCAAATCTGAAGCCGAGACCGAGGTTGAGTGAGCGACGACGACGGCGCGAGGGGCACCTTCTTCTTAGTTATTTAAGAAGTAAAGGAAGTATTTCTTTATATAAGGACAACAATTTCTCTTTCTTTTGCCAATATAGGAGAAATGACTTTTCATTTGCACTTTGCAAATGACTTTTCATTTTCCCTCCAAATTGGTTCCCTCACTTTTTCATATTCTCTCTTTTCTTTTCCCATTCACACTTTGCTAAATCCAACAATCCCCCACATGAATTGGGAATGACTATTGTTAAACATATGCATGAAAAACTTGTGTGTCTTGTAAGTATGGGTTAATCACATATGGATATGTAGGTTTCCCTTTAAAATTTCCATAGTGAATAATATGGGATATACTCGGTGAATCGGTATATTTGATATATTTAAACCGTCGAGATTTGATGTATACCTAGACAACATAAGTCACACAATAAACCCTTGAACTATTCTTTGTTCTCATTATTTTGTTTGTTTCAGTCATGAACACATCTCGAATAGTAAGTGCTTAGAGAACTGACCTTATCGAATTCTCCTTGAAGCGGCTTACACTTCACACTAACATAGGTGATTTCTAAATGTGTTATCCCTTAGATACACCATTTTATTTACCATGTATCAAACTTAGAAACCATTAAAAAGTCTGTATGGCTTTATGCTGGTTACTGAACATTTTCTCATCATGAGAAAGAACCATAAAATAATTTTTGACAATGTTGAACCGTCATCAATGACTTTGTTTTATCTCACCTAGATATTGAGATCTCCAGTCTTCTAGGTAGATTTACCGCCACGATGACTTGTTCCAGGCTATAGTCCCAGTTTCGTCGATGATTTCTCAACTCCCTCTCTAGTTATGCCTTTTCTATGTGGAATCAACATATTATCCTTTGACTTCACACAGTCAATTGTGATAATTCCACTAGAGAGTAGTTGTGTCACAGAGTTATGTCTTTGTCTTATGTGATGAAACATGCCATTATACATAACACTTTCATCCCTTCCTATTGCAGCTTGAATATCACAGCGTATGCATATAGGGGCCATTGGTTTGGCCAAAAAGGAATATCTTCTAAGAAATTTCAGAGTCATTCAACTTCTTCACCTGCCTTGTCTAAGGCGATGAATTCAAACTCCATCGTAGAGCGAGCTATACATGTTTGTTTGAATTATTTCCAAGATAATTCTCCTCCACCAATCGTAAAAGCATATCCACTTGTGGATTTGCTTTCAGCAGACCCAGTAATCCAATTTGCATCAATATCCTTTAGGAATTACTTGATGTTTATTGTAATGCAAACCAGAGTTTTGAGTGTCATTTAGTATCCCAAAACTCTCTTCAATGCCAAAAAATGATTTTAATTGAGATTAATTGTGTATCGACTCAGTTTACTGATAGCGCAAGCTATGTATGGTCGTGCACAATTCATGACATACATCAGACTTCCCAACACTCTGGCATAATTGAGACTGACTTTGACCTTTATTCTTTGCAAGATGAATGTTCACATCAATTGGAGTCTTTGCCCTTTCAAAATTCAAATATTTGAATTTTTCAATTACCTTTTGAATATAATGAGTTTGAGACAATGCTAGACCGTTAGGAGCTTTGAGAATTTTGATTCCCAATATCACATCAGCAACTCCTAGATCTTTCATATCAAACTTACTAGCGAGCATACACTTAGTAGTTTTTATATTGACAATGTTCTTGCTCATTATTAGCATGTCATCTACATATAGGCATACAATAACTTTCTGATTTGGAGTATCTTTAATGTAAACACATTTATCGCATTCATTGATCTTAAATCCATTTGATAACACGGTTTGATCAAACTTTGCATGCCATTTCTTCGGTGCTTGTTTTAGTCCATAAAGTGACTTAATAAGTTTGCACACTTTATTTTCTTTACCAAGAACTACAAAACCTTCAGGCTATTCCATGCAAATTTCTTCTTCCAGCTCTCCATTTAAAAAGGCGGTTTTCACATCCTTTTGATGGATTTAAAAACCGTATGACAATTAACATCCGAATTGATGTAATCCTAGTCACTGGCGAGTATGTGTCAAAATAATTAAGACCTTTTTGTCTAAAGCCTTTGACAACAAGTCTGGAGTAACATCAACCAACTCCCAAGTATGATTGCTTAGGATTGATTCAATTTGACTATTGACAACCTCCTTCCAATAAATTGAGTCACTAGACGACATTACTTCCTTGATGTTTGAGGCTCACTTTTACGAAGTAATGTTACAAAATCATATCCAAATGAAGTAGTTGTCCTTTGATGTTTACTGCGCCTTGGACTCTCTTCATTGGTTTCATTCTCTTTTGGTTCTTCTCGGGGTTGTTTAGACCCCCACTAGATAACTCAAGTCTAGTTTTATATGAATAAATATGTTCAAAGTTCAGCACTATCTGATTTCATTACCGTATTTTCATGAATATCCGGATGTTCAGACTTATGAACCAAAAATCGACATTCCTTACTGTTTGTGGAATATCCAATGAATACACAATCCAAAGTCTTAGGCCTTATTTTTACCCTCTTAGGTATAGGAACTTTGACTTTGGCTAGACACCCCCACACTTTGAAATATTTCAAGTTGGGTTTTCTACCTTTTCATTTCTCATATGGAATAACATGTGTCTTTGAGCACTCTATTGATTATTCGATTTGCTGTAAGGATAGCTTCCCCCTCCCCCAAGTTCTGTGATAAACCTGAACTTATACATAGTGCATTCATCATTTCTTTTAAAGTTCCATTTTTCCTTTCTACAATCCCATTAGATTGAGGAGTGTACGGAGTAGTAGTTTGATGGATTATTCCATTTAAACATATTTAGGAAAATGAAGATTCATATTCTCCGCCTTTATCACTTCTGATCATTTTGATGTTTTTATCCAACTGATTTTCAACTTAAGTTTTATATTGCCTAAATGCATCAATTGCTTCATCCTTACCATTTAGCAAATAGACATAACAATATCTAGTGCAATCGTCAATAAAGTTATGAAATACTTTTTTCCACCACGTGATGGTGTTGACTTCATGTCACAAATATCAGTATGAATCAGTTCTAAAGGATTTGAATTCCTTTCAACAAATTTATAAGGATGCTTAGCGTACTTAGGTTCAATGCAAATTTGACATTTTATTTTGTCGCACTCAAATTCTGGCAAAACATTTAAGTTAATCAGTTTTCACAAGATTTTGTTATTAACGTGTCCAAAACGTTCATGCCATAAACATTTAGACTTAAGTAAGTAAGAAGAAGCAGAATCTTTATTCATATCAACTGCAATTGCATTGAGTTTGAAAAGACCATCACTGAGGTAGCCTTTTCCTACATACATATCATTCTTACTTACTACTACTTTATCAAAAATAAATACACATTTGAATCCATTCTTAGCAAGAACTGGAGTTGAAACTAAATTCTTTCTCAATTCTGGAACATATGAGACCTTGTTCAAAGTCACCACCTTGTCTGATGTCATTTTTAATAGGACTTTTCTAGTTCCTTCCACCTTTGCAACAACGGAGTTTGCTAGAAATAACTTCTTATCTATTGGTGCTTGAGTATATGATGAAAATAATTCTTTGTTGACACAAACATGGTATGAGGCACCAGAATCTATCCACCATTCTCTTGGATTTCCAACCAAGTTACATTCTGAAAGCATTGCACAGAGATCGTCCATTTCTCCTTTGGATTCATTCAAATTTGCTTGATCCTTCTTTTTCTTGTCCTTCTTAGGACCCCAACAGTGAGTATCCCTATAACTATGTTTACCACAATTGAAGGAGCTTTCATTGAATTTCTTCTTAGGAGGATTGGTTTTTGGAACATATGCTTTCTTTCTTTTCTTTAATTTTGTGGGATCTTCTTCAACAATATTTATTCCAGATATTGCTGAGTTACCATGCGACCTCTTTTCTGCAACCTTATTATCCTCTTTAATTCGCATCCTTACTATGAGATCTTTAACATTCATCTCCTTGCGTTTATGTTTCAAGTAGCTTTTGAAGTCCTTCCACAACGGAGATAACTTCTCAATAATGACAGCCACTTGAAAGACATCATTCACAATCAATCCTTCAGCAAGGAGATCATGGATTATGAGCTGCAGTTCTTGAACTTGGGTGACGACGGTCTTGTTGTCTTTCATCTTATAGTCCAGAAACTTTGACACAATAAACTTCTTCATTCCGGCATCCTGTACTTTGTACTTCTTTTCTAAAGCATCCAAGAGTTCTTTTAAGGTTTTGAAATCGTTGTACACATTGTACAAATCATCTTGCATCCACTCAAAATATAATTTTTACACAAAAATCTGTGTGTGTCCATGCTTCTGTTACCAAGAATCGTTCTTCAGGTGGAGTATCATCCGGCATAATAGGAACATTCTCATTAATGAACCTCTGCAGACTCAACGTAGTGAGATAAAAGAACATCTTCTGTTGCCATCGCTTGAAGTCAACTCCAAAAAACTTTACAGGTTTCTCAGCTGGTGCTAAGGCAGCAGTTGAACGATTGTGTGCAACCGATGTTGCTGCAAAACTTACTGTTGCGGCACACATTGTTCCATCATTCACTTGACTTGAATTAGTCATTAATTTTCTGTCACAAATGACAGAGAATTTTAGTATTTGAAATACTAACAGTAAAGAACAAATCTTTACACAAACTGTTTCTGATTGAACAATAAAGTTTTTATATTTTTTTAGTCGTTAATCGAATGAATTTTAAAAATTCAAGCAGAGTAGAAAACCATAAAGGTTTTGATCTCCAGAAACCTCAAATACAAAAACTTATTAAACTTCTTAAGATTTTTAATAACCTGTACTTATAAGGTTAGTCAAAACAGAAACACAAAAAAGATGAAGTAGACAGAAAAAAAAATAATCCGAGTCCACAGAAATTACTGTGTCTCCTTAAGGAGTTTAATCCCCTCACTGTACCCAAGGTTACGGATTAATTTCGCCCAATATAAAATGGATTAATCCTGTTAAAGAAATAGCGATATCTCAAACTTCTTTAACTTCAGTGAACTTAAGAATAGCAACAAGTCACAAAGACTCAGTCGATCGACACTTTGGGCCATTTTCAGCAAGAATCGTGTTAGTTCAGAGAATTTCAGACCATTTTATCCGTAAAGTTGCGTCTTTTGAAAAAATAACAATTTTTCAAAAAATGTATTTATTGGGAAAGTAACGACTTTTCTAAAAGAATAATGACTTTTCAAAACGTTACCGTTACATACAAATTAATTATGTTAATTAACTAACGTCATGAATTAAAATTATAAGAGATAAGATTAACATGATTTATTTGATTAATATAAATCAATTAAATAAATTTTGTCCAAAAAATTTATCAATCAATCACATCAATTGCCAAATCCAAATCCAAATTCGAAGCTGACGTCAAAGCCGAGGCTGAGGCCGAGCGACGACGAGGTGCGAGGGGGCACCTTCTTCTTAGCTCTTTAAGAAGTAAAGTAAGTATTTCCTTATATAAGGAAAAAAATTTTCTCTTCCTTTTGCCAATATGGGAGAAATGACTTTTCATTTTCCCTCCATATTGATTCCCTCACTTTTTCTGTCACGACCCAAATCGGATCGCGACTGGCACCCACACTTACCGTCCTATGTGAGCGAACCAACCCATCTAAACCTTAACATTTTAATATAATATCAACAGAAAGTAATGCGAAAGACTTAACTCATTAATAAAAACCAATTCAATAACTTCTAAAATCCAACATCTATTATTCCCCAAAATCTGGAAGTCATCACCACAAGAACATCTATAATCAAATGACTAAACTAAGAGTATTCTAAAAGCTAAAACAAGTAAAAGCTAGTCCATGCCGGAACATCAAGGCGTCAAGACGTGAAGAGGAAGATCCAGTCCAAGCTAGAAGCATTGGCTCACCCTGATATCCGGAGTAATGAAGACTGGCTAGAGTTACTGTTGAGTCGAAGATGACGGCACGTTTGCTGCACTCCACAAATAAACAAGAAGAAAACGTAAAAGTAGGGATCAGTACAAAACACGGGTACTGAGTAGATATCATCGGCCAACTCAAAATAGAAATCAATATATACCAAGTAATATCATAAAATCAACTATGATACTCAACATGTAGCAACAGCAAGTACTATATCATTAACAATTACCGTCAAGTTCACACATGAGGACTCAAGCCTCAATACCATACTCATTTGGGAATTAGATTCACTAAATTGAGCATATTAACATCTTTCAAGATTCATCGTCTTTATTCCTCTTGTGTCGGTACGTGACACTCCGCTCCCTTACTACTATGTGTCGAAACGTGACACTCCGATCCCCTAATTCTACGTGTCGGTTCGTGACACCCGATCCCCTAAATATACGTGTCGGTTCGTGACACCCGATCCCTTAAATCTACGTGTCGGTTCGTGACACCCGATCCCCTAAATCTACGTGTCGGTTCATGACACCCGATCCCCTAAATCTACGTGTCGGTTCGTGACACCCGATCCCCTAAATCTACGTGTCGGTTCGTGATACCCAATCCCCTAAATCTACGTGTCGGTTCGTGACACCCGATCCCCTAAATCTACGTGTCGGTTCGTGACACCGGATCCCCTAAATCTACTTGTCGGTTCGTGATACCCGATCCCGTAATCTCATTCTATCAATTCATCAAGCCTTCTCTTATACCAAGGCATCATCAATCTCATTACTTTAGTTCATCAAGCCTTCTTTCATACCAAGGCATCATCATTAACAAGAGTTTAGGTTTTTATCAAGATTTGGGATTCAATAGCTTCATCATGCTTATTTCATCACAATCATATAATCACATTCATGCATGCATACAATTAAGCACATAAAAGGGTTTACAATACTACCCAATACATATCATTCTCTATTAAGAGTTTACTATGAAAGCATAAAACCATAACCTACCTCCACCGAAGATTCGTGATCAAGCAAGCGATTTCCCAAGTTTGTGTTTTTTCCTCTCGTTCGATCCTCTCTCTATCGTTTCTCTTTCCTTCTCTTTGTTCTTTCTATTTTCTTTATTCAACCCTCTTTCTTTTACCCTAATTAGTATATAATTAAGAATAAAAGATGGCAATAATAACCCACTAATTAAATTAAGGTTACCTCTTTTAACCCCCAAGTAATTAGACTTATTAACATTAACCCACTAACTTTATAATTAAAGCAGGAATAGTCAAAAACGTTCCTTAAAACGTATATAGAAATCCGACCTGCATCGGGATTGCACCGCGACGTCTGGCTGCTCGCGACGCGGCCCGTCGTGCCTGCGACGGTCCGTCCTGCAGGTCGTCGCAAGGTTCAGAGACTGGATTTCCACTGAAGACTCTGTGACGGTCCGTCACACCTGTGACGGTCCGTCCTGCCATTTCGTTACGAAGTTCAGAGAGTCGATTTTCAGTACCCAATTTCAGATTTTCTAAGTGTTTTGAAATGAGACCCTGCGACGGTCCGTCGTGCCCATGATGGTCCGTCGTGGGGTCCGTCGCCTCAGCCTGTTTTTCCAGAAATAAAATACGCTGCTCAAAACGACTAAATAGGTCGTTACATTTTCATATTCTCTCTTTTCTTTTCCCATTGACAAATTGCTAAACCCAACAGTTTCTTCTTCTCAAGTGCAAGATTTTTCATCTTCCCCATACACCGATTCTATCAGTAATCATCACTTCTCTTCCCCATACAGTTCTCCAAAAATTTCAAGAGAAACCATATCTTTGCTTCTCTTTTTCATACGTTTCAACCATTTCATTGTCCATTAACTTGTACAAACGTTTCAACCATTTCATCGTCCTAAATATCAAATCTTCTTGGTTTTTTCTTATATAAATCCAAAGCTTTCATCTTTGGTAGATCATTCTTGTGTAATGGTAATTTTGGTAATTTTAGCTGTACTTGATTGTTTATTTTGCTATAGTAGTGTAATGATTTAATAAACCATTTTCTGGATGATTTTTCTTCATGTTCTTGTTTAGGATGAATTCTTTTACCGTATTTCATGAATATTTTTTGTCTCTAATGACATTTTTGTTTAAATATAAATATTTGATCCTCTTTGATTGTTTATTTTTTTTAAAATAATTTATGTTTATATCGCCTTTTGATCTTTGAATTTTGGCTTTTGTTGTGGGTTGTTGTTTACTCCGTTATATTTGTTTGATTTTGTTGTTCTCCTTTTTCTGAATGATTTATTTTCATGTTCTTGTTCAGTTCCGTATTCCATGAATATTTGTGGTCTCTAATGATGTTTTTGTTTGGATATAAATATTTGATCTTATTTAATTACTTGTTTTTTCTAAAAAAATAATTTATGTTTATCTCATCTATTGATTTTTGAATTTTGACTTTTGTTGTGGGTTATTATCTTCTCCATTATATTTATTTGTTTTTGCTGGTCTTGTTTTTTCGCATTTCATGTGTTGTTACATGATTCGAAGTGCTGTATTTTTCATTGCCCTCTTTTGTTAGACTTTGATCTACTTAAGTGCAATATTTTATTGTTGGTTTACTGTGGTTATGGCTAAAACTAGAGGTGGTGTTGTTAAAAAATCTGTTTCTAAGCCTTGTAAAAGAAATGAAAAGTTGAACCTCAAGTTTCAAGATGTTCAAAAAAGAAAAAAGTTGTTGAAGAATTCAAGTATGACTCGGATTCTGATACGATGGATAAAATCGAAAACTATGAGGACAGTAGTGCCAAAGTTACTGATGAGGTTGAGTCTAATGAAGAGAACAACGGGGACAAGTCCACAAGTGGAGACAACCAAGATACTGGAGATGAGGATGATGATCCCTATCCTTGCCAACTTGTACAAGAGAAATCTCTGGTAGCTCCTATAATCTCATTACATTTATAGATATGTTAATATCTTTTCCAGCCAAAATTTCTTTTAGAGAGAATAACTTTGTATCATGATTTTAGTAATGTTTTTCGTCACGAAAATAATTATAATGATTTTAAAGGTAGTTGTTTTGGTCATTTAAGGCATATTCGAGAATTTTACAAGTTCAATGGGTAGATGGTCCATTACATGTTATCGAACTGTGTAAAAAATAATTAAAACAATTGCATGAGATGTGGTTTTATGTAAATGATAAGGCTGCTTGTTTTGGCTTAAAAGAGTTTGCATTGATTACTGAGTTGAATTGCTCAACATACACCCGTGATGCAAAAATAAAAAAAGTACTTCCATTTAGGTGAGAAATTTTACTATAAAGTAGCCCGAAATAAGAATATTAGTGATTCAAAGTTGTTTAGTTGATTAAGGGTACCCGATTGAACAGGGAGCAGAAGTTGAAGTACTCTTTATTTTGGTTCGTCTACTCAATATTGCTTGCCCACAATCGATCTCAGATTGTGGATTATAAACACATTAAGATGGTCGATAATTTAATTTTTTCAAGAGTTATTCGTGGGAAAAAGAATGTTCTGATTTAACACTAAAGTATTTGAAGAAGAAAATTAATTTGAAAAAACAAAGTGAAGTGTACAAGGAAAGAGGGAATGCATTGTATGCTTTGTATGAATTTCCCTAGGAAATTCTGGTAATTTTCATCAATTATGGACTTGATTAATGTTAAATTCTCATATATTTATATAGTATTTCATAGTTCAGTTCATTTATTGGTTAGTTTATTAATTTGAGGTTTGAATATATAAGATTTTTCCTCATTTTGGCAATTATGCAAAGAAGTCCTTGAATTTTCCTCTTTCAATTTCCCTTTTACTTAGATGGAACACGGCAAAGAGCGATAATATAATCGAATGTGATCCATTCAAATAGAAAGGTATAAATTTATTTAATATTATATAGCAATATTAGTAAATTAGTTAACGTCTTGTACTATTTATAATTTTTTGTGGGTTGTTCATTCATACATTATACCTATTGCCTGTGAGATCAAACAAAATTATATGGCAACGTTAAAGCCATAACAAACGAAGTGAAGGACATATCATTGATGCCTTAAAGACCAATTTGAAAGGTGTCACTGTCTTTAATTATGTAGTAGGAAATATGGAGGATAAGTATTCAAATGATCACACTCCTAATCAACATGGGAAGAATTCTATATCAAGTACTTCTAAAGATGAAAGACTGGGTGAGTGTGTTGCATCCCTCGAGCTATCAGTGGTAGAAATCATTGCTTTTGTATGAGAGGAGAAATTGAGAGAAATGAAACGATAAAGAAAAACAAAGGTAACCAAAATCTATACATATTAATTGTGTAAAATAATGTATTTGTATTAATGCTTAGCCATTAATCTTTCAGTAGATGATGACAACTTTTCATCACCAATAGGTGATGACAACATCCTTCCATTAGTTGTAATCGATGATGATCTTGTTGCAGTTGATGCATACTTTGCTGAAAAATTAATGAAATGATGAAGGAAGAGGAGATGAAAGAAAAAGAGAAACAAGAAGATGAAGAGAAAAATGACAAAAAAAAAAGAAGAGAAGATGGAAGACAATGATGAAGAAAAAGAAGAGGAGAAACTAGAAGAAAAGAAAGAAGAAGAAAGTGAAGAGGAGAATCTGAAAGAGAAGAAAAATCAAGAAAATGAAGCAAGTGGAGAAGAAGAGAAAGAACAACAAGAAGAGAAGGCTTGTCCACTGAAGTGGAAATAGACGTGATGGATATTGTGATGGAGCTTAATGGTGAGGTTGGTGGTGATGAGTAAGCGCAGTTGTTGTTTTAGTGATGGTTATTCCCTGGGTTTAAAGATAATTTGTGAAGTTTTTCATTTTTTAAGACAATTGATTTTTGTGATAGTAAGGCTTTTCCCTGGATTGAAGACATGTTTTTATATGATTTTTTAAGACAATAGGTTTTTGGATAAGTTGGTTTTAAAGAACATGGTTAAAGTTGTCTGTTAGTTTGTTGTTTTTGACGAAAAAAATGTACTCTGACAGTACATATTTTATCATGAAGGATTTTTATATCTCTTATTAATTTGTCTTGATAAACTTGTATGTCTAATACTATAATATTGTTATCATAACATTTTCAATCAAAAATAAAAGATATAACAATGCAACAAACACAGAGAAATACTTTATTTATTCAGCACTACATTTATGTTACACATTTAAAAAAACAAACACAAAAAATAAAATAACCCAATATAGATTTTAGGCGTTTTTCTTTTTCTTTTGACAAAATCAACCTTTCTTTTAGTTGATCTCTATCTATTTCAACATCTTTTGTCAACACTTTCAAGTGATTTCATTGCTCTTCGGCCTCTTTTAAGAAAGTAATTAGAATATCCCTATTTTCTTTGAATTATCGTGACTTTGTTAATAAATAAAATTTGGCAACAACTTGAAAATTTGATGGGCTACTCGGTAATTATTCATTTTCAAGCCACCTAAAAAATAGCACATGTCAACTGCAAATTTAAAAAATAATCGACCTGAATTCATATCAATGTGTGACGTCCTCAATGTAGCAGGATTACCACAATGAAAATTGTAAGACTTTTTTTCTTTAGATGTTTGAGACATTGTAAATATACAGGTTTTTGAGTTGTTTGTGAGGAATTGTCTTTCTTTTATACTAAAAATAAGCAGATGTTGCCGTTCAAAAATGTAATTTGAACTTTTGTTACCATTGTGAAATATGTATATGAAATATGCACTGATTGTCAAAAATATATATACCTCATAAACAATCGATGCATATCTATATTTGTGGATGATCAATGAGATTTACGTTCTAGCATTAGTAAGGTATATTTGGATTTATATCTATGTTAAAGAATGAGCGATACTGCAGGTAGTAGAATATGAGACTTATATATAGACAAAAACTAGTAGGATTTAAAAAAGACACGAATAAATTAATAATAAATTATATTTTTGAAATTAATCCGATTAAATAAGTATAAAAAAGTCATATGATCATGTAAGAGTGCGTATAAATTGAGTGTGGTGATTAGAGATGTATGACAAAGGGTCATGATTATACAATCACCATCCTTAGAACAAAGCTTGTGAAAACATAAATATGTTGTGAGGAATTCACTTGTTTGACCATAACTCTTCCTCATACATCTCTAGTCACCACACCCAATTTATGTGGACTCTTGCATGATCATATTACTGGTTTAAACTTATTTGATTAGATAAGTTTTAAAAATATAATTTTGTTATTAAATTAATTACTGTATTTTTAAATCCTACTATTTTTGGTCTATATATAAGTGTCATATTCTAGTACATTTTGTATCAATAATGCTTTAACATAGACATAAACTCAAATATATTACTAATGTCAGAGTGTAAATCTCATTGATCATACACCACACACACATAGATATACATCGATTCTTTAAGATGCCTATATATTTTGACAACCAGTACATATTTTCATACACATATTTCACAACGATAACAAAAGTTCAAATTACTACTTTTTTTGACAATTCATTAAAGTTTAGTTATACTTACATTATTTTATAAGAATCGTTTGATTTGATGCATTAAATATAGTCACAAATATCACTCAAATTCATTCTAATTCTAATGCAAAATCATATTCTAATTCATCCATTCGAATTATTGCATTACAAATACCTTGAATTTTCACATATTAATAATTGTCATATATTGATAATTTTCATATATTGATGATTTTCATATATTAATAATTTTCATATATTGATGATTTTCACACACACACACACACAATATATATATATATATATATATATATATATATATATATATATATATATATATATATATATATATATATATATATATATATATATATATATATATATATATATATATATATATATATATATATATATATATATATGGATATATATAGGTGCCCGCGCTAGCGCAGGTCCAACATATGTTAGTTTTTTTCTTCCAATTTATGTGACACAAATGAAATTTGAAAAAATGAACTAAATTTTTTATATGTGTTTTTTTTTTAAAATTTAAATTATTAATTTATGTAACTTTTGTGTCATTTTCGAATAATATATGTTACTATATCTGTTTTATCGTATGTGATACAAGTGATTTAAGGAAAGTCAACGAAATTTCCTATATGATTCTCACTATTTTTATTTGTCATTTTACTGTGATTTATAGTATTTTTAGCTCATCTGTAACTTTTTTTGTTTCGATAAAAATAAGGGAGTCAACCAAATTTCATCATGTTTTTAACTATGTTTTCTATAAATATCTTAAATTGTTACCTTGCGTTTTTTTAATGTAATTTTCAAATATGTAACAAACTAAAAATTAAAGTTTTCAAATCATTAAATTTCGATATTAAAATGTTCAAATATTTAAAACTCAATATATATGCTCAAATTAGAAGAAGGAAGTCAAATGATTTTTTAAAGAAAAATGTATGAAAGCGTATTTTAATAATAACACATACATATTTCATTTTTAATATATGAATCCATCCTTTTCGATTTATATGAACTTACTTTTTATTTTATTTAAAAAATAATAATTTTTGAGTTTTAATTTTTTTACATGGCATATTTAAGATTACAAAATTAAAAAATATTTCAATACACAAAATTTAATATATATATATATATATATATATATATATATATATATATATATATATATATATATATATATATATATATATATATATATATATATATATATATATAATATTTTAATTTTGATTGATTCCACCTAATATTATACTTGATATATAATTACTAAGAGCTAACTGTAATCATTATTTATTTATTTTCATATAATAAATATATATCACAATAACTCATAATAAAATGAAGAAATAACAAAAATGAGGTAATACTAATAATAATAACTAAAGATGTTTCTAGAATTATTTAATTTTTTAATATCATTCGTGGTAGATTTTTGCTCTGCATGAACTTACATTTTTATTTTTGATCATCAATCACTTAATATGTAAAAAGATGTTTCTAGAATTATTTATTATTTATAGATTTTTATTAGAACATAATTACATTTTTATTCTTAGTTGTCTTTAATACAAATATATCATCCTATTCTTTTTTATTTGTAAAGTTACTTTTTAAAATTTTATTCTATAATTTCAATCTAATAATATATTATTAATTTTATCACAGTTATTTATTTTCAAGTATATTAATTAGAGCCAAAATAAAGATTAAAATAATAAATTCATGATAAATTTTTATATAAAAAGTAGGCATTTTTTATAAACAAAATGAATTAAAAAAAATATTAAGAATTAAATTAAAGTAAAGTAATAGTAAAATAGCGTAATAATAAATAAATATCACAATAACTCACAAAAGAAAAGAAAGTGAATTAATAACAAAATAAGTTAATGGTGATAACAATAACTTAGGGTGTTTCTTGAAATATTTAATTTTTTTGTTATCATTCTTGATAGATTTGTTAGCATGAAATTACATTTTGGCCATTGATCATTATTCACTTCATATATAAAAAGATGTTTCTAGAATTATTAAATATATTTCTTAATAGATTTTTGTTTGCGTGAAATTAAATTTTTGCCCTTGGTCGTTCTCTCACTTCACTCTTCTATCATACATATACATATATATATATATATATATATATATATATATATATATATATATATATATATATATATATATATATATATATATATATATATATATATATATATATATATATATATATATATATATATATATATATATATATATATATATATATATATATATATATATATATACATATATATACATATATATATATATATATATATATATATATATATATATATATATATATATATACATACATATATATATACATATATATATATATATATACATATATATATATACATACATATGTATATATATATATGTATATATATATACATATGTATGTATATATATACATACATACATACATATATATATATATATATATATATATATATATATACATACATACATACATATATATATATATATATATATATATATATATATATATATATATATATATATATATATATATATATATATATATATATATACACATACACACACACACACAATGTACAAAATGTATGTCATCTTTCGATTTATCTATATTAGATAATGAGTAATTATGATAATATATGACAATATATTGATGAAAATTTTGGCAATTACTTGATTACAGTAGCAAAAAGAAAATATAGAAGCTCGATTACAGTAGGAAAAAACAAACAGTAGCTTCATTACAAAAACAAATTTCAATCAAGTTTGTTAAGATTTGTTGTTGTTCATTCATGTAGTTCTCTTGTGTTCGGTTCTCTTACAAATTAAACATTTGTTCCTTCTCTTGCTGTTGAAATTCTCACAGACGTTTTGACACACTTTCTTTTTTTCTACCAAGCTTGGTATCGACAAGAGGCGGAAAACTATTCACATTAATCAATTCAACAGGAACACACCACTCCGACTCGAGTAGGATAATATTAATAGAATCCATGTATGCAAGAAGGTACACTGCAACTTTATACAACGGCGAAGAGTACTCGTAGATGCTCATACCATACTCATTGCCATGCTTCGATCGCAAAGCGACTATCGCGTGAGCACATGGTATCTTGTTCAAATCATATTCGCTACATAAACGTGAATTTTCCAGTAGGTATACATAGGTCGTAACACCCGCACCGAACACGGTAAATTGATTGTTGTTCCTGTTTACATTCTCCACATACAAAGAGTCTCCTTCGATCATTTTGTTCTTGCAATTTTTTCCGCAGCCGGCACCATTTGATTACCCATTGATTTGAGGATATATGCATGTCTCTCCCTAAACAATGCTTCAAACCTCTTAGGAATCGAATTAAATATAGATGCCATAAGATACTCTTTTTTGTCTATCAACATAGCATTAAGTGACTCAGTGATATTTTTGGTCATCACATCATATCTATTTATCGTTCTCAAGGAAGAAGACTACATCGGGGCATTTGTTCTTGATTTCTACAAAATGATTGTCAAACTCCTCCAAAGAATAAGCCTTTGCCGCATTGTAGTAAAGATAAAGGTAATCTCCAAAATGATGATTTACGCAGAGATTTTCACCAAGGTTACTCATACAATATCCGTGGTGAGCATGATCGCAAACGTTCACAATACCGCTGGTGATACTCTTGTGTCTATCAGAGATAAAACACAAATCTGGTACATCGACCAGAATCCCCTTCAATTTCTCAAAGAAGAATATCTAAGATGCATCATTCTCTTTGTCCACGACACAATATGCAATCGGATAAACATGATTCTCTGTATCTTGTGCAACAACGCTCAACAACAATTCCTCGTATTTACCATGTAAATGAGTAACATCAACTCTAATCACCTTTATTATGTAGGCAAATCCCTTAATGTAAGCACCAAATTCCAAGAAATAATCCATTAACTTATGTCTATCCCTGTTTACCATAAGACAATAACTAGAATCAATATTAAGTATCTCCAACATGTAAGAAAAAAGTCGGTAATCATGAATATCCGTTCTCTGCTGTCCCCTAGACCATTTCCTTCAAGCAAATCACCCTTCCAACATTTCCAATAGCTTGGACTACAATGAAAAGAATTGAACATAGATCTTTGAATCTCTTTAACATTTGGAACCTTGCCATCACTATACATGTTTACAAAAAGTGAAGCAATTACTTTGATTGAAATTTTTCTGTGGCTACTGTTGGCATGTTCAACGCCATAACTATGTTCGTCAATATACTTGTAGATATGAAATTTATCCGAACGCTCATATTTCATCGCCCATAACATCCATGCACAGTTATGAGAAACACATTTCACCTTTAAGTATTTAGTACAACTCTTCACAATATAAAAATCAAAGGACTTTTTTGTCGCTACTTCGGCTAATAACAATTGCAACTCATTCTTGTTAATAAAAGTTTGGGTTATATATATTAGTTCCACCGGAGAAGGAATGGTCAGATTGTGATTCCAATTTTTTCGCCCTGTATTTCTTCACAACATTTGGGTTCGATCTTCCGCAACTATCGGATGATTTTTCACATTAGTTGGATCATCATGTATATTCATTGAATGATCACCCATGCTCTTATATGAATTATCATCACCCAATCTATCCTTTGAATGGTCACTCAATCTTTCATTTCCAATCAAATCATTGTTGCTGTTAGATGTATTTGTTGGTTCAATTGGAGGCCTCACATTGACGTTTATCCTCAATATAGGCCTAGAGCCATGAATACCAATTTCTAACATGTACAAGATCACGTGCCTATCATTATTTATGAATGTGGGATGTATTTTCCCCATCTCATTCATTTTATAGATAACAAACAAGTCATTTGGCTCGCACATTGACTCACCATCCTCAATTACGCTTGCAATCATATCATCATATGAACCATTGCGATGTAACACAATGGGCAATGTGTTCTTGCAAAAATATTTCAAATTCCAACTTTTGGGAATCTCCTCCCATACTCCCATATAATAACCACCAGCAACAACAAATTCAATTACTGTCATAATAAACTTCAAAGATATATAATAGATTACAATATCAACCATTAACGATCGATGAAGTCTGACATCCATACAGAAACGCGACTGAATGGGATCGGGTTCAAAATGCAGTTCCTGCAATGTCGAAACAAATTTTTATTGCTTTTAAACTACTAAAATATATCTATAATTAGTTATAAAGTGTTTATTATAGAAGTCGAGGTAGAGGTAGAGGTCATGGGTGTCAAGCACGAGCTATCCCCGAGACTCGAACACATGACCTAGGACCACAAGTGGTCCCAAGATAACCCTGCTGGCATGACCATGAGCATAATAAAGATAATAAACTGGTGCGGAAACTAAATCATAAATAAAATGAAAAGAAGGGGAATACCCATATACTATAACTGACATACATGAAAACTGATGAGTTTAATATAGAGAAGATATTAACTCACTAAAGATGAAACTAAATATGTCTGAAATATGCCTCTAATTGACTAGAAATGCTGGGACAGGCCCCAGCTAAGTCTAGCAAAACATAAACTACAGGACTAAAAATTCTGAAAAGAAACTCATGACTATTTTCCTTGGAGAATGAGGACTCACCACTGCTTCTGATGAACTGGAGATCGGGAATCGATCTAAGTGTGATTAGGATGCTGAGAACCTGAACCTATATCACGAGAACATGTAGCGCACATGTACGTTAGTACTTTAAAGTCATTGAGCATACATAATAGAGTAAAGCTTAAATAACATATAACTGAACAAATCAATAAAACAATGATATAATCTGAATATGATATACTGAATGCTGAGAAAACTGAATGCAGTGACCAATTTATAACATGTTGTAACTTAATACTATATATACAGATAAATGGTCAATTTAATGGAATCTGACTAAACTGTGGGAGATACTAATAACCGATAATGAAATCATATGAGTTAATTGCGGAGTCCAATGTATATGCCCCATCGAGAGGACCCAATATACCCTGCCATAGGTATAAAGACAAGCTGAGTGATCACTAAGATGATGACTACAAAAAGGGGACTTACAACCTATGTGGCTAGTAGTTCTGGGACTATTTGGGTATGCTGAACCCTAGTCCAACTCGTTATTATTCTACTCCCAATGAATTAGGTGGTTAAATAATTATGACGGAGTTTCTCTAAATACTGGATAGCTCAAAAGTACACATGAAAACAGAAAATGTAACAATTAACATGATAATTATTCATAACTGAGACATGTATAACTGAATAACTGAAGAATCTGACCTAGCATGTGTAATTCAAGAACTAAAGAAATACATAGATAGGGATCTGAAATTCATGCATTTTGTTGAATATTAACGTAATAATCTGATTTTGATCCTTCTAATAGCTAAGAACCCAACAATTCTAACATTCAAGAAACCCCAGGTCTAATCATAATAAGGGAATTAAGAAACTGACTGAAAACTAGCGACCTCATGGGTGAAAGGAACCACTAGTGAAATCTCACATACCTGGTGATGAATTAATTACATGGAGAAATCTTTCAATTTCGGGGCTGGAACTGAAGGAACCTTGTTGCATTCTAAAACTATTGTTCTTGACCTTTTTCTCCTCTCTTGCTTCTAATTTTCTATGTTTTGATTAAAGAGTTAACTTAGGTATGTTTTAGTTATGTTTCTAGGCTTAAACTTACTAAACCCTCATGATTTAGGGACTAAACGACGTATCTTTAGAGTTCCACAAAATAGGAAAAGACCAAAAGACCCCGGACATAACTGCTGTCGGAGTGACCGATAAATTGGACTTATGGGCCGTAGTTCAGTCTACGGTCCGTAGGTCGGGTCCGTTGATCAAATATGCTCGACATGCCTTTACTAAAATGATCATAATGTTTTACTCGGAGGTTGGATTTTAGCTTACTCAGTTGCATTGTAAAGAGAATTCAATTATGTATCATATCATAGGTCATAGAACACCTAGTTCCTTTTGTGCTAAGATTTGTTACCATTTGAAGTTGACCCAATCAACAGTTTCCCTCTTACTAACTGCTAACCTTCACGCACGGTTAGACCTACGGTCAGTAGGTTTATCCATGAATTATAATAGTTGATCGTGGTTCATGTCAAAGACTAGGTAACGAGGTCTTGTTCCACGGACATAGACCATGGACTATGGTCTGACCTACGAACTATAGGTCTTTCCATGGGTAGAGACTTCGCTAATTTTCTGAGCTGGGTTTTAGGGAGGGGTTGCATTAGTGAACTACGGACCTACAACATGGGACGTAGATCAGACTATGGTCTGTAGATTGTGACCATAGGTTAGCTGTATTTTCTGAAAAGATTGTATCTGGTCTATTTTAGGATATAGGTTGTTACAGTGGGAGAGTGCCACCTGTCATGGACGAGGCACCAAACGACTATGTTCCGGTAAATGAGAACCCTCCGGTACATGAGTAAGTTATAACAGAGGATAAGGACGTTGAAAATGTTGAATAGGTTGGGCAAGAGGAAGTAAGGCAAGTTGAAGCCACAGGAATTCCTACCATTGATCCAGTGTTATCTCAAGAGATCATGTCATTTTTGAAAGGATTGGCTTGTTTAGAGATGACTCCACCTACTCAAGCCCCGTGAATCCCCCTGATGCTAGCAATGTTCCCAAATCGGTTGCGAAGGGAGATAATGATGCTTTTTTGCGTCCTTTGTTGGGTTTTGTGATGATCGGTAACGAGCATGATATATTGACCAAGTTTTTGAAGCTCAAGCACTTGATATTTCTTTGTTCGGATATAGAGAATGTCTATGAGTTCATATTGGATTGCTATGAGTGGTTGCATAAGTTGGGTATTGTTCACCAACATGGGGTTGAGTTCGTGTCTTTTCAACTTCAAGGTGAGGCCAAGAAATGGTGGATAGCTTACATGGAATGTAGAGACTCTTCATTACCTCCACTTACTTGGATCAAATTTCATGCCTTGTTCTTAGACAAGAATGTGCCTAGGACTTTGACAGATCACAAGAAGGATGAGTTTATGACATTACAATACGTTAGTATATTTGTGGCTGCGATAGAGCCAAGTTCCATGTTTTATCTTGATATGCTACACAGTTGGTTACCACAGAAAAGGAGAGAATTTGGTTGTTCGTTAGAGGTTTTAATTCTGAGCTACAAGTGTTATCTGTTCACATGAATTCTGTAGGAAGGATTTTTAAAGAAGTGACAATTTATGTCAAGAAAGTGGAGGGGATGAAACATATATATTTTTGTCACAACACATATGCAACTAGCTGATTTGTTGACAAAAGTGTTGAATGGAACTTGAGTTGATTACCTTTGCAACAGCTGTGCATGATCAATATCTGTGATCCAGCTTGAGGGGGAGTGCGAGATGGTCAAGCTAGGGCGTTGTCTTAAATGCTAGAGGATCCGGTCCACCTACACTCGCATATAAGCAAATTTAGTCCGTAATGTATGCCTATATCGGTAACTATTCGGGAACTCCTTCTAATAATTTTTTAGCATATCAGAATGTCGAGCATGTGGCGGGCTGCAGACAACCTGGCGGCTGCATTTACTTTAGTTGTAGGGACATAAGACACATGATTAGGAATTTATTACAACCGCATCCACTTGAGTCCGGAAAACAACCTTCTTTAGAAATTGTACCAGCAGTAAATAGTAATAATGGTAGGAGATATCCACAAGTAGGACGAGGAGGAAATCAGAGAGGTCGCAGAGGTAGAGGAAACGGTAACAAAGATAGAGGTAACATGCAACCAGGCAGGGATGTAGCTCATATTGATGATAAATCTTAAAGTTACGCCTTTCTGAGCAAAATGAGTCAGAGGAGTCTGATGCAGTGATTAGAGGCACTATTCTTATTTGCGACCTAATTTCTAAGTAACATTTGATTTGGGTTTCACCTATTCTTATGTTTCTGTGAGATTTGCCTATGATTATTAGATATTGTATGATATTCTTGATGATCCTATACGTGTGTTTACCCCGATTGGCGAGTCAGTCATAGTCACCCATGTGTATCTTTCTTGCCCTATATTGTTTATGGGATTTTAGACTAGGGATAATTTAGTGACTTATTATATAGCTGATTTTGACATAATCTTAGGCATGACTTGTTTGTTTCCCCATTATGATGTTTTTAGTTGTAATACTAAGTCTATGAATCTTGAAATTTAGGGAAGGGAAAAAAAGGAGTGGGAAGGGGTGTATAAGCCTAAGCAATTTAAGATTATATCCTCCATCTGGGCTAGCAAACTAGTAGAGCAAGGTTGTTTATCCTATTTGTCTTATGTTAGGGATGTTGAGATGAAAGCTCAATCTATTGGGTCTACTCCGGTGGTGTCTGAATTTCATGAAGTGTTTCCAAATGATTTTCTCGGCATTCCTCCGGATAGAGACATAGATTTTTGTACTAACTTTGAGCCTGGTAGCACCCTATTTCTATTCCTCCATATCGCATGGCTCCACATAGTTGAGAGAGATTAAGGCTTAAATCCAAGAGCTTCATGATAAAAGTTTTATTCGACCTAGTTCCTCACCATAGGGTGCTTCTGTCTTATTTGTTTAGAAGAAAAATTGGTAGCATGAGGATGCATAGATTACCAATAATTGAATAAGGTCAATTTTAGGAATAGGTACCCCTTGCCTAGGACAGATGATCTTTTTGACCAATTACAAGGTGCAACAGTCTTCTCTAAGATTAATTTAAGATCCAAGTATTATAAATTGAAGATTAGACATGAAGATATACCCAATACGATGTTTAGAACTCGTTATGGGCACTATGAATATTTGGTTATGTCATGTGGGTTGACTAATACTCTTGTAGCTTTAATGAGATTAATTAATGGAGTATTCAAGCTCTTTCTTGACTCTTTTGTGATAGTTTTTATTGATTACATTTTGGTGTATTCAAAAGGTGAAGAGAGAATCCTAACCATCTTCGTACGGTTTTGGGTATACTTGGAAAGCAAAAGTTATATGCAAAATTTTCCAAGTGTGAATTTTTTTTAAATCGGTTGCATTTTTGGGGCACGTGGTGTCAAAAGAAGGGGTAGGGGTACATCCCCAAAAGGTCAAAGCAGTTGAGAATTGCGTATGACCTAGTTCTGTGATGGAAGTTAGGAGTTTTTTGGGACTTACTAATTACTATCGTCATTTCATTAGGAATTTTGCATCAATTGCTACCTACTTGACCAACCTAACAAAAATAGAGGTACCGTTTGAATGAACTGAAAAAATGTGAAGAGAGCTTCCAAAAGCTTAAGACCCTTTTGACCACTGCGCCTATTCTAGCATTACCTATTGAGGGTAAGGACTTTATTATTTATTGTGGCGCTTCATATTCTACATTGGGTGATGTGTTGATGCAGGATAAGAATGTCATTGCTTATGTGTCGCGTCAATTGAAGGTGCACGAGAGGAATTATTCCACTCATGATTTGGAGTTGGCGGCGGTGATATTTTCTCTTAAAATCTGGTGACATTATTTGTATAGAGTTAGTATGAAATATTATTTGATCATCATAGTTTGAAACTTGTATTCACCGAAAAGGATTGGAATTTTAGACAGCGAATATGGATGGAATTGCTCAACGATTATGATGTGACTATTCCATACCATCAGGGTAAGGCGAATGTTGTGGCATACAGTTTGAGTTGAAAAGTGATAAATATGGGTAGTTTAGATCACTTGAGTGGAACCAAGCGACTTTTGGCCTAGGAAATTCAGATCTTCGAGTATAAGTTCGTGCAGTTGGGCATTTTTGAGAATGGTGGGCTGTTAGTTAGTGTTGAAGCTAAGTCAATGTGCATAGAGAAAATCATGGCCAAGTAATTTGAATATAGAGATTTTGATGAGCTTGGAACGAGTAATTACAACACAGCAAACACTCATATATAGAATGCATAATTTAGTCATCATTTTATGACAAACACACAATTTTACAATTTTCCAATATCAATGACAAGTAAATATGAATTTTATAATCACAAGTGGTTCTTTAATAGAATCTAGACGTAAAATATTACTGTGTCGTAAAGTCACACCCAATTCAATATATTGTTGGAACGTGACACCCGATACAATATATGTGTCATAACGTGGCACCCGATCCAGTCAAAACAACCACAGTCACAATTAAACTCATAATGAACAGTGCACATAGCCACATAGTCAAGTAACAAGTTAATGACATGTAATTGTTCATAACTAATCATTTCATTAGCTTTGATTCATGCACACAATAGGGAAATTAACAAGCATATACAAAACAATAGGAAGTCAAACCATCACCTACCTTGAAACCAAGCATGAACATTTCTAAGACATTTGAGCCTTCCCTTTTTGGAATATTTCAGCTTGTTCTTGGTCTAAAACAATTAATTAACGCAAATATTAATAAACAAGGCCTAACTTACCTTGATTATATCAAAATATCAACTCAAGGCCAAATTCGTGATCCTAATGCTCAACTAGGGCTTTTACCACCACTAACTTCAGTGAAAACCCTCCCCAATGATAATTAAAAATGATCCTATGTTCTACGAATCTAAATGCGGAACAGGGGAGTAAACAATTTTACCTTTGGAGGGAGAATTCGTGGAAATTTTATGAGAAACTGCCCTAGGTCGTCCTTTAGCTCTTAAGATCGAGGTTTTGTAGAAAATAACATTTTTGGGGTTTTTTCCAGGTTTAAGTCGTGATTGTCCTGCCACACACTACAACAAATTATGAAATTAACAACAACTTTTTAGCATTAACTATATTATTGTTGGCTTATATTGATAAATCACAACAACTTGATTTAATTGTTGGTATATCTTTAAATTTTTAACCACGGTATTTTTGTTGTTGGCATATATGTTTCTATTATTGTGATAATATTTTAAAAATAACTAATATAATAAGTTTCAAATATTAAAAAAATTGCAACAATATTTTTGTAAAAATGATGACGTTGTTGTCCAACTTTAATAATGACAACAATTTTATCAATTTGTTGCTATATTAAAAAATATTTGGCAACAATATCTTTTTTATTGTTACTAATATATTTAATTTTATAATAACTTATAAATTGTGGCAAAAAGCAATTTCTATTTTTTAGCTTTCTGTCGATACAATCACATGTTTTTTGTTTACGCTAAAAAATATAAAAGTTCACCCATTTTTATTTTCGTTTGCCACAACTTGCGTCTCGTTAGTGTTGGGAAAAACTAAACCTAGGTTTTCTCGTTCAGTTCACTGAAGAAGAACACAGTTCTTGAATCATCTCAGGTGATTTTTCTTTATGATTTAGTTTCTTTTCACAAAGTTCGGTGAATTTTTGTGTATGATTTAGTCTCCTAGGTTATTTTGAAAATTTACAATTGCTTTGTTAAAGTTCAATTACTTTTGATTTAGTTTCTTTAGTGAGATTAGTACACAATGGTGAATTTTGCCGTGATAGTAAAAATTTGATGTTATTTTATTTGAGTTTATTATGTTGTCTATTACATGTAGCAAGTAACTATGACACTATTTTGAACTGCGGATTCCAATAACAAAATGCAAGTTATGTCTTGTGGTAATTTTTTCACTGTCGTGTTTAATATCTCAGATTTTCTTCATTGTTATGACCACTAGTGCACTTCATCTTCTTTTCTCTGTTTGCTCATGGTATGATGTACTTTGTTGGAATAGTTTTTTCCTATTCCTAGTATTTTTTGCTACTTATCTTAGCTATTTAGATTAGGACAGATTCGAGACTTATTCCCTCCTCTATTGGGAAAACCACATGATACATTTTGACCAAAATTTGTTACACTTGGGTGTTTGATATCTTTTATATTTTGAAAAATGCAGCCAATTGAAACAAGTTATTCACTCCTTTATTTTTCCTCCTCTTCCCAGAAATCTCCTTTTGTAAAATTCTAATGGTTTTAGTATTTCTTAACGTACTGGTTCCTCTTAGCTTTTCTTTATTTTTTTCCCACTATCTATTCGAGATTAGTTTGTATGTGTCTAAATTTTGCATATAAATTCAATAATTAGGAGGGAATGATTAACCCCTTTCTTTACTTGAGTTCTGGAAGTGAGATCTTTCATACTTTCTTTTTTGTTTATTCAATTGAAGAATTTCATTTATTTATTGTTGCCTTAAGATATGTGAAATCAAGTTCAAGTTATGCTTCTTGTGTTTTGATATACCGTGGTTTCACGATATTTTTAATTCTTTTTCCTTAAGTTTAGTGTGTCCAAAAGCCTTTTTGTATTAATTTTAATGTAAGTTTCTCTTTATTTGAAGGAAATCTGTGTAAAAGATGAATGCGGAGATTTTTGAGCAAGAAATACAGATAAGTAGCACCTACAGAGCTTGTGACGGTCCGTCGTGCCCGTGACGATCCGTAGGTGGCATAGTAGTGCAGCTGCTGAAGGAAGATGGGGAAGTCTGACCAAGTGTGGGGTTAGAGGGTGAGTGACGGACCGTCGTAGCCATGACAATCCGTCCTGCTGGTTGTCATGAAGATCAGAGAAGTAGTCGCAGTACCCAAATTCCAAGAGTTCAAGTATTATGGAACGGAAACCCCCGATGGACCGTTGTGCCTGTGACGATCCGTCATACCTTCCGTCGAGGGTAATGAAGAGAGCAGCAGAAGAAATTGCATAAGTATGGGATGACGGAGTTGATGAGGGCCCGTCGTGACCACGGCGATCCATCGTGAGGTCCGTCGACCCAACCACATTTTGACAGATTTCTAGCAAATAGAGTCCTTATTTAATTAGGTTATTATTTTTTTATAAATAGTTCGAAAAACCTTGTTTTTGGGGTTAGACTCTTGGTTATTTGAGCTTATTTTTTGGATTAGACTTGGTGATTATTATTACACTTTTGGAGAATCTTTAGTCTTCAATTAATTTCAGTAATTGGTTGTTGGTGATTTTTGTTGATTAATCAAGTGAACTTTTGGATTTTATTCTTTCTTATTGAAGTAGGTGCATGAATTCTTATATTAAATATTTGAATATTGTGATTATGACTATGGGTAACTAAACTCCATAACTAGGGTTGTGGGAACCATAGGCGAATAATGAGGTAAAACCTAACTAAAATAACAATTCTAGAATAGTGTCTTGCATGTATTGATAATTCTTTCGCTTAGAAGTCTTTTTAACGTATGAGAAACGTTAGAACTCGCCTTAATGCTACTTGCCATACCAAGGAGGTGGATAATAGGAAAAAAATTATCAACATGACTTAGTGTATACTATCTAATAGGCTAGTATTGATTGGTACGAGGTAATAACTTAGTCAAATATCGAATACGATGCTTAATATGAGGTAAAGGTAAGGGTTAGTATAGCAACACACGTTGCTGGACCAAGGTGCGGAGTGAAATTTTCTAGATGTTGGACCAAGGATTTAGAAATACATAACTTATCACTTTGCAAGCAAGATACTAGAAAAGAATTGTTATAGTTAGAATTATCAAGTTATGAACATGTGTGGATTACGTAAACCGTAGTTACTTTTATTAATTGATTAAACTCCAACATTTGAAGATGTTACTTGTCTCCTTTAATTTAGCTAGTTATTTTCATTCATTTTGAAGTAAAGAAAACCGCTTTTATGTCTTTGCTTTCCAAGGAAATAATTGACTAAATAGTAGTAATAATACATTGAAGTTAATTTTGAACTATTTTCCTCGTGGGAACGATCCCAACCTCATTAGTTGGGTTCTTCACTTGATACGAACTCTTTACTTCTTATTTGAGAAGTAAGTTTGAGCGTATCAAATTTTGGCGCCGCTGCCGGGGAAAGTAGCTTTAGATTAACTTAAATTTATTACAATATTTTAGTTGATATTTTCTTTATTTTACTTTGTTTATTTTTTTTATTCTTGCAGAACTATCTTCCTTGTGCCAAATACACAGAGAGGAAGAAAACCCTTGTTTCCTACGATCACAAATTAGAGCGTACACTACGCAACATGAATCAAAACTTGTATAAATGATGATGATCCTAACTAGAACATCCCAGCTCCGGTTGATGTTCATGGTCAGTTGTTACCCGTTGCTCCGGGTGAAAACGAACAGAGAGGACAAAATCCCGCTCCACGACCCCCAGAATACTATAGAGGCTATGACAATATAGCAGACTCCGATGGGCCACTTGTCTTGCCCCCTCTACCACCAGGCCACACCTTTGTGGTAACTAGTAGGCTGCTACGAATGCTCACTAACAAAGGTTTGTTTTCAGGGCTACCTTTAAGGATCCACATGCCCATATAGCTAAAGTAAGGGTAGTGTGTAAAAGTTGTGTAGGGAGGCCTGACTTGGAATTGGATGTAATAGGGCTAAGAGTTTTTCCTCTCTCACTGACGGGAGAGTCTGCTATTTGTTTCATTAAGCTCACTTACAACTCAATTTTCACTTGGAACCAACTAAGTGACGTTTTCTTAGCACGCTACTACCCGGTCTCCAAGAAACTAAACCACAAAGACAAAGTGAACAACTTTGAGGCACTACCAGGAGAGTCATTTAGTAGTTCTTGGGATAGATTCACCTTATTTTTTAGAAGAGTCCCCAATCACCGCATAGATGATATGTCACTGAAGGAATGCTTCTATCAGCGACAAGATGAAAATAATAAAGCGGTGTTGGATACTATAGCGGGTGGTTCTTATAGGGAATGTCCTTATACTGAGATTGCTGAAATGTTAGAGAAAATCTCCCGAAACAATAAAGCTTGGAGTACTAGGAAGTCAGATGCTAAGATAAACACCTTCGCAGTGCAATCCACTCACAACCCATCCACAGATGAGAACTGAGCTTGGGTTGGTATTAAAACATATCACTGGGGTGCAGAAAAGATAAATGCAGTTAACTACTTGTCTAAACCACCACCACCAAATGATGAATGCTATTATGCAGAGGATTCCTATGCAGTAAATAAGCAGACGGGGGTTTCCAACCGAGTTCTAAAGGCTCAAATCAGGATAATTGGTGCCAAGGTCAAGGGAACCAAGGTCGGATCTATGGTAACTTTAACCGTGAGGGTCATTATATCCGAGATGGAAACTACAACCGCGACAACAATCTTCAATAAGGGTAACTACGGTAACAGAAATGATAGGAATGGGCCCTATGTCCCTCCTCAAAATCGTGAAGTTACTCCTAGGAATGGTGTAGATAGTATAGTGCGAGTTGAGGGTATGTTAGGTTCGATGCTAATGATGAGCACATTAAAGAGTTGAGGAGTGATTTAGCGGGTATTGGGCAGAAAGTCGATACATGCAATATCGATTAAGCAGATCGAGTTGCAAATGGCCCAATTATTTGCGACTATGAACACACGACAATTGGGCAGTCTTCCTAGAAACACTGTCCAAAATCCAAAAAATGATGCACACTGTATGGCAATCACTACTCACGGTGGTAAGCAAACCATTGACCCACTTATGCGGTCTAATGAGGAAAAGGTGAGAAAGGATAATTATAAGGTGGTAGAGGGTAGTGGTGAAGCAGAAGATAGCACTGGAAAAGGTGCAGAAGTCCCTTTAAAGGTAATTCACATGCCTAGACCACCCCCTTTCCTTAGAGATTAGTAAAAAAGACCAGGGATGGTAAATATCGGCATTTTATAACAATGTTGAAGCAGCTTTCTATCAATGTCCCTTTGGTAGAAGCTCTAGAACAAATGCCCGGTTAGGCCAAGTATATGAAAGATCTGGTTATAAAGAAAAGATCGGTAACTTTCGAGGATGATGATAGAATGTAACATTGTAGTGCTATTGCTACAAGATCTCTCGTACAAAAGAAAGAAGATCTGGGTGCATTTACTATTCCTTGTACATTCGGGTCATTACATTTTGCAAATGCATTATGTGATCTGGGGGAAAGCATAAATCTCATGCCCTCTCGATTTACAAGAAGTTGGGTTTGGGTGACCTAAAGCCCACTGCGATGCGGATACTGATGGCTGATCGAACAATAAAAAGGCCTATAGGGATACTCCACGATGTGCTAGTAAAAGTGAAATCGTTCATATTTCTGGCAGATTTTGTCATTCTTGATTGTGAAGTCGATTTTTAAGTGCCTATTATTCTTAGGAGGTCATTCCTTGCTATGGGTAGAGCCTTAGTTGATATGGAAAAGGGGCAGATGAAATTTCGATTGAACAATGAAGAAGCGACCTTCAACATTTGTAGGTCTATGAGGCAAAGTGGTGAGCTCCAATCGGTATCTGCTATATCCTACAAAGAAAAGATGAAGAAGGATAATGACCTAAAAAGTGAAAAATGAGAGTTTATGGTTGGGCATTTAGTGCTTTTAGACAGTTCTAGGTTCTGTTGGATTCTGGGCAAGCTTAAGTCCAAACGGACTGGCCCTTACTTGATTACCCAAGTATTCCCTCATGGATCAGTTGAGTTAGAAATCAAGGAGGGAGTGCGATTTAAGGTGAATGGAGAATGAATAAAAATCTATTTTGGGCATACTGCATCGGTGAATGAAGTGATAGAGGCATACAATCTTGATGAAGGCTGAGTAATCAAGTGTCCTCAATCGTGCCGCGATGTTAAATCAGGCGCTTGTTGGGAGGCAACCCAATACTTATAATTTTTCTTTTTAGTAATGGTAACATTTTCTACTGATGGGTTTTAAATTTGCAGGCACATCACCAGGAAATTCTGCAGAAAATCACTCTGCAGCAGTCACTGATGGATACATCGACGGACCATCATGCTTGTGACGGACCAATGCATGAATCTGTCGTGCCAGGTACGTCTTTCTGTTATTTTCAAAACTAGGGCACACGCGACAGAACCAATGACAGACCGTCACAATTGCAACGGATCATTGTCTGGGACTTGTCGCGTCATTAATGAAGCGTACCCTTTTCCGTGCATGATATTTTCTCTATGCAGGTTCGTAGGTGTGCCTATATGTCACGTTTATCAGCTCAAGACCCCGCTGGGCACTGTTGATATCGGCCTCATCAGGGATGAGGTCAATGAGTTGGCTCCACATAGAGGGCCCCGTCCAGAATTGCCTCTACTTGGTGACAATCTGGATGATACGGTAGCACAGGCCCGAACGGCTACGCTTGCGGCTTCCACTGACACTACCCCTGTCGAGTCTATCCCGGGTAGTAGCACTGCCCCGAGCTCCTCTTGCTCAGCCCCTTTCCCCTCTCTGGTACCGCTTGCTAAGGTCCAGAAATTAGAGGCAAAGATGGCTACACTTTTGCATCACATCCAGCCTTTGATGCAGAGGTCTATTGCTGAGGCAGAAGAGCACTTGGAGCAAAAAATGGTCCAGCACACAGAGTGGAAGATCACTGAGGTTCATTAGCGCTTGGACGCTTTTGAGTTGCGGATGCTAGCCCGGCCAGCCCCTTAGGTAGATGTGTCGACCCTTCAGGCTGCGGTCGACAACCTTCGCGCAGACATCAATATGATCTTAGAGGCTAGGGTGCCTGAGTCTGAGGCCCCTTCTGCAGAGCCTGCTGAAGACACAGTGATGGCGGCCTTATTTGCCACTTCTGAGATTCCACCAACTCCCCCTTGAGAGAATGCCAAGAGGCGTAGGGGTCGAGAGGAGGATGAGGCTCGAGCACGGAAGAAGGAGTGTCGTGAGATGGAGGATGCGAGGAGAGCCTCGCTTGCGGATAAGGAGGCGCGTTGGATGAGGGTCGTAGTGTCAGCTGCTGGGGCATCTAGCTCCAAAAATGTGGAGATAGCGGGAGGCACTGCTTATAGTGTTGTTGATGCGGAGGACACTACTTAGGGTATCCAGATTACAAAGGTAGTGGGTTTCGGGGAACCGGACCCACTAGCATGCTGATCGTCGGCGCTTTGCGCCCCATGTTTGCTTCACCTACCACTCTTGTATTTCAATTTTTGTATGCATTGGGGACAATTGCATGTATTTTTTTGGGGGGTGGGGTAAATGGAAAGTGAGTGCTAGGGTGATGTCTGAGTAGCCCAATTCACTATCCTCTTTTGGGGTTTTCTTGCCTGTGTTCTTTTTCCCCAGGAGACTAATTATTTTTATTGTTGAACTGGCATTTCTATATTTGTGTACATAGTTTAATTCTGAAGCATGGTGGCTAAAATGATATCCTGATGAAATGAAAATGATGCATAACTAGGCATAGTAATTGATAAATGTGTAGCTCTAAGCATGACATAGAGGTACACCACTGCATGACCCTAAGTCTAAAATTCGAACTAGGTGTCTAATAATCTGGTAGAGTAATGAGATGTCAAGTGAGTGTGAGGAAGATTTGAATAGTCCACTATTTTTACTGAGCTAGAACTTGTCTGGTTAGTCCTGCTAAAAGTAAGCTGTAATAGACAATTAGGAAAGGATCATAGGCCCTTGTTCAAAAAAGCCCATTGTTAGCCTAAAAAAAACCCAAATGAAATTAATCCTTCTTTGATCCAAATGATTTAAGCTTAAACTAGACCTTTTTTTTCTCCCCAATTGATCTTTTCTGGGAATAATGTGTTGGCCCTAGTCCCTCCTTGGACATGTGCACATCAACTTATGCCAAAAGCATAAGTTGAGGGTGGCTAATTCATTAAACAACCTTTTTATGGCCCTGACCCAACTTTGGGTATTGTGTACTTTGACTCATGGAAAAGCCATGAGTTGAGGGTGGCTATTATGAGGAATGCTATGGAAAGTGAGGTTGAAAGAACAAAGAAAGAGAAAGAACAAAAGTAAAGTGACGAAAAAAAAAAAGCTAAAAATAATATAATAAATACAAGAAAGAAAATGAGAGAGTCACTTGCACAATTGAAGAAAGAAGGGAAAATACCAAGGTGAAAGAATATGAGAAATTGGGTGAAATAAAATAATAAAAAGTGGTATGTTTAGCCGATATGTCAAGGAGGGCAAAAAGTCACTAAAGTATACTTAAATATACCCTACCTGACTAGGAGCCTATGTTACAAGTTAAGAAAGTCCTATCGTGATCCTAAGAGTTGTATAGCACACTTAAAGCAGTGAAAATAAGGGAAAAACTTATGGCAATATGTATGAATGAGTGTGAATTTGTTCTGAGAGTGTGTTTCAAAAAGTAATCCTTACACTCAAACTGAAATCGTTGTGTGAAAAATGAGGATATTTTTTTGAAGTGAGGACACTAGTTGCAATACCGGAAATATTAGCACCTCAGTGAGAAATTGAAGAGGATAGGTGTTAGTACATGGTGAGTCTGTGTCATGGTCTGATTCCACATAATTCAAGTCTAATAGCGATAGCATGCATAAATATGATTAAACTAACCGGGATTGATAGCCAAATAATTGTGAAAGATAAAACATGGATACTATTGTACAAAGATTTTGTATTGAGTCATAGTGCATCTCTTGAGGACAAACAACGAATTTAAGTTGAGGGTGTTGATATGCCGTGGTTTCACGGTATTTTTAATGATTTTTCCTTAAGTTTAGTGTGTCCAAAAGCCTTTTTGTATTAATTTTTATGTAAGTTTCTCTTTATTTGCAGGAAATCTGTCTAAAAGATGAATGCAGAGGTTTTTGAGCAAGAAATGCAGAAAAGTACCACCTATGGAGCTTGTGACGGTCTGTCGTGCCCGTGATGGTCCGTAGGTGGCATCGTAGTGCAGATGCTGAAGGAATATGGGGAAGTCTGACCAAGTGTGGGGTTACGGAGTGCGTGACGGACCATCGTAGCCATGGTGGTCTGTCCTGCTGGTTCGTCATGAAGATTAGAGAAGTAGTTGCAGTACCCAAATTCCAAGAGTTCAAGTGTTGTGGAACGGAGACCCCCGACGGACCATTGTGCCTGTGACGATCCATTATACCTGCCGTCGAGGGTAATGAAGAGAGCAGCAGAAGAAACTGCATAAGTATGGGACGACAGAGTCCATGACGGTCCGTCGTTCGTCGACGCAGCCGCGTTTTGACAGATTTCCAGCAAATAGAGTCCTTATTTAATTAGGTTTTTATTTTTTTATAAATAGTTCGAAAAACCTAGTTTTTGGGGTTAGACTCTTCGTTATTTGAGCTTCTTTTGTAGATTAGACTTGGTGATAATTATTACACTTTTGGAGAATCTTTAGTCTTCAATTAATTTCAGTAATCGATTGTTGGTGATTTTTGTTGATTAATCAAGCGAACTTTTGGATTTTATTCTTTCTCATTGAAGTAAGTGCATGAATTGATAATTACATATTTGAATATTGTGATTATGACTATGGGTAACTAAACTCCATAACTAGGGTTGTGGGAACCATAGGCGAATAATGAGGTAAAACCTAACTAAAATAACAATTCTAGAATAGTATCTTGCATGTATTGATAATTCTTTCGCTTAGAAGTCTTTTTAACGGATGGCCAACGTTAGAACTTGCCTTAATGCTACTTTCTGGACCAAGGGAGTATACAATAGGAAAATAATTATTAACATAGATTTATTGTATACTATCTAATAGACTAGTATTGATTGGTACGAGGTAATAACTTAGTCAAATATTGAATACGATGCTTATTATGAGGTAAAGGTAAGGGTTAGTATAGCAACACACGTAGCTGGACCTAGGTGCGGAGTGAAATTTTCTAGGTGTCGGACCAAGGATTTAGAAATACAGAACTTATCACTTTGCATGCAAGATACTAGGAAAGAATTGTTATAGTTAGAATTATCAAGTTATGAACCTGTGGGGAACACGTATACCTAGTTACTTTTATTAATTGATTAACCTCTAACATCTGAAGCTGTTATTTGTCTCCTTTAATTTAGCTAGATATTTTCATTCATTTAGAAGTAAAAAAAATTCTTTTATTGTCTTTTCTTTCCAAGGAAATAATTGACTAAATAGTAGTAATAATAGATTGAACTTAAGTCTGAACTATTTTGCTCGTGGGAACGATCCCAACCTCATTAGTTGGGTTCTTTACTTGATACGACCGCTTCACTTCCTATTTGAGAAGTAAGTTTGAGCGTATCATGTTTAAGCATTGTTTTACTATCAATTTGTGATTAATCACTTGCATTCATGTTTTTTGATTTAGAAAGTTCTAGAAGTAGTATTTTCTCTTGATCGTTTTACCTCTTAGTCAATGGCAGTTTTGGGTGTTTAAACCATGGGGTGGTCCTCAAGGAGTCGTATTAGACGTTTTACCCCTAAAATTGATCATCTAGGTACTAGGGTCACTCCCATTGAGCTTAGACTCCAAACGACACACCAATTAATGTACAACACACTAGAACATAATAGCACACAAACGCTAGTTTTCGAACATCTTGGTCTTCCCTTGACGTTTGACCTCAAAACTCTGTAAACCTGACTTAAAAAGTTATTCTCATTATTTTAATAACTTATTAAATAATAAAATACATGTGAAGCTCAAGTGCATCCTGTTTCATTTTTAGGGTTGTTACAATATTCCCTACTTGGGAACATTTGTCCTTGAATGACACTTATAGCACTTAAAGGCGAAGACACAAGACTAGCATCCCACAACAAAGCATGCAATATCATTTTATAACACACAACTAGGGGGAAATATAAACTCCACATCAACAAGCTTAAGAATACAACAAGAAAGTAAAAAAAACATCTACAAACTCATTAAGCATCAAGACTTCACATTCTTTATTTCATTGGAGGAACTTCCTTCTCCAACCTTAAACATGCTCATCAATTCAACATAAATCCAAATATGCAATTACCTTCGAAATCACACGTAGGCATGACCAATAATTTCTATTTGTGAGGCAAATAAGGAAATCATATTAGATGCACACTATCATGATAAATATAGATCATGTACTAACCTTATAATTTAAAGACAACATCATCAAGAACGAGTATATCCTAAGTCGAGTCATGCAACTCTCAACCATACTCGTGGCTCAAACACTTGCAAAAGATAATAGGAACCCTTGGTCTCAATCTTGGATAAGATTAAAAGGAAAAGATAATGATATCAACAACCTTTTTACTCAATTAACCATTCCCCACTTAGGATAAACCCATCTAAGATCAACTTAAGACAATCATAATCAACTATAACTTATCGGGGCCTTTATTCCGTATTACTCTTTTGTTCTCTTGAAGCACATAGAAATGGTTCATCTTTGGAGCATTAGGATGCGAACCATCATGAGAAGCTTTGTTGGTATCCTCCCTTTTCCATGTGTGAAAAGAAATTCTCATCTTATGACCCTTCTTCCACACCCAAAGCACCCATCCGTACTGGCAAGACACTTACCCGATGTTTCTTCCCACACTTATAAGACCTAGATCTTTCAAATGAAGAACCATCTTCATTTCATCCTTAAGAATTTGAGTTAAACTACTTATCCTTGTTCTCCACAGGGGAGAATTGGTTATTAAGCCTCTTCTTAGACTTAGGTTGACTTGGTTCATTGGATCTAGGACTCTTCAACTCATTTTTTTTCAAGTTTAGCCTCTTCCGTAGATTGAGAATGCACCACGATTCTAGAGATTGTCATATCATCATGATGCATTTCCGAACAACACTCTTGATTAACTAGGTCGGATATCCTGGTCACAAACCAACTTATCTCATCTATAAAGTTTCAGACCAAATTAGGGGCACACTTAGACAATTGGGTGACTTTCTAGGAGTACTCTTGCACACTCGTGCTACTAAATCTCCTCAAATTTCACCTCCCTTTTCTCACGGGGAAAGTACTTACCAAGGAATTCTTTCTTAAGCTCTTCCTATTCTAAAGGGACAACTTCAACCAGCCTAGTATCCATTCATTGGGTAAACCAAATTTGGGCAATATCTTCCAATTGATAGGAGGCCAACCCTGCCTTCTCCCTTGAAGTTACTCCCATAGCACTCACTACTTATTATATGCTTCAAGGTTAGCCTCTTCCATAGATAGAGCATGCACCATGAGTCTAGACATGTTCAGATCATCATAAATCATTGCCGAGCGACACTCTTGCTTAACTAGGTCAGATGTGCCAGTCACAAACCTACTTGATTTAAGATCAAAAATATATATTTTAATCATTATTTGACTCACATTTATTATTTATATTTGTCCCTTTTTAGCATAAATGTTTATGGATTGTGCTAAATAGTGTATTTTAGTTGTAGGAGTAAATTGGTGTAATGTTGAAGAAGTTTTAAGCTAAAAACGAATTAAATATGAAAGATTGAAGAAAGAAATCAAACAAGCAACTTAATAGATTAAATTGAATATTATATTCATATTTTTATATGCAAATTCTGTAGCCAAAGAAAGCCAATTGATAATGTCTCACTGCCACGTGGCATCATGTGAAGCACTCTAGATAATTGAAGGCAACAAAACTAAAGAATTAAGGCTGCTTAGTTGATGTAGAATTCAACTCTAATTAGGTTTTGATTTCCTAATTTGTTTTGGACTCAATTAGTTTATTTAGGGTTTTCTACATATACAAATAATTCATTGAAATAATTATTATGGGGAAGGGAGAGATGAAGAACAAAGTATAAGTTGTCAATACTTTTTATGTTTTTTCTCTTCTTCTTTTCATAGACATTAGTAGTTAAAGACCTTGTTCTAGGGCTGTAGCTACAGATTCAATGTTGAGTATTTAGGTTTTTTTTATCAATTCTTGGTTGTAATTATATGTTGCTTCTATATTCTTATTTTACTATTTTATGCTTGCGCACTATAATAAACCTAGTGTCGAATCTTAAAATTGACTTGAGGAGAGATTAGATAGACCAGAATATAGAAAGCTCAACCCACCCATTAAATTGAGATGATTAGTGTTCAGGAATGACACTCAAACAAACACCTTGCTTGGTTATGAAATAGGATGAAACATAAATGCTCTCCAATTAGTCTATTTATCACTGCTCAATGATGTAGTTAGATAGCTAACTGAGGTACGCGATGAGAGGTGTAGCCTGGATCATACTATCAAGCCTATAATCCAGTACTTTGACAACTAAAGTTAATTCGAAGCCAAAGATATGATACCTGAAATCTAATATATGTTGCACCCCTGTGATTTTCCAATTATTATAAGCAATTTTTTTTTCTTGCATTCTTATCTTTTGGATCTCTTAAGTAAATAATTAGGTCAGTATAATTTAGTAAAAATAGTTAATTGACAAGTCCTTTGGGATCGATAATCTGGATCTTCTAAGAGTCGCTATTTACTTGCGCGACCACTTACACTTGCGTGTGCAATTGGGAGCAACAAGTTTTTAGCCCGCTGCCGGGGACTTAGAAATTAACTATTATTTTAGGTTATACTTTTTCTTTTTATTTATTTAAATTTTATTTTATTCTAGTTAGATTTTTCTAAAAAATTAATTATTTTTTCCTTTCTTTCTTTGAACAATTTGGTATTCTTAGTGATATGGATGATTGAGATAAATCGTTGTTAGGTGATGAATGTCCTTTATGTCATATATGTGGTTGTCAATATATTCATTGGAATGATAGTCTGAAATCTGATTCCCTTCCCCAAATATCTATCATGATTCTTCTGTTATTTATGATGTTGGTACGAGCGATTAAATGGAGAATGCAAAATAAACTTCACTTATGAAATGTACGGGCATGCTGGACAAAGTTAATGAAAAAATCACTCGATAGAATGCACAGAAGGGCACAAACAATCATGAATTTTATATATGAGCTTGACGCTATTCACTTAGAAATTTCAGCCCTAGCTGAATTAGAATAGATTTCAGCCCAACAAAGAGAAAGTTATGAAGAAGCAGAGATAGAAAATCAATCTTGGCTATACGAATAAACTCAACTTCTAAAGTTTCACGAGTCTATCCGTGATGGTCTGACATACATGACAACCCAACTAATTGAAGGAAGAGTTGAGCTCACACAAGAAATCGATCAATTTTGCTCAGATATTCATGACTTAGAGGCTCACTTAAAAAATTTGAGGTGTCTCAATCCCAATTACCTATTGTTGTTGATTATGATCAACTAGTGAACAAAAAGAGGAATTCAAACCATTCAACTATACTTTATTCCTTAATATCGATGTTGAGAAAGAGTACAAAAGTGAGAATGTTGTAAATAATGTTGCTTTGGAGTTAAGACAACTTGAATCTCATTCAAAACACTTTTCTATAAAATTTGAACAAATGGATGAGTTTATTGATGAGGAACAAGGCTTCTACATTCTAAAGTTTTTTAGTCCACGTAGACAAAACAACGTTCCTCACTTAAGGGCCAAGAAGTGCAAGATGTGATATATATTACTTCGTTCCTTTATCTTTATACCACCACCATGAGAGGAGTAGAAAAATAGATGCAAGGTTAGGGGTAGAACTCATAATTTCAAAATGGAAGGAAAAGTGGTGAATTTATTTGTGTTGTGCCGCGACATTAAGTTAACCGCTTATTGGGAGGCAACCCATTTTATAGTGTAGCTTCTTATTCATTTTTTTATTTTTAGTGTCATTTTTTTTTATTGTTTTTACAAGTTTTGGTTAAGTCTGAGTATCCAAAAATTGGATTTAAGGAGCACGTTAGTGTAGAGTGTATATGACTCTTGATGAAAATAAAGAGAACATGCTACTAGTTAGGCCTAAAGGACTCAGGGAGTTTTCGTAACCCTTGTTTTAAATTTTATTTGATGCTTTGGAACAAAGCATCTTTTTAAGTGTGGGGTGGAGGAATGAATTCCTAGTTTTTATTATTTTATTGAGTCTTTATTTATTTTTATAGGATGATTTTCTTGACTTTTGTTTTCGGTTCTTTTCCTGAGGATAGTCCCTTTGAACCGAGTGTCTTTTTCTTTAGGAATATTTTAGTTTTTATTTATTTTTTTAGAGAAAAGAAAAGACCCTTTTGAGTGGTGTGATACTTGATATTTAGGCCTAATTTTTCAGTAGTACTTTCCTGTGAATGCTTGATTACAAAAAAAATATGCAAACTCATTGACACCTAAGCTCATGTTTGTGACTTTGTAGATAGCTTAATTTATTTTTTTAGCTTGTCATGATCTTATCTCTCTCTTAGAAGTGGAATTGATCCATCTTGATTGATACTTGTGTCATGTATGAAGAGAATTTTCTTATTCCATTTTTGCATCATAGTCTAGAATTTGTCTTGCATGTTATTGAAGCGAATTAAAAAGTGTTTCTTTGTTTAGGAGATTATAATAGGATTTCTTTGATTTTTCTGGTAAATTTTAGCCTTTTCAGATATTGTATCACTAGTTAGCCAGTTTTGAGCCTGTAGCCTTTTTGTTGGTAACCATATTTTGCCCTTGACTATTTTGTTGAATCCCTAGTTTTTGCACTTTGCTTCCTTGAGCATTATAGCATACCTATTCTAGTTATCATCTATGATAAAAAGGGATGGTTGACTGAAAAGGTAATCAATGATAGCTAAAAAGTACTTAAAACCATGTTTGAAAGAATCTGATAAAAAAGAAGAAGGATGAAACATTCTTGAGAGAATTACTTGTGAAATAATTGTTGAACAGAAGAAAATAATGAGTGATGAAGTCTTAATATGTAAATCGCTTAAGGAAGTGTAGGTAACTATTATATAATTTTCCTACCTGTCCCCAACCTACACTACAACCTGTTAAAGTTCTATTCGATTCTATTCAAGCATGTCTAATTAGTGGAGATGTACATAATGGACACATCTATGGTTCATTGTGAATACATGTGAATTTCATTTCCGAGTGTGAGAGTTGTTCTTGATATGATGTCCTTAATTTATAGTCAATTTTTTCGAATAGAGTGTGTGGACTATTTCTATTTGTGAGGGATCCTGTTTCATGTTGGAAAGGTGATTTTATTAGCTTTATTTGATGAGAGTAGATGAGCAAGCTTTAATTTGATGAGTTCAAAGTCTTTCTTTGAGGTTAGAAGGTTAGAGGCTTATTGTTTATTTAGATGTCATGCATAATGACTGGCAAGTGTACTTGGTTTTTTAATTGGTAAATGACATGATTGTTTGTATCACCCAAAGCAATGAAAAAACTATTTTAATTTTCTTGAGATGAGCTTTAATGTTTGCTCGAGGACGAGCAAAAGTTTAAGTATGGGGTGATAATGCGAGGACAAAAATATATATTTTAATCATTATTTGCCTCATATTTATTATTTATTTTCGTCCTTTTGAGAATAAATTTATGGATAGTGCTAAATAGTGTATTTTATTTGTAGGAGTAAATTGGTGTAATGTTGAAGAAGTTTGAAGCTAAAACGAATTAAATATGAAAGATTGAAGAAGGAAATCAAACAAACAACTTAATAGATTAAATTAAATATTATATTCACATTTAAATACAGATTGTGCAGCCAAAGAAAGCCAATTGATAATGCCTCACTTCCATGTGGCATGATGTGAAGCACTCTGGATAATTGAAGGTGACAAAAGCTAAAGAATTGAGGCGGCATAGTTGATGCAGAATTTAACTCCGATTAGGTTTTGATTTCCTAATTTGTCTTGGAATAAATTAGTTTATTTAGGGTTTTCTACATCTATAAATAGTTCATAAAAATAATTATTAGGGGGAAGGGAGAGGTGAAGCTCAAAGTATAAAGTTATCAATACATTTTATAGTTCTTTTTAATCTTTTTGTCATAGACATTCGTAACTAAAGACATTGTTCTGGGCTATAGCTACGGATTCAATGTTGATTATATAAGGCTTTTTTAAATAATTCTTGGGTGTCATTATAAGTTGCTTCTATATTCTTGTTTTACTATCTTATGTTTGTGCACTATAAAATAAACCTTGTGTCTAATCTTAAAATCGACCCGAGGTGAATAGATAGACCAGAGAATATAGAGAGCTCGGTCCACCCATTAAATTGAGGTGATTGGTGTTCAGGAGTGATGCCCAAACGAACACCTTGCTTGGTTACAAAATAGGATGAATATAAGTCTCGACAATTAGTTTATTTATCACCGCTCAATGATGTAGTTAGATATCTAACTGGGTAAGCAACGAGAGGTGTGTAACCCGGATCATACTATCAAGCATAAAAACCAGTAAGTAATTTGACAACTAAAATTAGTTCTAAGCCAAAAATATGATAAATGAAATCCAATATATGTTGCAGCCATGGTATTTTCCAATTATTGCAAGTAATTTTATTATTTTGTTCTTGCATACTTCTTTTCTGGCTCTCTTAAATAAATAATTAGACCATTATAATTCAGTAAAGCGAGTTAATTGACAAGTTGTTTAAGATCGATAATATAGTTCTTTTAAGAGTCACTATGTTACTTGCGCGATCACGTACACTTGCGTGTGGAATTGGGAGAAACACTACTCATCTCACCTCTAGAGTTTGACACCAAAGAAGGGGCATACTTAGACAATTGGGTGAATTTCAAGGAGTACTTTTTCACTCTCATGCTACCTTGCCTAAGGTTTATAAACTCCTCAACTTTCACCTCCCTCTTTTCACGGGGAAAGTACTTTCCAAGGAATGCTTTCATAAAACACTTCCCGTTTTAAAGGACCCGCTTCAACAACCCTATTAGTCTTCTATTAGGTAAAATAATTTGGGCAATATCTTTCAATTGATAGGAGGCCAACTCTGGCTTCTCCTTCAAAGTTACTCCCATAGACTTTATACACCTCATCCACGAACTCTTGGGGATGACCTCCCACCTTAGACCTAGTAAAATCGAAGGATTCATCCTCACAAAGTCTCTCAACCTAGATGCCCCATTACCCTCATTGTCATTCACTCTTGTCCCATCTTCTCTATTTGATTGGGCAGTCGTAGCTTGAGTTTAAGTTGTGACAGCCTGAGCTTAAGTCGTCATCGCGTGAGTTATTAATAGCATAGTAGACCTAAATTCCTCTTGAATCACATGTACGGGGGCTATTGGGACTTGCTCCCCTTGAGGAGCTTGTCCATCTAGGGGACCTTGGGGAGGAACTCCCTCATTCACAATCTCCTCTTCCACTCTCCTTGCGGGTCTTCCTCTCATATTCATATCCTATAAACACAAGAGAAGGATTAGGAAGATACACTTATAGAACTCAAAATTAAGGTACAACTCCAAGAATATGAATGAAATGTAACTTCTACCGTCCTATAGCCTCTCACTCATAGATGTGTCGCGACTCACACGATGAACAAGACTCTACTAGACGTGGCATGTGAGATTTTGAACCCTAACACCATTTCAAAACCTTAAGCTCTGATACCAAGTTTTTCACGACCCGATATCACCCCTTGTCGTGACACGGCGTATTCGACCTCGAAAGGGTCTTGTACAAGCCCTTAGCATTCATTCACCACATAGGCATAAAAATAGTGCAGAATCAAAAAATTTTCTCAATAAAGTCAACAAGTGGAAATCTCATTTATGAAACGTCAAAAATACTAGTCTTAATGTAGCCATCCTAAACATGGAATCAACTTTATAGGGACACGATCCTTTACAATAAAAGAAAACTAATAGAAGTCTATTGCATGAATTGAAAAAAAATCCTAATATAAATGTCCTTGAATCTTTGAGGACATACCAAAGCTTGGGATAACAACTCCAAGAACTTCACTCAAGAAAGGATCCTTTAGTCACCACCACCTACACTTTGTGTAAAAATATGAAGAAGAATAGTATTAGCACAAATATGCACTAAGTATGATAACCACGTGAAAACATGCTAGAAAAGAACATTTAGTTCGAAACCATGCACTTAAGTCATTTATCACATTAGAGACATATTCAACTCAAATAGACCATTACCTTACTTTACCTCTTCACCTCAAGTAGCCCTCAAGCATCACTTTGTGCAATGTAGGGATAATGTCCTATACCACCATCCACACCTAAGCAATACCCTAAGGTCACCCAAGGTGGACCTTCATACTATCCACTTCCACATGATCATATTTATTCACAAAGACATAACACATTATAAACCATAATCCTCATATAAGCAACATTATCTAAGATAACCCCAAGTCGCACTAGTGCAATGTTCAAGTAGCATCCGTACTACCACCCACACCAAGTGTCAGTTTGAAGTCACCCTAAACTAGGCATATCACATATAACAATTCATACCACATTCATTAACATTATACAAAAGACCAACATGCTTCAATATCATCATATATGACCCCATTCATTCATTATCATCATAAGGACACACCAACACCACCTTAAAATGTCTACTTGTGCAATGCATAGATGGCGTCTTATTCCACCACCTACCCTAAGTAGTACATCCTTAAGAAGATATAGTTCATTACATTTTGTCACATCTGGAGAGCACCCCCGAGATGTATCGGCGTCTCTTCCTCGCATAGGACTCATACAAGCCCTTAGCATTCGTCATAACATGTCATAGGCTGAAATTTGCGAAAAATAAAAACACTTTTGCATATGCTAAGTGAAGTATACTTAGAGTTCTCACTTATTATATGTTGAGGTAAACATAGACCTCTCACATAGAAGAATACTTAGTCTTCTCTTTTAGAAACAAAATCAACATACATATGATAGTCAAAAAATTGTCTCATATAAAAACCATCTAAAGAATACGAGTCTTGAACTTAGAAAATACAATATCAATATTCCATATAAGCCTTACGAAGATGAAATCCAACAGATAAAAAGGAATAAAAGAGTATCTCTTAAACTACTACAATCTTCATGGCTAGAATAATGAATAAAATAGTATCCCCGAACATGATGACCTATCAACGCTTTGATAAAGAGTTCCAAGCTTCTTCAATCGACCTTCTTAATCATCAATGGCCGCTACATTTGTAGTTATTAAGTAAATGGGTTAGTAAGTCATATGTACTAAGTATGGGTATATGCACATAAAGCATTCAAAGACATTCATAAGAAGGACCATTTCTACAGAAGCATGCTAAGTCATTTAAAAACCTTTAATGCACATACAATAGAACATATACACGATAAGGATCACCACAACATCAAGCATGATCATAACCAAAGACATATTATCATAAAGTCAATTAACATTTTATGTTCAATAGTTCATATCAATATAACATACAAAATACTTACTAATGATCCCATCTCAAGCCTACAAGTGCAATGATCATGTGAAACCCTATAACCCCACATAATCAAGTAAACAAGATGGGAGACCATAAGAAATGTTTTTCTTCATACAACTTATATCATAAGTAGTCATCACCACATATAGCAATATAGACCAATAACATGTGCATCAACGTAACCAATATCATATAATAGTAACATCATATATAATAAGCGTTATACATTTCATGTCATCATTTTACATAAGATAAATCTCATAGGACTTCCCTTAGAGTCAACTTGTGCAATCTCAAGGTAGAGTGTCATACCCCTACCTATACTAAGTAGACTCCTCATGTCACCCTAGTCAATGTTCATTTACTTTAGTCTTTCCTTTTACTTAAGGGAACAATTGCCTTAACCAACATTAGACCATGTGATCTAAACATGAAATCTGGTTTCATGAAACCCCACACAAAAAAAAGGTGGTCTACTTGCCAAAGTAGAACCAAAACATGAACATGGCATTCTAAGTGGATCCACTTCCTAGTATCACTATGGTGGCAATATAATTCAACAACTAGGATATATATTAGAGATCCATAGTTCCACATTACATGGAAGCCTCTATCTCATGAGAGTCAATGTGAACCTACCTTCCAACTTTGGAAGGGACACCTCTCACATCTAATTTACTCAGTGGTAAGATAAATTTCCTTTTTGAATTACCTGTAAGTTATCATTAGTCATCAATCTTATCATAGCCCACATGAGATTAAATCCTTGTATAAACATGATCATTAGATCATTAGGTTTAGGATGAGAACTTCCTTTCATCACAACCCTTCATTAGTGATATTAACACATCATAGCCATATTGTGTAAGGCATACAAGAGAACATCATCAACCTTACATTATCATATCCTTACCATGATTCCATATTTAACATATTTGTATCCCAACATATATGCATAGCAACATCATACATACTTCCATTTCCTAATAACATAAGTTATAGGCCAACATCAACATAATAGAGTAATCATAATTTAGAAGGCTTACATAATTACTTTCAAGAATCTTCATTAAGAACTTACTCTAAATTCACCACAAATATCCAATAATATAGTGAAATACCTAATAACATAATCAATCCCAACCATTCTAGTCATATAAAAAAACAATTCATAGTTAGGGTTAAGCGAAAGGGTTTATTTATGAGTTCATCAAGCTATAGTTCCAACCCCAACATCTACATTGCATAAGTGATAGATATAACATAATCTAATCAATGAATTAGGGATAGAACATGCTTCAAAGGAAAACCAACAATACCATATCAATTATTAAAAAATATTTACATAATTAGCCATAGAAAACCATAATCCATCATCATTACTCATAAACTTCGAGTTTGGAAGAAAATCTGTTCATAGAGTAAAAACCGTAGGAGTTAAATTGTTAGAATTCACATTTGAAAGAACCTCTTGGGAAAAGGAATCCCAAGAGTGAATAACCCATACCTTTATGAAGCTAAATTCGAACTTTGAATGCAAATCTTGGAGACTTTTTCTTCTTAAATGTAGAGAGAGTTTTGAGAGAGATGAGAGTGATTTGTAAATCTGACTTAGAGTGCGTGAATGTGGTTTAAAACTGACCAAAAACCAATGTAAACTCGTCCCGTAAAATACCCAAAAGTCCCCTCACTTAGATTGCCCTTTTAATGAAGCCAAACTTAAATTCCAAATTTCAGATTTTCGTTGGGAAACAAGTCCGCGACGCGGAGCTGCTCCCGCAAGATTTTCTTAAAATAATTTTTGAATCAGACGAGTCAGTGAGATGCAAACTTGATTTTTTTCCAAGGGCCCACCAAGTCCGCGACGCAGATACATTCCCCCTATGTGTATTTTTGCTGCTGCTTTGGAAACTTGTCAGGCCAAGTTTGGGGTCCCTTTATGGACCCCTAAGGCGACACTTGAGAGATCGTACCTCTATATACATGGTTTTACCTATTAAAAGTCATTTTACAAGTTCTAGACCCCATTCAACACCTCCAAACCTTCACGAAACCTAAGGACATTTTACTGGTTCAATTACACCAGCTTTCGGACGTCTTGGACATTTCTTGATGTCTTGACTCTAAAACTCTCTTATTGGTTTAAAAACATTATTTTAGGCTTAGAAACAGTTCTACACACATTAGACCAACAGGTGAGGCTCTAGATTAGGTCATGGACTTTTGAAGTGTTACATTATCCCCCCCCCCAGGAACATTCATCCCCAAATGATAGTAAAATCTCTTGTAGGGAAAGGATAGACTCAAGAATAGCAGCATAAACAACAAAAACATATAATCATAATGAGTCACAGTTCACATGAGTACTTCACAACTCCTTTCAACACATACCACCACATTACACATAGCAACTCAATTCATGATGCATAACATTACATAACACATAATGAGGAATTAGCTTATCAACATCAACATGAGCTCAAAACACATCAAAAAATTACTACGCTATCATTCTTCTCATCAAAACAACAAAATAGCAAAATCTTAAGAAGATATCATGCATAAACATTTCATATAATTGCAAGACATGCAAATATTTAGAAAATTTTACCAAGTTGGCATTTTTTTAAAACTCAAGTTGGTACAAATTTTACCAAAACATGCAAATATTTAGAAAATAAGCCAATTTCATATTATTCATTATTTTATTTATGAATAGGAATGTCTAACCTCAAGGAGTAAAAGGATGAGGGTAGCGGGACTTTATGTCGGCTTTGGCCTCCCATGTTGGACCCTCAACAAGATGATTCCTCCATAGGAATTTAACAGAGCAACCTCTTTGTCTCTAAACTTCTTGACTTGGCGATCTAGGATCTCAACCGGAACCTCTTCATATGAGAGGTTCTCATCCCCTCCTATACCATCCATAGGCACAATAGACACCGGGTCGCCTATGCATTTCTTTAGCATAGAAACATGAAACACCAGATGAATCGAAGCTAGCTCACTAGGTCGTTTCAGCACATAGGCAACCTTTTTGACCCGTTGTAAAACCTCATAAGGACCAACATATCGTGGACTTAACTTCCCCTTTTTATCAAATCTCATCACCCCTTTCATAGGTGAAATATTGAAATAGACGTGATCATCTATTTCAAACTCAATATATCTTCTCCTATTATTGGCATGACTTTTGCCGACTATGAGTTGTCTTCAAATCTTATGAATCAATATTTCTCTATAGCCTCATAGATAATATCGGAATCAAGGAGTGAGGACTCACATAGCTCAAGCCATCCAATCATAGACCTACATCTTCTACCATAAAGAGCTTCAAAAGGTGTCATGGATATACTTGAATGGTAACTATTGTAACGAACTAAAGTACCCCCTTGAAGTTGTGTCACTCTTGAATCGATACACGGCGTACTTGACCTCACAGATGTCTTGTACAAGCCCTTAGACTTCATTCATTGCATACATGTATAAAAAGTAGTGCAGAAACAAAATTTTCACACAAAATATCTTAAAACATTTTTCATAATAAAATTATAGAAAATACTAAGTCTCAACATATGCCAATATTATACTCAAGAATACTTGGGACACGTCCCATACAATCGAAATATAGAGACTTAGTCTATTACAATACTTGTTTAATAAAAGAAATCTAAGGATAGTTAACTCATCGAGCCAACTGAGGACATATTTCAACTTTGCTTGAAAGAGTCTAGATTCCAAGCCTTGCATCAATACACCTCTAACCTTCTACTCACACCTTTAGAAATAGACAAAACGTATGGAATTAGTACAATGCATGTACTAAGTATGACATAATGTATAAAATCATGATAAACAGACATTTGAGTCAAAACATGCTCTTTTGAGTAAAACATTATATCATAATATAGATAATCACATAGCACATCAAACACATAAACATGAGAACCTCCTACTAAAGGTGAGTCTAAGGCTCACTTGAGTGAATTATGAAGCGACCTCCCATACAATCCCTTCACAAACACCAAAGATATCCTTTAGACTACCTAAGGTAAGATTATTCCCATTTCATTAATCAAAATCCATACCTAGAATAACTCTAAGATTCACCTAACTAAGACAAGAAGAGAACGCCCATACCCCCTCTTCAAGCCTGCCTAAGCAATCTTCAAAGCTACTCTAGATACTTGCCTTTTTGTTAACATATATTCACTTAAGTCCTTATGTTCATTAACTCCATTAAGAGACATTCAACATATAAGGACATTCACCGAATGGTCTTAGAGAATACCTAGGGACTCACACACTAACATCTTCAAAGCCTAGTCGTGCAATGTCTAGATAGCGTCCCATTCCACTACCTAAACTTCATAGTACTTCTCAAGCGCTAGCATGTAGCCCACATGATGAGAATAGACAATAAACTACATAGACCATGTTATCTAATCATAGAATCCGGAGTCATGAACCTCCTCTTGTGGAGGTTGTTCTACTTGCCAATAGTAGAACATAAGACACATCCTATGTAGGTACATGGTTAAGGAATATAAAGGGTTTCTTTGTATTCTAACCTCACCTTTAACTAGATCTACTCCCCAAGCCATAATCACTCAGTGCTAGCCGTTGTTCTCGTAGGGTATTTCGATCAAGGAGTATATGAAGAGGTTCCATATCAAGTTAACAACAAAATCACATTACACCTTACCAAAGTGCCCCCCTAAAGTAACCTTACAATGGTTAAGACGATAGCTCAATGACTTTTTGAAAGATGAGTTCATGCCGTTCCATCCAATCAACCCTAATTCCATCATTCACACAAGAAGGATAACATTACAACTTTCAACTTCAAGGATATCATAAATTTTTTTCTCAAAGGTTCCACATAAATAACCTTGTTTTCTATATTCAAGATCATATTCATTTCATACATATACATTCATGACAAAGGGTGTTCTAACCTACTAAGTCAAGGATTCATATTCATTCATGTATCAAGAAAGGGACATAGGTCTAGCTAGACAAGACACACTTCACTTTACATTATCACATATAGCATCTCATTCAAAAAGCACATAGGAAAAACTAGATATACTTATAAGTCATCCTACACACTTTTAAAGGCTCATCAATGTAAACCATCACAAATCTCATATAAGTCATCAAGAAACCTCACAAATCCATATCAAGTCACTACACATAAGAACTTCCATATTGCCTACTAGAGGCACATATCATCAATTAGGAGAACTCATGCTTAGAATTTACATATACATATAAGCAGTCAAGACCTTACTATTACTCACATAATTAAGTTATAACATGATAGTATCATAATACATGAAGTAATGCCGACGAGTCCACATTGTCTGACAATTCATAAAGTAATGCCGACGAGGCCACATAATTCACAAGTATAGCACATAAGCACCGCCACCATAAGTGGACCATTCTAATCATAATCAAAATTCAAGACCTTTATTACATTTAGGGCAGCATACAACCAATCCACTCTCACAACTTCAAGCGATAGCCAAATAAACTAACACAATACCCAAAGGCCCTTACCAATAACCACGATGACCAATTCAATCCAATAATCATAATGTACAATGAATTAAAGGTAATTCAATATGAATTTATCAATCTAAGGAAGCCTACACATGATTCTAACATAATTTTTCCATAATTCAATAGTCCAAATGAAACTACACAAGAATTCAATAGTAAAGAGACATGATCACTTCACCCATAAAATAATCCAAACTAGGAGTGCATGATTGGTATGGATTCATAGATTTTTAGGTGAAAATTATTTAAATTAACATCAATTCAATCATAATACAATGTTTCAAAACATATTATCCATGAACCCATGGTTAGATGTTGAATTAGAAGGGTTCATGATTTGATCATCTTTGAAAAATCATTGGAATTGACTCCTTGAATAAAGATATTTCAAGTATGAAGAACCATACATTAATTGTGAAGTAAAGATCAGTAAATTGATGGAAAAAAACTTGGAACTCAGACTTCTTCCTTGGAGCTTCAAACCTTCATCAATGGAGATTTTGGAGAAAGGAATGAAGAGGTTTTGTTTTGAGTTGATGGTTTTTCTTTGATTGGTGAGTTTGGGGGGTTTAAAAGACTTAATAACCGTCAATAAGTCATCCCCAAATTACCCAAAAGACCCCTGAACTTATTAGACATTTTAACTAATTCAAACTTGACTTAAAAACTACGTGATCAAATCTGGGAGTTAACATCGTGTTGCGGAGGCATTTTCAAATCTTGTTTCTAGAAAATTTTGAAAAATAATGGATCGTGAAAGCCCCACATTGCAGGGCAAGATTTTTTCCCATTCGGTGCCAGCTGCGCGATGCGCAGCCATCGCCACATCTTGGCTGGCACTGCAGCTTGGTTGTCCCATGTTTGGGTCCTCTTTGGGGACCCTTAGGCTGGTCCCTGGGGTGTCATTCTCGGACGTTTCGATCCGTTACATGTAATAATATGTTGTTGAACCATCGATAATTATTTTCACCCTCAAACTATCCCCCAAAATTTCACTACAACACACTCGTTAAACTCCGACTAGTTTCTGGACGTCATGGACATTCTTGGACATTTGACCTCTAAACACTTCCAAACTTTATATACTACCTATAAACACTATTATTAACCATTCTAGGACTTTAGAACATCATGGAACACATGCTAGGATCTAATTTCACCTAGGTCGTTTTTAGAGGCATTACACTATCGTTGTAGGAGAACTCAATCAATGGTAGGTGATAATCCCAACTTTCATTGGTATCAATAACACAGGCTCTTAGCATATCTTTTAGGTTTGAATGGTACGTTCCACTTGACCATGTGTCCGAGGATGAAAAGCAATGCTAAGTTTCACTTGAGTACTTGAACCCTTCTGAATATTTTCCTAAAAGAGAAGTGAATTGGGCACCTCTATCCGAAACGATAGACAAAGGAATCCCATGAAGGCTCATAATATCATTGATGTAGATTCTTGCATAATATTTGGAAGTATAAGTAGACTTTACGGAAATAAAGTGGGCATATTTTGTCAACCTATCTATGATAGCCCATATGGAATCATTTTGCCATCGGGTTCGAGGCAACCCAACAACAAAGTCATATTGATGTCTTCCCACTTCCAAGTAGGAACATCCATGATTTGGGTTAAACCACCAGATTTTAGATGCTCGGCTTTAAATTGTTTGCAATTTCACTTAGAAACGACCTCTGCTATTTCCCTATTTAAACCATCCCACTAATAGACCTCCTTAAGGTCATGATACATTTTGGTGGCACCCGGATGTATAGAATAACGGGAACCATGGGCTTCTTCTAGAATTTGATTTATCAAATCTTCCACATCCGGAATGCATAACCTACCTTGGTACTTAAGAATACCACCCCCCCTGGGAGAATGACTCATTGAGCTTACCAAGTACCAATTCCTTCAACTCCATCAATAGAGGATCAAGATGTTGCTTATATTTCACCTCAACCATTAATGATGACTCGGAGTTATGTTGGACCATAAAACCACCATTTGGAAAATATTATATCCCCATAACTAAGAGACTCAACCTATGAACATCTTTCACTAGTTCTTTCGTTTCTTCTTTCACATGAGACAAACTACCAATAGTCATACGACTCAAAGCATCCGCAACCACATTGGCCTTGCCGGGTGGTAAAAGACACTCATATCGTAATCCTTCAAAAGTTCTAACCATCTTCTCTATCAGAGATTAAACTCCTTCTGTGTAAACACATATTGAAGACTTTTATGGTCAGTAAACACATAAACATGCACACCATACAAGTAATGTCTCCAAATCTTCAAGGCAAAAACTATTATCGCTAACTCAAGGTCATGAGTTGGATAATTCTTCTCATCAAATTTGAGTTTCCTAGAGGCATAAACTATAACTATGCCATGATGCATGAGGACACATCCCAAGCACAGTCGTGAAAGCGTCACAATACACTACTAAGCCTTCATTACCCTCCGGTAAAGTCAACACTAGAGCAGAGGTATGTTTATCTTTAAACTCTTGGAAACCTTTTTCACAAGCTGCCGACCACTCAAAATTCACCATATTTTGGGTCAAGGCATAAGAAATAGATAAAAATCCATCAACAAACCTTTTATAGTACCCATCTATACCAAAGAAACTTCTTGTGTCAGTGGGAGATAAAAGTCTTGGCCAATTTCTAACTACATCCTTCTTCTTCAGATCGATCTATACACTCTCACCGAAGATAACATGGTCAAGAAAAGGAAACGACCTCAATAGAAATTCACACTTACTAAATTTGGCAAAAAGTAGGTGTTCTCTGAGGACTTGCAGGGCTAACCTCAAATAACTCTCATGCTCATTTTCATTCTTTGAGTATATCAAATATCATCGATGAACACAATCACAAATGAGTCGAGGTAATCTCGGAAAAACCTATTCATCAGGTCCATAAATTTCGTCATTTGTTAACCTAAAAGATATCACAATAAATTCATAGTGACTATATCTAGTTCGGATAGCTGTATTTGGAACATCTTCTCCTCTCACACTAAGTTGGTGCTATTCCGACCTTAATTCAATCTTGGAAGAGTAGCTAGCACCTTGGAGTTGATCAAATAGATCATCAACCCAAGGGAGAGGATACTTGTTTTTTATGGTAGCCTTATTGAGTTGACGATAATCAATGCACATCCTAAGGGACCCATCCTTCTTCTTCTACACAAACAAGACCGGAGCACCCCATGGAGAAATACTAGGTTGAATGAAACCCTTGTCTAGTAAATTCTTGAGTTGGAGCTTCAACTCTTTCAATTTGGCCGGAGCCATCCGATATGGAGAAATTCAAATGGGATTCGTATCCGGTAACAAGTCAATGCCAATGTCAATTTCCCATTCGGGAGGAACTCCTGGAAGGTCATTAGGAAAAACCTCCTGAAATTCTATCACTACAAGGACCGAATCAATATGAGGAGTTTCACATTCTAGATCTTTAACCCTCACTACATGGTATAGACAACCCTTGTCTATCATCTTACAGGCCTTCAAGCAAGAAATACCCCTTGTCATATAATTTCCCCCCTTCCACTCTAAAATAGGTTCATTTGGAAATTGAAAATTCAATACCATTGTTCTACAATCTATAGAATCAAAACAAGCATGAAACCAATCCATACACAAAATCATATCAAAATCAAACATGTCAATTTCTACCAAATCAACAAGAGCAACTCTATTGGCCAGCATTACAGGATATTTCCTATAGACTCTCTTTGCAATAACTGAGTCATATTGGGATACAAACAAAAAAAGGGTCAATCAAAACATCATGAAGTATATCAAACATCCTACCAACCAAAGGTGTAACAAAATAAAGGGTAGCACCTGCATCAAACAAAACATAAACATTAATAGAGAAGACTTGTAACAGATAGGTCACTACATCAGGGGAACTTTCATGTTCACCCCTAGCCTTGATTGCATAAAAACAATTTCTTTTTGGAGATTCCGTGATAGGACCGGTTGATTGAGTTTGGATACTCCCCTTTCCTTGACCCTTCACATTAGGACAATCATTCACCATATGTCCACTTTTGCCACAACCATAGCAACTATTAGTTCTAACAAGGCATTCACCCACATGTTTCTTACCACACTTTCCACAAGTTGGTCTCCCTCTTGGTGGATCAACATTTCTCCCCTTTTGAGACTTAGGGTTAGAAACCCTATCATTGCAAATTTTGGAGGAATTCGAAGAAACTTGGTTTGAAAACCTCTTCTTGAACTAAGGTTTGTCTTGAATGTCAAGACTACTCTTAGAATTACCACTTTAAAAGATCTTACCTTCTTAGCTTCTCTATTTCTCTTCCTTAGGCGACTCTCCTCTAATTGGTGTGCATGAAACATCAACCTAGAAAGATCCATGTTATCATAAAGCATAGTTGCACGAATTCTTCTTCAAGCTTTTCGGGCACGCCCGTTACATAACAGCTCATTTCATCCCTATCATTTGAAACCAAAGAGGAAACATATTTGGATAGCTTAATGAAATATATGGAGTATTCCGTGACACTCATACCTCCTTGACGAAGGTTGATAAACTCCTCTATCTTAGCTTCTTTTTGCTCCCTTGGGAAGAACCTATCTAGGAAGGCCTTTTTGAAGATCTCCCAAGTCATGGGACCACCTCTTAAAGTCCGAATATCTTCCATTGATTGTACAATGTATGAGCCACGTCCTTGAGTTTATAAGCACCAAGCTCAGCCTTTTCAGTAGTACTCACCCCCTAAGCAAACAAGATCTTACAGACCTCATCAAGGAAGTCTTGGAGGTCTTCATCAACCTTGGATCCAAAGAACATTGGAGGATTCATTCTCGTAAATCTCTCAAACGGATATCCATAGTACTATCATGTTGGTTTTATCGAGATACAACATCATGGTTAGCTTGTGTCGTAGTGGCTTGAGATTGAGTAGTGATGGCTTGGGACATTTGGATAAGGGTTGCCCTCACCTCAACATCCGTCATTTCCGGAGGATTGATCGAAACTTGTTCATCCACAACAACTTGCTCTTGAGGAGGAACTCGATTGCCTTGGGGAGTAGCTCCCGCATTCGCAATCTCTTCTCCCACTCTTCTTGCAGCTGCCTTCTTGTGTTAATAGCCTATAACCACAAGAAAGGGACTAGATGCCAAAAGACACATTGTGTCAAAACTCTAGAGGCACGACATAGACCAAGAAAAGAGAATTTTTCTAATCAACATAAAGCCTCTCGTTCATAATTGTGGCGCATTTCACAACCATGAAGAAGACACTATATAATACACTTTAGTGAGACATCTACGCTAGGTTATTTAACCTCATGCTCTGATACCAATCTTGTAACATCCGGAGAGCACCCCTCAAATGTAACCGGCATCGTCATCCTCGTAGAGGACTCAGACAAGCCCTTAGCATTCGTCATAACATGTCGTAGGCTAAAATTTGCAAAAAAAATAAAAACTTTTGCATATACTAAGTGAAGTATACTTAGACTTCTCGCTTATCACATATTGAGGTATACACAGACCTCTCACATAGAAGCTTACTTAGGCTTCTCTTTTAGCAATATAATCAACATACATATGATATTCAAAAAACTGTCTCACATAAAAACCATCCAAAGAATATGAGTCTTGGAATTAGAAAATACAATATCAATATGCCATATAAACCTTACTAAGATAGAATCCAATTTATAAAAAGGAATAAAAGAGTATCTCTTAAACTACTACAATCTTCATGGCTAGAACAATGAAAAAAATAGTATCCCCAAACATGAGGACCTACCAACACTTGACTAAAGAGTTCCAAGATTCTTTAATCGGCCTTCTTAATCTTCAATGGCCGGATCTTACATTTGTAGTTATTAAGTAAATGGGTTAGTACGCCACATATACTAAGTATGAGTATATGCACATAAAACATTTAAAGACATGCATAAAAAGGACCATTTCTGTAGAAACATGCTAAGTCATTTGAAAACCTTTAATGCACATACAATTGAGCATATACACGATAAGGATCACCACAACATCAAGCATGATCATAACCAAAGACATATTATCATAAAGTCAAATAATATTTCATGTTCAATAGTTCATATCAACATAACATACAAAATACTTACTAATGATCCCATCCCACGCCTACAAGTGCAATGATCATGTGAAATCCCATACCCCACACAATCAAGTAAACAAGATGGGAGACCATAAGAAATGTTTTTCTTCATACAACTTATATCATAAGTAGTCATAACCACATATAAAAATATAGACCAATAACATGTTCATCAACATAACTAATATCATATAAGAGTAACATCATATATAATAAGTGTTATACATTTCATGTCATTATTTTACATAAGAACAATCTCCTAGGACTTACCTTAGAGTCAACTCGTGCAATGTCTAGGTAGAGTCACATACCCCTACCTATACTAAGTAGACTCTTCAAGTCATCCTAGTCAATGTTCATTTACTTTTGTCTTCTATTTTACTTGAGGAATAATCACATTAACTGACATTAGACTATGTGAGATAAACATGGAATCCGGTGTCATGAAACGCCAAACCAAAAGAAGGTGGTCTACTTGCCAAAGTAGAACCAAAAAGTGAACATAGCATTCTAGGTGGACCCACTTGCTAGTATTCCTATGCTGGAAACATAGTTCAAGAACTAGGAGATATATTAGAGACCATAGTTCCACATTACATGGAAGCCTCTATCTCATTAGAGTCATTGTGAACCTATCTTCCAACTTGGGAAGGGGTACCTCTCATATCTAATTCACTCGGTGCTAAGCTAAAGTCCCTTTTTGAATTGCCTTTAAGTTATCATTAGTCATCAATCTTATCATAGGCCATAGGATATTAACTCTTAGTATAAACATGATCGTTATCTCATTAGGTTTAGGATGAGAATTTCCTTTCATCACAACCCTTCATTAGTGAGATTAACACATCATAGCCATATTGTGTAAGGCATACAACAGAACATTATCATATCCTTACCATTACCCCACATTTAACACATTTGTATCCTAATATATATGCATAAAACATATACATACTTTAATTTCATAATAACATCAATTATAGGCCAACATCAACATAATAGAGTAATCATCATATTAGAAGACTTACCTAATTGCTTCCAAGGATCTTCATTTAGAACTTACTCTTAATTCACCACAATCATCCAATAATATAGTGAAATACATAATAACATAACCAATACCAACCATTCTATTCATATACAAAACCAATTTATAGTTAGTGTTAAGGGAAAGGGTTCATTTATGAGTTCATTCAATCTATAGTTCCAACCTCAACATCTACATGGCATAAGTGATGGATATAACATAATCTAATGGATGAATTAGGGAGAACATGCTTCACACGAAATCTAACAATACCATATCAATTATTCAACAATATATACTTAATTAGCCATAGAAAATCAAAATTCATCATCATTAGTCATAAACTTCGAGTTTGGAAGAAAACTCGTTTATAGAGTAAAATCCCTAGGATTTGAATTGTTAGAAATTGTCTTTGAAAGAACCTCTTGGGGAAAGGAATCTCAACAGTGAAGAAGTCATACCTTAATGAAGTTAAATCCACAAATTGTGAATTAAAAACTTGGAAACTTTGTCTTCTTCCTCAAGCTTTCTTGTTCTTCAATGGTGGTTAATAAAGAGAGTTTTGAGAGAGATGAGAGTGATTTGTAAATATGACTTGGAGTGCGTGAATGTGGATTAAAACTGACCTAAAACAAATATAAACTCGTCCCTAAAAATAACAAAAGCCCCGTCACTTAAATTGTCCTTATAATGAAGCTAAACTTAAATTCCATATTTCAGACTTTCGTCAGGAAAAAGTCCGCCATGCGGAGCTGCTCCCGCATGATTTTCCTAAAATAATTTTTAACCAGATGATTCTGGGACCTGTCCGCGACGCAGACTTGATTTTTTTCCAAGGGCCCACCAAGTTCACGACGCGGACACATTCCCTCTATGTACATTTTGGCTGCTGCTTTGGCAACTTATCTGTCCAAGTTTAGGGTCCCTTCGTGGACCCCTAGGGCGACCCTTGGAGGGTCAGACCTAGACACTTTCACTCTATATACAGGTTTTTACCTATTCAAGATCATTTTACAAGTTCTAGACCTCATACAACACCTCCAAACCTTCACGAAACCTAAGGACGTTTTACTAGTTCAATTACACTAGATTTCGAACGTCTTGGACGTTTCTTGACGTTTTGACTCTAAAACTTTCTTATTGGTTTATGAACATTATTTAGGCTTAGAAAAAGCGTTACACACCTTAGACCATCATATGAGGCTCTAAATTAGATCATGGACTTTCAGGGTGTTACACATTCTTTTGGGGTTAAGCCTTAACCGCCATAGACCTTGAGAGATTAACATTGAATCTCGGTAGTAAACCTTACCGGATGAGGGATCCCCGCTTGCCTAAGGTAGGGTCATTATTTCTAGCTTAAGTGGAAATCCACTAGCTATAGACCTATGCGGGCGCATAGTTATGGGATAGGGAGATTTCTACAATATACCCCGCCTCAACTAACGTGAGGGTATCCATCTCAAGAGATTGATACTAATTACCCCTCCTAAACTCACGGGAGAGTAATCATCTCTATTATATCCTCTTAGTGCTTAGCATTAGTCCCCACGGAATATTAGACTTTCATTACATTCATTCATTATACATTAAGGGATTTCTACTAAATACCCCGCCTAAACTAAAGTGAGGGTATCCATCCCAATCTATCATTAATTCATTCGAAAACTCTTAGAAATGTTGAGATTGTTACTAAACACACCACCTTTACTCAGGGGGAAGAATCCATACCAAAATACCACATTCATTCATTTAAGTAGAATTGAGAAACCTTTCAATAGACTCACTTTGCTAATCAACCCATGCTTAGAATAGAAATTGAGATTTTCTTATCATTGAAACACTTTTGAAACCTTTGATTGGACTTCTTTAATGAGAGGTTATTCAATAATGAAGGATAACCATACCTCACTAGTAAAAAGCACTTGAAATCTCCACTTCTATCTTGAATTTGACCTTGACCTTCAATGGTGTTCTAGAGAGAAACTATTTTGTGGAGGGATGGGTTTGATTTTGATGTTTTAGTCTAAGTGAGGGTTTAAATTGTTTTAATATACTTAAAATACCTAAATACACTAAAAATATTTGTCCATGACTTAATTGGAATGTGGAGTAAATTTATCAATTCAACCCTCACTTGGCCGAATCACTTGACAGACTCCAAGTGAGGACTTACGATCCACCACCTACGGACCATATATGGTATGACGGCTCCGTGCTACATGGTCGTTGAAATGGTCTGAGATTCCATGGGAGATACGGCTTGTTAGCCTAAGTCTTGACTTACGGAGGGGGTCGACGCTCAGTCACTCAACCTTCTAGTCGTAGGTCATGGTCATAGGCATCCCATTTTGGCAGTTTTGGGGTTTAAGCCATGGGTCTAGGGTGGTCCTTGGGGAATCGTAACCAGACATTTTATCCCTAAAATTGAACATCTAGATACTAGGGTCACTCCTAGTGACTTTAGACTCCGCACGACACACCAATTTAAAGACAAAACACTAGCACACAGACGACTAGTTTTTGAATGTCTGGCTCACTCCTTGACGTTTGACCTTAAAACTCTTTAAACTTGACTTCAAAAGTTATTTATCATTATTTTAAATATTCATTAGCTCATAAAAAACATGTGAAGCTCTAGTACATCTTCATCTTTAGAGTTCTTACATTCCTCGGGAAATATCATCAAACAATGAATATGTAAAGAATTTGTATTCTCAATCTAAGTATATCGACATTTTGCACTTGATAAATATGTGCTCAAAATTCAACTTTTATTCGCTATTAAATTTTGACAAAATGTATTTTGCAGCTTTGAGGGTAACTTGGTAATTTTAATTAACGTGGAATGAAATTATTGGTCAACGGAAATCCAAGCTTACTTGGTAATGTTAATTAACATGGAATGACATTATTGGTTAGGAGAAAAAATTATGTTGGACTGTAGTATATTTTTGTTGAATATTACGACTAAATTACCCAAAATTTCTTAAATAGCCTTTGCCACTACTTCCTTCTTTTAATTTTTTTCCCTTTCACTAACACGTGGTACTCTAAGAATTTTCCTAGAAAAGGAAATTATATATTTTTATTGGATGTTTACATAAGAATATTATTATAAATTATATTAATAACAATTAGAATTATATGAATGCTACATAAATTAAGCTAAAGCAAATAACATATATTATTTTAAAATGAAATGAAAATAGTACAAATCACAATAATAATTATCTTACAAATTTAAAACATATATAAAAAATTTTAAGTGACTCTCAAAATTCTATTAGTGCAACCTAAAATGAAATAGAAGGAGCAACATACATTGTTTACATATAAGATATGATAAACTTCAAATAACTTAAAATATTTTATTGACCCTCAAAAATCTATCAGGATCATAAAAAAATTGAGATAGAATAAATAACATAACAAAAATATTTGATTGACACTCAAAAATCTATCAATATCATAAAAATTGAGATAGAATAAGTAACATAACAACTTAAAATATTTGACTAACTCTCAAAACCTATTAGTATCATAAGAATTGAGATAGAATAAGTAACATTTATTATTTCGAATGACATAAAAAGTATTATAAATCATAATAATTAACAACTTTAAAATTTAAAAGTCATAATAAAATATTAGGTCCACTATTTAATTTTATCAATGTGATATAAATTGAGACATAGGTAGTAACATATATTTATTTAAAACTTGTGTAGGAAGTGTATATTGCTCCCTTTGTATCAATTTATGTGACACTTTTATTTTTTGAGACTCAAACATTTTAAGTTTGACGGGTAATTTCCCATGGGAACTTTAAATTTTTTGAAATGAAAGTTATATACTTGTAAACTACGTAAAAAATATTATATGTCACAATAATTTATAATTTAGAATGTTTTAATGATTTATAAAACTTTACCATAAAAAATGAATTAATTTAAATTTTAAAATCTGAAGAAAAAAAATGTCACATAAAATGGGAAGAAAAAAAATATAAGTTACGTAGAGTAATAAATAATTTAAAATATCTAAAAATCATACTAAAAGTTTGAGAACTCTTAAAATTCTATTTATATCATATACTTAAAATAAAGAAATGATATATATTGGGTTCGTGCTAGTACGAACACCTTTTTCTAGTGTGTGTGTGTGTGTAAATATATATATATATATATATATATATATATATATATATATATATATATATATTCCAAAAAATAAGGAAGAAAAAATTGAACTTATAGTACCTTATTTAAGGAAATAATTTTTAAAAGTAAACAAACCTGCACATCAATTGTCACAACTCAAAAATGGATGTGATGACACTCGTCTTATCCCACCAAGATTAATCCGCATAAAATTCAACTATGTCGATAAAGTGCGTAAATAAAATAAAAATAAAATTTCAATAACAATTATTAATATGAATAACACGTCAACTAGATTAAATCTCCAAAAGTTGGTTGTCACATGCACAAGCCTCTAATGTAAATACTAGAGATGAAATAAAATATGCAAATCTCAAATGAGCTTGTCTTTCAAGTAAGACAAAATCATAAACAGGAGTAAGAAGGTATGCGGATATGACAAACAAGTACCTCACAAATCTCCACATGAAGCCTCAGAACAAATAGATTAGAAGGTATCACGAAGATTTGGGCTAGTAACCTACAAAAATGTAGTAGCAAGAGGTGAGTACCAAACCACAGGATACTCAGCAGGTAAACTTCTAAACACGGTCTAATTGAATAGAATAGGGGTATACCTTACACCCAACCGAACCTCCAGACTACAACCTACATAAAACCAGCCCAACCTAACAATTCACAATTTACATAGCACGCATCTCAACAATAATACCGTAGCATATTTTATCTACTTAACTTATCAATAAAAATAAATTTAATCAAATTTTTATATTTAAATTTTAAAGATAAGTTAATTATATTTCTTGTAGAGATAACATGGTTACAACTATTCATATCCCTATCATTCTTAACACTAATATACATATATATATATATATATATATATATATATATATATATATATATATATATATATATATATAGGTTTTAAATCTACTTTTCAATATTTTTGATTATAACAGTTCAATTACGGGTTATAACTAATCAATTTTTATTTATAAATCCATTTAATTTTACTTTATTAAAATTATTAGTATTTTATAATTTAATATTTATTATTAAATAATATAACTAAAGAATCTACCATAGTTATCTCTTCCACATTTATTGGAATTTTACTTTTACCGTTATGTGTCAAAGCCACAACTCTCATACACTACACCATTTTAGACCTACAGTCACCTCGGCAAAGTGTAGCCTAAACTAGAAAAAAGTGTGTCTTTTGATAAAAGACTACACTTTTGGACTTTAGGCAATACTTTTCCAGGGTGCCCGAATGAAGCGTCAGCTACGCTTAAAAGTGTAGCCTAATAGGTAAAATGGCTATGCTTTTATATATCTCAAATAAAAACATTTCAATCTCATATAACTACACTTTTAAGTGTGGCATTAACTTTCTTATTACCCACAATTCATGAGTGTTGTCTTTTCTATCTAATGTATAACAACAATTTTTAAGTGTTGTCTTTTCTATCTAATGTATTACAACACTTTGAATTGTAGTCCTTGCCCATGTGTATACCACAATTTACAATCCTAAGTCTACACTTGTAAGTGTGGTCATATCATTTTGGCTATAAAATATATGCCACAATTTCTAATTAGAAAACACCAATATTATTCTGCAATAAATAATCTCAAACATTGAATTGGCTCATAAGTAATTCAAATATATAGATTTTCAATAAATTTCAAAAGATAGTACGTCTGTGCACTTACACATACTTATACAACAATATTCAAAATATGTGTATACAATTGTTCAAAAAGTACTCTTACAATAGTTAAATATATTTTAGCAAAGTATATAATCCACAAATCAAACATAATGTACTCAAACTTTTACAATAATCCATCTTCATTTGGACCATCATAAACTTCTTCACCCTGTGCAACATCTTTAAATTGATCATTCAACAACCCATCAATATCATCATGCAAGCAATTCATATCATCGTCAACATTCAACTTAATATCTCATTCCCCGTGATTGATCCATCTAGTATAACATTAAAAATTCATAGCATATTAGATGATCATACACTACATTCCTTTGAGTCCAACAATTATTACAATATTTTGCACATGAACAATGAATTTCCTCTCCTGTTGAATCTCCATAAGAGTAAGCAAAATCTAGGAATGATTCAACACCATCAATATACTCTTTGCTATGTCTTGCTAAATTCATCCAGTCCTTGAATGAGATATTTGAATTCCTATAAAATCAAGATATTTAATAGTTAATTTTTTAAAAACAATTATTAAATTATTAACTGCTTCATAAATAAGTTTTAAAAGTCATGAGTAAGTTCAGAATCATGTGTTATAAGATGGTTAAAGTTTTTTACCTAGTCATTATGCTTGTGCTATGTCAAATCAAACCTTCAATCCTCCACAAATGTTTTTGAATCTTTATGATACTTTCAAGAAAAAATAAGTGAAATAATAGGATAGACACAATTAATAAAGAAAATAAACTAATAGAATAGATACAATTAAATGAACTAATCAAGATTAAGAAATTCTATCGAGAAGCAGGTTCAAGTTGTAAACAACATTTTAAAGAAGTTCAAACATAAATCTGCAGATATGTAGATTTGCATATTTACATATTGCACATTTGCAGATTTACAGATGTATAGCAGATAACAAATTTGCAGATTTATAACAAATTATTATAGCTATATCCAACTCCAAGTCCATCTCAGGCTAAATAATAGGGGCAACAAGAGAAATATCTTAAGATACTCTAATGCTTACATGTAAATCAGGATATAGTTGCACCAAACAAAGCATGGAAAAAGAAGAACTCAACTCCAACAAAACCAAGACACTCTACTGCAGATAGAGTTATAGGATTTTAGAGACTGTACTGTTTTGTGTAGCTGAGCTTACAGAGTTATGCCTGTGGCTTCTTCGGATTACTATAGTCTTGAACATTACGGAGCTGAATAATGTAATTCAAAACTTGTAATGTTAAGGAAAACAAAGATAGTGTAACGACCTGTTTAGTCGTTTTGAGCAGCAGACTTTGATTCTGGAAAAACTGGCAAGGACAACGGGCCCTACGATGGACCGTCGCAGGGTCTCGTTTCAAAACACTTAGAAAATCAGCAAATTGGGTACTGAAATCGACTCTCTGAACTTCGTAACGAAATGGCAGGACGGACCGTCACAGGTGTGACGGACCGTCACAGGTGTGACGGACCGTCACAGGTGTGACGGACCGTCACAGGTGTGACGGACCGTCACAGAGCCTTTAGTGGAAATCCAGTCTCTGAGCCTTGCGACGACCTGCAGGACGGACCGTCGCAGGCACAATGGGCCGTCGCAGGCACGACGGGTCGTCGCAGGCTGCGCAATCCTTGTCCGGGTCGGATTTCTTTATACGTTTTAAGGGACGTTTTTGACTATTCCTGCTTTAATTATAAAGTTAGGAGGTTAATGTTAATAAGTCTAATTACTTGGGGGTTAAAAGAGGTAACCTTAAGTTAATTAGTGGGTTATTATTGCCATCTTTTATTCTTAATTATATACTAATTAGGCTAAAAGAAAGAGGGTTGGAATAATAAAATTTGAAAGCACAAGAGAGGGAGAAAACGAACGAACAGGGAGAAAAGAAGAACAAAGCTTTGGGAATTTGCTTGCTTGATCACTAATCTTCGGTGGAGGTAGGTTATGGTTTATGCTTTCATAGTAAACTCTTAATAGAGAATGATATGTATTGGGTAGTATTGTAAACCCTTCTATGTGCTTAATTGTATGCATGCATGAATGTGATTATATGATTGTGATGAAATAAGCATGATGAAGCTATTGAATCCCAAATCTTGATAAAAACCTAATCTCTTGATAATGATGATGCCTTGGTATGAAAGAAGGCTTGATGAAATAAAGTAATGAGATTGATGATGCCTTGGTATAAGGGAAGGCTTGATGAATTGATAGAATGAGATTAGGGGATCGGGTGTCACGAACTGACACGTAGATTTAGGGGATCGGGTGTCACGAACCGACACGTAGATTTAGGGGATCGGGTGTCACGAACCGACACGTAGATTTAGGGGATCGGGTGTCACGAACCAACACGTAGATTTAGGGGATCGGGTGTCACGAACCGACACGTAGATTTAGGGGATCGGGTGTCACGAACCGACACGTAGATTTAGGGGATCGGGTGTCACGAACCGACACGTAGAATTAGGGGATCGGAGTGTCACGTTCCGACACATAGTAGTAAGGGAGCGGAGTGTCACGTACCGACATAAGAGGAATAAAGATAATGAAATCTTGAAATGATGTTAATATGCTCAAATTAATGAATCTAATTCCCAAATGAGTATGGTATTGAGGCTTGAGTCCTCATGTGTGAACTTGACGGAAATTGTTAATGATATAGTACTTGCTGTTGCTACGCGTTGAGTATCATAGTTGATTTTATGATATTATTTGATGTATATTGATTTCTATTTTGAGTTGGCCGATGATATCTACTCAGTACCCGTGTTTTGTACTGACCCCTACTTTTACGTTTTCTTCTTGTTTATTTGTGGAATGCAGCAAACGTGTCGTCATCTTCGACTCAACAGTAACTCTAGCCAGTCTTCATTACTCCAGATATCAGGGTGAGCTAATGCTTCTAGCTTGGACTGGATCTTCCTCTTCACGTCTTGATGCCTTGATGTTCCGGCATGGACTAGCTTTTACTTGTTTTAGCTTTTAAAATACTCTTAGTTTAGTCATTTGATTTATAGATGTTCTTGTGGTGATGACTTCCAGATTTTGGGGAATAATAGATGTTGGATTTTAGAAGTTATTGAATTGGTTTTTATTAATGAGTTAAGTCTTCCGCATTACTTTCTGTTGATATTATATTGAAATGTTAAGGTTTAGATGGATTGGTTCGCTCACATAGGAGGGTAAGTGTGGGTGCCAGTCGCGATCCGATTTGGGTCGTGACAGATAGACACTCCATCACCAAAAATGGATCCATTAACATTAAGCAGTCCCTCGTTGTACCATATACAAAACCGCAAGTCTACTAAGATGTAATAAAATTAGTACTAATAGCTGAATTAAGAATTATTGCAAATCAGAACAAGAAGTAATTATTGACAACTTCATGTAGAAGGATCTAAAGGCTAGATACACAATTTTACTTACATGTGATAACCGCAATTACTATCCTTATTAATACCACTGACAACCTATAAGCATAAATTGACATGAATACACATAGTGTAATGAGATGATACATATTAGGTTTTAGTACATATGCAACCTGTAGGAAAAGCTCCAATACAAACTACTTAGACATCTTTAGCATGGTTCATCATTAAGTTTCAGAAATAGCTACAATAGAAAGCCCTATCGACAAATTAATTGCTAGTTAGTTATCACATGTATCCGAAACGGGTCTACATAGCTATAGAGGACCGAATGATTTACAAAAGTTTTGATCTCCACATTGTTTCTTTGACTGGACCCTATTTAGTGAACCTAACAAATATTCATACCATACAGAGGTATCATCAAATACAAGGTAAGTTGCTATACACACATATATCCACCAAACAACACACAAAACACCTTAAATTATTTATAATACTTTTATTTATGAAGGTTTTCTAAGCGTGTTTATCTTTTATGTACATCCTATATGTTCTATTTGCCTTTGTAGTTCTCTTACAGATTCACTAACTATATAATCTGAAGCTTAAAGGATGAGGATATATCTTCTTATGTTTTAACCCGTGCGGCTGAGTAAACACATCAAAACACCAAATAAAAACGTATTTTGAATTTAATTCAACACCAAAATGACAAGTGAATATAATTAAACACAAAAAACTATATCATGAGAAACTCAATTTCATATAAGTAAACATCAGTCAAAGCATTTTCTGAAATTCAGCAAGTACTTCATCATATGTTTCTTCAACATTGATTTTTCATTACATCATGTTGTACCCCTAGTGTTCAGAAAGAAAATGATTAGCACTGCCACTAAAGTCAACAAGCTTGTGGAGCAATGATTCCTTATCAGTACTAGTATATTAAGGACAAAGTCCACTAAGATTTTTTAACAAAACATGTCAATGAAACATGAACATACTCCTAGAAAGAGTCCGAGATCAATAAGAACAAGTTCTACTATTGAAATAGAGGCTTCAACCTTTAACATATTGATTCAAACATCGTCGCCAAACAAAAATGTAAATTCGGTGAAAAAGGATAGTACTTCTCAAAAGAAGAAGCATATTACAGAAAAGGAGAAGAAAGTGAAGCAAAGAGAATTGCAAGTCCTACAAATCAAAAGGGACAAAAGAGGAGGGGAAAAACACGGAACCCCCTTCTAATTCGAACTCAGATTTTATAAGCGAGAAAAAATTAAAAAAATCAACAAATGTCGACATGGGCCATTCATTAGAACCCTCCAAAAGAAGAGCAACAAGGAAGGAGGATTCAAAAATTTCAATATCAAAAAAGAGCAAAAAAGTGGTTAGGGTAAATATTCTATTTAATTAATTCTTCAATTATTCAATTTAGTAGTTTTTTTAAAATTATTTATTTTGCATATTATTTTTTTTCATGAATTTTGTTTTAATGTTGGCAAGAAATTGATGTGATATGTGTGTGTATATTTACTGTCATGAACTTGATTTTAATTTAGTTATTCCTTTTATAAAAAATAGTATAAATTAGTGTATCTATTAGTTGCATTCTTTGTAGTTTGTTAAATGATACACCTTTTAATATGAAAGGTTTTTTTCCAAATTCTCTCATTATGTATAGTAATGTGTCATGAAGTATGTTTAACATTTGATACAGATCGTAAGCATCAATCACTAACGATATTTTTGATCTTAATATCATTAATAGTAGCATCTATTTGAAGTTACAAAGTTCTCGCATTTACTAGCCCATTACATAGGCTGAATGATTCATATATAATTTTCTCAATCTGAAAATCAACATATTTTTCCATTCCATAAAAAATCAGTGTGTCAGTCTTACATAATACAAAGAAAAAAAAATACATATGTGATATTTGTATACAAACTTTATGTCATTCTTATTCAAACATTTCATATATATATTTACTCAATAATTATCAATTATTTATACAAATATCACACCAATAGAATATCAAAATAATTATAACTTGTCAATATTAATTGTAATTTCTTAAAACAGTACACTAAATTCATTACTTTATTATTATCCAATTACATTCCATAATAATGTCAAAAAAAAAATTCATTCTAAGAAATCATACCATACAACACTATAGAATATAATATACATATTTCATACATTTTATTGGCACACTTTCTATACATATATCATGCTAACATTATTACCATTTCAGCCCATTAGTAATAATTTTTTTATGGTAAAATCATGACAATATAATACAAACATAATGATAATTTTAATAATTAATTGTCAGTTATTAAGTAAACAATATACACATTTCATCCAAATATAATTTTAAAATCGTACAAAAAATGATATAAACAGTATACCAATTACAAATAAATTTTATTTAACTTTTTTTCTTACCAAAAACCTTAAATTAAAAAAAAAACAATTCATACCAAAACCTATTCCAGTTTCAAAAAAAATATTACATAATCTCAAAAAAGAATGTTCACGCAAAAAAGTCACAATTAAACTCTATTATATATAACAAAATGTGAAAATTTCCTTTCAGTATCATTGATCTTAAATATTTTTTTTTACGTTTGAGTGGTATAAAAATACAAATAAAAATCCGTAGAAAACACTAACTTGACGGATCTCATCTATCACCATGCTTTATTAATATTGATAAGAAGCTCCATTACAACAAAATAAAGATTATTGAATAAAAACGAATTAAAACTAGTTGTAATTGACGAGAATTACAGAAAAACATTTGAACAAAAGAAGAAACTTTGTTTTTGAACTAAATTTAACTCATTCAAGTTAAGAAAATAAAACAAATACTGTTTTTTAATCTCTTAATTTTATAGTACATATTAATTATCATTAATGAATTAAAATTAATTACTACTAGTATATTCGTTTTTTACCTTGTATTTTTTTCAAACAAATTAATTTTTATTGTTATTTTAAAGCCTTGTTTTTATTTTAATAAAATGTTAGAACCTACAATTTCTTATTGTTACAACTTGAAAGAATTATTATATTGTCATAGCTTGAAATTATTGTTCCTATATATGTTAATCATGAAATTTTTATGAACTTAGTCCATTAACTACCAACTAATTTAATTACTTAACATAATTCCCTTCCATTAAATTATCGTGGTATAACGAATAGTTAAAAATTCTCATTTGAAATTTACGGAAAGCTTCTTTTATAAAAGAAATAGGTTAAATGTTCAAAATAATTTAAAACCGGTCATTACATTATATGAGCTTATATAGTAATGTCAATTTTTTTAACCCAAAAAGATCTAAAAATATCCTTAAATCATGAAATTTAGTATAATATTGCCTTCGATCTACTTTAGTAGTGTGAGCTGTTAGAAATATGCTCTCTTTTTTACCGAAAGGTTAATGTCAGGGGTATTTTGAGTCTAAAGATGGGCAAATAGTAATTTTATACCAATTGAAATAGTAAAAATAAAATAAAATTTAAACACTTAGTTTTAAATTGGGGAAAAGGGTCAAAAATACCCTCAACTTTTGTTTATTGTTTGACTTACTTTCGCCATTAAAATAAATTTAATTTAGCCTCTCCCGTTATTAATTTCACCAAAATTATCTTTCATTAGACGAAATTTTCAAAATTGACCCAATTTTTTATAAAAAATCCTATTAGCTATTTTTAACCCAAGCCCCCGCCCCCCTCTCCCATTTAGAATTGGAAAAATTGTATATAATAGCAAACTAATAACCTAAATTAAATGGAATAGCTAGGATTTGATTTAATTGTGCTCCATCGCAAACATTAGCTAAAATTTGCCAGCGTCTCTCTCCCAAAAATCTCGCTCGCCACTCTACATTCTCGCTCGCCTCTCTCGCTTTATACACAGAACTGTATAATTCTGTTTTTGTTTTGTATAAAGCGAGAGAAAATTGTATATACACATGCAAAAATGTATATCTTCGTGTTATACACTTAATTATGCAATTTACAAACATTTTACTTCAAATATTGCAGAGAAAAAGGCCAACGAATTATACAATTGTGAATTATACAATTGCAGTGAAATACAATTTTCCCTAGTTTTATACAACAGAAGTGTATATATTGTGTTTCTGTTTTTGTATAAAGCGAGAAAAACATATATATTCTTGCTATACACTTATAATTATGCAATATACATACATTTTAATTTGATTCAACTGTATGCAAAACAAATTATACAGTTGCAGTGAAATAGACCAGCGAATTATACAATTTAGGCCAGCGAATTATACAATTGTATATGTATAGCAAATTATACAGTTTTATGTTTGCTATGGAGCGCAATTATGCAAAGTTTGCTATAGCATACAAATATGAATTTTTTGTTTGCTATATGTGAAAGTTGCCCATAAGAATAACCCATTAACCCAATGCCCCACCCCATTTAGAAAAACCCATTAACCCAAATTTCCTTTACCTATTCACCCATTCTCTCTCTCCATGGCATGTCATCCTCAACATCAAGACCAAAATGTTCATCTTCATCTGATGCACAATCTTGAGTAGTGCTTTTTTTGTGTGTGATTAAGAAAGAGGTGCATTATGAGGTTATTGGATAATCTCGTCAATATGACAATAGCTGAGGAAAATTTCTCTATCCATTCTTAATCCACTGAGCATCTAGTCTTCTTTAAATTCTGTTCTTTTTGTTTTCCAACAGAATACAATCTATGGATTTTTTATTTTTTTGGATTTTGATGTTCACTGAAACTAAATTAGCTTTTTAGATTTGTTTTGGCTAGCATAAATAACATTTAATCCTAGTACTTGAAATGGAGTTATTTCATATTGCCTTTTTATGTACATTGATTACAACTTTCACTTATTTTTTAGTAGAATCTCAACTTTAATTTTGTGTTTCTGCTAGGAATTTGACATGATAAAGGAGGTGTGATGATGAGATTGTTGAATAATCTCGTTAATCTGATTATTGCTGTGGACAATATCTCTATCCATTCTTAATCTACTGAGCACCTTCTCTTTGTTCTTTTGGGTCTTTGTGTAGAAATTCGGAAATTTCCCTTGACAGCTCCTCACCCTATTCAAGATTGTGCATCGGATGAAGATGAAGATTTTGATCTTGAGGATGACATGCCATGGAAGCGAAGAGAGAAAGAATGGGTAAATGAGTAAAAGGAAATTTGGAATAATGGGTAATAGGCATTGATTTAATTGGATTATTCTAAATGGGGAGGCATTGGTTTAAAAATAGGGATACAGCTTTTGAAAAAAATTTGGATATTTTAGGTCAAATTTGGAAATTTCATCTAAGGAGGGATAATTTGATAAAATAAGTAAGGAAAGGGTAAAATTAACTTTATTTTAGTGATAAAAATAAAGTCAAACAATAAATCAAAGTTAATGCGTATCTTTGATCTTTTTTCTTTTAAATTAAAATATTAAAAATGAGCCAAAAAATGTAAAAGTTATATGCCCATCTGCCATTACTTAGCTGTGAAAAAGTAAATTTGGGGAACTGTGGAATTAAAGCTTTGAAACTATCCATTTTGCGTAAAGGGTTGTTTAGGTGCACTAGACGGTACTTACATTCCCATTAGAGTTCCAATCCATCACAAACCAAGATATAGAACAAGAAAAGGAGAGATAGCAACTAATGTTTTGAGAGTTTGTGATGAAAATCTCATTTTACTTATGTGTTACCTGGATGGGAAGGTTCAGCTACTGATAGTCGTGTATTACGAGATGCTATAGTACGAAGGAATGGTTTGTAAATTCATGAGGGTAAGCCTTTTATATGCTTTCAAGTTGCACCATAGAAAGAATGACACTACTAACTAAATTATATGTTTATATTATAGATAACTATTATTTGTGTGACGGAGAATATACGAATGGAAAAGGATTTCTTTCACCTTATTGAGGTTATAGATATTGGTTAAAGGATTGGCGCGGCTATAATCCATCTCCTCGCTGTAAAGAAGAGCTTTTCAACATTAGGCATGCTAGAGCTTGTAAAGTAATTGAAAGGGCATTTGGTTTGTTGAAAGGACGTTGGAGAATTCTTAGAGGTCCTTCATGGTACTCTGTTAAGGTACATAACAACATCATTAGTGCTTGTTGTTTGATTCATAATTTCATTCGTAGAGAGATGGAAGTGGATCCCTTAGACATTGATATAAAAGAACAAATGGAGTATCAACACGAGAATATTGATGTTGTTGAATCGTCGGAGGAGTGGACCACTTAGAGGGATGAGTTGGCTCAATCAATGTGGAATATAAGATTTAACAATTGACATATTGCTACATTTTGAAATATGTTCCTACTTGATAGGTATAGAACCTTTTTGGACTTTTTTTGCTTTTTAGAACCGACCTAGTATAAATTGTTGAACTGCCAGAAAGTTCAGTTTTTTTGTGACCTTAATTGCCCGACCTTGTGTACTCTTCACATCTCTTTTGTTGTACGCTTGAGTTTATAGTGAATCTTATGATATTTGGTTCTTCCTAATTTTTTAAATAATTATCGCACAAGTTCATACAGGCAAAATGAATAGTCAAATATCATCAAATAAGAGATCAAAAAAATCAAGCGACACAACACCTTCAACACGAAGGACATGCATTCCAGAAGACGAACAAACTCTTTTAGAAGGACTAAAAGAGTTGTGTGTTAATGGTTGGAGAGGTGATAATGGTACCTTTCGACCATGATACTTGATGGAGTTAGAGCGTTATATACACAAATGTCATCCTAGAAGTGGATTGAAAGGTGAACCACACATAAAAAATAAAATGAGATATTGGAAAAGATGCTAAGGAAGTATAACTTTGTTGAAGACTTGAAGTGGATTGAGATTTCAATATAGTGATGGAACAATAATAGTTGACGATCCAAAACATTGGATTTACTATATAAAGGTAGTTAATATATTTTTGTTTTTTCATATGGTACTTTCCTTATTAGTTACTTTCATATACAGTAGCATTTAGACTCTCTTTAGATCATTTTATTATTAATTAATATCATATTGTTCTATTCTTTCAAATTTTCTAGACTGATCCACAAGCTAGGAAAATGAATGCTAAGAAATGGCCAATGTTTGAGGATTAGGAAGAAATATTTGGCAAGGATAGAGCTATTAGAGAGTTCGCTGAAGGGCGCTAGATGTTACTGAAGAAATTCAAAAGAGTCAAGCTCCACAACATTCTAATGACATGAGTTTGGAATTTCCTATTGATGTTGATCTTGATGAAGAAGAAGAAGAAGAAGAAGAAAATGCTTACCATAGCTCTAAAGATGGTACTGAAGAAGCTGAAAATGCCACTGGACAAGGTGGATTTGCTACAGCTGAAGATTTCACCGAACCTAGTTCATTTACTGGAGCTGAAAATATCACTGGACCTATTGTATTTAATGAAGGATAAAATGTTGCTGGTTCTGAAAATTAACATGTTGGATCCCGAAAAAGTCATAAACAAGGTGAGTATTCAAAAAGATCATCTTCTAATGTTAACGAGAAAACAGAAAAGCAAGAAAAGGAAAAAAATAATGGAGGATGATAGTGAGACATTTCTTAAGGGTATGATGGGAAGTTATGAAAAACATTACTGAAAGTCAAGATAAAAGAATTGGTTCCTTGATTGAAAATATGGGGGATCGTGATCGATCTGATGTTCGTGGTCGTTTATTCTATTCTTGAATCCCCAGTATTTGAGTTGTACCCCACAGAGCAACATATAAAAGCTGCAATGATTCTCTGTAAAGACGACAAAAAGATGAAATTATTTTTACGTATGAGTGAACATGATCGTCAAACAATGATATGGATGGCTGTCCATGATAAACTTTGAAGTACTGTGAACTTGTGATATAAGTGGCTACACTAGTTTAGTAATTTTTGCTTGAAAATAACTTCAAAGTGTAACAACAATGGTGGCATCTCTGATTATTAATGTGCGCATGAGCATGTTAAAATTTTTGTGGGTAACTAAATTTTATCAAAATATCTCAACACTTGTGTCAATGCTAAGCGCAAATGTAATTTTATAGTTGTTATTGCAACTCTTCAAATTCTAGTGTAGCCATTTACTTTTGAGATTCTGAAATGCAACTATATAGCTATTATGACAGTTTTCTAATATGTCTTGTATTTCTGTGTCTTGTCTTTGTTTTTCATTATTAATTTCTCTATGAGTTGATGAATGTGTGTGATAGAAGAGGTGAAGAAGTTCGCTTCTATTTGTTTGAACAGTGTGGTAGATGATTTCTCTGATCGTTGAACAGTGTGGTAGATGATTTCTCTGATCGTTATGCTAGTATTGTTCCTGTTGGTGGCATTTCCATGTCTCCTACATTGTTCCTGTTGGTGGCATTTGATTCACTCGATGTTGCTGCTCGAACTCTCTGAAAGAGTCGATGAGTGCGCGTCGGATCCTCCATAGGTATGCATTTTTGGAGGATCCGACACAGGTATGACAGCTGTTTTAGTGAGTCCCCACAACATATCATTCACTAACCTGTTGGGAGTATGACTTAAGTTACTTGTGGATGTTACCATAGGTGGTTATTCATGTTTTTACTGGTCAAGTTGAGAACGATCTGTTAGACGCTGCTGGTAGTCAGCTAGCTGAAGTCGCTAAATATGCAAAGACTACTAAAGATCCTGCATATGCTAAGATCCTGAATTCTACATTAACAGCAATGTTGGGATGGGCTGAGAAAAGGCTTCTTGCATGCCATGACACTTTTGATGCTGGGAATATTAAATCAATGACAACCGTTGTATCTATAGGGGTATCTGCAGCAAGAATTCTTGTTGAAGATATTTCTAATGAGTACCGGCGGCAGCGTAAGGGCGAAGTTGATGTGGCTCGTAGTAGAATCGACACTCACATCAAGTCATCACTTCACACTGCATTTGCACAGGCAAGTTCCATCTTATTTTAACTTTTATTGGGAACATACCAGTTATTTGGCTTGAAAAATATCTGCTGCAATCAGAAGGCAACTTTGTCTCTCCATAGGCTTATAGTGCATTTACCTTACTCAAAACCCTCAGTACTATATTTTATGTTTTTTGTGGCAAGCCTAGTATGAAGTGTTAAACTTCCCGTTTGTGTGAGGAGTTGGTGATTTATATCTATGTTCATTATACTTTTGATGAATCACTTAGTAAGTCTGTCTTAAGATTATGTGTTCTGCCAAAATACAGCTTCTTGGATGAAAACTAAGGATACCTACCTTTGCATATGAATAAGTTGATCTTTTGGACTTATTGTGGCAAAATTGTGAATGTTACCTATCACTTGGGTCAAGAAATTGTCAAGGAACCGAGGCAAGGTATTAACACAAAGCTTTAGAAGTTGATGACTCCCCTGAAATTGGTGATGCCAGCATTGGCAATGGCAGCCTGAAGAGGAAGCTGCTATGAGATGTTACTATAAGTTAAACCTTCAACTTTCCGTTGGTTGTGAACACTTTTTTATATTTCAATTAGGCTATTTTTGGTGTACATAAGTAACTGCAGGCCTTCCAACTGACTTGGGATCATTTTCTGCTGACCTTTTTTGAATGTGTAAAGCAACTGGATCTGAGACTTTCCATATATATTGAAGACTAGTTCTGGAAATGTGCCTCGCACGTTTGACCTCTGTTACTGTTATAATTTATACAGACCCAAGATATAAAATTGCTCGACATTGTCTGACGTACTCCTATATATCTTTTTGTGCATATAAATAAACTTTTTTTTAGTGTTTACTTTTTGCCTAGAACTTAAGTATCAACATTTTTTTTTTGTGAATGATGAACAACTTGTAAGGCTAGATTTAAGTCCCAAGGCTGAAATTTCTTGAGATATAAATACTCCAACAATCATTAAAAATAAAAAAATTAATGAAGGACACAAACCAATAAGAAAATAGTGACCAATAAAAAAATATTACAAGAACTATTAGATTATGTGTTTCTTTAACAACCATGAAAATAAAAAATGAATGAAGACACAAATCAATAAGAAAAATAGTGACCAATAGAAAATACTCCTGCCAGAAGAACTATTAGATGATGAAACAAAGTGTGGTGGATTAATATTTTTTATCCAATTTATAAAGGGAGAAATTAAGTACATGAAAGGTTTGTGCATGAATGTGTTTAATGGTAGAAGCTAAATAGTTTTAACAATCAAATTCATTAAGAAATGGAAAATGATAAGTTGTAGCATCTAATCATGTATTTGGTATAGTTTAATTGTCATTATTGATTTGATTTTAAAAATTATTAAATGATTTTTTAATTTAAAAAACCGGTGAAGGGCATTTTCGTAATCTAACTTTAAACTTAAAATCTTCCCACTTATAATAATACTAGTTCTCGAACACGTACGTTGGACGTGTATATCATGTTATTTAATACCAAACATTTCAAATGATATAATTATTTTAGAATAATTGATGCATTATACAATATTTAAAGGATAAAAATGATGTTTCTGGTAAACATTTAACTAAGGTTGCAACTTGCAAAGATCAATAGAATTTGAAGAATTTCTGATTGTACTGATAATTTTTTTTTATTTTAATCATGTGGAATACACTATATTTATTGGTAAAAAAAAGATTACTACTTAAATTATATGATTTTGTCAAGATTGTCAAATATCTAACACTATATTTCCATACAAATGAAGAAGTTAATTAAACAAAGTAATATATCAATAAGAAAAAAAAAAGACCAATGAATAAAAGATTACATAAGAACTATAAGATGTGAAAAATATAAAGTGTAATGGACTAATATTTTCTATTTAACTTATAAAGAGAAAATTGTGTGTATGAAAGGTTGTGAATGAATGTATTTAATTGTAGAAGCTAAAAAGTTAAGCAATTAAAGTCATTAAAAAGTGAAAAATAATAAATTGTGACATCTAACCATGTATTCTCTTCAATTAAATATTGATATTGTATGAATCTCTCCATATGCTCTAACCTCTCTCTTCATATGCTCTAATGTTAAGTTTTTTAAATCTAAAACGGTAATTGTTTTAAGTGCTCAAAATTCAGCAATTAAGAAGAAAAATTGTTAATGCAACTCAATGATAATCGCAAAAAGAATACTCATAAATGCACTTAGTGGTATGTAAAAAGTTTTCTGTTATGAAACTTAAATTACTATTTAATAATAATAATAATAATAATATAATGGTATTATTGTAGTAACTCAACTATATAGGGTTATTTTGGTATTTCAACTTTCAACTTTTATGTTTCCACTTATAATAATATATGATATGATGTTTGACATCTTCTTTTTCTTTTTCTTTTTTAATCTTATTTCAATGTAGTAACAACTTTTTAATTTTATATTTGAAAAAGAAGAAGAATAGGAAGAAATAATGTTTAGCAAAGAATTTTTTTTTGATGTTTTAGCAAAGAACCTTGTTGCAAAGGCAGTATATATAGGAATAAAGTGTAAAAGGTATTTTTGTAAACATACACTTTTTAAATAGAAGTTATGCAAGATTTTTTTTCCTAATACATCAAACCAAACAGTGTATAAGAAATAATGCAGACATAACTAATGCAAGCATTACTAATGCAAGCACTAGTAATGCAAGTATTACTAATACACCCTATTTTGCATTGTTCTTATATACACTACCAGACACCCCTAAATGACACTAAATCTGACGGTACAGAAGAAATGAAAATGCTTTTTCTAATGGAAACTGAAAAGGGCATTGCAGATGCACAAGTAATCCTTTTTCTTATGTGAGAAGAGGCTTCACTTCAATATATGGTTACTTTTTAAGCTTATTTACTATTAGTTCATCTTCTTATTCTTGATTTCTACTGACATGCTTCAATTTTTTATAGCTGTTTGTCACGACCCAAAACGAGTCGCGAGTGGCACCCACACTTATCCTACTATGTGAGCGAACCAACCAATCTAAACCCCAACATTTCAAACATAATAAATAGAAAAATAATGCGGAAGACTTAAAACTCATTAACGAAATCAATAACCAACTTCTAAAACTCAAAACTTATCATTATCCCCAAAATCTGGAAGTCATCATCACAAGAACATCTATCCTCAAATTACTAAGTCTAAGAGTATCTAAGAAACTAAAATAACTAAAACAATAGTCCATGCCAGAACTTCAAGGCATCAAGACGTGAAGAAAAAGATCCAGTCCAAGATAGAAACAATAGCTCACCCTGAAATCTGACGTGATGAAGACTGGCTAGAGTTGCGGTTGAGTTGAGGACGAAGGTATGTTTGCTGCACTCCACAATTATCAAAAGAAAACATACAAGTAGGGGTCAGTACAAAACACGAGTACTGAGTAGGTATCATCGGCCAACTCAAAATAGAAAGCAATATATATCAGATAATATCATAACATCAACTACAATACTCAACAGGTAGCAACAACAAGTACAAGAGTCATTGATAATAACACCAAGTACACCCATGAGGACACAAGCCTACATACCATGCTCATTTGGGAAATAGGTTCATTAAATTGAGTACATTAACCTCATTCAAGATTCATTCTTTTTACTATCCTGGTGTCGGAACGTGACACTCCGATCCCCCCAATACTACGTGTCGGTTCGTGACACCCGATCCCCCTAATACTACATATCGGTTCGTTACACCCGATCCCCTAATCTCATTCTTTTAGTTCATCAAGCCTTCTTTTATACCAAGGCATCATCATTAACAAAGAGGGTTTTAGGTTTAAGATTTAACCGCCTCATCATGCTTAATTTATCACAATTATGAATTCACATCATGCAAGCACACAATTAAGCATATAGAAGACTTTACAATACTACCCAACACATATCATTCGCTATTAAGAGTTTACAATGAAATAGCATAAAAACAATAACCTACCTCCACCGAAGAATTCGCGATCAAGCAAGCTATCCCCCAAAGCCTTTGCTTTCCTCTTCGTTTCACTCTTCTCTCGATCGTTCTCCCTCTCTTTCTCTTTTTCTGATTTTTCCTAATTCAAACTCTTTTTCTTTTACCCTAATTACCATATAATTAAGTATAAAAGATGACCCAAGTAACCCACTAATTAATTCAAGGTTATCTCCTTTAACCCCCAAGTAATTGAATTATTAACATTCAACCACTAACTTTAAAATTTTGAGCAGGAATAGTCCAAAATGCCCCTTAAAATATTTAATGTAATCGACCCGTCAGTGGTTACGCGACTGTGACGTCTGGCCGTGGCCTGCGACGGTCCGTCTTGCCGCTCCACGCTCGTGAGACTCAATTCATTAAAGAGTCTGTGACGGTCCGTCGTGCCCATGACGGTCCGTCCTGCCATGTCGTCGCGAAGTTCAGAGAGTTGTTCTCAGTACCCAAACTTCCAGAATCTAAGTGTTTTGGAACGAGACCCCCTCGACGGTCTGTCGTGCCCATAACGGTCCGTCATGGGATCCGTCGACTTAGATAGTTATTACCAAAAAATAAACTCTACTGCTCAAAATGACTAACAGGTTGTTACAATAGATACCAATTTACCAATCGTTCGTCCTCGAACGATCACAAGAAGAAAAACAAGGACGAAAGGGAGTACCTGAGTCTGTAAAAAGGTGTGGATATCTTTCTGGCATATCGGCCTCCTTCTCCCAAGTGGACTCTTCAACGGGTCGATTCTTCCATTGAACTTTGATGGATGCAATCTCCCTTGATCTCAACTTGCGGACTTCTCTATCCAAAATGGCAACAGGCTCCTCCTCATAAGACAATTTCTCATCAAGAAGGACTGAATCCCAACGAATGATGTAGTTTCCATCACCATGGTATCTTTTTAGCATAGACACATGAAATACCTGGTGCTCTCCTGACAGTCCTGGGGGTAAAGCTAATTCATAAGCTACCTCCCCCACGTGCTTCAAAACTTCAAATGGACCAATATACCTCGGACTAAACTTACCTCGCTTACCAAACCGCATCACCCCTTTCATGGGTAAAACCTTCAGCAAAACTTGCTCACCCTCCATAAACTCCAAGTCTCTAACCTTCCGATCAGCATATTCCTTCTACCTACTTTGAGCCGCTAGAAGCTTTTCCTGAATTCTTTTCACTTTATCTAACGATTCCCTCAGAAGGTCAGTACCCCAAGGTCTAACCTCAAATGCATCAAACCACCCAATGGGAGACCTACATCTTCTCTCATACAGTGCCTCAAATGGGGCCATATCAATACTTGAGTGATAGCCATTGTTGTATGAGAACTCTGCTAGGGGTAAGAAGTTATCCCAATGACCACCAAACTCTATCACACATGCTCGAAGCATATCCTCCAAAACCTGAATCGTTCGCTCAGACTGACCATCGGTCTGAGGGTGAAATGCAGTACTAAGATCCAATCTAGTACCTAATTCAGCATGCAATGTTTTCCAAAACTTAGAAGTAAACTGCGTACCTCTATCTGATATGATGGAGAGTGGAACTCCATGCAATCGAACAATTTCTGAGATGTAAATTTTGGCTAACTTCTCTGCATTATAAGTCACCTTGACCGGAATGAAATGAGCAGACTTAGTTAATCTGTCAACAATTACCCAAATAGAGTCATACTTACCCATTGTCTTTGGAAGACCAACCACGAAGTCCATTACAATTATATCCCACTTCCATTCAGGAATGGGCATTCTTTGAAGTGTCCCTCCGGGCCTCTGGTGTTCATACTTTACCTGCTGACAATTCGGGCATTGATCCACGAAAGCAACAATGTCCCGTTTCATCCTACTCCACCAAAAATGTTGCTTTAGGTCACGGTACATCTTGGTTGCACCAGGATGTATAGAATACCTTGAACTATGAGCCTCTTTAAGAATAGTGTGAATCAAGTCATCGACGAGGGGTACACATACCCTTCCCTTAATTCTCAAAACACCTTCCTCATCGATTTTTGCTTCATTAGCCTCTCCTCGCAGCACCTTCTCTCGGATCCGGATTAGTTTATCATCAGTAAACTGTTTTCCCTTAATCTTGTCAAGAAAGGAAGATATTGCCTCCACACAGGCCGAAAATCCTCCCTTCTCATTTACTTCTAGCCTCATAAAGTCATTAGCCAGAGTCTGAACCTCTCTAGCCAATGGGCGTCTAGAAACCTGCAAGTGAGCTAGACTTCCCATGCTCCCTTCTTTTCTACTTAACGCATCTGCCACAACGTTAGCTTTTCCCGGATGATACAAGATAGTGATATCATAGTCCTTCAGTAGTTCCATCCACCTCCTCTGTCTCAAATTCAAGTCTTTCTGAGTAAAGACATACTGTAAACTGCGATGATCTGTATAGACTTCACACTTAACCCCATATAGATAATGTCTCCATTTCTTTAATGCAAACACTACCGCAGCCAAATCCAAATCGTGGGTCGGATAATTACGTTCATGCACCTTTAATTGCCTCGAAGCATAAGCAATTACCTTCTTTTCTTGCATTAGCACTGCACCCAAACCAGAATAGGATGCATCACAATTAACAATGAAATTCTTACCTTCCACTGGCAGGGTAAGAATTGGCGTAGTAGTCAACAAGGTTTTGAGCTTATGAAAGCTTTCTTCACACTCGTCCGACCATACAAATGGAACACTCTGCTTAGTCAAGTTTGTCAATTGGGAAGCAACAGAAGAAAATCCCTTGACAAATCGACGGTAGTAGCTAGCTAAACCAACGAATCTCCTTACCTCTGTAACATTAGTAGGTCTTGCCCAACTCTTCACTGCTTCAATCTTAGAAGGATCCACCATCACTCCATCCTTAGAAACCACATGCCCCAAGAAGGACACTGAATCTAGCCAAAATTCACACTTAGAGAATTTGGCATAAAGCTTTTTCTCCCTCAACATTTCCAATACCATTCTCAAGTGCTCCTCATGTTCTTTCTTGCTCTTTGAGTATACCAGTATATCATCAATGAATACGATGACAAAGAGATCCAAATATGGCTTAAAAATCCCGTTCATCAAGCTCATGAACGCAGCAGGGGCATTCGTAAGCCCAAAAGACATTACTAAGAACTCATAATGTCCATACCTAGTCCGAAAAGAAGTCTTGGGCACATCCGTGGCCCTTATTTTCAATTGATGATAACCAGATCTCAAATCGATTTTTGAGAAGGTACAAGCACCTTGTAACTGATCAAACAAATCATCGATACGAGGAAGAGGGTACTTGTTCTTAACAGTTACCTTATTCAATTGTCTGTAGTCAATGCATATACGAAAACTTCCATCCTTCTTCTTCACAAACAAAACCGGAGCGCCCCAAGGAGATGCACTTGGTCTAATGAAGCCTTTGCTTAACAACTCTTGAAGTTGGGCCTTTAACTCTCTTAACTCAGCGGGAGCCATCCTATAAGGAGGTATGGAAATGGGGAGAGTACCCAGCTCCAGATCAATGCAAAAGTCAATATCCCTATCCGGTGGCATACCAGGAAGGTCTGCAGGAAACACATCCAGAAACTCACGGACTATCGAAACCGACTCAATTGAAGGTACTTGGGTAGTATCATCCCTGAGGTATGCCAAGAAAGCTAAACAACCCTTTCTAACCATTCTCTTAGCACGGAGAAAGGACATAATACGAAATGGAGTGGAAGTGTAGTCACCCTCCCACACTAACGGATCTGTCCCAGGCTTGGCCAACGTTACAGTTTTAGCATTACAATCTAAGATTGCAAAATTTGGAGAAAGCCAAGTCATACCCAGAATTACATCGAAATCGACCATTTCTAAGATAACAAAGTCTACATGAGTATTGCTCCCCACAAAAGTTACAAGACAGGATCTATACACCTTTTCCACTATTAAAGACTCACCCACCGGTGTAGAAACACGAATAGGCATGTCAAGCAATTCACAATGTAAATTAAGACCAGTAGCAAATGAGGAAGATACATATGAAAATTTGGATCCAGGATCAAATAATACAGAAGCCATGCAATCACAAACTAAAAGATTACCTGTGATAACAACATCCGATGTCTCCGCTTTAGATCTCCCAGGGAAAGCATAATAATGGGCCCTATCACCTGTCTTCCCGTTGCCCCTACCATGTTGTGCCGTAGTGGCTCCAGTTTGCCCGTCACCCCGGCCGTTTATGTGACCACCATTACCTCAGCCACCACGTCCTCCAGAATGACGGCCTCTTACATGACCACCTCTACCTCTGATTATTGGAGGTCTGTAACTTAGTTTTGGACAATTTCTCCTAATATGTCCAGTCTCTCCACATCCATAACATTCTCTAGATTCAAGCATAGGTCTCTGTGAGAACGACGAAGTCTGGGGATAACCTCCAAACTCAGAGAAATGTTGACCGGTCTGCGGTGGACCCCCAACTACAGTCTGTAGTGAAGACTGAATAGGTCGGGCTGGATAACCTCCTGAACTCTGCCCTCTAGAGTAAGACCCACCAAATTCACCTCCCTTACGAAACTTCTTAGTTGCTGATGCCATGGTGAAGTCATCTGGCTTCACTCCGTCCACCTCTATTACAAAGTCTACCACTTCCTGAAAAGATTTTGCTGCAGTAGATACCTGTAAGGCTGGTATCTGCAAATCTGACCTCAACCCCTTCACAAAACGGCGAATCCTCTCTTGTGGACTGAAGCAAAGCTGGGTGGCATACCTAGATAATGCACGAAACTTAGCCTCATACGCAGTAACCGACATCCTGCCTTGCTCTAGGCTCAGAAACTCATCTCTCTTCCTACCCCTCAATGTTCGGGGTATATACTTCTCCATTAACAAGCTAGAGAATGATGTCCAAGTCATAGGTGGTGACTGTGCTGGTTGACACTCAACATATGACCGCCACCAACTTTTGGCATTCCCCTGAAACTGATAGGTCAGAAACTCAGCGCCAAATCGTTCTACTATGCCCATCTTATGTAGCAACTCATGACAATCAACCAGAAAGTCATAGGCATCCTCAGATTCAGCACCTCTGAAAACTGGAGGTTTCAACTTCAAGAACTTACTGAAAAGTTCGTGCTGATCACTTGTCATTATAGGCCCTGTAGTCAATCGAGGAAACGTGCCTATTTCCAATGAGGCATCCATGCGGGGAGCCACAGCAGATGCATGTTGTACTCCCGGAACCTAAGGTGCTGGTGCAGAAAACGCTGGAGGTGTCTGGCCCTGATCAGATAACCCGCTAAGATAAGCAAGAACCTGATTAATCATCTTTGGGGTAGGTTGGGGTGGTAATTCCTCATTCTGCATTTGCCCATTTTCCCCTTCCTCCCCCTCTCTTACTACTTCCTCAGTCGGTGGAGGAGTCACCGCCCTAGTACTAGATGGGCCAGGTGTTTGTCCTCTTCCTCTAGAGGACGTCCTCCCGTGACCTCTACCACGGCCTCTTGCCACTGCCCCTCTTCGAGCTACAGCCCCAGTGGCTGGCTCAGACGCATATTGTCTTGCCGGTGTTGGTGTTGGCGCGGTTGTTGCTCTAGTTCTAACCATCTGCGAAATAGAGTGAAGATGGTCAGATACCAATTTGTATCACCTAGATACCAATTGGATCCAAGTAGTAGCACGAAAGAAGAAAAGAACAGAATTTTCCTAAAGTCTTATAGCCTCTCAAAGAAAAGTAAAGGCGTCCCCCTACCGTTCCTCAAGACTCTACTAGACTCATTCTTGTGTGATGAGACCAACGAACCTAATGCTCTGATACCAAGTTCGTCACGACCCAAAATGAGCCGCGAGTGGCACCCACACTTATCCTACTATGTGAGCGAACCAACCAATCTAAACCCCAACATTTCAAACATAATAAACAGAAAAATAATGCGGAAGACTAAAAACTCATTAACGAAATCAATAACCAACTTCTAAAACTCAAAACTTATCATTATCCCCAAAATCTGGAAGTCATCATCACAAGAACATCTATCCTCAAATTACTAAGTCTAAGAGTATCTAAGAAACTAAAATAACTAAAACGATAGTCCATGCCAGAACTTCAAGGCATCAAGACGTGAAGAAGAAGATCCAGTCCAAGCTAGAAACAATAGCTCACCCTGAAATCTGACGTGATGAAGACTGGCTAAAGTTGCGGTTGAGTTGAGGACGACCGTACGTTTGCTGCACTCCACAATTATCAAAAGAAAATATACAAGTAGGGGTCAGTACAAAACACGAGTACTTAGTAGGTATGATCGGCCAACTCAAAATAGAAAGCAACATATATCAGATAATATCATAACATCAACTACAATACTCAACAGGTAGCAACAACAAGTACAAGAGTCATTGATAATAACACCAAGTACACCCATGAGGACACAAGCCTACATACCATGCTCATTTGGGAAATAAGTTCATTAAATTGAGTACATTACCATCATTCAAGATTCATTCTTTTTACTATCCTTGTGTCGGAACGTGACACTCCGAACCCCCCAATACTACGTGTCGGTTCGTGACACCCGATCCCCCTAATACTACGTGTCGGTTCGTGACACCCGATCCCCCTAATACTACGTGTCAGTTCGTGACACCCGATCCATTAACACTACGTGTCAGTTCGTGACACCTGATCCATCAGTACTACGTGTCGGTTCGTGACACCCGATCCTCTAATCTCATTCTTTTAGTTCATCAAGCCTTCTTTTATACCAAGGCATCATCATTAACAAAGAGGGTTTTAGGTTTAAGATTCAACCGCCTCATCATGCTTAATTTATCACAATTATGAATTCACATCATGCAAGCACACAATTAAGCATATAGAAGACTTTACAATACTACCCAACACATATCATTCGTTATTAAGAGTTTACTATGAAATAGCATAAAAACCATAACCTACCTCCACCGAAGAATTCGCGATCAAGTAAGCTATCCCCCAAAACCTTTTCTTTCCTCTTCGTTTCTCTCTTCTCTCGATCGTTCTCCCTCTCTTTCTCTTTTTTTGATTTTTCCTTATTCAAACTTTTTTTCTTTTACCCTAATTACCATATAATTAAGTATAAAAGATGACCCAAGTAACCCACTAATTAATTCAAGGTTATCTCCTTTAACCCCCAATTAATTGAATTATTAACATTCAACCACTAACTTTATAATTATGAGCAGGAATAGTCCAGAATGCCCCTTAAAATATTTAATCGTAAATCTGACTCGCCAGTGGTTACGCAGCCGTGACGGTCGTCGTGGCTCGCGACGGTCCGGCCCCGCCGCTCCACAAAGTTCAGAAACTCAATTCATTAAAGAGTCTGTGACGGTCCGTCGTGCCCACGACGGTCCGTCCTGCCATGTCGTCACGAAGTTCAGAGAGTTGTTCTCAGTACCCAAATTTCCAGAATCTAAGTGTTTTGGAACGAGACCCCCTCGACGGTCCGTCGTGCCTATGACGGTCCGTCGTGGGATCCGTCGACTCAGACAGTTATTACCAGAAAATAAACTCTACTGCTCAAAACGACTAATAGGTCGTTACACTGTTAGGAGTAGTATTTCCATGTTGTGTTCTTCTCTTCTTGGTTACTGCACAGAAAGATTGCCTGCATTTCTTGGTAGGTGTTTTAGCTGATATGTTTCAGCTTGTTAGCTGCTACTCTTTTATTTCTCTCTTATTTTTTTATTGGGTATTCTGTGTTGAGTTTTACATTAACCTTAGGGCCCGTTTGGCCATGCGATATCAAAATGAACTTTAGAGAACTCATTATTGAGTTTTGGTACAAAGGCAGGAAGCATGTACTTAGAGGAGCAAGCAAGCAAATCTCATCTGCTGGAGCTGGTAAACTAGAAAGATTTCAGGTAGCCAATCTAAGTTATGTATGATTCAACTCATTCCTTCGTGTCCTGAGTTACTTGCATTAGAAACTAAATATCATACTGTGAAGGACTCTAGAATTGGAGAATTATTGAAGGAGTTTGGGGGCTTGTTTACTGAAACTACTCAATTGCTACCATCTAAAGGAGTGTTTGATTATAGAATTATCTTACAAACTCGTAATGAACCAGTTAATAATGTATCCTTCTGTTTAAAAGGATTTCATTGAGAATCTTGTTCAACAGATGCTAGACCAGGGCATTTTTCAATCTAGTAGCACCCCATTTGCCTCAGCAGTTGTGTTGGTTGGCAAGAAGGATGGATCCTGGAGACTTTGTGTGGACTATAGGGATCTTAACAAGTACACTGTTAAGAAAAAATTTCTTACAACCACTGTAGAGGATCTTCTAGATGAACTGGGGGGGGAGGGGGCGGGTGGTTCAAGGATCTCAAAAAATAGACCTAAGGGAGGGTATCATCATTTAAAAGATGAGTTTGGAAGATAAACCAAAAACAACATCATGACACACTCTGGTCGTTTTAAATTTTTGGTCATGCCATTTGGCTTGTCAAATGCTCTTTCTACCTTCCAAGGTCTAGTGAATTCTGAAGTTTTTGAGGAAGTATGTTTCAGTCTTCTTTGATGATTTTCTGATTTATAATCAGACCATTGAGGAACATTTGCTCCACCTCAAGGATGTGTTTGTAAAAATGAAGAGGCATCAGTTGTTGGCCAAAGAAAGTAAGTGTTTCTTTGGAGTAAACAAGATTGAATATCTAGGACATTTCATCACCAAAGATGGAGTTTCAACCGGCTCTCAAAGGATTATTGTTGTACAGATATGTCCACTTCCAATAACTATCAAACAACTGAGAGAGTTCATGGGTTAGCAGGGTACTAAAAAAGATTCATCCAGGGGTTTGGCATCATTAGTAAACCACTAACTAATCTTTTGAAGAAAGATAGTTGCAAGTTTTCACCAACTAAATCTGCATTTGAACAGCTAAAGTTAGCTTTGTCTAAAGCTCCAGTTTTGACGCTACTAGCTTTAGCAAGACTTTTGTGGCAGGGACTGATGCTAGTGGCTTTGGCTTCCCTGATGCAACAAGGACACCCTATTGCATATATTAGCAAAGCACTATCATCTTGACATGCATCTATGTTTGTGAAGATAGAGAAGTTTTGGTTATTGTATATGCATTTCTAAGCGGTCTCAGTACGTACTTGGAAAAGATTTATTGCAAGGACGATGTGGCTAACTGATCTTCTGCCTTTTGATTAAAAAAGGAACAGACAATAAAGCAGCTGGTGCACTGTCTAGAGTATCTGGTGCTGAGTTGGTACCCTTGGTTATCTCAAATACTAGGTCTGGATTACTGCAGGGTATGTAAGATGATTGGACAACTGATGTAGAGTTGAAAGGGTTGATTGAAAAGCTTCAGGCTGATCCACATGCTCGGTCTCAATATTTTTAGCATCAGAATCAGTTAAAGAGGAAGGGCAGACTAGTTGTGGGCAAAGGAAAACAGCTAAAGCAAGATGTTATGACCTTGTGGCATTCTACAGACCAATGTGGTCATTATGGGAATGAGTGATGACGTTAAGGCTTTTGTACAAAAGTGTGATGTTTGTCGAAGGAATAAAGCTGATCTAGCTGCTTACCCTAGTCTCTTACATCCACTACCCATTCCTGATGTAGTGTAGTCTCAGATTAACATGGATTTATTGATGGATTGCCTAAATCACATGGTCATGACTCATGAAGTAATCGCAGTAATAGTTGATAAACTAAGTATGCATGCCCATTTTATTCATTTGAAGCACCCTTATACGACTTAGTGAATGACCAAAGTCTTCAAGGACTTTATAGTAAGGTTACATGGTCTACCTGACAAGGATTCTGTGTTTCTCAGTAATTTTTGGCAAGAGTTGTTTTCCCTGGAAGGCGTGCAGCTGAACATGTCCTCAGCGTATCACCGCAGAGTTATGGCCAAGCTGAACAAGTCCTTAATAGGTGCCTGGAAACCTATTCAAGATGTCCCTATGCTGAGGATGCTAAGGGCTGGTATGATTGTTTGTCTGTGGCCAAATATTGGTATACTTCTTGCTATTATTCTGCTATTGACACTGCACCTTGTGAGTCCCTCTATGGTTGAGCTGCTCCATTGCACTTGCCTTACCACCCAGAAGAGGTTCTCCTTTGCTGAAGTAGATACCACTCTCCTCAATAGAGAGTTGATGTTACAGTTGTTGAGGCATCATCTGATGAGAGCACACCTGAAAATGAAACAATAGGTTGACCATCATAAAGTGATAAGAGTTCTGTAGTTGGTGATTGGGTCTACTTTAAGATTCAGCCTTGTAAACAAGTTGGTGTATCCACCCAGCCTCAACACAAGCTAGCTGCTAAGTACTATGGGCCTTCCCAAATTGTCGCGAAGGTTGGCTCGGTAGCACATACTGTTGCCAATTTGTGTTAAGAAAATCAGAAATTACTGGTTGTAATAAATCATTTTCTTAACACAGATTGGCAACAATCTTAAGAAAATTATTTAAATTTGTGTTTCTGGTGGAGACAAAAATCTTTGTGATTTTATACTCCTTTAAGTGTGCATTTATAATTTATTGCTTACTTATATTGTATTAATTTTGTTTATCAAAAATTGAAAACACTGGTGTTACAGTGGCTGTTGCTGCACCAACCCGAACTCTTGTATCACAAGCAGAGAAACCGGGTAAATTCACAGGTGTGAATTTCAAAGGATGGCAGCAACGAGTATTTTTCTGGCTTACCACTCTTGGTCTGCAGAAATTTACATGTGAAGATACTCCAGTACGTGCTGATGATATGCCAGACAGGGAAAAATTTATGATTGTTGAAGCATGGAAACAGTCAGACTTCCTATGTAAAGGTTACATTTTGAGTACTTTAGAGGATGACTTATATAATGTCTATAGTGCAATAACAACTTCAAAAGAGTTGTGGAATGCACTTGAGAAGAAATATAAGACAGAAGATGCATGCTTGAAAAAATTTGTGGTCGCAAGTTTTTAGACTATAAAATGGTAGATAGTAAAACTGTTGGATCACAAGTGAAGGAACTTCAACTTATTCTCCATGATCTGATTCCTGAAGATATGGTAGTAAATGAAGCTTTTCAAGTGGCTGCAATGATCGAGAAGTTTCCTCCTTCGTGGAATGATTTCAAGAATTGTCTAAAGCACAAGCGTAAAGAAATGAAGCTTGAAGATCTTTTGATTCGTCTCAAGATTGAGGAAGATAACAGAAATGCCGAAAAGAAGTCGCGTAAGAGTTCAACAATCATTGGAGTTAATATTGTTGAAGAAGCTCCTACCAAAGACAAAAAGAGAAAGAAGTCCAACGGGCAGAAGTCAGAATAGGCCAAGAAGAAATTCAAAGGCAACTGTTATAATTGTGGCAAGGCTGGTCATAGATCTTCTGATTGTCTTGCTCCAAGAAAGGACAAAAACAAAGGCAAAGGAAAAAGTCAAGAAAACACCGTGGAAAAGATGGAAGATGCAGATGACTTGTGTGCAATGATATCAGAGTGTAACTTAGTTGGAAATCCCAAGGAGTGGTTTCTCGACTCAGGTGCTACTAGACATATTTGCTCTACAAAAAAAGCCTTTGCAACAAACACTCCTGCTGAGTACGATGAAGATTTATTCATGGGAAACACAGCAACAACAAGGATTGCAGGAATTGGGAAAGTAATGCTGAAAATGACATCCGGCAAAGTGTTTAGTTTAAACAATGTTCTGCATGTCCCTACTATTAGGAAGAATTTAGTTTCTGCTGCACTACTCGTTAAGAACGGGTTTAAGTGTGCCCTAGTTAGTGATAAATCTGTAATAAGAAAGAATGAAATGTTCATAGGAAAGGGCTACCTCAATGAGGGTCTTTTCAAACTAAATGTAATGGTTATTGACAGTATTAATAAAAATTTTGCTTCTGTTTACTTATTGGAGTTAAGTGATTTATGGCATGCCCGTTTGGGACATGTAAATTACAAAGCCTTGCGAAAATTGGTTAATCTAGAAGTATTGCCTGATTTTAAATGCGATAAGTCGAAATGTGAAATTTGTGTGGAAAGTAAGTTTGTTAAACATCCTTACAAGTCTGTTGAAAGAAATTCTAAAACTTTAGACTTAATTCACACAGATATATGCGATATGAAGTCAACACCATCTCGTGGTGGGAAAAAGTATTTTATAACTTTTATTGATGACTGCACTCGATTTTGTTATGTATATTTGCTTAATAGTAAGGATGACGCAATTGATGCATTTAAGCAATACAAAAATGAAGTGGAAAACCAATTGAATCTAAAGATAAAAATAATTTGGAGTGATAGGGGTGGAGAATATGAATCTCCTTTTGCATAGATATGTTTGGAATATGGTATTATTCATCAAACTACTGCACCTTATACACCACAGTCAAATGGTTTGGCTGAACGGAAGAACAGAACATTAAAGGAAATGATGAATGCCTTAATGATCAATTCTGATTCACCGCGAAATCTTTGGGGGGAAGCCATCCTTACAGCTAATAAAATACTCAATAGAGTACCCCATCGAAAAACACAATCAATTCCATATGAGTTGTGGAAAGGAAGAAAACCCAACTTGAAATATTTCAAAGTGTGGGGGTGTTTATCCAAGGTAGAGGTTCCTTTACCTAAGAGGGTTAAAATTGGACCCAAAACAATAGATAGTGTCTTTATTGGGTATGCTGTGAATAGTAAAGCCTGTCGATTTTTGGTTCACAAATCTGATGAGATTCATGTTAATACGATAATTGAATCAGATAATGCAGAGTTTTTTGAAAACATTTATCCGTATAAAACTGAAAGTGAGTCGACAAGTGAAAGACCTAAACGACCACGAGAAGAATCAATGGAAAATATTCTAACTAGTGAGGAACCTAGGCGAAGTACTCGACAACGAAAATCTGTTTCTTTCGGACCAGATTTTGTAGCACTATTGCTTGAAAATGAGCCTCAAACATTTAAAGCAGCTATGTCTTTGCCAGAGTCAACTTATTGGAAAGAAGCAGTCAATAGTGAGATTGAATCAATTTTAAGCAATCACACTTGGGAATTGACTGATCTTCCTCCAGGAAATAAACCTTTAGGATCAAAATGGATCTTTAAAAGGAAAATGAAACCTGATGGGACTATTGACAAAAATAAGGCTAGACTGGTAGTCAAAGGGTACAGACAAAAGGAAGGTCTTGACTACTTTGACACATACTCTCCAGTAACAAGGATAACATCAATTAGGATGTTAATAGCACTAGCAACGGTGCATGATCTTAAAATCCACCAAATGGATGTAAAGACAGCCTTCTTAAATGGAGAGTTAGAGGAAGAAATTTACATGGAACAACCTGAAGGGTTTATAGTTCCTGGTAAAGAAAAGAAAGTGTGCAGACTTGTGAAATCACTTTATGGACTCAAGCAAGCACCCAAACAATGGCATGCTAAATTTGATCAAATAATGTTGGCAAATGGATTCAAGATTAACGAATGTGATAAATGTGTTTACATTAAAAACGTTATGAATCATGAAGTCATTGTTTGTTTGTATGTTGATGAAATGTTGATAATGAGTAAAGAAATTGACGATATAAATGCTACTAAGCGCATGTTGTCCAGCAAGTTCGATATGAAAGACTTAGGAGTTGCTGGTTTGATCTTAGGGGTCAGGATTATCAAAACTCCCCAGGGACTAGCATTATCTCAATCTCATTATATTAAAAAAGTATTGGATAAGTTCAATTACTTGAATTTCAATGTAGTCAAAACTCCAATTGATTTAAGTTGTACATTTAAAAAGAATGAAGGTCAAAGTGACTCTCAATAGGAATATGCCAGAGTGTTGGGAAGTTTGATATATACTATGAATTGCACGCGACCAGATATAACATGTGCTATTAGTAAACTGAGTCGGTACACTAGTAATCTGAATCAAACTCACTGGATGGCTATGAAACGTGTGTTGGGTTATTTAAAATGGACACAACATTATGCTTTGCATTATAATAAATATCCTGCTGTGATTGAAGGATATAGTGATGCAAATTGGATCACCAGGTCAAATGATGTAAAATCCACGAGTGGTTATGTATTCATACTTGGTGGAGGAGCTGTCTCTTGGAAATCTTCCAAACAGACATGTATTGCTCGCTCCACAATTGAATATGAATTCATTGCTTTGGGTAAGGTTGGTGAAGAAGCGGAATGGCTCCGGAATTTCCTAGAGGATATTCCATTCTGGCCCAAACCTGTTGGACCAATTTGCATACATTGCGATAGTCAAGCAGCAATAGGTACGACAGGGAGCGTTATGTACAATGGGAAGTCTCGTCATACGACGTAAACATAACACCATAAGACAACTGCTCTCTAGTGGAAATATCACAATTGACTATGTAAAGTCAATCGATAATGTGTCAGATCCACTAACGAAAGGCCTAGTGAGGGAGGCAGTTGAAAGATCATCTAAGGGAATGGGTTTACGGCTTAGGACAAGTCAGCATGACGGTAACTCTATCTAGCGGACTGGAGATCCCAAGAGCTAGATTCAAGGAGAAAAACAAAGTTGTAGATGACGGTTCGACATTGTCAATTAACTCAATCCATTCTCATGATGAAGACAATGTTCAGGAAAAGGTTAAGACTTTAAGGCTTGTTAATGAGGTAATAAAGCTTAAAGTTTTTTAATGATTTGCTAAGTTTGGTATGTTTGACCAAATAGTGTATCTACGAGATGACACGGTTAGAAATCACCTATGTGAGTGTGAAGTGGAAGCCGCTTCAAAGAGAATTTTATGTCAAAAGCCTATTCTCTATACACTCATGAAACCAGGAGGTGTTCATGGCTGAAACGAACACAACCGTAAGAATCATAAGCAGTAAAGAGTTAATTGTGTGACATATGGTTGTCTAGGTATACACCAAAGTTCGACGGTTCAAAGATATCACATCTACCGATTGACCGAGTATATTCGACATATGTTCACTACGGAAAGTCCAAGGGGAAACCTACTTATCCAGATGCAATTAATACTTGCTTGTAAAGTACACAATTGTCCGTGCATTCCTATGTTATAACTATTCCCCATCGATGTGGGGGATTGTTGGGTATGTAGCAAGAATTGATGGGAAAAAGAGGGAAGGAGAGGAATTTGAAAAATTTAGAACTTAAAAGGTTGGGAACTTGAAAAGTCCTCTAATGCTTTAATAAAAAAGGCAATAGTCCCTCATCGGTAATGGAAATGAAAATAGGAGAGTTTAAATAAATAAACACTCCTATTAATTATTAAAAGGGTTGGAAAGAGGGACCCCCCTCGCGCCGTCGTCGTCGTCGCTCGCTTCGGCTTTGGCTTTGGCAAATGATCGATCGAGAGATAATTTTTTGGAAACCCGACCCGACTCGGATCCGCGCGCGTGACCCATTTTAAATTCCGTTATATTTAAAAAATTCCCGCCATTGTTCTGAAAGGTTGCAACTTTCAGGAACAGTCAATACCATTTGAAAGTTTGCAACCTTTCATTAATGGTCGTGTCAATTCTGAAAGGGTTGCAACCTTTCAGAATATATTATTCTTGCATATAAATACCATTTCAGTCTTCAGAATATAACTAACGAATTTTCTGATCTTCCTTCTTCTTAAAAAAAAATACACATTTTTATTTGTGTACTTTCCTGCTGTGGATTGGTTCGCTGACAGTAGAGTTTTTGGTATCTATACTCTACTGATTAAGATCATTTTACCCTGTGAGCTTATATTCCAAATCAAACCTCGGATACTAGAGGGGAATAATTTCCTTAAGGGGACAGTGTGAATTAAGTGGACTTGATTTTCTTCCTAAATTATCAAAAAAAAATATTCAAGATTCTGGTAAGTTTTACAGATTAAATTATTTTTTTACAAATAAATTTCTGTTCATCTTATTTACTGGTTCTAAAAATCTCAGTTACTTCGTGTTTCTGAATGATTTATTACAACCAGTTATTTCTGATTTTCTTAACACATATTGGCAACACATACTGTATTGTTTCCTGACACGGTAATGATACACCCTACTGTCCATGTTTCTCTTCTAAAAGGTGCTTTGAGGTACCCCTCAAATTTTCTACCCACTTCTGCTGATGTTGCCAGCTCCCATTGCCCAGATGCTGAAGCTATACTACAGAGTACAGACAAGAATGGTAAAGTGAGGAACAGAGGAAGTAAGGCAGTGGCACAAGTCTTAGTGAAGTGGAAAGACTTATCAGCTGATACTGCCACTTGGGAATACTCTTTTTCTTAAGACCAGGTTTCCTACATTTGATCCTTGAGGACATGAATCTCATGATGGGGGTGTACGGTTATCAGATAATTGGAAGGAAGCTAAATCAGTTGGACAAGCCAACAGAAGCAGTTAGGAAGTTTTGTGGGGAAAGTTAGTTGTGAACAGTAGCAGTCCTAGAGTTAGTTGATAACATAATTAAAATTAGTTAGCAACAAAATTGATTCATTACATTTATTATTCAGCTATAAGTACATGTAGATTTCATTTTGAGATATATGAATATACACTTTATATTTGACTACTACGAATTCTCTCAATTTCCATCTTCGTTCTTTCGTCACATTGGGTTATCTTCTTGACTTTCCTATTTGAATTCTTGAATTAGCCATCTGTGGCCGCAAGTTATACGTAACTCCTACTATTCAGATAACAAACGTACATGAAAATATGTTAACATTTAAGAGCTATCAACCAAGCAACTCGAGAACTTAAACAGTAGCTTCTTAGGAATAGTTTCTCTTCATTGACAGTTGACTGTCACAAACAGAGCGAATTAGGATCTCTCAAAGATGGATGAGCTACCAAAAATGGTAGAAAAAAATTCATCAAGTGGGACTTGATTCTTGTACGTCTAGGTAAATAACTTATGTTCCAACCAAGTTTACCAGTAAGACCATAAGCATTTTTGTAGTATGGGTGTCAGAAGGTAATATTAGATAAATTTTAAAAATTGCACACATAAAATACGTAGTTTTGTAGAAAGACCATAGGGTTCACGTGCACTGAAGTTACCTACTAAATTCACCCTTGCTCTCAAAGCAGTCCTCTCAATGACTGCTATTTGCTAAGAATAAATCTTGATATGTCCATCTTCAATGACATCAATATGGTGCTTTATGTAGGCAAGGTAATAGTTGAAATCCTTGTCTTCTTGCTCCAAAACCCATGAACTTTGTCAAGAAATCCAATCCAATTGGATCTTGTCTTCATAAAATGTTTCGATCTTCACGTGTGATCTTTCATTTTGTGCAATTATGGTAATGTTTCCATGTTGAGTTTTTGTTCCTTGATCACAGGTTATTTCATCAACAAAATTTCTCGAGAATCCTTCTCGCACCTGGAATTTGCTTTATGTCAACTGATCATCAGTCATCTCCAGTCCATTGTGAAAGACTATGTTCCTTCACTTTGTACATACTACTTCTGTAATCTAGTTCTCTCATAGACATGATAAGGGTCTGGTTTCAGCACTTTGTCTATCGTAAACACTACTGGCTCCTTATTTGTGACATATTTTGATATTGGGTCTTGTATAATACTTGTTATGTTTGTCAATCATCAAAACTTCACATTGAATATAGCTCAACACATGCCTTAAAGTAGAACTAGTATGCATCAACCAACTCGTAATATAAAATTTGTGACAATCAATGTTCTTGTGTAGCACTTATCTTGTCATCCACAAATCAAAATATATAACATATAATGGAACAATTCGAGTTGTTTTTGTTATGTAACTTTTGTCTAAGAATTTTCAAGTTATGCAAGAATTAGGCTCCATTCAAATACTTGATTTCTTAAGGGAGACAGTTGCAACTTTGAAGATATGCAATGAAGAGTAAATCATTAACAAGAAATGGAAATAATGTTGAAAGGGGAATTGGGGAGGATGCTGCATTGAATAAATCAAACGTGGAAGTTGATTTTGGAAATTTGATATGGGTCCAGCTCGATGGTCAATTGTGGCTTGGTCAGGTATTAGAGAATTGGGATTCTCAATGATGCAATCAGTTTCAAATTTTCTGTTTTGTTATATTTATCATAAAACCCAGCTGTTTAAAGCAGTATTTGGTAGTTTTCTTGTCTCTACCTTTTTTCATCAGGTTGTTGATGAGAAGGTTGTAGGTGGGAGTAAAAAGCCCACAAAAAAGGTAGCTGGTGAAGTCCTTGTTCGGTTGTATGGAAGCTACACATAGTAAGAAAATTCAGCTCTTTTAGTATCTGTTTTTTTCAATTTTCATTTAAAGGTTCTACTTCATTTAAATCATTTGCAGTTTGTATGTGGATCCTATTAAATCTCAATTGGAATATGAGAAGGTGAGCTCGCCGTACATTCTAATGGTGAAACCTAATTTTCATGAATGAGTCCTTTGATATTTTTAACAACTTTATGTTAACATACTAGATGAAGCTCTAAAGCAGGTGAGGCGTTATTCTCTTTTTTTATTATGAGACTTTTATGTAAGTAGTTTGCATCTCTCGAGGACTCTGCTACTTAGATTCTTGCGAGTAGTTTGTCCTACTGAAAGATATTTTTGTTATAGGATCTTCTTCATCTCAAATCTGGTGCAATGAACATGGAAGACATACGATCTAAGGGTTAGGTCCTTTTTCTCATACGGCTTTTTGCTTTTCACACTAGAAACACCTTGGTTTCTTAATCTTACTATTAAGTCTCCGCAGCAGCTTTAAAATATGGTTAAATATGTCCAAGAAAATTGGTAATCCATCTAATGCTACGAGCTTCATTTGATTTTGTCATATAACTTGACATAATTGTAATGACATCCAATATAGCATTAGCTGAAAGCATAATCTTTAAATTGCCACGAAGTTAAGACTTCCTGTGGTGTTTTTAGTTAGTTTAGCATCTACAAATGAGGCATCCAATATCATAGATTACTTTTTTTTTTCCTTTTCTATTGATTCTATTACACATGTATCTGTTGTACATTCTTGAATCTGTCTCTCGTAGCGCCAATTTTAAGAAATGAAACACTAATAATATAGTTTCTTGATCGATTTGTCGCCACAACTTTGGCATATCGTCTCTTCCTTAGTAAACCACTTTTCAAATCTTGAATCATCAAGTATATAATAACTTCAAATTCTTAGCAATGTGGTAAAGTTGACCATGTAATTAAGTCAACAGCAGATAGAGTATACTTTGGCTTAATCCCTTTGAGTTATTTTAGACTACTAGTTCTCGACACGTTCTTTGCACGTGAATATTGCGAATATATATATATATATATATATATCATTATTATTTCCCCTAACATCACTGTTATGTATTTATTTGAATTACTTCTATTTAAACAAAAGCATATGACACATAAAAAAATATTATCAAACTTAGCACGTATTGATAGAAATTTTGTAATTAAATAACACTTAAAAAAAATAATAACACGAAAATAAGGAATTTTTCTTTTTATAACAATTCAAAATAATATTTAATTACATAAAAATATGGGTTGCATATCAATCCATTTTGGACAACCTTACCGTAACTCCAAAATGAAAAAGAAAAACATAAAATCATAATCTAATATAAGAAAGATCTGAAGAAATATACAAATCATATCTTATACTGTTAATTAACAGTTGAACTATATTCTGAGAAAACTTCTATTCTAATTTCAGAATGAAGCTATTTGTTCTTCTCCTTAGTTAGCTTCTTAACAACTTGTATTTATATCATAAATCTAAGAAGAAGAAAAGAGAATAGTAGATGATAGAAAAGAAAAGAATGTGATGACCTAGGAAGCAATTAACAGGTATTTATAGTGATATTTGATTATCTTTTCTCCTACAAAATTTTTTAATGGTGCATATTGAATCATGGTAGATAAATTTATTTTAGTTTCAAAATTCAAAGAATCACAGAATATGAAGAGTTTTATACATTATTGTTTCATGATAGATAAATTTATCACAAAATTTGAAGAGTTACATACATTATTGTTTTCTACTATAATTTAATTCAACCTAATTAATTATAATGTTAATGTCATAACTAAAACATTAAAGTGTAGTTGTTGGACTTCATATTCTATCATTATGTAATTAAATATTAGTATTTAAAAAATAAATTAATTTATTTTAATTTGGTGGAGGGGCAAAATGGTAATTCAACTTTTAAGGTGAGAGCTTCTCATTTATAATAATATATGATTCAGTCTGTATTCTCTTTTTTTTTGACTAGTAATATTTGAATTTCATATAGTACTTAGGTAGTACTCAAAAACCATATTTAGAAAAGCAGAAAAGAAGTATAATCTATCCAAAAACTGAACCGAATCTAAATGGACCCTAGAACAACTAGTTTGACTCAGTTTAATTAGAGTAGACATTTTTACACCAAAAGCAAAAAACCCAAATATTTTTAAGCTTTACTTCTTGCAGGTTGTTCCAATTCTCAAAACATCTATTGTTTCTCTTCCTCTATATAGTCCACCAATACAAGCAGGGATCATCCTTCATCTTTCTCTATTTGTAGCCCCAACTCTAGCCATCTCCCAACTGAACAGAGTCTCATCAATCTTGCTAGGCATACTCTTAGATATGCATTAATAAAAATTTGCCACAACTGCTCAGTGAAGTTGCAATGTAAGAAGAGATGTCTCACTGTCTCATTAGCCTTACCACATAAGGAACACCTATTGCATAAAGATATTCCTCTCTTGGCCACTTTATCTAGTGTCAAAACCGCTTCATTGATTAGTAGCCATGTAAAGCAAGCCACTTTGTGTGGCACTTTGATCCTCCAGATTTTCTTCCAAGGCCATTTGAAGTCTTGAAAGCCACCAAGACTTGTCTGTTTGTGTCCTTCTTTAGCCTTGTAACACCTTTGTTATGCCCTTACTACCATAAATAATCCTCACCATTTTTTATACCTTGTTATACAATTCAAGTATTTTGGGAATTTACCAGTAATTCAGATTTCTTCTAACGATCAGATTCAAGCATTATTGTGTCCACATTTAAGCGACAGTCTTCTGTCTGTGTTTAGACAATGTAAAGATGTTGGGAAAACAATATTTGAGGCTCATGCCACTTTGTGTGGCCCTTTGATCCTCCAGATTTGCTTCGAAGGCCATTTGAAGTCTTGAATGCCACAAAGACTTATCTATTTTTATCCTTCTTTCACCTTGTAACTACCTTTGTTGTGCCCCTACCACTATAAATAATCTCACCTGTTTTATACCTTTCTAGAATCCTTATACAGTTCAAGTATTCTGGGAATTTCGAGTTATTTAGATTTCTTCTAAGGATCAAATTCCAGCCTTGTTGTGTCCATAGTTAAGTGACAATCTTCTTTTTGTGTTTAGCTAATGTAAAGATGTCAGGAAAACCATATTTCAGGCTCATACCGCCCATCCATTTATCAAATCAAAAACTGGGTTTTTTGTCATTTTTACCATGACAGTTGATTGATTACTGGGAAAGGCCAAAATATTCTGATGGATTTCCAAAGCCTAATTCTATTGGGGGTGTTTACCTCTTTGGTTACCCATTTACTCCATAACCATTTCACCTTAAGAGCTTTGTTATGGTTTTCAAGATTCTTGATACCTAATCCACCTTGGATGACTTATGATGATGTTCTTCTACTTGACTAAGGGAATGACTTTTCTTTCCTTATTTCCATGCTACAAGAAGTTACTTCTAATTTTTTCCAACCTCTGAACTACTGACTGATGAATATGGAAGATAGATAACATATATGTAGGGAGAGTATCTAGAATAGAGTTTATTGGAGTTAATCTACCTCCCAAAGAGAGGTATTGTGATCTCCATCTGGCTAGTTTCTTTTCACATTTCTCCAATATTGGGTTCCAAATGGTCTATGGATCCAGACTTTACCCCCAAAGACATGCCCAAGTATACTGATGGCAGAGTACGTATCAATCATCGCAAGGTCTGAGAGGTGTTCCATATCCGGGACCACATTAATTGGATACCAATGGCTTTTGTTCCAATTTATATGTAGTCCAGATATGGCTTCAAAGTAGACTAGTATAAGTCTAAAAATCAACAATTACTTCCCATGTAATAATAAATAGTAGAGGGAGGAGAAATAATAAACTTTCTTAAGAGAGGGAAAGAGGTTTGAATCATGAGAAAGCAAAGAAGATGTTCATGTATTGGCCCTAATACTATTACCAAAAACAGGTCAAAAAAGCCCATACCATATTTGAAGTAGTTTACATTTGTCTCCCTCCTACCTATTGGATCCCAATTGTCCTCAATGTCATTTTTTTTGAAACATGTAACATTGTATATTACTTATTACTTATAACCGTTGGTTTGTTATTGTAAGTTTGGTTCAATATTTTTGGTTTTTCTGCTCTGAAGTAATAAATATTTTAAGGTCATACATGTTTCAATAAACACATACACTTAGTACATGAACAATCCACGTGAAAGCTACTATGCATCTAATTGAGCAGTACTAGAGTTATTATTATACGAACAAAGTGATTCAATTAAGAGAAAGTGTGACTATCTTATGTGGTTAGGGTAAATAAAAACTAAAGTAATGGATTTTTATTGACTTGGACCTACGGTTGTAATAGTTGTGCTAGAATTTAAGTGTTGGACTTGAGAAAATGGCAAAGTTATTGACTTAGGTTAATTAAAATTTAACTAATATATATATATATATATATATATATATATATATATATATATATATATATATATATATATATATATATATATATATATTTTCGCGTTAGATTGGTTATTTTTGCGATATTTTTTTAGAAGGTAACAATTGTGTTTATTGACAAGTTAGTACATGGGTTGCACTGAAACCATATTTACAGCAAAATCAAAAAGACATCTAACTGACTCTACTTCTAACAAGATCCTAGGATGTCTATAATTGAGTCAGTGTCCTCTAAGTATATTTGTTATTACCAGAAACAAAATAAGTCTAACGCAATTTAGTTTGATCATCTGTAGATCACAATTTTCGCTCTACATACATCTTGAATTCCTTTCCTTCCATATTGTCCACCAGATACAAGGCGGGACAATCCTCTATCTGTCTTTGTCATCAGCTCCTACTCATTCTTCCTCCCAACTATATAGCAAATGAGTTATTTTATTAGGCATGTCCCAACTAATACCCCTAAGTCTAACAAAGATTCTCCACAACTAAGTAGTTGTCCTGCACTGTAGAAACAGATGGCTAACTGTCTCAACCTGTTCACGACAAAGGTAACATCTGGAACACAAGGAAAATTTCCTCTTTTTGAGGTTCTCTTGTGTCAAAACAACCTCTCTTGTGAATAACCAAGTAAAACAGACAACTTTGAAGGGGATTTTGATCTTCCATATATGTTTCCACGGCCAATGTTGTCTTGTAGATTTCCTTAGTTCAAAAACTTGTATGCAGAGTTCACCTTTAAACTAACTTTGGTATCCAATTTCCACCAAAGTCTATCTTTTTCTTCACTAGTACCTCATCTAACATTCTGAAGAACTCAATGACTGAATCAATTTCCCATTCATTGAAGTTCCTCCTGAAATGAATATTCCAACCTTGTTGTGTCCAGGTGTCAGCCACACTCGCCTCCGGTTGTACTGCCATCACAACTAAGTTAGGGAATAAACTGTTTAAGCTATCTAATCTCAACCAATTGTTCTTCCAAAAAGAAATCTTGAGCCCATTTCCAACATTCACATTTGTGTGCTTCTTCATGAAAGGCTAGAGTACTCTAATTGATCTCCACATACTAAACCCATATAGGGTCTTGACTTCCATTGTCATCCATCTATCCTCTTCACCATATTTGATTTTAATAACCTTACTCTAATATTCTTGAGGTTCTTGTAAATATCTCCATCCATTTCAATATGAGATCCTCACTCTGTAGCTTGAGATTTCTAATGCCAAGACCCCCTGGTTTTTTCCCCCAAATCACTTTTTTCCATTTGACCAGATGAAGGATTGTTGAATCAGTTTCCTTATTCCCTTTCCAGAGAAAATCTCTCCTAACCTTGTCCAACCTCTGTATTATACCATTTGGGACTGGGAAGATGGACATCATGTAGGTGGGAAGAGCATCCAACAATGAGTTTATAAGGTTAACTTTGCCTCCTAAATATAAATAATGTAACATCCATCTGGACAACTTCTTTTCACACTTCTCCATCATCGAGCTCCAAATGTTCATGGAATTTGATTTATCTCTCAAAGGCATTCCAAGGTAGGTGGTCGCTAAAGTTCACCTCATTTATAGGGAACAACATACTCTTCCTGCAATTTATATGCAACCCAGAGACACCTTCAAATAGAACCAAAATTGACCTTAAGATCAATAATTCCCCTTCCTCAGCATCACAAAAGATTAAAGTGTCATCTGGATATTGAAGGTGTGTGACTGCCAAGTTTGGTACAGAATTAGGATTTGTTGCCACCTCAAATCCCCTTAGATAGTTAGTGCTCCTTGAAACCTTTATCATATTATTTAAATCCTCCATGGCTATAACAGACAGGAAAGGGGACAAAGGATCTCCCTCCCTCAGACCTCTTTGAGCTGGGAAAAAACCTTCTGGTGCTCCATTGATCAGAACATATAATTTGACTGTTGAGATGTAAAATCTTACCCATTTTATCCATTTCCTCCCAAATCCCATACAAGTAAGTATTTTAAGAAGGTATTCCCAATTAACATGATCATAAGCCTTCTCAATATTCACTTTACATAATATTCCTGCCTTGCACTATGATTTTCTAGAATCCACCAATTCATTAGCTATCATGATGTCATCCATTATTTGCCTGTTGTTGATGAAAGCCATCTGTTGAGTATCAACCAACTTGTCTACCACTCTCTTCAATCTTTCTGTGAGTATCTTTGATAGCAACTTGTAGATACTACCTATGAGGCTAATAGGCCTAAAGTCTTTTAATTCCTTAGCTCCAATGTGCTTTGGAATTAATGCAACATGGGTAGCATTAAAACTTTTCTCAAAAACACCCCTTGCATGAAAGTGTCTGAAAGTACCCATGATGTCCTCTTTCAGCACCTCCCAACATTTAATATTAAATCCCATTGTGAAGCCATCTGGACCAGGTGCTTTTTACATGGCACACATCTTCAAACAAGAAAAAACATCTTGTTCCTCAAAGTTACATTGTAAAGCTTCCTTATCTGCTTCAGAAATAGTCGGACAGTTTACCAGGTTGCTTATGGATCTTCTACCAACAGTCTCTGTATACAAATTCTCATAGAAACCAATGATTTCCCCTTTGATCCTCTCTGAATATATTATGGTTGTACCCTGAACCATTAATTGATCAATGTGGTTGCTTCTCATATGTGCATTGCCTAGCTTGTGAAAATACCTGGTGTTTCGGTCCCCCTCTTTTAACCAAAGTGCTCTAGATCTCCGCCTCCAAGCTATTTCATCATTTTTGAGATATTTGATATGCTCAAACTTACTTCTCAAATAAAAAGTAAAGCGGCCGTATCAAGTAAAGAACCCAACTAATGAGGTTGGGATTGTTCGCACGAGGAAAATAGTTCAGACTTAACTTTAATATATCATTACTACTATTTAGTCAATTATTTCCTTGGAAAACAAAGAAAATAAAAGGAGTTTTTTTTTTAATTTCTAAATGAATGAAAATAATTAGCAAAATCAAAGTAGACAACTAACAGATTCAAATATTGGAGTTTAACCAGTTAATAAAAGTAACTAGGGTTTACGTGTTCCCCACAGGTTCCTAACTTGATAATTCTAACTATAACAATTCTTTCCTAGTATCTTGCATGCAAAGTGATAAGTTATGTATTTATAAATCCTTGGTCCGGCATCTAGAAAATTTCACTCGTCACCTTGGTCCGACTACGTGTGTTGCTATACTAACTCTTACCTTTACCTCATATTTAAGAATTGTATTCGATATTTGACTAAGTTATTAACTCGTACCAATCAATACTAGCCTCTTAGATAGTATACACTAATTCTATGTTAATTATTCTTTTTCTATTATGTACCTCCTTGGTACGGCAAGTAGCATTAAGGCGAGTTCTAACGTTGGCCTCCGTTCAAAAGACTTCTAAGCGAAAGAATTATCAATACATGCAAGACACTATTCTAAAATTTTTATTCTAGTTAGATTTTATCTTATTATTCACCCATGATTCCCACAACCCTAGTTATGGAGTTTAGTTACCCATAGTCATAATCTCAATATTCATATATATAATATAAGAATTCATGCACTTACTTCAATGAGAAAGAATAAAATCTAGAAATTTACTTGATTAATCGACAAAATCACCAACAATAAACTCCCGAGAAAAGTGTTACAATCCAGAGTGTAATAATTAATCTCCTCACAAAGAATATAACATAAAAGTGTCTAATAACCCAGAGTCTAACCAATAAAGAGTCTAACTATACGAGAGTCTACCCCAAAAATGAGGTTTTTCGAACTATTTATTAAAAACAAAAACCTAATCAAAGAAGGACTTTATCTACAGAAAATCTGTCAAAACGCGGCTAGGTCAATGGACCTCGCGACGGGTCATCGTGGTCACGACGGGCCATCATGAACTCCGTCGTCCCATACTTTGAAAATTCTTCTTCTGCTATCTTCAATACCCTCGACGTCAGGTATGACGGATCATCATAGGCACTACGGTCCGTCGAGGGTCTCCGTTCTATAACACTTAAATTCTTGGAATTTGGGTACTGGACTACTTCTCTGATCATCACGATGAACAAGCAGGACGGATCGTCATGGCTATGACAGTCCGTCAGGCACTTCGTAACCCCACGCTTGGTCAGACTTCCCCATCTTCCTTCAGCATCTTCACTACGATGCCACCTACGGACCGTCACAGGCACGACGGACCATCACAAGCTCCGTAGGTGGTACTTTTCTGCATTTGTTGCTCAAAAACTTCTGCATTCATCTTTAGACAGATTTCCTGCAAATGAAGAGAAACTTACATAAAAATTAATACAAAAAGGCTTTTGGACACACACTAAACTTAAGGAAAAAGCATTAAAAATACCGCGAAACCACGGTATATCATTTTTCTTCATACTCCATCAGAAGAGATGCCTTCATAATAGTTTCCTCTTCTGACAACACTCTGTTTTCTTGGATATCCTCTAACCTGACCAACTCACTTAGAATTTGAGTCTTTTGAGTTCCCAGTTTGCCCATGTTGGTCCTGCACCACTCTCTATGTTTCCCTTTAGAGCTTTCAGTTTGCATGCCAAGATGTGATCAGGTTTTTCTGTGAATTCAAAAGGCTTTCACCACCCTTTAATTCTATCCATAAAACCATCTGTGTTTATCCACTAGTTGTCAAATTTGAAATAAGACTTATTCTGCCCCAACTCTCCACATTCCAGGGCCATAAGGTTGTGATCAGATACCAACCTATGCATTAGGGTCTGGTTTATTTTAGTGAAGCTGTCATCCCATTCTTTGGAAAATAAAAATCTGTCAATTATGGGTGTTGCATTGTTAGCATCTCCTTTGAACCATGTATACTTCCCCCTTCTAATTGTGGGTCTATCAATTCCATATATTCAATAAAATCAGAGAACTCCACCATGGTTGTTGATATTCTTCTACATTTTATTTTTCTAAAGGAAAACGGGTGACATTAAAGTCACAACAGATAACCCAAGGACCCTCAAACAGACTCCTGACAACTCCTACTTTTTCCCATACATATTCTCTTTTGATTATGCAATTTGGAGCATATAATCCTATTATATGAAACTTAATGTCTTGTAAAAGTGCCTCAAATTTACAGGTTAAGGTTTATGATCTCACTTCTAACACTTCCCCTCTCCATGACCTACTATTACATATCATCAAAATTCCTCCTTTTGTGCCACTAGCTTGTAGGCAAGCAAACTTCACCCAATCCCACCCCAGATTTCTTTGATTAAATCTTTAATTTCCCCTTCAATTTTAATTCCTGAAGGCAAACTATGTCTGCATTCCAGTTGTTAATCATACTCTTCACAAATATCCTTGTCTCCCTATTGTTCAAACCTCTAACATTCCATGACACAAGTTTTACCTTCATTGCAACAACTTGCCTTTGCTCCCCCTGTCTATATTCCCTTCATCTTTGAATTTGACATAAAAAGAAGCAAGTCTTTTGAGTTTTTGTACCCCTTTATACCTTGGTCTTTTGGTGATGATTTCATTCTCCATCTTTCTTGCCTGTCTGCAGCTATCTATCTGCATGAGTTGCTCTAATGTCTCTTTCTCATGCCACTGAAAGTCAATTCAAAACAATTTACCCAATTTAATTGGATTTTGTCTGACCAATGTCGTACTCTCCTTATCTTTATGAAGAAATTGTACTTCGTTCTGTTGGATTGGCTCAACATGCTCAACAACCCATTCTTCAATTTTTCTATGGCTACATAGAACAATGGAAATGTGATGATCAATTGAAATCTGACCCTCTGCCCCTATTTTGTCGTTGACAATTGCTCTCTCCATTTCCTCCGGTGATAATTCCTTCTGAATATTAGCGGCTGCTGGACTATTTGATAGTTCTTCTGGTGTCACATCGATCTCCTGGGTGCAAGATTGTAAGGTTAGAGGACAGTATCGATTTATTTCCACTAAGTGAGGATCAAAATGGTTTTCAGATGCTGGTCTTGTTAATTCATTAAAGATGACTTGGGCTGCTCCATCAGGCCCAATTCCCTTATTCAGTTGGCCCATAGATTGTTTTTGAGACATTAAAATCACCACCTCCTCCTCACATGACTTGTTTAAATCTTTTAAGTTAAATCAAGCTGTGTCAGCACCTCCCACATGTTCTGTCTGTCCTACACCAGAGTTTGACTTACACCCTTATCCTTCCCTAGTACTAAGGACTCCTTTTGTACAGGGGTCCAAAGGATTTAACAAACCTTTGGATCCTTCACCAACTTTCTCCATCTCCGGTGAGGCTCTAATAAATCAAAACTTCTTTTCCACCCAGATAGGAATGTAAAATTTGATTCCATCTCTTTCTAGCATAACCTCATTTGGGAAATTATCTCCATTCTTTGAAATTTGAATTCTTGCCCATTTTAAGTGGTTCTTTAAATCTGTCTCTTCTTCTGTTGAGACCCAACCTCCACATAAATTCCCAATCTCTCTAAATACTTTTTTATACCATAGTTGAAATAGCACTCCCAAAGCACGAATCCAAGTAGTTGTCGATTTTTGAGTTGCAGGTATACAACCAGTAACTGGGTTCCACCATTGAAGACTGACTTTGGTCTTCTTCCAACTCCATTCCCTCTGAATTATATGTTCTTCCATAATCCTATTTGGGAATTCAAAAAGAAACATCTTGTTTGACGTCTCATAAATATTAATCCCAAATACATCTTTCTATGAAATCGAGGACCACTTCTTGATGTCTGATAGTGACAGGATCTCAATTTCTCCTTCTTCGAAAGATGCCACCAGACACCTTTTGTACAACCCAGTATCCTTCACTCCAGGAGATAAACTAATTCTGATGTCCCCTTTGCCAGCTATCATTGTTGAGTCTTGAAGGTTTGACTGCCATTTACCCTCCCCAGCCGCCCTAGCATAGGGTAAATATTCTCTGATGAATCTTGGTTGTTCAGCCAATGACATATGATTGAAGAACTGAATGAAATTTTCTATCTTAAATACTATCTCTTTCAACCTGCCTTTACGGCTAACTCAGGGATAATAATGACTGTTCTCTCTAAACCATGAAGTGTAAGGATGCTCATATATCTGCCATACTCATTTGACTTTCTTGTGCAGAAATATTCAGATTGATTTTCCATCGTCTTCCACCTTCTAGACATGGTCTTCTCATCTTTGGATGCTTCTTTGAGGATGTTGCAGATTCATCTCAATATTTTCAGATTCATATCGGACCTTGTCATCATCTTTCGACTGTGCTCCACCCATTTAAACCAAGTGTCTCTGCCCACTGTCCGTCTAGTAATACCAAAAGACTTGAAACCTGCATTGAAGTAAATTCAATCTTCTTCCATCTTGTATACAAAGTCTTAAAAACCCCAAGCTGATATGAAAGGAAATGGGAGGTCGAAAACTACCACAAATTGTGGTAGATTAAGGTTAATGGAAGATTTTCGGTTGAAAGGACGCTGGAAAGAAGCTTCAACCTCCCTCCTAAAAAGTAGGAAAGATGAGGGTTTTGGGAACTGTGCCAGAGAGATTTTTTAAATCTAATTGATATTTTTAGTAAATCCAAAACCTTATAAAATATTTGTTTTTAATCAGTTTGGTTCGGATTACGGTTTACTTTGTTTTTTAAAACCATAATCATGAAAAACCGTAGATGGATTTAATGAACTTATTGTAAATATGGCTTAGTACTATGGACTAAATTGGTTTGATTTTGGTCTTAATCAACAAAAGATCCAAACAAAACCATGAAAACCCCTAAATCCAATTATCTTATCCTAAATTGAGTCTAGTACATCAATTAGGGAAATATTGTCATTGCAATATAACTGAATACTCCAAAAAGACAGTAGCAACAAATGATAGGAAGGAAAATTCTCCATCTCTCTCTACACTCTATCTCTCTACTCTTAGACTGCATTCCTGCTTCTTTCCAGCTCTAATTGGCTTCAATGATCTTGCCATTTATGACCCATGACACGCCCTTAAGATTTAGGAATAGTCTCAAGAGCCTCTAGTGACTTTGCAGTGTAGAAAAATATGATTAACTGTCTTGGTAGTTTCCCCACACAATAGGCACCTTGAGCACAAGGCACCAAAACTAATTCCTTAGCCTTTAACCACGCAAAACGTGAAACTTTGAGGGGTATTTTGGATTTATCGATTCCTTTCCAAGGCTAGTTACGAGTCAAGCGATAGTTGTTCAACAAGTTAGATGAACAATTCACCTTGGAAATATCCTTTCTGTTTCCCTTTCACCATAAAGTATCCTAACGTCCCTCCAAACATTGAATGGAATTTTGGTGTTGTGAATCTTCCAATCATTTAACTATCTTATAAAACTAAATTTCCATCCTTGAGGAGACTAGTGATCAACCATAGTCTTATGCTGGTGTTACTCTAAGGTACTAATATCTGAAAACACCTTCTAGCTTCATGTCGGTGCATCCTTCCAAATATCAATTCTTTCCCCATTTGGCACTTGTTCCTTGTATTGTTTTCGAAAGCATCCCAATAGGATCTAATGGACCTCCATACACTTGATCCATAAGGTGTAGTTTTGGTCATTCATTAATCTTTACCATCATACTTTGTAATGATAACTTCCTTTCAGTAGGACTACGTCACATCCGAATTACCCCCTAGACGTAATCGGCGTCGTCATCCTCTTTAAGGACTAAGAATAGCCTCTTATATTACATCATCATATTCATAAGTTGAATTTTACGAAAAATTTAAAACTTTTATTACTTCTACTTGGAGGGTTACATAGACCTCTACATATACATAATATATGTATACATACATACATACATATATATATATATATATATATATATATATATATATATATGTTTGTGTGTGTGTGTGTAAAATCCATATATAGGCTTATAAAAACTTGTCCTCAAATGAAAATAGAATGAACATAAGAATCTTAGAAGAACAAAGCAACTCCATAAGCAAGATATTGACATCACCCTCAGAAAGTGAGGACCTACCCACTTGGATGATAGAGAATATCCAAGTCTGCTTCAAGTCATCTCGAATGAGCCTTCAACGACCGAAACCTAAAATGTTCAGGAAAAAGGAAGAAAATGGGGTTAGTAAGCCACTTGTACTAAGTATGAGACCATATGCCTAAGATAAAATCATGCTAAATAGAGACTTTTTATATAGTATGCATTTTCCCCTTAAAATCCATTAAGCATATCTAACAAGACCATGCCAATCAACATTTCATATTTATTAAGTCATAGGCATGATTCTCACAATACTACAACTTTCAAGTCTAGTCAAGTCAACCTTTCATATCATGTAGATAGGTACATACTCAATTAACTCTTTCACCAAGTCATATTTAACCATAATCATAAAGAAGAGTACATTTCATCATAACCAAGCAAATCCCCATAACCTTACTCAATCAAGCGACCCAATAAGAATCATGACTAACACCCTACTTCACATAACATGACATTTAAATATACATTTCATCTTACTTTAACTCATAAGTGAACTAATCAAAATATGGTATCAACAATGTGCAAGTTCATCATATACATATCATATATCATCATAAACATAAACATACATAAGAACATCCTCCTAAGACTCCATTCAAGGCCAACTAGTGCAATGCATAGGTAGAATCCCATATCCCTACCTAGACTAAGCTAGACCCCTTAGGTTATCCTAGTTAGAGTTCAATCTTTAATTTATTTTACCTTTTGGGAACATATTTTTCTAACTGACATAGACCACATGATCTAGTGTTGAATCCGGTGTCATAAAACCTTACACCGAAAGAAGAAGAACTACTTGCCAAGGTTGTACAAAAATATAAAACATAGCAACTACGTGGATCCACTAGCTAGTATTCCTATGGGGGAAACATTGTTTATGAACAAGGAGATATAGTTGGGACCCTCTTCATTCTCTATGCATTTTAGTCTCCAATATCAAGAGTACTTTAGTGCTCCTACCTTCCCTCTGTGGTAAGGGACACTCCTCAATCTAGTTCACTCGGTGCTAAGATAGAGTCCCTTTTTGAAATGTCTTTAAGTTTTTACTTAGCAAACATAACTTATTTTAGGTCATAGGGTCTACCCCTCGTACAATCATCATCATCAATAGATAAATGAGAATTGTATGAGTATAAGTCCTTTCGTTGCAATTCATATAAGTGAGGTTAGCACATTAGCATTTCATATCATAATAATGCACATTGATAGTCATCACCATCCTTATAACACATTCACCTTAATCAACCTCACAACATAGTCAAGACATTTCAATTCAACATCATACAACCCTATCAATCCTAATACAAGGCTTACTCCAATATAACATCATGACTTAACCATAATTAATCATCATTGGGAGTAAAAGAGAGAGATCATAAAACTTTACCAAGTCTTCTTCATAGTTCATCATTTAGGCCTTACCATAAACCCTCAATTCAATGCAATTTATTTGCACCACATCATAATTCAATAATCAACATGATAACAAGACTAGAAGAGTCACTACACCTTAATTCAATGTTAAATCAAAGCTTAGAATAAGATACTTAGGTCAATTCTCATAACCTAAATTACTTCTCAAAACTAGCATGAAAGGATACAATCATCCTAATTTGTTTATAATTAGTGTAACAACATCATCTATTAGTGATTTAACCACATGTCAATTGAATCAATCCCAACCTAATTCACATCAAGATCAAACCTATGATTAAGGGTTAAGGGACATGTTCTTCTATTTAAATCAAACCATAACAAATTATCATAATCAAGTTAAAATACATGTTAATCTATTCATTATATCCTAAAGAAACCATAAAAAACTCAGTTAATAACATCAACGTAATTGGATAAAACCCACTAGAAAACCCAACTTTCAGAAATACTTTGAATGAGCACTTTGAGGAAAGAAGTGTCAAAGGTGAATAAGATCCCATACCTCAAAGTTTGATGAAGATATGATGGTGAATTTGTCCCTTAACAGCCTCAAAATCCTTCCCCTAGCTAGTATTTAATGGTGTCTTCCAATTGAGAGAGAAAGAAGAGAGAAGGAAAAGAGTTTATTTTATGAGGTGCATTCAAACTAATGAGGGTTGGGGTCTTTATATGGTGTATTAATTAACTTAATTATACTCTCTTAAACCCCTAATTAACCACCTAACCCCTTAACTAATTTGATGAAACCAACTTAAAAACGCACAGGAAAGTTGTAGGACCATCAATGAGACCTTGACCGACGGGCCGTTGGTCCATCGACGGCTAAGCCTCCCTTCCGTGCTGCACAACCGTCGTTGAGTTCAAAGACTGTGTATTTGAGGGCCTCCAACATTTTATCTTAGTGTGAGACGATGGTTGGCATCGACGCCCGATCGATCCACGCACGAGCCGTCTTCTACCTTCCACACTGCCTAGGAAGTGTTGCCTCTTACGTGCTAGGGTCCTCTTCAATGGACATTGGTTGAACCTTCACCTGAAAGGTTTAACCACGAATCATCTTAAGCACATGTTATACACCCTTCCACCTGATTTCATGAATTTTTGACTTCTAAAAGCTTGTAAATAGGCTTAGACACGCTAGTACCTCCTAGAACTAGTTTCCGAACGTCATGGACATTCTTGGACGTTTTGGTATATATCATTTCATAAAACTCACCATATGAAAATTCACGACATAACTCAAAAAAATCCAAAGAGCAAAATTTCATGTTTTAGGCAATAAGTCTCTGTAACTCACTGTAATGCAACAAAAAAAAATGCACTTTTTTGCAAAACTTCACCTAAAATCATGAAACTTCAGTTTCTAGTTATATTTATATTATTAAAAAGAATGAATAACCTTAATTATAAAAAAAATGAGGGTAACAGGACTTCATGTCGGTCTCGGCCTCCCATGTTACACCCTCAACTAGGTGACTTTCCATAACACTTTTATGGAAACAACCTCTTTATTCCTTAACTTCTTGACTTGCCTATCATGAATTTGAACAGGAACTTCCTCACAAGAGGGGTTATCCTTGACACCACGGCCCTAAATAGGAAGAATAGACTCGGGACCTCAATACACTTTTAAGCATGAAAATTTGAAAAATCGGATGAACCGAAGCCAATTCACTGGGAAGTTTCAATTCAAAGACAACCTTACCAACTCTTTGCAAGATTTCATAGGGACCCACATAACGAGGACTCAACTTCCATTTCTTGCCAAATCAACCACCCCTTTCATTGGTGAAATTTTCCAATACACCTCATCACCTTCTTCAAACTCCAAATCCCTTCTCCTATAATCGACATAAGACTTTTGCCGACTTTAGGGCCGTTTGCAACCAGTTCCTTATGATATGAACTTTCTCTAAAGTCTTATAAACCAAATCGAGACCAAGAAGCGAAGTCTCTCCCACTTCAAACCATCCAATAACATCCCTACATCTCCTACTATACAAGGCTTCGTAGGGAGCAATTGAAATGGATGAATGAAAACTATTATTATATGCAAACTCCACCAAAGGCAAAAGTTTATCCCAATTTTGCTTTAAATCAATAATGCATGCCCTAAGCATATTTTTCAAGGGTTTGAATAGTATGTTCAACTTGACCATCTATTTGGGCATGAAAAGTGTTACTCAACTTCACCTTAGTACCCAACCCTTTTTGGAATGACCTCCAAAATCTAGATGTGAATTGTGCACCTCAATCCGATATGATAGATAACGGAATACCATAGCGACACTCAATCTCATATATGAAGATCTTAGAATAATCTTACGCTGAATAAGTAGACTTGACGGGAATAAACTGAGCGGACTTGGTCAACCTATCTACAACCACCCATATAGAATCATATTACTTTTGAGTCCGAGGCAAACCCACTACAAAATCCATATTGATGTCTTCCCATTTTCAAGTAGGAACTTTTATTTCTTGTAGTAAGACACCCGACTTTTTATGTTCCGCTTTTACTTCTTGGCAATTTGGGTACCTAGAAACAAAAAACGCTATGTCCTTCTTCAAACCTTTCCACCAATATACTTCCCTAAGGTCATGGTACATTTTCGTCAAACCCAGATGAATTGAGTAGTGGGACCCATGTGCTTCTTCAAGGATCCGGTCCCTCAAACCATCTATATTAGGAACACATAGTCTTCCTTGGCACCTTAAAATACCATCTCCCCTAGGGAGAATGTATCGTTAGGCTTTCCAAGGAACGATTCCTTGAACTCCATCAATGATTTGTCAAGGTGTTGTTTTGACTTCACCTCATCTACTAATGATGACTCGGAGTTGTTATGAACCATGAAACCACCATCTGAAGAATCTTCCAACTTGACCTCCAACCTAGCCAACCTATGTACATCCTTCACTAGGTATTTCGTGGTTTCATCAATGTGGGGTACACTACCCATAGTCATATGACTTAGGGCATCAAGCAACCATATTAGCTTTGCCGAGGTGATAGAGGATACTCATATCATATTTTTTCAACAATTCTAACCAACTTCTTTGTCGGAGATTCAACTCCATTTGTGTAAACACATATTGGAGAGTCTTATGGTCGGTAAAGACATCAACATGAACCCCATACAAGTAATGCCTTCATATTTTCAAGGCAAACACCACGACCGCTGCCTCAAGGTCATGAGTTGGATAGTTTGGCTCATGCACCTTAGTTGCCTAGAAGCATTGGCTATCACTTTCCCAAGTTGCATAAGCACACATGCCAAACTCACTCGGGATGCGTCACGATATACAACAAAATGCTTTGTACCCTCCGGTAAGGTCAACATTGGAGTGGAAGTAAGCCTCTCTTTCAACGTTTGGAAGCTTTTCTCACATGCCTCAGAGCACTCAAACTTCTTACTCTATTGGATCAAAGTAGTCAAAGGAGATGCAATGGATACAAAACCCTCCACAAACCTCCAATAATAACCCGCCTAACCTAAGAAACTCCTAATATCCGTTGGAGTCAACGGTCTAGGCCAATTTTTCGCCGCCTTTGTTTTCATTGAATCGACTTTAGTTCCCTCACTAGAGATGATATGACCAAGGAATGTCACCAACCTTAACCAAAAACTCACACTTGCTATACTTGGCAAACAATTGATGTTCCTTAAAGGTTTGCAATACAACCTCAAATGACCCATGTGATAACTCTCATTTTTCGAATATACCAAGATGTTATCAATAAATACAATGACAAATGAATCCGTGCAACTCTAAAAACACCCTATTCATTAGGTCCATAATCGCCGCCGGAGCATTAGTAAGACCAAAGGACATTACTAAGAATTCATAGTGCCCATACCTAGTCTGAAATGCTGTCTTTGGTATATCCTCACCTCTCACCCTAAGTTGGTGATACCCCGACCTCAAGTCAATCTTAGAAAAATAGCTTGCCCCTTGGAGTTGATCAAACAAGCCGTCAATCCGAGGGGGAGGATACTTGTTCTTGATTGTGACCTTATTGAGTTGGCGGTAATCAATACATATTCTTAAAGACCCATATTTCTTCTTCACAAACAAGATTGGAGCACCTCATGGAGAAATACTAGGTCTTATGAAGACTTTGTCTAGTAAATCCTTGACTTGTGCCTTCAACTCTTTCAATTTGGCTCGAACCATCCGATAAGGAGGAATTGAAATGGCATTTTTATCCGGTAGCAAATCAATACCAAAGTAAATTTCCCGTTCGGGAGGAATATCGGGAAGGTCATCAGGAAAAACCTCAGGCAATTCAATCACTAAGGGGAACGACTCAATGGGAGGAATTTTGGAGTCTAGATCTTGAACTCTTACAATATGGAATAAATAACCTTTAGAGATCATTTTGCATGCTTTTATACAAGAGATGATATGACCTCTAGGAATAGAATTTCCCCCTTCTCACTCAACAATGAGTTCATTTGGAAAGTTAAACCTCACCACCCTTGTCCAACAATCAATAGAAGCAAAGCAAGCATGAAACCAATCCATACCTAATATAACATCAAAATCAAGCATATCAAGTTCTACTAGTTCAACATAAGAAACTCTATTGGGCAACATTATAGGACAATTCTATACACCCTTTTTGCAACAACTGACTCACCCACCGGAGTAGACACTATAAAATGTTCATGCAAAATGTTGGGTAAAATATCAAACTTTTTGACTAATAGAGGAGTAAGAAAGGATAAACTAGCACCGGGATCAAGTAAGACATATACATCAATAGATAAAACTTTCAACATACCGGTCACCACGTCGAGAGAAGTCTCTTGCTCACCCTTAGAGCGGAGAGCATAGAAGCAATTCTTCTTTGGAACCTCATTTGAACAAATTGCTTGTACTTGACCACTACCCTTCTCTTGACTCCTCACATTTGGGAAATATTTGACTTTGTGCCCACTTTTACCACAACCGAAGAAATTGTCCATCCCCTTAAGGCAATCACCATAGTACCTACTACCATATTTTCCCCTATTTTGCTTCTCGGTTGGTGAATTAGTACCTTTACCCCTTTTAAACTTAGGGTTAGACACCCTATCACCACTAGACTTTGGGAATTTGAAAGGAACTTGACTTGAAACCCGCTTCTTAAACCTAAGCTTGTCTTGTATCTCAAGCCTATTCTTTGAAGAACCTCCATCAAAAGATCTTGCCTTCTTAGAATCTCTACACTTCCTCCTAGCTCTTGGCTCTTCCACAAGCTTGGCATGCACCATAAGATGAGAAATGTTCATGTTGTCATGTAGCATAGCCGAATGACATTTAACTTGCAAATCATCCGAGACCCCCATCACAAAATGACTCATTTAATCTCTAGGGTCGGAAACCTAAGAAGGAGCATATTTTGACAATTTTGTGAATTTCAAGGAGTATTCATGAACACTCGTACTTACTTGGCGAAGGTTAATGAAATCCAACACTTTAGCCTCCCTCATCTCCCTAGGAAATAACCGATCAAGAAAAGCCTTCTTGAAGATCTCACAAGTCAAAGGACCATCACTCAAAGGCCTATTATCCCTCCATTGCACAAACTATGCTTGAGCCACATCCTTGAGTTGATAAGTGGACAACTTATCCTTTTGACTAGTTGAAAACGCCATAACCAAGAGTATCTTATAAACTTCATCAATAAATTCTTGGGGGTCTTCCTCGACCTTCGACTCGTAAAAGGTAGGAGGGTTCATTCGAGTAAAGTCCCTTAGACGGGAAGCCATAGTAGTGACTTGTTGATGAGGACGGGGTACAAGCTCCAGGTTGGCTTGGACTGTCATAGCTTGGGCTTGAACTCTAGAGGCTTGAGCCAATTGGATTAGGGTAGACCTTATATCTTCATCCATCAAGGGTGGAGGATTGACTGGAGCTTGCTCCATATTAGCATCTTCTTCAAGTGGAGGAACTTGTTTACCACGGGGAGAAGCTCCCACATTGGCAATTTCCTCTTCAAGTCTTCGCGTTGCATTCCTTCGAGTTTTCATTCTTCCTATAAGCACAACAATTAAATATAGATGCAAGAAACACACCATAATAATACTCTAATGGCACGATATAAGATTTCCAAGAAAATGAGAGTTTCCTTGGCATCATGTAGGTTCCTACCTATAACTGTGTCACGCTTTACAATTATGAACACAAACTTACACACACGTGGTTGAAAGAGACATTGACTCAAGATAGTTCAATCTCATGCTCTGATACCAAGTTTTTCATATCCGGGTTTACAACCTAGATGTAACCGGAGTCGTTGTCCTCTTTGAGGATAAGACTAGCCTCTTAGTTTACATCATCACATTCATAAATCGAATTTAATAGATAATTTAAAACTTTTATTAGTTCGACTTGGAGGTTTACATAGACGTCTACACACACACACACACACACACACACACACACACACACATATATATATATATATATATATATATATATATATATATATATATAAGATAGAACATAGTCTTAAGGATTGTCTCATCTCATCTCATCTAAATGATCATAGCAATTTGGGCATAGCCCTACATCAATGTAAAGAAGCCACATATATGCTCATAAAAAATCATATTCAACTAAAATAGAATGAACATAAAAGTATTAGAAAACAAAGAAACTCCATAAGAAAGATATTACCAACGCCCTCGAAGAGTGAGGACCTACCCACTTTGATGATAGAGAATATACAAGCCTCCTTCAAGTCATTTCGAATGAGCCTTCATCGATAGGAACCTAAAATGTTTGGGAAAAGGAAGAAAATGGGGTTAGTACACCACTTGTACTACGTATGAGACCATATGCACATATAAGATCAAATCATGCTAAAAAGGGACTTTTTATAGAGTATGCATTTTCCCTTAAAAACCATTATGCACATCCAACAATACCATACCAATCAACATTTCTTATTTATATAGTCATAGGCATGCTCCTCACAATACTACAACTTTCAAGTCTAGTCAAGTCAACCTTTCATATCATGTAGATAGATACATACTCAATTAACTCCTTCATCAAGTCATATCTAACCATAATCATGAATAAGAGTACATTTCATTAGAACAAAGCAAGACAATTACCCATGAACATCTATGAAGTCAACAAATGCAATAAACAAGCAAAGCCCCATAACCTTACTCAATCAAGCGACCCTATAAAAATCATGACTAACACCCTACTTCACATAACATGACATTTAGATATATTTTCATCTTACTTTAACAACATAACCCAACACAATCTCATAAGTGAACTAATCAACATATCGTATCAACAATTTGCAAGTTCATCATATACATATTATATATCATCATAAACATAAACATACATAAGAACATCCTCCTAAGACTCCCCTCAAGGCTAACTAGTGCAATGCTTAGGTAGAGTCTCATACCCCTACATAGACTAAGCTAGACCCCTTAGGTTATCATAGTTAGAATTCAATCCTTCAATTCATTTTACCTTGTGGGAACATTTTCTCTAACCCACATAGACCACATGAGCTAGTTTGGAATCCGGTGTCATAAAACTCTACACCGAAAGAAGGTTGACTACTTGCCAAGGAAGTATCAAAAATAAAACGTAGCAACTTGGTGGATCCACTAGCTAGTATTCATATGGGGGCAACATAGTTCAAAAACTAGGAGATATAGTTGGGACCCTCTTTATGCTCCACGCATTGTAGTTTCTAATCTTAAGAGTCCTTTAGTGCTCCTACCTTTCTTATGTGGGAAGGGACACTCCTCAATCTTGTTCACTCGGTGCTAAGATAGAGTCCTTTTTTGAAATGTCTTTAAGCCTTTAATTATCAATCATAACTTTGTTTAGGTCATAGTATCTACCACTCGTATAATCACCATCATCAATATCTCAATAATAATTGTATGAGCATAAGTCCTTTTATTACAATTCATATAAGTGAGGTTAGCGCATTAGCATTTCATATCATAATAATGCACATTGATAGTCATCACCATCCTTATAACACATATACCTTAATCAACCTTACAACGTAGTCAAGACATTTTAATTTAACATCATACCACCATATCAATCCTAATACAAGGCTTACTCCAATATGACATCATGACTTAACCACAATTAATCACCAGTGGTAGTAAAAGATAGAAATTATAAGACTTACCAAGTATCCTTCATAGTTCATCATTTAGGCCTTACCATAAACCCTAAATTCAATCAAATTTAAATGCACCACATTATAATTCAATAATCAACGTGATAATAAGTCTAGAAGAGTTACTACACCATAATTCAATACTAAATAAAGCTTAAGATAAGATACTTAGGTTAATTATCATAACCTAGATCACGTTTCAAGAACAAGTATGAACGGCTACAAATCATCCTAATTTGTTTATAATTAGTTTAACAACATCATCTAATAGTGATTTAAACAATAATCAAGTCAATTGAATCAATGCCAACCTTATTCACATCAAGATCAAATCTAGAGTTAAGGGTTAAGGGTAATGTAATTCAATTTAAATCAAATCATCACAAATTATCATAATCAAGTTAAAATACATGTTGATATATTCATTATATCCTAAATAAAACATAAACAACTCAGTACATAACATCAAATTCGTAATTGGATGAAGTCTACTTGAAAACCCAACTTGAAGAAATACTTTGGAGGAGCAGTTTGAGGAAAGAAGTTTCAAAGGTAATTAAATAACATACCTCAACGTTTATAGTGAGTTCTTCCCTTAACAGCCCCAAATCCTTCCCCTAGCTAGTCTTCTATGGTATCTTCCAATAGAGAGAGAAAGAAGAGAGAAGGGAGAGAGTTTATTTTGTGAGGTGTGTTTGATTAACTTAATTAGACTCCCTTAAACCCCTAATTAACCACCTAACCCCTTAACTAATTAAATTAAACCAACTTAAAAACGTTTAGGAAAGTTGCAGGCCCATCAATGAGACCTCGATCGATGGGCTGTTGGTCCATCGACGACCAGGCCTCCATTTTGTGCTGCACAACCGTCGTTGAGTTTAGAGACTGTTCATCTAAGGGCCTCCAACATTTTGGCTAAGTGTGGGATGATGGTTGGAATCGACTCCCCGTCGATCCACACACGAGCCATCTTCTGCCTTCCGTGGTTGCACACTGCCTAGGAAGTGTTGCCTCTTACGTGCTAGGGTCCTCCTCAAGGGCCCTTGGTTGGTCCTTGGGGAGTGGTACCCAGATATTTCAACCATGAACCATATAAAACACATGTTATACACCCTTACACCTGATTTCATTAATTTATGACTTCTAAAAGCTCGTCAAATAGTCTTAGGCACACTGATACCTCCTAGAACTAGTTTTCGAACGTCATGGACGTTCTTGGACGTTTTGGTTCCTAAACTTCCTAGATTACCTATATTCTTTAAAATAGGTCTTAAAACAGCGTTTAAAGCCCATGAAACCTATGTTAGTCTTTAAGACTTGTCTTGGATTTTTGAAATGTTACAAATTGATTTTCATTGCAATATTTCGAGAATCATTTTATTCTGACAACATCAAGGTACATCATGTTTTGCACTTTATTAATAGAGTACAAATAAATTTTCCTCCAATTAATGTGCATGCCAGATACCTTAAAAACAATATATACTAAAGCCACCCTTAAAATTTTGGGTTGTCCATCCTCAACATCACATAAAATAAGAGTATTGTCTAGACATCTTTATCTCCATGTCTTCCAACCTTGAACCACCCAACCATCCCCTCACCTTTGCATTTTCTATCATTCTATTCATACCCACCATTACAACTAAAAAAATGGATATAAAAGGGTCCCTATTAAAATAATATAGGAATTCAAAAGTTAGTTGATCAATATACTGAATGTTAGTTAAACTGTTAGTATAATGGAATCTATTAGATAGAATAAGTCAGTTAAGATGTATTCTTCATGAATAGTTGTAATCATCAGTTAATAAGAAAAATATATGAAAAATATACATTACTTTCTCTTCTTCTCTTTATTTCTCTCTTCTGTATTTATTTTGATTGATTAAATCCTCGAGTTCTCTCATGGACAATCTTACAATCTTCGAATCATTAGGATTTCTGCAATCAAAACATTATTCAGTCACATTGGTATCAGAGCTTAACGTTCCTTGACGATAATGGTGAAAGGAAGTCGTCAAGTTGGAGAAACTAATAATGACAATTCTGTAGAAGAAATTGGGGATTTATGGGATATGATGCAAAATCTGGTAACAGAGATGAGGAATTTAGCTAGTAAGATCTCATCCTTGGATAAATTAGATCATGAAGTGATGGAATTGACGAGTCAGATTTCAGTAGACAATCGTACGGGTAGTGTTCCATTGGGACATGAGGTCTTGTGATGGAATGATGGTTTACGGGTTCCTAAGGAAAGAGAAAGAAGTCCTCTCACAAGTAATAATTCCCAATTGAACTTCAATAAGTGGTCATGAATGAAGTTCTTGAGGTTTTGGGAGGAAGATCTTAGGTCATGGTTGTTCAAAATTGATCAATTCTTTCCATGGAGAATGTTGGTCATGATGAGAAAGTTACAGTTCCAACCTTGCAATTGGAAGGGGAGGCCATCTAATGGCATTTGCCATTCTTAAGATATAGACCATACGTACAACCACCCAATTGGGGTGACTATGTGAGGGAATTAGTTGAAAGATTTGATACTTATTTTGACGATCCCATGGAGGAAATCAAAAAGATCAAGCAAAGGATTATCAATCAGTGTTTGAGAGAAACTTGACAAGGGTGAATTTGTCACAAGAAAATGCTATTTACTGTTTTATTGGAGGTCTGAAACCTGAGTTGAATAGGTTTATTTCTCTATAAGATAAGAAGTTTTTCACTATGCTCTCTGAATATTTTTCAACCAAAATCAGAACTCTTTCTCCTATCTCTAATTAGGAATAAGATAAAGGTACATAGTTACTTAAATCTCTATCTTACGCTTGGATTATTCAAAGGAATCACTAATTTTTCCATAGTTGCATTTTTGAACTTCCAACTTTTGTGTGTGAACTTGTAGTGGACCGGCAGAATGCTGATCCAGGAATGCGGAGCGCCAAATCGCTTCTCTGATTTAACCTTCAGTTTATCTCACTAAGGCTTGTAAAAGGATAGATTTTTGCCCGATCCAGTCTGATTTTGTTCTGGTTCCAGTTCTGGTATATTTGGTACAGATTGAACCATAATGAATTGTTCCGATAGGGTAGCGGTACATGTACTGAAATGGAACCCGGGTTATTACCCGGTTGATCCGGTTTGGTAGACCCGATTCCTGTTCGATACAACGGTAATTTTTTTCTTTGTAACAGGCTAATAGCTATTTGGGCCTTCCAGTTGTTAGGGTAGGTCCCAATAATGACTAAGGATTAGCCCCCCACCCTCTACAATATCCCTTACCGCTCTCTAACCCTTAACACTATAAATATACCCTATTTTCTTTCATTTAGCTCACAAATTCATAAACTATTTCATTAACATCTTACAAAATCTCTCAATTTTCAATCTCTCATAGTTGTTGTTTTGTGCTATTGACTTGGAGTTCGGATTTCGGAGGTCTTTTTTGAATTAAATTGTTAGCTTCAATTGACAACTCTCAATTTTGACTTTTGGTTATGCATCTACTTTTATGTAGATGTTCGGTACATTTGTTCCAATTTTAATTTATTTATTTGTTTATTTATTAAGTTACTTTATTTTTTTGTGATGTTATCTTCCTGTTTTTTCTCTCAATAGTTAATATTTTTAACTTAAACATGATTTCAAAAAGAAAAGGGGGTAAAAGACAAATGTCTCAAAAAAAAATAAATCAAGGAAGAACTTGTAGTTCTAGTTCTAAACATTTGCAAACTAGATTTAGAATTAACATTGATGATTATACTCATGTTAATGAAACTTCTTTTATGTCATGACCAATATTATTAAATATTAATAATTTAATATATAATTAGACACTATAACTATATCAAATTATTAGTACTCAAGCAACTTCACCGTAGGCCGATTTGCTAGCTTTTACTGTTCACCCAAAACCTAAAGATTAATGTAAGAGGTTCACAATTCCAGCTATTTGATTTTAGTTTTAGTTTTAGTGTTGTTGAATTATTTTATTTTAGTTTTAGTTTGTAATGGTAAGTTTTAGCATTTGCAAATCAGTAAAGGTTCGTAATTTGATTAACATGAAAAAATTCATACTATGTTTTGGTGGCAACATGTAATTATACCCTTCGTACTATATTTTCTCTTATTGATGCAACTTCTCATTATCTTTCTTGTTTTAGTATATCAAAACATTTAGAAAAGTGAGAAGTCATAATATTTTATGGACATTTCTTATTAGGTAAACTTAAATCGAACCGATAATGATAAAAAAATGATACACCTAAAATGGATAAAGAATATATTATTGGTTTGTTTTTCGGTTACCATGTTTAAAAACCGAAAACCGATAAATCGAATTGATAATATATAAAATCGAACCAAACCAACCAATTCACGTCCCTAAAAAAATAGGCACTATTTTATAATTTTATGAAACATGTGGTAATATAATGAGTGTCACTCCAGAAAATACTTCTAATAATTTAAAAATAATTGATTATTTTAAAAAATGCTGATTATGTCCAATTGATAACGATTCTTTTCATATTTAGTATGCGACACATGTTTATAAATTGATAGTAAAAGATGGTATTTCTCGATTGGAAAATTCTTGTGAAAAATTTAGAATTGTTTCTTATTGAATTTTTAAACTTAGTATAAAGACTACAACTACAGAATTTAAAATCGTTGTAATGATTGTGGGCTTACATAAAGAAAAGTTCCAAAAGAAGTATGCACTACATTAAATTCTTTATTTGAAATGCATGAAGTCGCTTCTGTTTATCAAGAGTTAATACAATTACTTTTAATGCTCATAATGCGAATTCAAATTAAAGAATTAACTATGAAAATTGGGAAAATATGAAAGTGTAACGACCTGTTTAGTCGTTTTGAGCAGCAGAATTAATTCTGGAAAAACTGGCTGGGACAACGGGTGTCACGACGGACCGTCGTGGTCACGACGGCCCGTCGAGGAGGGTTCGTTCCATGACACTTAGAATTCTTAAATTGGGTACTGAAAATTGACTCTCTGAACTTCGTGACGAAATGACAGGACGGACCGTCACAGGTGTGACGGACCGTCATGCATCATTGATGGAAAATTGGGTCTCGACCCTTTGCGGCCAGACGGCGGGGCGGACCGTCGCAGCGCCGACGCCCATCACAGTCGCCTTGATCCCGGTCGAGAATCGGATTTCTTTCCACGTTTTAAGGGACGTTTTGGACTATTCTTTCCTTAATTATAAAGTTTGAGGGTCAATATTAATAAATCTAATTACTTGAGGGTTAAAATAGGTAACCTTAAGTTAATTAGTGGGTCATTATTACCATCTTTCATTCCTAATTATATAGAATTAGGGTAAAAGAAAGAGGGTTTGAATAAAGAAAAAGAGAAAAGAAAAGAGAGAGATAGATTGATCGATTGAGAGAGAGAGAGAGTCGAACGAGGAAGAAGAATATCAAAGCTTGGGAAATTGCTTGTTGATTCCAATTCTTCGGTGAAGGTAGGTTATGGTTTCTCTTACGATATTCGTAGTAAACTCTTAATAGTGAATGATATGTATTGATAGTATTGTGAACCCTTCTATATGCTTAAATTGTATGCTTGCATGAATATGATTATGAAATTGTTAATAAATAAGCATGATGAAGCTATTGAATCCCAAATCTTGATAAAAACCCTAATTCACTTGTTAATGATGATGCCTTAGTATGAAAGAAGGCTTGATGAATTAGGGGATCGGGTGCCACGTTCCGGTACCAGGATAGAATGAATATGAGGATCGGGTGCCACGTTCCGGTACCAGGATAGAATGAATATGAGGATCGGGTGCCACGTCCCGGTACCAGGATAGAATGAATATGAGGATCGGGTGCCACGTTCCGGTACCAGGATAGAATGAATATGAGGATCGGAGTGTCACGTTCCGACACCAGGATAGAATATGTATCGGGTGCCACGTTCCGGTACCAGGATAGTATATGAGGATCGGAGTGCCACGTTCCGGCACCAGGATGGAAATAGAGGAGCGGAGTGTCACGTACCGACACAAGAGGAAGAAAGATAATGAATCTTGAAAGATAATGAATATACTCAATCTAATGAACTTAATTCCCAAATGAGTATGGTATTGAGGCTTGAGTCCTCATGTGTGAACTCGGTTGTAGTTATTGATGAATTTATGTTGTTATTGCTACATGTTGAGTATTGTAGTTGATTTACATTATTATTGATATATCCGTTCCCTATTTTGAGTTGGCCGATGATATCTACTCAAGACTTGTGGTTGTAATCGACCCCCTACTTTTATGTTTTCTTTTTGTTATTTGTGCAATGCAAAGACAAGCGTTCCGTCAACTTCAACTCAACAAGAGATCTAGCCGCCTTCACTACCTTCGAAATTCGGGGTGAGCTAATGCGTCTAGCTTGACTGGGTCTTCTTCTTCAAGTCTTGATGCCTTGAACTTCGGCATGGACTAGCTAGTAGTTGTTTTAGCTTCTTAGACGCTTTTAGTTTAGCAATTTGAGATAGATGTTCTTGTGATGATGACTTCCAGATTTTGGGGATAATAATAATAGTTTTGAATTGTTTTATTAATGAGTTAAGTCTTCCGCATTACTTACATTGATATTATATTGAAATGTTAAGGTTTAGATTGGTTGGTTCGCTCACATAGGAGGGTAAATGTGGGTGCTGGGCCGCGGCCCGATTTGGGTCGTGACAAACTTGGTATCGGAGCATTAGGTTCGTTGGTCTCATCACACAAGAACAGGTCTAGTAGGGTCTTAAGGAACGGTAGGGGGACGCCTTTACTTTTCCTTGAGAGGCTATAAGACTTTAGGAAAATTTCACTCTTTCATTCTTCCTTTCGTGCTACTACTTGAGTCCAATTGGTATCTAGGCAATACGAATTGGTATCTGACCATCTTCACTCTATTTCGCAGATGGTTAGAACTAGAGCCACGACCGCGCCAACAACAACACCGGCAAGACAAGAAAAGTCTGAGCCAGCCACTGGGGCTGTGGCTCGAGGGAGAACAACGACAAGAGGCCATGGTAGAGGTCGTGGGAGGACGTTCTCTAGAGGAAGAGGACGAGCACCTAGCCCATCTGATGCTAGGGCAGTGACTCCTCCACCGACTGAAGAGGTAGTAAGAGAGGGGGAGGACGGGGTGAATGAACAAGCGCAACATGAGGAATTGCCACCCCAACCTACCCCAGAGATGATCAATCAGGTTCTCGCTTATCTTAGCGGGTTATCTGATCACGGTCAGGCACCTCCAGTAGTTTCTGCACCAACACCTCCGGTTTGAGGTACGACATGCGGCTACTATGGCCCTCGCATGGATGCCTCATTAGAGATAGGCACATTTCCACGCTTGACTCTTTGGACCGATAATGGCAAGCGATCGGCCACGAACTTTTCAAGAAGTTCTTGAAATTGAAACCTCCAGTCTTCAGGTGCGTAATCGAAGATGCTTATGATTTTTACTGGTTGATTGTCATGAGCTACTACACAAGATGGGGATAGTAGAACGGTTTGGCGTTGAGTTCGTAAGCTATCAGTTTCAAGGGAACGCCAAAATGTGGTGGCGATCGCATGTCGAGTGTCAACCGACTGAGGCCACGCCCATGACTTGGGCATCCTTCTACTCGCTTATGGAGAAGTATATCCCAAGGACTTTGAGAGATAGAAAAAGGGATGAGTTCTTGAGTCTCGAGCAAGGTAGAATGACGGTTAACACATATGAGGCTAAGTTTCGTGCTTTATCAAGGTATGCCACTCAACTGCTTTCAGTCCACAAGAACGGATCCGCCGTTTGTGAAGGGTTGAGATCAGAGTTGCGGATTTCAGCCTTACAGGTAGCGGCTACGGCAACATCTTTCCAAGAGGTGGTAGACTTTGTGATAGAGGTGGAAGGAGTGAAGCCAGATGACTTCACCACTACATCGACATCAAAAAGGTTTCGAAGGGAGGTGAGTTTAATGGTTCTCACTCCCAGAGGACGAGCTCGGAGGTTACTCAAGTCGACCAATTCAGTCTTCACTCTGATCGTAGTTGGGGTCCACCTCGAGAATGGTCAACACTACTCAGAGACCTATGCATGAACCCCGAGAGTGTTATGGATGTGGGGAGGTTGGACACATTAAGAGGTATTGTCCAAACCAGAGTTACGTAACCCCAATAGCTAGAGGTAGAGGTGGTCATGGTAGAGGCCGTTTTTACGGAGGACGTGGTGGTCGAGGTAATGGTGGTCACCAAAGCGGCCGAGGAGATGGGAAAAGCTGGAGCCACTACTACGCAACCTGGTAGGGCAACGGACCAGACGCAGTAATGGGGCCCATTGTTACGCTTTCCCTGGGAGATCTGAAGCGAGGCGTCTGATCTTTGTCATCACGAGTAACCTTTTGATTTGTGATTGCATGGCTTCCGTATTGTTTGATCCTGGATCCACGTTTTCTTATGTATCTTCCTCATTTGCTAATGGTCTAAATCTACATTGTGAATTACTTGATATGCCTATTCGTGTTTCTACTCGGTGGCGAGTGTGGTAGTTGAAAGGGTATATAGGTCTTGTTTGGTGAATTTTGTGGGAGCAACACTTATGTAGATTTGGTTATCTTAGAAATGGGTGACTTTGATGTAATTCTGGGTATGACTTGGCTTTCTCCGAATTTTGCGATCTTGGATTGTAATGCTAAAACGGTGACGTTAGCCAAGCCTGGGACAGATCCGTTAGTGTGGGAGGTGACTACACTTCCAATCCGGTCGGATCGTCTCCTTTCGTCGAGATAAGAAAATGGTTAGTAAAGGGTGTTTAGCTTTCTTGTCATGTCTTAAGGATGACTCTATTCAAGTTCCTTCGATTGAGTCGGATTCGGTAGTAGGTGAGTTTTTGGTGGTGTGCGCTGCAGATCTTCCTGGTATGCGGCCAGATAGGGATATTGACTTGCATTAATCTTGAACCTGTACTCGCCCCATTTCTATACCCCTTATAGAATGGCTCCCATGGAGTTAAGAGAGTTAAAGGCACAACTTCAAGAGTTATTGAACAAAGGCTTCATTAGACCAAGTGCATCCCCTTGGGGTGCTCGGTTTTGTTTGTGAAGAAGAAGGATGGGAGTTTTCGGATGTGCATAGACTACGGACAACTAAACAAGGTAACCATAAAGAACAAGTATCCTCTTCCTCGCATTGATGACTTGTTCGATCGATTACAAGGTGCTTGTGTCTTCTCTAAGATTGATTTGAGATCCGGTTATCATCAATTGAAAATACGAGCAACGGATGTGCCAAAGACCGCTTTTGAGCGAGGTATGGGCATTACGAATTTGTAGTGATGTCTTTTGGTCTTACGAATGAATGCCTGCTGCGTTCATGAGCTTGATGAACGGGATTTTTAAGCCATATCTGGATCTCTTCGTGATCGTATTTATTGATGATATCTTGATATACTCTAAGAGCAAGGAGGAACATGAAGAGCATTTGAGAATGGTATTGGAGACGTTGAGGAGAAAAAGCTCTATGCCAAATTCTCTAAGTGTGAATTTTGGCTAGATGCAGTGTCCTTCTTGGGGGCACGTAGTTTCTAAGGATGGAGTGATGGTAGATCCATCTAAGATTGAGACAGTGAAGAATTGGGTGAGACCCACTAATGTGTCGAAATAAGAAGCTTTGTTGGGTTAGCTAGCTACTACCGCCGCTTTGTCAAGGGATTCTCTTCTATTGCTTCCCATTAACGAACTTGACCAAGCGAGAATGTCCCATTTGTATGGTCGGTGAATGTGAGGAAAGCTTTGAAGCTTAAGACCTTGTTAACTACCGCACCAATTCTTACCTTGCGGTAGAGGGTAAAACTTCATTGTTTATTGTGATGCATCCTATTCTGGTTTGGGTGCAGTACTAATGCAAGAGAAGAACGTGATTGCTTATGCTTCAAGACAATTAAAAGTGCATGAGCGTAACTACCCAACTCATGATTTGGAATTGGCCGCGGTAGTGTTTGCACTAAAGCAATGGAGACACTATTTATATGGGGTTAAGTGTGAGGTCTACACGGATCATCGTAGCCTTCAGTATGTCTTTACTCAGAAAGACTTGAACTTGAGACAGTGGAGATGGATGGAACTACTAAAGGACTACGACATCACTATTTTGTATCATCCGGGGAAGGCGAATGTTGTGGCAGATGCTTTGAGTAGAAAGGCGGGAAGCATGGGAAGTCTAGCTCATTTGCAAGCTTCTAGACGCCCATTGGCTAGAGAGGTTCAAACTCTGGCTAACGACTTGATGAGGTTAGAAATAAATGAGAAGGGAGGATTGTTGGCTAGTGTGGAGTCGAGATCTTCTATTCTTGACAAGATTAAGGGAAAACAGTTTAATGATGAAAAATTGATCCGGATCCGAGATAAAGTGTTGAAAGGAGAGGCCAAAGAAGCGACAATCGATGAAGAAGGTGTTTTGAGAATCAAGGGAAGGGTATGTGTACCGGGTTGATGATTTGATCAACACTATTCGTGAGGCTCATAGTTCAAAGTATTCTATACATCCGGTGCGACCAAGATGTACCGTGACCTAAAGCAACACTTTTGGTGGAGTAGAATGAAGCGTGATATTGTTGACTTTATCGCTAAATGTCCAAATTGTCAACAAGTAAAGTATGAACACCAAAGGCCCGGAGGAACACTTCAGAGAATGCCCATTCCTGAATGGAAGTGGGAGAGAATTGCAATGGATTTTGTGGTTGGTCTTCCAAAGACATTGGGTAAGTATGACTCCATTTGGGTGGTTGTCGATAGGTTAACTAAGTCTGCTCATTTCATTCTGGTAAAGGTGACTTACAATGCAGAAGTTAGCCAAGATCTATATTTCAGAAATCGTTCGATTGCATGGGGTTCCACTATCCATCATATCAGATAGAGGTACGCAGTTTACTTCTAAGTTTTGGAAAACATTGCATGCGGAATTGGGTACTAGGTTGGACCTTAGTACTGCGTTCCATCCTCAGACCGATGGTCAGTCTGAACGAACGATTCAAGTGTTGGAGGATATGCTTCGCGCATGCGTGATAGAGTTTGGTGGCCATTGGGATAGCTTCTTACCTTTGGCAGAGTTTTCATACAACAATAGCTATCACTCAAGCATTGATATGGCCCCATTTGAAGCATTGTATGGGAGGAGATGTAGATCTCCCATTGGTTGGTTTGATGCATTCGAGGTTAGACCTTGGGGTACTGATCTCTTGAGGGAGTCAATAGAGAAAGTGAAGTCTATTCAAGAAAAGCTTCTAGCGGCGCAAAGTAGACAAAAAGAATGTGCAGATCGAAAGGTTAGAGACTTGGAGTTCATGGAGGGTGAACAAGCCTTGTTGAAGGTTTCACCTATGAAAGGGGTGATGCGGTTTGGCAAAAGAGGTAAGCTAAGTCCAAGGTATATTGGACCATTTGAGGTACTAAAGCGAGTAGGGGAGGTGGCTTATGAATTAGCCTTACCTCCAGGGCTGTCCGGAGTACATCCGGTATTCCATGTGTCCATGTTGAAAAGATACCATGGAGATGGAAACTACATCATCCGTTGGGATTCAGTTTTACTTGATGAGAACTTGTCATATGAGGAGGAGCCTGTTGCTATATTAGATAGGGAGGTTCGCAAGTTGAGGTCGAGAGAAATTGCATCCATCAAAAGTCAATGGAAGAATCGACCCGTTGAAGAGGCTACTTGGGAGAAGGAGGCAGATATGCAAGAAAAATACCCACATCTGTTTACAGATTCAGGTACTCCTTTTCGCCATTGTTTGTCTTCTTTTGATCGTTCGGGGACGAACGATGGGTAAATTGGTATCTATTGTAACGACTTTGTTTAGTCGTTTTGAGCAGCGAAATTAATTACGGAAAAAGCGTTTGGGACAACGGGTGTCACGGACCGTCGTGGTCACGACGGCCCGTCGAGGAGGGTTCGTTCCATGACACTTAGAATTCTTAAATTGGGTACTGAAAATCGACTCTCTGAACTTCGTGACGAAATGACAGGACGGACCGTCACAGGTGTGACGGACCGTCACAGGTGTGACGGACCGTCACAGATCATTGATGGAAAATTGGGTCTCTGACCCTTGCGACGGACGGCAGGACGGACCGTCGCAGGCGCGATGGCCCGTCACAGGTCGCGCAGTCCCAGTCAGAATCGGATTTCTTTCCACGTTTTAAGGGACGTTTTGGACTATTCTTTCCTTAATTATAAAGTTTGAGGGTCAATATTAATAAATCTAATTACTTGGGGGTTAAAATAGGTAACCTTAAGTTAATTAGTGGGTCATTATTACCATCTTTCATTCCTAATTATATAGAATTAGGGTAAAAGAAAGAGGGTTTGAATAAAGAAAAAGAGAAAAGAAAAGAGAGAGATAGATTGATCGATTGAGAGAGAGAGAGAGTCGAACGAGGAAGAAGAATATCAAAGCTTGGGAAATTGCTTGTTGATTCCAATTCTTCGGTGAAGGTAGGTTATGGTTTCTCTTACGATATTCGTAGTAAACTCTTAATAGTGAATGATATGTATTGATAGTATTGTGAACCCTTCTATATGCTTAAATTGTATGCTTGCATGAATATGATTATGAAATTGTGAATAAATAAGCATGATGAAGCTATTGAATCCCAAATCTTGATAAAAACCCTAATTCACTTGTTAATGATGATGCCTTAGTATGAAAGAAGGCTTGATGAATTAGGGATCGGGTGCCACGTTAGGTACCAGGATAGAATGAATATGAGGATCGGGTGCCACGTTAGGTACCGGGATAGAATGAATATGAGGATCGGGTGCCACGTTCCGGTACCAGGATAGAATGAATATGAGGATCGGGTGCCACGTCCCGGTACCAGGATAGAATGAATATGAGGATCGGAGTGTCACGTTCCGACACCAGGATAGAATATGGATCGGGTGCCACGTTCCGGTACCAGGATAGTATATGAGGATGGGAGTGCCGCGTTTCGGCACCAGGATGGAAATAGAGGAGCGGAGTGTCACGCATCGACACAAGAGGAAGAAAGATAATGAATCTTGAAAGATAATGAATATACTCAATCTAATGAACTTAATTCCCAAATGAGTATGGTATTGAGGCTTGAGTCCTCATGTGTGTGAACTCGGTTGTAGTTATTGATGAATTTATGTTGTTATTGCTACATGTTGAGTATTGTAGTTGATTTACATTATTATTGATATATCTTTGTTCCCTATTTTGAGTTGGCCGATGATATCTACTCAAGATTTGTGGTTGTCTTGACCCCTACTTTTATGTTTTCTTTTTGTTATTTGTGCAATGCAAAGAAACGTTCAATAACTTCAACTCAACAGTAGATCTAGCCAGTCTTCACTACCTTCGGAAATTCAGGGTGAGCTAATGCGTCTAGCTTGGACTGGGTCTTCTTCTTCAAGTCTTGATGCCTTGAACTTCCGGCATGGACTAGCTAGTAGTTGTTTTAGCTTCTTAGACAGTTTTAGTTTAGCAATTTGAGATAGATGTTCTTGTGATGATGACTTCCAGATTTTGGGGATAATAATAATAGTTTTGAATTGTTTTATTAATGAGTTAAGTCTTCCGCATTACTTCTGTTGATATTATATTGAAATGTTAAGGTTTAGATTGGTTGGTTCGCTCACATAGGAGGGTAAATGTGGGTGCCAGTCGCGGCCCCGATTTGGGTCGTGACAGAAAGAACTTATTGATTAAGTGTTTTTTTTTATAAAGCAACAAATGCTATATCTGGTCAATATTATCCAACTATTTCTTCTGTTTTAATACAACATAACTGTGCTATTTCACCACTTGTTTTTTGATTGAAAAATTCAAAAAATATTTCCCCCCCTATTTCTCAAATCTGTGGCAGTTACTTTATCCAATCCAAATTACTAATTAAAACGTGTTGACAGGATAGTTGAAAACTTTTATGCAAATTTAGAAATTGAAGTTGATAAACTTCTAGTGTTATAGATTGTAAAGAAGCATAATAAAAGAATCTAGAGATTTGTATAATACATATATAAAGCTATAGAAAACACTGCTTCAATAGTTGTACCTCCATGTCGTAGGCTTGAAAATGATGATTTAGATGAGTTTATGGATGATAATCTTGATTTTAAATCATCTACCGTTAATGATTTGGATTTTTTCAAGCATGAGAGAAGATTAGGAATGATCAAGGATAACCTTAGACTCAAATTATTTGTATCGTGGAAGAATCGTGAAACATAATTTCTGAACCTTAGTAAGGTTGTTCGAGATGTACTAGCGATTCAAGCATCACCAACACCTTTGGAGCAAGCCTTCAGCGAAACGAGATTTATGATTGTAGATCATTAATATTCATTAGCAAATGACAATTTGAAAAATATCCATGTTTAAAGATTGAATCAGTGACGAAAAAGAAATATTGGACTGTCACATTTAAGTAGCCAAATTAAATAAGAAATAGATGAAGTATTTTGTGGTAATAGTGATGATGAATGCACAGAACGACAAATACAAGTTCCAAATAATGTTTCTTTTGAAATGATACAAATTTATGAAAACAATTTGAAAAAAAATTTAATTATAAGTACAATATTCAATACCTAGTTCAAACAAAACCCTCCCTAGAAGGTAGTTGCGTATATTATGTACTCTTTCTAGTATTTCTATTTGTAAAATTTATTTCTTTAAATAAATATACGACTATTAGCCTTGATTTTTTTTTAAAAATAATCTCTTATATTTAATGCTTGTCATTTTATAAATTTAATTTTCCACTATTTTAATATTAGACTAATATAAAATTGAATTTTGAAGTTTAAAGTTTAAAATTGAATTTATAATTTATAATTAAAATTGGATTTAAAGATTAAAGCTTACAAAAAGTTTAACGTTTAAAGATTTAACTTTAATGTTTCAAATTGAAGTTTTATAAAAATTTAAAGATTTAGTTAAGAAATATTAATAATTTAATTAACTGTTTTTATGAAAAATTAAATAATTTAACTATATATTATTTAATTTAATAATATTAAAACATAATATATATATATATATATATATATATATATATATATATATATATATATATATATATATATATATATATATATATATATATATATATATAAAGTAACAATTACTAAAAAAATTACCGAACGTACGAACCGGTTGAACCCAATTTCGGTACGGGTACCAGTCTAAATTGGTAGGTATAGGATCAGGCTGGAATTTCCCTGAAGTTTTGGTAAAACTTGTTCCATTAGTTCCTCCCGGTACCGGCAAAACCGGTCCGATTACGAGCCTTAGTTCTTACAGGAGCATCTGCGCTGGAATCGGCGAGTTGCCGATCAAGCATTGTACCACGACCAATTGCAGCGACGGTACTGTGGCAACTTTGCTCCTTTCAGGCTAGCATTTAGCCGGTGAGACGCCCTTTGGTTCCTGCGGGATTCTAGTTCCTTCACTGGTGTGCTTTCGTGATTTTTACCTTCAAAACCATCAAAAGTGCTTTTTGTAAAGAATGTCTGCATACATGAGAACTAGAACCTAATATCACCTCAATTAGCTTTAAAATATGGAAGAAATTCATGAATTTGAGTCTAATGATTCGGTAAAATCCCATTTAATCATTACCTTAAATAGCCCTTCGTACCTAGAATGGTTTTCCTTGTCTTGTCCTGTCGGTGAGACTAATTCCCATAAACAATTTGTCATTCATCAAAATGCTACACATGAATCAGTTATATAACCTAGGCTTCCCAATAGATGATGATTTGAAATTTACCTTGTTGGGGAGTTGTTTGGAAGCTTTGTAAGGGCAGGGAATTAGAAAATGCAGGTGTATGGCCTCATTGGAATGGTTTAAATATGCCTCGTCTCTTGGAAGCTTTGTGCCTGGCTTCAATTCTTGTTCTTGGTATGAAGCATCTAAGGAATCTTCCTTAGCCGAGAAGGCATTTGGTACCAGGCTCAAACCCCTTATTGTGTGTGCACCTTTGGAAGAATCTTCATAAATTTGTGCAGGAAAAATTCAAATGATAAACTTTTTAAGTCGTTGAAAACAGGATTTCAACGGTTAGAAGTTTCCTTTAGAAGTGATGGATAAATTGTTTATTTACTGAGAGTTGCAAGCTTTTGAAGGTAAGACTTGTTTGAATAGTCAAAATCTGCACCCCTTGTTTTGTTTCCAAACATTTCTTCATCCTGAGAGTCCATTAATTGTCAAATACCTTTATTTCAATCCCAACCTCCTTAGACACATAATTTGATAGCCCAAACATCAAACCAAGTATTTAGATCCTTCTTGAGCTGCGGGTCTATCAGAAACCACATCTTGATCTTCAAAAGGTAGGGTACCCTTCATAGGCCTCACTTGCGGATAACATTGGGTATGTTTTTGTGAACATCAAACCAAAAATTTCTCCCTTCCCATCATAAAGCATATAACTTAACTAAAACTCAATGAAATACGAGCATAACATGCAATTATTATTGCCTCTATGAACTCATCTTCTATGTAAAATTAACTGAATTTCATCGATTACAAGAAATTATGAGTCTCTTGAGTAAACAAATGGGTCCACTATGGTGCCTTTAAGATTTTAAATCATCATTGATATTTCTTTTTTAGCATAAAAACTCAGCACCGGTGTATCTCAAGGCAAATGAAACAAGAAAATTCTGCACATGACACCCTCAACTTCTGTAAGTTTCATCCTCACTCAGAACTGTCTACCAATGCTTGGTTCAAGGTCCAGTAAATTTGTGTTCCTTCTCATTTTTGTGAACGGGAGGGAATCTTGACTAAACTTCAGTAATGGCTCTTTTGAATGAAAGATAGCAGAAATTCTACATAAAATTTTCTCATAAGATGTGCTAAAAAAGTTAATGAAAGTTCAAGGGAAGGCGCTGCTCTTATGATAGTTTCCAAATCAAGTAAAACTTTTTCTAAAATCAAAAAGAAAACTAGTCAAAAACTTACCCTACTTCTGGGTGTGAACATCTTCTACCTCTGAAGGTCATTCAATAGAAGCTGTGCCTCCTATTCTAATAGCAGCCGTGGGCCTTCCACTAGTGGATAACAGGAAGGGGCAAAAACACAAATGCAACAAATAATTCATAAATATTGTCCTTTTGATTTTTTCATTTGCGATGTGTTACCCATTATCATGTATTGATAAGGTTATTCTCTGCGTTTAACATAATTGAATGACATCTCAAAGAAAATTAGAAGTAGACGAATTGGACAATGCACGTCTTAAGTGGATTGGAATCATGACCACATGTTATTGATATATTTAATCTTCTAGTAGTTTGCAATATAATTATGTAACTCTGCAATTGTTGACATTCCATTCAGGCAATAGCTTCAGCAAGGGAATATGCACCAAGTGGACGTCGGATGAAGGTAAGGCAAACGCTTGGTTTGATGGCTCCTCTTGGATCACCATTTCATCCAAAGTAACACGTCCCCGTGACTCTGGGATCTCTTGCATGTAGTCCATCTGCTGATAATGCTATGAAGTAAAACTCTCATGAGGCATAGTATTCTGGTACTAACAGCTAGGTATAATATTAAATGTTCCAGGAAAGTTTTCGTCCAAAAGTAATGTGCCTCAATGATCAGTTGTCTGTAGTCTACTTGTTGATGATGCTTGAAGTAAATATGTAGGACTGATTTGTCAATCACAATCATGTTTGGGATTGATATAGTGATTATTGTTGATGCTAACATCTGGAATATGACATATACAATATTCTGAGAGTGTTTTAATCTCAAGTGACATTCTGGTGACTCACATACTATCTATGGTCAATTTGTAACTAGACCCGCTTCTCAATCTATGAACTTGAACATATTTGAGCATTATACGTTTGTGATTGAGGCATAGTCATACTAGGGTCAAACCCCTTGGATATTTTTTAGTTCTTGACTTATATTGAAGTTGAAAAATATTTTTGAAAAATAGGCTTTAAATTTACATTTTTGTCTAAAAAGTTTATTTTTTCAACAAAAAGATTGTTTTTTTCAACAAAGAAAATTCTAATTTTAAGTTAGAGGAAAGTTTTGGAAATGGTTTTCTCTAATTTTCTTAAGGGAAGTCATTTTGCTTAAATTTGAGGATAATGTGTTGCTTTGGAAAACATTTTTCTAGATGCCAAAATCCATATCCCTAACCCAAACAATATGATATATGGAACCTTTTGAAATCATTTTTCTAGATTTCAGACAAAAAACAAACTAACCCTTTAGGCGTAAATTTCCCTTTTTCCGCTCTAGGATGGTGCTCATTTGGAAATCAAAACATGACCACTTGACTTATACAATCAATATAGGCTTAAAAAGAATAGAGCCATTGTATACCAAGAATAACATCAAAATATAACATAAAAATCTCTAGAAGATCGACATGAGTGGCTCTATGGGATAAAGAGACAATAATTTCTATACTCCTTTAGCCACCTTAAATTCACCAATAATAGAAGAGCCAGAACACATCTAGAAGAACATCAAACCTCATAGCCATATATGCAATTATAAAAGACAAGGTAGCACTGGTATCAAGCAAAGAATAAACATCAAGATGAAAAACTTTCAACGTACCAATAAACAGATTAAGAAAACCCTCTTGATAACAATGATTTTGAAATGCATAGATTCGGTTTTGCTTTTGAGAACTTGAATCGAACCTCTAGGCAGTTCTTACCTACCATTATTTCCCTTTTCAAGTGTATATAAACAATCTATTAAGCGGTGACCACTCTTGCCACAATCAAAACAATTATCCGTGCCCATGAAGTTATTTCCTCGATGACTCTTGCCATATATTTGGCATGCATGAACCAAAGATAATTTCCACCACCATTTTTTCCTTGAGGTTTAGGGTACCCTATCTTTGTTAAACTTAGGAACCTCCACATTGAAGGAACCTTGAGAGAAAAATCTTTGTAGGAACCTAGAACGATCATGTCCATCGGACCTTGAATCTGAGAAGTGACCATAGCCAGTCTTTCCCTCTTTGCCTCCTTAGACTTTTCCTTGAGTTTCTCCATTTTAATATGTTGAGAATGAATCATTAGGCAACAAATATATAGTTCCTTAATAATCATTGTGGTACGACATTCCTTAAGCACTATTTTAGACACTCTCAGAACAAACTTGCCCATCTTTGCCCTAGAGTTGATAACCATAATAGGAGCATACCTATACAATTGAGGAAACTTCAAGGCATAATCCTTATTACTAATGTTTCCTTGACGAGGATTGGTGAATTCAAGTACCTTTCCTCCCTTATGTCTTGGGGAAATAACCCATGAAGGAAAGCAACCTTATTCTTTTCCCAATCAATAGGACCCGCATTAACCGCCCTCTCTTACTTCTATTGGTTGAACTGAACTTGAGAAACATTATAAAGTTTATCTTCACCCAATTTTTCCTTTTCAATTGGCGTCACGCCCATGATAATCAAAACCTTATACACCTCATAAATGGCCTCTTAGAGGATCCTCTTCAACCTTAGAACCACGAAACTCCAGAGGATTCATCTGAGTGAATTCCCTTATTGTAGTTGCATCCATACCCACATTTTGATTAAGGGGGACCGTATCCTCTCTATTGGCTTGAGCCAATACTTCAAAAGTAGCTCAAAACTCTGCATTAGTCACTTATTTAGACAAAGTATCGGTCAAAACTTAAAGAGCTTATTGTCCCATATTCTCCCGCATTCCTTTTATCATATTCTCTTCGAAGGTACATATCCTAATAATTAGCAGATAAATATTATAAGAGAGACATATAGAGTTACACTATCGCACGAGTTTAGAGTAATGAAAGAATTGGAGTTTCCTAACCATCTTATAGCCTCTCATTCCTAAATGTGGTGTGCTTCATACTTATGAATAAAACTCTACTCAACGTGGATTATGAGACATCCTAGGACCTTTTTAAACCTTGTTCTCTGATACTATGTTTGTCGTGACCCAAAGATATAAAGATGATTATCTTCCGTTGACCATGGTTTTATGACTTATGTTTTCTAACTCCTTTATATCATGTTTTAGCTTGGTCAATTGCATGTGGTGAAATTAATGTACCTTTTTAGAACTATTTAATGCATAACTATCATACTTGGTACATTGTTTTGTACTAACACATACTCTTGCTTACACTTTCCCAAAGGTATGGTTCGACAATCAGGTTTCTCAATTTCGTGGCTAGTCGTTCAGTTTAAGGTTTCCCATGCTTTGGTGAGTCCTCATGCTTCGACGACGAATTTTCATTGTTTTAATATCATTCATGTATTTATCTTTATTTATCTTTTGGACATGATGTATGGGCTAGGTCCAATTCCATTCTATTTTACTAGATGGTATATTGAGACAAGTATCTTAGACTTCCACTTTTCTTTATAAAAAAATAATAAACTTGGTCTATTGTTTTACTCTTATTATTCTATTTTTTATGTTATGAAAGTTTAGTGGATTTATTGTGTTCTTCGGGGTTTTATACGCCATGTTAATTCTACGGGGTACCCCTAGGTCATGAAAAACTTTGTAATTAGAGATAATATTTAGAATGGTCCTAGTATGTCTCGTAAGCCTTGTAGTAGAGTCTTGTTCATGAGTGTTAAGAGAGCCACATTATGAATGAGAGGCTACAACCTGATTAGGAAACTCCACTTTTTTCATTAATCCTAAATCGTGCAACAAAGCTAACTCTATAAGGTCTCTCTCCTAATCCTTATCTGATGCTCTACATGATATGTATACTCAATGAGCTTATGGTAGAAGGAATGTGAGGGAGAATGCGGAGAAAGAAGCTCCTCCCTAAGCTTCTCAAGTTTCGGTCGATCCTTTGGCTGAAAAAGGAAGTAAGGCTGAGTTTAGTGCTACTTTTAAGTGTTGGCTCAAGCTGTGATGGCCAAAGCCAATAGAGAGGTTGCATTTCCCATGAACCTATATGTGGGCACAACAACATATAGAGTGATGGAATTCACTAGGATGAATATTCCACAGTTTCATGGTTTTAAGGTTGAGGAAGATCTTCAAGAGTTCATGTAACAACTCTAAAAATGAACTAGGATGAATTAGATCTTCGCTTGTGATTTAAGGGATCCTAAACATTTAATTTAATATTTAAATGTGTTTATTGTTCAGTTCGGTTGAGTTTGGGATAAAATATCAAGGAACAACCAAGACGTCCGAAGACTAGTCATCTATGTGCTTGTGTGTGCCTTAGTGTTTTGATGGAAGTTAAGAGTGTTGTTTGAGGTCTAAATCGGTGCTGAATGACCCTATGACTTATATGATCATGTTTTGGGGTTTAAAGTCCGTCTAAGACTCCACCAAAGACTCACGAGGGGCCCTTGAGAAGGGCCCTACCTTCGAGTCAAGAATCTGCCAGGCAGCATGGTTGACGACCCAAATGATGGCGCATGGATGTATCAATGGACCGCCAGTCTTGGGCATCGACCAGGCCTGATAGGCGTGCAACTTGTTGAGATGCATACCCAAATAAAGGACCCCTTTGAACGGTCATCATTCCATTTTTATCCATCGTTGTGGGCATCGAATGGACAACTGCAAAAGCTGTTAAGTTGCGACCAACTTATGGGTGATATGGTAAATTCCCCCAAGTATTTTTAAGTGTATGGAAGGTTGTTTTAGGTGTATTTAGGTATTTTAAGAGTATTAACTTGATAAAACCCTCATTTAGACCCTATCACTAAAGTCAAAACCCATTCCCTCCCAAGTTCTATCTAGAAATCCCCATGGAAACGCAAGGTCAAAGATGGAGCTAGGGCTATGGATTCCAATGGATTTCTTCTTCAATTCTCTTTGGATTTCTTATAATAAGGTACAAGATTTATTTATCTAAGGTTGTATGTCACCTCAGAGCCAATTTCAAAGTTATATCAAAGTTTATGAAAAAGTTCAATTTCTACTCTAAGTCATGGGTTCTTGCATGAAACACTTTCGAATCTTGAGATATGATGTTATTGATGTTAAATTTATTTTTTCCAATGAAAATCTACATGAACCCTTGATCTTCTCAAATCTCTAAATTTTGGTTATGAAGTGGGTTAATTGCTTATGATCTAATGTTGATAGAATTGAGTTTAGTTTATGTTGTATTATTGATATCTATGGTTATCCGTGCTATTATATTGTGAATTGTTGGAGATATTAAGGAATGGTGGTATTGGCTATTGGAAGATAGTAAGTTTACCTAATTCTCTTGTTTAATGTAGAATTGATATAGAATTGCTATTGTATGGTATGGTCCACTTATGGTGACAATGCTTACTTGTTCTTATTGTGATCATGACCTTGTAGGCATTATTATGTGAATTGTAGCATGATGTTAGGGTTCATATGAAGGTATAATGTGAAGTAATTTGACTATGTGTAAGGTGTTATGGTATACATGAATGTATAAAGTGAAGGATGATGTGATGTATGTGTGATCTTGTATGATGTGGATGTAATGTTATTGAAAGTATTTCATCTCTAATGGTTGCTATATGATAATGAAGGACTAAAAAGAGTCCTTATAGAATGATGTTGTATCTTGTGTTAGTAGACTTAGTTGTCCCTACTTAGTACATTAATGTATTGCAAGAGTGTATGAATGAAAGTCTAGGATCATAGACCTAAAGTTGGTGCTATTCGTTAAATGAATAATGAGGTATTCTAGAGTATTTCTTGAATATGTAGACCTAAGCATCGTGCCCCTTATTTATGATTTTGGAACCCTAAGTGAATGTGAAACCTTGAATATCAAGTGAAGGTAAATGATGAGTCTTGGATCGATAGGCCTATGCCACGCTTTCAAGAGGAGTCAAATGATTAATCCTATTGAACCTTGATTGGTAGACCCTTGAGGATCCCATCTTGGAAATGGTATTATGGCTCGGTAGGCCGGAAGATGGAGCCCTGTCTAATACAATTATGTGAATGAACTTACTCTATAAGAAACAAGGAAAAGAACTTAGTGGATATGCTTAAGGTTGTAACTCTAATCGAGTAGGAGACTATAGTACAAAGAAGCGTTTCGATATCCCCTAAACCATGTGCCTACATGAGATGTGTCCTAGTTCTATCCTTGGTAAGTAGAACACGTTCCACGGTGTAGTTTCTTTATGATATCGGATTCCATACCTTGCTAGTTTGGTCTATGTCGATTAATGCCTATTCTCATCATGTGGGATGTGCACTATGGTATTGGATAGGTTCTACAACATGCGGGTAGTGGAATGGGATTCTATCTACACATGGCACGAGTAGGACGTGTAGATGCTAAGATGAGTTCCCTAGGTCTTCCAAGACCATTATGTGAGGTCCCCTATTTGACTAGTTATCTCTTAAATACTTTAAATGAATAATGTTCACTTAGTAAAGATATGTTGAATATAATGATTCTTATCTAGGGTAGCTTTGAGGGTCACTTAGGTGTGCTTGAAGACGGTGTATGGGCGGTCTCTTCATGTCTTACTCAAGTGAGCCGTAGAGTAACTTTAGGTAGAGAGTCTACATGATGAAAAATATTACTTGTTGAATATGGAATGAAGTGCTATATGTTGATACTAGTTGGATATGTCTTATATGTGATTGTGAACTTGTATTATGTCTCTTAAATTCTTATGATGAAGGTTTTTATTAAAATGTCATGAATGCATATTTCTATACTAATGTCTCTTTTTACATGGTTTTTGCACGGCTTCCATACTTAGTGCAATAAATGTTCTAACCCCATCTTTTCCCTTTTGACTAAATTGTAGGTAATAGGAAGTCTTGGTATGCCATGGATGATGGATAGGTTTCTAAGGGTTGAAGATGAAGTTTTGGTGAGTCCTCATCTATTTGAGAATGAAACACACATGTTCCTTTTTATGTCTTCTAGTCTTTATTTCAAGTCTTATATGGGATTAGTCCCAAATGTTGTACTCTAACGTATTAGATGGTTTATGAGACATACATGTTGTAAAGAAAAATGTTTCTAAGTCTTCCGTTTTGTTATTAATGAAAGTATTCTTCGTGTGTGAAGAAAGTTTTTAATTTGAGCTTATTTTGAGTATCATATGCAATGAATGATCCATGAGGCTTATATGAGAGCTCTGAGAGGTCGACTACATTGTGTGGTGAATTGGCGGTGCTCTCGGGTTGTTACATTTTATAGATGAGATCTAAAAGGTTTTGATAATCAAGGGAGTCACGCTGGTGAAAAAGGCTGAGTTAGCAGCCTATCAACTTAAGGGTGTGGCTCAAATTTGGTTCCATAAATGGAAATGAGGGAGGCCGGAAGATGCAGGTCCTTTTGATAGGGAGAAGGTTAAGGCTGATTTTCTCGATATGTTCTTTCCCTTAGAGATGAGGGATGTAAGTTGATTGAGTTTCTAAACCTTCATCAAGGAAGTATGAGTGTGAGGGGATATTATTTAAGGTTCGCACAATTGTCTAAATATGATCTAACATTGGTTGCTTATTCAAGGGCAAGAATGAGTAAGTTCGTTTCTGGTGTGTCTGAAATTGCGTTTAAAGAGCAGCGAACCGCCATGCTCATTAATGTCATGAACATCGATTGTCTCATGTCTTCATTCGCACGAAATTGAGGAGAAACTTCTAGAAAAGCATAGAGAGTTAAAGAGGGCTAAGAGTAGTGATGGCAATTTCTGTCATGCAAGGTTTGATGGACATGGTCGTCCTATATTTCAAAAAAGTATTCCGGTCAAGGTTACCCAATGTTCCTCCTACGTTCAACAAACATGTCTAACTTTAAGACTCAATGTCATGACCTGAGCCTACACCCTAGAAGTGACATGACGTACTTGACCCCAAAGGGCCTCATACAAGCCTCATATCATTCATAACATTCAATATAAGGAAAATGGTAGGGAATTAAAACTCATTAAAAACCATATAATTGAAAATACTCAATTAAAACAAAGTGGATGTATACAATCTGACATGACAATCTAACTAATACTTTCAACAAAAGTAGGGTCACATCCCTTTACATTCGAGAGTCTTAAACAAAGTCTAGAAATAATTACATGAAAGAAATGGAACATCAAATGTAATTCTCCTTGATCTATGAGGACATAACACTTCACCTTGAAGTATCTCAAATCCATGATTGAACTAGAGAGAAACCAACTCACTTTTTGGAACCTACACTTGTAGTAAAACAAGAGAAATATGGGTTAGCACATAGAATTACTGAGTATGATAGCCATGCAAACACATGCTTAAAAAGGACATTTTCTTTAAAAATCATGGTATATGCTAAATATAGAAAAACTTTATGAACAAAAGCATAAGAGGCATAATATACAAAGATAACCAACATACAAGTCATTTCTTCAAATTTGAACATAATCAACATATAATCCATCTCATAACATTAGAGCCTTCACCTCGAAGTAACCCCAAATTGAAGCTATACCTTATGCAATGTATGAATAGCGTCCCATACCTCAATCCACAGTTCCACAGTAAAGTACCCCATTCAGGCCAACAAAAGTAAAATTAGCATTCTTCCTTTCCATCTTTATACAATACTCATACATATGAAACAAACCTTTCACAAGGCATTTCAACACTTTAGGATCATCGTCTGGGGAACCGTAAGTCATACTTGTGCAATTTATGAATAACATTCCATACTACTACTTACACTAAGTAATCCTTTGAAGTCACCAAATACAAGGCACATTCATACTCAAAAGTCATCACAAGGAAAGTAAAGCATAAGTACAATCCAAGTAAAGCATGCATAATCACATTAATAATTTCAGCCAACATTCTTAGTTAGCTTAATTAAGATCACTTTCATTCATTAAGAGAACATTCACTCATTAAGATAACTTTCATTCATTGGTCCAGTAAGACCTTAGAGATCTCACTATAACCCTCTCAAAACCTACTCGTGCAATGCATGGATGATATCCCATAATACCACCCATACTTCATAGAACATATCAAGAAACCATAATGCATATTTCAAATGATGGGAATAAACATTTAACTGACATAGACCATCAAAGCTAAATAATGGAATCAGTGTCATAAACCGCACACCGTGAAATTGTGGTCTACTAACTAAGGTAGAACCAACGGTATTTTGCTTTGGTGGATCCACTAGCCATCCTATGTGGTCACATAGTTATGGGATAGGAAGATGTTCATTGAAACCCATGCCTAATGTAGGGACAACTTCAATATTACCAAATTGTATCGGTCTTTAGCCTACATTCCCTAAATGTATTTCCTTCATAATACATTAGAGTACTTGAGAGCGGTACGAGCATTAGGTCTACCAACTCTAAATACATTACACATGAAAGGACAACCAACATTAGGTCTACCGATTCAATATTCATTAAAATAATAACTCATCAACATCCCAAGAAACATCCACAGACATTAGGTATACCAATTCAAGGTACCTTATTTCACACATGGAAGGGCTACTAACATTAGGTCTAACGATCCAAGGTTTACCATTCATTACTTTCTAGACTCATCATGAAGGGCTACCAACATTAGGTCTACCACTTCAAGACATAGCCTTCAATACTTTACCATTCATTTGTGACAGGGATACCAACATTAGGTCTTCGGATTCAAGATCATTACATTTATACATTCATTCCTCATGTAAGGTCTACCAACATTAGGTCTACCGATTCATGGTCATTGAGTTAATGTACATTAACAACACTAGAAAAAGATGCCTAAGTCTCCCAATTCAAGACACATCAATTACCAATACATTCATTCATTCAAGAAAAGGATGCTTAAGTCTACCATTTCAAAATATAATAATAAACATTACACTCATTCACACAAGATTAAAGGTGCATAAACCTTCAATCACAAAAATATATCATTCGAAGCATGATCATTATACTTTCACTCAATTCACATGAATATGCTTCTCAATACACTCATACAAGAATCCTTCATACTTTGTCTTTCAAGGCCATGATCACAAGTCACAAAAAACACCTAAATTACTTCATTAAACATAAGTAGTAACTTGATTCAATAACTAGATCAATATAATGCTTAAACAATTGTATATACTTCGTAATTCAATCATTTCCTAATCACAATTCACAACTTAAGAATTTAGGGGAAAAAATAAGTTCATAGGAGAAATCATATTAATTAATCAATAAGTCAACATTTTATTCATAATTAATCATATAAAAGACTTTAAAATAGTTTTGGAATCGAACTGATGCACAGATTGAAAATTAGGGTTGTTGAGGAACTTTGAAGACTTGAAATATCTTTGAAATTTGATTCTCGAAAGAAACTAAGTCAAGAATCAATAAAAACATACCTCTTGGGGAAGCACTCCATGAAAATCACTTGAAAAAGTTGAAATCTTAAGCTTGATATCTTGAAGCATTGACCTCCAATCGAGGTTTCTAGAGAGAGAACTTTTGGAGGGGAGGTAAGGTTTCTAATTTGGGTTTTAAGATAATGAATTGGAAATAATGTTTTAATACTCTTAAAATACCATAATTAACCCAAAATACTTGTCCATCGACTAATAATTTATTAAACCTCCCTTGCCTTAGTCAAATCAAACGAGAAAAACTAGTGGGGGCTCATGACCACAACCCACGTATCGCGGGTGGGACCACGAGCCATGCTGGCTGTCCGTGTTTGGTGTCTGAAGAATGCTCTTGGGGTCTTGAACTACGGAGGATATCCAAGGGGAACGGAGAGACCTACACGGCGTGGAACCCATCCATAGGTGACTCTCAATTTTTGCAACATTCAACTTTCATTGAGGTCTTGGGGGTTAGGCTAATGGTCTTCCTAAAGGACCCCTAGGATGGTACATGGGGAGTTGTACCTTGATGCTTGACCACCTAAGCTCGGAACAACATTTTACATTTCATTACAAAATAAAAAACTCAAACACACACTAGTTAAGCTCTATTTCACTTACTCATTTTACATGTAACACATATAACACTTTAAACACATTAAGCGGTTAATACTTAAGAATAGCAGGCCCATAACACATGCAACATCATAAACAATGCACAAAACTAGAAGGAAAAATAAACTCCACATCAATAATCACAATGCAACAGAATATAGTAAGAACTACATCCAAATAATCATTATGGATGAAAACTTCAACATTTCTCATTTCCTTGGAGGAACTTCCTTCTTAAACTCAAATCATGATCATCACAACATCATTAGGAATAATATGAAATTAATATCAGAAGCACATTTAAGAATGTTCAAGAATTCATCTCATGAAGCATATAAGCAACTCACATTGAATGTACATGAACATGAGGAACATAAGTCATAAAAACTCATTTTATCATTTAAGAAGAATTTATCAAGAACATGCACATCATAAGGAAGGCATGAAACACATAATCACTCATGAATCCAAAAATGAAACAAGCTACAGGAAAATCTAGGTCTCAAGCTTTTATAAGAATAGAAGGAAAGAGGTAATGATATCAAAATTCACACAACTTTACTATTTAACATACTATACCCCACTTAGGAGTAAATCGAACTAAGGCTAATCATGAAATATTCAAGTACTTCAAGACGAAATTCACAACTAGAAGGAAATCATCAACTTATCGGTACCTTTACCCGAAAGAACATCTCCGTCCTTATTAGCTTGAAGCACGTAGAAATGGTTTCTCCTTGGAGCATTAAGATCCGGTTCATTAGGAGAAGATTACTTGGCCTTCCTTCTCTTTGCCTTGAGTGTTGGACAATTTCTCATCTTATGAATTTTCTTTCCACCCCTAAAGCAACCATGTGTGCTTGCTAGGTACTTTCCCAAATGTTGCTTCCAACACTTGGCACATATAGATCTTTCAAAATAATAACCACCTCCATTTTCTCCTTGAGAATTAAGGTTATACAACCTATCCCTGTTTACCATTGAATAATCTTGGTTGTAGAATCACTTTTTGGACTTTGGTTGACTTTGTTCATCGGACCTAGACCTTTTTATCTCTCTTTTATTCCTCTCAAGTTTAGACTCCTCCATATAGATTTAGCATGCACCATGAGTCTAGAGATGTTCATGCAATCATAAAGCATTTCCGAATGACACTCTTCCTTAACTAGGTCGTATACAATGGTCGCAAACCTACTCATCTCACCCCAAGGGTTTGTCACCAAAGATGGAGGATACTTAGAAAAGGGGGTAAATTTCAAGGAGTACTCTTTCACACTCATGCTACCTTGCTAAGGTTGATAAACTCTTCCACCTTAACCTTCCTTTTATATCGGTGGAAACACCTATCTATGAAAGCTTTCTTACACATTTCCCAATGTATAGGACCTGCTGCAATCAGACTATATCCCTTCCATTGAACGAACAAAACTTGGGTAACATCTGTCAAATGGTAAAATTTAAGCTCCGCTTTTTTTAAGAAGTCACCCCCACAACTTTGACTACCTTATACACCTCATCCACGAACTCTTAGGGATATTCTCCCACATTAGATCGTCGAATCATAGGAGGAATCATATTCATAAGATTCCTCAACCAAAAAGCTATAGTTTACCATAGGGTTGACATGAGCCTTAACAACCCTAATAGCTTGAGCCGTCATAGTTTGGTCTTGAGTAGTTATTACTACTTGAGCCATCATCAAAAAAGAGAACCTAACTTATTCATTGGTCATAGCTGGAGGATCAACCAACACTTGATTTCCTTGGGGATCTTGCTCGTATTGAGGACCTTGTGGATCTTGAGGAGGAACTCCCTCATTCACTATCTCCTCTTCCATCCTTCTTGTTGCAGCCCTTCTTGTAGTCATATCTGATACACACAAAAGAAAGATTAGGAAAATGACACTTATAGGGATAAACTCTATGGCACGACTCAAGAACAATAAAGAAAGTGAAATTTCCTAACTTCCTATAGACTCTAACTCATAGATGTGTCGTGACTCACACCGAAGAACAAGACTCTACTAGACGTGACTTGTGAGAAATAAATCCTAAAAACCATTCCCAAAATCATATGCTCTAATATCATGTTTGTTAAAACGACCCAAGCCTACAATCCTAAAGTGACATGTCATACTTAACCCCAAAGGATCTAATACAAGCCTCATATCCTTCATAACATCCGATATAAGGAAAAAGGTACTAAATTAAAACTCATTTATAACCATACAATAAAAATACTCATTTAAAAGAAAGCGGTAGTCTACAATATCACATGACCATCTAATTAAGACTTGAAGCAAAAGTAGGGACACGACCTTTTACAATTGTGAGTCTTAAGCAAAGTCTAGGAATAGTCTATTACATAAAAGAAATTGAACATCCAAAGTATCTGTCCTCGATTTATGAGGACTTACCACAGTCTTGGAGAATCTCAAGTCCAAGTTTGAACTAGAGATAAAACAACTCATTTGCTGTAACCAACACTTGTAGTAAAAAAAGAGAAATATGGGTTAGTACAAAACATGCTTAAAAAGGAGTTTTTCTTTGAAAATCATGATATATTCCTATATGAGAAAAAGATCATGAACATAAGTATAATATGCATAATATACAAAGATAACCATCATACAAGTAATATATTCACATTTGCACACAACAAAGATATAATCCATTTTATCACATTAAATCCTTCACCTTAATTAACCACAAAGCTATACCTTGTACAATGTATGAATAGCGTCCCATACCACCATCCACACTAAAGTACCCATTAAGGCCACCAAAAGTTAACTTACCATTTTTCCTTTCCATTTTTACAAAATACTCGTACATAAGAGACATAAACATTTCATAAATAATTTTAACACTTTAGGACCATCTAGAGAAACCCTAAGTCATACTTGTGCAATGTATAAATATCATTCCATACTACTACTCACACTAAGTACTCCCTTGAAGTCAACAAAGACAAGACACATTCATACTCAATAAGTTATGACAAGAAAGGTAAAGGATAAGTACAATCCAAGTAAAGCATGAATCATCTCACCAAGCATATAAGCCAACATTCTTCATTAGCTTAATAAAGAGAACTTTAATTCATTAATCACATTTATTGTTTAAGACAACTTTCATTCATTAGTCCATTAAGACCTTATAGAACTCAATATAACTATCTCAAAGCATACTCGTGGAATGCATGGATGGCATACCATACTACCACCCACACTTAATAGAATTTCTCAAGCAACCATAATGCACATCTCACATGATCGGAATAAGCATATAACCGACATATACCATGAGAATAAATTATGGAATTTAGTGTCATGAAACTCACACCGTTAAAATGTCGTCTACTTGCCTAAGGTAGAGACAAGTGTATTTAGTTTAGGTTGATCCACTAGATATCCTAAGTGGGCACATAATTATGGGATATGAAGATGCTCATTGAACTCATGTATAACGTAGGGTGATCTTCTTCTTACCAAATCCTCTTGGTTCTTAGCTTACATTTCCATAGAGTATTTCATTCACATTACATTTGAGTGCTTGATAGGGCTACCAACATTAGGTCTACTGACACTAAATACATTATACATGAAAGGGACACAAGCATTAGATATACCTATTTAAGGTTCATGAAAAGGATAACTTATTGACTTCTCAAAAAAGGGCCATCAACATTAGGTCTATCGATTTAATACCCCTGATTTCACACATTGAAGGGATACTAACATTAGGTCTAACGATCCAAGTTCTACCATTCATTATTTTCTATACTCATCATGAAGGGTTACCAACATTAGGCGTACTGGTTAAATACATAGCCTAGAATAGTTTATCATTCATTTATAACAGGGCTACCCACATTACGTCCACAAATTCATGATCATTACATTCCTTCATTCATTCCTCATCAAAGGGCTATTAACATTAGGTCTACCGATTCATGGTCATTAAGTAAAGGTAGACTAAAAACACAAAAAAGTATGCCTAAGCCTACCAGTTCAAGATACTTCAATTACCAATACATTCATTCATTAAAGAAAGTATGCCTAAGCCTACCAATTCAAGATATAATAATCAACATTACTTTCATTCGCACAAGAATAAGGTTCACAACCATATCAATTAAAAGTGTACAATACATTGAAGAAGACCCTTCATATTCTATCATCATTATAATCATTATTTATGAGTGTTTAAGTGAGAATAAACCTTCATTCAAAACATTATTACATTCTAATTATGATCATTATAATTTCATTAAGTTCACTTGAGTATACTTCGTATTACAATAATACAAGAATCTTTCATTCAATGCCTTTCAAGGCCATGGTCACAAGTCACCAAAAAACCCTAAAATACTTCAATTAGGTATAAGTAGTAACATGTTTCATTAACTAGATCAATATAATGCTTAAACAATTCAATAAATTTCAAAATTCAATCAATTCCCAATCACAATTCACAACTTAAGAATTCGTGGGAAACCATGGATTCATAAAAGCAATAATCTTAATTTATCAATAGTATTACATTATATTCGTAATTGATAATATAAAATCCTTCAATTATTTCTTGAATTTAATCCATGCGTATATTGAAAACAAGGGTTTTTGGGGAACTTTGAAGACTTGAAATCATACTTCAAATTCGATCCTTGAAAAAAAATAAGTCAAGGATCAAGACTACCATAACTCTTAGTGAATAACTCCACGAAAATTACTTGAAAATTTTGAAATCTTAAGGTTGAGAGCTTGAATCTTTCACCTCCAATGGAGGTTTCTAGAGAGAGAATTTTTGGAGGGGATATGAGGTCTCTAATTTGAGTTTTGAAAAGTTTAATTGGAAATGATCTTTTCATACTATTAAATATCATAATTAACCCAAGATAACTGTCCCTGAAATTAATAAATTGTATAAACTATTTACTAAACCACCCTTGCGTTAGCCGAACTAAACCACAAAAACTAGTGGGGAATCACGACCACCAAGCACCGACCGTGGGTGGCACCACAAGATGTCTTTGATGTTCGTGGTTGGTGTTTTAAATATGGTACTTGGATCTTTGACTTATGGAGTCCATCCACGGGGTGTGGATGCACCAACACGTGTGGACCCCATCCATAGGTCATCCTCAATTTGGGCAACATTCATGTTTCTTTGGGGTTTTGGGGGTTAGGATAAGTGTACTCCTTAAGGACCCTTACGGTTGTCCTTGGGGATTCATTCCTTTATGCTTGACCCCTTAACCCCTTAACTGAAGCTTGGAACAACATTTTACAATGCACAACCTCACAATAAACTCAAACACACACTAATTAGGATCTAGTTTCACTCACTTATTTTACTTGTCATTACACTCAAGGAGGGAATGGTAGTGGATCTTCTTTGCCCATGTATAATTGTACTAGGTGTAGAATAAAGCACAAGGGTAAGCTCCTTGATGACACAAATGGTTTCTTTGTTTTAGGTATGAGTTTTCATTAAATAAGGGAATTTCCAATGCTTGTTAACAAAGGGATATCAAGATCCTCCTAGTGGTTTGGGTCCCAATGCTCCTAACAGAAAACAATTCCGTGCACTTCAGACTAATAGTGAATAAGAGGGTTCTCCCGATGTGGTAACTAGTATGTTAAAAGTTTTCCAACTTGATGTTTATAATTTACTTAATCCAGGTGCTACCTTTTGTTTTTTTGTGATGCCATATGTGTCTATGACGTTTTATGTTCTTCCAGATGTATTGTTAGTTCCTTTTCCATTCTACATTCTTGTTGGTAATTCTATTGTTGCTAAGAGGTCCTATAAAAAGTATCCCATTTCCTTGTCCCATAGAGTTACTATTGTTATCTTGGTAAACTTTGATAGGCTAGACTTTGATGTTATTATTGGTATGAATTGGATGTAATCATGTTATGTTTCTATTGATTATAGAACTCGTGTAGTCAAGTTTCAGTTTTCAAATGAGCTTGTGGTACGATAAAAAGGGTAAATTCTAGGCCTTAGTATCAGTTTGTCTCTTTGTCTTAAAGTTAGAAATATAATTTCTATGGGTTGCATTTACCATCTATTAAGGGTGAGGTTGTGGATTCTGAAACCCTAACTATTGAATCGGTCCCCATTGTTAATGAGTTTCTACAAGTGTTCCCAGATACCTATTATTCAGCCTAAAAGGAAAATACACTTCGATATTAACCTTCTCCCATATATGCAACCTATTTCAAATCCTCCTTACCGTGTGTCTCAAATAGAACTAAAGGAGTTGAAAGATAAATTGAAATATTTGTTGGATCATCCAACCGATTATCTCCCTATAGGGTTATCCAGTTTTGTTTGTTATAAAGAAGGATGACTCTCTTCGTAGGTGTAGTGAATATCATCAATTGAATAAGGTGAACATTAAGAATAAGTATCCTCTTCCAAGGATATATGATTTATATGAAAAACTTCAAGGAGCAAATTATTTCTCTAAGATTGACCTTCGGTCGGGTTATTACCAGTTGAGGGTGACAGAGGATTATATTCCTAAGATGGATTTTCGAACTCAGTATGGTCATTATGAGCTTTTTGTAATGTCCTTTGCGTTGACTAATCTTTACCTTGACATGTTTTTTTATTGTGTTCGTTGATTATATATAGATGTATTCAAGAAGTGAGAATGAAGATATTGATGATTTGAGGATTGTGTTGCAAATTCTGAAGTACCAACAACTCATTGCAAAGTTTAGCAATTGCGAATTTTGGGTAAGATCCGTAGCTTTTCTTGGTCATATTGTTTCAAGTAAGGGCATTGAGGTAGATCCTAAGAAGATGAATGCGATCAAGAGTTGGCCTAGACCTCTAACTCCTATGAATATTACTAGTTTGTTGAGGGGTTCTCTTCAATTGTCTCTAATTTGATGACTTTGTCTCAAAAGAAGGCCAAGTTCAAAATGTTCAAATTATGTGAAAAGAGTTTCGAAGACTCAAAGTATAGACTTACTTCTGCTCCGGTGTTGACTTTGCCGGAAGGTTCCAGTGACTTTGTTACTCATTGTGATGCCTAAAGAACTTAGTTAGCATGCGTGCTTATGCAAAATGAGAAAGTTATTTCCTATGCCTTTAGGCAACTTAAGATTTATGAGAAGAATTGTCGTACCCATGACCTTTAACTATCGACATCTATTTTTGGCTTACAGATTGAAGGCCTTATTTGCATGGAGTTCATGTAGACATGTTGACCGACCACAAGATTTTACAATATGTTTTTAATTAGAACGATATAAATCTTCACCAAGCAAGGTGGATAGAGTTATTGAAGGATTATGATATGAGTGTTCTAAATTACCATGAAAGGCTGATAAACCGTGAGTTTACAATATTTTAGATACAATTCACTTGCAGTTTGGGTGTGTTTTGGGATAGTTTATAATTATAATTTAATATTATTTTGTGTATTCTTGAACGAAATAGGCTTGGATGCGGTTGATGAAGACATGAGCTGAAAAATGCAAAAGTGGTCACTCAAGAGGATTATTACGGACCGTAGGTCCAGTGTTTTGGGCCGTAGATGGAAAACAGTACGTCTTGGTTAGAAAGCTAATTTTCAATACTCAAACCACGAAGTGATAGGACAGGACATAGTCCCATCCATGGACTGTAGGTGGTGTATTTGTTTGAAGGCCCTATATTATTGCTCAAGTCTTGAACCATGGAGTGTAACAACAGAGTGTAGGTTGGCCAACGGTCCTTAGATTGAGTCCTCAAAAGAAATTGCATCAAAAGGTGTTATTTCCTTATTTTGTTTCCTAGTTGATTTAGGATTTGCTTTCTAAAAATGTTAGTTGTAAATTATGTTTTTGGGGTTAGACATTATTGTATACTTTTAGTTTTGTTTTTTTCGAATAATTTTGCAAATGCTTAGAAATTTAATTTCTTAAAGTTGGTTTATGCGAATTTTACTTTGAATTTGAATTCAAGTTTTCAATTCTCATCTATTCTCATTGTAAGTTCACAAATTCTTTTAAACTTATTATGAATTGTGAACCCTCAAGCATGGGTAACTAAATCCACAACTAAGGTTTTGGGAACTATAAACAATAAACAAAGTATGAACAATAAGTGAGTAATTCTTGAATAATGTTTCTGCATATATTGTTAATCCTTTCATTTAGAAGTCTTTTTTAATGGTGGCCAATGTTAAAACTCGCCTTGTTCTTATTTGCCTTAGCAAGGAGATAACGAATGAGAAAAGGATGTAACAACAAAGATTTAGTTAAGGATTTGCATTTATGTGATCATCTGATATCAATTGAAGTGAAAGTGAAAACTAAACAAAATTGGTACGATGTCTAATCCAGGGTGAAGGTAAGGGTTAGTAACACACACACCCGTAGTCTTACCAAGTTGCGAGGTAAAAGTTTCCCCTAGGATTACCAATTACGTAGGAATAAATAACTTCTCGACCTGGCATTAAAAACACTAGGATATGATTACTATTGTTAAGATTATTGCATTTAGAGCTTGCGGGGAACACATATTCTCTAGTTTCCATCTTATATAGATAACTCAAATTGTGAATCTTGTTTATTTGTTACTTAATCAATCAAATGAACAATTTGTTGCCTTATTTACTAAAACCGTGTTTACTTTGTTGGAAATAGTTTGACTAAAAAAATATATAATTTTGAGTTAATTTAAGCCTACACCATATTCCTCATGGGATCGACCCCAACCTATAAGTTGAGTTCTTTACTTGATAACAATAGTTTATGCTTCTTTTAGAGAGGTGTAATTTAAGCATATCACATTTTGGAACCGTTGCTGGGGAATATGACTTTTAAATTAAGTTTAACTACATTATTAGTCAAGTATTTCTCATTTTTGTTTTGTTTTAATTTCTACAGGTTCCATATGTAGTGTATGCAAAGTATACGGAGTTGAGGCAAACCCTTGACCCCCTACCATCCTAAACTAAGAAAGACTTTGAGAAAAATGACAAATCTAGGGGTACACAATAATCCAATAAAAGAGGTTTATGAAGATGGAGTTGGATTCTAGCCTCAAGGGTTGTTAATGTTCTCGTTCAGGTTTATTGTGGAAATCTTATCATAAATGCAGAAAGGGATCAATTTTCGCCAGCACTGAGGCTTCGTGATCAGTAAAGGACTGATTATGATACAGTTTGATTAGATGAGCTTATTGTTCACCCTCCTCTACCTCCTGCACATACACTTTTAGAGATGAGTATTCTTATACATGTCACGATCGAGGAGCACCCCCTAGAGGTAATCGGCGTCTTAGTCCTCGAAGAGGTCAAAGACTAGCCCTTAGCATACATCATTGCATATCATATGGAACACTTCGAAAATAAAAGAGTGTTCTAGAGCCTAAAATGAGTTTTTATAAGGATTACAAATTGGTGTAAGGTGAATTTTAATTAATATAAGTCATTTAGGAAGTCTAGAAACCAAAATGTCCAAGAGCTTCCATGACGTCCGAAAACTAGTTCAAGGAGGTACTAGCTTGCCTTAGCCTATTTGACTAGCTTTTAGGAGTCATAATATGATGAAAATTGGTGGAAGGGTGTCTAAAATCTATTAGAGTTAGCTCATAGTCAAAACGTATGGGCACGACTCCCCAACGACCAACCAAGGGCCCTTGAGGAGGACCGTTGCAAAAGGTGGGAAAAGCTATCAATGGACAATGTCACTAACGGTTGCCATAGACAGCTCGTGGTCCAATAGACAAGGAATTGATTGACTGAGTCGATGGACACTTAGAAAAATTCTTGAAGGGAATCTTTTGCAGAGTCTTTGAACTTACTAACGGATGTGCAACACGGAAGGGGGAGTGGTCTTTGATTGACCCACGATCCATCGATCGTAGTATCGTCTGTGGTGACTGATTTTCACTGCATGTTTTCACTTAAATTAATTAATTAGTTGGCTTAGTTAGGAAGTTAATTAGGTGTTAGGGGAGTTCTAATTAAGTTGGTTAACCCCCCTATATAAAGCCCTAACCTCATTGTCCTAACCTAAACTCTCATAATTCACAACCCCAAAGAAAGAGGAGGGTTTAAGGGCTACAAAGAGTGATGTTTCTCCATCAATATTCATCAATTAGTAAGGTATGAGATTCCTATCACCTTTGAGACCTCTTTCCTAAAAGTTATCATCAAATTGATTTCAAAACATGGGTTTTCATCTAATACGAATTTGATATTACGAATGGATTTATTTATGATTTCTTTTGGAAATTATGAATTGATTAACATGTATTTTAACTTCATTATGATATATCTTGATGAATTGGTCTAGTTTGTAGAAATAACCTTTACCCCTTAACCCTAGGTTATGATCTTGATATGAATTGTATAATGTTTGTCGAATTGACTTTGTTATTGGTTGAATTCCTACTAGATGATTTTATTGTACCAATCATAAATGAATTAGGGTGAAATATAGTTCTATAATTCTAGTTCTTGAGAAATTAATTAGATTATGACTTTGATCTATGTCTCTTGTCTTAAGCTATGAACTAGTTTTGAATTGTGATGTAGTGATTCTTTTAGCCTTGTTATCATGTTGGTCATTGAATTACGATGATGTTATACCCTAATTTGGTTGAATAAAGGGTTGATGGTAAGACACTAATGATGGATTAAGAAGGAGACTTGGTATGTCTTGTGATCCCTATCTTTTACTTCAAATCATGGTTAATTGTGATTAAGTCATGATTTTGTATTGGAGTATGCCTTGTATTAAGATTGATAGGGTGGTATGATGTTGAATTGAAATGTATTCAATATGGTTTAAAAGGTTTTGTCTAAGATGTCAATGTTTTAAGGATGGTAAATGATTTACCAATGTGCCTTATTATGAAGTGATATGTAATGTGCTAACCTCACTTATATGAATTGTAATGAAAGGATTATACTCATGCAGTTCTTACTGATCTATGATGATGCTGATTATGCAAGGGTTAGAACCTAGGACCTACACTAAGTTATGATGATTAACAAAGACATTAAAGACATTTCAAAAGGGACTCTAGCTTATTACCGAGTGAACTAGAGTGAGAAGTGTCCCTTACCACATAGGGAAGGTAGGATCATTATTGTACTATTATGATTGGAGACTATCATGCATGTAGCATAAAGAGGATCCCAAGTAATCCCCTAGTTCTTGAACTATGTTCCCCCCATAGGAAAACTAGCTAGTGGATCCACGTAGTTTCTATGTTCATGTTTTGGTACTACCTTGGCAAGTAGTCCGCCCTCTTTCGGTGTAGGGTTCAATGACACCTAATTACATATTAGCTCATGTGGTCTATGTTGTTTAAGGAATGATGTTTCCAAAAGGCAAAATGAATTAAAGGAATGAACTCTAACTAGGATAACCTAAGCAGTTTAGATTAGTCTAGGTAGGAGTATGAGACTCTACTTAAACATTGCCCTAGTTAGATTTGAGGGAAGTCTTAGGAGGATGTTCTTATGTATGAATATGCATATAATGGTACATGATATGTATATGGTGAACTTGCACATTGTTGATATTATATATTGATTAGTTTCACTTATAAATATGTGCTAGTCTACATTGTTAAAGTATAATGATATGTAATCTTAAATGCTATGTTATGAGAAGTGGGATGTTGGTCATGGTTCTTGATAGGTTACTTGATTGAGTAAGGTTATGGGTCTTTGCTTTGTCATTGCACATGTTGACTTGATAGGGGTTGATGAGTAATTGTCTTACTTTGTTTATCTTAAAATGTACTCTTATTCATGCTTGTTGAAGTTATAACATGATGACTAGAGTTGTCTTGATTATATTGCAAGTAGGTTGATATGTTTATTAACTTGACTATGCTTTGTATTGTTAGTCTTGTGATGTACATGCATATGACTTAATGAACATGTCTTATTTGTTGGTATGGTCTTTTTGAATGTGCATAACATTTTCAAAGGGTAAAATAACATGTTTTCATGAAAGGTCCCTTTTTAGCATGATTTGATAATATGTGTGCATATGGTCTCATACCTAGTACAAGTGGTGTAATAACCCCATTTAATCCTTTTCCCCAACATTTTATGTTCCGGTTGTGAAGGACTTTTGAAGACGACTTTGAAGAAGACTTAAAATTCTTAATCATCCAAGTTGGGTAGGTCCTCACTTTCCAAGGGCAATACCATTATCAAGCTATGAAGTTATTTTTAGTATTAACACTCTTATGTTTCTTTCCTTTTCATTTTGATACTAAAAATTGTATGACTTATATGTGGTCTTATTGTATTGATATATAGGCTAGGCCCAATTTGATCTATGAATGTAATGATGTACGCTAATATACTAGTCTTAGTCCTCAAAGAGGACGCCGACACCGGTTACGTCTAGGGGGTATTCCCAGATGTGATAAACATGGTATTAGAGCATGAGATTTAATATCGTTGAGTCGATCTCTCTCTCAACCATGTCTATTTCAATTTGTATTCGCAATTGTGAAGCACTCCACACTTATAAATAGGAATCTATATGATGCTTAGGAAACTCTCATTTTCTTGGAAGTTTAATATCGTGACTCTAGAGTGTTAGATCTTGTGATTTTTCATCTAATCCTCTTGTTCTTTTTATAGGAAATGAATACTCGAAGGAATGCGACACGAACACTTGAAGAAGAGATTGACAATGCGGGAGTTCCTCCCTGTGGTGATAAAGTTCCTCCTCTTGAGGAAGAAGTTAATGATAACCAAGCTCCGGTTGATCCTCCTTTGACGGATGGTGCCATAAGGGCTGCTCTTTTCCAAATGTACAAAGCCATTACTACCCAAGCACAAGCCATCACTACTAAAGCTCAAGCCATGACAATTCAAGCTAATCGGGAGGTTGTACCCCGAGCATATCAACATGTTTCTACCATGGCCTCTCGTCTAAGGGATTTCACTAGGATAAATACCCCTACATTCTATGGGTCCAAGGTTGAAATCTACAATATCCTTTATTCTATGGGGTTGACTACTAGTGAGAAGGCCGAGTTGGCCACTTACCAACTCAAAGGTGTGGCTCAAACTTGGTATGTCCAATGGAGGGACAATAGGTCATTAAGGGGTGGATCGGTGACTTGGTAAGTGTTCAAGAAGGTTTTTGTTGATAGATTCTTTACAAGGGAGAAGCGGGAAGCTAAAATGGTAGAGTTCATCAACCTTCGATAAGGAGGTATGAGTGCGCTTGAATACTCTTTTAAATTGACGCAATTGTCAAAATATGCTCCTTCTTTGGTTTTCGACCCTAGAGAAGAAATGAGCTGCTTTGTGATGGAGTGTCGGATGATTTGCATGAAAAATGTGATTCGGCTATGCTACATGACAATATGAAAATTTTTCATCTCATGGTTCATGCCCAACAAGTAGAAGACGAAAGAGCTAAGAGAAAGATTAGAGATGTTAAGAGGGCAAGATCTTTTGATGGTGGTTCTTCCAAGGGTATGCTTGAGATTCAAGAGAATCCTAGGTTCAAGAAGATGGTTTCAAGTCAAGTTCCTTCCAAGTTCCCTAAGGCTAGGGATAATAGGGTGTCTAACCCTAAGCCTAAAAAGGGAAGGGATACTAGTTCACCAACTAAGAAGCCAACTTGTGGAAAGTGTGGCAAGAAACACTATGGTGATTTTCTTAAGGGAACGCATAATTGTTTTAGTTGTTGAAAAAGTGGGCATAAGGTTTGAGATTGCCCAAATATTAGGGGGAAAAACAAGGAGAGTGGACAAGAAAGTGGTTCAAATCAGGCTCAAAATAAGAATCACTTTTATGCTCTCTGCTCTATGGGTGAGCAAGAGACTTCTCTCGACGTTGTGATCGGTATGTTGAAAATCTTCTCTATCGATTTATATGCCTTACTTGATCCCGTTGCTACCTTATCATTTGTTACTCTTCTAGTAGCTAAAAAGTTTTACATTTTGCCTGATCTATTGCATGAACCTTTTATAGTGTTAACTCCGTGGGTGAGTCGGTTGTTGCAAAAAAGAGTCTATATAAATCGTTCAATAATGTTTCCCAATAGAGTTACTTATGTTGAACTAGTAAAATTTGATATGCTTGATTTTGATGTCATTTTATGTATGGATTGGTTGAATGCTTGCTTTGCCTCTATTGATTGTAGAACAAGGGCGGTGAAGTTTAAATTTCCAAATGAGCCCGTATTAGAGTGGAAGGGCGGAAATTCTATTCCTAGAGGTCATATTATTTCATTTTTTAAAAGAATTCAAAATGATCTATAAAGGGTGTTTATACCATATAGTAAGAGTCCTAGATTTAGACTCTGAAATTCCTTCCATAGTCGGTCCCGTAGTGAGGGAATTTTCGGAAGTCTTTCCTAATGATTTTCCGGTTATTCCTCCAGAGCAGGAAATTGATTTTGGTATCGACTTATTAGCGTATACAAATTCCATTTAAATTCCTCCTTATCAGGTGGCTCCGGCCGAATTGAAAGAGTTGAAGGCTCAACTAAATGATTTACTTGGAAAAGACTTCAATATGTTATGCCTCGTATTTTTTTTATATACGTAGTGCGCATCGTGATCTAGAAGACGTAAAGAAATATTAGGCAAGGATGTTATTTCCAAATGTGATATTAAGTATGAGTTGGCTAATGTAAGTGCAATTAACTTTAAGTGAGGGATTAATTAGTGGCTGATTAGGATTAATTTAATCCAGTGGCCCCACCACTCAAGGCAAAAATTAAAAAGGGATCAGATTGTGGGCTGGCCTTAGTGGACAGGTGTAGAGGGGGGCTGCCTCCACTTCATACTATTAAATGAGGTGGAGAAATCCACTCCATGCTAAATAAAGTGGTGAAATGCATTCTTTGCATATCATCTTCTTCTTCACCACTTGTCTTAGGCAGCCATGGAAATGGAGAAACCAACCCTCGCAACTCTTGGCCAAGAAATGCAAATAATTTGGTTAGTAATCTCCTTGTTTGGTGTGTTAATTCTTTAGAATACCCTTGTTAATTATCCATTAATTTTAAGAAGGGGCGTGACCAGTAGCTTAGGAAGTTTGTTTTAGTTATTTAATGTGCTAAGTATGACCGAAACCATAATCGGATTATTAGTGGTGTCGTGTTGGTGCTTGGGCTGTTTTGATTAAAGCAAACTGCAGGAAAATTCTGTTTTGGCATTATGTATATGTTGAATGTGATTATGAGTATATACTCCAAAGGATGAATACGATAAGGTAGATGTGTTACGAATTATAAAATGAGTTATCGCTCGGTGTGTCGTTGCTTATTGCTATGGTTGCCGAGACAGGAACTGCTTTTGGGGAGGGCTGTTTGATATGATTCTTTGGGTTATATGTGTTATTGGTATTGCTGTGGATAATTTGGATTGTTGTCGGATTGGGACGAATTAAGGAAAATAGGGGAAGTGCTGCCGAATTTTCGTTAGATTATTAGCTAGCTTACAAGAAAGTAAAGCACGATGTTTATCTAATTGCGGCACGATTGTTGCTTGTTATAGATTAATAGCTTGAGAAGTAAATATTGGACGTGCAGCTCGATTATACGGTATGTAACGCTGTCCCTTCTTTCTTTGTTTGGCATGACTCATAAAAATAAGCGAATAACGGACAGATTTGATACTTACCTCTAGAGCGTCTAGGTGACGTATATTCTTGCTTCCACAATTATTCCTCTATATATCGGCTATGTCTAAGGCTATGATGATCTCTAATATCTATGGTAGTGCTTCTTAGAGTCATTGAGATTTTACGTTTCCATATCGTATTAAAGGTTCATAATCTTGATAAAACAATAATCTTTGGTAATACTCCTTGCTGGTTCACGTTGATTGTTCTATTGAGTTATAAGAAATGATTTTAATTGTATATGGTTGCTCATAATATTCTGCTCGTGCATAGAGTCATTTATCATTTCACCGAGTCCCGGGCCGGGTAATGTTCGTGCGGAGTTTTCTTGCATATGTCACCGAGTTCCTCACTAGAGGGCCGGGTATGTATATTATATATATGATTGGTGATGAGGATGGTTATGATGATGATGATGACGGAGATGACGTGATGATTATTTTGCCGAGCCCCTTACTAGGGAAGCTGGGCACCTTAAATGTTAAATATATGCATGATTTTCACTTAAAAGGGTATATGTGTAGCGATCTTTTGTTTCGACTTGCCATATTGGTATCTTGTCATCTTTACCTTATGCTTTACATACTCAGTACATTGTCCGTACTGACCCCCCTTTCCTCGGGGGGCTGCGTTTCATGCCCGCAGGTGTAGACGCACAGTTCGGTGATCCTCTCGCCTAGGATATCTACTCTGCTGATTGGAAGAGCTCCACTGTTTGAGCCCAGTCGTTTTGGTACATAACTTTTGTGTAGTCTTTTGCTCGTCTATGGGTATGGCGGGGCCCTGTCCCGTCGAGTTTTACTAATGTACTCTTAGAGGTCTGTGGACATTATATGGGTTGTATATATATGTTTTGGATAATGGTCTGGACATGGTTTGTTTGGGATGTCCGCTTGTACAGGGGCAGCCTTGTCGGCTGCGTACATCATTGTGTATTGTGTAGTGGCAGCCTTGTCGGCTCGCGTATGCTTTTATGGTTGAATGGTTATGACTCCTTATGAGACAGGTCCTCTTATATGTATAAATGACATTGGGGTTGGCTTGATTTGATTAAATTCCATATTATCTTAGTTTCAGTTGGTTATACTTAGCAGGTTTGTATGTGGGTGTCCAAAACGGGCACTAGTCACGGCCCATCGGGTGGGGTCGTGACAAAGAGTGGTATCAGAGCGGTTCTTCCTCGGAAGTGTCTACAGACCGTGTCTAGTAGAGTCTTGTTTATCGATGTGTTGTGCACCACATCTATAAACAGGAAGCTACATGACATTTAGGATGTCATTCTTTCTTCTTATTCTAGATCGTGCGATAGAGCTATATTAACAGGATAATCCCTTCCTAACGAATCTGTGTGTTTTCAGCTATGCCTCCAAAGAAAGTGACAGCCGCCCAGAAGGGAAAATCGGTAGCAGAAGGTACTAGTCATACCCGGAGAGTTACTAGGGCCCGTGCCCAGTCTATGCCTGGTATGATGCTCCAGTCGGAGAGCTCTGCTACACCCCCACCGCCAGAAGAGCTTAGAGCAGCAGCAGCTCCAGTTCGGAGGACACCACCTGCCCCCGAGGCCCCAACATCTGAACCTCCAGCTCCTCAGTCAGGGGCGGAGGATAGGACCATGAGAGATGCGGTTCAATTGCTGACTAGATTAGTGGCAGATCAGGCTCGCAGGCATGGACTAGGAGTTGATCATGCGGACAGATCTGATAGCTTAAGGGCTCGTGACTTCTTAAGTTGTAATCCTCCAGAGTTCTTTGGGTCAAGGCCCCAGGATGATCCGCAAGAGTTTATTCGTCAGATGCAGCGTACATTGAGGATAATCAAGGCTTCGGAGACCGAGTCTGTTGAGTTGGCTACGTATCGTTTGTGGGATGTAGCTATTAATTGGTATGAGTCTTGGGAGTTATCTAGGGGTGAGGGTGCTCCTCCAGCGGTATGGGATGAATTTGTGGAGGCTTTCGGGGCCACTTCGCCTCCAGAGATGAAGCGAGCTAGAGTCGATAGATTCTTGCGTTTGAAGCAAAATGGCAGGAGCGTTCAAGAGTATAGCCTCGAGTTTGATTCATTGGCTAGGCATGCGCCTACTATTGTGGGCGATATGGCGCATGGTACATCGTTATGTGATAGGATTGGATCGTTATCAGATTGGCGGTTGTATGGCAGTGACTCTTCAGCCAGGTATGGACATTGCTCGGGGGCAGGCATATGCACAGGGGGTAGAGGATCGACACCGGGGACGGCAGCCAGATAGAGAGTATAATAGAGGCCAAAGATAAGAGGGCTAGATCGGCGAGTTATCCCGACGAGTTTCAAAGCGGGCGATCTCAAGAAGATGTTAGATTTTCTTCCCACCAAGACAGAGTGCACCCCCACGCTTCATGGGTAGGGGTTCGATCGTATGGGATATTCGGAAGTCGGGTCGAGCTCTAGGGCGTCGTGGTCACAGATGGGCGGGGTTTGAGCGATCGAGGCCACCTTTTCCTCGGTGTTCTCGTTGTGGTAAGTCCCATCCTGGGAATGTCGTTGGGCTACAGGTGCGTGTTTTCTTGCGGCCGTCGGGCCATACTATGAGGGAGTGTCACTTTAGAGGTAGTGCAAGTGGTATGGCACAGCCTACAGGGTCCGTTGCAGGTTCGTCTTCTTCTGTCGCTATGCACCCTACGGGGCAGGGTATTCAGCGCCCGGCCGTGGTAGTAGAAGGGCGTGGTGGAGCTTCGATTCTAGCGGTCCCTCAAACCGTATATATGCTTTGACTAATAGGCAAGATCGGGAGGCGTCACCTAATGTGATCACGGTATATTATCACTATCCTCCCGAAGTGTGTATGCATTGATAGACCCAGGTTCCACCTTATCATATATATCTCCCTTTGTTGCTAGTAGGATCGGAATAGAGTCTGAGTTGATAGATCCATTTGAGGTAGCTACACCGTAGGAGATTTTGTCATAGCTACTGAGTATATAGAAATTGTTCAAGAATTATATATAGTCGCTGCATCAAAGCGCATCTAATAGAGTTAAATATGATTGAGTTTGATATTATCATGGGCATGGACTGGTTGGTCGCTTGTTATGCTAATGTTGATTGCAGGGGAATTATAGTTCGATTTCAATTTCTAAGGGAATCGATTATAGAGTGGAAGGGAAGTACAGTATCGCCGAAAGGTAAGTTCATTTCATACCTCAAGGCCGGGAAGATGGTTAGAAAAGGCTATATTTACCATCCGATTCGGTGCATAACATAAAGGCAGAGGCACCGACTCTTCAATCGCCCGATAGTTAATGAATTTCCCGATGTATTCCCGAGGAACTTCCAGGCCTTCCTCCGAGCGGAGATAGAGTTTACTATAGATGTCTTGCCAGATACCCACCCTATATCTATACCTCATTATAGAATGTCACCTGCTGAGTTGAAAGAATTGAAATAGCAATTTAGGGATTTGCTAGAAAAGTGCTTCATCAGGCCTAGTACGTCACCTTGGGGAGCACAGATGCTTGTTTGTGAGGAAGAAGGATGGGTCAGCGGATGTGCATTGATTATAGGCGATTGAACAAAGTAACAAGAAAGAATGTATCCTCCCAAGGATTGACGATCTATTTGACCCGATTGCGAGGGTGCAAAGTGTTTTTCAAAGATAGACTTGCGGTCGAGGTTATCATCAGTGCGGGTAAGGGAGGTAGATATTCCAAAGACGGCATTCGGACCCGATATGGGCATTATGAGTTTAGAGTCGTCTTTTGGGGTGACTAATGCTCGGCGGTGTTCATGGATTTAATGAATCGAGTATTTAAACCATTCCTTGATATGTTTGTTATTGTATTTATAGGCGATATTACGGTTTATTCACGCTCGGAAGAGGAGCATGCAGATCATTTAAGGACGGTACTTAGGGTGCTTCAAAGACCGAAGTTGTATGCTAAATTTTCTAAGTGCGAGTTACGGTTGACTTGATGGCATTCTTGGGGCATATTATTGGGTGATGGTATTCGGGTAGACACGCAGAAGATTGAGGCAAGAAAGACTTGGCCTGCACCTACGACACCTCTTCGAGGTACGCAGCTTTACGGGGTTAGCAGGATATTACAGGAGATTCGTAGAAAAGTTTGCCTCAATTTCAGCGCCTTTGACAAGGCTAACTCAAAAGGCAGCCAAGTTCCAGTGGACAGATGCTTGTGAGCGAAGCTTCCAGCTATTGAAAGATAAATTGACTACAGCTCCAGTCCTAACTCTTTCGGAGGGACCAGACGGCTATGTTATTTATTGTGATGCTTCGGGTGTTGGGCTAGGATGTGTATTGATGCAGCATGGCAAAGTTATAGCCTATGCCTCCCGACAACTTAGGAAGCATGAAAAGAACTATCCTACTCACGATCTGGAGTTAGTGGTCGTGGTTCATGCCTTGAAGATATGGAGACATTATTTATATGGTGTCCATGTGGACATCTATACAGATCATAAGAGTCTCCAATATATCTTTAAACAGAAGGAGCTGAACTTACGACAGAGGCGGTGGTTAGAGTTGCTAAAGGATTATGATGTTGATATTTTATATCATCCAGGGAACGCGAATGTTGTAGCAGATGCTCTTAGCCGTAAGTCCATAGGTAGCTTGACAGATGTACAACAAGAAAGGAGGGATATGGTTCGGGAGATTCAGCGGCTATCCAGCCTTGGAGTCCGTCTAGCTAATTCGGAAGATAGTGGAGTTTCTATTCGAGAGGTTGCTGAGTCCTCAATCATAGATGAGGTAAAGAGACACCAATACAAGGACCCTATTCTGGCACAGTATAGAGATGCAGCTCTTCAAAAGGAGAAGACCCCATTTAAGGTTACACCTGACGGAGTGTTACGATATGAAGGCAGATTGTGTGTACCCGATACTGCGGGGCTACGACGGCAGGTTATGGGAGAGGCACACTCTGCCCGTTATTCTATTCACCCAGGGTCAACAAAAATGTATCATGACCTCAGATGCTTATATTGGTGGGATGGCATGAAAAGGGACATAGCGGAGTTTGTTGCTCCGTGCCCGAATTGTCAACAAGTTAAGATTGAACATCAAAAGCCTGGTGGATTATTACAGGAGATAGAGATCCCGACTTGGAAATGGGAGATGATTAATATGGACTTCATTACAAGCTTGCCTCGCACTCAACGGAAGTATGACTCTATATGGGTTATTATAGATAGGCTGACGAAATCGGCCCATTTTCTTCCAGTCAGGACTACTTATTCGGCTGAAGATTATGCGAGGTTATATGTCAGGGAGATAGTGAGACTTCATGGGGTTCCCACGTCCATTATATCGCATGCAGGAGCTCAATTTACAGCCAACTTTTGGAGATCGTTTCAGAAGGGATTGGGGACACAGGTGAACCTTAGCACAGCATTTCACCCTCAGACTGATGGGCAGGCTGAGCGTACTATTCAGACACTAGAAGATATGTTGCGGGCCTGTATTATTGACTTCAAAGGTAGCTGGGATGACCACTTGCCGCTCATTGAGTTTGCCTATAATAATAGCTACCATTCTAGTATCTAGATGGCACCGTACGAGGCCTTATATGGGAGGAAGTGCAGATCACCTATTGGTTGGTTTGATGGTGGCGAGACTAAGCTAATAGGCCCGGATGTAATTCAGCAAGCTGTTTACATGGTGAAGCTTATTCAAGAAAGATTATTAGCAGCCCAGAGTCGACAAAAGTCATATGCAGATAATCGGCGTCGAGATTTGGAGTTTCAGATTGGTGACTGGGTATTCCTGAAGGTATCACCCATGAGGGGTGTGATGAGATTCGGCAGGAAGGGGAAGCTCAGTCCGAGATACATTGGGCCTTATCAGATTGTTCATAGGATAGGCAAGGTTGCCTATGAGTTGGATCTACCATCTGATTTGGAGGCGGTACATCCAGTCTTCCATGTATCGATGCTACGTAAATGTATTGGTGATCCTTCTAGAGTATTCCCTGTAGATGATATTCAGGTAACAGAGGAGTTGTCATATGAGGAGAAACCCGTGGCTATACTTCATGATCAGGTTAGAAGGTTACGTACTAAGGATGTGGCTTCCGTCAAAGTGTTGTGGCAAAATAACAATAGGGAGGAGATGACTTGGGAAGCGGAAGACGAAATGAAGAATAAGTATCCTTACTTGTTCCCCGTACTTGCAGGTAATTCAATTTCTAGCTTGACTATATTGATAGATAATGAGATTATGTAGCTGTGAGGCATCTGTAAGTTACAGAATGCAGGTTGATAGGTATAACTTTTAGAGAGACCTCGCTGGAATTTATTTTTGCAAGACGCTAACTTAACATTCGAGGACGAATGTTCCTAAGGGGGGAAGGATGTTATGCCTCGTATTTTTTTTATATACGTAGTGCGCATCGTGATCTAGAAGAGGTAAAGAAATATTAGGCAAGGATGTTATTTCCAAATGTGATATTAAGTATGAGTTGGCTAATGTAAGTGCCATTAATTTTAAGTGAGGGATTAATTAGTGGCTGATTAGGATAATTTTAATCCAGTGGGCCCCACCACTCAAGGCAAAAATTAAAAAGGGATCAGATTGTGGGCTGGCCTTAGTGGACAGGTGTAGAGGGGGGCTGCCTCCACTTCATACTATTAAATGAGGTGGAGAAATCCACTCCATGCTAAATAAAGTGGTGAAATGCATTGCTGCATATCATCTTCTTCTTCACCACTTGTCTTAGGCAGCCATGGAAATGGAGAAACCAACCCTGCAACTCTTGGCCAGCAACTGCAAATAATTTGGTTAGTAATCTCCTTGTTTGGTGTGTTAATTCTTTAGAATACCCTTGTTAATTATCCATTAATTTTAAGAAGGGGGCGTGACAGTAGCTTAGGAAGTTTGTTTTAGTTATTGAATGTGCTAAGTATGAACGGAAACCATAATCGGATTATTAGTGGTGTCGTGTTGGTGCTTGGGCTGTTTTGATTAAAGCAAACTGCAGGAAAATTCTGTTTGGCATTATGTATATGTTGAATGTGATTATGAGTATATACTCCAAAGGATGAATACGATAAGGTAGATGTGTTATAATTATAAAGCGAGTTATCGTTCGGTTGTGTCGTTAGCCCATTTGCTATGGTTGCCGAGACGGAACTGTTTTGGGGAGGGGGCTGTTTAATATGATTCTTTGGGTTATATGTGTTATTGGTATTGCTGTGGATAATTTGGATTGTTGTCGGATTGGGACGAATTAAGGAAAATAGGGGAAGTGCTGCCGAATTTTCATTAGATTATTAGCTAGCTTACAAGAAAGTAAAGCACGATGTTTATCTAATTGCGGCATGATTGTTGCTTGTTATAGATTAATAGCTTGAGCAGTAAATATTGGACGTGCAGCTCGATTATACGGTATGTAACGCTGTCCCTTCTTTCTTTGTTTGGCATGACTTATAAAAATAAGCGAATAACGGACAGATTTGATACTTACCTCTAGAGCGTCTAGGTGACGTATATTCTTGCTTCCACAATTATTCCTCTATATATCGGCTATGTCTAAGGCTATGATGATCTCTAATATCTATGGTAGTGCTTCTTAGAGTCATTGAGATTTTACGTTTCCATATCGTATTAAAGGTTCATAATCTTGATAAAACAATAATCTTTGGTAATACTCCTTGCTGGTTCACGTTGATTGTTCTATTGAGTTATAAGAAATGATTTTAATTGTATATGGTTGCTCATAATATTACGCTCGTGCATAGAGTCATTTATCATTTCACCGAGTCGGGCGGGTAATGTTCGTGCGGAGTTTTCTTGCATATGTCACCGAGTTCCTCACTAGAGGGCCGGGTATGTATATTATATATATGATTGGTGATGAGGATGGTTATGATGATGATGATGACGGAGATGACGTGATGATTATTTTGCCGAGCCCCTTACAAGGGAAGCTGGGCACCTTAAATGTTAAATATATGCATGATTTTCAATTAAAAGGGTATATGTGTAGCGATCTTTTGTTTCGACTTGCCATATTGGTATCTTGTCATCTTTACCTTATGCTTTACATACTCAGTACATTGTCCGTACTGACCCCCCTTTCCTCGGGGGGCTGCGTTTCATGCCCGCAGTGTAGGCACGCGATTCGGTGATCCTCTCGCCTAGGATATCTACTCTGGCTGATTGGAAGAGCTCCATTGTTCGAGCCCGATCGTTTTGGCACATAACTTTTGTGTAGTCTTTTGCTCGTCTATGGGTATGGCGGGGCCTGTCTCCGTCGAGTTTTACTAATGTACTCTTAGAGGTCCGTGGACATTATGTGGGTTGTATATATATGTTTTGGATAATGGTGCGGACATGGTTTGTTTGGGATGTCCGCATGCAGAGCAGCCTTGTCATTGCGTACATCATTGTGTATTGTGTAGTGGCAGCCTTGTCGGCTCGCGTATGCTGTTATGGTTGAATGGTTATGACTCCTTATGAGACAGGTCCTCTTATATGTATATATGACATTGGGGTTGGCTTGATTTGATTAAATTCCATATTATCTTAGTTTCAGTTGGTTATACTTAGCAGGTTTGTATGTGGGTGTCCAAAACGGGCACTAGTCACGGCCCATCGGGTTGGGTCGTGACACAATATACCTAGAATTTCTCCATAGGGTGCTCCGGTATTGTTTTTATAGAAGAAGGATGGGTCCCTTAGAATGTGTATTGATTATTTCCACCTCAATAAAGTCACTATTAAGAACAAGTGTCCTCTCCCTCTAATTGATGACTTGTTTGATAAACTCCAAGGGGCAAACTACTTTTCTAAGATTTACTTGATATTGAGGTATCACCAACTTTGGATGAGAGGTGAGGATATACCAAAGACGGCATTTCAGACTAGATATGGTCAGTATGAGTTCTTATAAATGTCTTTTGGTCTCACTAATTCCCCAGTGACATTTATGGATCTCATGAATAGGGTGTTTCAAAGTTACCTAGTTTCATTTGTCATTTTCTTCATTGACGCCATTTTGGTATATTGGAAAAGTGAGGTTGATCACATGAACCATTTGAAAGTGGTTTTGCAAGTACTTAAGGAGAACCAGTATAGCAAATGTGTGTATTGGTTGAGGTCGGTGGCGTTTCTTGGTCATATCATCTCTAGTGAGGGAGTTGAGGTTGATCCAAGGAAAATCAAAATGATGAAAAATTGGCCTATACCATTGACTCCAATCGACATCAGGAGTTTCTTGTGTATAGTGGGTTACTATCGGAGGTTTGTAGATAGTTTTGCGTCCATTGCAACTCCCTTGACTACGTTGACCCAAAAGAGTAAGAATTTGAGTGGTCAGAGGCATGTGTGAGAAGCTTCCAAATCTTGAAATAAATAAAAAGAAAATTTTTTTTTTATTAATGACTCGTTGTGAGTATAATTCTGTTGTTCTCTTGATTCTCTCTCATAAGTTTCTCCATGATTCGAGGGCCTTCAGTAGCGTATTCCCGAATTGTTGGATGATGTAGACCACTTTGAGATGTTGTCAATCATCGGGGCATCGGAAAGCGCTTCGTCGTTGTAAGTCGATCTCTGAGAAAAACTCCATTGATCACTCATTCGAAGAACTATTGATGTTGATGTTGTAGCTTTCCCAAATTTGTTGGATGCTAGTTGAAGAGATTTTTAGCACCCTTGAATGTCATGTCTATCCCCTATTTATAGTTGTAGGGGGTGGACATGGTTACTTGTGATTGGCCAAAGGATGTCATTTTGACACTTGGCGCATTTTGATTTGTTCTTGCATTTGCCTGGGACTAACACCTCATTTGGATACGTGGCGTCACATTGTTGGTATTGGATGCCTAGTCATTGTGACATGTGGCATGGGTTTGTGCTTCAAGGTGAAATGAACCTTGGATTTGAATTTAATAAGACGGACTTATTTATTTGTAAAGCCCAAATGAATTAATCAACCTAAATGAATGGATTTAATTCAAAATTTGTATGAATTTGATCCAATACAATTTATGTGGCTACAAATGCGCCTTACTTCGAGACTTGTCGCCAAAGAGGCTTGTGAAAGTTTGGCGACAAGACTTGAAGTAGTCAAGAATTTGTTTTCCTTTTTTTTTTTTTGAGACTTGTGAAGGTGTAGGCTTGCCGAATTTTGATGACAAAAGTTGATGTCTTGCTGAAAAATGACCACGCCAATATGTTGAGGTGAACCTTTACTAAAATCTTCGTGACAATATTCTCTAATTTGTAAGAGGTCGTTTAATTTTTGGTTGTTTATCACTCATTTTCAACTTGAAGTTTTTAAAACTCTTGAAGACTTTCGCATGATATTTCTTCATTGTTTGGTAATTTCATTTGGGTCATCACTACAAAATGACCTCCAATTCAATGAGCAAGGATTGCGTCTACAGGCTTGACTTGGTGATAGAGACCTTGTGGTTTCGACGCATATTTTAGGATTTCACTTGAATAGAGCGCAAGGAATTGAAATTCTCATGACGCGATTCTTTCTCCTTCGGGCATACTTTTTCAAGTAGTTTTCGAGAAAACATTACCATGATTTGGTTTTATGGGATTTCCATAATTTTATTTCCATGGAAAATTACATAATTCAATTCATATAAGACTTTACCATAATTTCGTTTCTACGGGATTTCCCTTATTTGATTCTAATGGAGTATTTCGATAACTTAATTCTTATGAAAACTTACCATAATTTGTTTAATATGGAATTACCATAATTTGATTCCCATGGAAAATTTCCATAATTTCAATCCTATGAAAACTTACCATAATTTTCATACTTTGTAGGAAATAAACTTTCTATCATTATAATTTTCCATAATTTGTAGAAATCAAATTGGTGTCTCCTTGTTTTGAAATCTATATAAACCCGTATTCGCATTATTGTATCATCAAGTTCAATTGAGTCGTCTCTTAAGCAAATTCTTCTCCAATTCTGATTTTCGTCACTCCTTTTTAGCTCAGAGCGACTATGGTAGAAAAAACATATCTCATTGTAGGTATATAAAAATTGTTATCCGTTTCATTTTTATGAAAGTAGACTTGAAGATCTACAACATATCCAAAAATCAGGGTCAGAAGGTTCTAGAATTTACACAGGTGATTTTTTGAACTCAGCCTAAAATTCTGATGAACTGAACGCATCAGCTTTGCGCGACTTCGTGGAAAAATTCATACCTCAGCGTACAAATAACGAAATCACGAGCTATTTACGATGTTGGAAAGAAAATTCAGAGGGATAAATCATATATGAAACTACGATTAGATCACCTCTGTGTTGATTCGGTTTTCTATTTGAAATCAGTCTTTCACAAGTCGCAAAATTCGAGGTTACCCCCTTTGCTTTTGACTTGTCTTTAATCTAAATTTTTTATTTTTGTTTAATGTTTTTGCAGATACTTGATAGAGAAATACGACTTCTATCCCGCAACATGATACACTTCTGCGACCAAGATTCGCTGCATCCTCTTCATGAAATAGTTCGCGAGGATAACAAAAATTCAAATGCCAAAGTTCTACTTTTGGAAGTTCAGCCTCCTGCTATCGGCGTCTTCTCTCTTGTTAATGGGGCATATGAAGAATCTCTTCTTCTTAAAGAATGGCAAAAAATGGATACCGACGATGTGATGAGAAACCTCTCTAGCAAGGGTACTAGCATGAAAGTTTCTTTAGTGAAATCCGCAATTCGTCATGACGCACATCTTTCAAATGTTCTCATTCTGATGAAAATTTAAAAAATTGGCGTGTTTCCTCTTCTAACTTTAGTGATGTTTGCTACTCACCTGGCTAGTGGGTATGGGTAGTGGACGTGCTTCCCCTCCACAAGGAGATCTTTGATCATATCAAAGTCTATGATGCTGTATATACTTCTTTGTGCACTACTACAATGGCGACAATGTACTCCAAGCTTTTTGTAAACATTGGCGTCCGTCTACGAATACACTTTATAATTTCATAGGAGAGATTTTCATATCACTTTGGGATTTTCAAGTCATTGCATGTCTCCCTGTACAAGGGCATGTTTATGATGTAGTCATTCCCTAGGCGAAATAATTGACACAGACTGATACTCAAAAGGAATTACTTCTTCCCCAAAGTTGTCGATATTTGTGTTTGGCCTTCTACATATTAGGAAAGATAATCTCCAAGAGGTGTCCATCCATGATTTGATAAAGTTTTGATTTAGAGAACTTCATAGATATGCCAAACCTCCGCAAAAGGTGTAAAAAATATGATCCAGAAAGCCACGATTGAACCATAATCCTTCTGGAACAATGATTCAAACTTCCTACTGCGGGTTGAGGAGGAGAACGCCCCCTTTATCAAGTTAGATGTGGAAGAATCATTTAGAGATGAGACAAACTTGGCCGCGTTCTTTTCTTGTTGGCTTTGCAAATTTGTGCTTCTGAATAAGAAAATCAAGCATGTGCGCGCTATTGTTTTTAAAGTTGCGAGTTTGATGGCGTATGGAAATAAATTCTTCTTAGTAGTCCCTGTTCTTCTAAGCATGTATCGCGGCCTGTCAGAAATCTCTACTTCTTCAAACTTGAGTGTGAAAAATAGAATTTTCCCCATACACTATGTATATGGATGGCTTTTGTGATTACATTGGGACTCATCATCGCGCCAATCGTTCATATCGCTCGATACCTCTCTACAAAATTTTTGGCGAGAAGATGCCCAAGTGTTTTGATTTTACTGACGCCTAAAAGTTATTTCAACATGATGATGCCCGTCGCCTCCATTATTTAGCAATGCTTAAAGGGAAGGATTTGCAACTTATCGATAGTGGCAAGCTTTCAAATTCGTGGAAAGAATATGTCATAAGCCTTCGTTCAGGTAATATAACCCTTAGGCATGATTCAAATTTCATAGTGAAATCCTACAACCCCGTCAAATTTAGTATACAATATAGTTTTTGTCAAGATGTCCCCAGAGATCTGATTGAGCGTCCTTACTATGGTAAACTGTTAACATTAGGGAACCTTTGAAATTCTTATTTTCGACTTAATAATTTTCTAAAGTAATGATTCCAACGTGGCCATTGGAGGGTGCTCCTTTAATGACCCGCGAGTATGTAAACTGGTGGCCATCCCCTAAGGATGAATACTTCCCAAGGAAACCTCTGCATGATTTTGAAGTAAAGAAAGCAACACTCCGCATCCAGTTCATCTAAAGAGGCTTCTGATCAACCAAAGGAAAAATCACATCTTTGTTGTAATTCTCAAGCGAAGTCAAATGATACTTTTCAAGTCGCTAAGACCTCATCAAAGTCAAAAACCTTGAAAGATTGGGATGTGTCTGCGAAATCAAAATCGAGAGCCTCACATCAGCCACAAAGACGACTTCACTTGCTTCCAAAGTTGTCCATGGTTCTTCTACAACAAATGAACTTCATGTATCATAAGACAATGATAATGGACAAAGGTCAAACATTTATACTCCTTGTGATGAAATTTCTCTTATGTCTGCTTCACTGAATGGTATTAGATGATCCAATGCGTCTTCTAGTCCAACGAATCGTCAGTGGAATCATCCAAAAAGAAAGTCACAAGAGCTAGATGATACTTTCCATGATATCAACATTTTAGATACCATTGTCATTGATGATAACTACTTTGTTTATGAGGATCCGAATTCTACATCTCTGTTTGAATTAGCGAAAAAAGTAAGACCCTCTCCTTTTTTTTGAATCTGATCATATTTTTATCTCTTATTTTATTTATTTTTAGATGGACCTTCAAGAACTATATGGTGACGACCTTAACAATGGCGCGATTACAGATTTCATAGTTGATCTTATTGATCTTGATGCGACTGCAAAGACTTTCATTCTTCCATTAATAATGTGATGCCTTCATCAGAAGTAGTTCCACCAAGAAAATCACCTTCTACTGACATAATTTCTTCATTGCGATGTGGTGCTCCTACTTTTGAGACACAAGAAACAATTTACAGTTGAAAATCATCCTTTGTTTTTGAGATGTGGGGCGCATTGTGTGGATGGATTCCACAATTTTCCTTAGGTTCTTCGGATGACTTTACAACATTGTAGTCAAGTATCGCTTCAACTCTGGAGGAGATTAGAAAGGTAAACATTATTGATGTCTCTTCTTTGGAGGATCATGTAGAGAATTTCTTCAAGTCGTACGTAGAGTATGATACTATAAGATCATCAAAGATAATTAAAGGATCACATGAAAAGGCCCTTTCTGATGCAAAACGGCGTCTTGATGGTGCAAAGGTGGCACATGAAAAGTTGGATGTGTCCATGCATAAACTTCTAGCAGATGTGCAGAAAGACATAAAAGCCTTATCTTCCCAAAAAAGAAGGTCACCATGATCATTAATAAATATCAAGAGAAGTTGTCCAAAAGACGAGAGAATGTCACCATTATGGAGGGCGATATTTATGCCATTGAGGCAAATAATGTGATGTCTAACGATGAGGTTGAGAGACTAGTCAAGCTAGAAGAGGCAATTGAGAAAAGTCACCAAGAAATCATATATTTCAAGCTTTTTCCTTAGTTTGATTTTTAATTTATTTGCTTGGGATTTTCTTACTCGCTCATTATGGTGTAGTGGTTCCTTTTTTTAAGCAATAAAATAGTGACAAGTTTTATTCTCTTGAATTTCAAATTTTTGATTGTTTCTTTCCACGAGCCCATTTTATTTTTTGGGAAGAAGGACTGCATATGCTAGCATTTATTTGAGGATTGCAACAAAACGTTACTTTTTTCAGCATTCTTCAACTTTGCGCACATGTCGAAGAAAATCATAGCCTGAAGTAGGAGCATCGAAATAATGAGCTTCTTTTTCATTAGAAAGATAACATAGAGATCTTCAATCTGTATAAAAACCAAATCCATGGGATTTATGGTTTAGTCATGATTTGAGTTTGAAGTTGGCTCAAAATCTGTGTGCTTGAATCTTCAGCTTTCTACAGCTTTGCGCACATGAGTAAGAAAATTCATATCCTAGAGTATGAGCATTGTAATAATGATATTTTTTTTTGTTGGAAATATAACTTAGAGATATTCAATTTGTATATAAATCAAATTCATGGTATTTATAGTTTGGTACAGATTTGAGTTTGAAGTTGGCTCAAAATCTTCATGCTTGAATCTTCAGCTTTGCGCATATGTGGAAGAAAATTCATAACGTGGAGTAGGAGCATCGGAATAATGAGCTTCTTTTATTGTTGGAAAATAACTTAGAGATATTCAATATGTATTAAAATCAAATCCATGGGATTTATGTGTAGTACATATTTGAGTTCAGAGTTTTCTCAAAAATCTGCATGCTTGAATCTTCAGCCTTGCGCATCTTCGGGAGAAAACCAATAACTTGAAATAGGAGCCTTTAAATGATGGGATTCTTCTTAAGTTGGAAGTATAAATCATAGACGTGCAACACATATAAAAATCACAACCAATATATTCTACATTAACTAAGATATCTTTCCAATGTCATCTCAAATTCTGCTTCGCTGAGTTCTTCAGCTTTGAGCAATTTCAGGAGAAAATCAATAACATGGCGTAGGAGTCTATAATTTTTTTTTCAAGTTGAATATACACCCAGAATGTCATTTACTGAACTTTTTGCACTCTTGAAAATAATAAAAGACTTTCTCTTGAACTTGGAGTGTTGAGATAACGATTTTTATGGTTATACCAATTCATCATAGAGCTTTGATTCGAAGGGTATTCCGATTTGATGTTGTAGGTAAAGATGCCCCTAATTTTGTGGAAATCACTGAAGCATCAGTGAGTTACACCAAATTATCTACAACATAAGCAAAAATACAAGTAGAATAATAGGTTGCTTCATCCAATGCCAATGAATTAATCTGCCTACCGCATACAAAAATTCAAGTCAAAATTCCTTTTGAATTGATTAGATTAATATTTGAAGTTGATTCCAAATCTAGCATGTTTGATATGGTACATGAAATATCATAGTTGAAGATCTATGACTTGATGTAGGAGTTTCTGTTTACAAGCTTCTGCGTTTATTGCAGATAGGGCTTCAATAGTCTTCTACATTGATTATTTACACCGCGTTTTAACTCATTTGTTGGTTACATGATTTTTAAAGAGCTACGTGAATGTCACGCAAGGCCTCCAAAACTTTTTTTCTTAGTCATTCGAACTTAGAGATGTTACGCCAAGCGCCTACGTACATCGATGAAGAGGATAAAGTCATATCGTAGTTCAAGAAGATGAGTTTTCATTATTTTAAATATTTTTGGGCCGTACACATTTTATACTCTTGCGGGCCAGGAGTATCATGCAGTTTATGCTCACACCTTTAGGAGAGAACCCAACCTTCATTGAAATATTTGTTCACTTCTTATTAAGATTGGATGTGGCTCTTCCAGAATGTCTAAATTTAATTCCTTGACGTCGTCTACGGTTGATTTTACGCCATCCTCCAATTTAGGAGGATCCTCTTAAACATCATCATTTGTATCATCAACGTCTGGACTTTTTTCCACTGTCATGTGATAGGATGATTCTGCCAAGTTTGGATCTTCCACCTGATTTCCCACGAAGACTGTAATGGCTTTATCTTCCTACTTCTTGGTTTTTCCATGAAAATTGTTGGTGAGGACAATTGTGCTTCTTTTCACCTTCAAAGAAACATCAGTAGTGATTGAAAATACAATCTTTCTCTTCATACGTGATGGAAAACACTGTTGATCTCTTTGTCGTCAATTAAATCACAAGAATCTTGATTTTCATGCTCTAGCACCTCATTTTGGATAACGATTTTCTTTTGGCTCCAAAGTAATGAGAAATAGAAGTATTTGAGGTGGTGTCATGTTCGTCCACTTGTTTAGAAGATCCTCTTTCATCCTTGTGGCCCAATCTTTCAATTGCAGAAACATGAGGTGTCAATTATCCAATGCGTTCAAACAACGAAGTTAATCGTGGTGTTTTACCCTAATTATTTTCCTTTGTATTTTCTGTAGCGGTGTAGAGTGATGAAGATTTTTCTTTCCCCTTCCTAGATGAAATCGGAAGAGGCTTCGACAAGCTGAATCCTAATCCAACATTAGGAGTGGCGACATGATATCCTTGCTTTCTAAATTGCATCTTAGGCTTTGTAAGCTCGTGTATATTTTCAGCAGTGTCTTCATCCTTAAGTTCTCCTAACTTTGTTGGAATTGAGAAATCATAGCCTGAATTTTCAAACAATGTGGAGATTTTTTTATCAAACTTCCCTATAGTCTTACCAACTTGCGTACTGCCTTTGGAGGGCACTAAAGCGATAGACGAGACTTGTACAACTGGGACAATCATTTTTTCCTTCAAATCTTTGATTGTTATGTGACTAAATTCTTTCCTTAGTTGTTGGACTTGTTGAGTGCATTCCTCTAGAAGTGGTAGCCCTTTTTTTTGACATTCACGTGGAATATAGTGAAAAATTTGTTTCTCGTCATCCACATTAGTCTGAAAGTCTCTTTTAGGCGGTGAAAGCTTAATGGAAACCTCTTCAGTTCTCTTCTTAGACATCTTGATAGAGGCCTATTGAACTTTACTATCTTCGAGATCAATCGGGTCGGCTTCTACATGTTCCTCCATATTTGCTTTCCAGAATCTAAATAGAATTTTGCTTTTGCAAAATATGACTCCATCTCAGTGAAAGGATTAATGTCTGCATCTATTTTGATGACTTCACCATTTTTCATATACTTCATGCACTGATGTAAAGTAGATTATACAACTCTATTTTCATGAATCGTAGGACGTTCGAGCAACAAGTTGTATGATGTTTTGTCATCTATGACATGAATAAAAGTGTTTGATTTCATGTCGCCAATTGAAAAAACCTATATGAATCTTACCTATAGATCGTTGTCCTCCCTGATTTAAACTTTGGATCATTAGGTTACTTTTGGACAATTTATCAAAGGAGATCTCAAGTTTTTTCAGAACAACATTTGGCTTGATATTGACTGCCGAACCACAAGCGATTAGTATGCGCTTAAGATGTTGTTCTCGAATAGACCCTACAACAAAGGCCTATTATGTAGCTTAGATCATAACAACAATTCATCATCTGTGAATGATATTTTAGGACAACATGGGGCAAGTTTTTCATTAGTCTGATGTTCCTGTGTTATTGTTGGATTATGATCACCTTCGTTTCTCTTTGTTTCGCTTGCTGTAGAAATAACATGTGTTGCACAAATTGGACTACCGTAAAATCTTTTTATGAAAGAATTCATCTACTGTAATGGGCTTCGAACCTTCTACGATGAAGAACTATTAATATTTCATCTAGTAAAAGGCTTGACACTTTTTAGTAGTTGTAGTTGATTTACATAACTCGTTGTTGTTCTTGTCTTGGGAAGTTGTATCCTAAGAACTGCTTGATGTCTCCACTTCTTACGAGTAACAAAGTCCAACCATGAACTTCACTTTCTTTGTGTTTGTCTATCTCTAGTGAACCCTCAAGATTTTTCCTTGGAACATCAACTTCAATCGGCGATAAACTTTCTAATCGCAAGAAGGTTGTGTTTTGAATAGATGACGACCTTGAACACTTCTTTTGATTTGGTGCTACACTAGCATGATTTTCCTCTGCTTTTTCATCTTGGTCAATAATGATTTTCCTTCACTTAGCAATATCATGATATTTTCCTTCAAGATAAATCATTTACTTATCGGGTGGCCAAGGACGCAATGGAACAAGCAATATCTAGCATCACCGACCTTATTGGTCTCTTCAGGCCTCTTTGATTCAGGAAGATCAATAACTTTCTTATCGATCAATTCCTCAAGGATCATAGTTATATATGCATCTAGAAATGGTTAAACCTTTGCCTCTATCTCCTTCGAGGTTGGACATCACCTTTCCTCTCTTGGATATTGACTTGGGGCTTCCGTCTATTTTAGTTTACTCTTGGTAATGACCTTTACAGAAATTGCTTTCACCGCCATAGATTCCATAGTTTGGGTCTTTGAGGTTGTTTTGTTATATCATCAAAAGGAGATGCCTACCCGTGACTCGCGATGCTCAACTCCATGTCATGTGCTCATGTAGAAAGTTCCTCTAAAGTTTGGTGTTTGACCCCTTATAGTATGTATCGAAGTCCTCAATGCATACCCTGAATGCACATTTCCACAACAGACATTTCATAAAAATGACCTTTCTAGTCAAAACTGAATGATCTCCATCAATTAATGTAATCCACCACTGGATCATCCTTTCTTTGCTTAGTGTCGGTCAACTCTATCAATGGACTCGTGTTCAACCATATTGTGCCCTGATAGTTTTCATTATCATGTCTTGCAACTGTTGGACAGATAGTGAAAGAACTGAAGCAAATTGTTTCTCCTTTTGAAACTTGGACTTTGCTAGAGATTGCTCGACGTTTTTTTTTGTTGATCAAAACCATATGTACAAGTGGGAACGTGACTTGAATCTCCAGGTGTAAAGGCCTCCAACTTGTTCATAAGTTGAGCAATATGAAGATTTTTGTCATTAACAGATTTCTTCAAAGCCTCAATAGTTTGATCCATCATCGCAAATTCCTCGTCCATGTCAAACTTTGAAATTCATTGATGTTGGAGAATCCATTGAATCTTTGGAATCACCAAATTTGGGGAAAATTTGAGAAGATTCTGCGATGAATACAGACGCAAGATTGCCCCTAGGCATTTCAGTTATGACCATCATATGCGAGTTGTTGCTTTTAATCACCTCCAAATAAGTAAAGTATTCAGATCCATCTAGCTCGGTAGGTTTGAACTTACACAAATTAATCGGGCCAACATGATTGAGACCTGTAGACACGACATCAGTAGACTTGATGTTAGAAAAACCACAACCCTTTCCTGAACGCCATTGCAGTAGTAGCCTTTGTAATTTTTAATTTTCAAGAGAAAGAGATGAAGAGCAGAATAATTCCCAAAAGGCGTGTCAAATTTGTTTGCAAGAAATTTTCGCAAGAACGGAAAATTAACTCCAAGAAAAATAAACAAAAAGAAAAATGTGATTTTATTAATGAATCTTTGTGAGTACAATTCTATTGTTCTCTTAATTCTCTTTCCTAAGTTTCTCCGTGATTCGAGGGCCTTCAATAGCGTATTCCCAAATTAGTTGATGATGTAGACCTCCTTGAGATGTTGTCGATCTCCGGGACATCCGAAAGAGCTTTGTTGTTGTAAGTCGATCTCCGTGATAAACTCCATTGATCACTCCTTCAAAGAACTATTGATGTTGATGTTGTAGTTTTCTCAAATTCGTTGGATGCTTGTTGAAGAGTTTTCTGCCCCCTTGAATTTCATGTCTATCCCCTATTTATAGTTGTAGGGAGTAGAAAAGGTTACTTGTGATTGGTCAAAGGATGTCATTTAAACACTTGGCACATTTTGATTTGTTCTTGCATTTGAATGGGACTACCACCTCATTTGAACACGTTGCGTCACCTTGTTGGTATTGGATGCTTAGTCACTGTGACACGTGGCATGGGTTTGGGCTTCAAGGTGAAATCAACCTTTGGTTTGAATTTAATAAGATGAAACTATTTATTTGTAAAGCCCAAATTTATTATTCAGCCCAAATAAATGTATTTAGTTCAAATTTTGTATTACTACAACTTATTAGGCTTACGACAACACTCAATCTCAATTACATTTATAATGTGTTGGCTAATGTATTTTTTGCTACACTTCAAAGTTTTTTACTTTTAGCTACAATAATTTTGGCAACGCTTCAAAAGTGTACTCTTTAATGGTATAAGCTACACTTAATAAGTGTTGATACAATATGACATAATTGGCAACACTTATTTACAGATATGGCCACACTTCTAAAATGTCATATTTTTATAATTGAAAAAACAACACCTTATAAGTGTTGTCTTAAAACTTTTTAATAAAATATTGTATTCCCTCCAATATTTTTAACTCTCTCCCATTTTTATTGAAAAAAAAACATTAATAAAATAATAAAATAACTCTCCCCTTTTCCCCCTTTCTCTTCTGCGATTTGTGAAAGAACGACTGAACGAAAGAGCTCAGAACGCTTGAACAAAGGGAAGAGCTGAGAATGAAATAGCTGAGAACACTCTTTCTCTTCTACGATTTGTGAGAGATAGCTGAAAACACTCTTTCTCTTCAGCAATTTTTTCTTCTGCGATTTGTGAAGAAAAGTAAAGCATTGAAGTCACCGAAAAACTAACTGAAGAGTTGAAGATTTGAAGTCACTGACAGTTCACGTCGTATCTCCGATAACGATTTCTTGAAGAGTAAGTCTGATTCTCTTTTCCGATGCCTATTTAGTTTTGTGAAGTCACTGATAGTTCAATTTTTTTTTGTGTTTTGTGAAGAACTAGTTGTTTGCAAGATAATGAAACAAAGTTAAATAGTGTCTCTATCACGCTTTTCTCTCTAATTTCTCACTGAAGAAATGGATTCCAGACTGCTTTTGTTGGAATAGGGTTTATCAGGTAAGAACTTCTATTTTTAAAGTCTAAATTTTATATTTAGGGTTTGGATTCTTGTGTTCTTATACGAATTTTTGGGAGTGCGGCTAGTATTATAGCTTTATTAGTTGATTTTTGGGAGTGTAGCTCGTATTCTTGTGTTTTTATCTGATTCTTGTGTTTTTTTTCACTGTTGGGGGTTGGAAAAAAGTTGGAATTTATTTGAGAAAAAACTTTTAGAGGAGCTGAACAAAATAGTTAAAATATATATATAGATACATATTCAGGGAAAGAAGATTTCAGTGTTGATAAAATATCACATTTTCTAATTTGTTTCGCAGAGTATTTTTTCCAAGGTTTTTTCGAGTTCGAGATTCTACCCGGAATTTGCATGTGTCGTTAGTGGTTTGAGTTTCGTGATGAAGATCATTTACCTTATCCTGTCTTTCCAGTTTATTGCTTGCAAAAAGGTCCAGTCGTTTTCCTCATTGTATTCTTTTCGCCTCTCTTTCTATTTTAAGAGTGATATTGTGAATGTTTGATGTAATATCGCTTTAATGATTCAATAGTTTGTATTCGTAGTTTTTATTCCCCTATTTGTCATTCAATGTTTTGTTCTGTTGTTTCTCTTCTTGATCTTTCTCTTGGATTGTCCCTTAACTTGGCTTAACCAAATTAGTTTATGGTCATGCATTGGAGGTACTCTAGGCATCTTGATTGGTGTTTTGTTTCTAATATATGTATTTCATTAAAAGTAGACTCACTTTGTTATATGAACAATTCAATATATTCATCACCACATTTGAGTAGTTATCGAATTTTTCTTTGAACAGTGGCTAGAGCTTTTGCTCTGTAAGATCATAAAAATGAATAGAATATGAATGAAGTCAATATATTCATCACCATGTTTGAGTAGTTATAGAATTTTATTATACCTTAACTAATTATGAGTTTACAGTTACAACCACACAATTTTCATGTTCAGACAATATTACAACAAGGGGACCAGAAATATTTCTGCAGCTTGTAACTTATTGTATATTATGACCCACTGGAAAAGTTGGGGAATTCTCCTAACCTTTCTATTTTTATCTAACGTGGGAACTAGGATTTAAATATTATAGAAATATATATGGACATTTATTCCGTCGAAAAAGCGTTCTTCTAATTTTTTTCCCTTTATAAATTTTTAGTGTTTTCATTTTTAGAGACAAACACCATGGCATTGTTAATTACTGAAAATGCAGGGGAATTGTTTGGCTTTCTACAGTGAAGAGTGAAGAGTATAAGATTCATACACACATTTATCACTTAACATAAACATTTTCACTTGAATTCTTAAAATTTATGGTTAATCAAATTGTTTAATTCGGTATAAACATGAGTAAAACCTCACTTGACGGTAGATGTTAACTTATGATGCAGCGTGGGATATGGATATAACTGTACATACATAGCTTTTTTTATGGACTGATATTAATTGCTAGCTATAACCATCAGCAACAACTAGGTACATATATCATATGTATTTCATTAAAAGTAGACTCACTCTGTCAGATGAATTTAGATGAATATAGAGAGCATGAAATTGTTAGATGAACAATTCATATGAGTCTTAACAGTACACTAAGTTTTGGGTTTTCTAATCAATTTGTGAATGAGTATGAAATTGGGGAGGAAGTGGGTTGACGCCTATTTGAGTATACTTGTTCAGTATTAAGTTCTCCAGTTTGTATGCAATGATATATTCAGCAGTTAGCCTACAATTCAATCCGATCTCACTCTTTCTCTTTGTCAATTCCTCTACTCTACCAGAAGTTGTAAATTTTGCATTTTCAGCACTAGCCACTAGTTTGATAGGATATTTTGTTAGCTTTCCGAAATAGGTTGCTATTTCTCTCCATTTAATCTATGTCCTTACGGATAAATATGTATTTCAAAACCTATTTACTTAAACATAATCATGTTTGTTTCTTAAAAATATTCCTCGAATGGAAATATGTTTTTAGCCATAATCGTTTGATTTTGACACATAAAGACTAGAAACTATAGAGTAGAATATGAGAATACCTGTAAACTTAGCCATATCCTTAACCTTAGTCATTCCCCGATAAAAAAGCTCAAAATTTGGACAAAATCAAGAATAAATTTTGAGATGATCTAGCTAAACAACTTGAACTCGCTTCTTGGTGGAATTTCTTAATCTTAATTAGTTTATTCAATTTAGTCTATCCTATTAATTTAATTTCATTCTTAATTCTGTCTATCCTATTAATTTTACACATTTTTCTTTGGTAGCATAATCAACATTCAAAAACATTTGTGGAGGATTCAAGGTTCGATTTCGACTAGAACAAGTACCATGACTAGGTAAGAAACTTTTATCATCTCATAAAGCCTGATTTTGATAACTTACTCATGAACTTTATAATTTATTTGTGAAGTAGTAAATGATTTAGTGATTGTCACTAAAAGATTAAATATTTATAACTTCTTCCAGGAATTCAAATATCCCATCCAAGGATTGGATGGAGTTAGCAAGGTATAGCAAAAAATATACAGATGGTGTTGAATCATTCCTAGATTTTGCTTACTCTCATGGAGATCCTCAAGGGGAGGAGATTCAGTGTCTAGATGAAAAATGTTGTAATATTCGTTGGACTCGAAGGAATGCAGTGCATGATCATCTTATAGCCTATCTATTTGTTAAGGGCCATACTAGATTGATCAATCACGGGGAATGGGATATCAACTTTAATGCTGACAATGATACGTATTGCTCACGTGATGATATTGATGGATTTTTGAATGATCAATTCAGAGATGTTGCAGAGGCTCAAGGAGTTTATGATGGTCCAAATGAAGATGCCAAGAAATTCTATAATATAGTTGAAGAAGCAATACAAGAATTATATCCTTGTTGTACTAAAATTCTCCAAATTATCATTCACACTTCATTTATATTTGTTGAAGTGTCTACATGGATGGAGAAATGAGTCATTCACTTCTCTTGTAGAATTATTGAAAGAGGTGATTCCTGAGTAGAATATTCCTCCATCTTATGATAAAACTAAGTCTATGGTTATGAATCTTGGTCTTGATTATGAGAAAATTGATACATGTCCCATGATTGCATGTTGTTCAGGAATGATCATAAGGCTTATGAATTTAGTCATACTTGTGGAGCTTCACGATATCTCAATTCTCCTAATGTTGACAGTGAGCTTGAGCCTTCGAAAAAACAACATCGAGTTTCAGCAAAGTCTTTGAGACACTTTCAGTTAATTCCTAGACTCAAAAGGCTATTTATGTGCTCAAAGACAGCTGATTCTTTTAGGTCGCATGAGGAGGAGAGTTCCAAAGATGGAAATTTAAGGCATCCAGCTGATGGTCTTGCATGGAAAGATTTTGATAGGTAGTATCCAGAGATTGCACTAGATTGTCGCAATGTGAGACTTAATTTGTCATGTGATGGGTTCAATCCATTTCGAACCATGAGTATATCACATAGCACATTGCTAGTTATGTTGATGATGTATAATTTGCAACTTTGAATGTGCATGAAATGTTAATATTCTATTCTTTCTTTACTTATTTATGGGCCGTGATCACCTGTAAATTACATTGATTTTTACTTACAACCATTGATAGATGAGTAAAATTATTGAGATTTTGGGGTTGAAACATATGATGATTCAAGAAATCAAACTTTTCAAATGCGGGCAGCCCTTATGTGGACTATCAATGATTTTCCTGCATATGCTATGTTATCTGGTTGGAGTACAAAGGGAGAGTTTATTTGCCCTTGTTGTAGCTATGGCATTAATTCTCGCTATCTTAAACATTGTCGAAAAATGTGTTATATGAATAATCATGTTTTTCTACCAATGGATACTCTATGGAGATCTAACAAAAGATCTTTCAATGGTAAAACTGAATTCAGGCCTCCTCCACCTTTTTTAAAGGGAAATGATGTGTTTAATAGCTTACGTGATGTTGAAAATATGTTTGGAAAGAATAGAAAGAGATCAAATGATGTACCATGGAAAAAAAGGTCAATTTTTTTTGAATTACCTCATTAGAAGCACAGTTTTTTACGTCATAACCTTGACATAATGTACATAGAGAAGAACATGGTTGATAGCACAGTTGAAACTCTTTTGGATATTTCAGGCAAAATAAAGGATCATGCATAAGCCTGATACGATTTGAAAGATATGGGAATCAGAAAGAACCTTCAATCAAAAGATATTGAAGACTGTAAGAGAACAAAGGTTTCAAAAGTGTGCTTCTCAAAGACAAATGGAGAGAAATCAATTTTTTATGTAGTTTTAAAGACCGCCAAGCTACCTGATGGTAGTCCCTCCAATGTATCTAGGTGCGCGCACATGGATGAAAGAAAATTGTCTAATTATAAAACACATGATGCTCATTTCTTGTAACATTACTTGCTTCCAAAACCAATCAAAAGCAGTCTTCATGATCATGGGGCTATTCCTTTGATTCTTCTTAGTTCCATCTTCCGTCGGTTGTTTCAAAAAGTATTCACATTGGAGGAACTGGATTACTTAGAAGTGAGATCATAGAAACTATAAATCAGTTGGAACCAATTTTTCCTCCTTCATTTTTTGATATAATGATTCATTTGCCTATTCATGTGGCAAATGAAATGCGATTAGGAAGTCCTATGCAAAATCGATGGATGTATTCCACCAAAAAGAAATGGGTACATTCAAATCATACATCCGCAACAGATGTTTTCCTGAAGGTTGCATAGAAGAGACACGAGTCAGAATAGATTGTATGAATTTATTCTCTAAACATCTGGATAGGGGTGTGCATACAAAATTTAATAGAATAGCCTGAAATAATGATGAATGTGACTCAAATGATGCAGAAACTTTGAGTTTGTTTCCTAACTAAGGATTTCCTTTAAGAGCAAAGAAGACTGATCCATACTTTGGGAATTTTTGACGAGGTTCAAGAATATATTAGGTACCTTAATTTGAATATAGTATTCGTTTGGTATTATTAGTTTTTAACATTTTTTAGTTATAATTTTAACAAAAAATGCACGTAGTGTAGAGAGAATGAGCAAAAGGTTAATAATGAGCCACGAAGATCTAAATGGAGCAAGACCAAGAATCATTGTCAAAACTTCTCTCAATGGTTTGAAACTTGTGTTTTGCAAGATGATGTGCCTAATTTGCTAAAACAATTATCTAGAGGATCAAATTCTGTTACAAAATTTTTTTTTGGGTATCTAATCAATGGATATAGGTTACATGTTAGGCAGTGTGATGCAAGGGGTAAAACATAAAATAGTGGTGTTACAGTAGTTGCTTCAACTACAAGCTTTGCATGCTTAAAGGATAAAAATCTGATTGCTGCATATTTCACATATTATGGCAGAATAGTTGATATTGTTGAATTAGACTATTATGGTCATTTTAAGGTTGTTCTATTTAAGTTAGATTGGTATGAGGTTGAAAATGATGCTTATGGCCTTACTTATGTCTATTTTAACAAGAGATGCTCCAAGGAAGAGCCGTTTCACTTCAAAATCACCTAAAACTCTAGACAGTGCGTCAATACCACATTGTAGACCATTTTAAAACATTAGACCATCATTACAACCATGTTAGTTTTTGTCTTCACCTAAGTTATTTTTAAGGATGTTATATTCATCTCAAGAGGTACATTGGATACAACATCTCTACTCACAAAGAGTAACCACCCCTTCTTTAATTCCTCTCGGTGCTAAGATAACTCTTCTAAGGAGTCTTGACATTCTTACATTCCCTAGATATAGGTTAAGATATATCTACTAAGTACTAAATATCAACCTAACATTCATTCATTTGAAAGATCTAGGGAATAGCGAGGTTACTACTAAACACTTCATCTAAACTTTCGAAGATTGTCCACCAAAAATCACCCTTTTTGATTTATTAGATCTCTTAGGAATATCGATGTTGATTCTATACAGTATATATCCACTCACGAATAATGTATACCCCCAAAATCCCCCATTCATTCTTAACTTCATTCATTCTTTTCTTGTGTGTGTGAGTACATGTGAGAACACCTTTCATATGATCACCATCATTTATAATCATGACATTCTAAACATAATCATTCGACATTAATACACACAAAAACGAACCTCACATTGACATTACACTTTATCTAGACATAGTATCTTCAAGACACACATTCTCAACTTCATAACACATCTCATGCATATACATCACAGCATCACTTTACCTCCTATTTAATTCCTTCAAGGCCATAATCACAATTCTTGACCATATTTTCTCAATTCTCCAATAATTCATCATAATAATGCATAAATGGCAGTAGATTGTCACATTACAACGTAAGAAAAACACAATTGTAACATTATCCATTCATATTCAACAAACCCAATTCATAAGTAAAAATTTGAGAATTTACATAAACATGGGTCAATTGAGTTTTTGATCATAAAAACATCACTTTACATTGAAAAGATCATAATCAATACATTAATATCTTTTCACGCAAAGACCCATACTTAGAATTCAAAATAGAAAAATTTAGGATTTGAAAACCTTTTTGAAAAGCCTTTGAATTGGCTCATTGAATAAGAGAAAAATCAAGAAAGAATTATCATACCTTTATTGAATAAATACCACTAAATTAGGGTTGGAAACTTGAAGAATTTGGTCTTCTTCCTTCGATCCTGAAGTTCATCAATGAAGGATTTAACTAGAGAGAGAATTTTTTTAGAGAAGGGAGGCATTATAATTTTTTAATTCTAATTGAGGGTTGGTTTTTTTATTACGGTAATGGATTTTTAATCACCTAAAATAAATATATAATACACCCCCAAAATACCCAAAATATGCCTACATTAATTGGACCATTTTAAAAAAGTCAAACATAACTTAAAGTATTGGAATTATCATGGGAAGCAAGTCTGCAATGCGGAGCTTTTCTCACAAGATTTTTGAAAATAAATTTTGAGAAACTAGATTCCACGACGTGGACCAAAACTTTTGTCTTGGGTGAACTATTCTGCGACGCAGACTCGTTTTATCCATGTGCAACTTCTTGCTGCCTTGGGTAGCTTGTTGGCCAAAGCTTGGGTCCTCCTCAAGGTCTCCTAAGTTTGTCCTTGGGGATTCATAATCGGAAGTTTTAACCCTAATCATTTCCCACTACATTTTAGGGTAATATCCACTAATTTTAGACTCCAAAAACACCTAAAAACACATACAACATAAAAGGACATACTAGCGTACTCAAAAGGCTAGTTTCTGAACTTCTTGGTCGTTCTTCAACGTTTGACTTTAAAAATCTTCAAACTGTATTATAAAGCTATTATGCATAATTTTAAAACCTTATTTACTCAAAGATGTCATTATAGGATCTAGATAGTCCTATTTAATTTTGAGGGTTGTTATAGTGGAGCATTGCATAGTCCATTTTTAGGCTCGTGACTTTTCTCGTTTGACCCCTTTCTCGCCTTTCTTTAACCTGATATATTTTAGTGAAGGTGAGGGTGGTACATCGCAGAAATTTGATAATACAGAAATTCTAAAATAGGCCTGACAAAACCAAAAAAATATAGGGATAACAATTTGGAGGGAACTTCGCAGAAGGAGATGTTCACTACTCCATTCTTGGAGGTTAGAGCGACATACCACCAAGAAAACATAAATGCTACTATTCATATAAAAAATACCTCCATAGAAGCTGATATTTGTGAGGTAAATACTATAGTGCTATTGAAGGAGAGCGCCGAGAGAAAGCTCGAGATACCACAATAGAAGAAGACTACGAAAAAATTGTCCAATTTGTTTGCAACTAATAAAATGAATGCAAGGGGTGTGAACTTAACATATATCCACCAAAAAATTGAGGATGGGAGAGGATAATTGAACTTTAAAAAAGATAAGTTGATCAGGAAACATAGAAATGAAAGCAAGTTGTGGTCCTGTACGTTATAGTGATTTACCTTCCATTGGGGGTGTTGGAGAGATTTATTAGTATATAATGAAATTTTACAAACCCAAGACCTATTATAACAATAAAAAATATTTTATGTTCAAGTTTAGTAGTCTCGATAACAGGGATGAGTTTTAATTTACTTTTCCTCACAATATAACACCTGTGATCATAAAACCTCCAAATAACGATTTTAATTTCCATGAAAATGTTTTGTGAACCATACCTATATGAGTGAAATTCCCATATCTTACATTGAATTTTATGAGCATGGATTCTCTTAGTAGTATAGGAAGTGGGTTAGGTAATAGTATTTATGTAGACATATGAACCATTAATATGGACATGATATCATTAGCTTATGTTTTGATTGACACTGATTATATTCAACCATTGCTAAACATGCTAACAATGCAATATCCAAATGGTAAGAGGTTTGAACAAGAAGTATTGTATGCCTAGACTCTTGTATATTTTCTAGATTTCTTGACGATTGGGCATGACTGCGTTAAGCAAATCCCTAAGGTTCAAAAGAAGGTTGAGAAACAACTAGTAAAGTAAAATAAGGGGAAACAAAACAAGTGCGAAAAGAATGGAGAAGTAAGATTGTTGAAACTACTGATACCAGTGCACATAAGGTCAGTACTATAGTGCAACGTGAAGCAAATCGAATTTCAATAGTTAAAACAACTGGAACTATTACCTTAATTACAAAAGAAGTAGAATGGGAGGCGCTTTAGGTAAAATAGTGAAAAAGGGATAGTTATATTTCAAGTGCAGTTACAAATAAAAAATTCCTTTAATCCGCTAAGTATCAATGATCTGACTAGCCCAAATGGTTTAAATGATGGAAAGTATGGTCAAAGAGTGGTAGAACTATGTCAAATCAGCAAGAGGAGAGATAAAGGTAGTACCATTCCAATTCCTAATCTCTAAATATTATTATTACTTGGAATTTTAGGGGGATTAAAAAAGGTATATAAACATAAAGAAATGGAATAGTGGTATAACTATGTAAAATTATCAAGAGGAGAGATGAAGGAAGTACCACCCCAATCCCCAATCTGTAAAGAAACTTATTACTTGCAATGTTAGGGGGGTTAAAAAAAATATATAATCATAATGAACTAGAAGTGATTATTAAGGGATATAATCACAGTTTGATAGCAATGCTCAAACACAGGGTGAAGGAGAATAAAATGAGAAATATTATAAAAAAATACCCAAGATGGAAGCGGTAGGAAAACTATGTTCAAAGTACTAGAAATAGAATTTTGATTTTTTCCTATTAAATAATGATGGAGTACACTATGCTTAATATAACAAGTTAGTACATACTTGGGAGAATGAAAAGTTACACAAACCTTGAAGATTCAATTTACAGTGATGTCAGGTATAAAGACCTGGAGTTTGACCTTCTCAATCAAAGCTATAATCAATAGGGGAATGACTATTCATGGGTGACTTCAACACCATTATTCATTTGGATGATAAAGTGGATGCACTAATAGGTCATGTTATATAATCCTATGGAGGCACATAGTTTGAAACAAGGGAATTGCTACTACAGACCAAATCTCTACTAACAATTAGCCCTCCAATCTAAAATTCACTTGATGCTAAATAAATTTCATAAAAATAAGCAATCATAATGATATCAAAATACTCGGAAAGAAAATAACTAAAGACTATCAATCAAATTATAAGTCTATATCAGAAAAAATCCTTTAATATATCATGATTTCATGACTTCATTGACTGAGACATCTTCCTGTTTAACCATCCAAATCATTATTTCCATTGAAATGTAAAAACCTTTCACAAATTAATGACACTTATCTTAAAATCATTAAATAGTCATAAATTACTACATTCACAAAACATATATAGATTCATAATAATAATTCATAAATCTATAATCATAGTTCATATTCATTAAGTAGACATATAGATGGGTTCATGTGAGTAATATTTAAAATCTTATAATTGAGTTAAATCATGCATAATAAGTTTGAATATAAGTAATTGAATCATAATAAATTAAACTTCTGGACAATCATAGAATTCCTAAAATATTTGAGTGAAATTGAATAGGAGTTATAGACTCTTTTGGAACCCAATGGATAAAAAGGATCCATAAGTTCATTTCCATACACTTTGGGTGGTAAAATTCCTTAAAGAAAGAGAGAAAATATTTAAAGCCCTTGAAACCGTAGTTCTTCACCTTGGACATTTTGAGAGAATATTGGAGAAGAAAACCTTGAGAGAATTATTTAGAAGAAACCCTTGAGAGAATTTATGAGTTTGAGTGAATGGGGGGGGGGGGGGGTTGATACGCTTTAACTTAATTCTCAAATAAGAAGTAAAGCGGTCGTATCAAGTTAAGAACCCAACTAATGAGGTTGGGATCGTTCCCACGAGGAAAATAGTTCAGACTTAACTTTATTCTATTATAACTACTATTTAGTCAATTATTTTCCTACAAAACAAAAGATAGTAAAGGGGGGTTTTTATTTCTAAATTAATGAAAGTAATTAACTAGATTAAAGTAAACAACTAACACATTCAAATCTTAGAGCTTAATCAATTAATAAAAGTAACCAGGGCGTAAGTGTTCCCCACAGGTTCCTAACTTAATAATTCTAACTATTACAATTCTTTCCTAGTATATTGCATGTAAAGTGATAAGTTATGTATCTCTAAATCCTTGGTCCGGTTGATAATTCATTTCCTATTATCTACCTCCTTTGTCCGGCAAGTAGCATTAAAGCGAGTTCTAACGTTGTCCATCCGTTAAAAAGACTTTAATATGAAAGAATTATGAATAGATGCAAGACAATATTCTATAATTGCTATTTTAGTTAGTTTTTACCTCATTATTCACCCATGGTTTCCACAACCCTAGTTATGAGGTTTAGTTACCCATGGTCATAATCACACTATTCATATCTCTAATATCAGAATTCATGCACTTACGTTGATGAGAAAGAATAAAATCCAGAAATTTACTTGATTAATAAACAATAGCACCAACAATCAAATCCAGATAAAGTGTAACAATTGCTACAATTAATCCTTCAATACTTGAACAAGAGAACTAAAGATTATCCAAAAGTCTAACTATAAAAAAGTCTACTATCAAAGAGTCTATTATCAAAGAGTCTAACCCCAAAAACGTTGTTTTTTGAACTATATATAATAAAAACAAAAACCTAATAAAAGAAGGATTCTAATTACTAAAATTTTTTGAAAACGCGTCCAAGTCGAAGGACCTCGTGACGGACTGTCGTAGTCCAGATGGGCCGTTATGGCTTACGTCATCCCATAATTCACAAATTCTTCTGCTTCAGTCTTCATTACCCTCAATGGCAGGTATGACAGATCGTTCCAAGCACGATGGTCCATCGAGGGTCTCTGTTCCGTAATACTTAAACTTCTTGGAATTTAGTTACTGGGACTACTCTCTGATCATTGCGACGAACAAGCAGGACGGACCGTCGTGGCTATGACAGTTCATTGTAGACTTCCATAATCCCACACTAAGTAATAATAACCCATATTCCTTCAGCAGCTTTACTATGATGCCACCTACGGACCGTCACAGGCTCGACGGACTGTCATAAGCTCTGTAAGTGGTCTCTTCTGCACTTCTTCGCTCAAAATCTTTGCGTTGATCTTTGGACACATTTCCTGCAAATAAGAAGAAACTTACATAAAAATCAATACAAAAAGGATGTTGGACACACACTAATCTTAAAGAAAAAGCATTAAAAATACCATGAAACCACGTTATATAAACACCCTCAACTTAAATTTATTGTTTGTCCTCAAGCGACACACTATGACTCATTACAAAATCTTTTTATAATAGTATCCATATTTTAACTTTCACAATCATTTGGCTATCAATTCCAATAAGTCTCATCATGTTTATGCATGTTATTACTATTAGGCTTGAATTATGTAGAACCAGACCATGACAGATAATCACCACGCACTGGCACCTATCCTCTTCAATTTGTCACGAGGTGCTAATATTTCAGTATTAAAACTAGTGTACACTTCAAAACAACATCCTCATTTTTCACACAATGATTTGAGTTTGATTATAAGGATTGCTTTTCAACACTCACTCTCAAAACAAATTTACAACTCATTCATAAATATTGCCATAAGCTTGCCCTTATTTTTAGTGATTTAAGTTCTACATACAACTTTTAAGATCACGATAGCACTCTCATAGCATGTAACATAGGCTCAGGGTAAGGCAAGGTATATTTAGGTATACTTTAGTTATTTTTCGCCCTCTTTGAAATAATGTCTAAGCGTAGGACTTTTTATCATTTTGTTTAGCCCAAATTCTCATATTCTTTCACCTTGCTATTTTCCCTTCTTTCTTCATTTGTGTAAGTGACTCTTTTCTTTTCTTGCTTGTATTTATTATATTTTTTTTATTTCACTTTTATTTCAACTGGTTCTTGAGTAACATTACTTTTGTTCTTTGTCTCTCTTTGTTCTTTCAATCCAACTTTGCAGAGCATTCCACATAATAGCCACCCTCAACTAATGGCTTTGTCATAAGTCAAAGTATACAATACCAAAAGTTGAGTCTGGTCCACAAAAAAATTGTTTACCGCATTAACCACCCTCAACTTATGATTTTGGCATAAGCTGAGGTGCAAATGTTCAAGGAGGGACCAGGGCCAACAAATTATTCCCATGAAAGATCAGTTGGGGTGAAAAAGAAAGGTCTATTTTAAGCTCAAATCATTTGGCTCAAAGAGGGATTAATTTCATTTATTTGTTTTATTTAGGCTATAAATTGGATATATTGAACAAAGGGCCTATGTTCCTTTCCTAATTCTCTATTACAGCTTACTTTTAGCAGGACTAACCAGGCAAGTTCTAGCTCAATACAAATAGTGGACTATTCAAATTTTCCTCACACTCACTTGACATCTCATTACTCTACCTGATTATCAGACACATAGTTTCAGTCTGATACTTAGGGTCTTGTAGTGGTGTATCTCCATGTCATGCTTAGAGCCACACATTTATCAATTACTGTGCCTAGTCATGCATCATTTTCATTAAATCAGGATATCATTTTTGTTTTAGCCATCATGATTCAGATTTTTTACTATGTACACAAGATATAGACATGCCGGTTCAACAATAATAATAATCAGTCCCTTGGGGAAAAAGAACACAAGAAAGAACACCCCAAAAGAGGATTGTGAATTGGGCTACTCATACTTCACCCTAGCACTCACTTTACATTTACCCCACCCCAACAAAAAGATATGCAATTGTCCCCAATGCATAAAAAAACTATAATATGAGAGTGGTAGGTGAAGCAAACTTGGGGCGCAAAGCGTCGACGATCAGCAAGCTGGTGGGTCCGGTTCCTCGAAACCCACTACATATGTAGTCTTGACACCCTCAGTAGTGTTATCATCAACAACATCACTCTCAGTAGTGCCTTTCGCTGTCTCCACATTTTTGGAGATCGATGCCGCAGCAGTTGACTCTACAGCCCTGATCTGATACGCCTCTTCATCAACAATCGAGTCTCTCCTCACAACCTCTATCTCATGACTCTCCTACTTCCTTGCTCTAGCCTCATCCTCCTCTTGACCCCTACGCCTTTTGGCATGCTCTCGAGGAGGAGGTGGTGGAATCTCAAAATTAGCGAATGAAGTCGCCAACATTATTTCTTCTGCATGCTCTGCAGAAGGGGCCTCAGACTCAAGCACCCTAGCCTCTACGATCATAACAATATATGCTCGCAGACTGTCAACCGCATCCTGAAGGGTCGACAGGTCCACCTGAGGGGCTGGCCGGGCTAGCATCCGCAACTCTAAAGCGTCTAAACGCTGATAAACCTCAGTGATCTTCCGCTCTGTGTACTGGGTCATCTTATGCTCCAAGTGCTCCTCTGCCTCAACAATAGACCTCTGAATCCAAGGCTGGATGTGATGCAGAAGTGTGGCCATCTGAGCCTTTATAGTTTGGAACCTAGTAAGCGGGACCAGAGCGGGGAAAGGGGCTGAGCGAGAGGAGCTAGGGGCAGTGCTACTACCGGGGATAGACTCGACCGGGGTAGTGTCAGTGGTTTCAGAAGCAGCCCGGGTAGCCCTTAGAGCATGTGCTACCATATCATCCAGATTCTCACCAAGTGGACGCAACTCTGGATGGGTCCATCTGTGTTTACCCAACTCATTGGCCTCATCCCTGATGAGGCCGATATCAACAGTGCCCAATGAAGTCTTGAGCTGATCAATGTGCCAGATGGGCACACCTGCTGACCTGCATAAGGAAAATATCATGCACGAAAAAGGGTAAGTAGTGGTGACCTTGAAATCCCTCTCGTGCATGACCGCCTATAAAAGCCAAGAGAAGTCAACCTCAAACCCGGCTATCATCGCCACCATCAGAACTGCGCGATCCAATGTAACTATATTACGAGCAGCCATGGGAGAAAGGTAGTGGCGGACAATCAACCATAAAAACTTAGCCTTGAAGGTCAAGTTAGCCTACATGATGGCTCCCTTCGGCTCCATTACCCAGTCGACACCCTTACCATCAATAGACAAGTGCAGGGTCATCCATATTTTGGTGGTCTCACTCAGTGATGGCTCACACATAAATTGGCCATATTTTACAATTTTCCACCGTTAGTCAAACTCTGCAGTTAGAGGGGTCCTATTGTCATCAACATCCTTGCCATACAGAATGCGGCAGATGGTTGCAGGGAGATGTCGACCTTTATGCAGCGTACTCTGATGTGATTGAGTAGGACCTGTTTGGGGGGGGGGGGCAGCCCTCCTATCTATCTATGATCAGAGAGTAGCCACATAAGAGGCGTAAAAATCTGAGACACACTCCTCACTGTAGAGGCCTAAAGAACGAGCTGTCCACTCTAGCCGTTCTGTAGTGAAGAGATTTTGAGTATCTGGCATGGCTGGGAGACATCCCGTAAGGACCAGCCTCTCTAGTGTAAGGGTCCGTGTCTTGACTCCTTTATCATTTAGAAACATCGCATCTGAATACACTTGGTTTTGCCCTTCGACACACCACCGATTGGGCTGGTCGGCAACTAGGGTAAGAGCACCAGTCGATGAGCCTGTAGTGGAATCAGGACTGTCAGCGTCATCAGACGAGGTAGACTATGCACCTGTGCAGGTGTAGGGACTTCTGCGGTCCGAGAGGCTTCCTCCGGCCAACAAAATTCCTAAGGAACCAGACACTCTTTATTCATGTGTAGCTGACCCAGAAGGTGTGCCGGTCAGTATGCGCTCTTCCTGAGACTGGGAGGCAATGACTATCCCGGATTCCACCTTTTTGGGCGTAGCTCTGGTTGCACGTGCAGCTCATACTGGAGTGGCAGTTCCTAGGGGAATGTACTCGGGATAATGCTCATCATCAAAGCCTATAATCGGTCGGGTAGACAAGGCGAAATACTTTGAACGACCATGTGCGTGAACTTGATCTTGTTTTAGTGCCATTAGAGATAGTAACTGTAAAGAATAATTAGTAGTACTAGAAAGAGCAAACAAGACAAGCAAAAATGACACAAAATAAAAATAAGAGCAAAGTTTTAATGACATCTCTTTAGTAACAGTGAAACACGATGGACTAGGTGAGGACTCGTCGTGAGTATGACGGACTGTCATGGGGTCCATCATGTGTTACTTCAACTATGTGTATGTGGATACCCTTGAAGGAAAGTCTCTAACAATTATGACGGATAAGAAGGATGGATCATTGTGATAATGACGGTCTGTCGTCAATGTCCGTCGTGGGGCACTTAGAAAAAGTATGGAGACCCTTAGGAGAGGGGTCTCTGACACTCATGACAGTTTTCAAGGACGGACCGTCGCGGGTATGACAATCTGTGTAGATGTCCGCTAGAGGACACTCAGAAAAAAATAGAGACCCTTTGGACAAGGGTCTTTGACAACTATGATGGTTGTCCAGGACAGACAGTCATGGGAACGACGGTCCATCGCATGTGTCCGTTGGTGGACACTTAGAAAAAGTTAAAGACCCTTAGGAATAGGGTCTTTGACAACCATAACAGTTGTGCAGGATGGACCGTCGAGGGTATGACAGTCCGTCGTAGATGTCTGTAAAAGGACACTTCAAAAAATTGAGACCCTTAGGAATAGGGTCTCTCACAACCAGAATGGACCGTTGAGGGTATGATGGTGCATCGTAGATGTCCATTAGAAGACACTTGAAAAAAATGGAGACCCCTAGGAATAGGGACTCTGACAACCAGAACGGTTGTGTACGTTAGACCGTCGAGGGTATGATAGTCCGTTGTAGATGTACGTCAGAAGACACTTAGACAATGTTGGAGACCCTTAGGACAAGGGTCTCTTAAAACTATGACGTTTTTGCAGGACGGACCATCGTGGTAATGACGGTCCGTCACATGTGTTCGTTGGTGGACACTTCCAGAAAACAAATAGTAGAGTGTTGTAACACACCCTATGATGGTCCATCGTGGATACGACGATCCGTCATTGGGGTCTCATTCTGTCATTCAGTTATTGAGCTGATGATGCCACAATCATCCCCTTATGTCTTAAATGGAACACTTAGTGTTAACCTACATGTTTCTAACCTAAATACCTAGGAAACTAGCAATGCTAAAGCACCATTTTTACAAGTTTTAAAAAGGAAATTCGAAGATTCTCAAGTACCAATTTGGTGTTAGAGGACATTTGAAAAAAATTGAGACCCTTAGGACTAGGGTCTCTGACAGCCTGAACGGACCGTCGAGGGTATGACGGTCTATCGTAGATGTCTGTTTGAAGACACTTGGAAAAAAAAGAGAGACCCTTAGAAATAGGGTCTCTGACAAGCATAACGGTTGTGTAGGACGGACCGTCGAGGGTATGAAGGACCGTTGTAGATGTACGTTAGAAGACACTTAGAAAAATTTGGAGGCCTTTAGGAAAAGGGTCTCTAACAATTATGACGGTTTTGCAGGATGGATCGTTGTGGGAATGACGGTCCGTCGCATGTGTTCGTTAGTGGACACTTAGAGAAAACGAATAGTGGGGTGTTAGAACAGACCCTATGACGGTCCGTCGTGGATACGACGGTCCGTCATTGGGGTTTCATTGTGTCATTCAGTTATTGAACTGAGGATGCCACAATCATCCCCTTATGACTTAAATGGAACACTTAGTGTTAACCTATATGTTTCTAACCCAAATAGCTAGTAAACTAGCAATGCTAAAGTACCAATTTCTCATATTTTAACAAGGCAATTCGAAGATTCTCAACCTAGGTCAGAAAAAATTTGATCAAAGCATGAAGACCCAACAAAAAATAAATATGCTAATAGTACTTGTAAAAAAATGCAATGTAAATGGGTTGAGATCAGAGACACATACATGAGAAGAGGAGAAAAACAAGAAAATGAGGCACTTGGTTATCAAGAGCAGAACCAAAGCAGCAAACTCCGACTAGTAGAAAGGAGATTTTTGGGACAGGGGATTTGGGGAAGTTATCAGTTGATAGAGAAGAGAGGTAGGAATTTGGAAGTTTGAATGGGAGGGCATGGAAGAATGAGGGAAGGAAATGGTTGAAATGAAGGGGTGGGTTTTTTAAATAGTCACAATTTTTAAAATTCCACAGCCAGGTCGGGTCAGTTTTGCTGACTAATGATTGAACGAGTCCACGACGACGGTCCGTCGCAGATGCAACAGCCTATCATGGGTTCCATCACGTGTGCCTTAATTTTGAACATAAATGAAAGACGTACCTGTCACAACAGATTCATGCGACGGTCCGTTGCATGCGTGACGGTCCATCGATGTATCCGTCAGCGACTGTTACAGAGTGATTTTCTGCAGAATTTCCTGATGATGAGCTACCTGCAAATTTAAAACCCATTAGTGGAAAATGCTACCATTACTAAAAATAAAACTATAAGTATTGGGTTTTCTTCCAACCAGCGCCTGATTTAACGTTACGTCACGACTAAAGACACTTGATTACTCAGACTTCATGAAGATGGTATGACTCAATACTTCATTCGCTGATTCAGCATGCCCGAAATAGATTTTTATTCATTGTCCATTCACCTTGAACCGCACACCCTCCTTGGTTTCCAACTCAACTGCTCCATGAGGGAATAGTAGGGTAACCAAGTAAAGGCCAGTCCATTTGGACTTGAGCTTGCCCGGAAAAAAGCACAACCTAGCATTGATAAAAGCACCAAATCCCTAACCATAAAATCTCATTTTTCAATTTTTAGGTCAAGGTACTTCTTCCTATTTTCTTTGTAGAGCGCTGAGCTTTCATAAGCTTTCAGGAGAAATTCATCGAGTTCATTCAATTCTGTTAGCAGTTGTTCTGCATCTTCGTTCCAATCCATTTTCCACTTCTTTATAGCCAACATGGCTCTATGCTCTAATTCAATATGAAGATGAAAATCTTTCTCATATAAAAGTTTGAATAGGGACATACCTATGGCAGTCTTGTACGTTGTCCAGTAGACCCAAAGAGCATCATCAAACCTCCTCAATCCTTTATACTAGCGTTCACTGTTTTCTAAAAATATCTGTTGATCTCCCTATTTGACACTTGAACTTCACCACTAGTTTGAGGATGGTAAAGAGTGGTAACATTATAGCGATCCCCATATTTCTCCTGTAGTCCCTTGAACAATTTGTTGCAAAAGTTGGATCCCCCATCACTAATAACTGCCCTTGGGGTACCAAATCGAGAGAATATATTTTTTTTCAAGAACGCAATGACACTCTTTCCTTTATTTTTTGCGAGGGCGATAGCTTCCACTCATTTAGATACATAATCAACCTCTAATAAAATATACTTCATTCCTTGAGAACTCACAAAAGGACCCATAAAGTAAATACCCCAAACATCAAATAACTCAATCACAAGAATGGGGTTTAGAGGGAGCTTTTGCTTTATTTAAATGCCGCCATCTCTTTGGCATCTATCACATGCTTTAGAAAACTCATGTGCATCTTGATGAAGAGTTGGCCAATAGTAACCATATTGTAATATCATATGAGCGATTCAGATACCACTATGATGTCCACCGATGGGTGCGGAATGACATGCCTCTAAAACACTCAACATCTCACATTCTAGCACACAACGCCGAGTAAGCCCGACGTCACAACTCCTATATAAGTATGGTTAATCCCAAAAAAACTTCTTCACATCGTACATGAATTTTTTTCTTTGATGAAAGGACAAGTTTGATGGAATAATATAGCTAGCCTGATAGTTCACGAAATCTGCAAACCATGGAATCAAGTCTTGTGAGGCAGCCAATACATGCTCATTTGGGAAAGTATCATCAATATCAGTCTTATCCTATAACTCTCTCCTAGCTTCATCTTCTAGACGGGTCAAATGATCGGCAACTTGATTTTAGGTCCCTTTTCTATCACTCATTTTAAAGTCAAATTATTGTAGCAGTAATACCTGATGAATCAACCTCGATTTCGCATTCTTCTTTTCCATCAAATATATCAATTCTGAATGGTCAGTATGCACTATAACTCTAGTATCTAGCAAATAGGAGTAAAATTTTTCAAAAGAAAAGACTAATTCAAGGAGTTCTTGCTCAATCATTATGTAGTTCGTTCTGGGCTTCATTTAGGGCTTTATTAGCATAGTGAATGGGGTGAAGGATTTTGTTCCTTATTTGTCCCAATACACACCAAGAGCAACCCCACTAGCATCGCACATCACCTCAAATGGAATGTTCCAATCCGGAGAAATAATGATAGGTGCAGACACCAATTTTTCTTTTAGCTCTCCGAATGCTTTAAGATTGGATTTTTCAAAAAAAAATTTACAATCTTTCTCTAGAAGTTTGCACAACGGATATGCAATTTTTGAAAAATCTTTGATGAATCTTCGGTAAAAACCAGCATGTCCAAGAAAGCTTCTCACAGCTTTTACGGATATAGGGGGGAAGTCTCTCTATTACCTCGACTTTAGCTTGATCAACCTTTATGCCCTTTTCTGAAATGCGATGACCCAAAACAATACTTTCTTTCACCATGAAGTGGCATTTTCCCCAATTTAGTACTAAATTTTAGTCTTCACATATCTTAAGGACCTCAGATAAATGGTTCAAACATCGCTCAAATGATTCACCAACCACAGAAAAATCATCCATAAAAACTTCAATAGTATCTTCCACAATGTCGGAGAATATAGACATCATACATGTCTGAAATGTGGCAGGTGCATTGCACAGCCCAAAAAACATTCTCTTGAACGCAAAAGTCCCATATGGACAAGTAACAGTGGTTTTCTCTTGATCTTCTTGTGCAATAGAAATCTTATTATACCCCGAATATCTATCAAGAAAATAGTACCACCCTTTTCCGGAATGTCTATCCAACATCTCATGCATGAAGGGCATAGGAAAATTGTATTTTTTGGTCCATGCATTTGATTTAAGATAATCCATACACATTCTCCATCAATTAACCAGTCTCAATAGAACAAGTTCATTTTTCTCATTAAGGACCACAATCATTCCCCCTTTCTTAGGTACACACTGAATAGGGCATACCCAACTACTATCGGCGATCAGATAGATTACTCCGGCATCCAACCATTTAATGATTTCCTTCTTCACAACCTCTTGCATAGGTGGATTTAAGAGTCTCTGGTGTTCAATACTTTGCTTGTGATCGGGCATGAGTTGGATTTTATGAGAACAAATACCTGGAAGGATCCCTATAATGTCCGCAATAATCCACCCAATAGCTCTTTTGAACCTTTTTAGCACTTTCACCAAACTCTCAACTTGTTGTTATTCAAATCTGATGCAATGATTACCGGCAAAGTGTCGCCATTTCCTAAGAATTCATACTTTAGATGAGGTGGGAAAGCTTTTAGTTTTAACTTTGGAGCCTCCTCTATAGATAGTTTCGCGGGTGGAGACTTGCGATTGTTCATGTCTAACTCATTTTCTTCGGTTTAAATCAAACATCACCTCGATCAAAAGACGCAACTAATGACCCATACTTTGCAATGCAATCGTTATCAAAATTCATTATCACTTCCTTTAATGCTTCTACACCTAGAGGTTCTTCTATTTGTGTTTCAGATGACTCACCAGCTTTGTAGGATATATCATATTATGATTTGGAGCTCACCACTCTACCTCATGGACCTACAAATGTTAAGGGTAACTTCTTCATTGTTCAACCGAAATTTTCATCTACCTCTTTTCCATATCAATGAAGCCTCTACCCGTAGCAAGGAATGGCCTCCCAAGAATAATAGACACTTCAAAATTGACTTCACAATCAAGAATAACAAAATCTGCCAGAAATATAAATGACTCCACTTTTACCAGCACATCGTGAAGTATCCCTATAGGACTTTTTACTGTACGATCGGCCATTAGTAGCCGCATTGCAGTGGGCTTTGGATCACCCAAACCCAACTTCTTGTAAATCGAGAGGGGCATGAAATTTATGCTTGTCCCCAGATTACATAATACTTTCGCACTACAATGTTGCATTCTATAATCATCCTTAATAGTGACCGATCTTTTCTTTGTACCAGATATTTTATGAACTTGGAATAACCGGGCATTTAAATCTTCTACCAAAGGGCCATTGATAGAAAGCTGCTAAAACATTTTTATAAAACGCCGATATTTACCATCCTCGGTCTTTTTCACTAATCTTTGAGGAAATATGGGGGGTGTTCTAGGCATGGGAGTTACCTTTTTAGGCACTTCATCATATTTTCCAGTGTTATCTTCTACTTCATCACTAACCTCTCTACCACTTTATCATTATGTTTTATCACCTTTTCTCATAATGCGTCATAGGTGGGTCAATGTTTTTCTTACCACAACGAGTAGTGATTGCTATAAAATGTCAATTATTTTTTGGATTTTGGACAGTGTTGCTAGGAAGAGTGTCCGGTTGCCGTGTGTTAATTGTATCAGATAATTGGGCCATTTGTAACTCAAGATACTTAATCGATATTGCATGTGTATCAACTTTCTGCCAAATACAAGGTAAATCACTCCTCAACTCTTTGTGTTCTCATCACTAGCATCAAACCTCTTCATCATTTTGTGCAACATTTCCTTAACTCGTGCCATACTACCTCTACCATCCCTAGGAGTAACTTCACGATTTTGAGGAGGAACATAGGTCCCATTCCTATTATTTCAGTTACCCTAGTTACCCCTATTGAAGGTGTTGTCGCGATTGTAATTTCCATCTCGTATATAATGACCGTCACAGTTATAGTTACCATAGATCCGACTTTGGTTTCCTTGACCTTGGAGCAAATTCTCCTAATTTGAGTCTTGGGCACTCGGTCAGAAACCCCCCGTCTGCTCATTTACCGCATAGGAATCCTCCTCATAATAACACTCATCATTTGGTGGTGGTGTTTTAGACAAGTAGTTAATTTCATTTATCATTTCTGCACCCCAGTGCCATGTTTAAATACCAACCCAAGCACAGTTCTCATCTGAGCCATCTCTTCACGAATCTCATCTATGGCTGGGTTGTGTGTGGATTGCACTGCAAAGGTGTTTCTTCCAGTATCTGAATTCCTCGTACTCCAAGCTTTAATATTCCGGGAGATTTTCTCTAACTTTTTGGCAATCTCGGCATAAGAAAACTCCCCGTAAGAAGCACCCGCTCTGGTATCCAATACCACTTTATTATTATCTTCCTATCCCGATAGAAGTATTCCTTCAGTGACTCATCATCTATGCGGTGATTAGAGACATTTTTAAAAAAATGAAGTGAATCTATCCCAAGAACTGCTAACTGACTCTCCTGGTAGTGGCACAAAGTTGTTCACTCTGTCTTTATGATTTAGTTTCTTGGAGACCGGGTAGTAACATGCTAAGAAAACGTCCCTTAGTTGGTTCCAAGTGAAAATTGAGTTATAAGGGAGCTCAGTGAACCAAATAGATGCCTCTCCCGTTAGTGTGAGAGGAGATACTCTTAGCACTATTACTTCCAAATCCAAATCAGGTGTCCCTACACAACATTTACACACTGCCCTTACCTTAGCTATAAGGGCATGTGGGTCCTCAGAAGGTAGCCCTGAAAAAAAACCTCTAGCCTTGAGCATTTGAATAAGACTACTAGTTACCACAAAGGTGTGGCCTTGTGGTAGAGGGGCCAAGACAAGTGGCCCATCAGAGACTACAATATTTTCATAGCCACTATAATATTCTTGAGGACGTGGAGCGAGATTTTGTTTCTTTTGTTGATTTTAACCAGTATCATCGGGTAATCACTGACCATGAACATCAACTAGAACTGGGATGTTCTTGTTTGGATCATCATCGCTAATACCCAAGTTCTGATTCATATTGCGTAGTGTACACTCAAATTTGTAATCATAGGGAAACAAGGGTTCTCTTCCTCTCCGTGTATTTGGCATACAAGGAAGATAGTTCTGCAAGAATAAAAAACAATAGAAAAGTAAAATTAAGAAAATACCGACTAAACTTTGTTAATAATTTTAAGTTAATCTAAAAGCTACTTTCCCTGGCAACGGCGCCAAAATTTGATACGCTCAAACTTACTTCTCCAATAAGAAGAACGGCGGTCGTATAAAGTAAAGAACCCAACTAATGTGGTTGGGATTGTTCCCACAAGGAAAATAGTTCATACTTAACTTTATTCTATAAGTTAGTCAATTATTTTCCTAAAAAACAAAAGACAGTAAAGGGGGGTTTTTATTTTTAAATTAATGAAATTAATCAACTAGATTAAAGTAAACAACTAACATATTCAAATCTTATAGCTTAATCAATAAATAAAAGTAACTAGGGCTTAAGTGTTCCCCACAGGTTTCTAACTTGATAATTCTAACTATAACAATTCTTTCCTAGTATCTTGAATGTAAAGTGATAAGTTATGTATCTCTAAATCCTTTGTCAAACATCTAGAAAATTTCACTCCGCAGCTTGGTCCGGCTACGTATGTTTCTATACTAACCCTTACCTTTGCCTCATATTAAGCATTGTATTCGGAATTTGACTAATTTATTACCTCGTACCAATCGACACTAGCCTATTAGATAGTATACACTAAATCTATGTTGATAATTCTTTTCATATTATATACCTCCTTTGTCCGGAAAGTAGTATTAAGGCGATTTCTAACGTTGGCCATCCGTTAAAAAGACTTCTAAATAAAAGAATTATCAATACATTTAGTTTTTACCTCATTATTCACCCATGGTTCCCACAACCCTAGTAATTGAGTTTAGTTACCCATGTTCATAATCACACTCTTCATATATTAAATATAAGAATTCATGCACTTTCTTTGATTAGAAAGAATAAAATCAAAAAATTTACTTGATTAATCAACAAAAGTACAAACAGTCAATTCTAGAAAAAGTGTAACAATTGCGGAATTAATGCTTCAATACTTGAACAAGAGAACTAAAGATTATCCAACTGTTTAACTATAGAAAAGTCACCTATGAAAGAGTCTATTATCAAAGAGTATAACCCCAAAAATAAGGTTTTTCGAACTATTTATAATATAAACAAAAACCTAATAAAAGAAGGAATCTTATTACTAAAAATCTGTCAAAATGCGTCCGAGTCGACGGACCTCGTGATGGACCGTAGTAGTCACGATGGGCCGTCATGGCCTCTGTCGTCCCATACTTCACAATTTTTTCTTCTAATTTCTTCATTACACTCAACGGAAGGTATGATGGACCGTTCCAAACAGAACGGTCCGTCCAGGTTCTCCATTCCATAAAGCTTAAACTTCTTTGAATTTGGGTACTGGGACTACTCTCTGATAAATGTGACGAACCAGCAGGACAGACCATCGTGGCTACGACTGTCCGTCATGGATTTCCGTAATCCCACACTAAGTAAGACTTCCCCATCTTCCTTCAGCACCTTTACTACGATGCAACCTACGGACCGTCACAGGCTCAACGAACCGTCATAAGCTCCGTAGGTGGTCTCTTCTGCATTTCTTCGCTGAAAAACTTCTGCGTTCATCTTTGGACAAATTTCCTACAAATAAGGAGAAACTTACATAAAAATCAATACGTAAAGGCTTTTGGCCACACACTTAACTTAAGGAAAAAGCATTAAAAATACTGTGAAACAACGAATTATCAGGGGGGAATGAGTATTTTCTTGAAGATTAGAATTAGTTATAGGGTAGTTATGCAATCATAAAACCATAAATTTAGGATTAAATGGGTAGGAAAAAACCAAAATACCCTTAGTAAAAATCTACCTTACAAGGTCTATGGTTGGACCTACAATCCTAAGGATTTGTAATGGATCGTACTACTCACTTGTTTAACCAACTACTAGAACCCAAAACTCCACCCTATTTCAACGACTTCTTCTTAGGACTTTTTATGTCCTCTAGACTGCATATTGTAGGAACCCTTTTCCCAAAATATTTCATCAAGTCTAGACTCCTTCGATAGACACCTTCCTAATATTTGTGAGAAGTTGTAGGAAATGTTCAATGACCTGCGAAACTAAAACATTGATTGTGTACCACAATTGAAGATAATGTATGAAACTATCATATACAACCTCACTAATTCCTAAACATAAAAGTTAGAATAATCTTCGGTTGAAATGAAGTCTTCACCAGAAGAAACTTAGTCAAATTCGTCATTCGGTTCATAATAACCAAAATAAAAACAAACTTATGATGAGTACGAGGTGAACCCGTAATGAAGTCCATATTTAAATCTTCCCACTTCAAAGTAGGAATGTGAAATCCTTGAGCCAAACAATCGAAATTCTGATGCTCATTATTCATTTGTTGACAATTAGGATAATTAGCCACAAATTGTGTGATATTCTTTTTTACCTAGTTCCACCAATAGACCTTTCAAAGATCATGAAAAATCTTTGTCCCTTGTATGAATAGAATATTAAGATCTATGAGATTTCAGCAAGACTTGATTCCTCAACTCAGGAACACTTAATCAACCTTGGTAATGAATAAAATCATCTCCCCCCTTAGTATATAGCATCAATGGCTTTTATGGAAACTGACTTTTCAACTCGACAAAAGTTGGATCAAGATCTTGCTTAGCCTCATACTCAAATTAAAGATGATGCCAAGCCATTTTGAACAATCATGCCACCCTCATTAGAATAAACAAAACAAACACCTAATCGAGCCAATCTATGAACATCACAAATTAGCACTTTCTTACTAACTTCAAAATAAGCAACACTACTCATCAATACTCGACTTAGAGCGCCAACGACTATATTTTCTTCTATGGGCTGATAGAGGAAACTCATATCATAATCTATTAGTAACTCAAACCATCTTTTTTCGTGAAGATTTAATTAATTTTGCGTAAACACCTATTTCAAGCTCTTTAGGTCGGTAAATACATACATATGAGTTTCATTGTAATACTTCAAATTTTGAAAAAATGAAAAGGTTATAGGGATTACATCTACTAGAAGGTCCACGAGACTATTCTACGATTTGTAGAACTTTCTATAGATTGTATACCAGTCTCATAGAAATGCAAAAAACAACTTTTAAAAAACCAGGTCTCTAAAAATTAATACGATTGAACATGATGGTTCCCCAATTATTCAACGAGTAGTAGATGGGTCTCGTAGGTAGGTCCCAGACTTGGTAAAATTTTAAAGGTAAAGATGGTTTCTACGGTTGCTATACATGGATAATAAGAAGACTTATGAGTCATTGACAGGCCTCGTCATAGAGTTGTATAAATTTAGAGTCTTCAAACTATTCTACGGTTAATAAAGAAGGCCCGTATAAGGTCCTATCCATTGTAGGATGTTATGACACTTTTTTTAAGAAACATTTTGGTATATTCATAAATGTTTTAAGATTACTCTATGTCAATTTGTCTTTCATCCTTATCCATATATAAAGAATTTGTGTTCTAAATCTTTCCCACTTTAATGACAATCTTCCATTTCCCCAAAATCTAACCAAACTCATTCTCCCAAAATTTCCACTAAAACTAAGGAAAAAAAGAAACCATGGTTCGCTCTAATGTCTTCAATTCAACATTCGTATTTGTCATTCAGTATGAAGGTATGTGTGTATTCATGCATGTAGTGTATTCTTGTATCAGGTCCCCAAGGCTTTCAATTTCTCAATTTAATTTCAGTTGATCAATTTAGGGTTGTATTCATATTTATGGGTTTCCCTCAAATAATGATTTTCTTGATTAATTTTTATCTTCCAATGCATAAATGTAAGTAATTATATGATTTTTGAGTTTAATTTACATGAACCTATGCATGAACCATGATTTTAGATTATGAACCCACAATGAATCTTATGAACTATGAAATTTGAATTTATGCACGGTTATATGAAATTTATGTAAACAATTTGAGAATGCTTTGAAAGGACAATATCAATGTTATTGTGAAAAATTTTCCCACATGCTAAAAAGATAATGATTGTGAAAGGTATTTCTCACATATGGATTCACATTGGTTAAAAGGTATGTCACATATACTTGAAATGTAATTTAAATTTAAGGAGTTATTCTATGTTTTGATTTTAAAGATGTGGATTGGTATTGATAACTGCCTCTTTTTTTTAAGTTATTTTGATACTTGAGTTTTATCTATTCTGTTGGGATTTGTAAATAACATCGAGATTATTTAAAGTGGAAACTCAAATATTGTAATCAGTACTAGCAACCTCTAAGCTCAAATTACGCGTCTGTAAGATTATCTTTGGATTACCTAGGTAGTGGATTTGTTTTACCAAAAGATGATGTGTACAGGTTCTTCTTTGGCAAGTAGAATCCACTTCTGTCGGTATGACAGATATACCAGGTTGGATGATATAGTTCTCATTGTCTTATTCTTTGTTAAATCTAATATCCCATAAAATGTATATATTTCTTTAAAAAGCATTCTTATGCCTCTTCTTTTAAATGCATTGAAATTATTTTATGATTTATATGTTTTTGCTTCTTTAAACCTTTAAATGTTCTCAAATGTTGATCATATTTTACATGATTAAACTCTTCATGCTATCATACATATCGTCCCATACTTACTACATTTCATTTACTAATACATATAACTATAGCTCATTAATATGGGGTCCGACGCTCTTACTTCTTATGCTTGTGTTTAGTTGATTATTCTAGATGATTCAAGAGTTGGTGCGTCCTCATGTTTCCAGGACCGATAAACATTTTGTTTCTCTATATCTTTCTAGTTTTTGGATGATGTACCTGGTGAATAATTTACATACCTACCACTATTTTTTTAGATAGCTTGTATAAATTATTATAGACTTACGCTTTTTCAAACTCTTTTATGATATGATATTGATCTTTCGAAATCCTTATTTCTATTATCGTGCATGATGTATGCTAAGTGGATTTTGTATTATCTTTCGGGGTTCTATAGGCCATATCATGCCTAGGGTAGAATTTTGGTTGGGAAAATGATTAAGGTAATACTTCTAAGTCATAAGGTAGATAATTCTTCTATTGCACATTTAGTTTATTTGAAGCATAAGTAATAACTTTTGCATGTTTCATCAAACACAACCAAGACTATAATGAGAAGCTTTACAATAATACAAAAAATCATTTTATCCTTCTGGTACTGTCAAAATAAAGGTAGAAGTGAGTCTATACTTCAATTATTTTAAAAACTTCTCACAAGCTTCTTACCCTATAAATTTTACTTTTTTTTTGAGTCACTATCGTGAAAGGTGAATCAATAGTAGAAATCCTTCCATATACCTTGTATAGTAGTTGCCAAACTGAAAGAACTTTGATTATATAAAGGAGAAAATGGTCTAGGAAAATTCTTAACTACCTCGAAGTTCCAAGAATCAACTTTAATACCATCACAATAGAAAATATGATCAAAGAAAAAAACAAACTTCAACAAAAACATGCTCTTGCTATACTTTGTAAACAATTGAAGATCCTAAAGGATTTGCAAAATTATCCTTAGATGCTCAATATGCTAATACTCATTATGAGATTAATCAAAATATAATCAATAAACACAATTAAGGTTATGGGTTTCACAATTTGTATGACATATCTCTAACACTAGCAAGATGATAAATATAACCCTTAAAATCATTTTCCAATCCTTTAGGCAAGATATAAACTGACCCATAGGAGCGAAATTCCCCCTTTCCATTTTAAGATAGGTTTGTTTGGAACTTGGAATCTAACAAATCACGTCCTACAATCTATAAAATCATAATAAGAGGCAAAAACCAATCCATCCAAGAATAACATTCTACTATAACCTATCAAGCTTTAGAAGATAAACATGGGTGACACTATGAGAAACAAATATAGAATAATTTCTATAATCTCGTTTAGCAAGAATATAATCACCAATCGCCGTAGAGATTTAAAAAGGTTCTTACAGAATATCAAGACAAAAATCAAATCTCATAGACACTTAAGGAGTCACAAAAGGTAATGTATCACTCAAATCAAACAAAGCATATACATCAAGATGATAGTATTTCAATATACTGGTCATAATATCAAGAGAACCGTCATAATCATTTCGTGCATGAAGAGCATAAAACCTATTCTAATGAGGAGTACCTAATACAGAATCACTAGGTTGGGATATCCTATAATCATATCCTTTAGTATCTTGCATTATAAAATCTCTCATCTTGTGACCACTCTTCCCACAACCATATAAAACATTTGTGTCGGCTAAGCACTTATCCGAATGACAGTTGGCAATCTTTTGGCAAACGAGAATAATGTTTTCAGTATCACCTCCCTCTTGATTCATAGGGTTAGAAACCTTGTCTTTGTGAAGTTTTTGAGACAAAACATAAGAACAACCTTTGTCATAGGACTTTTGGGAAGAATCGAGCAAAAATTAATTACCACCTCAACCTTGTCGTAGATTTAAGACCCATAGTTGGAACATACTTAGAAAATTGAGAGAACTTCAATACATACTCTTTTGTGATAAAGTTTGCTTATCAAAGAGTGATGAACTCAAGCACTTTCCCTTCCCTAATCTCAAAGTAAAAAAACTGATCAAGAAAAGCCCATTTGAATTTCTTCCAATCAGTAGGACCCACATCAATTTTCCTCTCTCCTTTCCATTGATTAAAATACACAAAAAAAACATCAATATGTTCATACAAGGCCATTTTGGAATTTTTGCCGGTGATAATCTTCACTATCTCGTGGATTTCCTCATTGAACTGTTACGAGACACATAAATTTTGGATCCAAAATATGTCGAGGGATTCGTTCTAGTGAATTCTATCATCTTCATCACAATACCCTCATTTGGGTTCACGGGATCAACAACAATCTATTAGCATGGGCAGCTATATCTTGAGGCAACACATAAAAAGTGGCTTGAAATTTTGCATAAGACACTTGCTCAGCCTAAGGATAAATCTAAACTTGAGAAACCTCAGCCCCACATTGTTACCCGCATCCGTTAATATGTAAGATCTCCAGAGAGGGATATCCTAAAAAGCATTGCACAGGTGTTAGGAGAAAGACCTTCATAGAGATAACTCTACCGCACAACTTTAGAGTAGTGAAAGAGGTAAAGTTTTCTAAACACATTGTAGCCTCATATTCATGTATGTGGAAATCTTCGTACTTATGAACAAGACTCTATGCAATGAAGCTGGTCAAACATCCTAGGACCTTACTAAAATTTGATGCTAAGAATACCAAATTTATCACAAACCAAAATACCCCCTAGGTGATACACGGTGAATAGTATCTCAAGAGACTACTACCAAGCTAGTTGATATAAGATCGACATACAAAGACACTTAAGAGCGAACAAGCAATATAGGTCTAAACTCATAAGACGAAATAAAAGATACCAATATAGTACATAAGAGAATACATGAAATATTACTAATTCTAACATAAGCCTTCTATTATCATAGTTGTGACTATGACAAACCTTTCAGTCACGAACCAAATCTAACAACTAAAAAATCATCAAAAGCAATAAAACTAATTATCTTTGCCTCGAATGATGATCACTCACCAATCTAAGTAGTCTATAGTGGATAAATCCACCTAAGTGTGTCTAGGGCTGTGTTTGGTCAGAAGGAAAATCTTTTTTTAGAAAATAAATTTCTTGATAATAATTAGATTTTTGACTTATTTTCTCATGTTTGGTTGGCGAGTAAAAATTTTCGGAGAAAGATTTGTTAGTGTTTTATTTATGAATGAATTTTTTAATGGTAAAATATCTTTTATTTTTACTAGAATAAAAAATATTTTTCAAATTGAATATAATTTTTGAATACAAACTTTTATTTTTATTTTGGGGTGTGGGGTGTATGTGTGGGGGGGGGGGGATTCGAGGGTACGACTGAAAAAAATTTAAAATTGAAGCTCAAAATATTTTTCAAAAGAATATATTTTTGGGGGTTGGGGGTGGAGGGAGGGTGTTGGGGTAGGGGTGAAAAATAAAAATTTTAGTTGACATTATCTTTCAAATAATAAACATAAAATTATCTTCTATGGGTTGGGGGTGGTAGGAGAATAGTATGGGGGTTTTCTTGGGGGCAGGTTGAGGGTAGGGGTGAAAAAAATAAAATTTTGTAGTTGAAAATATTTTTTCATAAAAAACTTAAATTATTTAGGGGGTGGTGGGATGTGTATGGGGGAATATAAGGGTGGGGGTGTAGGTGTAAAAAAAATTTAAGTTGTAAATATCTTTTAAAAAAACTTTTAATAAAAATTGTAATTTGAAGTTGGAAGAGATTTTGGAAAAAGTCTTCCTTATATTTTGAAGGGAAGTCATTTTTCTTAAATTTGAGGAAAATGAGTTGAGCTGAAAAATATTTTCTAAAACATTTAACCCGACGAAACATGAGAAAATTTGAAGCCATTTTCTGAAAAATGTTTTCCATTGTACCAAAACAACCTATGCGGAGGAGTGTCAAACCCTAACTTATGAGTCAATATAGGCACACACATGTATTAGTATTATGAATGTAGTAAGCATGGGTAAATACACGAAAAGGCAACCATGATAATATAATGAACTTAAACATGATATGTATGATAAAGAACATAGTAAAAACCATTAATGATAAATCATACTTCCTGAAGAAGATCAATATATACAAAAAAAACCATAGGAAAATACTTTTAAAATACTTTGAAAGAAAACACAACTAATTTATAAGATATTTATCGTTAACTGATACACTCAAATTACACCTCCCTAAAGAAGCATAAGCGATCATTAAAAACCCAACTAGTAGGTTGGGGTTGATCCCACAAGGAATATGTTTAAGACTAAAATTTAACCCACAATTATCTCTTTTTATCAAAGGTATTCTTGAAACAAATAAGAAAAATGAAGGGGGGGGGGGGGGGTAAAATAAATTCCTTCAATAGTATGATTCGCAAGTGAACAAGATTAATCATTGGTTGTGATCAACATGAGAAAGGAACTAGGGTGTGCGTGTTCCCTACAAGTTCATAATGCGGTATTCCTAGTAATAGAAATCCTTTCCTAGTGCAATGCAGGCAAAGTGATTAGTTAGGTATCTCTCTAAATCCTTGGTCCATTATCTATAGAATTTCACCCCGCTACGTGTGTATAATTTAATAACCCTAACCCTTACCTCATATAAGACATTATAAACAATGTATGGCTTAGGTATTAGTTTTCACCAATCGACACTAGCCTATAGATAGTATCACACTAAATCTATGTTGATAAATATTTTTTTATTAACTACCTCCGTGGCCCGGCAAGTAGCAACAAAGCGAGTTGTAACGCACGCACTCATTTAAAAGACATGTAAGCAAACGAATTATCAATGGATGCAAAAAATCTATTCAAGAATTGCATAAATGTTTGTAAAGTAAGAATTGTGAACTTATGTAATAAGAATAGTAATCCCTGAATTTGCCCTTGAAATTCAAACCAACAACTTCAAAACCTTATTAAAAAATAACTATTTGCCAGAAGTTGCAAACAACAACTCTAAATTATAAAATAAAATCAAGGTATTAATATCTAACCCAAAAAATGAGGTTTTGTGCCATATATATCGATAACATAATCCTAATTAAAGAGAAATTTAAATAAGGAATGTTTTTTCAAGCCTGCGACTTCAATCGACATGACCACTGATGGGCCGTCGATCCATCGACGATCCATGGATTTCTTCGGTCAGCCAGCACATAGAGAATATTTTATTTTACGAATATCATCTTCTTTAAATCAAATTACTGCCAACAACACGGTCTGTCGTTCCATCTACAATCCATCAATTCTCCTTTGTGAGTCCACACTTAGAATCTTCAAATATTAGGTATTAGAACCCTCGTAGTCGCCAACAAGGTTCACCTGTACTATCAATTAATCGATCAACACTCCTATGAAACTCACCTTCTAGTACAATGTCCTACCTGTACTCAAACTCCGTAGTGTTAAGGCTCCAGTATGAATCAGTGGTGGGGCTGTATATAAAATGGCAGATGGTGGCTTGCGAGATGTCGACCCGGCAGCCTCAAACTAGTATATAAATAGAGTGTCCTGTTTGGTGGGTTTTTCCCTCTAGTCAATGGACCTTCGTAGAGAGGAAACGTAGGAACCATTGAACTTTTGCATAATGTCCTCGCTATATGTGCCCAAATCCTGTGCTATTTAGTCACACTTGTGGAGGTTGAATATTCAATGCACCTCTGAAACTATTTGTAGGCTCTCTATGAGGACTCGTTGTTTCTCAACGATCAGCCAGGCAATCAACCCCTTTTCATTTATCATCTTGGCATCCCTATATATTTTTCCATGTTCATCAACACACCCACTATTGTGTTCATATACTACCGAGGTGATGTCATGTGTTCGTTGTGCAGGTGCAACTCCCGAGCTAGTGGCCTCATCACACGAGGCATGTTGTTCATGTTCCTCTAATACATTTGTTCCATAAGAGTTAGAACAGGATGAGGTGGTTGAGTTGGACCCTAAAGACTGGGGAGATCCTTATATTGATGATGTGGCAGACTCATAGCAAGATGTTGAGCCCCCTTTCGAATTGGAAGCAGACACAATTGGTGAAATGATTAGTGTGGTCCCCTTAGAGGTAGTGACTACATTGGGGATTACTATACGAGGGGTGCTGCTAATGACTCGCGATGCTGCGGTCGATGGTATTGTTCCAAGAGTAACATAGGATTGGTACCTCTCTAATTCACTGTCTTCATTAATTGATAGATAGGATGGGGAGACAGACTTTTGTTTGCCCCTCTTCGAGTAGACAACATGATTTTTAGGTGCCATGGTACATGTGGAGAATTGGTTAATGCCACAATAGCTTCAGAACACATAGATAAATTTTTTTTTGAAAAATCACAATCTGTAGTTAAAGTTGATGGGCCCCATCGATAGTCCATAGATTGATATACAGTTCATGAAACCCTTTCGTCGATTTGGTGGGTTGAACCATAATCTATGATCGAAACGAGGGATGTATAGGATGGCCCATCAATCAATAAACGGACCATAGTCCACATCTGTCATTCGACACTATTGTTTATTTTTTGGCGTGGAAAACAACAAACCCAATAAACGGTCCATCAATTGAATGGCGTTCGTAAACGGGGTCTTGTGACTAAGGCGTGTGCCATATTCAGCCCTCGTTACAATTAAAATTTTGAGTTTCTTTAGGGACCAATTTTGACAGTAATCAAGTGTATTCATGCTTCAACATAACATATGCTAGTTCGTTGTTCCTATGGTTCCAATAACGGAAAATTTTCTATCCCTGATTTATCTAATGACCAAAACCCTAGGTCAGATTTGACATAAACTTAAAAACACATATTTTGGGTGGTTAAGATGCTACCCAATCACTATCCTTTTTATACCAAGGGTAATTACTACTTAACTATTAGTATGCAATGTTAGTTGATTTAGTCCCAAGGTCAAACTCCCACATTCAAATTGGGGGGAAGTCGAATTACCTTTCAGGTAATGAAGAGTGGGGTAATTGTGTGCCTACAATGATGTGCGACCCAAAGAAAGAGTTGACGCTCGCTGAACCCGATCATTGAACTTGTAGGGATGAAATGATAGAGAGTTTTGCGGAGAGATGGTTGGGATTTGGGGAAAGTGAGAAGGCAAATGATATTAGGAGGTATATTAGTGATTTTGGGAGTAATTTTTAGAGGATTCTAATGCGGAGAGAGTTATGGTAAGAAAGTGGGAAGAAAATGGAAAGGGACTTTAAAGGTGTGTTTTAAATATAGGCCTGTTAGTGGTCGGTTCACTTACAGACTAAATCTATGAGACCCAATTAATGGTCAGTGAATCGATCGATGGTCCGTCAATTATGACCCTCAATCAATCTTCTACTAAGAAAGGTTTTAAAAGTTACGCGGGATGTGCCGACACCACTTATGGTCCTTCGACTGAACGACATACCGTCGATGGGGTACGTAGACTTTTGCAACTAACTAATTTCTGCAGATTTTGATTTGACCTCCTGCATATGTAAAAAGCATTAGTACATTCTTTTGTATTTTCTGAACAATTTATAGACACAGACCCTATACTAATTTCTAGCCAACACTAGCACAAAAAGATAAAGAAAATGAAACACCTAGAGAAATTAAACAAAACAAAAACTATTTCTTCACTAGAAACAAACCTATCTTTTGCTAGTTTACACCTTGGGTTGCCTCCTAAGAAGCACTCAACTTAATGTCATGCCACGAGACACATCCTTGATTACTTCGACTTCATCAAGATGGTGCATCAACCACTTCGTCAACACTTTCCGCATGGCCCGGAAAGACCTTAGTTCTTTCTCTATTTACTCTTATGCTTGTGCCTTCCTTTTTTTCCTGCTCAACCGCTCCATGTGGGAACACATTGGTTATAAGGAATGGTATTTTCCATTTGACCTTGAGTTTGCCTAGAAACAATTGCAACCTAGAGTTTAATAAAAATACAAGATCAACAACCGCAAATTCTCTAATTTCATTTCTTTGACCTGATACTTATTTATCTTCTCTTTTGTAGATGGAAGAAATTTCATTTCATCTTAGGCGTTACTCATCAATCACAGTCAACTCATTTAGACTGTGTTCTGACGCTTTTGTCAAACCCAAGTTTAGCCTCTTTATTGCCCAATTGCCTTATGCTCCAGCTCGACCAGTAAGTGACAAGTCTTCCCATATAAATGTTTGTATGAAGACACACCAATGGAGGTATTATATGCAGTGTGGTAGGCCAATGGAGTATCATCAAGCTTCCTTTACCATTCTTTTCTATTGGCATTTACCAGTTTTTGCCAGAATATGTTTGATCTCTCGATTGGACACTTAAACTTGCCCGCTAGTCTGTGGGTGGTAAGAGTAACCTCATTCTGGCGAACACAAAAATTTTTCAGAAACACTTTGAGTAACTTGTTACAAAAGGGAGAACCTCTGTGTCTAATAATGATCCTAGGTGTACCACATTTGGAGAAGATATTCTTCCTTAGAATGCGCTGTCACTCTTCCCTGCATTATTGGGGAGAGCCATTTCTTCAACCGATTGTGATACACAGTTTACCGCAATAAGAATATATTGCATCCGATGGGAACTAACAAATGGGCCCATGAAGTCAAAGACCCATACATCAAATAGCTCGATCAACAGTATGGGATTCATGCGAAGCTCTTGCATCCTTTAAATTCCTCCATCTCGTTGGTAAAGATCACATGATTTGGCAAAATCATGAGCATATTGATGTATGATCTGCCAATAGTACCCACACTACATTATCTTCTGCGTAGTTCAAATACCACTATGATTCCCACAAACAGGCGATGAATGACAAACCTCGAGAACACTCAACATTTCAACCTTAGGCACACAACGATAAATAGTCTGCTCAGTAAAACTCCAATTAAGTAAGACTCATCCTAAAATAACTTCTTCACATCGTGTAGGAACTTCTTTCTTTGGTCAAAAGTTAAATCCGACGGGACCAAATAACTTGCAAAATTGTTTGCAAAGTCTGCAAACCATGGGATTAGATTTCGAGAAGCAGCCAATACATACTCATCTGGGAATGCATCTTAAATTTCGACCGTTTCCCCTAATTCGCGCGTAGCTTCATCCCCCAATCTAGACAAGTGGACGACAACTTGATTTTTGGTCCCCAATCTATCCTTCAGCTAAAAATAAAACTAATAAAGCAATAGTACCCATATGATCAACCATGACTTTGCGTCCTTTTTCGCCATCAAATACCTTAATACAGAATGACTGATATGCACTATAAACCGTGTGCCAAACAAATGGGATTGTATTATCTTGGATGCAAAAAGCACTGCTAAAAGTTCATGTTCAGTAACAGTGTAGTTCTTTTGGGTTTTATTGAGTGCTTAGCTCGAATAATAAATAGAGTGAAGAATTTCATCTCTTTGTTGTCCTAACAACAAATAAAGTGCAACCTTGCTTTCATCACACATCACCTGAAATGGCTCACCCAAACTTTGTGAAATAATTATGGATGCAGAAACTAACTTCCCTTTTAACTCCGCAAATTCTTTCAGACGTGATTCATCAAAATAGAACTTACACTACTTCTCTAGAAGTTTGCACAAAGGGTCTGCATTATTCAAAAAATCCTTGATAAACCTCCTATAAAAACCATCATGCCCAAGAAAACTTCTCACACCCTTGACCGACATGGTTGGTGAAAGCTTTTGTATCACCTCAAATATGGCCAGATCACCTCTATCCCCCTTTCTGAGATTCGTTGGCCCAACGTTATACCTTGTTTCACCATAAAGTGGCACTTCTCCCAATTTAGCACCAAATATAAATCTTGACATCTCTTGAGCACCTCTACCAGATTATTCAAACACAGATAAAAAGAGTCGCCAACCACAGTAAAATCATCCATGAACATCCAATAGTGTCCTCCTCTATATTAGAAAATACGACATCATACAACGCTAGAAGTTCGTCGGTGCATTACACAACCTAAATGGCATACTTTTGAATACAAAAGTCCCGTAAGGACAAGGGAAGCTGGTCTTTTTTTAGTCTTACGGGGCGATAAGGATCTGATTGTAGCCCGACTAGCCATCAACAAATCAATAATAATCCTTGACTGCAAGTCTATCTAACATCTTTTCTATGAAGAGCATGGGAAAATGGTCCTTTTATGTCCATGCATCCATATTCTGATTGTCCATGCAAACTCTCTATTCGGTCACATGCGGCATTGGAACAAGCTCGTTCCTTTCATTAGGTTACATAGTCATCCCACCTTTTAGGTACGCACTAAAAAGGGCACACCCAACTGGTGTCCGCAATAGGATAAATGACGGCAGCATCCAACCACTTGATGGTCTCCTTTTTTACTACTTGTTGCATCGATGAATTAAACCTTCTTTGCTGCTCAATACTAGGTAAATGATATAATATGAGTTTGATATTGCGCGGGGGGGGGGGGGGGGTCCCAATAACATCCATAATAGTCCATCCAATGGCTCACTTGAACCTCTTCAACACCGCCACTAAGCACTATACTTTTGCCCATTTATCGAGTGCAAATAATCACCGTCGTGTTAACTTTATCCAAAAAAGATCAAATGTTGTGGTGGAGCCTTAAGTTCCAATTTTAGTTCCTATACAATAGACGGTCTCACAAGTGGAGACTCGCGATGCTTCATCTTATACTACAACTTCTTCGGCTTTGATCGATATTCCTCTCTTTCTAGTGCAGTCATAAAAAAATTATACTCTTCAATACCATTACTGTCAAAATTCGTAATAACACCTTCTAGTGCCTCCAAACCTAGTTGCTCTTCAATATGCACTTTTGATATACTCTCAATTTTGTAAGTGATTGCAGATACTGTTTGGAGCTTACCACTCTGCTTCATGGACCTACAAATATTGAATGTTGCTTCTTCATTGTTCAACCTAAACTTCATCTGCCCTTTTTCCATATCGACTAATACACGCCGAGTTGTAAGGAATGATGTCCCTAGGATATAAGGAACCTCAAAATCAACCTTATAGTCAAGAATCACAAAGTCGACTAGAAAGATGAACGAATCTACTTTCACAAGAACATCATGGAGTATACATAAGGGCCTCTTCACAGTTTAATCGATCGTCACTAACCGCATCATGGTAGGATTTGGGTCCCCCAAACCTTACTTCAGATATATGGATTATGGCATTAGATTTATGCTCCCACCAAGATCACAGAACGTCATCGAAAAATGAAAAACCCTATAGTACATGGAATGGTGAAGGCACCCGAATTCTCCTTCTTCTGCACAAGAGACCTTTTAGCAATAAAACTACAATGTTGCATTATGTCATCATCTTCAAAACTCACTGACCTCTTCTTTTTCACTTTATCCTTCATAAAATTAGCATATCCGGGCATTTTCTCTATATCTTCCATCAATGGAACATTGACGGAAAGCTACTTCAAGATGGTGTTAAATATGAGATATTTACCATCTTTAATTTTTTTACTAATCACCGTAGAAATGGCGTTGGAGGTACTGGTATGGGAACAAGTTTTTTAAGAAAACATTGCTTCTTTAGTTGTTTCGTCATTCAACTCTCCACTAGCTTCTGCTACATCAACCTTTATTTCTCATCTCACCTTCTTCTATAGATGGCATAGTTGGATCAATGGTCTGCTTACCCCCTCGAGTAGTAACTGTCATGCAATATCCATCATTCTTTAGGTTCTAGATACTGCTGCTTTGAATAGTTCCAGGATCACGAGGGTTCAGTATATTAGACAATTGAGTCATCTGTAGCTCAAGATGCTGTATCGAGACTTCATGTGTATCCACTTTTTGTCCAATGCATACATGTTGCCTATCATCTCCTTGAAATTCTTATTATTTGCATCAAACCTTTTCATTATCTTCTACAACATATCCTCAATGGGCGTCATACTACTTCAACCTTCCCAAGGGGAAACTTCTAGATTTTGAGAAGGGACACATGCCCCAACCCGATCATTTTTGTAACAATAGTTGCTTTGATGGAAGTTGTTCTCGTGATTTTAGCTGTTGTCGAGATTATAATTGTTGTCATTACTACAGTTCCCATCTCGGACATATTGACCCTATCTGTATTTACCATATTTCCGACCTTTATTTCCTTGACCTTGGCCCAAATTATCTGATTTGAACCTTGGAAATTTGGTTGGAAACCCCCTATTTTATCATTAACTACATATGCATCTTGTTCATAGTAATACTTTTTTGCCGGTGGTGGGGTTCAGTAAGATATTTTACCCCATTCACATTCTCTACGTGCCCGCTCACACACGTTAAGACCAACCCAACTCGGTTCTCATCTATACCATCTCTTCACAAATCTCATATGTGACTCGATTGATTGTAGCTTGAACAATGAAGGTGTTTCGTCCAGTGTATGACTTTCTAATGTTCCAACCATCTTTGATGCAAGATATTTTCTCCAACTTCTCTGCAATCTCTGCATAGGTGCATTCTCCGTATGAGCCATCAACAATAGTATCATGCATTTCTTTACTGCTGCCATCTTGACCTCTAGAGAAATACTCTTTCACTTAAAATCATCAATGCGATGATTCAGGAAACCCCTAAAGAATGCAGTGAATGTGCCCCAAGAGTTACTCATTGAATCTCCGGGCATTCCCATATAGTTGTTCACCTTATCCTTGTGGTTGACATTCTTGGAAAAAAGGTAGTACCTTTCAAAGAACACATCTTTCAATTGATCATCAGTATAGATTGAGATGTAGGAAAGATTAGTGAACCATATAGCAGCATCTCCTATCAGTGAGAGGGGGAACACTTAAAATGTGATGACATCCAAGCACAAATCTTGTCTGCCCATGTAACTTTTGCAAACCGCCCTTAGCATAACTATATGAGCATGTGGATCTTCTGATGGCAGTGAGCGTCTCCATCAATCTACTCGTCAACACAAATGTGTGCCCCGAGGGAAGAGAGAGTAGGAAAAGGGGTACATCAAAGTCCTTAACGTTCACGTTGTTCCTAAAAAAATCTTGTGGTCGTTGAGCTACCAGAGGTTGCACTCTCATGGCATCTCTTAACTAATTCTCAATGGGCATATGGTTGGTTATACAAACTAGTATTGGCAGCTGTAGGCCTGCTCAATCACCTACATTCCCCATATTTGGGTTACTTGGGACCCCTTTATTCTCCATCCTGCACAAATTTCAATTAAATTCCGGATCGTAAAATGAGTGAGTGGTTCCCCTTGGCTTCGTGTACTTGACATACACTAGAGCTATACCTAAGAGAGAAAAAACACAAAGAAAAAGAAAAATTAGGAAATAGATGACTAAAATTAAATAATGTAGTTAAAATTAATCTAAAAGCCACATTCCTCGGTAGTGGCACAAAAAGTTTATACTCTTAAATTACACCTCCCTAAACAAGCATATTCGATTGTTATCAAGTAACGAACCCAACTAATAGGTTGGGGTTGATATCATGAGGAATATGGTTTTGATTTAATTATAACCAACAATTTCGTCAAGGTATTTCAGAAATAAATAATTAAAAAGGGGGGGCGGGGTTAGTGAAACAAATTCCTTCAATTGTATGATTAGCAAGTAAACTAGATTAAGCTTTGGTTGTGATCAAGATAAGAAAGGAACTAGGGTGTGCATGATCCCCACAAGTTCATAACGTGGTATTCCTAGTTGTAGCAATCCTTTCTTAGTGTATTACATGCAAAGTAATAAGTTAGGTATCTCTAAATCCTTGGTCCGACATATATAATGTTTCACTATGCTCCTTGGTGTGGCCACATCTGTATAATTTACTAACCCTTACATTTTCCTCATTTAAACATCATAATCGATGTATGACATAGTTATTACTTGACACCGATCGACACTAGCCTATTATGTTTTATAACACTGAATTAATGTTAATAATTATTTTCTTATTAACTACCTATTTGGTCTGGAAAGTAGCAACAAAGCGAGTTCTAATGCATGCACTTGTTAAAAAGACTTTTAAGAAAAAAAAAGATCAATGCATGCAAAAACACAATTCAAAAATTGCTTAATTATAGTTATACTTTGTTATTCCCTCATGGTTCTCTCAAGCCTAGTTGTGGATTTAGTTACCCATATTAGCAAGATTACAATTAATGTTTGTAGATGAAGATGTTATGAACTAACGTAATTAGAATAGTAAACCCATAATTTTGCATTTGAAATTCAGACAAAAATCTTAATAACAACATCCGAAAATCAATTATTTGCCAAAAGTTACAAACAACAATCTCCAAAACATAAACTAGAATTAAGGTAGTAGTAGTGTACCCCAAAAAAGAGGTTTTATGCCTTATTAATAAAAAAACCTAATCATAATTAAAAAAGAATTTAAATTAAGAAAGTTTTATTCAAGCACACGACTTCTATCTAGGGGACCAGTGACGGTCCGTGGATTGCTTCTGTCAGCCAGGACTAGAGAAATATTTTGATCTCAGGATGGAACCTTCTCTTAATCAAATGAGGGACCAACAACACGGTCCGTCATTTTATCTACGGTCAGTCGCTTCTCCCCCGTGACTCCACACTTAGAATCTTGAAATATCAGGGAGTGGAATCCTCGCAGTCACAAAATATGGTTCACTTGTACGGTCTGTCCATCAATCAACGCACAGTCGATGTTTGTTGTGGTTCCACACTTGGTAAAAATTTCCTGATTTCTCCCAATGCCTGGGCTGCTCATTTACGATCATCATCTACGAGGTGTTGATCAAACGACAGGCCGTCGATTGCATCCATTGTTCCTTTTTATCAACTTTTTAACTTCGATCTGTCGTTTTATGCCTGAACATCTTTCCGGCAAAACAAAACACAAAACTTGTTAAATCAAACAAAAATGCTCTAGAAATACAAAGTTCTTAAGTGAAATGCATTAAAAGTACGGTGAACTCACCATACATCATTAATTTACACTAAGAACATGAGATATAACATGAAATCCAATATAACCCTTCCGCTGAAAAAGATAGTCTACTTGTCACGGTAGAACTCTCTATAATTCAAATTCCTAATGTGGATCCACTAGTTAGGTAATTTAAGACAATCCTACGGAGCACGTAGGTTGGGTCAAGAGAATTTCTACTAAAGACAAAAATTATTCTAATAGTATTTCAATATCCTCTCTATGTTAAGTAAATCCCAACAGAAAAAGAAATAATTATAATTATATTAAAATACATAGAATCTAAATATTAAAGATTACCAATATAATCATAAGTCCATATTGGAATATCTCCGTTTATATATCATGATTTTATTACTTTATTTATTGAGCCACGTTCCTATTTGAGCATCCAAGTCATGATCTCCATTCAAATATGAGAAAACCTTTTACAAATTACTAACACAGTATCTTACAAACAGTGTTTAATCATAAATTACCACTTTCATAAAACATACATAGATTCACATTCATAATTTATAAATATGTAATCATAGTTCGTATTTATAGAGTAGACATAGGCATAGATTCATGCGAAAATAAATAAAAATCATGTAATTGAGTTAAATCCTGCACTATAAAATCAAATATAAGTAGTTGGTTCACAATAAATTGAACCAACATAGAATAATATGAAATCTTAAGAGGATTAGGTGAAATTGAATTGGAGTTTGACATTGTTTTAGAATTCAATTAATATAAGGATCCAATAGTGAATTCTGATTTACCTTTGCTTTAAAAGAAAGAGAGGAAATCTTTTAAGATCTTGAAAATGTAGTTCTTCATTTTGGAGCTCTTGAGAGAATTTCAAGAAGAAAGCCTTAAGAATTTGTGAGTTTTACAGATTAAGACGGAATGTATATTGTTTTTTTCACACCCTAGGCCTACATCCTACGCAAAATTTACATCGAGAACCATTGTTGGCTACAAGTGATCCGATGGCCTTACTAGACTCCCAGCAAAATAATTTAATCAATAACTAAAGAAATCAAACGCAACCATACTCAACTGTCTCAAAATAACTTAGCATGTTGTAGAAATAAACATTCAACTGCACAAAGTGCCACCAAGTCTTAGCATAAACAGCTAAAATGTAAAGACGAAAGAGCTATATCTACCCGTCTATGAACTCTCTTAAACTATGAGGGATATCGGGACAAGACCTTTGATCATCCTAACAACTGAAAAATAATAAAAGCAATGTAAAAAGCTATCCTCCAAAAAGTAAGAAGGATTACCAACTGACTCTAAATTTTGAAAGAAACACTTTACTCAACTGACGGATAATCAACTCACAAAAGAAAGAAACAACAATAAACATGCCATTTATAATAAGCATTTAAAATAGTAGATAGCACAAAAATGTATTGAAAATACCATCACAACTTAGTTTATATATCGTTAATTATAATATAATTCTATGGGAGTTTCTCTAACCAATACAACTATCACTATGAGCTATGTGTTGATATAACGTCTCACCTACACTTCTAGAACTTTCCTACAAATTTTCGGGATATAGAACGGCTCAACAAAAGGATCCACTAGTATATGATAAGAATCTTTGATGAATTTTAACCCACAATGAATACATGGTATAAAGCGACTTGAGTTATTATAAACTCGTCTTCATATCGGTGGTCAATATAACTCCACAAATATACTCAGCCCATATGTTTTAAAACATAACTCTTTCTCTGTGGTTTGAGATTATTACTAAAACTCTATCTCTTACAATATATTGAACTCAAATTTTTTCATGAAAACTTAACTGGATATCGGTGTTTTCTCTCATCTTAAATGTGAAAACATTTACTCTTTGGGAATACTTAGTCTCCATACAATATTTTTAAAGAACATGAACTCCGCTCTACTCTTTCTTACTCTCAAAACTTATGTCATAAAAGAAGTTGAAAAGATTTGTAAATTACTTCTTTAATGACTTGAAGAACTCTCAAGAGTCAACTCTTAACTCTACATTGAATTTGAATTTATGAATTCAAATTCATGATTCTTGATAGGAAGGATATGTTGATTATTATGAGTGCTTCAAGATAGATAAAAATGATTAAAGGTGTAGAAAATAGTTTGTGGGAGTAAGTCTTTAACGCGGAGATGTATGTTATTATTTAATCAAGAGAGATATTTCAGGAGAGTGGATTCCACGATCTCTCTGTAATGTAGATAAATATTTTATGCATAATTGGGGAAGTTCGCAACGCGTCTGGAGAACAAGATTTGACTGAATTTTTTCATATTCATTTTCTAACCCCAATTTACCTAAATTTGATTCTTTTTCAAAGTTTCACTAGATTAATACATAAAATAAATCTACACAAGAATGTAATCAAACACAACATTAAAATCAACAATATTTCCTCAAGATATCACCAATCTCATATTAATTAAAGAATGAAAGAAAATTTCAAGAACATAATTCAATCATCAAAATGTCACACCCCAACCCTAGGTGAGGCGGACAAGTACCTTATTAACACATACTTTACAAGTGACCTATGATGAGAAATTAAATAACTAGGACGATAGATTTAGTAATGCGAACCTTCATAGACAACAAATTTTGACTAGTTGAATTGATATATATGACAAGTGCAACTGAGAATACAATGATAGCTTTACAATGTCTATAAATCCTCTATTCGAATCCATGACTATACGACTATGAAAACACGCATAGTAAAGACTCGGCAAAGCCCCGAATCATCATGGGGATCACCAACAACCGTTGAGTATATTTTTCTTCTATTGGAGAGATCTAGTAGTTCAGTATCCGTACATGCAACATGAAATGCAGTGTCCCCTATATGAAACGCCAGTGAAAGGATGTACTTAATAAATAAGGCATAAAACAACCATATGTAAAATGAGAGCTCACGTGAAATAAAATAAATATCGATAAGTATTTGAGACCACCTTTGCTTATACTTTTGGAATCCTGTATGTGATATTATTTTCATTACATTTATGTACGTTATAATCTTTATAAGGCATACGATTCAAATCATTAGTTGATTAGTGGTAGAAGAGGATTACTCGTGCTAGGAATTTAAACCCTAGGATGTCTTACTCATTATTCAAAAAATTGGTAACCACCGATGCTAAGCTTTCACCATTGATCTTCAACCATTCCATACAAATTGGAATCGTCCCATGCTAGGCTTTCACCCCTGAGCTTCCACCCTTTTAAACCACATGGGATCGACTAATGCTAGGCATTTTCCCCTAGGCTGCCACTCGTAACTATACGGATTTCTTTACTTAGTTTAATTAATTTGTGAGAATGTTGTTTATCTGTTCATAGTATTTTTGAGATTGTTCTTTAGATAATCAAAAATATTTTGAGATTTTTCTTTTAATGATCATTATCTCTTTTGAGATTGCTGTTTTGGTGGTCACAAGCTTTGTTGAAATTTGGAACTATGGACGAGTAGTAGAAGACATATAAATATGGACTTATGATAATAACAATGACATAGGAAGAAAATGTGACAACAACGTAATGTTTAGGATCTTATATAACTCAGTAAGCATTTCGACATCTCTAATTGAAGCACATTAAATGAAAACATTCAATATTTTTCCAAGACATTGAACTTTATATGCTCGCCAAATACTCACTAACAAATATCAAATACAAAGTATAGATGAATGTGGAACCAAGAAAGAACGTGAGTAGATTCAACTTAAGGATGAATACATATTCTAGGTAAGTAGATATAAAAATGTACAATAGAGAAAGTAAGGATCTTGTGATAACATTATAGTGTAACACAATGGGAGTAATAATAACAAATATAGGAAACATATGAACATGTGAAATAGGAAATATATGATAGAATAGACTATTGAAATAAGTTTGCAAGATACTGGAAGATTATATATCCAACATATAAACATATTTACCATGTGTAAATTAGGATCATTTTAGTTTAAATAAGGGGAATGTTTTCCAAGGAAACTTTGACAATGAAAAAAGTTTGAATCTTCCACGGCGATACTTGGTAAAGTAAGAAAATAAATTTAGTAATAGCCTAGTATTCGAGTACTCACATTAATGCTCGAGTGAGTAGGAGACATTCACTACAAGGGGCACTTAGAAATCGTACTTTGTAATACATGTGCTTGATTCATGCAAAAGAAATTTGAAATCGAATAGCCTTATATATCTTCCTGCACCACCTTGGATATTAGAATGAGTTAACCGTCTTCACTTCAAATTGTTTATCTACAATGAAGTAAATAATAAAACTAGCATTAGTAGTTGATTGACAAATTTTTGCTACTTGATCAATACCTAAACAATACTTGGCAGTAAATCTGTAATTGATCCAATCAACGGTGTTTTTCCTACCCATTCTCCTCTAATTTTTTTATACTATACAACCTATTTATAAGGACCTCCAAAACTCCTTAGGCTTCATCACTTTTGGAAAACAATATACAAAGGATGATGGAAAATTGAGCTCATGCAACACTCAATTACGTGTCATATATATACACTTTCAATGTATAATCCTCTAACCAGTTCCCATGACTTTTCTGCGCATATCCATCCACATACCCTTATTTCAGGGTACACAAAACAATCGTTAAGCATCATAATGTGGGTACAGAAATATGAACCAATGACTTTAGATCAATATTAAGTGAGTTAAAACTAACATTACATTTTTGATTCTCAAAATGATCTCACAATCAAATTTTAAGGGGACTACATGCATGTCCCAACAAGCACCAATCACCAAGCACACACCATGTAGAGGAAACATTCCTCAGTTCATTGACACATACAAACTTTTATAATTATTGCAAGAGTTAGAGGGGGATGAAAATTTCCATAGGGTAACATCCTGGGTAGAAACCTCACTTGCTAAGACTTGGATTCTTCAAAGTTTTAGGTTGTCCTCTCTCAATTATCTTCATGTTAAATGAGATTATTCACTTGAATTCCTTAAGTTGGGAGATTTTCTACCAATTTGTACTTTCAAACATGGGTTTGCTTCATATAGTAATGCTGAAGCTATAAACCGGAACTCTTGGAGCTTCTATAGCTTTCCTTGGGAGTAATTTTTTGGACAATAAGTTATGAAGGAGATGTGATAAGATTTATTCTTTATAGGTTACCTTTTAAGCGTTCTCACTAAATAAATTTGATAAATAATATGGTTCTTTACTTTAAGCAAGCAGGCGCATCATGTATTTAATACATAAAGTGAAATCCACTTATTCTTAGTAGGTGCATCATCTACTTTTCCTTTTCACTTGAAATGTAGTCCACTAATTCTATGTAGCTGCATCACCTACTTTCCTTTTTGACTTTAAACTTTAGAATCACATACCACCTTATGATATCAAGTTCAAATACATCCATCAATTTAAACTTAATCAGGTCACATTAAAATCTACCAGACAACTTACCTTATACTTATTATATCATCACTTGTTGCATATGAAACCAAGTCAATAACTATGCCACAAGGATATTTATAAGCTCTATATAACTAGAACTAGTACACATAGAATATGGGGTGCTACATCCCCTCCCCCATGATTATTCGTCCTCAAATGATAGGTGCTTCTTCTAGTCCATTTAATATTGGAATTTCACATAGAGATTTGTTAGAGTTACCATTGTAAAAAGGATTATCCGAAATACATAGATTAACCTAGAAACATATAGACAAGTCTATCATGAAATCTCAATAAATATGGTTCATGAAATAATAATATGAGAAATTAAGCCCCTATCTTGACCACATAATTCACAAAAGAGACACAAGTAGTACTAATAAAAATAACGTCTTTAACACACCTAAACAAAATACATGCAAATGACATATCAAATGAGAAAATGGTAGTAAGATTTATGATCATATAAGGAGACCACATGATCTACGATCTTTATGTTGATGTTTAGAATGAGAGCGCTTATTTGTGATCCCTACTAAATGCTATTCTTATTTACTTTATGTTACTTTAGTGGAGGTTACACCTTTTTTGCTTAACATTCGGGCCTTACAATGAAGAATAACTACAGTATTTCAACAAAAAACTTATATGACACGGAAACATAAAATTTTATAGGCCTAAACTATCGTGGCTCTTCTTTCCCTTCTCTTTTATCTTATGATCTTTTCAAAGGTGAGTCTTATAAATATGCATGGCTATTAATATTAACTCTAAAGTTTTATGCTGCACCTTTGGATAGAGCATTATGCTAAGTTATTTATCTAGTGGAATGATAAAATTTACATATATCCCCAACCTTTTCTAGTAAAAATACTCACTATATAATGATACAAGGAAATGATTTCAAAAATGTTGAACACTCAAGCAAATAAAACAGAGGGCATAATATAGAGATAAACAAGTCACATTGGGTATGATACCTAGGCAGATAAGCACAAATGGAAGAGCGTAATATACATGCACTAAGTTATTGAAATATTTTGTGTACACATGCATATTGTTCATGGGGTGGTGTGTAAATGAATGAGTTGTACGTAATGTAGGAAATGGACTAGATGAGCACATGATGTATGAGTATTAAAGCTATGAAATATGTAATGTGTAAACATGTAGACTATAAGATATGTAGACATAAAAGAAAATGAATTACGAAACACAAATAAAACTAATCAAGTGCATATAATTTTATAGGTGGACTAACATGTCGATGATTACAAATATGAAATATGTAACGACCTGTTTAGTCGTTTTGAGCAGAAGATTTTATTTCTGGAAAAACTGGCCTAGACTACAGACACCACGACGGACCGTCATAGGCACGACAGTCCGTCACAGAGGTTTCGTTCCATGACACTTAGAATTCTGAAATTTGGTACTGAAAATCGACTCTCTGAACTCCATAACGAACTGACAGGACGGACCGTCATAGGGGTGACGGACCGTCACAGTCCACTTGAGTTTTAAGAGGCTGCGACGACCTGAGTGACGGACCGTCGCAGGCATGACGGCCCGTCACGCAGTCGCCTTGATCGCGATCGAGAATCGGATTTCTTTCCACGTTTTAAGGGACGTTTTGGACTATTCTTTCCTTAATTATAAAGTTTGAGGGTTAATATTAATAAATCTAATTACTTGGGGGTTAAAATAGGTAACCTTAAGTTAATTAGTGGGTCATTAATACCATCTTTCATTCTTAATTATATATGAATTAGGGTAAAAGAAAGAGGGTTTGAATAAGAAAAAGAAAAGAACAGAAAGAGAGGAGAAACGAACGAGTAGAGAGAGAGAGAGAGAGAGTCAAACAAAGAAGAAGAATATCAAAGCTTGGGAAATTGCTTGTTGATTCCAATTCTTCGGTGGAGGTAGGTTATGGTTTTCATGCTATTCGTAGTAAACTCTTAATAGCGAATGATATATGTTAGTAGTATTGTAAAACCCTTCTATATGCTTAATTGTATGCTTGCAAGAATGATGTGATTATGTAATTATGAATAAATAAGCATGATGAAGCTATTGAATCCCAAATCTTGAAAGAAAACTTTAATCTACTTGTTAATGATAAGAGCTTGGTATGAAAGAAGGCTTGATGAATTAAAGTAATGGGATTGATGATGCCTTGGTATAGAGAAGGCTTGACGAACGGATATAATGAGATTAGTGGATCGGAGTGTCACGTTCTGACACATAGTATTAGTGGGACGGGTGTCACGAACCGACACGTAGAATTAGGGGATCGGAGTGTCACGTACCGACACATATAGGGGACCGGAGTGTCACGTTCCGACACATATAGGGGATCGGAGTGTCACGTTCCGACACATAGTATTAGTGGATCGGAGTGTCACATTCCGACACATAGTATTAGTGGGATGGGTGTCACGAACCGTCACGTAGAATTAGGGGATCGGAGTGTCACGTTCCGACACATATAGGGGATCGGAGTGTCACGTACCGACACATGTAGGGGATCGGAGTGTCACGTACCGACACAAGAGGAAGAAAGATAATGAATCTTGAAAGATGATAATATACTCAACATAATGAACTTAATTCCCAAATGAGTATGGTATTGAGGCGTGAGCCCTCATGGATGAACTTGATGGTACTTATTGATGATCTTAGTACTTGTTGTTGCTACATGTTGAGTTTTATAGTTGATTTATGATATTAACTGATATATACTATTTTCTATTTTGAGTTGGCCGATGATATCTACTCAGTACTTGTGGTCGTACTGACCCCCTACTTTTATGTTTTCTTCTTTGTTATTTGTGGAATGCAGCAAACGTTCCGTCAACTTCAACTTTGATAGATCTAGCCAGTCTTCACTACCTTCGGAAATTCAGGGTGAGCTAATGCGTCTAGCTTGGACTGGATCTTCTTCTTCAAGTCTTGATGCCTTGAACTCCCGGCATGGACTAGCTTTTATGTATTTTTAGTTCGTAGACATTCTTAGTTTAGTAATTTGAAATAGATGTTCTTGTGGTGATGACTTCCAGATTTTCGGGATAATAATAGTTATTGATTTTATTAATGAGTTTAAGTCTTCCGCATTACTTTATGATGATATTACATTGAAATGTTAAGGTTTAGATTGGTTGGTTCGCTCACATAGGAGGTAAATGTGGGTGCCAGTCGCGATCGGTTTTGGGTCGTGACAAACTTGGTATCAGAGCATTAGGTTCGTTGGTCTCATCACACAAGAACAGGTCTAGTAGAGTCTTAAGGAACGGAAGACTTAAACTCATTAATAAAATCAATAACTATTATTATCCCGAAAATCTGGAAGTCATCACCACAAGAACATCTATTTCAAATTACTAAACTAAGAATGTCTACGAACTAAAAATACATAAAAGCTAGTCCATGCCGGAAGTTCAAGGCATCAAGACTTGAAGAAGAAGACCCAGTCCAAGCTAGACGCATTAGCTCACCCTGAATTTCCGATGAAGTGAAGACTGGCTAGATCTACTGTTGAGTTGAAGTTGACGGAACGTTTGCTGCATTACACAAATAACAAAGAAGAAAAACATAAAAGTAGGGGGTCAGTACAACCACACGTACTGAGTAGATATCATCGGCTAACTCAAAATAGGGAACAGTATATATCAATAATAATGCAACTCAACTACAATACTCAACATGTAGCAATAACAACATGAGTTCATCAGTAATTACAACCGAGTTCACACATGAGGACTCAAGCCTCAATACCATACTCATTTGGGAATTAAGTTCATCAGATTGAGTATATTCATTATCTTTCAAGATTCATTATCTTTCTTCCTCTTGTGTCGATGCGTGACACTCCGCTCCTCTATTTCTATCCTGGTGCGGAACGTGGCACTCGATCCTCATATACTATCCTGGTACCGAGCGTGGCACCCGATCCATATTCTATCCTGGTGTCGAGCGTGACACTCCGATCCTCATATTCATTCTATCCTGGTACCGAACGTGGCACCCGATCCTCATATTCATTCTATCCTGGTACCGGAGCGTGGCACCCGATCCATATTCTATCCTGGTGTCGGAGCGTGACACTCCGATCCTCATATTCATTCTATCCTGGTACGGAGCGTGGCACCCGATCCTCATATTCATTCTATCCTTGTAGGAACGTGGCACCGATCCTAATTCATCAAGCCTTCTTTTACACTAAGGCATCATCATTCTCATTATATAATATATCAAGCCTTCTTTCATACTAAGGCATCATCATTCTCATTATATAATATATCAAGCGAATTAGGGTTCTTTCAAGATTTGGGATTCAATAGCTTCATCATGCTTTGTTAATTCATCACAATTTCACATTCATATTCATGCAAGCATACAACTTAAGCACATAGTAGGGTTTACAATAATATCAACACATAATATTCACTATTAAGAGTTCACTACGAATATCGTACATAAACCATAACCTACCCCCACAGAAGAATTGGAAGCAAGCAAGAACTTCCCAAGCTTTGTTTTCTCCCCTTTGATCGACTGCTCTCTGCCTCTTTCTTTCTTTTCTTTCTCTTCTTTGTTTTCCTTATGTTCAAACCCTCTTTCTTTTACCTAATTATTGTATAATTAAGAATAAAGAGGACAATAAAACCCCCTAATTAACTTAAGGTTACCTCTTTTAACCCCTAAGTAATTAGACTTATTAATATAAACCCTCAATCTTTATAATTAAGGAAAGAATAGTCAAAAATGACCCTTAAAACGTGGGGAGAAATCCTAAACTGCCCGGGATTGTGCAGCCTGTGACGGGCCATCACGCCTGCAACGGTCCGTCCCGGTGGCCGTCGCCTCCTCCCAGATTTCAGGTGGTCTGCGACGGCCCGTCACCCCTGTGACGGTCCGTCCTGGCCCCTCCGTCATGACGGTCAGAAACTCGTTTTCTTGCACCAATTTCTCAAAAGTTGAAGTGTTTTGCAACGGGACTCACGACGGTTCGTCGTGGATGTGACGGTCCGTTCTGCCATTTCGTTACGAAGTTCAGAGAGTCAATTTTCAGTACCCAAATTAAAAATTCTAAGTGTCATGGGATGGAACACCCACGACGGTCCGTCGAGCCTGTGACGGTCCGTCGTTGGGTCCGTGGTTTCAGCCAGTTTTTCCAGAATTTGTTCTGCTGCTCTAAAACGACTAAACAGGTCGTTACAATAGATACCAATTTACCCATCGTTCGTCCCCGAACGATCAAAAGAAGAAAGACAGTGGCGAAAAGGAGTACCTGAATCTGTAAACAGATGTGGGTATTTTTCTTGCATATCTGCCTCCTTCTCCCAAGTTGCCTCTTCAACCGGTCGATTTTTCCATTGAACTTTGATGGATGCAATTTCTCTCGACCTCAACTTGCGAACCTCTCTATCTAATATAGCAACCGGTTCCTCTTGATAAGTCAAGTTCTCATCCAACAAAACTGAATCCCAACGGATGATGTAGTTTCCATCTCCATGGTATCTTTTCAACATGGATACATGAAATACCGGATGTACTCCGGACAGCCCTGGAGGTAAGGCTAATTCATAAGCCACCTCCCCTACTCGCTTTAGTACCTCAAATGGTCCAATATACCTTGGGCTTAGCTTACCTCTTTTTCCAAACCGCATCACCCCTTTCATTGGTGAAACTTTCAACAAGACTTGTTCACCCTCCATGAACTCTAAGTCTCTCACCTTTCGATCTGCATATTCTTTTTGTCTACTTTGCGCCGCTAGAAGCTTTTCTTGAATAGACTTCACTTTCTCTATTGACTCCCTCAAGAGATCAGTACCCCAAGGTCTAACCTCGAATGCATCAAACCAACCAATGGGAGACCTACATCTCCTACCATACAATGCTTCAAATGGAGCCATGTCAATGCTTGAGTGATAGCTATTATTGTATGAAAACTCCGCTAAGGGTAAGAAGCTATCCCAATGGCCACCAAACTCTATCACACATGCACGAAGCATATCCTCCAACACTTGAATTGTCCTCTCAGACTGACCATCGGTCTGAGGATGGAACGCAGTACTAAGGTCCAACCTAGTACCCAATTCCGCATGCAATGTTTTCCAAAACTTAGAAGTAAACTGCGTACCTCTATCTGATATGATGGATAGTGGAACCCCATGCAATCGAATGATTTCTGAGATATAGATCTTGGCTAACTTCTCTGCATTGTAAGTCACCTTTACCGGAATGAAATGAGCAGACTTAGTTAACCTATCGACAACCACCCAAATGGAGTCATACTTACCCAATGTCTTTGGAAGACCAACCACAAAGTCCATAGCAATTCTTTCCCACTTCCATTCCGGAATGGGCATTCTCTGAAGTGTTCCTCCGGGCCTTTGGTGTTCATACTTTACTTGTTGACAGTTTGGACACTTGGCAATAAAGTCAACAATATCACGCTTCATTCTACTCCACCAAAAGTGTTGCTTTAGGTCACGGTACATCTTGGTCGCACCCGGATGTATAGAATACTTTGAACTATGAGCCTCTGTCAGAATAGTGTTGATCAAATCATCAACTCGGGGTACACATACCCTTCCCTTGATTCTCAAAACACCTTCCTCATCGATTTGTGCTTCCTTAGCCTCTCCTTGCAACACTTTGTCTCGGATTCGCCTTAGTTTCTCATCATCAAACTGTTTTCCCTTAATCTTGTCAAGAAAAGAAGATCTCGACTCCACACTAGCTAACAATCCTCCCTTCTCATTTACTTCTAACCTCATCAAATCGTTAGCCAAAATCTGCACTTCTCTAGCCAATGGGCGCCTAGAAGCTTGCAAATGAGCTAGACTTCCCATGCTTCCCGCCTTTCTACTCAAAGCATCCGCTACAACATTCGCCTTCCCCGGATGATACAAGATAGTGATATCGTAGTCCTTTAGTAGTTCCATCCATCTCCTTTGTCTCAAGTTCAAATCTTTCTGAGTAAAGACGTACTGAAGGCTACGATGATCCGTGTAGACTTCACACTTAACCCCATACAAATAGTGTCTCCATTGTTTTAGTGCAAATACTACCGCGGCCAACTCCAAATCATGGGTCGGATAGTTACGTTCATGCACCTTTAATTGCCTCGAAGCATAAGCAATTACACTCTTCTCTTGCATTAGCACTGCACCCAACCCAGAATAGGATGCATCACAATAAACAATGAAGTCCTTACCTTCCACTGGCAAGGTGAGAATGGGTGCGGTAGTCAATAAAGTCTTGAGCTTTTGAAAGCTTTCCTCACACTCATCCGACCATACAAATGGAACATTTTGCTTAGTCAAGTTCGTCAATTGGGAAGCAATAGAAGAGAATCCCTTGACAAATCTGCGGTAGTAGCTAGCTAACCCAACAAAGCTCCTTATTTCTGATACATTAGTGGGTCTTACCCAATTCTTCACTGTCTCAATCTTAGATGGATCTACCATCACTCCTTCCTTAGAAACCACGTGCCCCAAGAAGGACACTGCATCTAGCCAAAACTCACACTTAGAGAACTTGGCGTAAAGCTTTTTCTCCCTCAACATTTCCAATACCATTCTCAAATGCTCTTCATGTTCCTTCTTGCTCTTTGAGTACACCAATATATCATCAATAAATACAATCACGAAGAGATCCAAATATGGTTTAAAAATCCCGTTCATCAAGCTCATGAACGCAGCAGGGGCATTCGTAAGACCAAAAGACATCACTACAAATTCGTAATGCCCATACCTCGTTCGAAAAGCGGTCTTTGGCACATCCGTTGCTCGTATTTTCAATTGATGATAACCGGATCTCAAATCAATCTTTGAGAAGACACAAGCACCTTGTAACTGATCGAACAAGTCATCAATGCGAGGAAGAGGATACTTGTTCTTTATGGTTACCTTGTTTAGTTGTCTGTAGTCTATGCACATCCGAAAACTCCCATCCTTCTTCTTCACAAACAAAACCGGAGCACCCCAAGGGGATGCACTTGGTCTAATGAAGCCTTTGTTCAATAACTCTTGAAGTTGTGCCTTTAACTCTCTTAACTCAAGGAGCCATTCTATAAGGGGTATAGAAATGGGCGAGTGCAGGTTCAAGATCAATGCAGTCAATATCCCTATCTGGTGGCATACCAGGAAGATCTGCAGGAACACATCCAAAAATTCTCGAACTACAAACTGATTCGATTGAGGGTACTTGGATGGTGTCATCCCTAAGATGTGCTAAGAAAGCTAAACAACCCTTACTAACCATCTTCCGAGCACCAAGAAAGGAGATAATACGCACGGATTGGAAGTGTAGTCGCCCTCCCACACTAACGGATACGCCAGGCTTGGCTAACGTCACCGTTTAGCATTACAATCCAAAATTGCAAAATTCGGAGAGAGCCAAGTCATACCAGAATTACATCAAAATCACCCATTTCTAAGATAACCAAATCTACGTAAGTGTTGCTCCCACAAAATTCACCAAACACGACCTATACACTTTTTCAACTACCACAGACTCACCCACCGAGTAGAAACACGAATAGGCATATCAAGTAATTCACAATGTAGATTTAGACCATTAGCAAATGATGAAGATACATATGAAAACGTGGAGCCAGGGTCAAATAATATAGATGCCATGCAATCACAAACCAAAAGATTACTGTGATAACAAAGATCGGATGCCTCCGCTTCAGATCTCCCAGGAAAGCGTAACAATGGGCCCTATCGTTTGTCCGTCCATTGCCCCTACCATGTTGCGTAGTAGTGGCTCCGTTTGCCCTTCACCTCTGCCGTTTGGTGACCACCATTACCTCGCCACCACGCCCTCGAATAACGACCTCTACCATTACCACCCCTACCTCTAGCGGTGGGGTTACGTAACTCTGGTTTGGACAATACCTCTTAATGTGTCCAATCTCTCCACACCCATAACATTCTGCGGGTTCACGATCGGCCTCTCGGAGAAGTGTTGACCGTTACGAGGTGGACCCCAACTACGATCTGTAGTGAAGGCTGTATTGGTCGATTGGAGTGACCTCAGGAGTTCTGTCCTCTAGAATAAGAACCATTAAACTCACCTCCCCTTGAAACCTCTTCGATGTAGATGTGGTGGTGAAGTCATCCAGTTTCACTCCTTCCACCTCTATCACAAAGTCTACCACCTCTTGGAAGGATGTTCTTGTTGCCGCTATCTGCAATTTGAAATCCGCAATTCTGCCCTCAATCCCTTCACAAAATGGCGGATCCGTTCTTGTGGACTGAAACAGAGTTGGGTGGCGTATCTTGATAGTGCGCGAAATTTAGCCTCGTATGCATTAACCGTCATTCTACCTTGCTCCAGACTCAAGAACTCATCTCTCTTCCTATCCCTCAAGGTCCGGGGGATATACTTTTCCATGAACAAACTCGAGAATGATTCCCAAGTCATAGGTGGTGCCTCTGTTTGTTGACACTCAACATGTGAACGCCACCACATTTTGGCGTTCCCTTGAAACTGATAGCTCACGAACTCAACACCAAACCTCTCTACTATACCCATCTTGTGTAGTAGCTGATGACAATCAACCAGAAAATCGTAGGCATCCTCGATTACGCACTTTAAAGACTGGAGGTTTCAATTTCAAGAACTTACTGAAAAGTTCATGTTGATCGTTTGTCATAATAGGCCCAGTAGTCAGACATGGAAATGTGCCCATTCCAAATGGTGCATCCATGCGGGGAGCCATAGTAGCCGCATGTCGTACCTCTGAAACCGGAGGTGTTGGTGCAGAAACCCCTGGAGGTGCCTGACCGTGATCAGATAACCCGCTAAGATAAGCGAGAACCTGATTGATCATCTCTGGGGTAGGTTGAGGTGGCATTTCCTCATTACGTACTTGCTCATTCACCCCATCCTCCCCTTCTCTTATCACCTCTTGATCGGTTGGAGGAGTCACCGCCCTAGTATCGGATGGGCTAGGTGCTCGTCCTCTTCCTCTGAAGGGCGTCCTCCCACGACCTCTACCACGACCTCTTGCCGTTGTTCTCCTCGAGCCACGGCCCGGTGGGTGGCTCGGATATTTCTTCTTTGTGCCGTTGTTCTTCTTTGGTGCGGTCGTTGCTCTAGTTCTAACCATCTGCGAAATAGAGTGAAGATGGTCAGATACCAATTCGTATCGCCTAGATACCAATTGGACTCAAGTAGTAGCACGAAAGAAAGAATGAAAGAGTGGAATTTTCCTAAAGTCTTATAGCCTCTCAAGGAAAAGTAAAGGCGTCCCCCTACCGTTCCTTAAGACTCTACTAGACCTGTTCTTGTGTGATGAGACCAACGAACCTAATGCTCTGATACCAAATTTGTCACGACCCGAATCGGGGCCGCGACTGGCACCCACATTTACCCTCCTATGTGAGCGAACCAACCAATTTAACCCTTATCATTTCAATATATAACAATAGAAAGTAATGCGGAAGACTTAAACTCATTAATAAAACAATTCAAAACTATTATTATTATCCCCAAAATCTGGAAGTCATCATCACAAGAACATCTATCTCAAATTACTAACTAGGAATGTCTAAGAAGCTAAAACAAATACTAGCTAGTCCATGCCGGAAGTTCAAGGCATCAAGACTTGAAGAAGAAGACCCAGTCCAAGCTAGACGCATTAGCTCACCCTGAATTTCCGATGAAGTGAAGACTGGCTAGATCTACTGCTGAGTTGAAGTTGACGGAACGTTTGCTGCATTACACAAATAACAAAGAAGAAAAACATAAAAGTAGGGTCGATTACAACCACACGTACTGAGTAGATATCATCGGCTAACTCAAAATAGGGAACAGTATATATCAATAATAATGCAAATCAACTACAATACTCAACATGTAGCAATAACAACATGAGTTCATCAGTAATTACAACCGAGTTCACACATGAGGACTCAAGCCTCAATACCATACTCATTTGGGAATTAAGTTCATCAGATTGAGTATATTCATTATCTTTCAAGATTCATTATCTTTCTTCCTCTTGTGTCGATGCGTGACACTCCGCTCCTCTATTTCTATCCTGGTGCGTAACGTGGCACTCCGATCCTCATATACTATTGCAGTACCGGAGCGTGGCACCCGATCCATATTCTATCCTGGTGTCGAACGTGACACTCCGATCCTCATATTCATTCTATCACAGTAGGAGCGTGGCACCCGATCCTCATATTCATTCTATCCTGGTAGGAACGTGGCACCCGATCCATATTCTATCCTGGTGTCGGGCGTGACACTCCGATCCTCATATTCATTCTATCCTGGTACCGGAGCGTGGCACCCGATCCTCATATTCATTCTATCCTGGTAGGAACGTGGCACCCGATCCCTAATTCATCAAGCCTTCTTTTACACTAAGGCATCATCATTCTCATTATATAATATATCAAGCCTTCTTTCATACTAAGGCATCATCATTCTCATTATATAATATATCAAGCGAATTAGGGTTCTTTCAAGATTTGGGATTCAATAGCTTCATCATGCTTTGTTAATTCATCACAATTTCACATTCATATTCATGCAAGCATACAACTTAAGCACATAGTAGGGTTTACAATAATATCAACACATAATATTCACTATTAAGAGTTCACTACGAATATCGTACATAAACCATAACCTACCTCCACCGAAGAATTGGAAGCAAGCAAGAAATTCCCAAGCTTTGTTTTCTCCCCTTCGATCGACTGCTCTCTCCCTCTTTCTTTTCTTTCTCTTTTGTTTTCCTTATGTTCAAACCCTCTTTCTTTTACCCTAATTATTGTATAATTAAGAATAAAAGAGGACAATAAAACCCCCTAATTAACTTAAGGTTACCTCTTTTAACCCCTAAGTAATTAGACTTATTAATATAAACCCTCAATCTTTATAATTAAGGAAAGAATAGTCAAAAACGACCCTTAAAGCGTGGGGAGAAATCCTAAAGCCGCCGGGATTGTGCAGCTGTGACGGGCGTCCACGCTGCAACGGTCCGTCGGTGGCGTCGCCTCCTCCCAGATTTCGGGTGGTCTGCGGCGGCCCGTCACCTGTGACGGTCCGTCCTGCCCCTCCGTCATGGCCGGTCGAAACTTCGTTTTCTTGCACCAATTTCTCAAAAGTTGAAGTGTTTTGCAGCGGGACTCACGACGGTTAAATCGTGGATGTGACGATCCGTTACGCCATTTAGTTCACGAAGTTGAGAGTCGATTTTCAGTACCCAAATTAAAAATTCTAAGTGTCATGGGACGGAACACCCACGACGGTCCGTCGAGCCTGCGACGGTCCGTCGTTGGGTCCGTGGTTTCAGCCGCTTTTTCGAGAATTTGTTCTGCTGCTCTAAAGCGACTAAGCGGTCGTTCTGATGACGGACCGTCGCGGGCATGATGACCGTCCGCAGTCGCCTTGATCCCGGTCGAATCGGATTTCTTTCCACGTTTTAAGGGACGTTTTGGACTATTCTTTCCTTAATTATAAAGTTTGAGGGTTAATATTAATAAATCTAATTACTTGGGGGTTAAAATAGGTAACCTTAAGTTAATTAGTAGGTCATTAATACCATCTTTCATTCTTAATTATATATGAATTAGGGTAAAAGAAAGAGGGTTTGAATAAGAAAAAGAAAAGAACAGAAAGAGAGGAGAAACGAACGAGTAGAGAGAGAGAGAGAGTCGAACAAAGAAGAAGAATATCAAAGCTTGGGAAATTGCTTGTTGATTCCAATTCTTCGGTGGAGGTAGGTTATGGTTTTCATGCTATTCGTAGTAAACTCTTAATAGCGAATGATATATGTTAGTAGTATTGTAAAACCCTTCTATATGCTTAATTGTATGCTTGCAAGAATGATGTGATTATGTAATTATGAATAAATAAGCATGATGAAGCTATTGAATCCCAAATCTTGAAAGAAAACTTTAATCTACTTGTTAATGATAAGGCCTTGGTATGAAAGAAGGCTTGATGAATTAAAGTAATGGGATTGATGATGCCTTGGTATAGAGAAGGCTTGACGAACGGATATAATGAGATTAGTGGATCGGAGTGTCACGTTCCGACACATAGTATTAGTGGGACGGGTGTCACGAATCGACACGTAGAATTAGGGGATCGGAGTGTCACGTACCGACACATATAGGGGACCGGAGTGTCACGTTCCGACACATATAGGGGATCGGAGTGTCACGTTCCGACACATAGTATTAGTGGATCGGAGTGTCACGTTCCGACACATAGTATTAGTGGGACGGGTGTCACGAACCGACACGTAGAATTAGGGGATCGGAGTGTCACGTTCCGACACATATAGGGGATCGGAGTGTCACGTACCGACACATGTAGGGGATCGGAGTGTCACGTACCGACACAAGAGGAAGAAAGATAATGAATCTTGAAAGATGATAATATACTCAACATAATGAACTTAATTCCCAAATGAGTATGGTATTGAGGCGTGAGCCCTCATGGATGAACTTGATGGTACTTATTGATGATCTTAGTACTTGTTGTTGCTACATGTTGAGTTTTATAGTTGATTTATGATATTAAGCGATATATCTTTGTTTTCTATTTTGAGTTGGCGATGATATCTACTCGGTACTTGTGGTTGTCTTGACCCTATTTTTATGTTTTCTTCTTTGTTATTTGTGGAATGCAGCAAACGTTCCGTCAACTTTAACTCAACAGTAGATCTAGCCAGTCTTCACTACCTTCGGAAATTCAGGGTGAGCTAATGCGTCTAGCTTGGACTGGATCTTCTTCTTCAAGTCTTGATGCCTTGAACTCCCGGCATGGACTAGCTTTTATGTATTTTTAGTTCGTAGACATTCTTAGTTTAGTAATTTGAACTAGATGTTCTTGTGGTGATGACTTCCAGATTTTGGGGATAATAATAGTTATTGATTTTATTAATGAGTTTAAGTCTTCCGCATTACTTTATGATGATATTACATTGAAATGTTAAGGTTTAGATTGGTTGGTTCGCTCACATAGGAGGGTAAATGTGGGTGCCAGTCGTGATCGGTTTTGGGTCGTGACAAAATATGAGCAAGTGAGCACCATGACACATGGCCAGAATAACTATATGACGTTTATTGTTCAAGGAAGTAGGCAATGTGGCATGTAAAATATATAGAAATTTTCATATTATCAATTAGACCATTCTGCTTTTACCTCTTTTTTGTTCACTATGTTTTATAACTATAAATGCTGGACTTGTATGTATACTATTGCTTTTTTGTATGTAATTATTTGCTAATAATTCATCTATATGTATTTTAAATTCTTTTAAATCATCAAAGTTATATTTTAATGGTTTCTGTGTTATTATGCTGTTTTCATCTATTAATTCAATTTTTACTTTTGTCTTATGTTTTTCCCATCCTCGTAATGGATCTTCACTATATAATTGTTCTAGTTGTTCATTGATTAATTTGACTTTGTCTATAGCAAATATAATAATTTCTAATTGTGTTATTTGTTTATTATTTATATTTTCCATCTCTTGGTTTATCTTTTCACTTCCTTTTATCCATTCCATAGGTTTTCGTTGTTTATTATTTACTCTTTTTGCTCCTATCTTGTTTCCGCATGGTGTAGTAAACCACCAATGTGTTTTGTTATTATGTGTGGATAAAATCTATCTAGAAATGGCATTCCTAATAACATATCTTTTGTAGTAAATTCAAAATTATACATTTCTTCTATTGTTAGTATTTTATCCCATATTTGTATTTTTATATTTTTGCTTTGTATTTAATCATACTTCCTTCATTGTTAAATCCCGCTACTACCATAGGTGTTTTTAATTTTCCCATTTATCTTACAGTAAGCAATTATATTTACATATATTAAGCTTCGCTCTGTATCTATCATAGGTGTATAATATACATTGTGATATCCTTCTACTATAATTTTTGCAAGTATAAATATTTTCATTAATCATTTTGTCCTTTTTATAATTATTTTCTTATTTTGGCAAGTTATTGTTAATTGTTCATTTTCTATGTTGTATGGTTTAACTTTTTCTAACCATTTTATTCCTAATGTAATATTATGATCTCCTTGGTATATTTTGAATTGTATTACTAAAGGTATTCCTCCTATAATTATTTCTTTTTCTGTTGTTTCTTCATTCATTATTTACTATCTCACTAGGTAGTCCAGGCATGTATATCTGTTCTTATAATTTCTTCTTCTAATACTAACTCTCTTGTTATATAATTTTCTTCTTGTCCTGTATTTATTAATATTTTATATTTTCTTTGGTCTATTATTCTGTTATGAAATAATGGTATAGTGTTATTTCTTCTTTATCTAATAAGCTTTGTGGAATTTCATATTTTCTTTTAGATGTACTCATCCTTGATGAGGTAGCTCTTGTCAATGTATTTGAGTACGCTTGAAGTGCTTAATCTTTCTTTTACTATCTCTAAATCTTCTTCTATATCAATTTCTTTATAGCTATAGTCATTATTGTCTATTACAGTAATTATTTTTTCAAAAGGATTTTCTATTTTTATTTTGTTAATTTTATTTTTCTTGTTATTTTATGCTTCGTTGTTAATATATATAGATTTTTACATCTTCTTGTAAATATTTTTCTTCACAGTGCAGTTCTATTCCAGATATTTTCCAATATAGAACTAATGATCTATCTATATTTTTATACATTAATGATATCTTGTATAATTAGCACTTATTGTAAACTTAAATTTTTGATATATCAAGTTTCCTTTTCTTGCACTAATTACGCTTTTTCTATAGGGTGTACAATTCTATCATCTGCTAAGTATATTTCTATAGGTGTATCTATTCCTTCTCTAAAGCGAGCTTTTATTAATATTTCTGTTCCTCCTAAATGTACATATTTTATTGGTGTTTTAGCTTTTATATCTTGTATTTCTTTGTTTATCATTCTTTTATTTTTATAGGTATATATGCTTTTCCTCTTGTGTATTTACAATCTATGATATGCTCTTTTTGACTAACTACATAATATTCTTCTTTTTGTCTTTTAAACAAATTTCTTAAAATAGGTATTTCTAGTACTTTTTCAACACTTAAATCTAATTCTTTTCCTTTTATTTGTTCAAATATCGTATTATCAAATATAATTTTCTGTTACGATGATTCTTCATCTTGATATTCTTTCTTAGATATTATTTTTATTTCATTTTCAGACATTATATTTCTTCATCTGTTTAGTTATTATCTATGTTAATATTTTCTTCTTCATTCTCAGTTTCTATATATGATACTTCATATATACTATCATTTTCACTTAATTCATAATCTATGTACTCTATTTGCATATATTTTTCATTGTCTATAATTAATTCTGCTATTTGTTTTCTTTTTGGATTTTTGGGTAATTTACAATCTTTAGCTATGTGTCCTATCTTTCCACAATTATAACAAGTACATTGAGATATTTTCTTTTTGGTCTGTATGGTCTTTTTATTTTATGGTTTTTTACATAATATCTTCGTCTTGGTTGTTTATATTTATATATAGTTTTATTTTTCTGTAATTTTTATATCTTTTAGATTTTTGTCTTTTAGTTGTGCATCCAAATTGTGGTGCCATTTTATTTTTACAACATGATAAATTTTTATTTAATACTTTTTCCATTTTTAATCTTTCTTTTTGGTTTTCACATAGTTGTATGAACCATTGATTTAAAAATTTTATTCTAGATCCTAAAGTATCTACCATTCCTTCATTATTCCAATCCTTTATTACGTTTGTACTAAATGGTTCTGGTAATTTTGTATAATATTATTTTCTTATTTCTTTTGCTTCGTCTAAATTGTATTTAGCTTTGTAATAATATTCTTTAAATGCGCAAGTATATTCTTCTAAGTAACACATTTTACATATAGCTAATTTTGTCATAAGAATGTGGGGGGTGGAAGCAGATTTATGAATTGAGAGTAGAGAGTAGATGAGAACTTGTTGGAAGAAGGATTGATGATTTTATTTATGAGGGGAAACCCTCTATTTATACACAAAATTTACAGACTTTTGGCCAAAGATGGCCGACACATACTTTACACTTGGCCTTTTTATATTCGGCCGACACAAGAAAACAAAATACTTACTATTACTACTTTACATAATGGCCTCTTCTTTATTTATGGCCGACATACATACTATTTTCTTTATGACTTTTACAATTGGCTTTTTACAGCCGACACAACACGACAAAAATAAAAATTATTGCTTTTTACATATGGCTGATATTCAGCCGACACAAAATTTTAACAAAATTCAAAATACTTTTTTTTTTTTTTTTATTATTCGATTTGAACGTCTGGTATGACATTATCTTCTCCTTGACATTTTGAACATATATGGTCGGGGTATTTTTGTCCAATAATTTTGCAATATCTCGTCAATAATTCTTCTGAAATAAACTCTTTCCTTAATGCTCTTGTTGTTGGTTTTTGCTCTGGCTTGAGTAGACTAAGTATCCATTGGCGTATCTCTTCCATATCTTGTTCTCTGATTTCTTTAGAATTTGAATATATCATAACTTGTTCTCGTACATAATAGCTCCATACTGAATTTCCGTTTAAATAATTGTTAGTTAGTTCATTTAGGATAGTTGCTATCCCTATAACTCTTTTGTTGGCGTAGAATTGCGGTATCTCAACCTTTTGTATTTCTTGTTGTATTCCGATATCTTACGGAATTATCATATCTCTGGTCAAACCAATTTTTATGACTTGTATAATTGGTTTTATCTCATCAAATAATATCTCTGTGGTCTTGAATAAAACTTTATATAAAACAATGTTCCTTTGGTAATTCTTTTATAGTTCATAAAGGCTTTTGTATAGCTCAGTATGGTAGATATTTCATCTCTGTTTGGGTATAAACTGTACTAAGTAATCCATAACTATAACACGTTTTTACTAGATTTGCATTGGTACCTGGTTGTGCTATTAACTTATTATATCCTTGTAGCTTTTGGGTTATAAAATCAGTATTAGGGTCTTTGGTAGTTGGAGATCTAGGTGTTGAGTTTAAATAATTTTGGATTTTATAAAGGTTTTCAATATCTGAGCGGGTTATGTGGTTGTAGGCTTTTTATCTTGGTTCAAACTTTACGAGTAAGTATGTATTTGTGGTGGTATAAATAATGAGTCTTTTTGGTTCTTTGGAATAAATGGTTTATCGAAGATTTTGTTCATATTTAAATTTGTATATCTTATTCCACTGCTCCTTTTGTTGTAGATGTGCTTGCTTTGTAGCTGCATTTAAACAAACATTGTCATGGGTTTTATGGAGTTTCCCAACGTCTCCTTCTAGTTACGGCTTTTACCGTCCATGAGCAGCGTAGCTCTGTATGTTGGCGTAGCTCCGCATATTTATAGTCATCTTTCTGACTTATTTTTTGTAGCTCTTTATCCATACTTCCTACTTTACATGAAAGTGTAGTAATAGCTTTAAGTATCTCTTCCATTGTATCTGATTCAGTTTGAGTTCCTTTTTCTTGATAGGTAGTCTGCAACAAGGTTCTTGTCAGTCTTAATTATTTCAATTGTAAATGTAAAATTTAATATATTCAACACTAATCTCCTTATTTCTTTTGTTGTAACTGAATCATCTAATTTTTTTGTTATCCACCATTTTACTTGTGTGTTATCTGTTCTTACAATAAATTTGTTGTAAACAATATATGGTTCTAATGGTAATAAACATTTATATAATGCGAATAATTCTTTTCTATTTATTTCCCATTTTATTTGTGCTTCTGTATAAGATCCTGAATAATATCTACAATGGTGTTTTATTTTTTCTTTTTCATATTTGTATTTTAAAACTCCTCCATAACTATGATCACTTGAATCTGTTTCGACAATATAAGTAAATGTTTTATTTTCATCAGGAAAATATAGTTTTGGTAATTTTTTACATAAATTCTTAATATTTCTTATATGTTTTTTATCTTTTTCGTCAAAATGATATTCTACGTCTTTTTTAAGTTTTTTATGTAATGGTTTTAGATGTTCTGCTAATTTTGGTATATATTCGATTACCTGATTTACTAATCCTAGAAAGGATTGTAATTTCTTTTTTGTATCTATATTTTCATCAATAGTAATTAATTTTTGTACTATATGTGTTTGCATTTTTATTCCATTCTTATCTATTTGTATTCCTAGAAATTCTATCTGTGATTTCATAATTTACCTTTCCTTTTGCTTAAGCTTATTCCTGCATTTTTACTATATGTATAAATTTTTCTAATAATTTTATATGTTAGTCTTGTGTTCTAGAATATAACAATATGTCATCTATATATACAATACTGATTTTCTAGCTGGTTAAAGCAGTTGTCCATAAAATGTTGGAATCTACAGTGCATTTTTATATCAGAAAGGTAAAACATTCCATTCATAGAAACCTTGTGATCTTGTGAATCGTTAATTGTTTAGATTCTTCTTCTAGTTTTAGGTGGTAAAATCTGATTCTGATCAAATTTGCTAAAATAATTATATCCTTGTATTTGTCTTATTTTTAGTATTTTGTTTGGTATTGGATAATTGTATGTTTTAGTTTTAGCATTTAGATTACGATAATCTATGACCATTCTGTTTTTACCTCTTTTTTGTTCACTATGTTTTATAACTATAAATGCTGGACTTGTATGTATACTATTGCTTTTTTGTATGTAATTATTTGCTAATAATTCATCTATATGTATTTTAAATTCTTTTAAATCATCAAAGTTATATTTTAATGGTTTCTGTGTTATTATGCTGTTTTCATCTATTAATTCAATTTTTACTTTTGTCTTATGTTTTTCCCATCCTCGTAATGGATCTTCACTATATAATTGTTCTAGTTGTTCATTGATTAATTTGACTTTGTCTATAGCAAATATAATAATTTCTAATTGTGTTATTTGTTTATTATTTATATTTTCCATCTCTTGGTTTATCTTTTCACTTCCTTTTATCCATTCCATAGGTTTTGTTGTTTATTATTTACTCTTTTTGCTCCTATCTTGTTTCCGCATGGTGTAGTAAACCACCAATGTGTTTTTGTTATTATGTGTGGATAAAATCTATCTAGAAATGGCATTCCTAATAACATATCTTTTGTAGTAAATTCAAAATTATACATTTCTTCTATTGTTAGTATTTTATCCCATATTTGTATTTTTATATTTTTGCTTTGTATTTAATCATACTTCCTTCATTGTTAAATCCGTTACTACCATAGGTGTTTTTAATTTTTCCCATTTATCTTCGGTAAGCAATTATATTTACATATATTAAACCTCGCTCTGTATCTATCATAGGTGTATAATATACATTTGTGATATCCTTCTACTATAATTTTTGCAAGTATAAATATTTTCATTAATCATTTTGTCCTTTTTATAATTATTTTCTTATTTTGGCAAGTTATTGCTAATTGTTCATTTTCTATGTTGTATGGTTTAACTTTTTCTAACCATTTTATTCCTAATGTAATATTATGATCTCCTTGGTATATTTTGAATTGTATTACTAAGGGTATTCCTCCTATAATTATTTCTTTTACATTTGTTTCTTCATTCGTATTTACTATCTCACTAGGTAGTCCAGGGCATGTATATCCTGTTCTTATAATTTCTTCTTCTAATACTAACTCTCTTGTTATATAATTTTCTTCTTGTCCTGTATTTATTAATATTTTATATTTTCTTTGGTCGATTATTCCTGTTATGAAATAATGGTATAGTGTTATTTCTTCTTTATCTAATAAGCTTTGTGGAATTTCATATTTTCATTTAGATGTACTCATCCTTGATGAGGTAGCTCTTGTCAATGTATTTGGTACGCTTGAAGTGCTTAATCTTTCTTTTACTATCTCTAAATCTTCTTCTATATCAATTTCTTTATAGCTATAGTCATTATTGTCTATTACAGTAATTATTTTTTCAAAAGGATTTTCTATTTTTATTTTGTTAATTTTATTTTTTGCTGTAATTTTATGCTTCGTTGTTAATATATATAGATTTTACATCTTCTTTGTAAATATTTTGCTTCACAGTGCAGTTCTATTCCAGATATTTTCCAATATAGAACTAATGATCTATCTATATTTTTATACATTAATGATCTTGTATAATTAGCACTTATTGTAAACTTAAATTTTTGATATATCAAGTTTCCTTTTCTGCACTAATTACGCTTTTTTCTATAGGGTGTACAATTCTATCATCTGCTAAGTATATTTCTATAGGTGTATCTATTCCTTCTCTAAAGCAGGCTTTTATTAATATTTCTGTTCCTCCTAAATGTACATATTTTATTGGTGTTTTAGCTTTTATATCTTGTATTTCTTTGTTTATCATTCTTTTATTTATTATAGGTATATATGTTTTTCCTCTTGTGTATTTACAATCTATGATATGCTCTTTTTGACTAACTACATAATATTCTTCTTTTTGTCTTTTAAACAAATTTCTTAAAATAGGTATTTCTAGTACTTTTTCAACACTTAAATCTAATTCTTTTTCTTTTATTTGTTCAAATATCGTATTATCAAATATAATTTTCTGTTCTGATGATTCTTCATCTTGATATTCTTTCTTAGATATTATTTTTATTTCATTTTCAGACATTATATTTCTTCATCTGTTTCGTTATTATCTATGTTAATATTTTCTTCTTCATTCTCAGTTTCTATATCTGATACTTCATATATACTATCATTTTCACTTAATTCATAATCTATGTACTCTATTTGCATATATTTTTCATTGTCTATAATTAATTCTGCTATTTGTTTTCTTTTTGGATTTTTGGGTAATTTACAATCTTTAGCTATGTGTCCTATCTTTCCACAATTATAACAAGTACATTGAGATATTTTTCTTTTTGGTCTGTATGGTCTTTTTATTTTATGGTTTTTTACATAATATCTTCGTCTTGGTTGTTTATATTTATATATAGTTTTATTTTTTCTGTAATTTTTATATCTTTTAGATTTTTGTCTTTTAGTTGTGCATCCAAATTGTGGTGCCATTTTATTTTTACAACATGATAAATTTTTATTTAATACTTTTTCCATTTTTAATCTTTCTTTTTGGTTTTCACATAGTTGTATGAACCATTGATTTAAAAATTTTATTCTAGATCTTAAAGTATCTACCATTCCTTCATTATTCCAATCCTTTATTACGTTTGTACTAAATGGTTCTGGTAATTTTGTATAATATTGTTTTCTTATTTCTTTTGCTTCGTCTAAATTGTATTTAGCTTTGTAATAATATTCTTTAAATGCGCAAGTATATTCTTCTAAGTAACACATTTTACATATAGCTAATTTTGTCATAAGTTGTCTATTTATTATTTTTTCTCTATTTTGTTCTCTTATATAAGTAGTCATACCTCCAAATTCATTTCTTATTCTGATTCATATTTATCTAGTATATCCATATTTGTTCTTGATGCGGATCCATCCATTTTCTTATCATTCCTAAGTACTTCTAAACTTTCCGAGGGTAGATTTTCTATCCATAATTTTGTTGTTCCTCTGAATGTTCTTTCTATGTATCTTGGTGTTTTATTTGTTTATATTTTGTTATCTATTAACTGTTTAGACATATTTCCTATCCATAATAATATTGCTTTATTTATATCTCATGACACAATCTAAATCTAAGAAATTGTATTGTTCATTTGCTTTGGTTTAGGTGTCCAATTTTTATTTAATCTACTGTTCCATATTGCATTATTCCTATCTGATTGTTGATAGCTTTCTGTATAATAAGTTGGTGGTGTCCTCCTAGGACTAACTCTAGGACTATTTGCGGGACTATTATACAGGGTTTTAACTCTTGACGTACTAGGTCTATTCATATCTCCTGTGTTTATTTCTAATTTTTTGGTTTATTTATACATTCTAGAATTTACGTATATGTTTCACTTATATCGCTTATTTACGATTGTTGGTCATTTTCATTTCCATCTATTTCATTTACTTCAATATCTTCATTTAGATCTTCATTTAGTTTTTGTTCCATTTGTTTTATTTCATTTGTTAATTCTAGCTCTTTATCTTTTTCTTTTTCTTTTTGTTTATTTTCATATAATAATTTTAACCTAGCTAATTCCTTTTCTAATTCACTTATTCTTGTATTTTTATTTCTTCTAAATTTTGTACTTCTTGTTTTGCTTGCGTTTGTATTTTTTCAATTTCTCTTGATTTATCTATTTCTTCATTTTCTTTTGTTATTCTTACCATAGCTGTTAAACTATCTTCTAATTTTGCTGTTTCTTTTTCTAGCATTAAGTATAAGTTATTTCCTATTTTCTTGTATCTTCTTCCTAAAGGGTGTACAATTCTATCATCTGCTAAGTATATTTCTATAGGTGTATCTATTCCTTCTCTAAAGCAGGCTTTTATTAATATTTCTGTTCCTCCTAAATGTACATATTTTATTGGTGTTTTAGCTTTTATATCTTGTATTTCTTTGTTTATCATTCTTTTATTTATTATAGGTATATATGCTTTTCCTCTTGTGTATTTACAATCTATGATATGCTCTTTTTGACTAACTACATAATATTCTTCTTTTTGTCTTTTAAACAAATTTCTTAAAATAGGTATTTCTAGTACTTTTTCAACACTTAAATCTAATTCTTTTCCTTTTATTTGTTCAAATGTCGTATTATCAAATATAATTTTCTGTTCTGATGATTCTTCATCTTGATATTCTTTCTTAGATATTATTTTTATTTCATTTTCAGACATTATATTTCTTCATCTGTTTCGTTATTATCTATGTTAATATTTTCTTCTTCATTCTCGCTTTCTATATCGATACTTCATATATACTATCATTTTCACTTAATTCATAATCTATGTACTCTATTTGCATATATTTTTCATTGTCTATAATTAATTCTGCTATTTGTTTTCTTTTTGGATTTTTGGGTAATTTACAATCTTTAGCTATGTGTCCTATCTTTCCACAATTATAACAAGTACATTGAGATATTTTTCTTTTTGGTCTGTATGGTCTTTTTATTTTATGGTTTTGTACATAATATCTTCGTCTTGGTTGTTTATATTTATATATAGTTTTATTTTTTCTGTAATTTTTATATCTTTTAGATTTTTGTCTTTTAGTTGTGCATCCAAATTGTGGTGCCATTTTATTTTTACAACATGATAAATTTTTATTTAATACTTTTTCCATTTTTAATCTTTCTTTTGGTTTTCACATAGTTGTATGAACCATTGATTTAAAAATTTTATTCTAGATCCTAAAGTATCTACCATTCCTTCATTATTCCAATCCTTTATTACGTTTGTACTAAATGGTTACAGTAATTTTGTATAATATTGTTTTCTTATTTCTTTTGCTTCGTCTAAATTGTATTTAGCTTTGTAATAATATTCTTTAAATGCATAAGTATATTCTTCTAAGTAACACATTTTACATATAGCTAATTTTGTCATAAGTTGTCTATTTATTATTTTTTCTCTATTTTGTTCTCTTATATCTGTAGTCATACCTCCAAATTCATTTCTTATTGCTGATTCATATTTATCTAGTATATCCATATTTGTTCTTTGATGCGGATCCATCCATTTTCTTATCATTCCTAAGTACTTCTAAACTTTCCGAGGGTAGATTTTCTATCCATAATTTTGTTGTTCCTCTGAATGTTCTTTCTATGTATCTTGGTGTTTTATTTGTTTCTATTTTGTTATCTATTAACTGTTTAGACATATTTCCTATCCATAATAATATTGCTTTATTTATATCCATGACACAATCTAAATCTAAGAAATTGTATTGTTCATTTCTTTGGTTTAGGTGTCCAATTTTTTTTTAATCTCCTGTTCCATATTGCATTATTCCTATCTGATTGTTGATAGCTTTCTGTATAATAAGTTGGTGGTGTCCTCCTAGGACTAACTCTAGGACTATTTCTGGGACTATTATCTGGGGTTTTAACTCTTGACGTACTAGGTCTATTCATATCTCTTGTGTTTATTTCTAATTTTTTCGGTTTATTTATCTGTTCTAGAATTTCTGTATATGTTTCACTTATATCGCTTATTTCTGATTGTTGGTCATTTTCATTTCCATCTATTTCATTTACTTCAATATCTTCATTTAGATCTTCATTTAGTTGTAACGACCCGCTAGGTCGTTTTGAGAACTAGGACTAGTCTGACTCCTTTTGAAAATTTAAAGGGGTATTTTTTTAAACTATTCGAAACTAAGAATATTTAGTTGATAAAATTTTTAGTGAAGAATTAATCTAGTTAATAGTTAGTGGGTCATATCCATAATTCATTTAATACCTTTTTGCTTGACCCATTAATTGATTTAGGTTAGTGGGGTTAGTTTATTTATTTTATTTAATTAACATTAGAAGGGCAGAAAACAAAAGAGATAGAAACTGATTTTTCTTTGGCGTAGATTACAGAACGTGAGGGAACCAACGAAATCTTCAGGTAGGAGGCAAATTGGAAAAATTTTCTTGATATTTTTATGGATCATATTGATATTATGTCAACGGTTTATTATTACTTTGATGGGTTATGAAGTTTTGAATTAGAGTAGTGGGAGAAGATTATTGTTTAACTTTTCCGTGGTTGAAATTGAATTTTTACTCGTTAATATGAAAATTTTAATGGCTATAGTTATGCAGTGCAGATGGATTGCCTATTATTTTATATTATCCTTAGTGGGTAGGAAGGATTGATTGGAATAGTTACAGGGAATAATGACTTACTTTATTTCTTTTTTTTTTAATTTTCTTTGAAGAAGTAGTTTGTTGTTTCTTGATAAATATTAGTGGTATAGGTATTTGTAGGTAGAGAGTTGCAGGGAATCATTTAAAGATCATATTAAGGTGTATAAATGGAGGGGGAAACTTTTGGGATTAGGCGGTCACAGTTTGTGACCAGCGAATTACATTTTTCAGTTGTGAAAAAAAAAAGATTTATTAAAATAGAATAGTTTGGTCATATTGCAAATTCAAATTTAATATATTGAGATAGGTAATTAATTATTAGGTGTATATTATAGATCTAACATTGAATTCTAGGGTATTGGAGAGGTTAAGGTTAAATTCTTGGCTTGAAATTTAACAAGTATGATAATTTGGCATACACATTATATCAAGATTTGGAGCTTGATTAGGAATATGAGTGAGTTTATTGTCGATGATAGACATATAATAATTTGAATGTCTACAAAAAAATTGCTTACTTACAAATATTGCAAAATTGGTAGATTGGGAACGTTCTGAAACCTTGCGAAAAGGAAAGGAAAAATCTTAAAAAGATTCGTGGCACAAGTTCGGCATCTGAGGTATGTTAAGACTTTTTAGACTTGTTGAAGGACGTTTTCCTAATTAAAGATTAAAATGAAAATAGACAAAGGAATAAAGGGGAAAGATGGTGGTCTCGTATCAATGGTGTGACGGGCATGGTACGAGTACCGGTGTTATAAAACGGAAAATTACTATTATAGAATGTGGATTGAAATTTGAGAATGCCAAAGCATATGGGCATTAGCTGATATATTATTGACTTGAATTCCATGTGTGATTGTGTTTTATTTATTTCACCCGTATAGTTGTGATAATTGAGGTGGTTACGTGTTATGTTCATATTGATTGACTGAGATGCATCATCATCCCCTCTATTGAAATAATATTGTGCACATGCATAGACATGAGACTGAGTATAAGTTGGGCACGTGGAGATCGTCCGTGCTGGGGATGGTGAGATGTTAAGATTGTAATTTGGGCACGTGGAGACCGTCCGTGCGAAAATTATTTGATATTATGATAGTGCGTTGAGATCGTCCGCACAGACACGTGGAGATCGTCCGTGTCGGTATATGGACCTCGCGAGTCCCCCATGGGTCATGAACTCTCGATGTATTTCCGAGGAGTATCATGTATATACGGTTGAGTGAGTACTGGGTATTCTGAGACATATCATTACATGGCATCATATTGCATTGCATTTCATCCCATCATTCATTCTTGATGACTATATGTTTTGTTTGGTGTTTGGAAAATATTAAATGTTGATTTCCTTTATTGATGAAACTTAAATAGTAAGTGTAATATATATATATATATATATATATATATACTTGTACAAATCTAAGAATTTATTTTCCTATATAACTCCCGTCACTACTTCTTCGTGGTCGGTTGTAACGACCTGTTTAGTCGTTTTAGAACAGCAGAACAAATTCTGGAAAAACTGGCTGGAACCACGGACCCAACGACGGACCGTCGCAGGCTCGACGGACCGTCGTGGGTGTTCCGTCCCATGGCACTTAGAAATTTGAAATTGGGTACCGAAAATCGACTCTCTGTAAATTGTGACGGACTGCGGGGCGTGCCGTCACATCCACGACGAAACCGTCGTGAGTCCCGCTGCAAAACACTTCAACTTTTGAGAAATTGGTGCAAGAAAGCGAAGTTTCGACCGTCATGACGGAGGGCGGGAGCGGACCGTCCGCAGGGTGACGGGCGTCATGAACCTGAAATCTGGGAGGACACGACGGCCTGTGTGACGGACCGTCGCACTCACGACGGCCCGTCACAGGCTGCACAATCCCAGGCAGTTTAGGATTTCGTCCCACGTTTTAAGGGTCGTTTTGGACTATTCTTTCCTTAATTATAAAGTTTGAGGGTTATTATTAATAAATCTAATTACTTGGGGGTTAAATTAGGTAACCTTAAGTTAATTAGTGGGTCATTATTACCATCTTTTATTCTTAATTATATATGAATTAGGGTAAAAGAAAGAGGGTTTGAATAAAGAAAATAAGAAAGAACAAAGAGAGACNNNAAGAGAAAGAGAACGAGTAGAGAGAGAGGGAAAGCGAAGAGGATAGCAAGGATTTTGAGGAGATAGCTTGTTGATCCAATTCTTCGGTGGAGGTAGGTTATGGTTTATGTTCACGATATTCGTAGTGAACTCTTAATAGTGAATATTATGTGTTGATATTTTTGTAAACCCTACTATGTGCTTAAGTTGTATGCTTGCATGAATATGAATGTGAAATTGTGATGAATTAACAAAGCATGATGAAGCTATTGAATCCCAAATCTTGAAAGAACCCTAATTCGCTTGATATATTATATAATGAGAATGATGATGCCTTAGTATGAAAGAAGGCTTGATATATTATATAATGAGAATGATGATGCCTTAGTGTAAAAGAAGGCTTGATGAATTAGGGGATCGGGTGCCACGTTCCGGTACCAGGATAGAATGAATATGAGGATCGGGTGCCACGTTCCGGTACCAGGATAGAATGAATATGAGGATCGGGTGCCACGTTCCGGTACCAGGATAGAATGAGTATGAGGATTGGGTGCCACGTTCCGGTACCAGGATAGAATGAATATGAGGATCGGGTGCCACGTTCCGGTACCAGGATAGAATGAATATGAGGATCGGGTGCCACGTTCCGGTACCAGGATAGAATGAATATGAGGATCGGAGTGTCACGTTCCGACACCAGGATAGAATATGGATCGGGTGCCACGTTCCGGTACCAGGATAGTATATGAGGATCGGAGTGCCACGTTCCGGCACCAGGATAGAAATAGAGGAGCGGAGTGTCACGTACCGACACAAGAGGAAGAAAGATAATGAATCTTGAAAGATAATGAATATACTCAATCTAATGAACTTAATTCCCAATGAGTATGGTATTGAGGCTTGAGTCCTCATGTGTGAACTCGGTTGTAGTTATTGATGAATTTATGTTGTTATTGCTACATGTTGAGTATTGTAGTTGATTTACATTATTATTGATATATCTTGTTCCCTATTTTGAGTTGGCCGATGATATCTACTCTGTACTTGTGGTTGTACTGACCCCCTACTTTTATGTTTTCTTCTTTGTTATTTGTGCAATGCAGCAAACGTTCCGTCAACTTCAACTCAACAGTAGATCTAGCCAGTCTTCACTACCTTCGGAAATTCAGGGGTGAGCTATGCGTCTAGCTTGGACTGGGTCTTCTTCTTCAAGTCTTGATGCCTTGAACTTCCGGCATGGACTAGCTAGTAGTTGTTTTAGCTTCTTAGACAGTTTAGTTTAGCAATTTGAGATAGATGTTCTTGTGATGATGACTTCCAGATTTTGGGGATATTAATAATAGTTTTGAATTGTTTTATTAATGAGTTAAGTCTTCCGCATTATTTTCTGTTGTTATATATTGAAATGTTAAGGGTTAAATTGGTTGGTTCGCTCACATAGGAGGGGAGAAGTGGGTGCGGTCGCGGCCCGATTTGGGTCGTGACAAACTTGGTATCGAGCATTAGGTTCGTTGGTCTCATCACACAAGAACAGGTCTAGTAGAGTCTTAAGGAACGGTAGGGGGGCGCCTTTACTTTTCCTTGAGAGGCTACAAGACTTTAGGAAAATTTCACTCTTTCATTCTTTCTTTCGTGCTACTACTTGAGTCCAATTGGTATCTAGGCGATACGAATTGGTATCTGACCATCTTCACTCTATTTCGCAGATGGTTAGAACTAGAGCCACGACAGCGCCAACAACAACACCGGCCAGACAAGAAACGTCTGAGCCAGCCACTGGGGCTGTGGCTCGAGGGAGAACAACGGCAAGAGGCCGTGGTAGAGGTCGTGGGAGGACGTCCTCTAGAGGAAGAGGACGAGCACCTAGCCCATCGATACTAGGCGGTGACTCCTCCACCGTGAAGAGGTGATAAGAGAAGTGGAGGATGGGGTGAATGAGCAAGTGCGAGAATGAGGAAATGCCACCTCAACCTACCAGAGATGATCAATCAGGTTCTCGCTTATCTTAGCGGGTTATCGATCCGCGGTCGAGCACCTCCAGGGGTTTCGCACCAACACCTCCGGTTTCAGAGGTACGACATGCGGCTACTATGGCTCGCATGGATGCACCATTGGGAATGGGCACATTTCCACGTCGACTCTTTGGGCCTATTATGACAAACGATCAACATGAACTTTTGGTAAGTTCTTGAAATTGAAACCTCCGGTCTTTAAAGTGCGAGAATCGAGAGGATGCCTACGATTTTACGGTTGATTGTCATGAGCTACTACACAAGATGGGTATAGTAGAGAGGTTTGGTGCCGAGTTCGTGAGCTATCAGTTCCAAGGGAACGCCAAAATGTGGTGGCGTTCACATGTTGAGTGTCAACCTGCGGAGGCACCACCTATGACTTGGGAATCATTCTCGAGTTTGTTCATGGAAAAGTATATCCCGGACCTTGAGGGATAGGAAGAGGGATGAGTTCTTGAGTGCGGAGCAAGGTAGAATGACGGTTAATGCATCTGAGGCTAAATTTCGCGCACTATCCAGATCGCCACCCAACTCTGTTTGATCCACAAGAACGGATCCGCCGTTTTGTGAAGGGATTGAGGCGAGTGCGGATTTCACCTTGCGGATAGCGGCAACAAAGCAACATCCTTCCAAGAGGTGGTAGACTTTGTGATAGAGGTGGAAGGAGTGAAACCGGATGACTTCACCACCACGTCTACATTGAAGAGGTTTCGAAGGGAGGTGAGTTTAATGGTTCTTATTCTAGAGGACAGAACTCAGGAGGTCACTCCAATCGACCAATACGATCTTCACTCTGGTGTAGTTGGGGGTCCACCTCGAGCAGTCAACACTTCTCCGAGAGGCCGATCGTGAACCCAGAGAATGTTATGGGTGTGGAGAGATTGGACACATTAAGAGGTATTGTCCAAACGGAGTTCTGAACCCCATTTGGCTAGAGGTAGGGGTGGTAATGGTAGAGTCGTTATTAGGGGCGTGGTGGCGAGGTAATGGTGGTCACCAAAGCGGCAGAGGTGAAGGGCAAAGCGGAGCCACTACTACGCAACATGGTAGGGGCAATGGACGGACAAGCGATAGGGCCCATTGTTACGCTTTCACTGGGAGATCTGAAGCGGGCGTCGATCTTTGTTATCACGGGTAATCTTTTGGTTTGTGATTGCATGGCATCTATATTATTTGACCACGGCTCCACGTTTTCATATGTATCTTCCTCATTTGCTAATGGTCTAAATCTACATTGTGAATTACTTGATATGCCTATTCGTGTTTCTACTCAGGTGGGTAGTGCGTGGTAGTTGAAAAAGTGTATAGGTCTTGTTTGGTGAATTTTGTGGGAGCAACACTTACGTAGATTTGGTTATCTTAGAAATGGGTGATTTTGATGTAATTCAGGTATGACTTGGCTTTCTCCGAATTTTGCAATTTTGGATTGTAATGCTAAAGCGGTGGCGTTAGCCAAGCCTGAGGCGATCCGTTAGTGTGGGAGGCGACTACACTTCTAATCCGGTGCGTATCATATCCTTTCTTCGTGCTAAGAAAATGGTTAGTAAAGGGTGTTTAGCTTTCTTGGCACATCTTAAGGATGACACTATCTAAGTACCCTCAATTGAGTCGGTTTGTAGTCAGTGAGTTTTTGGATGTGTTCCCATGCAGATCTTCCTGGTATGCCACGGATAGGGATATTGACCTGCATTGATCTTGAACCGGCACTCGCCCCATTTCTATACCCCCTTATAGAATGGCTCCTTGAGTTAAGAGAGTTAAAGGCACAACTTCAAGAGTTATTGAACAAAGGCTTCATTAGACCAAGTGCATCCCCTTGGGGTGCTCAGGTTTATTTGTGAAGAAGAAGGATGGGAGTTTTCGGATGTGCATAGACTACAGACAACTAAACAAGGTAACCATAAAGAACAAGTATCCTCTTCCTCGCATTGATGACTTGTTCGATCGGTTACAAGGTGCTTGTGTCTTCTCTAAGATTGACTTGAGGTCGGTTATCATCAATTGAAAATACGAGCTGACGGGACGTGCCAAAGCATTTTTCGAACTAGATATGGGCATTATGAATTCGTAGTGATGTCTTTTGGTCTTACGAATGCCCCGCTGCGTTCATGAGCTTGATGAGCGGGATCTTTAAGCCATATTTGGACCTTTTCGTGATCGTATTTATTGATGATATATTGGTATACTCGAAGAGCAAGAAGGAACATGAAGAGCATTTGAGAATGGTATTGGAAATGTTGAGGGAGAAAAAGCTTTACGCCAAATTCTCTAAGTGTGAGTTTTGGCTAGATGCGGTGTCCTTCTTGGGGCACGTAGTTTCTAAGGATGGAGTGATGGTAGATCCATCTAAGATTGAGACAGTGAAGAATTGGATAAGACCCACTAATGTATCAGAAATAAGGAGCTTTGTTGGGTTAGCTAGCTACTACCGCAGATTTGTCAAGGGATTCTCTTCTATTGCTTCCCAATTGTGAACTTGACTAAGCGAGAATGTTCCATTTGTATGGTCGGATGAATGTGAGGAAAGCTTTGAAGCTTAAGACTTTGTTGACTACCGCACCAATTCTTACCTTGCCAATAGAGGTAAAGACTTCATTGTTTCTTGTGATGCATCCTATGCAGGTTGGAGTGCGGTGTTAATGCAAGAGAAAAATGTGATTGCTTATGCTTCGAGGCAATTAAAGGTGCATGAACGTAACTATCCGACCCATGATTTGGAGTTGGCCGCGGTAGTATTTGCACTAAAGCAATGGAGACACTATTTATATGGGGTTAAGTGTGAGGTCTACACGGATCATCGTAGCCTTCAGTATGTCTTCACTCAGAAAGATTTGAACTTAAGACAGAGGAGATGGATGGAGTTACTAAAGGACTACGATATCACTATCTTGTATCATCCGGGGAAGGCGAATGTTGTAGCGGATGCTTTGAGTAGAAAGGCGGGAAGCATGGGAAGTCTAGCTCATTTGCAAGCTTCTAGGCGCCCATTGGCTAGAGAAGTGCAGATTTTGGCTAACGATTTGATGAGGTTAGAAGTAAATGAGAAGGGAGGATTGTTAGCTAGTGTGGAGTCGAGATCTTCTTTTCTTGACAAGATTAAGGGAAAACAGTTTGATGATGAGAAACTAAGGCGAATCCGAGACAAAGTGTTGCAAGGAGAGGCTAAGGAAGCACAAATCGATGAGGAAGGTGTTTTGAGAATCAAAGGAAGGGTGTGTGTACCCCGCGTCGATGATTTGATCAACACTATTCTATGAGGCTCATAGTTCACGGTATTCTATACATCCGGCGCGACCAAGATGTACCGTGACCTAAAGCAACACTTTTGGTGGAGTAGAATGAGCGTGATATTGTTGACTTCATTGCCAAGTGTCCAAAGCTGTCAACAAGTGAAGTATGAACACCAAAGGCCGGAGGAACACTTGAGAATGCCTATTCCTGAATGGAAATGGGAGAGAATCGCGATGGACTTCGTGGTTGGTCTTCCAAAGACAATGGGTAAGTATGACTCCATTTGGGTAATTGTCGATAGGCTAACTAAATCTGCTCATTTCATTCCGGTAAAGGTGACTTACAACGCAGAGAAGTTAGCCAAGGTCTATATCTCAGAGATTGTTCGATTGCATGGGGTTCCATTATCCATCATATCAGATAAGAGGTACGCAGTTTACTTCTAAGTTTTGGAAAACATTGCATGCTGAACTGGGTACTAGGTTGGACCTTAGCACGGCATTTCATCCTCAGACCGATGGTCAGTCTGAGCGAACGATTCAAGTGTTGGAAGATATGCTTCGTGCATGTGTGATAGAGTTTGGTGGCCATTGGGATAGCTTCTTACCCTTAGCGGAGTTTTCATACAATAATAGCTATCACTCTAGTATCGACATGGCTCCATTTGAAGCATTGTATGGGAGGAGATGTAGGTCTCCCATTGGTTGGTTTGACGCTTTTGAAGTTAGACCTTGGGGGACTGATCTGTTGAGAGATTCTATGGAGAAGGTGAAAGCTATTCAAGAAAAGCTTCTAGCGGCGCAAAGTAGACAAAAGGAGTATGCAGACCGAAAGGTTAGAGACTTGGAGTTCATGGAAGGTGAACAAGTCTTGTTGAAGGTTTCACCCATGAAAGGGGTGATGCGGTTTGGTAAAAGGGGTAAGTTAAGTCCAAGGTACATTGGACCATTTGAAGTGCTTAAGCGAATAGGGGAGGTGGCTTATGAGTTAGCCTTGCCCCCGGGGCTGTCCGGAGTACATCCGGTATTTCATGTATCCATGTTGAAAAGATACCATGGAGATGAAAACTACATCATCCGTTGGGATTCAGTTTTACTTGATGAGAACTTGTCATATGAGGAGGAGCCTGTTGCTATATTAGATAGGGAGGTTCGCAAGTTGAGGTCGAGAGAAATTGCATCCATCAAAGTCCAATGGAAGAATCGACCGGTTGAAGAGGCTACTTGGGAGAAGGAGGCAGATATGCAAGAAAAATACCCACATCTGTTTACAGATTCAGGTACTCCTTTTCGCCACTGTCCTTCTTCTCTTGATCGTTCGGGGACGAACGATGGGTAAATTGGTATCTATTGTAACGACCTGTTTAGTCGTTTTAGAACAATGAGAACAAATTCGGAAAAAGTGGCTGGAACCACGGACCCAACGACGGACCGTCGCAGGCTCGACGGACCGTCGTGGGTGTTCCGTCCCATGGCACTTAGATATTTGAAATTGGGTACGAAAATCGACTCTCTGTAAATTGTAGCGGACTGCGGGGCGTGCCGTCACATCCACGACGAACCGTCGTGAGTCCGATGCAAAACACTTCAACTTTTGAGAAATTGGTGCAAGAAAACGAGTTTCGACCGTCATGACGGAGGGCGGGGACGGACCGTCCGCCAGGGGTGACGGGCGTCGCACCACCTGAAATCTGGGAGGACACGGCGGCTGTAGACGGACCGTCGCACTCACGACTGACCCGTCACAGGCTGCACAATCCCAGGCAGTTTAGGATTTCGTCCCACGTTTTAAGGGTCGTTTTGGACTATTCTTTCCTTAATTATAAAGTTTGAGGGTTATTATTAATAAATCTAATTACTTGGGGGTTAAATTAGGTAACCTTAAGTTAATTAGTGGGTCATTATTACCATCTTTTATTCTTAATTATATATGAATTAGGGTAAAAGAAAGAGGGTTTGAATAAAGAAAATAAGAAAGAACAAAGAGAGACAGAAAGAGAAAGAGAACGAGTAGAGAGAGAGGGAAACGAAGAGGATAGCAAGGATTTTGAGGAGATAGCTTGTTGATCCAATTCTTCGGTGGAGGTAGGTTATGGTTTATGTTACGATATTCGTAGTGAACTCTTAATAGTGAATATTATGTGTTGATATTTTTGTAAACCCTACTATGTGCTTAAGTTGTATGCTTGCATGAATATGAATGTGAAATTGTGATGAATTAACAAAGCATGATGAAGCTATTGAATCCCAAATCTTGAAAGAACCCTAATTCGCTTGATATATTATATAATGAGAATGATGATGCCTTAGTATGAAAGAAGGCTTGATATATTATATAATGAGAATGATGATGCCTTAGTGTAAAAGAAGGCTTGATGAATTAGGGGATCGGGTGCCACGTTCCGGTACCAGGATAGAATGAATATGAGGATCGGGTGCCACGTTCCGGTACCAGGATAGAATGAATATGAGGATCGGGTGCCACGTTCCGGTACCAGGATAGAATGAATATGAGGATTGGGTGCCACGTTCCGGTACCAGGATAGAATGAATATGAGGATCGGGTGCCACGTTCCGGTACCAGGATAGAATGAATATGAGGATCGGGTGCCACGTTCCGGTACCAGGATAGAATGAATATGAGGATCGGAGTGTCACGCCCGACACCAGGATAGAATATGGATCGGGTGCCACGTTCCGGTACCAGGATAGTATATGAGGAGCGGAGTGCCACGTTCCGGCACCAGGATAGAAATAGAGGAGCGGAGTGTCACGTACCGACACAAGAGGAAGAAAGATAATGAATCTTGAAAGATAATGAATATACTCAATCTAATGAACTTAATTCCCAATGAGTATGGTATTGAGGCTTGAGTCCTCATGTGTGAACTTGGTTGTAGTTATTGATGAATTTATGTTGTTATTGCTACATGTTGAGTATTGTAGTTGATTTACATTATTATTGATATATCTTTGTTCCCTATTTTGAGTTGGCGATGATATCTACTCAAGACTTGTGGTTGTACTGACCCCCTACTTTTATGTTTTCTTCTTTGTTATTTGTGCAATGCAGCAAACGTTCCGTCAACTTCAACTCAACAGTAGATCTAGCCAGTCTTCACTACCTTCGGAAATTCAGGGTGAGCTAATGCGTCTAGCTAGCACTGGGTGTTCTTCTTCTTCATGTCTTGATGCCTTGAACTTCGGGCATGGGCTAGCTAGTAGTTGTTTTAGCTTCTTAGGCAGTTTTAGTTTAGCAATTTGAGATAGATGTTCTTGTGATGATGACTTTCAGATTTTGGGGATATTAATAATAGTTTTGAATTGTTTTATTAATGAGTTAAGTCTTCCGCATTATTTTCTGTTGTTATATATTGAAATGTTAAGGGTTAAATTGGTTGGTTCGCTCACATAGGAGGGTAGATGTGGGTGCGGTCAGCGTACGATTTGGAGTCGTGACATCGGTCAATGAGACATCACGAGTACACGTGGTTTCGTACTCATACTACACTTGTTGCACTCTTTGTGGTGCAGATTCGATTCAAGTAGGAGCACATCTCGAGGAGCAGTTTGAGTCCGAGTTTGGAGTGTCTTGGAGTTGTGGTGAGTGCTTGGGCGCTCATGGCCCACACCTCCTCTATCTTTTACTTATTCTCGTTATTCAAGATTCGCAGGATATCCCTTATGTTAGATTTGCCTTTTTAGTTTCAGACTTGCATCGTACTTTAGAAGCTCTTGTACTCATGACACCATTTCTTGGGTAGTACTTTTTTTTCAGTTTTCCGCATTCGTACTTATAAGAACTCAGTGTTGGAGATTTGGAAATTGTTGTCTTTTCACTTCTTGTTAGTTAAGTTTGTTAAAATATGTTGGTTGGCTTACCTATTGGTTGGGATATAGGTGCCATCACGACTCGTGATTTTGGGTCGTGACAAATTTGGTATCAGAGCTCTAGGTTCATCGGTCTCAAGAGTACAAGAGCAATGTCTAGTAGAGTCTTGCGGATCGGTATGAAGACGTCCATACCTATCTTCGAGAGGCTATAGGACATTTAGGAAATATTACATTCTTTTATTCCTTATCGTGCACACTTGACCTTGTAGAAATTCTAATCTTGATATCTCATTCTCTCTCAGATGGCGAGGAATCGTACGTCGGCAAGTGGTGGTCAGGATCCTAATCCTGCGCCTGCTTCTGGGAACCCTATCCGAGGTAGAGGTAGGGGACGAGCTCGAGGTCGGGGTAGGGGCCGTATTCTGCGGCTTTGTGGGTGGTCAAGTACCAATAGCTACCCAGGGTCATGATAGGACCGTACCTCCTGATGCAGATGTTCTTCATGGGGATGTGCAAGATCGTGTCGAGGGGGATGGGCCAGCTCAGGATCCACCCAGTACTATTATTCCCCCGGTGCTTCAAGATACCTTGGCTCGTATGTTAGGAATCTTAGAGGATGGCCCGGCGAGCTTTGCTGTCACTTACGATGGCTCACGGACCGTGTTGGAGGTCAAACTCCAGATCCGATAGTTGCTCCAGATTCTCAGACTCCCAGGACTCAGCCAGCTGCCGCTGTAGCTCCTCGTTTGGATAGTATGGAGTTTCCAGATATGACATCACATTTGGTGAACATGCCTTCTATGACTATTGATGAGCAAAAGATGTTTGGGAGGTTCAGACTAATGAATCCTCCTACTTATACTGGTGACTTAGCTGAGGATGCATATGAGTTTATAGTTAGTTGTCATGAGAGGTTGCATAATCTTGGATTAGTGGAGTCTCATGGAGTTGACTTCTGGCGTTTGAGATGGCCAGCTCGCTAGCGGTGGTGGAGGGATTATATTAGTAGTAGGCCAGCTGGATCCCATCCACTATCCTGGACTGAGTTTACTCAGGTTTTTCTATCCAAATTTGTTCCACGCAGTGAGAGGGAGCGCAAGAGGGCCGAGTTTGAGGGTTTGCAGCACAATGGTATGTCAGTTGCAGAGTATGAGGGTAAATTTCATGCCTTGGCTAGGCATGCTTCAATGATACTTCCCACAGAGGCTGAGAGAGTGAGGAGGTTTGTTAAGGGGCTGATTATTCCAATTCGTCTAGGAGTTTCTCAGGTTGCTGCTTCTGGTGTTCCATTCCAGAAAGTGGTAGATGCTGCTAAGGAGTTGGAGATGATTCGACGTGAGGGATTTGAGCAGCGAGAGGGCAAGAGGACTCGTTATTCAGGTGATTATGGTGGTGCTCCGCCTAGGAGTCGGGGTTACTTGGGCAGAGGTTATCACCCTCAGTCCAGCAGACCCATTCATGCTGCTATACCAGCGTCTGAGGCTGGTTACGCTGGGCATAACTCTTCGAGCTCGGTGCATACTTCGCACGGTTCATCTTCTAGACCTGTAGTTCGTGGAGGGCATTCTGGTCATTCAGGTTCCTCTCATCAGCCTGCGTCTCGTAGGGGCTGCTTTGAGTGTGGTGATATGGGACACTTTGTGAGAGACTGCCCTAGGACCAGACGTGGTGGCTTACATCAGGGTTCTCAGGCTTCGACTTCCAGGGCTGCACAACCTCCAGCTAGGGGTGGTGCACAGAATGGTAGAGGTGGTTCTCATTCAGGTAGAGGTGGTTCTCCTTCTGGTCGAGGTGGTGGTCGTGGAGGTTCACAATCTGATGGAGGTCATTCTCACTGTTATGCTTTTCCAGGTAGGCCAGAGGCTGAAGCCTCAGATGCTGTTATCACAGGTATTATTCCGGTTTGTCATCGACCAGCTACTGTATTATTTGATCCAGGCTCTACTTATTCTTATGTGTCCACATATTTTGCTCCTAGTCTGGATATATTGTGTGAGTCTCTTGATTTGCCGATACGTGTTTCTACTCCTGTCGGGGATTCTGTAGTTGTAGATCAAGTGTATCGTCTATGTACTGTTACTTTGATGGGGTATGACACTCATGCAGATTTAAAGGTCTTAGAAATGATAGATTTTGATGTGATTCTTGGTATGGATTGGTTATCTTCTTACCACGCAATTTTAAATTGTCATGCCAAGACCATCACTTTAGCTATGCCTGGAATTCCTATAGTAGAATGGAGAGGTACTCTTAGTCATCCTTCTAAGGGTGTGATATCATTCCTTAAGGCTCGTCGGTTAGTGCAGAGAGGGTGTTTGGCGTACTTGGCCCACATTCGAGATACTAGTATTGAGACTCCTATGCTTGAGTCTATTCCGAGTGAGTGAATTTTCGAAGTATTTCCGACCGATTTGCCAGGTCTTCCACCAGATCGAGATATTAATTTTTGTATTGATGTAGAGCCAGGCACTCGGCCTATTTCCATTCCTCCTTATCGTATGGCACCAGCTGAATTGAAAGAGTTGAAGGAGCAGTTGCAGGATTTGTTGAGCAAAGGTTTTATTAGACCAAGTGTATCTCCTTGGGGTGCTCCAGTGTTATTTGTGAAGAAGAAAGATGGATCTATGCGTATGTGTATTGACTATCGGCAGTTGAACAAAGTAACCATCAGAAATAAGTATCCGATACCTCGTATTGATGATTTATTTGATCAGTTGCAGGGTGCTTCAGTTTTCTCCAAAATTGACTTGAGATCTGGCTATCATCAGCTGAAGGTTAGGGCGGAGGATATCCCTAAGACGGCTTTTCGAACACGTTATGGTCATTACGAGTTTTTGGTGATGTCTTTCGGATTGACTAATGCCCCAGCAGCTTTTATGGACTTGATGAATGGAGTGTTCAGACCATATTTAGATTCCTTTGTTATTGTCTTCATAGATGATATATTGATATACTCACGCGATGGGAGGAACACGAACATCATTTGAGGATTGTTCTTGGGATTCTAAAGGAGAAGAAGCTTTATGCAAAGTTTTCAAAGTGTGAGTTTTGGCTTAGTTCGGTAGCATTCTTGGGACATGTAGTGTCCAAGGAGGGTATCATGGTGGATCCTAAGAAGATTGAGGCGGTTAGAGATTGGGTCAGACCTGCTTCAGTTACTGAGATTCGGAGTTTCTTGGGCCTTGCAGGTTATTATCGACGGTTTGTTGAGGGTTTCTCATCCATTGCATCTCCATTAACTAGACTGACACAGAAGGAGGTGAGTTTTCGATTAGTCGGCGAATGTGAGGTTAGTTTCCAAAAGCTCAAGACTTTATTGACTCTTTGCTCGATTTTGACCCTACCCGTGGAGGAGAGGGTTTTGTCGTATATTGTGATGCTTCTCGGATTGGTCTTGGTTGTGTATTAATGCAGAAGGGAAAAGTGATAGCTTATGCTTCGAGACAGTTAAAGGTTCATGAGAAGAACTACCCTATTCATGATTTAGAATTGGCGGCTGTGGTGTTTGCATTAAAGATTTGGAGGCATTATCTTTATGGTGTGCATTGTGAGGTGTTCACGGATCATCGTAGTCTCCAGTATATATTCAATCAGAGGGATCTAAATTTGAGGCAGAGGAGATGGTTAGAGTTGCTCAAGGACTACGATATGACTATTCTTTATCACCCAGGCAAAGCAAATGTTGTAGCAGATGCCTTGAGTCGGAAGGCGGTAAGTATGGGTAGCCTAGCCATGTTACAGGTTGGCGAGCGTCCCTTAGCTAGGGATGTCCAATCCCTGGCCAATAGCTTTGTGAGACTTGATATTTCAGAATCTGGTAAGGTGTTGGCTTATATGGAGGCTAGGTCATCCTTGTTGGAGCAGATTCGGGCTCAACAGTTTGATGATTGTGATTTATGTAAGATTAGGGACAAGGTGTTAAAAGGAGAAGCCAAGGCTGCAATTCTTGATAGTGAGGGAGTTTTGAGGATTAAGGGTCGTATATGTGTTCCTCGTACAGGTGATTTGACTAGATTGATCATGGAGGAGGCTCATAGTTCGAGGTACTCTATTCATCCGGGGGCTACTAAGATGTATCGTGACTTGAAGAAACATTATTGGTGGTGTCGTATGAAGAGGGACATAGTAGATTATGTATCCCAGTGTCTGAATTGTCAGCAAGTGAAGTATGAACACCAAAAGCCTGGAGGTGTGACACAGAGGATGCCTATACCTGAGTGGAAGTGGGAGCGTATTGCTATGGACTTTGTGGTAGGATTGCCACGTACCTTGGGTAAGTTTGATGGTATATGGGTCATCGTGGATCGACTGACTAAGTCTGCACACTTTGTACCAGTTCAGACTACCTATAACTCAGAAAGGTTAGCCAAGATTTATATTCGGGAGATAGTTCGGTTGCATGGGGTTCCTATATCTATTATTTCAGATCGTGGCACCCAATTTACATCTCATTTTTGGCGGTCTATGCAGAAGGAGTTGGGCACTCGGGTGGATCTTAGTACAGCCTTTCACCCTCAGACTGATGGTCAGTCTGAGCGGACTATTCAGGTTCTTGAGGACATGTTGCGGGCGTGTGTGATTGACTTTGGTGGTCAGTGGGATCAATTCTTGCCATTAGCGGAGTTTGCTTACAATAATAGTTATCATTCGAGCATTGAGATGGCACCATTTGAGGCTTTGTATGGTAGGAGATGTCGATCTCCAATTGGTTGGTTTGACGCATTTGAGGTTAGACCTTGGGGTACAGATTTGTTGACGGAGTCCTTGGACAAGGTCAAGTTGATCCAAGATAGACTTCTCATGGCTCAGAGCAGGCAAAAGAGTTACGCAGATAGGAAGGTTCGTGATTTGGAGTTTATGGTTGGAGAGAGGGTTTTACTTAAGGTTTCACCCATGAAGGGTGTGATGAGATTTGGAAAGAAGGGCAAGTTGAGTCCAAGGTACATTGGTCCTTTCGAGGTTGTGGAGCGTATTGGTGAGGTGGCATATCAGTTGGCTTTGCCACCTGGGTTGTCAGGTGTCCATCCTGTATTTCATATTTCAATGCTTAAGAAGTATCATCAGGGTGGTGATCACGTGATTCAATGGGATTCAGTGTTACTTGATCAGAATTTGACTTTTGAGGAAGAGCCGATCACCATTTTGGATAGGCAAATTCGGAAGCTAAGGTCCAAAGAGATTGCTTCAGTAAAGGTTCAGTGGAAGCATCGTCCAGTGGAGGAGGCTACATGGGAGACAGAGGCAGACATGAGGAGTAAATATCCTCATCTTTTTGAGCGTTCAGGTTAGCTCTTTTCTTTTTACGTTCGAGGACGAACATTTGTTTAAGTGGTAGGTGATGTAATGACCCGCTAGGTCGTTTTGAGAACTAGGACTAGTCTGACTCCTTTTGAAAATTTAAAGGGGTATTTTTTTAAACTATTCGAAACTAAGAATATTTAGTTGATAAAATTTTTAGTGAAGAATTAATCTAGTTAATAGTTAGTGGGTCATATCCATAATTCATTTAATACCTTTTTACTTGACCCATTAATTGATTTAGGTTAGTGGGGTTAGTTTATTTATTTTATTTAATTAACATTAGAAGGGCAGAAAACAAAAGAGATAGAAACTGATTTTTCTTTGGGCAGCGTAGATTACAGAACGTGAGGGAACCAACGAAATCTTCAGGTAGGAGGCAAATTGGAAAAATTTTCTTGATATTTTTATGGATCATATTGATATTATGTCAACGGTTTATTATTACTTTGATGGGTTATGAAGTTTTGAATTAGAGTAGTGGGAGAAGATTATTGTTTAACTTTTCCATGGTTGAAATTGAATTTTTACTCGTTAATATGAAAATTTTAATGGCTATAGTTATGCAGTGCAGATGGATTGCCTATTATTTTATATTATCCTTAGTGGGTAGGAAGGATTGATTGGAATAGTTACAGGGAATAATGACTTACTTTATTTCTTTTTTTTTTAATTTTCTTTGAAGAAGTAGTTTGTTGTTTCTTGATAAATATTAGTGGTATAGGTATTTGTAGGTAGAGAGTTGCAGGGAATCATTTAAAGATCATATTAAGGTGTATAAATGGAGAAACTTTTGGGATTAGGCGGTCACAGCTTAGACCAATGAATTACATTTCTCAGTTGTGAAACAAAAAAGATTTATTAAAATAGAATAGTTTGGTCATATTGCAAATTCAAATTTAATATATTGAGATAGGTAATTAATTATTAGGTGTATATTATAGATCTAACATTGAATTCTAGGGTATTGGAGAGGTTAAGGTTAAATTCTTGGCTTGAAATTTAACAAGTATGATAATTTGGCATACACATTATATCAAGATTTGGAGCTTGATTAGGAATATGAGTGAGTTTATTGTCGATGATAGACATATAATAATTTGAATGTCTACAAAAAAATTGCTTACTTACAAATATTGCAAAATTGGTAGATTGGGAACGTTCTGAAACCTTGCGAAAAGGAAAGGAAAAATCTTAAAAAGATTCGTGGCACAAGTTCGGCATCTGAGGTATGTTAAGACTTTTTAGACTTGTTGAAGGACGTTTTCCTAATTAAAGATTAAAATGAAAATAGACAAAGGAATAAAGGGGAAAGATGGTGGTCTCGTATCAATGGTGTGACGGGCATTGGTACGAGTACCGGTGTTATAAAACGGAAAATTACTATTATAGAATGTGGATTGAAATTTGAGAATGCCAAAGCATATGGGCATTAGCTGATATATTATTGACTTGAATTCCATGTGTGATTGTGTTTTATTTATTTCACCCGTATAGTTGTGATAATTGAGGTGGTTACGTGTTATGTTCATATTGATTGACTGAGATGCATCATCATCCCCTCTATTGAAATAATATTGTGCACATGCATAGACATGAGGCGAGTATAAGTTGGGCACGTGGAGATCGTCCGTCTTTGGGGATGGTGAGATGTTAAGATTGTAATTTGGGCACGTGGAGACCGTCCGTGCGAAAATTATTTGATATTATGATAGTGCGTTGAGATCGTCCGCATGCACACGTGGAGATCGTCCGTGTCGGTATATGGACCTCGCGAGTCCCCATGGGTCATGAACTCTCGATGTATTTCCGAGGAGTATCATGTATATACGGTTGAGTGAGTCTGGTATACGAGACATATCATTACATGGCATCATATTGCATTGCATTTCATCCCATCATTCATTCTTGATGACTATATGTTTTGTTTGGTGTTTGGAAAATATTAAATGTTGATTTCCTTTATTGATGAAACTTAAATAGTAAGTGTAATATATATATATATATATATATATATACTTGTACAAATCTAAGAATTTATTTTCCTATATAACTCCCGTCACTACTTCTTCGTGGTCGGTCAATGAGACATATTGAGTACACGTGGTTTCGTACTCATACTACACTTGTTGCACTCTTTGTGGTGCAGATTCGATTCCAAGTAGGAGCACATCTCGAGGAGCAGTTTGAGTCCGAGTTTGGAGTGTCTTGGAGTTGTGGTGAGCTGCTTGGCTGTTCCGTGGCCCACACCTCCCTCTATCTTTTACTTATTCTGTTATTCAGTATTCAGACAGGATATCCCTTATGTTAGATTTGCCTTTTTAGTTTCAGACTTGCATCGTACTTTAGAAGCTCTTGTACTCATGACACCATTTCTTGGGTAGTACTTTTTTTCAGTTTTCCGCATTCGTACTTATAAGAACTCAGTGTTGGAGATTTGGAAATTGTTGTCTTTTCACTTCTTGTTAGTTAAGTTTGTTAAAATATGTTGGTTGGCTTACCTATTGGTTGGGAATATAGGTGCCATCACGACTCGTGATTTTGGGTCGTGACAAGTTTTTGTTCCATTTGTTTTATTTCATTTGTTAATTCTAGCTCTTTATCTTTTTCTTTTTGTTTTTGTTTATTTTCATATAATAATTTTAACCTAGCTAATTCCTTTTCTAATTCACTTATTCTTGTATTTTTTATTTCTTCTAAATTTTTACTTCTTGTTTTGCTTATGCTTTTATTTTTTCAATTTCTCTTGATTTATCTATTTCTTCATTTTCTTTTGTTATTCTTACCATATTTGTTAAACTATCTTCTAATTTTGCTGTTTCTTTTTCTAGCATTAAGTATAAGTTATTTCCTATTTTCTTGTATCTTCTTCCTAAATTTGAAAATACTATTTTTATTATCATTCCATCTTGGTTTTCATATGTTTTTTCGTCTACTGCAAACTCTTCTTTGTTCATTATGATCTATGTATTATATTATGTTGTAATTCATATTCAAGACAATCTAATTCTAGTTTTAACATGGATATATCTTTTCTTTGTTCATATTGTTTCTTCAAATAGCAAACATATTTGTATTCTGTTTTTGAAATTATATTTATCAAATGATCTTTTTTATCATTATCTGTTTTGACTAGTTGTGATAATTGATATTCTATATATAAGGATTTTAATTTTTTCCATATTTTTCTTACTTTTTTGTCTATTTTAGTTTTTGTTATTTTAGTCTTTTTATTTTTATTTATCATATCCTCCTATATAATATTTTAAAAAGCTTGCTTAATTTTTTTGGATATTTAATCTTTTTTAACCTGTAATTTTTACCATATCGCCTTAGCCAATGTTCAGTCATATTTAGTCTCCAATATCTAAATCATCATATAAATCATATATGTCAAAGTGAAGTTCATCTTCTATACTTTGTATAGTTAACTCAGTCCAACCTTGGGTTGTTATTTCTATTATTTCATATGTTAATAATTTGTTATAAATTTCTCTTTTTATATCAGTATTAAGATTTTTTAATATATAGAATAATAATATCTTATAATCAACATTATCATCTAATAGGTATGTTTCCATTTTTATTATTTTCATTTTTCACTAAAATTTTATTCCTTCCATCCTCTTAATAAATTATACTTGCTTATTATGCAAAAATAATGATTTAATAATCATCTCGTCTGGTCACTACTACAGCTTTCTTCTTTGGTTAGTTACCCTAACAGCGCCTCAACTTTGTTTACTCCCCTAAACGGCCTTCTCTGCCTACCGGTTTCAACCTTAGGATGGCATAGTCTGGGCATACTTATTCAAAGAATATTTCTGTAGCAAACTTTCTAAAGATGGTTATTATAACATTATTCAAACATGATAAACAATTATAATTAACAAGAGATTTTCAGGAATAAATTAATTTAGCTACTCATGAATATAAAATGGTATACCTGTTTTTGTAGATCTTCGGACATAGTTGATTTGTTTTCCATACTTATTTAATTATATAGCTCTGATACCAATGTGGGGGGTGGAAGCAGATTTATGAATTGAGAGTAGAGAGTAGATGAGAACTTGTTGGAAGAAGGATTGATGATTTTATTTATGAGGGGAAACCCTCTATTTATACACAAAATTTACAGACTTTTGGCCAAAGATGGCCGACACATACTTTACACTTGGCCTTTTTATATTCGGCCGACACAAGAAAACAAAATACTTACTATTACTACTTTACATAATGGCCTCTTCTTTATTTATGGCCGACATACATACTATTTTCTTTATGACTTTTACAATTGGCTTTTTACAGCTGACACAACACGACAAAAATAAAAATTATTGCTTTTTACATATGGCTGATATTCAGCCGACACAAAATTTTAACAAAATTCAAAATACTTTTTTTTTTATTCGATTTGAACGTCTGGTATGACATTATCTTCTCCTTGAAATTTTGAACATATATGGTCGGGGTATTTTTGTCCAATAATTTTGCAATATCTCGTCAATAATTCTTCTGAAATAAACTCTTTCCTTAATGCTCTTGTTGTTGGTTTTTGCTCTGGCTTGAGTAGACTAAGTATCCATTGGCGTATCTCTTTCATATCTTGTTCTCTGATTTCTTTAGAATTTGAATATATCATAACTTTTTCTCGTACATAATAGCTCCATACTGAATTTTCGTTTAAATAATTGTTACTTAGTTCATTTAGGATAGTTGCTATCCCTATAACTCTTTTGCTGGCGTAGAATTCTGGTATCTCAACCTTTTGTATTTCTTGTTGTATTCCGATATCTTCTGGAATTATCATATCTCTGGTCAAACTAATTTTTATGACTTGTATAATTGGTTTTATCTCATCAAATAATATCTCTCTTTGGTCTTTGAATAAAACTTTATATAAAACAATGTTCCTTTGGTAATTCTTTTATAGTTCATAAAGGCTTTGTATAGCTCTGGTATGGTAGATATTTCATCTCCTGTTTGGGTATAAACTGTACTAAGTAATCCATAACTATAACACGTTTTTACTAGATTTGCATTGGTACCTGGTTGTGCTATTAACTTATTATATCCTTGTAGCTTTTGGGTTATAAAATCAGTATTAGGGTCTTTGGTAGTTGGAGATCTAGGTGTTGAGTTTAAATAATTTTGGATTTTATAAAGGTTTTCAATATACGAGAGGGTTATGTGGTTGTAGGCTTTTTTATCTTGGTTCAAACTTTCTGAGTAAGTATGTATTTGTGGTGGTATAAATAATGAGTCTTTTTGGTTCTTTGGAATAAATGGTTTATCGAAGATTTTGTTCATATTTAAATTTGTATATCTTATTCCACTGGCTCCTTTTGTTGTAGATGTGCTTGATGTAGCTGCATTTAAACAAACATTGTCATGGGTTTTATGGAGTTTCCCAACGTCTCCTTCTAGTTCTGGCTTTTTACCGTCCGCCGAACGACGTAGCTCTGTATGTTGGCGTAGCTCCGCATATTTATAGTCATCTTTGACTTATTTTTGTAGCTCTTTATCCATACTTCCTACTTTCGCAGAAAGTGTAGTAATAGCTTTAAGTATCTCTTCCATTGTATCTGATTCAGTTTGAGTTCCTTTTTCTTGATAGGTAGTCTGCAACAAGGTTCTTGTCAGTCTTAATTATTTCAATTGTAAATGTAAAATTTAATATATTCAACACTAATCTCCTTATTTGTTTTGTTGTAACTGAATCATCTAATTTTTTGTTATCCACCATTTTACTTGTGTGTTATACATTCTTACAATAAATTTGTTGTAAACAATATATGGTTCAAATGCTAATAAACATTTATATAATGCGAATAATTCTTTTCTATTTATTTCCCATTTTATTTGTGCTTAGTATAAGATCTGAATAATATCTACAATGGTGTTCTATTTTTTCTTTTTCATATTTGTATTTTAAAACTCCTACATAACTATGATCACTTGAATCTGTTTCGACAATATAAGTAAATGTTTTATTTTCATCAGGAAAATATAGTTTTGGTAATTTTTTACATAAATTCTTAATATTTCTTATATGTTTTTTATCTTTTTCGTCAAAATGATATTCTACGTCTTTTTTAAGTTTTTTATGTAATGGTTTTAGATGTTCTGCTAATTTTGGTATATATTCCCTTACCTGATTTACTAATCCTAGAAAGGATTGTAATTTCTTTTTTGTATCTATATTTTCATCAATAGTAATTATTTTTTGTACTATATGTGTTTGCATTTTTATTCCATTCTTATCTATTTGTATTCCTAGAAATTCTATCTGTGATTTCATAATTTACGCTTTCCTTTTGCTTAAGCTTATTCTGCATTTTTACTATATGTATAAATTTTTCTAATAATTTTATATGTTCCTCTTGTGTTCTAGAATATAACAATATGTCATCTATATATACAATCTGATTTTCTAAATGGTTAAAACAGTTGTCCATAAAATGTTGGAATCTACAGTGCATTTTTGTATCAGAAAGGTAAAACATTCCATTCATAGAAACCTTATGATCTTGTGAATCTTTGTTAATTGTTTAGATTCTTCTTCTAGTTTTAGGTGGTAAAATCCTGATTCTGAGTCAAATTTGCTAAAATAATTATATCCTTGTATTTGTCTTATTTTTAGTATTTTGTTTGGTATTGGATAATTGTATGTTTTAGTTTTAGCATTTAGATTACGATAATCTATGACCATTCTCGCTTTTACCTCTTTTTGTTCACTATGTTTTATAACTATAAATCTTTGGACTTGTATGTTTACTATTGCTTTTTGTATGTAATTATTTGCTAATAATTCATCTATATGTATTTTAAATTCTTTTAAATCATCAAAGTTATATTTTAATGGTTTACTGTGTTATTATCTTTGTTTCCATCTATTAATTCAATTTTTACTTTTGTCTTATGTTTTTCCCATCCTCGTAATGGATCTTCACTATATAATTGTTCTAGTTGTTCATTGATTAATTTGACTTTGTCTATAGCAAATATAATAATTTCTAATTGTGTTATTTGTTTATTATTTATATTTTCCATCTCTTGGTTTATCTTTTCACTTCCTTTTATCCATTCCATAGGTTTTCGTTGTTTATTATTTACTCTTTTTGCTCCTATCTTGTTTCCGCATGGTGTAGTAAACCACCAATGTGTTTTTGTTATTATGTGTGGATAAAATCTATCTAGAAATGGCATTCCTAATAACATATCTTTTGTAGTAAATTCAAAATTATACATTTCTTCTATTGTTAGTATTTTATCCCATATTTGTATTTTTATATTTTTTGCTTTGTATTTAATCATACTTCCTTCATTGTTAAATCCCGTTACTACCATAGGTGTTTTTAATTTTTCCCATTTATCTTCTGGTAAGCAATTATATTTACATATATTCGCTTCTGCTCCTGTATCTATCATAGGTGTATAATATCTGTTGTGATATCCTTCTACTATAATTTTTGCAAGTATAAATATTTTCATTAATCATTTTGTCCTTTTTATAATTATTTTCTTATTTTGGCAAGTTATTGTTAATTGTTCATTTTCTATGTTGTATGGTTTAACTTTTTCTAACCATTTTATTCCTAATGTAATATTATGATCTCCTTGGTATATTTTGAATTGTATTACTAAGGGTATTCCTCCTATAATTATTTCTTTTCTCGTTGTTTCTTCATTCGTATTTACTATCTCACTAGGTAGTCCAGGGCATGTATATCCTGTTCTTATAATTTCTTCTTCTAATACTAACTCTCTTGTTATATAATTTTCTTCTTGTCCTGTATTTATTAATATTTTATATTTTCTTTGGTCTATTATTCCTGTTATGAAATAATGGTATAGTGTTATTTCTTCTTTATCTAATAAGCTTTGTGGAATTTCATATATTCTTTTAGATGTACTCATCCTTGATGAGGTAGCTCTTGTCAATGTATTTGGTACGCTTGAAGTGCTTAATCTTTCTTTTACTATCTCTAAATCTTCTTCTATATCAATTTCTTTATAGCTATAGTCATTATTGTCTATTACAGTAATTATTTTTTCAAAAGGATTTTCTATTTTTATTTTGTTAATTTTATTTTTTGCTGTTATTTTATGCTTCGTTGTTAATATATATAGATTTTTACATCTTGCTGTAAATATTTTGCTTCACAGTGCGATTCTATTCAGGATATTTTCCAATATAGACCTAATGATCTATCTATTTTTTTATTTCTTAATGATACTGTATACTTAGCACTTATTGTAAACTTAATTTTTTGATATATCAAGTTTCCTTTTACTGCACTAATTACGCTTTTTTCTATAGGGTGTACAATTCTATCATCTGCTAAGTATATTTCTATAGGTGTATCTATTCCTTCTCTAAAGCAGGCTTTTATTAATATTTCTGTTCCTCCTAAATGTACATATTTTATTGGTGTTTTAGCTTTTATATCTTGTATTTCTTTGTTTATCATTCTTTTATTTATTATAGGTATATATGTTTTTCCTCTTGTGTATTTACAATCTATGATATGCTCTTTTTGACTAACTACATAATATTCTTCTTTTTGTCTTTTAAACAAATTTCTTAAAATAGGTATTTCTAGTACTTTTTCAACACTTAAATCTAATTCTTTTCCTTTTATTTGTTCAAATATCGTATTATCAAATATAATTTTCTGTTCTGATGATTCTTCATCTTGATATTCTTTCTTAGATATTATTTTTATTTCATTTTCAGACATTATATTTCTTCATCTGTTTCGTTATTATCTATGTTAATATTTTCTTCTTCATTCTCAGTTTCTATATCGATACTTCATATATACTATCATTTTCACTTAATTCATAATCTATGTACTCTATTTGCATATATTTTTCATTGTCTATAATTAATTCTGCTATTTGTTTTCTTTTTGGATTTTTGGGTAATTTACAATCTTTAGCTATGTGTCCTATCTTTCCACAATTATAACAAGTACATTGAGATATTTTTCTTTTTGGTCTGTATGGTCTTTTTATTTTATGGTTTTTTACATAATATCTTCGTCTTGGTTGTTTATATTTATATATAGTTTTATTTTTTCTGTAGTTTTTATATCTTTTAGATTTTTGTCTTTTAGTTGTGCATCCAAATTGTGGTGCCATTTTATTTTTACAACATGATAAAATTTTATTTAATACTTTTTCCATTTTTAATCTTTCTTTTTGGTTTTCACATAGTTGTATGAACCATTGATTTAAAAATTTTATTCTAGATCCTAAAGTATCTACCATTCCTTCATTATTCCAATCCTTTATTACGTTTGTACTAAATGGTTCTGGTAATTTTGTATAATATTGTTTTCTTATTTCTTTTGCTTCGTCTAAATTGTATTTAGCTTTGTAATAATATTCTTTAAATGCGCAAGTATATTCTTCTAAGTAACACATTTTACATATAGCTAATTTTGTCATAAGAATGTGGGGGGTGGAAGCAGATTTATGAATTGAGAGTAGAGAGTAGATGAGAACTTGTTGGAAGAAGGATTGATGATTTTATTTATGAGGGGAAACCCTCTATTTATACACAAAATTTACAGACTTTTGGCCAAAGATGGCCGACACATACTTTACACTTGGCCTTTTTATATTCGGCCGACACAAGAAAACAAAATACTTACTATTACTACTTTACATAATGGCCTCTTCTTTATTTATGGCCGACATACATACTATTTTCTTTATGACTTTTACAATTGGCTTTTTACAGCCGACACAACAACGACAAAAATAAAAATTATTGCTTTTTACATATTGTCACGACCCAAATCGGGGCCGCGACTGGCACCCACATTTACCCTCCTATGTGAGCGAACCAACCAATCTAAACCTTAACATTTCAATATAATATCAACAGAAGTAATGCGAAAGACTTAACTCATTAATAAAACAATTCAAAACTATTATTATTATCCCCAAAATCTGGAAGTCATCATCACAAGAACATCTATCTCAAATTGCTAAACTAAAACTGTCTAAGAAGCTAAAACAACTACTAGCTAGTCCATGCCGGAAGTTCAAGGCATCAAGACTTGAAGAAGAAGACCCAGTCCAAGCTAGACGCATTAGCTCACCCTGAATTTCCGAAGGTAGTGAAGACTGGCTAGATCTACTGTTGAGTTGAAGTTGACAGAACGTTTGCTGCATTGCACAAATAACAAAAAGAAAACATAAAAGTAGGGGGGGTCAGTACAACCACAAATACTGAGTAGATATCATCGGCCAACTCAAAATAGGGAACAGTATATATCAATAATAATGTAAATCAACTACAATACTCAACATGTAGCAATAACAACATAAATTCATCAATAACTACAACCGAGTTCACACATGAGGACTCAAGCCTCAATACCATACTCATTTGGGAATTAAGTTCATTAGATTGAGTATATTCATTATCTTTCAAGATTCATTATCTTTCTTCCTCTTGTGTCGGTACGTGACACTCCGCTCCTCTATTTCTATCCTGGTGCCGGAACGTGGCACTCCGATCCTCATATACTATCCTGGTACCGGAACGTGGCACCCGATCCATATTCTATCCTGGTGTCGGAACGTGACACTCCGATCCTCATATTCATTGTATCCTGGTACCGGAACGTGGCACCCGATCCTCATATTCATTCTATCCTGGTACCGAACGTGGCGCCCGATCCTCATATTCATTCTATCCTGGTACCGAACGTGGCACCCGATCCTCATATTCATTCTATCCTGGTACCGAAACGTGGCACCCGATCCTCATATTCATTCTATCCTGGTACCGGAATGTGGCACCCGATCCTCATATTCATTCTATCCTGGTACCGGAACGTGGCACCCGATCCTCATATTCATTCTATCCTGGTACCGGAACGTGGCACCCGATCCCCTAATTCATCAAGCCTTCTTTCATACTAAGGCATCATCATTAACAAGTGAATTAGGGTTTTTATCAAGATTTGGGATTCAATAGCTTCATCATGCTTATTTATTCACAATTTCATAATCATATTCATGCAAGCATACAGTTTAAGCATATAGAAGAGTTCACAATACTATCAATACATATCATTCACTATTAAGAGTTTACTACGAATATCGTAAGAGAAACCATAACCTACCTTCACCGAAGAATTGGAATCAACAAGCAATTTCCCAAGCTTTGATATTCTTCTTCCTCGTTCGACTCTCTCTCTCTCAATCGATCAATCTATCTCTCTCTTTTCTTTTCTCTTTTTCTTTATTCAAACCCTCTTTCTTTTACCCTAATTCTATATAATTAGGAATGAAAGATGGTAATAATGACCCACTAATTAACTTAAGGTTACCTATTTTAACCCCCAAGTAATTAGATTTATTAATATTGACCCTCAAACTTTATAATTAAGGAAAGAATAGTCCAAAACGTCCCTTAAAACGTGGAAAGAAATCCGATTCTGACTGGGACTGCGCGACCTGTGACGGGCCGTCGCGCCTGCGACGGTCCGTCCTGCCGTCCGTCGCAAGGGTCAGAGACCCAATTTTCCATCAATGATCTGTGACGGTCCGTCACACCTGTGACGGTCCGTCCTGTCATTTCGTCACGAAGTTCAGAGAGTCGATTTTCAGTACCCAATTTAAGAATTCTAAGTGTCATGGAACGAACCCTCCTCGACGGGCCGTCGTGACCACGACGGTCCGTCGTGACACCCGTTGTCCCAGCCAGTTTTTCCCGAATTAATTCTGCTGCTCAAAACGACTAAACAGGTCGTTACAATAGATACCAATTTACCCATCGTTCGTCCCCGAACGATCAAAAGAAGACAAACAATGGCGAAAAGGAGTACCTGAATCTGTAAACAGATGTGGGTATTTTTCTTGCATATCTGCCTCCTTCTCCCAAGTAGCCTCTTCAACGGGTCGATTCTTCCATTGAACTTTGATGGATGCAATTTCTCTCGACCTCAACTTGGGAACCTCCCTATCTAATATAGCAACAGGCTCCTCCTCATATGACAAGTTCTCATCAAGTAAAACTGAATCCCAACGGATGATGTAGTTTCCATCTCCATGGTATCTTTTCAACATGGACACATGGAATCTGGGATGTACTCGGACAGCCCTGGAGGTAAGGCTAATTCATAAGCCACCTCCCCTACTCGCTTTAGTACCTCAAATGGTCCAATATACCTTGGACTTAGCTTACCTCTTTTGCCAAACCGCATCACCCCTTTCATAGGTGAAACCTTCAACAAGGCTTGTTCACCCTCCATGAACTCCAAGTCTCTAACCTTTCGATCTGCATATTCTTTTTGTCTACTTTGCGCCGCTAGAAGCTTTTCTTGAATAGACTTCACTTTCTCTATTGACTCCCTCAAGAGATCAGTACCCCAAGGTCTAACCTCGAATGCATCAAACCAACCAATGGGAGATCTACATCTCCTCCCATACAATGCTTCAAATGGGGCCATATCAATGCTTGAGTGATAGCTATTGTTGTATGAAAACTCTGCCAAAGGTAAGAAGCTATCCCAATGGCCACCAAACTCTATCACGCATGCGCGAAGCATATCCTCCAACACTTGAATCGTTCGTTCGGTGACCATCGGTGCGAGGATGGAACGCAACGATACTAAGGTCCAACCTAGTACCCAATTCCGCATGCAATGTTTTCCAAAACTTAGAAGTAAATCGCTGCACCTCTATCTGATATGATGGATAGTGGAACCCCATGCAATCGAACGATTTCTGAGATATAGATCTTGGCTAACTTCTCTGCATTGTAAGTCACCTTTACCGGAATGAAATGAGCAGACTTAGTTAACCTATCGACAACCACCCAAATGGAGTCATACTTACCCAATGTCTTTGGAAGACCAACCACAAAATCCATTGCAATTCTCTCCCACTTCCATTCAGGAATGGGCATTCTCTGAAGTGTTCCTCTGGGCCTTTGGTGTTCATACTTTACTTGTTGACAATTTGGACATTTAGCGATAAAGTCAACAATATCACGCTTCATTCTACTCCACCAAAAGTGTTGCTTTAGGTCACGGTACATCTTGGTCGCACCCGGATGTATAGAATACTTTGAACTATGAGCCTCTGTCAGAATAGTGTTGATCAAATCATCAACTCGGGGTACACATACCCTTCCCTTGATTCTCAAAACACCTTCTTCATCGATTGTCGCTTCTTTGGCCTCTCCTTTCAACACTTTATCTCGGATCCGAATCAATTTTTCATCATTAAACTGTTTTCCCTTAATCTTGTCAAGAAAAGAAGATCTCGACTCCACACTAGCCAACAATCCTCCCTTATCATTTATTTCTAACCTCATCAAGTCGTTAGCCAGAGTTTGAACCTCTCTAGCCAATGGGCGTCTAGAAGCTTGCAAATGAGCTAGACTTCCCATGCTTCCCGCCTTTCTACTCAAAGCATCTGCCACAACATTCGCCTTCCCCGGATGATACAAAATAGTGATGTCGTAGTCCTTTAGTAGTTCCATCCATCTCCTCTGTCTCAAGTTCAAGTCTTTCTGAGTAAAGACATCTTTGAAACTTCGATGATCCGTGTAGACCTCACACTTAACCCCATATAAATAGTGTCTCCATTGCTTTAGTGCAAACACTACCGCGGCCAATTCCAAATCATGAGTTGGGTAGTTACGCTCATGCACTTTTAATTGTCTTGAAGCATAAGCAATCACGTTCTTCTCTTGCATTAGTACTGCACCCAAACCAGAATAGGATGCATCACAATAAACAATGAAGTTTTTACCCTCTACTGGCAAGGTAAGAATTGGTGCGGTAGTCAACAAGGTCTTAAGCTTCTGAAAGCTTTCCTCACATTCACCTGACCATACAAATGGGACATTCTGCTTGGTCAAGTTCGTTAATTGGGAAGCAATAGAAGAGAATCCCCTGACAAAGCGGCGGTAGTAGCTAGCTAACCCAACAAAGCTTCTTATTTCTGACACATTAGTGGGTCTCACCCAATTCTTCACTGTCTCAATCTTAGATGGATCTACCATCACTCCATCCTTAGAAACTACGTGCCCCAAGAAGGACACTGCATCTAGCCAAAATTCACACTTAGAGAATTTGGCATAGAGCTTTTTCTCCCTCAACGTCTCCAATACCATTCTCAAATGCTCTTCATGTTCCTCCTTGCTCTTAGAGTATATCAGTATATCATCAATAAATACGATCATGAAGAGATCCAGATATGGCTTAAAAATCCCGTTCATCAAGCTCATGAACGCAGCAGGGGCATTCGTAAGACCAAAAGACATCACTACAAATTCGCAATGCCCATACCTCGTTCGAAAAGCGGTCTTTGGCACATCCGTTGCTCGTATTTTCAATTGATGATAACCGGATCTCAAATCAATCTTAGAGAAGACACAAGCACCTTGTAACTGATCGAACAAGTCATCAATGCGAGGAAGAGGATACTTGTTCTTTATGGTTACCTTGTTTAGTTGTCTGTAGTATATGCACATCCGAAAACTCCCATCCTTCTTCTTCACAAACAAAACCGGAGCACCCCAAGGGGATGCACTTGGTCTAATGAAGCCTTTGTTCAATAACTCTTGAAGTTGTGCCTTTAACTCTCTTAACTCATGGAGCCATTCTATAAGGGGTATAGAAATGGGGCGAGTACCGGTTCAAGATCAATGCGAAGTCAATATCCCTCTCTGGTGGCATACCAGAAGATCTGCAGGAACACATCCAAAAACTCACGGACTACCGAAACCGACTCAATCGAAGGTACTTGAATAGTGTCATCCTTAAGATGTGCCAAGAAAGCTAAACACCCTTTACTAACCATTTTCTTAGCTCGAAGAAAGGAGACGATGCGGACCGGATTGGAAGTGTAGTCACCCTCCCACACTAACGGATCTGTCCCAGGCTTGGCTAACGTCACCGTTTTAGCATTACAATCCAAGATCGCAAAGTCGGAGAAAGCCAAGTCATACCCAGAATTACATCAAAGTCACCCATTTCTAAGATAACCAAATCTACATAAGTGTTGCTCCCCACAAAATTCACCAAACAAGACCTATACACCTTTTTAACTATCACAGACTCACCCACCGGAGTAGAAACATGAATAGGCGTGTCAAGTAATTCACAATGTAAATTTAGACCGTTAGCAAATGAGGAAGATACATAGGAAAATGTGGATCCAGGATCAAACAATACGGAAGCCATGCAATCACAAATCAAAAGGTTACCTGTGATGACAGCATCAGACGCCTCCGCTTCAGATCTCCCAGGGAAAGCGTAACAATGGGCCCCATTACTCGTCTGTCCGTTGCCCCTACCAGGTTGCGTAGTAGTGGCTCCAGTTTGCCCATCTCCTCGGCCGTTTTGGTGACCACCATTACCTCGACCACCACGTCCTCCAGAAAAACGGCCTCTACCATGACCACCTCTACCTCTAGCTATTGGGGTTCTGTAACTCTGGTTTGGACAATACCTCTTAATGTGTCCAACCTCCCCACATCCATAACACTCTCGGGGTTCATGCATAGGTCTCTCGGAGTAGTGTTGACCGTTCTGAGGTGGACCCCCAACTACAGTCTGTAGTGAAGACTGAATTGGTCGACTTGAGTAACCTCCGGAGCTCTGTCCTCTGGAGTGAGAACCATTAAACTCACCTCCCCTTCGAAACCTTTTTGATGTCGATGTAGTGGTGAAGTCATCTGGCTTCACTCCTTCCACCTCTATCACAAAGTCTACCACCTCTTGGAAAGATGTTGCCGTAGCCGCTACATGTAAGGCTGAAATCCGCAACTCGATCTCAACCCCTTCACAAACGGGCGGATCCGTTCTTGTGGGTGAAACAGAGTTGAGTGGCATACCTTGATAAAGCACGAAACTTAGCCTCATATCGTTAACCGTCATTCTACCTTGCTCGAGACTCAAGAACTCATCCCTTTTTCTATCTCTCAAAGTCCTTGGGATATACTTCTCCATAAACAGAGTAGAGAAGGATGCCCAAGTCATGGGTGTGGCCTCTGTCGGTTGACACTCGACATGTGATCGCCACCACATTTTGGCGTTCCCTTGAAACTGATAGCTTACGAACTCAACGCCAAACCGTTCTACTATCCCCATCTTGTGTAGTAGCTCATGACAATCAACCGGAAAATCATAAGCATCTTGATTACGCACCCTTGAAGACTGGAGGTTTCAATTTCAAGAACTTACTGAAAAGTTCGTGCTGATCGTTTGTCATTATCGGTCCAGTAGTAAAACGTGGAAATGTGCCTATCTCTAATGAGGCATCCATGCGGGGTGCCATAGTAGCCGCATGTCGTACCTCTGAAACCGGAGGTGTTAGTGCAGAAACTCGGAGGTGCTCGACCGATCGGATAATCCACTAAGATAAGCAAGTACTTGGTTGATCATCTGCGGGGTAGGTTGGGGTGGCAATTCCTCATGTTGCGCTTGTTCATTCACCCGTCCTCCCCTCTCTTACTACCTCTTCAGTCGGTGGAGGAGTCACTGCCTAGCATCAGATGGGCTAGGTGCTCGTCCTCTTCCTCTAGAGTACGTCCTCCCACGACCTCTCCCACGGCCCCTTGCCGTTCTTCTCCCTCGATCCACAGCCCCAGTGACTGTCTCAGACGTATCTTGTCTTGCCGGCGTTGTTGTTGGCCCGGTCGTGGCTCTAGTTCTAACCATCTGCGAAATAGAGTGAAGATGGTCGATACCGACCAGATCGCCTAGATACCAATTGGACTCAAGTAGTAGCACGAAAGAAAGAATGAAAGAGTGAAATTTTCCTAAAGTCTTGTAGCCTCTCAAGGAAAAGTAAAGGCGTCCCCCTACCGTTCCTTAAGACTCTACTAGACCTGTTCTTGTGTGATGAGACCAACGAACCTTATGCTCTGATACCAAGTTTGTCATTACCCAAATCGGGGCCGCGACTGGCACCCACATTTACCCTCCTATGTGAGCGAACCAACCAATCTAAACCTTAACATTTCAATATAATATCAACAGAAGTAATGCGGAAGACTTAACTCATTAATAAAACAATTCAAAACTATTATTATTATCCCCAAAATCTGGAAGTCATCATCACAAGAACATCTATCTCAAATTGCTAAACTAAAACTGTCTAAGAAGCTAAAACAACTACTAGCTAGTCCATGCCGGAAGTTCAAGGCATCAAGACTTGAAGAAGAAGACCCAGTCCAAGCTAGACGCATTAGCTCACCCCGAATTTCGAAGGTAGTGAAGGCGGCTAGATCTACTGTTGAGTTGAAGTTGACGGAACGTTTGCTGCATTGCACAAATAACAAAAAGAAAACATAAAAGTAGGGGGTCAGTACAACCACAAGTACTGAGTAGATATCATCGGCCAACTCAAAATAGGGAACAGTATATATCAATAATAATGTAAATCAACTAAAATACTCAACATGTAGCAATAACAACATAAATTCATCAATAACTACAACCGAGTTCACACATGAGGACTCAAGCCTCAATACCATACTCATTTGGGAATTAAGTTCATTAGATTGAGTATATTCATTATCTTTCAAGATTCATTATCTTTCTTCCTCTTGTGTCGGTACGTGACACTCCGCTCCTCTATTTCTATCCTGGTGCCGGAACGTGGCACTCCGATCCTCATATACTATCCTGATACCTAACGTGGCACCCGATCCATATTCTATCCTGGTGTCGGAACGTGACACTCCGATCCTCATATTCATTCTATCCTGGTACCGAACGTGGCACCCGATCCTCATATTCATTCTATCCTGGTATCAAACGTGGCACCCGATCCTCATATTCATTCTATCCTGGTACCGAACGCGTGGCACCCGATCCTCATATTCATTCTATCCTGGTACCGGAACGTGGCACCCGATCCTCATATTCATTCTATCCTGGTACCGGAACGTGGCACCCAATCCTCATATTCATTCTATCCTGGTACCGGAATGTGGCACCCGATCCTCATATTCATTCTATCCTGGTACCGGAACGTGGCACCCGATCCCCTAATTCATCAAGCCTTCTTTCATACTAAGGCATCATCATTAACAAGTGAATTAGGGTTTTTATCAAGATTTGGGATTCAATAGCTTCATCATGCTTATTTATTCACAATTTCATAATCAAATTCATGCAAGCATACAGTTTAAGCATATAGAAGAGTTCACAATACTATCAATACATATCATTCACTATTAAGAGTTTACTACGAATATCGTAAGGGAAACCATAACCTACCTTCACCGAAGAATTGGAATCAACAAGCAATTTCCCAAGCTTTGATATTCTTCTTCCTCGTTCGACTCTCTCTCTCTCTCAATCGATCAATCTATCTCTCTCTTTTCTTTTCTCTTTTTCTTTATTCAAACCCTCTTTCTTTTACCCTAATTCTATATAATTAGGAATGAAAGATGGTAGTAATGACCCACTAATTAACTTAAGGTTACCTATTTTAACCCCCAAGTAATTAGATTTATTAATATTGACCCTCAAACTTTATAATTAAGGAAAGAATAGTCCAAAACGTCCCTTAAAACGTGGAAAGAAATCTGATTCTGACTGGGACTGCGCGACCTGTGACGGGCCGTCGCGCCTGCGACGGTCCGTCCTGCCGTCCGTCGCAAGGGTCAGAGACCCAATTTTCCATCAATGATCTGTGACGGTCCGTCCTGTCATTTCGTCACGAAGTTCAGAGAGTCGATTTTCAGTACCCAATTTAAGAATTCTAAGTGTCATGGAACGAACCCTCCTCGACGGGCCGTCGTGACCACGACGGTCCGTCGTGACACCCGTTGTCCCAGCCAGTTTTTCCAGAATTAATTCTGCTGCTCAAAACGACTAAACAGGTCGTTACACATATGGCTGATATTCAGCCGACACAAAATTTTAACAAAATTCAAAATACTTTTTTTTTTTTTATTATTCGATTTGAACGTCTGGTATGACATTATCTTCTCCTTGACATTTTGAACATATATGGTCGGGGTATTTTTGTCCAATAATTTTGCAATATCTCGTCAATAATTCTTCTGAAATAAACTCTTTCCTTAATGCTCTTGTTGTTGGTTTTTGCTCTGGCTTGAGTAGACTAAGTATCCATTGGCGTATCTCTTCCATATCTTGTTCTCTGATTTCTTTAGAATTTGAATATATCATAACTTGTTCTCGTACATAATAGCTCCATACTGAATTTCCGTTTAAATAATTGTTAGTTAGTTCATTTAGGATAGTTGCTATCCCTATAAATCTTTTGTTGGCGTAGAATTCTGGTATCTCAACCTTTTGTATTTCTTGTTGTATTCCGATATCTTCTGGAATTATCATATCTCTGGTCAAACCAATTTTTATGACTTGTATAATTGGTTTTATCTCATCAAATAATATCTCTGCTGGTGCTGAATAAAACTTTATATAAAACAATGTTCCTTTGGTAATTCTTTTATAGTTCATAAAGGCTTTGTATAGCTCTGGTATGGTAGATATTTCATCTCCTGTTTGGGTATAAACTGTACTATGTAATCCATAACTATAACACGTTTTTACTAGATTTGCATTGGTACCTGGTTGTGCTATTAACTTATTATATCCTTGTAGCTTTTGGGTTATAAAATCAGTATTAGGGTCTTTGGTAGTTGGAGATCTAGGTGTTGAGTTTAAATAATTTTGGATTTTATAAAGGTTTTCAATATACGAGCGGGTTATAGGCTTTTTTATGTGGTTGTAGGCTTTTTTATCTTGGTTCAAACTTTCTGAGTAAGTATGTATTTGTGGTGGTATAAATAATGAGTCTTTTTGGTTCTTTGGAATAAATGGTTTATCGAAGATTTTGTTCATATTTAAATTTGTATATCTTATTCCACTGGCTCCTTTTGTTGTAGATGTGCTTGATGTAGCTGCATTTAAACAAACATTGTCATGGGTTTTATGGAGTTTCCCAACGTCTCCTTCTAGTTCTGGCTTTTTACCGTCCGCCGAACGACGTAGCTCTGTATGTTGGCGTAGCTCCGCATATTTATAGTCATCTTTCTTGACTTATTTTTGTAGCTCTTTATCCATACTTCCTACTTTCATGAAAGTGTAGTAATAGCTTTAAGTATCTCTTCCATTGTATCTGATTCAGTTTGAGTTCCTTTTTCTTGATAGGTAGTCTGCAACAAGGTTCTTGTCAGTCTTAATTATTTCAATTGTAAATGTAAAATTTAATATATTCAACACTAATCTCCTTATTTGTTTTGTTGTAACTGAATCATCTAATTTTTTTGTTATCCACCATTTTACTTGTGTGTTATCTGTTCTTACAATAAATTTGTTGTAAACAATATATGGTTCAAATGCTAATAAACATTTATATAATGCGAATAATTCTTTTCTATTTATTTCCCATTTTATTTGTGCTTCTGTATAAGATCCTGAATAATATCTACAATGGTGTTCTATTTTTTCTTTTTCATATTTGTATTTTAAAACTCCTCCATAACTATGATCACTTGAATCTGTTTCGACAATATAAGTAAATGTTTTATTTTCATCAGGAAAATATAGTTTTGGTAATTTTTTACATAAATTCTTAATATTTCTTATATGTTTTTTATCTTTTTCATCAAAATGATATTCTACGTCTTTTTTAAGTTTTTTATGTAATGGTTTTAGATGTTACGCTAATTTTGGTATATATTCCCTTACGATTTACTAATCCTAGAAAGGATTGTAATTTCTTTTTGTATCTATATTTTCATCAATAGTAATTATTTTTGTACTATATGTGTTTGCATTTTTATTCCATTCTTATCTATTTGTATTCCTAGAAATTCTATCTGTGATTTCATAATTTACGCTTTCCTTTTGCTTAAGCTTATTCCTGCATTTTTACTATATATATAAATTTTTCTAATAATTTTATATGTTAGTCTTGTGTTCTAGAATATAACAATATGTCATCTATATATACAATACTGCTTTTCTAGTGGTTAAAACAGTTGTCCATAAAATGTTGGAATCTACCTGGTGCATTTTTATATCAGAAAGGTAAAACATTCCATTCATAGAAACCTTGTGATCTTGTGAATCTTGTTAATTGTTTAGATTCTTCTTCTAGTTTTAGGTGGTAAAATCCTGATTCTGAGTCAAATTTGCTAAAATAATTATATCCTTGTATTTGTCTTATTTTTAGTATTTTGTTTGGTATTGGATAATTGTATGTTTTAGTTTTAGCATTTAGATTACGATAATCTATGACCATTCTCGCTTTTACCTCTTTTTTGTTCACTATGTTTTATAACTATAAATGCTTTGGACTTGTTTGTTCACTATTGCTTTTTTGTATGTAATTATTTGCTAATAATTCATCTATATGTATTTTAAATTCTTTTAAATCATCAAAGTTATATTTTAATGGTTTCGTGTTATTATCTTTGTTTTCATCTATTAATTCAATTTTTACTTTTGTCTTATGTTTTTCCCATCCTCGTAATGGATCTTCACTATATAATTGTTCTAGTTGTTCATTGATTAATTTGACTTTGTCTATAGCAAATATAATAATTTCTAATTGTGTTATTTGTTTATTATTTATATTTTCCATCTCTTGGTTTATCTTTTCACTTCCTTTTATCCATTCCATAGGTTTTCGTTGTTTATTATTTACTCTTTTGCTCCTATCTTGTTTCCGCATGGTGTAGTAAACCACCAATGTGTTTTTGTTATTATGTGTGGATAAAATCTATCTAGAAATGGCATTCCTAATAACATATCTTTTGTAGTAAATTCAAAATTATACATTTCTGCTATTGTTAGTATTTTATCCCATATTTGTATTTTTCTATTTTTTGCTTTGTATTTAATCATACTTCCTTCATTGTTAAATCCGTTACTACCATAGGTGTTTTTAATTTTTCCCATTTATCTTCCGTAAGCAATTATATTTACATATATTCGCTTCGCTCTGTATCTATCATAGGTGTATAATATCTCATTGTGATATCTTTCTACTATAATTTTTGCAAGTATAAATATTTTCATTAATCATTTTGTCCTTTTTATAATTATTTTCTTATTTTGGCAAGTTATTGTTAATTGTTCATTTTCTATGTTGTATGGTTTAACTTTTTCTAACCATTTTATTCCTAATGTAATATTATGATCTCCTTGGTATATTTTGAATTGTATTACTAAGGGTATTCCTCCTATAATTATTTCTTTTTCTGTTGTTTCTTCATTCGTATTTACTATCTCACTAGGTAGTCCAGGGCATGTATATCCTGTTCTTATAATTTCTTCTTCTAATACTAACTCTCTTGTTATATAATTTTCTTCTTGTCCTGTATTTATTAATATTTTATATTTTCTTTGGTCTATTATTCCTGTTATGAAATAATGGTATAGTGTTATTTCTTCTTTATCTAATAAGCTTTGTGGAATTTCATATTTTCTTTTAGATGTACTCATCCTTGATGAGGTAGCTCTTGTCAATGTATTTGGTACGCTTGAAGTGCTTAATCTTTCTTTTACTATCTCTAAATCTTCTTCTATATCAATTTCTTTATAGCTATAGTCATTATTGTCTATTACAGTAATTATTTTTTCAAAAGGATTTTCTATTTTTATTTTGTTAATTTTATTTTTTGCTGTTATTTTATGCTTCATTGTTAATATATATAGATTTTTACATCTTCTTTGTAAATATTTTGCTTCACAGTGCCAGTTCTATTCTGATATTTTCCAATATAGAACTAATGATCTATCTATATTTTTATCTCATTAATGATCTTGTATAATTAGCACTTATTGTAAACTTAAATTTTTGATATATCAAGTTTCCTTTTACTGCACTAATTACGCTTTTTTCTATAGGGTGTACAATTCTATCATCTGCTAAGTATATTTCTATAGGTGTATCTATTCCTTCTCTAAAGCAGGCTTTTATTAATATTTTTGTTCCTCCTAAATGTACATATTTTATTGGTGTTTTAGCTTTTATATCCTGTATTTCTTTGTTTATCATTCTTTTATTTATTATAGGTATATATGCTTTTCCTCTTGTGTATTTACAATCTATGATATGCTCTTTTTGACTAACTACATAATATTCTTCTTTTTGTCTTTTAAACAAATTTCTTAAAATAGGTATTTCTAGTACTTTTTCAACACTTAAATCTAATTCTTTTCCTTTTATTTGTTCAAATATCGTATTATCAAATATAATTTTCTGTTCTGATGATTCTTCATCTTGATATTCTTTCTTAGATATTATTTTTATTTCATTTTCAGACATTATATTTCTTCATCTGTTTCGTTATTATCTATGTTAATATTTTCTTCTTCATTCTCAGTTTCTATATCTGATACTTCATATATACTATCATTTTCACTTAATTCATAATCTATGTACTCTATTTGCATATATTTTTCATTGTCTATAATTAATTCTGTTATTTGTTTTCTTTTTGGATTTTTGGGTAATTTACAATCTTTAGCTATGTGTCCTATCTTTCCACAATTATAACAAGTACATTAACAAAAACTAAATGAAGATCTAAATGAAGATATTGAAGTAAATGAAATAGATGGAAATGAAAATGACCAACAATCAGAAATAAGCGATATAAGTGAAACATATACAGAAATTCTAGAACAGATAAATAAACCGAAAAAATTAGAAATAAACACAGGAGATATGAATAGACCTAGTACGTCAAGAGTTAAAACCCTAGATAATAGTCCCAGAAATAGTCCTAGAGTTAGTCCTAGGAGGACACCACCAACTTATTATACAGAAAGCTATCAACAATCAGATAGGAATAATGCAATATGGAATAGTAGATTAAATAAAAATTGGACACCTAAACCAGCAAATGAACAATACAATTTCTTAGATTTAGATTGTGTCGCAGATATAAATAAAGCAATATTATTATGGATAGGAAATATGTCTAAACAGTTAATAGATAACAAAATAGAAACAGCGAAAACACCAAGATACATAGAAAGAACATTCGTAGGAACAACAAAATTATGGATAGAAAATCTACCCTCGAAAAGTTTAGAAGTACTTAGGAATGATAAGAAAATGGATGGATCCGCATCAAAGAACAAATATGGATATACTAGTTAATTATGAANNNGCAATAAGAAATGAATTTGGAGGTATGACTACAGATATAAGAGAACAAAATAGAGAAAAAATAATAAATAGACAACTTATGACAAAATTAGCTATATGTAAAATGTGTTACTTAGAAGAATATACTTGCGCATTTAAAGAATATTATTACAAAGCTAAATACAATTTAGACGAAGCAAAAGAAATAAGAAAACAATATTATACAAAATTACCAGAACCATTTAGTACAAACGTAATAAAGGATTGGAATAATGAAGGAATGGTAGATACTTTAGGATCTAGAATAAAATTTTTAAATCAATGGTTCATACAACTATGTGAAAACCAAAAAGAAAGATTAAAAATGAAAAAAGTATTAAATAAAAATTTATCATGTTGTAAAAATAAAATGGCACCACAATTTGGATGCACAACTAAAAGACAAAAATCTAAAAGATATAAAAATTACAGAAAAAATAAAACTATTAGAGCTAGAATTAACAAATGAAATAAAACAAATGGAACAAAAACTAAATGAAGATCTAAATGAAGATATTGAAGTAAATGAAATAGATGGAAATGAAAATGACCAACAATCAGAAATAAGCGATATAAGTGAAACATATACAGAAATTCTAGAACAGATAAATAAACCAAAAAAATTAGAAATAAACACAGGAGATATGAATAGACCTAGTACGTCAAGCGTTAAAACCCCAGATAATAGTCCCAGAAATAGTCCTAGAGTTAGTCCTAGGAGGACACCACCAACTTATTATACAGAAAGCTATCAACAATCAGATAGGAATAATGCAATATGGAACAGTAGATTAAATAAATATTGGACACCTAAACCAGCAAATGAACAATACAATTTCTTAGATTTAGATTGTGTCGCAGATATAAATAAAGCAATATTATTATTGATAGAAAATATGTCTAAACAGTTAATAGATAACAAAATAGAAACATCGAAAACACCAAGATACATAGAAAGAACATTCGTAGGAACAACAAAATTATGGATAGAAAATCTACCCTCGGAAAGTTTAGAAGTACTTAGAAATGATAAGAAAATGGATGGATCCGCATCAGCAACAAATATGGATATACTAGATAAATATGAATCAGCAATAAGAAATGAATTTGGAGGTATGACTACAGATATAAGAGAACAAAATAGAGAAAAAAATAATAAATAGACAACTTATGACAAAATTAGCTATATGTAAAATGTGTTACTTAGAAGAATATACTTGCGCATTTAAAGAATATTATTACAAAGCTAAATACAATTTAGACGAAGCAAAAGAAATAAGAAAACAATATTATACAAAATTACCAGAACCATTTAGTACAAACGTAATAAAGGATTGGAATAATGAAGGAATGGTAGATACTTTAGGATCTAGAATAAAATTTTTAAATCAATGGTTCATACAACTATGTGAAAACCAAAAAGAAAGATTAAAAATGGAAAAAGTATTAAATAAAAATTTATCATGTTGTAAAAATAAAATGGCACCACAATTTTGATGCACAACTAAAAGACAAAAATCTAAAAGATATAAAAATTACAGAAAAAATAAAACTATTAGAGCTAGAATTAACAAATGAAATAAAACAAATGGAACAAAAACTAAATGAAGATCTAAATGAAGATATTGAAGTAAATGAAATAGATGGAAATGAAAATGACCAACAATCGTAAATAAGCGATATAAGTGAAACATATCTGAAATTCTAGAAACAGATAAATAAACCGAAAAAAATTAGAAATAACCACGGGAGATATGAATAGACCTAGTACGTCAAGAGTTAAAACCCCAGATAATAGTCCCAGAAATAGTCCTAGAGTTAGTCCTAGGAGGACACCACCAACTTATTATACAGAAAGCTATCAACAATCAGATAGGAATAATGCGATATGGAACAGTAGATTAAATAAAAATTGGACACCTAAACCAAAGAAATGAACAATACAATTTCTTAGATTTAGATTGTGTCGTAGATATAAATAAAGCAATATTATTATGGATAGGAAATATGTCTAAACAGTTAATAGATAACAAAATAGAAACAGCGAAAACACCAAGATACATAGAAAGAACATTCGTAGGAACAACAAAATTATGGATAGAAAATCTACCCTCGGAAAGTTTAGAAGTACTTAGGAATGATAAGAAAATGGATGGATCCGCATCAGCAACAAATATGGATATACTAGATAAATATGAATCAGCAATAAGAAATGAATTTGGAGGTATGACTACAGATATAAGAGAACAAAATAGAGAAAAAATAATAAATAGACAACTTATGACAAAATTAGCTATATGTAAAATGTGTTACTTAGAAGAATATACTTGCGCATTTAAAGAATATTATTACAAAGCTAAATACAATTTAGACGAAGCAAAAGAAATAAGAAAACAATATTATACAAAATTACCACAACCATTTAGTACAAACGTAATAAAGGATTGGAATAATGAAGGAATGGTACATACTTTAGGATCTAGAATAAAATTTTTAAATCAATGGTTCATACAACTATGTGAAAACCAAAAAGAAAGATTAAAAATGGAAAAATTATTAAATAAAAATTTATCATGTTGTAAAAATAAAATGGCACCACAATTTGGATGCACAACTAAAAGACAAAAATCTAAAAGATATAAAAATTACAGAAAAAATAAAACTATATATAAATATAAACAACCAAGACGAAGATATTATGTAAAAAACCATAAAATAAAAAGACCATACAGACCAAAAAGAAAAATATCTCAATGTACTTGTTATAATTGTGGAAAGATAGGACACATAGCTAAAGATTGTAAATTACCCAAAAATCCAAAAAGAAAACAAATAGCAGAATTAATTATAGACAATGAAAAATATATGCAAATAGAGTACATAGATTATGAATTAAGTGAAAATGATAGTATATATGAAGTATTAGATATAGAAACTGAGAATGAAGAAGAAAATATTAACATAGATAATAACGAAACAGATGAAGAAATATAATGTCTGAAAATGAAATAAAAATAAAATCTAACAAAGAATATCAAGATGAAGAATCATCAGAACAGAAAATTATATTTGATAATACGATATTTGAACAAATAAAAGGAAAAGAATCAGATTTAAGTGTTGAAAAAGTACTAGAAATACCTATTTTAAGAAATTTGTTTAAAAGACAAAAAGAAGAATATTATGTAGTTAGTCAAAAAGAGCATATCATAGATTGTAAAGACACAAGAGGAAAAGCATATATACCTATAATAAATAAAAGAATGATAAACAAAGAAATACAAGATATAAAAGCTAAAACACCAATAAAATATGTACATTTAGGAGGAACAGAAATATTAATAAAAGCCTGCTTTAGAGAAGGAATAGATATACCTATAGAAATATACTTAGCAGATGATAGAATTGTACACCCTATAGAAAAAAGCGTAATTAGTGCAGTAAAAGGAAACTTGATATATCAAAAATTTAAGTTTACAATAAGTGCTAATTATACAGTATCATTAACAGATAAAAATATAGATAGATCATTAGTTCTATATTGGAAAATATCTGGAATAGAACTGGCACCAGGAAGCAAAATATTTACAGCAAGATGTAAAAATCTATATATATTAACAACGAAGCATAAAATAACAGCAAAAAATAAAATTAACAAAATAAAAATAGAAAATCCTTTTGAAAAAATAATTACTGTAATAGACAATAATGACTATAGCTATAAAGAAATTGATATAGAAGAAGATTTAGAGATAGTAAAAGAAAGATTAAGCACTTCAAGCGTACCAAATACATTGACAAGAGCTACCTCATCAAGGATGAGTACATCTAAAAGAAAATATGAAATTCCACAAAGCTTATTAGATAAAGAAGAAATAACACTATACCATTATTTCATAACAGGAATAATAGACCAAAGAAAATATAAAATATTAATAAATACAGGACAAGAAGAAAATTATATAACAAGAGAGTTAGTATTAGAAGAAGAAATTATAAGAACAGGATATACATGCCCTGGACTACCTAGTGAGATAGTAAATACGAATGAAGAAACAACAGAAAAAGAAATAATTATAGGAGGAATACCCTTAGTAATACAATTAAAAATATACCAAGGAGATCATAATATTACATTAGGAATAAAATGGTTAGAAAAAGTTAAACCATACAACATAGAAAATGAACAATTAACAATAACTTGCCAAAATAAGAAAATAATTATAAAAAGGACAAAATGATTAATGAAAATATTTATACTTGCAAAAATTATAGTAGAAGGATATCACAACAGATATTATACACCTATGATAGATACAGGAGCAGAAGCGAATATATGTAAATATAATTGCTTACCAGAAGATAAATGGGAAAAATTAAAAACACCTATGGTAGTAAAGGGATTTAACAATGAAGGAAGTATGATTAAATACAAAGCAAAAATGTAACGACCCTCTTAGTCGTTTTAGAAATTCCAACTATTATTTTTATATTAACGTTTTAGTAGATTTTATAAATAATTTATATGACTTGTAACAATGAGTGACATAATTTTAGATTTAATAAAAGATTATTTTATTGCTAAAAAAAATAATTAAAAGAAAAATAGAAAAAAAATAGAAAAGGAATTAATTAAATAAATGAATAAAAAAAAATAAAAAAAAGGGGGGGCAAAGTGCCCTAGAATATTGAAAAGCCGCACGGGCTTATAAGAAAAAATGAATGAAACAAAAAAACGCAGATAAAGAAAAGAAAAAAAAGGGAGAAAAGAAAAGGAAAAAGGAGGAGAAACAACGATAGTTTTATCTCGAGATATCAAGGTAATTATTCTAATCCTTTCTATTAAATTTTTGTGTAACTAGGAATAGATTTTTAGGTTAAAACGTGTATAATTTATACTAATATGTGAACTTGTGAACTTTAGATTATAAATATGTATAAGTATTATGGTTCAATCATTGGACAATGATTAGTCCTAATCATTGGACAATGATTACTCCAAAATTAGGATTATTAATAGTGGAACGATAAATATGAATTGGAACATTGAAAATAAGTGGTTTATTGAGATAATTTTGTAGTCCACCATTGATGTGTTAGGCGATTAGTTTCGACTTTAATTATTTTCATTTGATTATCATATTAGGATTCAAGTTTTGATATATTGAGATATGTGTTAAATAGTGGGTGCATTATGATATATATAAAAATCATTATAATTATGTTATTCGGAGAATTAAGATTTAACCCTAAACTTGAACTTCAGAAAATATGAGATTTGATCAATTGGTTGGAATAAAGATTTAGAACTTTTATTATAAATTTGGATGAGTTTTGGGTCTAAGCTAGAGCTATAGCAATATTAATGTTGTTAGTTTCGAAATCATATCGTGGTTATTTATTTGAATAGATTTTATTGGTTTGGAAGTCAACAAAAGAGGAAGGCTCAAGTTTTGGAGTCATTGTTCGACTATTTGAGGCAAGTGGATTTCTAAACTCTTGTTAAGTGTATGGAATGCGTGTATTTCCTTGTGATATATGTTTGGGAGTAACTTGGGATTGGTGATGGGTTGACTTGTCCACATTGATTAATTCTAATGATGAAATAAAAGGGATAACAAAAGGCGATGTGATTAATTATTTATGTGTGATGTGTTGAGAAAAGTTTGATGGCTTGTTGAATCATTGTTGATGTGATTTCATGTTTGTGTGGTTGTGAACTGTGCAATGTTATGAAAATGGTCATCTTCTCATTATTTGTGTGAACATGTCATTGCATTATTCTGAGACATGGTTGTGGAAGTGTTATGTGCATTGAGAAAGAATGATAACTTAAAGAGGATGTACCATTTCGAGGGACGTATCGCGCGCCGCGATGGTTACTATATTTCGAGGGACGTATCGCGCGCCGCGATGGATACTATATTTCGAGGGACGTATCGCGCGCCGCGATGGTTACTGTTATCGAGGGTCGTGTCGTGCGCCGCGACAGATGCATGGACAGATATGTCCCCCATGGGTCCCGGACTGAGAGACAACGGGTGTGTATCACTAGGTCAGACATGCATCATTATACTTGACATTGCATTCCATTACATTGCACATACTTATCATTAGTGAACTTGATATTGTGTTTTGTTGATCTAGTGATTGCCTTTTTGCGGAACTTGTGATTGTTGAATCTTGAACTTGTTATTGAAGATATATAATTTGTTGAAGTGTTGTTGTTGAGGATATGTGATTTGTTGAAGTGTGTTATTGAGGATATGTAAATTTTTGGAAGTGTTGCTATTGAGGATATCTAATTTGTTTAAGTGTTGATGTTGAGGATATATAATTTGTAAAGTGTTGTTGTGGAGGATATGTAATTTGTTAAAGTGTTGTTGTGGAGGATATGTAATTTGTCTAAATGTTTTTGTTGAGTTACGTTCTATGTAAACTGTGAGTTGTTAGGATTGGGCTGATGTTTATGTAGGTTGTAGTTGTGGAGGTTCGGTTGGGGGTGGTAGGAGTACCCGTATTTCATCCCCTTAGCTTGTGCTTAGAGGTTTACTTGCTGAGTACCGTGTGGTTTTGTACTCACCCCTTGCTTCTACAAATTTTTGTAGGTTACTAGCCCGGACTTTATGATATATTCTCTTCTTTTCCGAGGCTTCCTGGAGATTTTGTGAGGTAGTTGTTGGTCATCTCAGCATCCCTCCTTACTCTTGTTTATGATTTTGTTCTACTCTAGAAACAATATCATATGAGACTTATATTTTCTTTTGAATCAATTGTAATACTTTAGAGGCTTGTACACGTGACAACCAGGTTTTGGGGTATAATATAAGTTGATAGTAAATTTTTCCGCATTTTATTGTACTAAGTTGAGTTTTAGGCTGACTTGTCTTGGTGGGATAAGACAAGTGCCATCACACCCATTTTTTTTGGGTCGTGACAAAATGGTATCAGAGCCCCAGGTTCATAGGTCTCACGTGTGTACAAGTCGAGTCTAAATAGACTCTCGATGATCGGTACGGAGACGTCTGTACCTATCTTCGAGAGGCTGTAGTGACTTCTAGGAAATATCTTCACTTCTTGGATTCTATTGTGCGTACTTGGTCCCATTTTGATTCTTATTGCTTCACTCCATTCGCTCTCGTTTATGTGATGACTCGTGCGTAGTTCCTTTTGTGAATCAGTGGCATGTCGTGTATTGGTTTGATGTTAGCTCTGGTATTGAGGTGGAAATGATATACTTATGGAAAAAAATGTAGTTCGATAATTGAAAGTAGACGAATTAAAATGATTGCAAGATAATGAACAACTTAAATTGAGAAAACACAGTTAGCAAAGTTGTCATAATATGTATGAGCTATTTTGATACGATCTTCTAGATAGGTATGATGTGTTTTAGTGGTGGATTTAACAGACTTCATAACATGGCACTAGTGGTATATGAAAATGGATAGATACCATAATGGAAAGCTAATGGGTAAATGAAGTCCCAGAGAGTATACTTGTGTGAAGGGAATTGAAAATCTTACTGAAAAGTGCATATGATATTGGGTTAGTCTTGTGAATTTTATTGGTAAAGTTGGTTTGGAGATGTCATGGCAATGACAAAGATTACTTTATGGTGATGGCAAGGGCTAAACGAGCATAATGATAGTAAGAGTTTGTGATGGATTGAGATTGGGATGAGCTATATGACAAAGATAGTTTGCTAAATGGATTTTTGTATAGTAATGACAACTTGCGAGTATATAATGTTATGGTTTGCTATAGTTCGGTGAGTAGCCTTGTTGCAAGTAAAGTTATAGGAGGTGTTGAAACACTGCTCGAATAGAATTTAAAGGAGCTAGAGTCATAATGGAAAAAAAAATAAATAAATTAGCTGATATAGTGTAGCCTTCGAAAAGAGGTGAGAGTAAGAATATTTTCTTTGATTGCAAGGGATAAAGAGGTATATTCACATGGGTTGAGAATTGGATTTAGAGACACATGATTTCACCCATATTTTCTTTGATTATGGTAATATATAGTGTCACAAGATCATGAGATTGGTTAAAAACTATTGGATAAATCTTGAGAAAGGAGTGAACGATCGTTCATCTCGAGTATGATAATTAGTTCTTTTGTGGTTTTGAGTTTGGTAATGAATATGGTAGAATTTTTAGCGAAAGATATGATAAGGTCGATGGAGAGGTGATCAATGATAAGCTAAAATACGTTAAGTAATTTTATTTTTTTTATGTATGAGCTAATGTTGTAAGATAATGGGATTGTGTTACATGGTTAGGATCAAAACTTCAAGTTTACATGGCAAGTTTAGATTTGTGATAGTGTATCTTGTCAAGGTATGAATTGGTAAGGTAAGAAATGATCGATCACATTGAGTATGAAGCATTTAGAAGGACTTAAAATTGAGTAGTACATTTGGTTACTTTTGATTGTTATACCTAAGGTTTCCCATATTGTTGGCCAAAAAAAAAAAAATTAAGACTGGTAAGTGAGTTAGCAAAAAGGAGAAAAATTATGGTGTATTGAAGAGTTCAAGTTATTTGAAATTTTCGCCGTGGAAAGATTTTAAGAAAGGGAAAGGAACAATAAGACCTCTCGTACAAACATTGGATTCGGAGGTGATGGTTGTAGTGATTTCGCCTTTGAGTTTAGATATGACTATGAGATGTGAACTAGTTCGGCACCTACTTACTATGGGTTTATTATTAACTTTTCTAAATATTAAGTTTTGATTGGGTTACAATAAATGACGTAAGGAAGATTATACATGGTTATGTCGAGCTAGATTGTTCAGAATGTGATTAAGTAACAAATGGATGTTAAATAGTGTGGACCTACAGTTTTACATGATTAATGAGGATTGGAGGGGATTAAAATTATTTTATTGACAAGACAAAATATATTGTTATAATGTGTTACATAGGCATTTTATGGTGAGTAGAGGTTATGAGATTATAGTATACATAAATATTGGAGTGATCAAGGGTTTATTCGAGTTATCGCATGAGGTAAATGATGGTACACATGGTGGTTGAAAATGGTATGTGAAAGTTTAGGTGAAGTTGACATTAAGTGTGACTTAATTATTTTACCCTAAAGGAGAAATATAGATTAAAAATTAGTGTTATCGGTCTTGGGTGTGACTTATATCTATTATGGGACGCTTAAATGGAAAGATAAGAAACCATGGTTCAAAGTCTTGGAGACTACAATGTGCTTGCTAAGGAGAATGTGATACGTAATGACGGTGTGAAAGTAAGGTAAATGGTTGGTGTGGTTATGATATTTGTTAATATTAATAGTGTTGGCTTTGATGGAGTACTGTGAGAAGTATACAGGGTTTGGCAAATCCAGCATGTGTAAAATTGTAATGGAGATTAGACTGGTTGATTTTGGATGGAAAAAAAAAATTTACATAAATAAATAAATAAATTGAGGGATGTAGTCAGATGAATGAAAATATTGATATGAGAATTATGGAGAATGTATCTAGTGTTATTCGACCTCGATTTCGTATATTCTTAAGTTGACCACCTACTTCGTTTCGGACATGATTTGGAGTATGATTCATTGCATATGACCACATTTTTTTTTACATCTATGGGTGAATTCCTAGTGGTGGATCGGATGTACCGATCCTCTTATGTCTTCTTGTTAGGGTAGGATCCTTGGTTAGACTTGTTCACTTCAGTTATGAAATATTTGATGTTGTTTGAAAAATTAGAAATATATCACTATTTTTATATGCACAACCTTGCTTATGGGAACTTACAAAAGAGCTTTCATGAATAGTTATGGTTATCCGACAGTGTTGTAAAAGGTTCTGCATCCTAGCGTGTACCATTTGTAGGGTGCTTACTTTATCTTGTTCTTATTTGGATTATATATGTTTTGATTCTCCCTTGATGGATACCCGAAGTCTAAAGATCAGATTTTTATAACTTAAACTTGTAAAAAGATTGTGTTGTGAAAAGGGAATCGTTATAAGATGTGTGTTGGTTTGTGCACTATGAGTATGTGATGATTGGTTCAGGTTCACTTCTGGTTGTAGCTAGTATCAATAGAACGTTATCTTTGCTATGTGAGAAAGGATTTGTCATGATTATTGTGGTATGGTCCAAGGGGTTTCAGTTTAGATTCGGCTCATGGGTTAGTATGTAGCTTGACAATCACTTCTGATATGTTGATCTGTCAAATTCTCTATAGTTCAGTTGTTAATAGTTAGTCTTGATAGAATGGTGTTAAAGATAAGCTTTCATGGAGAGATGAACAACGACTCTGGAAGATCATGCATTAGATTTTTGATAACGTCAATAATTCTTCCTTCTCCTATTTTATGTTCGAGGACGAACATGATTTTTAGTGGTGGATAATGTAACGACCCTCTTAGTCGTTTTAGAAATTCCAACTATTATTTTTATATTAACGTTTTAGTAGATTTTATAAATAATTTATATGACTTGTAACAATGAGTGACATAATTTTAGATTTAATAAAAGATTATTTTATTGCTAAAAAAAATAATTAAAAGAAAAATAGAAAAAAAATAGAAAAGGAATTAATTAAATAAATGAATAAAAAAAATTAAAAAAAAAGGGGGGGGAAAGTGCCCTAGAATATTGAAAAGCCGCACGGGCTTATAGGAAAAAAAAATGAACAGAAACAAAAAAAAAACGCAGATAAAGAAAAGAAAAAAAAGGGAGAAAAGAAAAGGAAAAAGGAGGAGAAACAACGATAGTTTTATCTCGAGATATCAAGGTAATTATTCTAAACCTTTCTATTAAATTTTTGTGTAACTAGGAATAGATTTTTAGGTTAAAACGTGTATAATTTATACTAATATGTGAACTTGTGAACTTGAGATTATAAATATGTATAAGTATTATGGTTCAATCATTGGACAATGATTAGTCCTAATCATTGGACAATGATTACTCCAAAATTAGGATTATTAATAGTGGAACGATAAATATGAATTGGAACATTGAAAATAAGTGGTTTCAGCAGATAATTTTGTAGTCCACCATTGTTGTGTTGGGCAGTTAGTTTCGACTTTAATTATTTTCATTTGATTATCATATTAGGATTAAAGTTTTGATATATTGAGATATGTGTTAAATAGTGGGTGCATTATGATATATATAAAAATCATTATAATTATGTTATTCGGAGAATTAAGATTTAACCCTAAACTTGAAATTCAGAAAATATGAGATTTGATCAATTGGTTGGAATAAAGATTTAGAACTTTTATTATAAATTTGGATGAGTTTTGGGTCTAAGCTAGAGCTATAGCAATATTAATGTTGTTAGTTTCGAAATCATATCGTGGTTATTTATTTGAATAGATTTTATTGGTTTGGAAGTCAACAAAAAGAGGAAGGCTCAAGTTTTGGAGTCATTGTTCGACTATTTGAGGCAAGTGGATTTCTAAACTCTTGTTAAGTGTATGGAATGCGTGTATTTCCTTGTGATATATGTTTGGGAGTAACGGGATTGGTGATGGGTTGACTTGTCCACATTGATTAATTCTAATGATTAAATAAAAGGGATAACAAAAGGCGATGTGATTAATTATTTATGTGTGATGTGTTGAGAAAAGTTTGATGGCTTGTTGAATCATTGTTGATGTGATTTCATGTTTGTGTGGTTGTGAACTTTGCAATGTTATGAAAATGGTCATCTTCTCATTATTTGTGTGAACATGTCATTGCATTATTCTGAGACATGGTTGTGGAAGTGTTATGTGCATTGAGAAAGAATGATAACTTAAAGAGGATGTACCATTTCGAGGGACGTATCGCGCGCCGCGATGGTTACTATATTTCGAGGGACGTATCGCGCGGCCGCGATGGATACTATATTTCGAGGGACGTATCACGCGCCGCCATGGTTACTGTTATCGAGGGTCGTGTCGTGCGCCGCGACATATGCATGGACAGATATGTCCCCCATGGGTCCCGGACTGAGAGACAGCGGGTGTGTATCACTAGGTCAGACATGCATCATTATACTTGACATTGCATTCCATTACATTGCACATACTTATCATTAGTGAACTTGATATTGTGTTTTGCTGATCTAGTGATTGCCTTTTTGCGGAGCTTTTGATTGTTGAATACTGAACTTGTTATTGAGGATATATAATTTGTTGAAGTGTTGTTGTTGAGGATATGTGATTTGTTGAAGTGTGTTATTGAGGATATGTAAATTTTTGGAAGTGTTGCTATTGAGGATTTCTAATTTGTTTAAGTGTTGATGTTGAGGATATATAATTTGTAAAGTGTTGTTGTGGAGGATATGTAATTTGTTAAAGTGTTGTTGTGGAGGATTGTAATTTGTCTAAATGTTTTTGTTGAGTTACGTTCTATGTAAACTGTGAGTTGTTAGGATTGGGCTGATGTTTATGTAGGTTGTAGTTGTGGAGGTTCGGTTGGGGGTGGTAGGAGTACCCGTATTTCATCCCCTTAGCTTGTGCTTAGAGGTTTACTTGCTGAGTACCGTGTGGTTTGGTACTCACCCCTTGCTTCTACAAATTTTTGTAGGTTACTAGCCCGGACTTTATGATATATTCTCTTCTTTTCCGAGGCTTCCTGGAGATTTTGTGAGGTAGTTGTTGGTCATCTCAGCATCCCTCCTTACTCTTGTTTATGATTTTGTTCTACTCTAGAAACAATATCATATGAGACTTATATTTTCTTTTGAATCAATTGTAATACTTTAGAGGCTTGTACACGTGACAACCAGGTTTTGGGGTATAATATAAGTTGATAGTAAATTTTTCCGCATTTTATTGTAATAAGTTGAGTTTTAGGCTCACTTGTCTTGGTGGGATAAGACAAGTGCCATCACACCCATTTTTTTTGGGTCGTGATAAAAAAATATAAAAATACAAATATGGGATAAAATACTAACAATAGAAGAAATGTATAATTTTGAATGTACTACAAAAGATATGTTATTAGGAATGCCATTTCTAGATAGATTTTATCCACACATAATAACAAAAACACATTGGTGGTTTACTACACCATGCGGAAACAAGATAGGAGCAAAAAGAGTAAATAATAAACAACGAAAACCTATGGAATGGATAAAAGGAAGTGAAAAGATAAACCAGGAGATGGAAAATATAAATAATAAACAAATAACACAATTAGAAATTATTATATTTGCTATAGACAAAGTCAAATTAATCAATGAACAACTAGAACAATTATATAGTGAAGATCCATTACGAGGATGGGAAAAACATAAGACAAAAGTAAAAATTGAATTAATAGATGAAAACAGCATAATAACACAGAAACCATTAAAATATAACTTTGATGATTTAAAAGAATTTAAAATACATATAGATGAATTATTAGCAAATAATTACATACAAAAAGCAATAGTAAACATACAAGTCCAGCATTTATAGTTATAAAACATAGTGAACAAAAAGAGGTAAAAGCGAGAATGGTCATAGATTATCGTAATCTAAATGCTAAAACTAAAACATACAATTATCCAATACCAAACAAAATACTAAAAATAAGACAAATACAAGGATATAATTATTTTAGCAAATTTGATCAGAATCAGGATTTTACCACCTAAAACTAGAAGAAGAATCTAAACAATTAACAGCATTCACAGTACCGCAAGGTTTCTATGAATGGAATGTTTTACCTTTCGGATATAAAAATGCACCAGGTAGATTCCAACATTTTATGGACAACTGTTTTAACCAGCTAGAAAACTGTATTGTATATATAGATGACATATTGTTATATTCTAGAACACAAGACGAACATATAAAATTATTAGAAAAATTTATACATATAGTAAAAAATGCAGGAATAAGCTTAAGCAAAAGGAAAGCAGAAATTATGAAATCACAGATAGAATTTCTAGGAATACAAATAGATAAGAATGGAATAAAAATGCAAACACATATAGTACAAAAAATAATTACTATTGATGAAAATATAGATACAAAAAAGAAATTACAATCCTTTCTAGGATTAGTAAATCAGGTAAGGGAATATATACCAAAATTAGCAGAACATCTAAAACCATTACATAAAAAACTTAAAAAAGACGTAGAATATCATTTTGACGAAAAAGATAAAAAACATATAAGAAATATTAAGAATTTATGTAAAAAATTACCAAAACTATATTTTCCTGATGAAAATAAAACATTTACTTATATTGTCGAAACAGATTCAAGTGATCATAGTTATGGAGGAGTTTTAAAATACAAATATGAAAAAGAAAAAATAGAACACCATTGTAGATATTATTCAGGATCTTATACAGAAGCACAAATAAAATGGGAAATAAATAGAAAAGAATTATTCGCATTATATAAATGTTTATTAGCATTTGAACCATATATTGTTTACAACAAATTTATTGTAAGAACAGATAACACACAAGTAAAATGGTGGATAACAAAAAAATTAGATGATTCAGTTACAACAAAAGAAATAAGGAGATTAGTGTTGAATATATTAAATTTTACATTTACAATTGAAATAATTAAGACTGACAAGAACCTTGTTGCAGACTACCTATCAAGAAAAAGGAACTCAAACTGAATCAGATACAATGGAAGAGATACTTAAAGCTATTACTACACTTTCTGCGAAAGTAGGAAGTATGGATAAAGAGCTACAAAAAATAAGTCAGCAGCATGACTATAAATATGCGGAGCTACGCCAACATACAGAGCTACGTCGTTCGGCGGACGGTAAAAAGCCAGAACTAGAAGGAGACGTTGGGAAACTCCATAAAACCCATGACAATGTTTGTTTAAATGCAGCTACAGCAAGCACATCTACAACAAAAGGAGCCAGTGGAATAAGATATACAAATTTAAATATGAACAAAATCTTCGATAAACCATTTATTCCAAAGAACCAAAAAGACTCATTATTTATACCACCACAAATACATACTTACTCAGAAAGTTTGAACCAAGATAAAAAAGCCTACAACAACATAACCCGCTCGTATATTGAAAACCTTTATAAAATCCAAAATTATTTAAACTCAACACCTAGATCTCCAACTACCAAAGACCCTAATACTGATTTTATAACCCAAAAGCTACAAGGATATAATAAGTTAATAGCACAACCAGGTACCAATGCAAATCTAGTAAAAATGTGTTATAGTTATGGATTACTTAGTACAGTTTATGTCACGACCCAAATCCGGGCCGCGACTGGCACCCACATTTACCCTCCTATGTGAGCGAACCAACCAATCTAAACCTTAACATTTCAATGTAATATCATCATAAAGTAATGCGAAAGACTTAAACTCATTAATAAAATCAATAACTATTATTATCCCCAAAATCTGGAAGTCATCATCACAAGAACATCTACAATCAAATGACTAAACTAAGAATGTCTAAGAACTAAAAATACATAAAAGCTAGTCCATTCCGGAGTTCAAGGCATCAAGACTTGAAGAAGAAGATCCAGTCCAAGCTAGACGTATTAGCTCACCCTGAATTTCCGGTGTAGTAAGACTGGCTTGAATCACTGCTGAGTTGAAGATGACTAACGTTATTTGTATTCCACAATTAGCAAAGAAGAAAAACATAAAAGTAGGGTCAAGACAACCACAAGTACTGAGTAGATATCATCGGCCAACTCAAAATAGAAAACAGTATATATCAGTTAATATCATAAATCAACTATAAAACTCAACATGTAGCAACAACAAGTACTAAGATCATCAATAAGTACCATCAAGTTCATCCATGAGGGCTCACGCCTCAATACCATACTCGTTTGGGAATTAAGTTCATTAGATTGAGTTTATTCATTATCTTTCAAGATTCATTATCTTTCTTCCTCTTGTGTCGGTACGTGACACTCCGCTCCTCTATTTCTATCCTGGTGCCGGAACGTGGCACTCCGATCCTCATATACTATCCTGGTACCGGAACGTGGCACCCGATCCATATTCTATCCTGGTGTCGGAACGTGACACTCCGATCCTCATATTCATTCTATCCTGGTACCGGAACATGGCACCCGATCCTCATATTCATTCTATCCTGGTACCAGAACGTGGCACCCGAGCCTCATATTCATTCTATCCTGGTACCGGAACGTGGCACCCGATCCTCATATTCATTCTATCCTGGTACCGGAACGTGGCACCCGATCCTCATATTCATTCTATCCTGGTACCGGAACGTGGCACCCGATCCTCATATTCATTCTATCCTGGTACCTAACGTGGCACCCGCTCCTCATATTCATTCTATCCTGGTACCGGAACGTGGCGCCCGGTCCCCTAGTTCATCAAGCCTTCTTTCATACTAAGGCATCATCATTAACAAGTGAATTAGGGTTTTTATCAAGATTTGGGATTCAATAGCTTCATCATGCTTATTTATTCACAATTTCATAATCATATTCATGCGAGCATACAATTAAGCATATAGACAGGTTTACAATACCACCAATACATATCATTCACTATTAAGAGTTTACTAGAAGTAGCATGAAAACCATAACCTACCTCCACCAAGAATTGGAATCAACAAGCAATTTCCCAAGCTTTGATATTCTTCTTCCTCGCTCGACTCTCTCTCTCTCTCAATCGATCAATCTATCTCTCTTCTCGTTTCTTTTCTTTTTCTTATTCAAACCCTCTTTCTTTTACCCTAATTCTATATAATTAGGAATGAAAGATGGTAATAATGACCCACTAATTCACTTAAGGTTACCTATTTTAACCCCCAAGTAATTAGATTTATTAATATTAACCCTCAAACTTTATAATTAAGGAAAGAATAGTCCAAAACGTCCCTTAAAACGAGGAAAGAAATCCTAAACTGCCTGGGACTGCGCAACCTGTGACGGGCCGTCGTGCCTGCGACGGTCCGTCACCATGGTCGTCGCAGCCTCCCCAACGCCCAGGTGACTGTGACGGTCCGTCCTGTCCTCCGTCCTGACGGTCAGAAACTCGTTTCTTGTACCAATTTTTCAAAAGTTGAAGTGTTTTGCAATGGGTACTCACGACGGTCGTCGTGGATGTGACGGCACGTCCTGCCACTTCGTTACGATGTTCAGAGAGTCGATTTTCAGTACCCAATTTCAGAATTTCTAAGTGTTTTGAAGCGAACCCTCTGTGACGGACCGTCGTGCCTGTGACGGTCCGTCGGGATGTCCGTAGTTTTGGCCAGTTTTTCCAGAAATAAAATCTGCTGCTCAAAACGACTAAACAGGTCGTTACAATAGATACCAATTTACCCATCGTTCGTCCCCGAACGATCAAAAGGAGAAAAACAAGGGCGGAAGGAAGTACCTGAATCCTTAAACAGATGTGGGTATTTTTCTTGCATATCTGCCTCCTTCTCCCAAGTAGCTTCTTCAACCGGTCGATTCTTCCATTGCACCTTGATGGATGCGCGAACCTCCCTATCTAATATAGCAACCGGTTCCTCTTCATAAGTCAAGTTCTTATCAAACAAAACTGAATCCCAACGGATGATGTAGTTTCCATCTCCATGGTATCTTTTCAACATGGATACATGAAATACCGGATGTACTCCGGACAGCCCCGGAGGTAAGGCTAATTCATAAGCCACCTCTCCTACTCGCTTTAGTACCTCAAATGGCCCAATGTACCTCGGACTTAGCTTACCTCTTTTACCAAACCGCATCACCCCTTTCATTGGTGAAACCTTCAACAATACTTGTTCACCCTCCATGAACTCTAAGTCTCTAACCTTTCGATCTGCATATTCTTTTGCCTACTTTGCGCCGCTAGAAGCTTTTCTTGAATAGACTTCACTTTCTCTAATGAATCCCTCAAAAGATCGGTACCCCAAGGTCTAACCTCAAAGGCATCAAACCAACCAATGGGAGACCTACATCTCCTCCCATACAATGCTTCAAATGGGGCCATATCAATGCTTGAGTGATAGCTATTATTGTACGAAAACTCCGCTAAGGGTAGGAAGCTATCCCAATGACCACCAAACTCTATCACACATGCACGAAGCATATCCTCCAACACTTGAATCGTTCGCTCAGACTGACCATCGGTCTGAGGATGGAACGCAGTACTAAGGTCCAACCTAGTACCCAATTCTGCATGCAATGTTTTCCAGAACTTAGAAGTAAACTGCGTACCTCTATCTGATATGATGGATAGTGGAACCCCATGCAATCGAACGATTTCTGAAATATAGATCTTGGCTAACTTTTCTGCATTGTAAGTCACCTTTACCGGAATGAAATGAGCAGACTTAGTTAACCTATCGACAACCACCCAAATGGAGTCATACTTACCCAATGTCTTTGGAAGACCAACCACAAAATCCATTGCAATTCTCTCCCACTTCCATTCAGGAATGGGCATTCTCTGAAGTGTTCCTCCGGGCCTTTGGTGTTCATACTTTACTTGTTGACAATTTGGACATTTAGCGATAAAGTCAACAATATCACGCTTCATTCTACTCCACCAAAAGTGTTGCTTTAAGTCACGGTACATCTTGGTCGCACCCGGATGTATAGAATACTTTGAACTATGAGCCTCTGTCAGAATAGTGTTGATCAAATCATCAACTCTGGGTACACATACCCTTCCCTTGATTCTCAAAACACCTTCTTCATCGATTGTCGCTTCTTTGGCCTCTCCTTTCAACACTTTATCTCGGATCCGGATCAATTTTTCATCATTAAACTGTTTTCCCTTAATCATGTCAAGAAAAGAAGATCTCGACTCCACACTAGCCAACAATCCTCCCTTCTCATTTATTTCTAACCTCATCAAGTCGTTAGCCAGAGTTTGAACCTCTCTAGCCAATGGGCGTCTAGAAGCTTGCAAATGAGCTAGACTTCCCATGCTTCCCGCCTTTCTACTCAAAGCATCTGCTACAACATTCGCTTTTCCCGGATGATACAAGATAGTGATATCGTAGTCCTTTAGTAACTCCATCCATCTCCTCTGTCTTAAGTTCAAATCTTTCTGAGTAAAGACATACTAAAGGCTACGATGATCCGTGTAAACCTCACACTTAACCCCATATAAATAGTGTCTACATTGCTTTAATGCAAACACTACCGCAGCCAATTCCAAATCATGAGTTGGATAATTACGTTCATGCACTTTTAATTGCCTTGAAGCATACACAATCACATTCTTCTCTTGCATTAGTACTGCACCCAACCCAGAATACGATGCATCACAATAAACAATGAAGTTTTTACCCTCTACTGGCAAAGTAAGAATTGGTGCGGTAGTCAACAAAGTCTTAAGCTTCTGAAAGCTTTCCTCACATTCATCTGACCATACAAAGGGAACATTCTGCTTGGTCAAGTTCGTCAATTGGGAAGCAATAGAAGAGAATCCCTTGACAAATCGGCGGTAGTAGCTAGCTAACCCAACAAAGCTCCTTATTTCTGACACATTAGTGGGTCTTACCCAATTCTTCACTGTCTCAATCTTAGATGGATCTATCATCACTCCATCCTTAGAAACTACGTGCCCCAAGAAGGACACTGCATCTAGCCAAAATTCACACTTAGAGAATTTGGCATAGAGCTTTTTCTCCCTCAACATTTCCAATACTATTCTCAAATGTTCCTCATGTTCCTTCTTGCTCTTCGAGTATACCAATATATCATCAATAAATACGATTACGAAGAGGTCCAAATATGGCTTAAAAATCCTGTTCATCAAGCTCATGAACGCAGCAGGGGCATTCATAAGACCAAAAGACATCACCACAAATTCGTAATGCCCATACCTCATTCGAAAAGCAGTCTTTGGCACATCCGTTGCCCGTATTTTCAATTGATGATAACCAGATCTCAAGTCAATCTTAGAGAAGACACAAGCACCTTGTAGTTGATCGAACAAGTCATCAATGCGAGGAAGAGGATACTTGTTCTTAATAGTTACCTTGTTTAGTTGCGTAGTCTATGCACATCCAAAACTCCCATCCTTCTTCTTCACAAACAAAACCTGAGCACCCCAAGGGGATGCACTTGGTCTAATGAAGCCTTTGTTCAATAAATCTTGAAGTTGCGCCTTTAACTCTCTTAACTCATGAGCCATTCTATAAGGGGGTATAGAAATGGGGCGAAAATGCAGGTTAAAGATCAATGCAGAAGTCAATATCCCTATCTGGTGGCATACCTGGAAGATCTGCAGGGAACACATCCAAAAACTCACGGACTACCGAAACCGACTCAATCGAAGGTACTTGAATAGTGTCATCCTTAAGATGTGCCAAGAAAGCTAAACACCCTTTACTAACCATTTTCTTAGCTCGAAGAAAGGAGACGATGCAGACCGGATTGGAAGTGTAGTCACCCTCCCACACTAACGGATCTGTCCCAGGCTTGGCTAACGTCACCGTTTTAGCATTACAATCCAAGATCGCAAAATTCGGAGAAAGCCAAGTCATACCCAGAATTACATCAAAGTCACCCATTTCTAAGATAACCAAATCTACATAAGTGTTGCTGCCCACAAAATTCACCAAACAAGACCTATACACCTTTTTAACTATCACAGACTCACCCACCGGAGTAGAAACACGAATAGGCGTGTCAAGTAATTCACAATGTAAATTTAGACCATTAGCAAATGAGGAAGATACATAAGAAAACGTGGATCCAGGATCAAACAATACGGAAGCCATGCAATCACAAATCAAAAGGTTACCTGTGATGACAAAGATCGACGCCTCCGCTTGAGATCTTCCAGGAAAGCGTAACAATGGGCCCCATTACTCGCCTGGCGCGTTGCCCTACCATGTTGCGTAGTAGTGGCTCCAGTTTGCCCATCTCCTCGNCCGCTTTGGTGACCACCATTACCTCGACCACCACGCCCTCCAGAAAAACGGCCTCTACCATGACCACCTCTACCTCTAGCTATTGGGGTTCTGTAACTCTGGTTTGGACAATACCTCTTAATGTGTCCAACCTCCCCACATCCATAACACTCTCGGGGTTCATGCATAGGTCTCTGAGTAGTGTTGACTGCTCGAGGTGGACCCCAACTACGATCTGTAGTGAAGACTGAATTGGTCGACTTGAGTAACCTCCGAGCTCTGTCCTCTAGTATCTGAACTATTAAACTCACCTCCTTTCGAAACCTTTTGATGTCGAAGTTGTGGTGAAGTCGTGCAGCTTCACTCCTTCCACTTCTATCACAAAGTCTACCACCTCTTGGAAGGATTTTGCCTGCCGCTACCTGTAGAAGGCCGAAATCGCAACTATGATCTCAACCCCTTCACAAAGCGGCGGATCCGTTCTTGTGGATCAAACAGAGTTGAGTGGCATACCTTGATAAAGCACCAAACTTAGCGTCATATGCGTTAACCGTCATCCTACCTTGCTCGAGACTCAAGAACTCATCCCTTTTTCTATCTCTCAAAGTCCTTGGGATATACTTCTCCATAAACAGAGTAGAGAAGGATGCCCAAGTCATGGGTGTGGCCTCTGTCGGTTGACACTTGACATGTGATCGCCACCACATTTTGGCGTTCCCTTGAAACTGATAGCTTACGAACTCAACGCCAAACCGTTCTACTATCCCCATCTTGTGTAGTAGCTCATGATAATCAACCGTAAAATCATAAGCATCTTGATTACGCACTTTGAAGACTGGAGGTTTCAATTTCAAGAACTTACTGAAAAGTTCGTGCTGATCGTTTGTCATTATCGGTCCAGTAGTCAAACGTGGAAATGTGCCTATCTCTAATGAGGCATCCATGCGGGGGGCCATAGTAGCCGCATGTCGTTCCTCTGAAACCGGAGGTGTTGGTGCAGAAACCACTGGAGGTGCCTGACCGTGATCAGATAACCCGCTAAGATAAGCGAGAACCTGATTGATCATCTCTGGGGTAGGTTGGGGTGGCAATTCCTCATTCTGCTCTTGTTCATTCTCCCCATCCTCACCCTCTCTTATCACCTCTTCAGTCGGTGGAGGAGTCACCGGCCTAGCATCAGATGGGCTAGGTGCTCGTCCTCTTCCTTTAGAGGACGTCCTCCCACGACCTCTCCCACGGCCTCTTGCCGTTGTTCTTCCTCGAGCTACAGCCCCAGTGGCTGGCTCAGATGCACCCTGTCCTGCCGGTGCTGATGTTGGTGTTATCATTGCTCTAGTTCTAACCATCTGCGAAAGAGAGTGAAGATGGTCAGATACCAATTCGTATCGCCTAGATACCAATTGGACTCAAGTAGTAGCACGAAAGGAAGAATGAAAGAGTGAAATTTTCCTAAAGTCTTATAGCCTCTCAAGGAAAAGTAAAGGCGTCCCCCTACCGTTCCTTAAGACCCTACTAGACCTGTTCTTGTGTGATAAGACCAACGAACCTAATGCTCTGATACCAAGTTTGTCACGACCCAAATCTGGGCCGCGACTGGCACCCACATTTACCCTCCTATGTGAGCGAACCAACCAATCTAAACCTTAACATTTCAATGTAATATCATCATAAAGTAATGCGGAAGACTTAAACTCATTAATAAAATCAATAACTATTATTATCCCCAAAATCTGGAAGTCATCATCACAAGAACATCTACAATCAAATGACTAAACTAAGAATGTCTAAGAACTAAAAATACATAAAAGCTAGTCCATGCCGGAGTTCAAGGCATCAAGACTTGAAGAAGAAGATCGATCCAAGCTAGACGTATTAGCTCACCTGAATTTCGGTGTAGTAAGACTGGCTTGAATCATCACGAGTTGAAGATGACTAACGTTATTGTATTCCACAATTAGCAAAGAAGAAAAACATAAAAGTAGGGGGTCGGTACAACCACAAGTAATCGAGTAGATATCATCGGCCAACTCAAAATAGAAAGCAAAGATATATCGCTTAATATCATAAATCAACTATAAAACTCAACATGTAGCAACAACAAGTACTAAGATCATCAATAAGTACCATCAAGTTCATCCATGAGGGCTCACGCCTCAATACCATACTCGTTTGGGAATTAAGTTCATTAGATTGAGTATATTCATTATCTTTCAAGATTCATTATCTTTCTTCCTCTTGTGTCGGTACGTGACACTCCCCTCCTCTATTTCTATCCTGGTGCCTAACGTGGCACTTCGATCCTCATATACTATCCTGGTACGGAACGTGGCACCCGATCCATATTCTATCCTGGTGTCGGAACGTGACACTCCGATCCTCATATTCATTCTATCCTGGTACCGAACGCGTGGCACCCGATCCTCATATTCATTCTATCCTGGTACCGAACGTGGCACCCGATCCTCATATTCATTCTATCCTGGTAGGAACGTGGCACCCGATCCTCATATTCATTCTATCCTGGTACCGGAACGTGGCACCCGATCCTCATATTCATTCTATCCTGGTACCGGAACGTGGCACCCGATCCTCATATTCATTCTATCCTGGTACCGGAACGTGGCACCCGATCCTCATATTCATTCTATCCTGGTACCGGAACGTGGCACCCGGTCCCCTAGTTCATCAAGCCTTCTTTCATACTAAGGCATCATCATTAACAAGTGAATTAGGGTTTTTATCAAGATTTGGGATTCAATAGCTTCATCATGCTTATTTATTCACAATTTCATAATCATATTCATGCGAGCATACAATTAAGCATATAGACAGGTTTACAATACCACCAATACATATCATTCACTATTAAGAGTTTACTAGAAGTAGCATGAAAACCATAACCTACCTCCACCGAAGAATTGGAATCAACAAGCAATTTCCCAAGCTTTGATATTCTTCTTCCTCGTTCGACTCTCTCTCTCTCTCAATCGATCAATCTATCTCTCTTTCTGTTCTTTTCTTTTTCTTATTCAAACCCTCTTTCTTTTACCCTAATTCTATATAATTAGGAATGAAAGATGGTAATAATGACCCACTAATTCACTTAAGGTTACCTATTTTAACCCCCAAGTAATTAGATTTATTAATATTAACCCTCAAACTTTATAATTAAGGAAAGAATAGTCCAAAACGTCCCTTAAAACGAGGAAAGAAATCCTAAACTGCCTGGGACTGCGCAACCTGTGACGGGCCGTCGTGCCTGCGACGGTCCGTCACCATGGTCGTCGCAGCCTCCCCAACGCCCAGGTGACTGTGACGGCCCGTCACACCAGTGACGGTCCGTCCTGTCCTCCGTCCTGACGGTCAGAAACTCGTTTCTTGTACCAAATTCTCAAAAGTTGAAGTGTTTTGCAACGGGTACTCACGACGGTCGTCGTGGATGTGACGGCACGTCCTGCCACTTCGTTACGATGTTGAGAGAGTCGATTTTCAGTACCCAATTTCAGAATTTCTAAGTGTTTTGAAGCGAACCCTCTGTGACGGACCGTCGTGCCTGTGACGGTCCGTCGGGATGTCCGTAGTTTTGGCCAGTTTTTCCAGAAATAAATTCTGCTGCTCAAAACGACTAAACAGGTCGTTACAGTTTATACCCAAACAGGAGATGAAATATCTACCATACCAGAGCTATACAAAGCCTTTATGAACTATAAAAGAATTACCAAAGGAACATTGTTTTATATAAAGTTTTATTGACACAGCCAGAGATATTATTTGATGAGATAAAACCAATTATACAAGTCATAAAAATTGGTTTGACCAGAGATATGATAATTCCAGAAGATATCGGAATACAACAAGAAATACAAAGGTTGAGATACCAGAATTCTCACAACAAAGAGTTATAGGGATAGCAACTATCCTAAATGAACTAACTAACAATTATTTAAACGGAAATTCAGTATGGAGCTATTATATGCGAGAACAAGTTATGATATATTCAAATTCTAAAGAAATCAGAGAACAAGATATGGAAGAGATACGCCAATGGATACTTAGTCTACTCAGCGAGCAAAAACCAACAACAAGAGCATTAAGGAAAGAGTTTATTTCGGAAGAATTATTGACGAGATATTGCAAAATTATTGGACAAAAATACCCGACCATATATGTTCAAGCTGTCAAGGAGAGAAGATAATGTCATACCAGACGTTCAAATCGAATAATAAAAAAAAAAAGTATTTTGAATTTTGTTAAAATTTTGTGTCATTTGAATATCACCATATGTAAAAAGCAATAATTTTTATTTTTGTCGTGTTGTGTCGGCTGTAAAAAGCCAATTGTAAAAGTCATTAAGAAAATAGTATCTATGTCGGCCATAAATAAAGAAGAGGCCATTATGTAAAGTAGTAATAGTAAGTATTTTGTTTTCTTGTGTCGGCCGAATATAAAAAGGCCAAGTGTAAAGTATGTGTCGGCCATCTTTGGCCAAAAGTCTGTAAATTTTGTGTATAAATAGAGGGTTTCCCCTCATAAATAAAATCATCAATCCTTCTTCCAAAAAGTTCTCATCTACTCTCTACTCTCAATTCAGGGTGGAAGCAGATTTATGAATTGAGAGTAGAGAGTAGATGAGAACTTGTTGGAAGAAGGATTCATGATTTTATTTATGAGGGGAAACCCTCTATTTATACACAAAATTTACAGACTTTTGGCCAAAGATGGCCGACACATACTTTACACTTGGCCTTTTTATATTCGGCCGACACAAGAAAACAAAATACTTACTATTACTACTTTACATAATGGCCTCTTCTTTATTTATGGCCGACATACATACTATTTTCTTTATGACTTTTACAATTGGCTTTTTACAAAGACAACACGACAAAAATAAAAATTATTGCTTTTTACATATGGTCGATATTCAATGACACAAAATTTTAACAAAATTCAAAATACTTTTTTTTTTTTTTATTATTCGATTTGAACGTCTGGTATGACATTATCTTCTCCTTGACATTTTGAACATATATGGTCGGGGTATTTTTGTCCAATAATTTTGCAATATCTCGTCAATAATTCTTCTGAAATAAACTCTTTCCTTAATGCTCTTGTTGTTGGTTTTTGCTCGCTTGAGTAGACTAAGTATCCATTGGCGTATCTCTTCCATATCTTGTTCTCTGATTTCTTTAGAATTTGAATATATCATAACTTGTTCTCGTACATAATAGCTCCATACTGAATTTCCGTTTAAATAATTGTTAGTTAGTTCATTTAGGATAGTTGCTATCCTTATAACTCTTTTGTTGGCGTAGAATTCTGGTCTCTCAACCTTTTGTATTTCTTGTTGTATTCCGATATCTTCTGGAATTATCATATCTCTGGTCAAACCAATTTTTATGACTTGTATAATTGGTTTTATCTCATCAAATAATATCTCTGCTGGTGCTGAATAAAACTTTATATAAAACAATGTTCCTTTGGTAATTCTGTCACGACCCAAATCCGGGCCGCGACTGGCACCCACATTTACGCTCCTATGTGAGCGAACCAACCAATCTAAACCTTAACATTTCAATATAATATCAACAGAACTAATGCGGAAGACTTAACTCATTAATAAAACAATTCAAAACTATTATTAATATCCCCAAAATCTGGAAGTCATCATCACAAGAACATCTATCTCAAATTGCTAAACTAAAACTGTCTAAGAAGCTAAAACTAATACTAGCTAGTCCATGCCGGAAGTTCAAGGCATCAAGACTTGAAGAAGAAGACCCAGTCCAAGCTAGACGCATCAGCTCACCCTGAATTTCCGAAGGTAGTGAAGGCTGGCTAGATCTACTGTTGAGTTGAAGTTGACGGAACGTTTGCTGCATTGCACAAATAACAAAGGAGAAAACATAAAAGTAGGGGGTCAGTACAACCACAAGTACTGAGTAAATATCATCGGCCAACTCAAAATAGGGAACAGTATATATCAGAAATAATGTAAATCAACTACAATACTCAACATGTAGCAGCAACAAGTATAAATCATCAATAAATATCACCAAGTTCATCCTTGAGGACTCAAGCCTCAATACCATACTCGTTTGGGAATTAAGTTCATTATGTTGAGTATATTCTCATCTTTCAAGATTCATTATCTTTCTTCCTCTTGTGTCGGTACGTGACACTCCGATCCCCTACATGTGTCGGAACGTGACACTCCGATCCCCTATATGTGTCGGAACGTGACACTCCGATCCCCTATATGTGTCGGAACGTGACACTCCGATCCCCTATATGTGTCGGAACGTGACACTCCGATCCCCTATATGTGTCGGTACGTGACACTCCGATCCCCTAATTCTACGTGTCGGTTCGTGACACCCGTCCCACTAATACTATGTGTCGGAACGTGACACTCCGATCCACTAATACTATGTGTCAGAACGTGACACTCCGATCCACTAATACTATGTGTCGGAACGTGACACTCCGATCCACTAATCTCATTATATCCGTTCATCAAGCCTTCTCTATACCAAGGCATCATCAATCCCATCGCTTAAATTCATCAAGCCTTCTTTTATACCAAGGCATTATCATTAATAAGTAGATTAAAGTTTCTTTCAAGATTTGGGATTCAAAGGTTTTCATCATGCTTATTTCATCAAAATCACATAATCATATTCATGCGAGCATACAATTAAGCATATAGACAGGTTTACAATACCACCAATACATATCATTCACTATTAAGAGTTTACTAGAAGTAGCATGAAAACCATAACCTACCTTCACCGAAGAATTGGAATCAACAAGCAATTTCCCAAGCTTTGATATTCTTCTTCCTCGTTCGACTCTCTCTCTCTCAATCGATCAATCTATCTCTCTTTCTGTTCTTTTCTTTTTCTTATTCAAACCCTCTTTCTTTTACCCTAATTCTATATAATTAGGGATGAAAGATGGTAATAATGACCCACTAATTCACTTAAGGTTACCTATTTTAACCCCCAAGTAATTAGATTTATTAATATTAACCCTCAAACTTTCTAATTAAGGAAAGAATAGTCCAAAACGTCCCTTAAAACGAGGAAAGAAATCCTAAACTGCCTGGGATTGGCGCAACCTGTGACGGGCGTCGTACTCGCGACGGTCCGTCACGCGATAACGTCGCAACCTCCCCAGGCTCCAGGTGGGCTGTGACGGCCCGTCACCCTTGTGACGGTCCATCCTGCCCTCCGTCCTGGCGGTCAGGAGCTCGTTTCTTGCACCAAATTCTCAAAAGTTGAAGTGTTTTGCAACGGGTACTCACGACGGTTCGTCGTAGATGTGACGGTCCGTTCTGCCGTTTCGTTACGAAGTTCAGAGAGTCGATTTTTAGTATCCGATTTCAAAACTCTAAGTGTCATGGAACGACACCTCCTCGACGGGCCGTCGTGACCACGACGGTCCGTCGTTACACCCGTCGTTCCCGCCAGTTTTTCCAGAAATAATTCTGCTGCTCAAAATGACTAAACAGGTCGTTACAATAGATACCAATTTACCCATCATTCGTCCCCGAACGATCAAAAGACGACCAACAAGGGCGGAAGGAAGTACCTGAATCTGTAAACAGATGTGGGTATTTTTCTTGCATATCGACCTCCTTCTCCCAAGTTGCTTCTTCAACCGGTCGATTCTTCCATTGCACCTTGATGGATGCAATCTCTCTTGACCTCAACTTGCGAACTTCTCTATCTAAGATAGCAACAGGCTCCTCCTCATAAGACAAGTTCTCATCAAGTAAAACTGAATCCCAACGGATGATGTAGTTTCCATCTCCATGGTATCTTTTCAACATGGACACATGAAATACCGGATGTACTCCGGACAGCCCTGGAGGCAAGGCTAATTCATAAGCCACCTCCCCTACTCGCTTTAGTACCTCAAATGGTCCAATATACCTTGGACTTAGCTTACCTCTTTTGCCAAACCGCATCACCCCTTTCATAGGTGAAACCTTCAACAAGACTTGTTCACCCTCCATGAACTCTAGGTCTCTAACCTTTCGATCTGCATACTCTTTTTGTCTACTTTGCGCCGCCAGAAGCTTTTCTTGAATAGATTTCACTTTCTCCATCGAATCCCTCAACAGATCAGTACCCCAAGGTCTAACCTCGAAAGCATCAAACCAACCAATGGGAGATCTACATCTCCTCCCATACAACGCTTCAAATGGGGCCATATCAATGCTTGAGTGATAGCTATTGTTGTATGAAAACTCTGCCAAAGGTAAGAAGCTATCCCAATGGCCACCAAACTCTATCACGCATGCTCGAAGCATATCCTCCAACACTTGTATCGTTCTCTCAGACTGACCATCGGTCTGAGGATGGAACGCAGTACTAAGGTCCAACCTAGTACCCAATTCCGCATGCAATGTTTTCCAAAACTTAGAAGTAAACTGCGTACCTCTATCTGATATGATGGATAGTGGAACCCCATGCAATCGAACGATTTCTGAGATATAGATCTTGGCTAACTTCTCTGCATTGTAAGTCACCTTGACCGGAATGAAATGAGCAGACTTAGTTAACCTATCAACAATCACCCAAATAGAGTCATACTTACCCAATGTCTTTGGAAGACCAACCACAAAGTCCATTGCGATTCTCTCCCACTTCCATTCAGGAATGGGCATTCTCTGAAGTGTTCCTCCGGGCCTTTGGTGTTCATATTTCACTTGTTGACAGTTTGGACACTTGGCAATAAAGTCAACAATATCACGCTTCATTCTACTCCACCAAAAGTGTTGCTTTAAGTCACGGTACATCTTGGTCGCACCCGGATGTATAGAATACTTTGAACTATGAGCCTCTGTCAGAATAGTGTTGATCAAATCATCAACTCGGGGTACACATACCCTTCCCTTGATTCTCAAAACACCTTCTTCATCGATTGTCGCTTCTTTGGCCTCTTCTCGCAATACCTTATCTTGGATTCTGCGCAGTTTCTCATCATCAAACTGCTTTCCCTTAATCTTGTCAAGGAAGGAGGATCGTGCCTCCACACAAGCTAACAATCCTCCCTTCTCATTTACTTCTAACCTCATAAGGTCATTAGCCAAAATCTGCACTTCTCTAGCTAATGGGCGTCTAGAAGCTTGCAAGTGAGCTAGACTTCCCATGCTTCCCGCCTTTCTACTTAAAGCGTCTGCTACAACATTCGCTTTTCCCGGATGATACAAGATAGTGATGTCGTAGTCCTTCAGTAGTTCCATCCATCTCCTCTGTCTCAAGTTCAAATCTTTCTGCGTAAAGACATACTGAAGGCTACGATGATCCGTGTAGACCTCACACTTAACCCCATATAAATAGTGTCTCCATTGCTTTAGTGCGAACACTACTGCGGCCAATTCCAAATCATGAGTTGGGTAGTTACGTTCATGCACTTTTAATTGTCTTGAAGCATAAGCAATCACGTTCTTCTCTTGCATTAGCACTGCACCCAAACCCGAATAGGATGCATCACAATAAACAATGAAGTTCTTACCCTCTACTGGCAAAGTAAGAATTGGTGCGGTAGTCAACAAAGTCTTAAGCTTCTGAAAGCTTTCCTCACATTCATCTGACCATACAAAGGGAACATTCTGCTTGGTCAAGTTCGTCAATTGGGAAGCAATAGAAGAGAATCCCTTGACAAATCGGCGGTAGTAGCTAGCTAACCCAACAAAGCTCCTTATTTCTGACACATTAGTGGGTCTTACCCAATTCTTCACTGTCTCAATCTTAGATGGATCTACCATCACTCCATCCTTAGAAACCACGTGCCCCAAGAAGGACACTGCATCTAGCCAAAACTCACACTTAGAGAACTTGGCGTAAAGCTTTTTCTCCCTCAACATTTCCAATACCATTCTCAAATGCTCTTCATGTTCCTTCTTGCTCTTCGAGTATACCAATATATCATCAATAAATACGATCACGAAAAGGTCCAAATATGGCTTAAAGATCCCGTTCATCAAGCTCATGAACGCAACAGGGGCATTCGGAAGACCAAAAGACATCACTACAAATTCGTAATGCCCATACCTCGTTCGAAAAGCAGTCTTTGGCACATCTATTGCTCGTATTTTCAATTGATGATAACCGGATCTCAAATCAATCTTAGAGAAGACACAAGCACCTTGTAACTGATCGAACAAGTCATCAATGCGAGGAAGAGGACACTTGTTCTTTATGGTTACCTTGTTTAGTTGTCTGTAGTCTATGCACATCCGAAAACTCCCATCCTTCTTCTTCACAAACAAAACCGGAGCACCCCAAGGGGATGCACTTGGTCTAATGAAGCCTTTGTTCAATAACTCTTGAAGTTGTGCCTTTAACTCTCTTAACTCCACGGGAGCCATTCTATAAGGGGGTATAGAAATGGGGCGAGTACCCGGTTCAAGATCAATGCAGAAGTCAATATCCCTATCTGGTGGCATACCAGGAAGATCTGCAGGGAACACATCCAAAAACTCACGGACTACCGAAACCGACTCAATCGAAGGTACTTGAATAGTGTCATCCTTGAGATGGGCCAAGAAAGCTAAACACCCTTTACTAACCATTTTCTTAGCATGAAGAAAGGAGATGATACGCACCGGATTAGAAGTGTAGTCACCCTCCCACACTAACGGATCTGTCCCAGGCTTGGCTAACGTCACCGTTTTAGCATTACAATCCAAGATCGCAAAATTCGGAGAAAGCCAAGTCATACCCAGAATTACATCAAAGTCAACCATTTCTAGAATAACCAAATCTACATAAGTGTTGCTCCCCACAAAATCCACTAAACAAGACCTATACACCTTTTTAACTATCACAAACTCACCCACCGGAGTAGAAACACGAATAGGCGTGTCAAGTAATTCACAATGTAAATTTAGACCGTTAGCAAATGAGGAAGATACATAAGAAAATGTGGATCCAGGATCAAACAATACGGAAGCCATGCAATCACAAACCAAAAGATTACCTGTGATGACAGCATCAGATGCCTCCGCTTCAGACCGCCCAGGGAAAGCGTAACAATGGGCCCTATCGTTAAATGCATCCGTTGCCCTACCATGTTGTGATGTAGTGGCTCGGTTTGCCCATCACCTCTGCAGTTTTGGTGACCACCATTACCTCGACCACCACGTCCTCCAGCATAACGGCCTCTACCATGACCACCTCTACCTCTAGCTATTGGGGGTCTATAACTTTGTTTGGGACAATTCCTCCTAATATGTCGGTCTCCCCACATCCATAACACTCTCTAGAGTCAAGCATAGGTCTCTCGGAGAAGTGTTGACCGGTCTGGGTGGTCCCCAACTTCTGATCTGTAGTGAAGACTGAATTGGTCGAACCGAGTAGCCTCCGTAAGTCTGTCCTCTAGTATACGAACTATTAAACTCACCTCCCTTTGAAACCTTTTTGATGTCGAAGTTGTGGTGAAGTCATCCGCTTCACTCCTTCCACCTCTATCACAAAGTCTACCACCTCTTGGAAGGATTTTGCCGCTGCCGCTACTGTAAGGCCGAAATCCGCAACTCGATCTCAACCCCTTCACAAAGCGGCGGATCCGTTCTTGTGGATCAAACAGAGTTGAGTGGCATACCTTGATAAAGCACGAAACATAGCCTCATATGCGTTAGCTGTCATCCTACCTTGCTCGAGACTCAAGAACTCATCCCTTTTTCTATCTCTCAAAGTCCTTGGGATATACTTCTCCATAAACAGAGTAGAGAAGGATGCCCAAGTCATGGGTGTGGCCTCTGTCGGTTGACACTCGACATGTGATCGCCACCACATTTTGGCGTTCCCTTGAAGCTGATAGCTTACGAACTCAACGCCAAACCGTTCTACTATCCCCATCTTGTGTAGTAGCTCATGACAATCAACCAGGAAATCATAAGCATCTTGATTACGCACCCTTGAAGACTGGAGGTTTCAATTTCAAGAACTTCTTGAAAAGTTCGTGGCCGATCGCTTGTCATTATCGGTCCGATGGTCAGGCGTGGAAATGTGCCTATCTCCAATGAGGCATCCATGCGAGAGCCATAGTAGCCGCATGTCGTACCTCAAACCGGAGGTGTTGGTGCAGAAACCACTGGAGGTGCTCGACCGTGATCGGATAACCCGCTAAGATAGCGAGAACCTGATTGATCATCTCTGGGGTAGGTTGGGGTGGCAATTCCTCATTCTGCTCTTGTTCATTCTCCCCATCCTCCCCTTCTCTTACCACTTCCTCAGTCGGTGGAGGAGTCACTGCCCTAGCATCAGATGGGCTAGGTGCTCGCCCTCTTCCTCTAGAGGACGTCCTCCCACGACCTCTCCCACGGCCTCTTGCCGTTGTTCTTCCTCGATCTACAGCCCCAGTGGCTGGCTCAGACGCACCCTGTCCTGCCGGTGCTGATGTTGGTGTTATCGTTGCTCTAGTTCTAACCATCTGCGAAAGAGAGTGAAGATGGTCAGATACCAATTCGTATCGCCTAGATACCAATTGGACTCAAGTAATAGCACGAAAGGAGGAATGAAAGAGTGAAATTTTCCTAATGTCTTATAGCCTCTCAAGGAAAAGTAAAGGCGTCCCCCTACCGTTCCTTAAGACTCTACTAGACCTGTTCTTGTGTGATGAGACCAACGAACCTAATGCTCTGATACCAAGTTTGTCACGACCCAAATCCGGGCCGCGACTGGCACCCACATTTACCCTCCTATGTGAGCGAACCAACCAATCTAAACCTTAACATTTCAATATAATATCAACAGAAGTAATGCGGAAGACTTAACTCATTAATAAAACAATTCAAAACTATTATTAATATCCCCAAAATCTGAAGTCATCATCACAAGAACATCTATCTCAAATTGCTAAACTAAAAGCGTCAAAGAAGCTAAAACTAATACTAGCTAGTCCATGCCGGAAGTTCATGGCATCAAGACTTGAAGAAGAAGACCAGTCAAGCTAGACGCATTAGCTCACCCCGAATTTCGAAGGTAGTGAAGGCGGCTAGATCTCTTGTTGAGTTGAAGTTGACGGAACGTTTCTTTGCATTGCACAAATAACAAAGGAGAAAACATAAAAGTAGGGGGTCAGTACAACCACAAGTACTGAGTAAATATCATCGGCCAACTCAAAATAGGGAACAGTATATATCAGAAATAATGTAAATCAACTACAATACTCAACATGTAGCAGCAACAAGTATAAATCATCAATAAATATCACCAAGTTCATCCTTGAGGACTCAAGCCTCAATACCATACTCGTTTGGGAATTAAGTTCATTATGTTGAGTATATTCTCATCTTTCAAGATTCATTATCTTTCTTCCTCTTGTGTCGGTACGTGAAACTCCTATCCCCTACATGTGTCAGAACGTGACACTCCGATCCCCTATATGTGTCGGAACGTGACACTCCGATCCCCTATATGTGTCGGAACGTGACACTCCGATCCCCTATATGTGTCGGAATGTGACACTCCGATCCCCTATATGTGTAGGTACGTGACACTCCGATCCCCTAATTCTACATGTCGGTTCGTGACACCCGTCCCACTAATACTATGTGTCGGAACGTGACACTCCGATCCACTAATACTATGTGTCGGAACGTGACACTCCGATCCACTAATACTATGTGTCGGAACGTGACACTCCGATCCACTAATCTCATTATATCCGTTCATCAAGCCTTCTCTATACCAAGGCATCATCAATCCCATCGCTTTAATTCATCAAGCCTTCTTTTATACCAAGGCATTATCATTAATAAGTAGATTAAAGTTTCTTTCAAGATTTGGGATTCAAAGGTTTTCATCATGCTTATTTCATCAAAATCACATAATCATATTCATGCGAGCATACAATTAAGCATATAGACAGGTTTACAATACCACCAATACATATCATTCACTATTAAGAGTTTACTAGAAGTAGCATGAAAACCATAACCTACCTTCACCGAAGAATTGGAATCAACAAGCAATTTCCCAAGCTTTGATATTCTTCTTCCTCGTTCGACTCTCTCTCTCTCAATCGATCAATCTATCTCTCTTTCTGTTCTTTTCTTTTTCTTATTCAAACCCTCTTTCTTTTACCCTAATTCTATATAATTAGGGATGAAAGATGGTAATAATGACCCACTAGTTCACTTAAGGTTACCTATTTTAACCCCCAAGTAATTAGATTAATTAATATTAACCCTCAAACTTTATAATTAAGGAAAGAATAGTCCAAAACGTCCCTTAAAACGAGGAAAGAAATCCTAAACTGCCTGGGATTGGCGCAACCTGTGACGGGCCGTCGTGCCTGCGACGGTCCGTCACGCGGTCACGCCATAACCTCCCCAGGCTCCAGGTTGGCTGTGACGGCCCGTCACCCTTGTGACGGTCCGTCCTGCCCTCCGTCCTGGCGGTCAGGAGCTCGTTTCTTGCACCAAATTCTCAAAAGTTGAAGTGTTTTGCAACGGGTACTCACGACGGTTTGTCGTAGATGTGACGGTCCGTTCTGCCATTTCGTTACGAAGTTCAGAGAGTCGATTTTTAGTATCCGATTTCAAAACTCTAAGTGTCATGGAACGACACCTTCTCGACGGGCCGTCGTGACCACGACGGTCCGCCGGTACACCCGCTGCTCCCGCCGCTTTTTCCGAAATAATTCACGCTCAAAACGACTAAACAGGTCGTTACAAATTCTATTATAGTTCATAAAGGCTTTGTATAGCTCTGGTATGGTAGATATTTCATCTCCTGTTTGGGTATAAACTGTACTAAGTAATCCATAACTATAACACATTTTTACTAGATTTGCATTGGTACCTGGTTGTGCTATTAACTTATTATATCCTTGTAGCTTTTGGGTTATAAAATCAGTATTAGGGTCTTTGGTAGTTGGAGATCTAGGTGTTGAGTTTAAATAATTTTGGATTTTATAAAGGTTTTCAATATACGAGCGGGTTATGTGGTTGTAGGCTTTTTTATCTTGGTTCAAACTTTCTGAGTAAGTATGTATTTGTGGTGGTATAAATAATGAGTCTTTTTGGTTCTTTGGAATAAATGGTTTATCGAAGATTTTGTTCATATTTAAATTTGTATATCTTATTCCACTGGCTCCTTTTGTTGTAGATGTGCTTCTTTGTAGCTGCATTTAAACAAACATTGTCATGGGTTTTATGGAGTTTCCCAACGTCTCCTTCTAGTTACGGCTTTTACCGTCCAGCAACGACGTAGCTCTGTATGTTGGCGTAGCTCGCATATTTATAGTCATCTTTGCTGACTTATTTTTTGTAGCTCTTTATCCATACTTCCTACTTTCTCGAAAGTGTAGTAATAGCTTTAAGTATCTCTTCCATTGTATCGATTGATTTGAGTTCCTTTTTCTTGATAGGTAGTCTGCAACAAGGTTCTTGTCAGTCTTAATTATTTCAATTGTAAATGTAAAATTTAATATATTCAACACTAATCTCCTTATTTCTTTTGTTGTAATTGAATCATCTAATTTTTGTTATCCACCATTTTACTTGTGTGTTATCTGTTCTTACAATAAATTTGTTGTAAACAATATATGGTTCAAATGCTAATAAACATTTATATAATGCGAATAATTCTTTTCTATTTATTTCCCATTTTATTTGTGCTTCTGTATAAGATCCTGAATAATATCTACAATGGTGTTCTATTTTTTCTTTTTCATATTTGTATTTTAAAACTCCTCCATAACTATGATCACTTGAATCTGTTTCGACAATATAAGTAAATGTTTTATTTTCATCAGGAAAATATAGTTTTGGTAATTTTTTACATAAATTCTTAATATTTCTTATATGTTTTTTATCTTTTTGGTCAAAATGATATTTTCGTCTTTTTTAAGTTTTTTATGTAATGGTTTTAGATGTTACGCTAATTTTGGTATATATTCCCTTACGATTTACTAATCCTAGAAAGGATTGTAATTTCTTTTTGTATCTATATTTTCATCAATAGTAATTATTTTTTGTACTATATGTGTTTGCATTTTTATTCCATTCTTATCTATTTGTATTCCTAGAAATTCTATACGTGATTTCATAATTTACCTTTCCTTTTGCTTAAGCTTATTCCTGCATTTTTTACTATATGTATAAATTTTTCTAATAATTTTATATGTTCGTCTTGTGTTCTAGAATATAACAATATGTCATCTATATATACAATACAGTTTTCTAGCTGGTTAAAACAGTTGTCCATAAAATGTTGGAATCTACCTGGTGCATTTTTATATCCGAAAGGTAAAACATTCCATTCATAGAAACCTTGCGGTACTGTGAATGCAAATCTAGTAAAAATGTGTAATAGTTATGGATTACTTAGTACAGTTTATACCCAAACAGGAGATGAAATATCTACCATACCAGAGCTATACAAAGCCTTTATGAACTATAATAGAATTTGTAACGACCTGTTTAGTCGTTTTGAGCAGCAGAATTATTTCTGGAAAAACTGGCGGGAACGACGGGTGTAACGACGGACCGTCGTGGTCACGACGGCCCGTCGAGAAGGTGTCGTTCCATGACACTTAGAGTTTTGAAATCGGATACTAAAAATCGACTCTCTGAACTTCGTAACGAAGCGGCGAGCGGACCGTCACATCTACGACGAGCGATCGTGAGTACCCGTTGCAAAACACTTCAACTTTTGAGAATTTGGTGCAAGAAACGAGCTCCTGACCGCCAGGACGGAGGGCAGGACGGACCGTCACAAGGGTGACGGGCCGTCACAGCCCACCTGGAGCCTGGGGAGGTTGCGACGGCCACCGTGACGGACCGTCGCAGGCACGACGGCCCGTCACAGGTTGCGCCAATCCCAGGCAGTTTAGGATTTCTTTCCTCGTTTTAAGGGACGTTTTGGACTATTCTTTCCTTAATTATAAAGTTTGAGGGTTAATATTAATAAATCTAATTACTTGGGGGTTAAAATAGGTAACCTTAAGTGAATTAGTGGGTCATTATTACCATCTTTCATTCCTAATTATATAGAATTAGGGTAAAAGAAAGAGGGTTTGAATAAGAAAAAGAAAAGAACAGAAAGAGAGATAGATTGATCGATTGAGAGAGAGAGAGAGTCGGACGAGGAAGAAGAATATCAAAGCTTGGGAAATTGCTTGTTGATTCCAATTCTTCGGTGAAGGTAGGTTATGGTTTTCATGCTACTTCTAGTAAACTCTTAATAGTGAATGATATGTATTGGTGCTATTGTAAACCTGTCTATATGCTTAATTGTATGCTCGCATGAATATGATTATGTGATTTTGATGAAATAAGCATGATGAAAACCTTTGAATCCCAAATCTTGAAAGCCAACTTTAATCTACTTATTAATGATAATGCCTTGGTATAAAAGAAGGCTTGATGAATTAAAGCGATGGGATTGATGATGCCTTGGTATAGAGAAGGCTTGATGAACGGATATAATGAGATTAGTGGATCGGAGTGTCACGTTCCGACACATAGTATTAGTGGATCGGAGTGTCACGTTCCGACACATAGTATTAGTGGGACGGGTGTCACGAACCGACGTGGGGTGGGGGATCGGAGTGTCACGTGCCGACACATATAGGGGATCGGAGTGTCACGTTCCGACACATATAGGGGATCGGAGTGTCACGTTCCGACACATATAGGGGATCGGAGTGTCACGTTCTGACACATATAGGGGATCGGAGTGTCACGTTCCGACACATGTAGGGGATCGGAGTGTCACGTACCGACACAAGAGGAAGAAATATAATGAATCTTGAAAGATGAGAATATACTCAACATAATGAACTTAATTCCCAAACGAGTATGGTATTGAGGCTTGAGTCCTCAAGGATGAACTTGGTGATATTTATTGATGATTTATACTTGTTGCTGCTACATGTTGAGTATTGTAGTTGATTTACATTATTTCTGATATATACTGTTCCCTATTTTGAGTTGGCCGATGATATTTACTCAGTACTTGTGGTTGTACTGACCCCCTACTTTTATGTTTTCTTCTTTGCTAATTGTGGAATACAGCGAACGTTCCGTCATCTTCAACTCAGCAGTGATTCAAGCCAGTCTTACTACACCGGAAATTCAGGGTGAGCTAATACGTCTAGCTTGGGTGGATCTTCTTCTTCAAGTCTTGATGCCTTGAACTCCGGCATGGACTAGCTTTTATGTATTTTTAGTTCTTAGACATTCTTAGTTTAGTCATTTGATTGTAGATGTTCTTGTGATGATGACTTTGATTTTGGGGATAATAATAGTTATTGATTTTATTAATGAGTTTAAGTCTTCCGCATTACTTTATGATGATATTACATTGAAATGTTAAGGTTTAGATTGGTTGGTTCGCTCACATAGGAGGGTAAATGTGGGTGCCAGTCGCGATCGGTTTTGGGTCGTGACAAACTTGGTATCAGAGTATTAGGTTCGTTGGTCTCATCACACAAGAACAGGTCTAGTAGAGTCTTAAGGAACGGTAGGGGGACGCCTTTACTTTTCCTTGAGAGGCTATAAGACTTTAGGAAAATTTCACTCTTTCATTCCTCCTTTCGTGCTATTACTTGAGTCCAATTGGTATCTAGGCGATCTGGTGGTATCGACCATCTTCACTCTCTTTCGCAGATGGTTAGAACTAGAGCAACGATAACACCAACATCGACATCGGCGGAGACAGGTGCGTCACGAGCGACCGGGCTGTAGCTCGAGGAAGAACAACGGCAGAGGCCGTGGGAGAGGTCGTGGGAGGGCGTCCTCTAGAGGAAGAGGGCGAGCACCTAGCCCATCCGATGCTAGGCGGTGACTCCTCCACCGGCGAGGAAGTGGTAAGAGAAGGGGAGGATGGGGAGAATGAACAAGAGCGAGAATGAGGAATTGCCACCCCAACCTACCCTGCAGATGATCAATCGAGGTTCTCGCTATCTTAGCGGGTTATCGATCACGGTCGAGCACCTCCAGGGTTTACGCACCAACACCTCCGGTTTGAGGTACGACATGCGGCTACTATGGCTCCTCGCATGGATGCCTCATTGGAGATAGGCACATTTCCCGTCGACTCTTGAACCGTAATGACAAGCGATCAACACGAACTTTTCGTAAGTTCTTGAAATTGAAACCTCCAGTCTTCAAAGTGCGAGAATGCGAAGATGCTTATGATTTTCCTGGTTGATTGTCATGAGCTACTCCACAAGATGGGGATAGTAGAGCGGTTTGGCGTTGAATTCGTAAGCTATCGGTTTCAAGGAACGCCAAAATGTGGTGGCGATCACATGTCGAGTGTCAACAAGCGAGGCCACACTCCATGACTTGGGCATCCTTCTCTACCCTGTTTATGGAGAAGTATATCCCAAGGACTTTGAGGGATAGGAAGCGGGATGAGTTCTTGAGCCTAGAGCAAGGTAGGATGTCGGTTAATGCTTATGAGGCTAAGTTTCGTGCACTATCCGGATATGCCACTCAACTTTGTTTCAGATCCACAAGAGCGGATTCGCCGGTTTGTGAAGGGGTTGAGATCGAGTTGCGGATTTGGACTTACTGGTAGCGGCAGCGGCAAAATCCTTCCAAGAGGTGGTAGACTTTGTGATAGAAGTGGAAGGAGTGAAGCCAGGCGACTTCACCACAACCCGACATCAAAAAGGTTTGAAAGGAGGTGAGTTTAATAGTTCGTATACTAGAGGACGAATGCGGAGGCTACTCGGTTCGACCAATTCAGTCTTCACTACAGGCTGTAGTTGGGGACCACCTCAGAGGTCAACACTTCTCGAGAGACCTATGCTTGACTCTAGAGAGTGTTATGGATGTGGGGAGGCTGGACATATTAGGAGGAATTGTCCCAAACAAAGTAATAGACCCCAATAGCTAGAGGTAGAGGTGGTCATGGTAGAGGCCGTTATTACGGAGGGCGTGGTGGTCGAGGTAATGGTGGTCACCAAAGCGGCAGGTGATGGGCAACCTGGAGCCACTACTACGCAACATGGTAGGGCAGCGGACCAGACGAGTAATGGGGCCCATTGTTATGCTTTCACTGGGAGATGCGAGCGGGCGTCGATCTTTGTCATCACAGGTAACCTTTTGATTTGTGATTGCATGGCTTCCGTATTGTTTGATCCTGGATCCACATTTTCTTATGTATCTTCATCATTTGCTAATGGTCTAAATCTATATTGTGAATTACTTGATATGCCTATTCGTGTTTCTACTCAGGTGGGTAGTGCGTGGTAGTTGAAAAAGTGTATAGGTCTTGTTTGGTGAATTTTGTGGGGAGCAACACTTATGTAGATTTGGTTATCTTAGAAATGGGTGACTTTGATGTAATTCTGGGTATGACTTGGCTTTCTCCGAATTTTGCGATCTTGGATTGTAACTCTAAAACTGTGACGTTAGTCAAGCCTGGGGCAGATCCGTTAGTGTGGGAGGGTGACTACACTTCTAATCCGGTGCGTATCATATCCTTTCTTCGTGCTAAGAAAATGGTTAGTAAAGGGTGTTTAGCTTTCTTGGCACATCTTAAGGATGACACTATTCAAGTACCTTCGATTGAGTCGGTTTCGGTAGTCCGTGAGTTTTTGGATGTGTTCCCTGCAGATCTTCCTGGTATGCCACCAGATAGGGATATTGACTTCTGCATTGATCTTGAACCGGGTACTCACCCCATTTCTATACCCCCTTATAGAATGGCTCCCGCGGAGTTAAGAGAGTTAAAGGCACAACTTCAAAAGTTGTTGAACAAAGGCTTCATTAGACCAAGTGCATCCCCTTGGGGTGCTCCGGTTTTGTTTGTGAAGAAGAAGGATGGAAGTTTTCGGATGTGCATAGACTACAGACAACTAAACAAGGTAACCATAAAGAACAAGTATCCTCTTCCTCGCATTGATGACTTGTTCGATCAGTTACAAGGTGCTTGTGTCTTCTCTAAGATTGATTTGAGATCCGGTTATCATCAATTGAAAATACGAGCAACGGATGTGCCAAAGACCGCTTTTCGAACGAGGTATGGGCATTACGAATTTGTAGTGATGTCTTTTGGTCTTACGAATGCCCCTGCTGCGTTCATGAGCTTGATGAACGGGATTTTTAAGCCATATATGGATCTCTTCGTGATCGTATTTATTGATGATATATTGGTATACTCAAAGAGCAAGAAGGAACATGAAGAACATTTGAGAATGGTATTGGAAATGTTGAGGGAGAAAAAGCTTTATGCCAAGTTCTCTAAGTGTGAGTTTTGGCTAGATGCAGTGTCCTTCTTGGGACACGTGGTTTCTAAGGATGGAGTGATGGTGGATCCTTCTAAGATTGAGACAGTGAAGAATTGGGTAAGACCCACTAATGTGTCAGAAATAAGGAGCTTTGTTGGGTTAGCTAGCTACTACCGCCGATTTGTCAAGGGGTTCTCTTCTATTGCTTCCCAATTGACGAACTTGACTAAGCAGAATGTTCCATTTGTATGGTCGGACGAATGTGAAGAAATCTTTCAGAAGCTCAAGACTTTGTTGACTACCGCACCTATCCTTACCTTGCCCGTAGAGGGTAAGAACTTCATCGTTTATTGTGATGCATCCTATTCTGGTGTGGGTGCAGTACTAATGGAAGAGAAGAATGTGATTGCTTATGCTTCGAGGCAATTAAAAGTGCATGAACGCAACTATCCAACTCATGATTTGGAATTGGCCGCGGTAGTATTTGCATTAAAGCAATGGAGACACTATTTATATGGGGTTAAGTGTGAGGTCTACACGGATCATCGTAGCCTTCAGTATGTCTTCACTCAGAAAGATTTGAACTTAAGACAGAGGAGATGGATGGAGTTACTAAAGGACTACGATATCACTATCTTGTATCATCCGGGGAAGGCGAATGTTGTGGCGGATGCGTTGAGTAGAAAGGTGGGAAGCATGGGAAGTCTAGCTCACTTGCAAGCTTCTAGACGCCCATTGGCTAGAGAAGTGCAGACTCTGGCTAACGACTTGATGAGGTTGGAAGTGAATGAGAAGGGAGGATTGTTGGCTAGTGTGGAGTCAAGATCTTCTTTTCTTGACAAGATTAAGGGAAAACAGTTTGATGATGAGAAACTAAGACGAATTCAAGATAAAGTATTACGAGGAGAGGCTAAGGAAGCACAAATCGATGAGGAAGGTGTTTTGAGAATCAAGGGAAGGGTATGTGTACCCGAGTTGGTGATTTGATCAACACTATTACGATGAGGCTCATAGTTCAAAGTATTCTATACATCCGGGTGCGACCAAGATATACCGTGACCTAAAGCAACACTTTTGGTGGAGTAGAATGAAGCGTGATATTGTTGACTTTATTGCCAAGTGTCCAAACTGTCAACAAGTGAAATATGAACACCAAAGGCCCGGAGGAACACTTCAGAGAATGCCCATTCCTGAATGGAAGTGGGAGAGAATCGCAATGGACTTTGTGGTTGGTCTTCCAAAGACAATGGGTAAGTATGACTCCATTTGGGTGATTGTTGATAGGTTAACTAAGTCTGCTCATTTTATCCCGGTCAAGATGACTTACAATGCAGAGAAGTTAGCCAAGATCTATATCTCGGAAATCGTTCGATTGCATGGGGTTCCACTCTCCATTATATCAGATAGAGGTGCGCAGTTTACTTCTAAGTTTTGGAAAACATTGCATGCGGAATTAGGTACTAGGTTGGACCTTAGTACTGCGTTCCATCCTCAGACCGATGGTCAGTCTGAACGAACGATTCAAGTGTTGGAGGATATGCTTCGCGCATGCGTGATAGAGTTTGGCGGCCATTGGGATAGCTTCTTACCTTTGGCAGAGTTTTCCTACAACAATAGCTATCACTCGAGCATTGATATGGCCCCATTTGAGGCATTGTATGGGAGGAGATGTAGATCTCCCATTGGTTGGTTTGATGCATTCGAGGTTAGACCTTGGGGTACTGATCTCTTGAGGGAGTCAATAGAGAAAGTGAAGTCTATTCAAGAAAAGCTTCTAGCGACGCAAAGTAGACAAAAAGAATATGCAGATCGAAAGTTTAGAGACTTGGAGTTCATGGAGGGTGAACAAGTCTTGTTGAAGGTTTCACCGATGAAAGGGGTGATGCGGTTTGGCAAAAGAGGTAAGCTAAGCCCAAGGTATATTGGACCATTTGAGGTACTAAAGCGAGTAGGGGAGGTGGCTTATGAATTAGCCTTACCTCCAGGGCTGTCCGGAGTACATCCGGTATTTCATGTATCCATGTTGAAAAGATACCATGGAGATGGAAACTACATCATCCGTTGGGATTCAGTTTTACTTGATGAGAACTTGTCATATGAGGAGGAGCCTGTTGCTATATTAGATAGGGAGGTTCGCAAGTTGAGGTCGAGAGAAATTGCATCCATCAAAGTTCAATGGAAGAATCGACCCGTTGAAGAGGCTACTTGGGAGAAGGAGGCAGATATGCAAGAAAAATACCCACATCTGTTTACAGATTCAGGTACTTCTTTTCGCCATTGTTTTTCTTCTTTTGATCGTTCGGGGACGAACGATGGGTAAATTGGTATCTATTGTAACGACCTTTTTAGTCGTTTTGAGCAGCAGAATTATTTCTGGAAAAACTGGCGGGAACCACGGGTGTAACGACGGACCGTCGTGGTCACGACGGCCCGTCGAGGAGGTGTCGTTCCATGACACTTAGAGTTTTGAAATCGGATACTAAAAATCGACTCTCTGAACCGTAGCAAGCGGCGAGCGGACCGTCACATCTACGACGAACCGTCGTGAGTACCCGTTGCAAAACACTTCAACTTTTGAGAATTTGGTGCAAGAAACGAGCTCCTGACCGCCAGGACGGAGGGCAGGACGGACCGTCACAAGGGTGACGGGCCGTCACAGCCCACCTGGAGCCTGGGAGGTTCTGACCACCGTAGCGGACCGTCGCGAGCACGACTGACCCGTCCGTCACAGGTTGCGCCAATCCCAGGCAGTTTAGGATTTCTTTCCTCGTTTTAAGGGACATTTTGTACTATTCTTTCCTTAATTATAAAGTTTGAGGGTTAATATTAATAAATCTAATTACTTGGGGGTTAAAATAGGTAACCTTAAGTGAATTAGTGGGTCATTATTACCATCTTTCATTCCTAATTATATAGAATTAGGGTAAAAGAAAGAGGGTTTGAATAAGAAAAAGAAAAGAAACGAGAAGAGAGATAGATTGATCGATTGACAGAGAGAGAGAGTCGGACGAGGAAGAAGAATATCAAAGCTTGGGAAATTGCTTGTTGATTCCAATTCTTCGGTGAAGGTAGGTTATGGTTTTCATGCTACTTCTAGTAAACTCTTAATAGTGAATGATATGTATTGGTGGTATTGTAAACCTGTCTATATGCTTAATTGTATGCTCGCATGAATATGATTATGTGATTTTGATGAAATAAGCATGATGAAAACCTTTGAATCCCAAATCTTGAAAGAAACTTTAATCTACTTATTAATGATAATGCCTTGGTATAAAAGAAGGCTTGATAAATTAAAGCGATGGGATTGATGATGCCTTGGTATAGAAGGCTTGATGAACGGATATAATGAGATTAGTGGATCGGAGTGTCACGTTCCGACACATAGTATTAGTGGATCGGAGTGTCACGTTCCGACACATAGTATTAGTGGATCGGAGTGTCACGTTCCGACACATAGTATTAGTGGGACGGGTGTCACGAACCGACACGTAGAATTAGGGGATCGGAGTGTCGCGTACCGACACATATAGGGGATGGGAGTGTCACGTTCCGACACATATAGGGGATCGGAGTGTCACGTTCCGACACATATAGGGGATCGGAGTGTCACGTTCCGACACATATAGGGGATCGGAGTGTCACGTTCCGACACATGTAGGGGATCAGAGTGTCACGTACCGACACAAGAGGAAGAAAGATAATGAATCTTGAAAGATGAGAATATACTCAACATAATGAACTTAATTCCCAAACGAGTATGGTATTGAGGCTTGAGTCCTCAAGGATGAACTTGGTGATATTTATTGATGATTTATACTTGTTCTTTGCTACATGTTGAGTATTGTAGTCGATTTACATTATTTACGATATATCTTTGTTCCTATTTTGAGTTGGCCGATGATATTTACTCGATACTTGTGGTTGTCTTGACCCCTACTTTATGTTTTCTTCTTTGCTAATTGTGGAATACTAACGTTCCGTCATCTTCAACTCAAGATGATTCAAGCCAGTCTTACTACCGGAAATTCGGGGTGAGCTAATACGTCTAGCTTGGGTGGATCTTCTTCTTCAAGTCTTGATGCCTTGAACTCCGGCATGGACTAGCTTTTATGTATTTTTAGTTCTTAGACATTCTTAGTTTAGTCATTTGATTGTAGATGTTCTTGTGATGATGACTTCCAGATTTTGGGGATAATAATAGTTATTGATTTTATTAATGAGTTTAAGTCTTCCGCATTACTTTATGATTATATTACATTGAAATGTTAAGGTTTAGATTGGTTGGTTCGCTCACATAGGAGGGTAAATGTGGGTGCCAGTCGCGATCGGTTTTGGGTCGTGACACAACGTCTCCTTCTAGTTCTGGCTTTTTACCGTCCGCCGAACGATGTAGCTCTGTATGTTGGCGTAGCTCCGCATATTTATAGTCATGCTGCTGACTTATTTTTTGTAGCTCTTTATCCATACTTCCTACTTTCGCAGAAAGTGTAGTAATAGCTTTAAGTATCTCTTCCATTGTATTCGATTGATTTGAGTTCCTTTTTCTTGATAGGTAGTCTGCAACAAGGTTCTTGTCAGTCTTAATTATTTCAATTGTAAATGTAAAATTTAATATATTCAACACTAATCTCCTTATTTCTTTTGTTGTAACTGAATCATCTAATTTTTTTGTTATCCACCATTTTACTTGTGTGTTATCTGTTCTTACAATAAATTTGTTGTAAACAATATATGGTTCAAATGCTAATAAACATTTATATAATGCAAATAATTCTTTTCTATTTATTTCCCATTTTATTTGTGCTTCTGTATAAGATCCTGAATAATATCTACAATGGTGTTCTATTTTTTCTTTTTCATATTTGTATTTTAAAACTCCTCCATAACTATGATCACTTGAATACATTTAGACAATATAAGTAAATGTTTTATATTCATCAGGAAAATATAGTTTTGGTAATTTTTACATAAATTCTTAATATTTCTTATATGTTTTTATCTTTTTCGTCAAAATGATATTCTACGTCTTTTTAAGTTTTTATGTAATGGTTTTAGATGTTACGCTAATTTTGGTATATATTCCCTTACGATTTACTAATCCTAGAAAGGATTGTAATTTCTTTTTGTATCTATATTTTTGTAACGACACTGTTAGTCGCTTTAGAAGCAAGCAGAACAAATTACGGAAAAAGCGGTGAAACCACGGACCCAACGACGGACTGTCGTGGGTGTTCCGTCCCATGACACTTAGAATTTTTAATTTGGGTACTGAAAATCGACTCTCGAACCGTAGCGAAATGGCGAGCGGACCGTGACACCCACGACGAACCGTCGTGAGTACCGTTGCAAAACACTTAAACTTTTGAGAATTTGGTACAAGAAACGAGTCTCGACCGTCGGGGCGGAGGCGGGACGGACCGTCACGGGGTGACGGGCGTCACAACCCACTGAAACACAGGGAGCGCGGCGGCCAGGCGTGTGGACCGTCGCACCCACGACCCGTCCGCAGTTCTGTGATCCCAGCGATTTAGGATTTCTTTCCTCGTTTTAAGGGACGTTTTGGACTATTCTTTCCTTAATTCTAAAGATTGAGGTTTATATTAATAAATCTAATTACTTGGGGGTTAAAATAGGTAACCTTAAGTTAATTAGTGGGTCATTATTACCATCTTTTATTCTTAATTATATATGAATTAGGGTAAAAGAAAGAGGGTTTGAATAAAGAAAAATAAGAAAGAACAAAGAGAGACAGAAAGAGAAAGAGAACGAGTAGAGAGAGAGGCAGAAAGCGAAGAGGATAGCAAGGATTTGAGGAGATAGCTTGTTGATCCAATTCTTCGGTGGAGGTAGGTTATGGTTTTCATGCTATTCATAGTAAACTCTTAATAGCGAATGATATATGTTAGTAGTATTGTAAAACCCTTCTATATGCTTAATTGTATGCTTGCATGAATGATGTTATTATGTAATTATGAATAAATAAGCATGACGAAGCTATTGAATCCCAAATCTTGAAAGAAACTTTAATCTACTTGTTAATGATAAGGCCTTGGTATAAAAGAAGGCTTGATGAATTTAAAGGTAATGGGATTGATGATGCCTTGGTATAGAGAAGGCTTGATGAACGGATATAATGAGAATTAGTGGATCGGAGTGTCACGTTCCGACACATAGTATTAGTGGGACGGGTGTCACGAACCGACACGTAGAATTAGGGGATCGGAGTGTCACGTACCGACACATATAGGGGATCGGGTGTCACGAACCGACAGGTAGATTTAGGGGATCGGGTGTCATGAACCGACACGTAGATTTAGGGGATCGGGTGTCATGAACCGACACGTAGATTTAGGGGATCGGAGTGTCACGTACCGACACAAGAGGATTAATGAATATGAGGGAGCGGAGTGTCACGTACCGACACAAGAGGAATATGAATAATGAATCGTGAAAGATGAGAATATACTCAACATAATGAACTTAATTCCCAAATGAGCATGGTATTGAGGCTTGAGCCCTCATGGATGAACTTAATGGTACTTATTGATGATTATAGTACTTGTTGTTGCTACATGTTGAGTTTTATAGTTGATTTATGATATTAACTGATATATACTGTTTTCTATTTTGAGTTGGCCGATGATATCTACTCAGTACTTGTGGTTGTACTGGCCCCCTACTTTTATGTTTTCTTCTTTGTTAGTTGTGCAATGCGACAAGCGTTCCGTCAACTTCAACTCAACCGGTAGATCTAGCAGTCTTCACTACCTTCGGAAATGGGGTGAGTTAATGCGTCTAGCTTGGGTGGTCTTCTTCTTCAAGTCTTGATGCCTTGAACTTCCGGCATGGACTAGCTAGTAGTTGTTTTAGCTTCTTAGACAGTTTTAGTTTAGCAATTTGAGATAGATGTTCTTGTGATGATGACTTCCATATTTTGGGGATATTAATAATAGTTTTGAATTGTTTTATTAATGAGTTAAGTCTTCCGCATTATTTTCTGTTGTTATATATTGAAATGTTAAGGTTTAGATTGGTTGGTTCGCTCACATAGGAGGGTAGATGTGGGTGCCAGTCGCGGCCCCAATTTGGGTCGTGACAAACTTGGTATCAGAGCATTAGGTTCGTTGGTCTCATCACACAAGAACAGGTCTAGTAGAGTCTTAAGGAACGGTAGGGGGACGCCTTTACTTTTCCTTGAGAGGCTACAAGACTTTAGGAAAGTTTCACTCTTTCATTCTTTCTTTCGTGCTACTACTTGAGTCCAATTGGTATCTAGGCGATCTGGTGGTATCGACCATCTTCACTCTATTTCGCGGATGGTTAGAACTAGAGCCACGACCGCGCCAACAACAACACCGGCAAGACAAGAAATATCCGAGCCGACCACCGGGTGTGGCTCGAGGAGAACAACGGCAAGAGGCCGTGGTAGAGGTCGTGGGAGGGCGTCCTCTAGAGGAAGAGGACGAGCACCTAGCCCATCTCGATACTAGGCGGTGACTCCTCCACCGATCAAGAGGTGATAAGAGAAGGGGAGGATGGGGTGAATGAGCAAGTCTGCAGAATGAGGAAATGCCACCTCAACCTACCCCGGATATGATTAATAAGGTTCTCGCTTATCTTAGCGGGTTATCGATCACGGTCAGGCACCTCCGGTGGTTTACGCACCAACACCTCCGGTTTGAGAGGTACGACATGCGGCTACTATGGCTCTCGCATGGATGCCTCATTGGAGATAGGCACATTTCCACGTCGACCCTTTGGACCGATAATGACAAGCGATCGGCCACGAACTTTTGATAAGTTCTTGAAATTGAAACCTCCAGTCTTCAAAGTGCGAGAATCGAAGATGCTTATGATTTTCTGGTTGATTGTCATGAGCTACTACATAAGATGGGGATAGTAGAACGGTTTGGCGTTGAATTCGTAAGCTATCGATTTCAAGGAACGCCAAAATGTGGTGGCGATCACATGTCGAGTGTCAACCAACAGAGGCCACACCCATGACTTGGGCATCCTTCTCTACTCTGTTTATGGAGAAGTATATCCCAAGGACTTTGAGAGATAGAAAAAGGGATGAGTTCTTAAGTCTCGAGCAAGGTAGAATGACGGTTAACGCATATGAGGCTAAGTTTCGTGCTTTATCAAGGTATGCCACTCAACTCTGTTTCAGTCCACAAGAACGGATCCGCCGTTTTGTGAAGGGGTTGAGATCAGAGTTGCGGATTTCAGCCTTACAGGTAGCGGCTACGGCAAAATCCTTCCAAGAGGTGGTAGACTTTGTGATAGAAGTGGAAGGAGTGAAGCCAGACGACTTCACCACAACTTCGACATCAAAAAGGTTTCGAAAGGGAGGTGAGTTTAATAGTTCGTATACTAGAGGGCGAGTGCAGAGGCTACTCGGTTCGACCAATTCAGTCTTCACTACTGGGTAGTTGGGGACCACCTCAGACCGGTCAACACTTCTCCGAGAGACCTATGCTTGACTCTAGAGAGTGTTATGGATGTGGGAGGCTGGACATATTAGGAGGAATTGTCCCAAACAAAGTTATAGACCCCCAATAGCTAGAGGTAGAGGTGGTCATGGTAGAGGCCGTTATTACGGAGGGCGTGGTGGTCGAGGTAATGGTGGTCACCAAAGCGGCAGAGGTGATGGGCAAGCTGGAGCCACTACATCACAACATGGTAGGGCAACGGACAGACGAGCGATAGGGCCCATTGTTACGCTTTCCTGGGCGATGCGAGCGGAGGCATCGATCTTTGTCATCACAGGTAATCTTTTGGTTTGTGATTGCATGGCTTCTGTATTGTTTGATCCTGGATCCACATTTTCTTATGTATCTTCCTCATTTGCTAATGGTCTAAATTTACATTGTGAATTACTTGATATGCCTATTCGTGTTTCTACTCCGGTGGGTGAGTCTGTGGTAGTTGAAAAAGTGTATAGGTCTTATTTGGTGAATTTTGTGGGGAGCAACACTTACGTAGATTTGGTTATCTTAGAAATGGGTGATTTTGATGTAATTCTGGGTATGACTTGGCTTTCTCCGAATTTTGCGATCTTGGATTGTAATGCTAAAACGGTGACGTTAGCCAAGCATGGGACAGATCCGTTAGTGTGGGAGGGTGACTACACTTCCAATCCGGTCCGCATCGTCTCCTTTCTTCGAGCTAAGAAAATGGTCAGTAAAGGGTATTTAGCTTTCTTGGCACATCTTAAGGATGACACTATTCAAGTACCTTCAATCGAATCAGTTTCGGTAGTTCGAGAATTTTTGGATGTGTTCTCTGCAGATCTTCTGGTATGCCACCGGATAGGGATATTGACCTGCATTGATCTTGAACGGGTACTCGCCCATTTCTATACCCCCTTATAGAATGGCTCCCTTGAGTTAAGAGAGTTAAAGGCACAACTTCAAGAGTTATTGAACAAAGGCTTCATTAGACCAAGTGCATCCCCTTGGGGTGCTCAGGTGTTATTTGTGAAGAAGAAGGATGGGAGTTTAGGATGTGTATAGAGTACAGACACCTGAATAAGGTAACTATCAAGAACAAGTATCCTCTTCCTCGCATTGATGACTTGTTCGATCAACTACAAGGTGCTTGTGTCTTCTCTAAGATTGACTTGAGATCCGGTTATCATCAATTGAAAATACGGCAACGCGGATGTACCAAAGACTGCTTTTCGAACTAGATATGGACATTACGAATTTGTGGTGATGTCTTTTGGTCTTACGAATGCCCCTGCTGCGTTCATGAGCTTGATGAACGGGATCTTTAAGCCATATTTGGACCTTTTCATGATCGTATTTATTGATGATATATTGGTATACTCGAAGAGCAAGAAGGAACATAAGGAGCATTTGAGAATGGTATTGGAAATGTTGAGGGAGAAAAAGCTTTACGCCAAATTCTCTAAGTGTGAGTTTTGGCTAGATGCGGTGTCCTTCTTGGGGCACGTAGTTTCTAAGGATGGAGTGATGGTAGATCCATCTAAGATTGAGACAGTGAAGAATTGGGTAAGACCCACTAATGTATCAGAAATAAGGAGCTTTGTTGGGTTATCTAGCTACTACCGCAGATTTGTCAAGGGATTCTCTTCTATTGCTTCCCAATTGACGAACTTGACTAAGCAAAATGTTCCATTTGTATGGTCGGATGAGTGTGAGGAAAGCTTTCAAAAGCTCAAGACTTTATTGACTACCGCACCCATTCTCACCTTGCGGTGGAAGGTAAGGACTTCATTGTTTATTGTGATGCATCCTATTCAGGTTGGAGTGCGGTGCTAATGCAAGAGAAGAGTGTAATTGCTTATGCTTGAGGCAATTAAAGGTGCATGAACGTAACTATCCGACCCATGATTTGGAGTTGGCGCGGTAGTATTTGCACTAAAACAATGGAGACACTATTTGTATGGGGTTAAGTGTGAAGTCTACACGGATCATCGTAGCCTTGATGCGTCTTTACTCGAAAGATTTGAACTTGAGACAAAGGAGATGGATGGAACTACTAAAGGACTACGATATCACTATCTTGTATCATCCGGGGAAGGCGAATGTTGTAGCGGATGCTTTGAGTAGAAAGGCGGGAAGCATGGGAAGTCTAGCTCATTTGCAAGCTTCTAGGCGCCCATTGGCTAGAGAAGTGCAGATTTTGGCTAATGATTTGATGAGGTTAGAAGTAAATGAGAAGGGAGGATTGTTAGCTAGTGTGGAGTCGAGATCTTCTTTTCTTGACAAGATTAAGGAAAACAGTTTGATGATGAGAAACTAAGGCGAATCCGAGACAAAGTGTTGCAAGGAGAGGCTAAGGAAGCACAAATCGATGAGGAAGGTGTTTTGAGAATCAAGGGAAGGGTATGTGTACCCCGAGTTGATGATTTGATCAACACTATTCGACAGAGGCTCATAGTTGAAAGTATTCTAAACATCCGGGTGCGACCAAGATGTACCGTGACCTAAAGCAACACTTTTGGTGGAGTAGAATGAAGCGTGATATTGTTGACTTTATTGCCAAGTGTCCAAACTGTCAACAAGTAAAGTATGAACACCAAAGGCCCGGAGGAACACTTCAGAGAATGCCCATTCCTGAATGGAAGTGGGAGAGAATTTCAATGGACTTTGTGGTTGGTCTTCCAAAGACATTGGGTAAGTATGACTCCATTTGGGTGGTTGTCGATAGGTTAACTAAGTCTGCTCATTTCATTCCGGTAAAGGTGACTTACAATGCAGAGAAGTTAGCCAAGATCTATATCTCAGAAATCGCTCGATTGCATGGGGTTCCACTATCCATCATATCGGATAGAGGTACGATTTACTTCTAAGTTTTGGAAAACATTGCATGCGGAATTGGGTACTAGGTTGGACCTTGATATGCTGCGTTCCATCCTCGGACCGATGGTCGATCTGGAAGGGCGATTCAAGTGTTGGAGGATATGCTTCGTGCATGTGTGATAGAGTTTGGTGGCCATTGGGATAGCTTCTTACCCTTAGCGGAGTTTTCATACAATAATAGCTATCACTCAAGCATTGACATGGCTCCATTTGAAGCATTTTATGGTAGGAGATGTAGGTCTCCCATTGGTTGGTTTGATGCATTCGAGGTTAGACCTTGGGGTACTGATCTCTTGAGGGAGTCAATAGAGAAAGTGGAGTCTATTCAAGAAAAGCTTCTAGCGGCGCAAAGTAGACAAAAAGAATATGCAGATCGAAAGGTTAGAGACTTAGAGTTCATGGAGGGTGAACAAGTCTTGTTGAAAGTTTCACCAATGAAAGGGGTGATGCGGTTTGGAAAAAGAGGTAAGCTAAGCCCAAGGTATATTGGACCATTTGAGGTACTACTGAGTAGGGAGGTGGCTTATGAATTAGCCTTACCTCCAGGGCTGTCAGAGTACATCCGGTATTTCATGTATCCATGTTGAAAAGATACCATGGAGATGGAAACTACATCATCCGTTGGGATTTAGTTTTACTTGATGAGAACTTGTCATATGAGGAGGAGCCTGTTGCTATATTAGATAGGGAGGTTCGCAAGTTGAGGTCGAGAAATTGCATCCATCAAAGTTCAATGGAAGAATCGACCGGTTGAAGAGGCTACTTGGGAGAAGGAGGCGGATATGCAAGAAAAATACCCACATCATTTCTGATTCAGGTACTCCTTTCGCCCTTTGTCTTTCTTCTTTTGATCGTTCGGGAGACGAACGATGGGTAAATGGTATCTATTGTAACGACTGTTTAGTCGTTTTAGAGCGTGAGAACAAATTACGGAAAAAGCGGCTGAAACCACGAACCCAACGACGGACCGTCGCAGTCTCGACGGACCGTCGTGGGTGTTCCGTCCCATGACACTTAGAATTTTTAATTTGGGTACTGAAAATCGACTCTCTAAACTTCGTAACGAAATGGCAGAACGGACCGTGACACCCACGACGAACCGTCGTGAGTACCCGTTGCAAAACACTTCAACTTTTGAGAATTTGGTACAAGAAACGAGTCTCTGACCGTCAGGACGGAGGCGGGGCGGACCGTCACGGGGTGACGGGCCGTCACAACCCACTGAAACACAGGGGAGGCGCGGCGAGTGGCGTGACCGTCGCACCCACGACGGCCGTCCACAGGTTCTGTGATCCCGAGCGATTTAGGATTTCTTTCCTCGTTTTAAGGGACGTTTTGGACTATTCTTTCCTTAATTATAAAGATTGAGGTTTATATTAATAAATCTAATTACTTGGGGGTTAAAATAGGTAACCTTAAGTTAATTAGTGGGTCATTATTACCATCTTTTATTCTTAATTATATATGAATTAGGGTAAAAGAAAGAGGGTTTGAATAAAGAAAAATAAGAAAGAACAAAGAGAGACAGAAAGAGAAAGAGAACGAATAGAGAGAGAGGGAAACGAAGAGGATATCAAAGATTTGAGGAGATAGCTTGTTGATCCAATTCTTCGGTGGAGGTAGGTTATGGTTTTCATGCTATTCATAGTAAACTCTTAATAGCGAATGATATATGTTAGTAGTATTGTAAAACCCTTCTATATGCTTAATTGTATGCTTGCATGAATGATGTTATTATGTAATTATGAATAAATAAGCATGACGAAGCTATTGAATCCCAAATCTTGAAAGAAACTTTAATCTACTTGTTAATGATAAGGCCTTGGTATAAAAGAAGGCTTGATGAATTAAGGTAATGGGATTGATGATGCCTTGGTATAGAGAAGGCTTGATGAACGGATATAATGAGAATTAGTGGATCGGAGTGTCACGTTCCGACACATTGTATTAGTGGGACGGGTGTCACGAACCGACACATAGAATTAGGGGATCGGAGTGTCACGTACCGACACATATAGGGGATCTAGTGTCACGAACCGACACGTAGATTTAGGGGATCGGGTGTCACGAACCGACACGTAGATTTAGGGGATCGGGTGTCACGAACCGACACATAGATTTAGGGGATCGGAGTGTCACGTACCGACACAAGAGGATTAATGAATATGAGGGAGCGGAGTGTCACGTACCGACACAAGAGGAATATGAATAATGAATCGTGAAAGATGAGAATATACTCAACATAATGAACTTAATTCCCAAATGAGCATGGTATTGAGGCTTGAGCCCTCATGGATGAACTTAATGGTACTTATTGATGATTATAGTACTTGTTGTTGCTACATGTTGAGTTTTATAGTTGATTTATGATATTAAGCGATATATACTTGTTTTCTATTTTGAGTTGGCCGATGATATCTACTCGGTACTTGTGGTTGTCTTGACCCCTACTTTTATGTTTTCTTCTTTGTTATTTGTGCAATGCGACAAGCGTTCCGTCAACTTCAACTCAATGATAGATCTAGCAGTCTTCACTACCTTCGGAAATTCGGGGTGAGTTAATGCGTCTAGCTTGGGTGGGTCTTCTTCTTCAAGTCTTGATGCCTTGAACTTCCGGCATGGACTAGCTAGTAGTTGTTTTAGCTTCTTAGACAGTTTTAGTTTAGCAATTTGAGATAGATGTTCTTGTGATGATGACTTCCAGATTTTGGGGATATTAATAATAGTTTTGAATTGTTTTATTAATGAGTTAAGTCTTCCGCATTATTTTCTGTTGTTATATATTGAAATGTTAAGGTTTAGATTGGTTGGTTCGCTCACATAGGAGGGTAGATGTGGGTGCCAGTCGCGGCCCCGATTTGGGTCGTGACAATTTTCATCAATAGTAATTATTTTTTGTACTATATGTGTTTGCATTTTTATTCCATTCTTATCTATTTGTATTCCTAGAAATTCTATCTGTGATTTCATAATTTCTGCTTTCCTTTTGCTTAAGCTTATTCCTGCATTTTTTACTATATGTATAAATTTTTCTAATAATTTTATATGTTCGTCTTGTGTTCTAGAATATAACAATATGTCATCTATATATACAATACAGTTTTCTAGCTGGTTAAAATAGTTGTCCATAAAATGTTGGAATCTACCTGGTGCATTTTTATATCCGAAAGGTAAAACATTCCATTCATAGAAACCTTCTTGATCTTGTGAATGTTGTTAATTGTTTAGATTCTTCTTCTAGTTTTAGGTGGTAAAATCCTGATTCTGAGTCAAATTTGCTAAAATAATTATATCCTTGTATTTGTCTTATTTTAGTTTTTTGTTTGGTATTGGATAATTGTATGTTTTAGATTTAGCATTTAGATTACGATAATCTATGACCATTCTGCTTTTACCTCTTTTTTGTATGTAATTATTTGCTAATAATTCATCTATATGTATTTTAAATTCTTTTAAATCATCAAAGTTATATTTTAATGGTTTCTGTGTTATTATCTTTGTTTTCATCTATTAATTCAATTTTTACTTTTGTCTTATGTTTTTCCCATCCTCGTAATGGATCTTCACTATATAATTGTTCTAGTTGTTCATTGATTAATTTGACTTTGTCTATAGCAAATATAATAATTTCTAATTGTGTTATTTGTTTATTATTTATATTTTCCATCTCTTGGTTTATCTTTTCACTTCCTTTTATCCATTCCATAGGTTTTCGTTGTTTATTATTTACTCTTTTTGCTCCTATCTTGTTTCCGCATGGTGTAGTAAACCACCAATGTGTTTTTGTTATTATGTGTGGATAAAATCTATCTAGAAATGGCATTCCTAATAACATATCTTTTGTAGTAAATTCAAAATTATACATTTCTTCTATTGTTAGTATTTTATCCCATATTTGTATTTTTATATTTTTGCTTTGTATTTAATCATACTTCCTTCATTGTTAAATCAATTTACTACCATAGGTGTTTTTAATTTTTCCCATTTATCTTACGGTAAGCAATTATATTTACATATATTAAATACATCTGTATCTATCATAGGTGTATAATATACATTTGTGATATCCTTCTACTATAATTTTTGCAAGTATAAATATTTTCATTAATCATTTTGTCCTTTTTATAATTATTTTCTTATTTTGGCAAGTTATTGTTAATTGTTCATTTTCTATGTTGTATGGTTTAACTTTTTCTAACCATTTTATTCCTAATGTAATATTATGATCTCCTTGGTATATTTTGAATTGTATTACTAAGGGTATTCCTCCTATAATTATTTCTTTTTCTGTTGTTTCTTCATTCGTATTTACTATCTCACTAGGTAGTCCAGGGCATGTATATCCTGTTCTTATAATTTCTTCTTCTAATACTAACTCTCTTGTTATATAATTTTCTTCTTGTCCTGTATTTATTAATATTTTATATTTTCTTTGGTCTATTATTCCTGTTATAAAATAATGGTATAGTGTTATTTCTTCTTTATCTAATAAGCTTTGTGGAATTTCATATTTTCTTTTAGATGTACTCATCCTTGATGAGGTAGCTCTTGTCAATGTATTTGGTACGCTTGAAGTGCTTAATCTTTCTTTTACTATCTCTAAATCTTCTTCTATATCAATTTCTTTATAGCTATAGTCATTATTGTCTATTACAGATAATTATTTTTTCAAAAGGATTTTCTATTTTTATTTTGTTAATTTTATTTTTCTTTGTTATTTTATGCTTCGTTGTTAATATATATAGATTTTTACATCTTCTTTGTAAATATTTTGCTTCACAGTGCAGTTTATTCCAGATATTTTCCAATATAGAACTAATGATCTATCTATATTTTTATACATTAATGATCTTGTATAATTAGCACTTATTGTAAACTTAAATTTTGCTATATCACGTTTCCTTTTCCTGCACTAATTACGCTTTTTTCTATAGGGTGTACAATTCTATCATCTGCTAAGTATATTTCTATAGGTGTATCTATTCCTTCTCTAAAGCAGGCTTTTATTAATATTTCTGTTCCTCCTAAATGTACATATTTTATTGGTGTTTTAGCTTTTATATCTTGTATTTCTTTGTTTACCATTCTTTTATTTATTATAGGTATATATGCTTTTCCTCTTGTGTATTTACAATCTATGATATGCTCTTTTTGACTAACTACATAATATTCTTCTTTTTGTCTTTTAAACAAATTTCTTAAAATAGGTATTTCTAGTACTTTTTCAACACTTAAATCTAATTCTTTTCCTTTTATTTGTTCAAATATCGTATTATCAAATATAAATTTACATTACGATGATTCTTCATCTTGATATTATTTCTTAGATATTATTTTTATTTCATTTTCAGACATTATATTTCTTCATCTGTTTCGTTATTATCTATGTTAATATTTTCTTCTTCATTCTCAGTTTCTATATCTGATACTTCATATATACTATCATTTTCACTTAATTCATAATCTATGTACTCTATTTGCATATATTTTTCATTGTCTATAATTAATTCTGCTATTTGTTTTCTTTTTAGATTTTTGGGTAATTTACAATCTTTAGCTATGTGTCCTATCTTTCCACAATTATAACAAGTACATTGAGATATTTTTCTTTTTGGTCTTGTATGGTCTTTTTATTTTATGGTTTTTTACATAATATCTTCGTCTTGGTTGTTTATATTTATATATAGTTTTATTTTTTCTGTAATTTTTATATCTTTTAGATTTTTGTCTTTTAGTTGTGCATCCAAATTGTGGTGCCATTTTATTTTTACAACATGATAATTTTTTATTTAATACTTTTTCCATTTTTAATCTTTCTTTTGGTTTTCACATAGTTGTATGAACCATTGATTTAAAAATTTTATTCTAGATCCTAAAGTATCTACCATTCCTTCATTATTCCAATCCTTTATTACGTTTGTACTAAATGGTTACAGTAATTTTGTATAATATTGTTTTCTTATTTCTTTTGCTTCGTCTAAATTGTATTTAGCTTTGTAATAATATTCTTTAAATGCGCAAGTATATTCTTCTAAGTAACACATTTTACATATAGCTAATTTTGTCATAAGTTGTCTATTTATTATTTTTTCTCTATTTTGTTCTCTTATATACTGTAGTCATACCTCCAAATTCATTTCTTATTGCTTTGATTCATATTTATCTAGTATATCCATATTTGTTCTTTGATGCGGATCCATCCATTTTCTTATCATTCCTAAGTACTTCTAAACTTTCCGAGGGTAGATTTTCTATCCATAATTTTGTTGTTCCTACGAATGTTCTTTCTATGTATCTTGGTGTTTTCACTGTTTCTATTTTGTTATCTATTAACTGTTTAGACATATTTTCTATCCATAATAATATTGCTTTATTTATATCTGCGACACAATCTAAATCTAAGAAATTGTATTGTTCATTTGCTGGTTTAGGTGTCCAATTTTTATTTAATCTACTGTTCCATATCGCATTATTCCTATCTGATTGTTGATAGCTTTCTGTATAATAAGTTGGTGGTGTCCTCCTAGGACTAACTCTAGGACTATTTCTGGGACTATTATCTGGGGTTTTAACTCTTGACGTACTAGGTCTATTCATATCTCCTGTGTTTATTTCTAATTTTTTTCGGTTTATTTATACATTCTAGAATTTCTGTATATGTTTCACTTATATCGCTTATTTCTGATTGTTGGTCATTTTCATTTCCATCTATTTCATTTACTTCAATATCTTCATTTAGATCTTCATTTAGTTTTTGTTCCATTTGTTTTATTTCATTTGTTAATTCTAGCTCTTTATCTTTTTCTTTTTCTTTTTGTTTTTGTTTATTTTCATATAATAATTTTAACCTAGCTAATTCCTTTTCTAATTCACTTATTCTTGTATTTTTATTTCTTCTAAATTTTGTACTTCTTGTTTTGCTTGTGTTTTTATTTTCAATTTCTCTTGATTTATCTATTTCTTCATTTTCTTTTGTTATTCTTACCATCATTGTTAAACTATCTTCTAATTTCTTTGTTTCTTTTTCTAGCATTAAGTATAAGTTATTTCCTATTTTCTTGTATCTTCTTCCTAAATTTGAAAATACTATTTTTATTATCATTCCATCTTGGTTTTCATATGTTTTTAGTCTCTGCAAACTCTTCTTTGTTCATTATGATCTATGTATTATATTATGTTGTAATTCATATTCAAGACAATCTAATTCTAGTTTTAACATGGATATATCTTTTCTTTGTTCATATTATTTCTTCAAATAGCAAACATATTTGTATTCTGTTTTTGAAATTATATTTATCAAATGATCTTTTTTATCATTATCTGTTTTGACTAGTTGTGATAATTGATATTCTATATATAAGGATTTTAATTTTTTCCATATTTTTCTTACTTTTTTGTCTATTTTAGTTTTTGTTATTTTAGTCTTTTTATTTTTATTTATCATATCCTCCTATATAATATTTTAAAAAGCTTGCTTAATTTTTTTGGATATTTAATCTTTTTTAACCTGTAATTTTTACCATATCGCCTTAGCCAATGTTCAGTCATATTTAGTCTCCAATATCTAAATCATCATATAAATCATATATGTCAAAGTGAAGTTCATCTTCTATACTTTGTATAGTTAACTCAGTCCAACCTTGGGTTGTTATTTCTATTATTTCATATGTTAATAATTTGTTATAAATTTCTCTTTTTATATCAGTATTAAGATTTTTTAATATATAGAATAATAATATCTTATAATCAACATTATCATCTAATAGGTATGTTTCCATTTTTATTATTTTCATTTTTCACTAAAATTTTATTCCTTCCAACCTCTTAATAAATTATACTTGCTTATTATGTAAAAATAATGATTTAATAATCATCTCGTCTGGTCACTACTACACCTTTCTTCTTTGGTTAGTTACCCTAACAGCGCCTCAACTTTGTTTACTCCCCTAAACGGCCTTCTCTGCCTACCGGTTTCAACCTTAGGATGGCATAGTGTGGGCATACTTATTCAAAGAATATTTCTGTAGCAAACTTTCTAAAGATGGTTATTATAACATTATTCAAACATGATAAACAATTATAATTAACAAGAGATTTTCAGGAATAAATTAATTTAGCTACTCATGAATATAAAATGGTATACCTGTTTTTGTAGATCTTCGGACATAGTTGATTTGTTTTCCATACTTATTTAATTATATAGCTCTGATACCAATGTGGGGGGTGGAAGCAGATTTATGAATTGAGAGTAGAGAGTAGATGAGAACTTGTTGGAAGAAGGATTGATGATTTTATTTATGAGGGGAAACCCTCTATTTATACACAAAATTCTGAGACTTTTGGCCAAAGATGGCCGACACATACTTTACACTTGGCCTTTTTATATTCGGCCGACACAAGAAAACAAAATACTTACTATTACTACTTTACATAATGGCCTCTTCTTTATTTATGGCCGACATACATACTATTTTCTTTATGACTTTTACAATTGGCTTTTTATAGCCGACACAACACGACAAAAATAAAAATTATTGCTTTTTACATATGGCTGATATTCAGCCGACACAAAATTTTAACAAAATTCAAAATACTTTTTTTTTTTTTTTTTTTTTTGTTAATTTTATTTTTTGCTGTTATTTTATGCTTCGTTGTTAATATATATAGATTTTTACATCTTGCTGTAAATATTTTGCTTCCTGGTGCAAGTTCTATTCCAGATATTTTCCAATAATGATCTATCTATATTTTTATCTGTTAATGATACTGTATAATTAGCACTTATTATAAGCTTAAATTTTTGATATATCAAGTTTCCTTTTACTGCACTAATTACGCTTTTTTCTATAGGGTGTACAATTCTATCATCTGCTAAGTATATTTCTATAGGTGTATCTATTCCTTCTCTAAAGCAGGCTTTTATTAATATTTCTGTTCCTCCTAAATGTACATATTTTATTGGTGTTTTAGCTTTTATATCTTGTATTTCTTTGTTTATCATTCTTTTATTTATTATAGGTATATATGCTTTTCCTCTTGTGTATTTACAATCTATGATATGCTCTTTTTGACTAACTACATAATATTCTTCTTTTTGTCTTTTAAACAAATTTCTTAAAATAGGTATTTCTAGTACTTTTTCAACACTTAAATCTAATTCTTTTCCTTTTATTTGTTCAAATATCGTATTATCAAATATAATTTTACATTACGATGATTCTTCATCTTGATATTCTTTCTTAGATATTATTTTTATTTCATTTTCAGACATTATATTTCTTCATACATTTCGTTATTATCTATGTTAATATTTTCTTCTTCATTCTCAGTTTCTATATCTGATACTTCATATATACTATCATTTTCACTTAATTCATAATCTATGTACTCTATTTGCATATATTTTTCATTGTCTATAATTAATTCTGCTATTTGTTTTCTTTTTGGATTTTTGTGTAATTTACAATCTTTTGCTATGTGTCCTATCTTTCCACAATTATAACAAGTACATTGAGATATTTTTCTTTTTGGTCTGTATGGTCTTTTTATTTTATGGTTTTTTACATAATATCTTCGTCTTGGTTGTTTATATTTATATATAGTTTTATTTTTTCTGTAATTTTTATATCTTTTAGATTTTTGTCTTTTAGTTGTGCATCCAAATTTGTCACGACCCAAATCCGGGCCGCGACTGGCACCCACATTTACCCTCCTATGTGAGCGAACCAACCAATCTAAACCTTAACATTTCAATATATAACAACAGAAAGTAATGCGGAAGACTTAAACTCATTAATAAAACAATTCAAAACTATTATTATTATCCCCAAAATCTGGAAGTCATCATCACAAGAACATCTATCTCAAATTGGTAAACTAAAACTGTCTAAGAAGCTAAAACAACTACTAGCTAGTCCATACCGGAAGTTCAAGGCATCAAGACTTGAAGAAGAAGACCCAGTCCAAGCTAGACGCATTAGCTCACCCTGAATTTCCGAAGGTAGTGAAGGCGGCTAGATCTCTTGTTGAGTTGAAGTTGTGGAACGTTTCTTTGCATTGCACAAATAACAAAGGAGAAAACATAAAAGTAGGGGGTCAGTACAACAACAAGTACTGAGTAGATATCATCGGCCAACTCAAAATAGGGAACAGTATATATCAATAATAATGTAAATCAACTACAATACTCAACATATAGCAATAACAACATAAATTCATCAATAACTACAACCGAGTTCACACATGAGGACTCAAGCCTCAATACCATACTCATTTGGGAATTAAGTTCATTAGATTGAGTATATTCATTATCTTTCAAGATTCATTATCTTTCTTCCTCTTGTGTCGGTACGTGACACTCCGTTCCTCTATTTCTATCCTGGTTCCGGAACGTGGCACTCCGATCCTCATATACTATCCTGGTACCGGAACGTGGCACCCGATCCATATTCTATCCTTGTGTCGGAGCGTGACACTCCGATCCTCATATTCATTCTATCCTGGTGCGGAGCGTGGCACCCGATCCTCATATTCATTCTATCCTGGTACCGAACGTGGCACCCGATCCTCATATTCATTCTATCCTGGTACCGGAGCGTGGCACCCGATCCTCATATTCATTCTATCCTGAGTACGGAACGTGGCACCCGATCCTCATATTCATTCTATCCTGGTAGGAACGTGGCACCCGATCCTCATATTCATTCTATCCTGGTACCGGAGCGTGGCACCCGATCCCCTAATTCATCAAGCCTTCTTTCATACTAAGGCATCATCATTAACAAGTGAATTAGGGTTTTTATCAAGATTTGGGATTCAATAGCTTCATCATGCTTATTTATTCACAATTTCACAATCATATTCATGCAAGCATACAGTTTAAGCATATAGAAGGGTTCACAACACTATCAATACATATCATTCACTATTAAGAGTTTACTACGAATATCGTAAGAGAAACCATAACCTACCTCCACCGAAGAATTGAATCAACAAGCTTTCTTCTCAAAATCCTTGCGATCCTCTTCGTTTCTCTCTCTCTACTCGTTCGTTTCTCCTCTCTTTACATTCTTTTCTTTTTCTTATTCAAACCCTCTTTCTTTTACCCTAATTCTATATAATTAGGAATGAAAGATGGTAATAATGACCCACTAATTAACTTAAGGTTACCTATTTTAACCCCCAAGTAATTAGACTTATTAATATTAACCCTCAAACTTTATAATTAAGGAAAGAATAGTCCAACACGTTTCTTAAATCGAGGAAAGAAATCCTAAAGCGCACGGGATTGGCGCAACTGTGATGGGCCGTCGTACTGCGACGGTCCGTCACGCGATGACGTCTAACCTCCCAGGCTCCAGGTGGGCTGTGACGGCCCGTCACCCTTGTGACGGTCCGTCACGCCCTCCGTCTGGCGATCGAGCTCGTTTCTTGCACCAAATTCTCAAAAGTTGGCGTGTTTTGCAGCGGGTACTCACGACGGTTCGTCGTGGATTTGACGATCCGTTACGCCATTCCGTTCACGAAGTTCGGAGAGTCGATTTTCAGTACCCAATTTGAGCGCTAAGTGTCATGGAACGAAACACCCACGACGGTCCGTCGGGCTGTGACGATCCGTCGTTGGTTCCGGTTTCAGCCGCTTTTTCGAAATAATTCTGCACGCTCAAAACGACTAAACAGGTCGTTACAATAGATACCAATTTACCCATCGTTCGTCCCCGAACGATCAAAAGAAGACAAACAATGGCGAAAAGGAGTACCTGAATCTGTAAACAGATGTGGGTATTTTTCATGCATATCTGCCTCCTTCTCCCAAGTAGCCTCTTCAACGGGTCGATTCTTCCATTGAACTTTGATGGATGCAATTTCTCTCGACCTCAACTTGCCAACCTCCCTATCTAATATAGCAACAGGCTCCTCCTCATATGACAAGTTCTCATCAAGTAAAACTGAATCCCAACGGATGATGTAGTTTCCATCTCCATGGTATCTTTTCAACATGGACACATGTAATCTGGGATGTACTCAGGACAGCCACAGAGGCAAGGCTAATTCATAAGCCACCTCCTCTACTCGCTTTAGTACCTCAAATGGTCCAATATACCTTGGACTTAGCTTACCTCTTTTGCCAAACCGCATCACCCCTTTCATAGGTGAAACCTTCAACAAGACTTGTTCACCCTCCATGAACTCCAAGTCTCTAACCTTTCGATCTGCATATTCTTTTTGTCTACTTTGCGCCGCTAGAAGCTTTTCTTGAATAGACTTCACTTTCTCTATTGACTCCCTCAAGAGATCAGTACCCCAAGGTCTAACCTCGAATGCATCAAACCAACCAATGGGAGATCTACATCTCCTCCCATACAACGCTTCAAATGGGGCCATATCAATGCTTGAGTGATAGCTATTGTTGTATGAAAACTCTGTCAAAGGTAAGAAGCTATCCCAATGGCCACCAAACTCTATCACACATGCACGGAGCATATCCTCCAACACTTGAATCGTCCTCTCAGACTGACCATCGGTCTGAGGATGGAACGCAGTACTAAGGTCCAACCTAGTACCCAATTCTGAATGCAATGTTTTCCAAAACTTAGAAGTAAACTGCGTACCTCTATCTGATATAATGGAGAGTGGAACCCCATGCAATCGAACGATTTCTGAGATATAGATTTTGGCTAACTTCTCTGCATTGTAGGTCACCTTTACCGGAATGAAATGAGCAGACTTAGTTAACCTATCGACAATCACCCAAATAGAGTCATACTTACCCAATGTCTTTGGAAGACCAACCACAAAGTCCATTGCAATTCTCTCCCACTTCCATTCAGGAATGAGCATTCTCTGAAGTGTTCCTCCGGGCTTTTGGTGTTCATACTTTACTTGTTGACAGTTTGGACACTTGGCAATAAAGTCAACAATATCACGCTTCATTCTACTCCACCAAAAGTGTTGCTTTAGGTCACGGTACATCTTGGTCGCACCCGGATGTATAGAATACTTTGAACTATGAGCCTCTGTCAGAATAGTGTTGATCAAATCATCAACTCGGGGTACACATACCCTTCCCTTGATTCTCAAAACACCTTCCTCATCGATTTGTGCTTCCTTAGCCTCTCCTCGCAATACCTTATCTTGGATTCTGCGATTTCTCATCATCAAACCGCTTTCCCTTAATCTTGTCAAGAAAAGAAGATCTTGACTCCACACTAGCCAACAATCCTCCCTTCTCATTCACTTCCAACCTCATCAAGTCGTTAGCCAGAGTCTGAACCTCTCTAGCCAATGGGCGTCTAGAAGCTTGCAAGTGAGCCAGACTTCCCATGCTTCCCGCCTTTCTACTTAAAGCGTCCGCTACAACGTTCGCTTTTCCCGGATGATACAAGATAGTGATATCGTAGTCCTTTAGCAACTCCATCCATCTCCTCTGTCTTAAGTTCAAATCTTTCTGAGTAAAGACATACTGAAGGCTACGATGATCCGTGTAAACCTCACACTTAACCGCATATAAATAGTGCCTCCATTGCTTTAATGCAAACACTACTGCGGCCAATTCCAAATCATGAGTTGGGTAGTTACGTTCATGCACCTTTAATTGCCTTGAAGCATAAGCAATCACACTCTTCTCTTGCATTAGTACTGCACCCAACCCAGAATAGGATGCATCACAATAAACAATGAAATTCTTACCTTCCACGGGCAAGGTGAGAATAGGTGCGGTAGTCAACAAAGTCTTAAGCTTCTGAAAGCTCTCCTCACATTCATCTGACCATACAAATGGAACATTCTGCTTGGTCAAGTTCGTCAATTGGGAAGCAATAGAAGAGAATCCCTTGACAAAGCGGCGGTAGTAGCTAGCTAACCCAACAAAGCTCCTTATTTCTGACACATTAATGGGTCTTACCCAATTCTTCACTGTCTCAATCTTAGATGGATCTACCATCACTCCATCCTTAGAAACTACGTGCCCCAAGAAGGACACTGCATCTAGCCAAAACTCACACTTAGAGAATTTGGCATAGAGCTTTTTCTTCCTCAACGTTTCCAATACCATTCTCAAATGCTCTTCATGTTCCTTCTTGCTTTTTGAGTATACCAATATATCATCTATAAATACGATCACAAAGAGATCCAAATATGGCTTAAAAATCCCGTTCATCAAGCTCATGAATGCAGCAGGGGCGTTCGTAAGACCAAAAGACATCACTACAAATTCGTAATGCCCATACCTCGTTCGAAAAGCAGTCTTTGGCACATCTATTGCTCGTATTTTCAATTGATGATAACCGGATCTCAAGTCAATCTTAGAGAAGACACAAGCACCTTGTAACTGATCGAACAAGTCATCAATGCGAGGAAGAGGATACTTGTTCTTTATGGTTACCTTGTTTAGTTGTCTGTAGTCTATGCACATCCGAAAACTCCCATCCTTCTTCTTCACAAACAAAACCGGAGCACCCCAAGGGGATGCACTTGGTCTAATGAAGCCTTTGTTCAATAACTCTTGAAGTTGTGCCTTTAACTCTCTTAACTCCGCGGGAGCCATTCTATAAGGGTGGATAGATATGGGCGAGTACCGGTTCAAGATCAATGCAGAAGTCAATATCCCTATCTGGTGGCATACCAGGAAGATCTGCAGGGAACATATCCAAAAACTCACGGACTACCGAAACCGACTTAATCGAAGGTACTTGAATAGTGTCATCCTTAAGATGTGCCAAGAAAGCTAAACACCCTTTACTAACCATTTTCTTAGCTCGAAGAAAGGAGACGATGCGGACCGGATTGGAAGTGTAGTCACCCTCCCACACTAACGGATCTGTCCCAGGCTTGGCTAACGTCACCGTTTTAGCATTACAATCCAAGATCGCAAAATTCGGAGAAAGCCAAGTCATACCCAGAATTACATCAAAGTCACCCATTTCTAAGATAACCAAATCTACATAAGTGTTGCTCCCCACAAAATTCACCAAACAAGACCTATACACCTTTTTAACTATCACAGACTCACCCACCGGAGTAGAAACACGAATAGGCGTGTCAAGTAATTCACAATGTAAATTTAGACCGTTAGCAAATGAGGAAGATACATAGGAAAATGTGGATCCAGGATCAAACAATACGGAAGCCATGCAATCACAAATCAAAAGGTTACCTGTGATGACAGCATCAGACGCCTCCGCTTCAGATCTCCCAGGGAAAGCGTAACAATGGGCCCCATTACTCGTCTGTCCGTTGCCCCTACCATGTTGCGTAGTAGTGGCTCCAGTTTGCCCATCTCCTCGGCCGTTTTGGTGACCACCATTACCTCGACCACCACGTCCTCCAGAAAAACGGCCTCTACCATGACCACCTCTACCTCTAGCTATTGGGGTTCTGTAACCTTTGGTTTGGACAATACCTCTTAATGTGTCCAACCTCCCCACATCCATAACACTCTCGGGGTTCATGCATAGGTCTCTCGGAGTAGTGTTGACCGTTCTGAGGTGGACCCCCAACTACAGTCTGTAGTGATGACTGGATTGGTCGACTTGAGTAACCTCAGAGCTCTGTCCTCTAGTATCTGAACTATTAAACTCACCTCCCTTTGAAACCTTTTTGATGTCGAAGTTGTGGTGAAGTCTGTCAGCTTCACTCCTTCCACTTCTATCACAAAGTCTACCACCTCTTGGAAGGATTTTGCCGCTGCCGCTACCTGTAAGGCTGAAATCCGCAACTCTGATCTCAACCCCTTCACAAAATTGCGGATCCGTTCTTGTGGACTGAAACAGAGTTGAGTGGCATACCTTGATAAAGCACGAAACTTAGCCTCATATGCGTTAACCGTCATTCTACCTTGCTCGAGACTCAAGAACTCATCCCTTTTTCTATCTCTCAAAGTCCTTGGGATATACTTCTCTATAAACAGAGTAGAGAAGGATGCCCAAGTCATGGGTGTGGCCTCTGTCGGTTGACACTCGACATGTGATCGCCACCACATTTTGGCGTTCCCTTGAAACTGATAGCTTACGAACTCAACGCCAAACCGTTCTACTATACCCATCTTGTGTAGTAGCTCGTGACAGTCAACCAGAAAATCATAAGCATCTTCAGATTCTGCACCCTTGAAGACTGGAGGTTTCAATTTCAAGAACTTACTGAAAAGTTTGTGCTGATCGTTTGTCATTATCGGTCCAGTAGTCAGTCGTGGAAATGTGCCTATCTCTAATGAGGCATCCATGCGGGGGGCCATAGTAGCCGCATGTCGTACCTCTGAAACCGGAGGTGTTGGTGCAGAAACCACTGGAGGTGCCTGACCGTGATCAGATAACCCGCTAAGATAAGCGAGAACCTGATTGATCATCTCTGGGGTAGGTTGGAGTGGCAATTCCTCATTCTGCTCTTGTTCATTCTCCCCATCCTCCCCTTCTCTTACAACTTCCTCAGTCGGTGGAGGAGTCACTGCCCTAGCATCAGATGGGCTAGGTGCTCGTCCTCTTCCTCTAGAGGACGTCCTCCCACGACCTCTCCCACAGCCTCTTGCCGTTGTTCTTCCTCGAGCTACGACCCGGTGGCTGGCTCGGATGCACCTGTCTGCCGGTCTTTGATGTTGGTGTTATCGTTGCTCTAGTTCTAACCATCTGCGAAAGAGAGTGAAGATGGTCGGATACGGTCGTATCGCCTAGATACCAATTGGACTCAAGTAGTAACACGAAAGGAAGAATGAAAGAGTGAAATTTTCCTAAAGTCTTATAGTCTCTCAAGGAAAAGTAAAGGCGTCCCCTACCGTTCCTTAAGACTCTACTAGACCTGTTCTTGTGTGATGAGACCAACGAACCTAATGCTCACGATACCAAGTTTGTCACGACCCAAATCCGGCCGCGATCGGCACCCACATTTACCCTCCTATGTGAGCGAACCAACCAATCTAAACCTTAACATTTCAATATATAACAATGTAAAGTAATGCGGAAGACTTAAACTCATTAATAAAACAATTCAAAACTATTATTATTATCCCCAAAATCTGGAAGTCATCATCACAAGAACATCTATCTCAAATTGCTAAACTAAAGCTGTCTAAGAAAGCTAAAATAAGTAAAAGCTAGTCCATGCCAGAATTTGGAGGCATCAAGACATGAAGAAGAAGACCAGTCAAGCTAGACGCATTAGCTCACCTGAATTCCGAAGGTAGTAAAGGCGGCTAGATCTCTTTGTTGAGTTGAAGTTGACGGAACGTTTCTTTGCATTGCACAAATAACAAAGGAGAAAACATAAAAGTAGGGTCGATTACAACCACAAGTACTGAGTAGATCTCATCGGCCAACTCAAAATAGGGAACAGTATATATCAATAATAATGTAAATCAACTACAATACTCAACATGTAGCAATAACAACATAAATTCATCAATAACTACAACCGAGTTCACACATGAGGACTCAAGCCTCAATACCATACTCATTTGGGAATTAAGTTCATTAGATTGAGTATATTCATTATCTTTCAAGATTCATTATCTTTCTTCCTCTTGTGTCGGTACGTGACACTCCGCTCCTCTATTTCTATCCTGGTGCCGAAACATGGCACTCCGATCCTCATATACTATCCTGATGCAGGAGCGTGGCACCCGATCCATATTCTATCCTGGTGTCGGGCGTGACACTCCGATCCTCATATTCATTCTATCCTGGTACCGAACGTGGCACCCGATCCTCATATTCATTCTATCCTGGTGCCGAACGTGGCACCCAATCCTCATATTCATTCTATCCTGGTAGGAACGTGGCACGATCCTCATATTCATTCTATCCTGGTAGGAACGTGGCACCCGATCCTCATATTCATTCTATCCTGGTACCGAGCGTGGCACCCGATCCTCATATTCATTCTATCCTGGTACGGAACGTGGCACCCGATCCCCTAATTCATCAAGCCTTCTTTCATACTAAGGCATCATCATTAACAAGTGAATTAGGGTTTTTATCAAGATTTGGGATTCAATAGCTTCATCATGCTTATTTATTCACAATTTCACAATCATATTCATGCAAGCATACAGTTTAAGCATATAGAAGGGTTCACAACACTATCAATACATATCATTCACTATTAAGAGTTTACTACGAATATCGTAAGAGAAACCATAACCTACCTCCACCGAAGAAATGAATCAACAAGCTATCTTCTCAAAATCCTTGCGATCCTCTTCGTTTCTCTCTCTCTACTCGTTCGTTTCTCCTCTCTTTCTGTTCTTTTCTTTTTCTTATTCAAACCCTCTTTCTTTTACCCTAATTCTATATAATTAGGAATGAAAGATGGTAATAATGACCCACTAATTAACTTAAGGTTACCTATTTTAACCCCCAAGTAATTAGACTTATTAATATTAACCCTCAAACTTTATAATTAAGGAAAGAATAGTCCAAAACGTCCCTTAAAATGAGGAAAGAAATCCTAAAGCGCACGGGATTGGCGCAACCGTGACGGGCCGTCGTGCTGCGACGGTCCGTCACGGTGGCCGTCATAACCTCCCAGGCTCGGTGGCTGTGACGGCCCGTCACCCTTGTGACGGTCCGTCCTGCCCTCCGTCCTAGCGGTCAGGAGCTCGTTTCTTGCACCAAATTCTCAAAAGTTGACGTGTTTTGCAACGGGTACTCACGACGGTTCGTCATGGATTTGACGGTCCGTTCTGCCATTCCGTTACGAAGTTCAGAGAGTCGATTTTCAGTACCCAATTTCAGAACGCTAAGTGTCATGGAACGAAACACCCACGACGGTCCGTCGGGCCTGTGACGGTCCGTCGTTGGGTCCGGGGTTTCAGCCAGTTTTTCCAGAAATAATTCTGCTGCTCAAAACGACTAAACAGGTCGTTACAAAATTGTGGTGCCATTTTATTTTTACAACATGATAAATTTTTATCTAATACTTTTTCCATTTTTAATCTTTCTTTTTGGTTTTCACATAGTTGTATGAACCATTGATTTAAAAATTTTATTCTAGATCCTAAAGTATCTATCATTTCTTCATTATTCCAATCCTTTATTACGTTTGTACTAAATGGTTCTGGTAATTTTGTATAATATTGTTTTCTTATTTCTTTTGCTTCGTCTAAATTGTATTTAGCTTTGTAATAATATTCTTTAAATGCGCAAGTATATTCTTCTAAGTAACACATTTTACATATAGCTAATTTTGTCATAAGTTGTCTATTTATTATTTTTTCTCTATTTTGTTCTCTTATATCTGTAGTCATACCTCCAAATTCATTTCTTATTGCTGATTCATATTTATCTAGTATATCCATATTTGTTGCTGATGCGGATCCATCCATTTTCTTATCATTCCTAAGTACTTCTAAACTTTCCGAGGGTAGATTTTCTATCCATAATTTTATTGTTCCTACGAATGTTCTTTCTATGTATCTTGGTGTTTTCGCTGTTTCTATTTTGTTATCTATTAACTGTTTAGACATATTTCCTATCCATAATAATATTGCTTTATTTATATCTGCGACACAATATAAATCTAAGAAATTGTATTGTTCATTTGCTGGTTTAGGTGTCCAATTTTTATTTAATCTACTGTTCCATATCGCATTATTCCTATCTGATTGTTGATAGCTTTCTGTATAATAAGTTGGTGGTGTCCTCCTAGGACTAACTCTAGGACTATTTCTGGGACTATTATGCAGGGTTTTAACTCTTGGCGTACTAGGTCTATTCATATCTCTGTGTTTATTTCTAATTTTTTTGGTTTATTTATCTGTTCTAGAATTTACGTATATGTTTCACTTATATCGCTTATTTACGATTGTTGGTCATTTTCATTTCCATCTATTTCATTTACTTCAATATCTTCATTTAGATCTTCATTTAGTTTTTGTTCCATTTGTTTTATTTCATTTGTTAATTCTAGCTCTTTATCTTTTTCTTTTGTTTTTGTTTATTTTCATATAATAATTTTAACCTAGCTAATTCCTTTTCTAATTCACTTATTCTTGTATTTTTTATTTCTTCTAAATTTTGTACTTCTTGTTTTGCTTGCGTTTTTATTTTTTCAATTTCTCTTGATTTATCTATTTCTTCATTTTCTTTTGTTATTCTTACCATAGCTGTTAAACTATCTTCTAATTTCTTTGTTTCTTTTTCTAGCATTAAGTATAAGTTATTTCCTATTTTCTTGTATCTTCTTCCTAAATTTGAAAATACTATTTTTATTATCATTCCATCTTGGTTTTCATATGTTTTTAGTCTCTTGCAAACTCTTCTTTGTTCATTATGATCTATGTATTATATTATGTTGTAATTCATATTCAAGACAATCTAATTCTAGTTTTAACATGGATATATCTTTTCTTTGTTCATATTGTTTCTTCAAATAGCAAACATATTTGTATTACATTTTTGAAATTATATTTATCAAATGATCTTTTTTATCATTATCTGTTTTGACTAGTTGTGATAATTGATATTCTATATATAAGGATTTTAATTTTTTCCATATTTTTCTTACTTTTTTGTCTATTTTAGTTTTTGTTATTTTAGTCTTTTTATTTTTATTTATCATATCCTCCTATATAATATTTTAAAAAGCTTGCTTAATTTTTTTGGATATTTAATCTTTTTTAACCTGTAATTTTTACCATATCGCCTTAGCCAATGTTCATTCATATTTAGTCTCCAATATCTAAATCATCATATAAATCATATATGTCAAAGTGAAGTTCATCTTCTATACTTTGTATAGTTAACTCAGTCCAACCTTGGGTTGTTATTTCTATTATTTCATATGTTAATAATTTGTTATAAATTTCTCTTTTTATATCAGTATTAAGATTATTTAATATATAGAATAATAATATCTTCTAATCAACATTATCATCTAATAGGTATGTTTCCATTTTTATTATTTTCATTTTTCACTAAAATTTTATTCCTTCCAACCTCTTAATAAATTATACTTGCTTATTATGTAAAAATAATGATTTAATAATCATCTCGTCTGGTCACTACTTGTAACGACCTGTTTAGTCGTTTTAGAGCAGCAGAACAAATTCTGGAAAAACTTGCTGAAACCACGGACCCAACGACGGACCGTCGCAGGCTCGACGGACCGTCGTGGGTGTTCCGTCCCATGACACTTAGAATCTTTAATTTGGGTACTGAAAATCGACTCTCTGAACTCGTAACGAAATGGCAGAACGGACCGTGACACCCACGACGAACCGTCGTGAGTACCCGTTGCAAAACACTTCATCTTTTGAGAATTTGGTACAAGAAACGAGTCTCTGACCGTCAGGACGGAGGGCAGGACGGACCGTCCGCGGGGGTGACGGGCCGTCAACCACCTGAAACCTGGGGAGGCGCGACGACCGGCGTGACGGACCGTCGCACTCACGACGGCCCGTCCACGGGTTCTGCTTGATCCCAGGAAGTTTAGGATTTCTTTCCTCGTTTTAAGGGACGTTTTGGACTATTCTTTCCTTAATTATAAAGTTTGAGGGTTATTATTATTAAATCTAATTACTTGGGGGTTAAATAAGGTAACCTTAAGTTAATTAGTGGGTCATTATTACCATCTTTCATTCTTAATTATATATGAATTAGGGTAAAGGAAAGAGGGTTTGAATAAAACAAAAGAGAAAGAACAGAGAGAGAGAAAGTATTGATCGATCGAATTGGCTGAGGAGAATATCAAAGCTTGGGAAATTGCTTGTTGATTCTAATTCTTCGGTGGAGGTAGGTTATGGTTTTCATGCTATTCATAGTAAACTCTTAATAGCGAATGATATATGTTAGTAGTATTGTAAAACCCTTCTATATGCTTAATTGTATGCTTGCATGAATGATGTTATTATGTAATTATGAATAAATAAGCATGACGAAGCTATTGAATCCCAAATCTTGAAAGAAACTTTAATCTACTTGTTAATGATAAGGCCTTGGTATAAAAGAAGGCTTGATGAATTAAAGTAATGGGATTGATGATGCCTTGGTATAGAGAAGGCTTGATGAACGGATATAATGAGAATTAGGGGATCGGAGTGTCACGTACCGACACATATAGGGGATCGGGTGTCACGAACCGACACGTAGATTTAGGGGATCGGGTGTCACGAACCGACACGTAGATTTAGGGGATCGGGTGTCACGAACCGACACGTAGATGTAGGGGATCGGGTGTCACGAACCGACACGTAGATTTAGGGGATCGGGTGTCACGAACCGACACGTAGATGTAGGGGATCGGGTGTCACGAACCGACACGTAGATTTAGGGGATCGGGGTGTCACGTACCGACACAAGAGGATTAATGAATATGAGGGAGCGGAGTGTCACGTACCGACACAAGAGGAATATGAATAATGAATCGTGAAAGATGAGAATATACTCAACATAATGAACTTAATTCCCAAATGAGCATGGTATTGAGGCTTGAGCCCTCATGGATGAACTTAATGGTACTTATTGATGATTATAGTACTTGTTGTTGCTACATGTTGAGTTTTATAGTTGATTTATGATATTAACTGATATATACTGTTTTCAATTTTGAGTTGGCCGATGTTGATTTATGATATTAACTGATATATACTGTTTTCAATTTTGAGTTGGCCGATGATATCTACTCAGTACTTGTGGTTGTACTGACCCCCTACTTTTATGTCTTCTTCTTTGCTAATTGTGGAATACAGCGAACGTTCCGTCATCTTCAACTCGTGATGATTCAAGCGGTCTTACTACACCGGAAATTCAGGGTGAGCTAATACGTCTAGCTTGGACTGGATCTTCTTCTTCAAGTCTTGATGCCTTGAACTCCGGCATGGACTAGCTTTTATGTATTTTTAGTTCTTGGACATTCTTAGTCTATTAATTTGATTGTAGATGTTCTTGTGATGATGACTTCCAGATTTTGGGGATAATAATAATAGTTTTGAATTGTTTTATTAATGAGTTAAGTCTTCCGCATTATTGTCTGTTGTTATATATTGAAATGTTAAGGTCTATATGGGTTGGTTCGCTCACATAGGAGGGTAAATGTGGGTGCCAGTCGCGGCCCCGTTTTGGGTCGTGACAAACTTGGTATCAGAGCATTAGGTTCGTTGGTCTCATCACACAAGAACAGGTCTAGTAGAGTCTTAAGGAACGGTAGGGGGACGCCTTTACTTTTCCTTGAGAGGCTATAAGACTTTAGGAAAATTTCACTCTTTCATTCTTTCTTTCGTGCTACTACTTGAGTCCAATTGGTATCTAGGCGTCTGTGGTATCTGACCATCTTCACTCTCTTTCGCAGATGGTTAGAACTAGAGCAACGACTACGCCAACACCAACACCAGCACCGGCAGGACAGGGTGCGTCTGAGCCAGCCACCGGGGCTGTAGCTCGAGGGAGAACAACGGCAAGAGGCCGTGGTAGAGGTCGTGGGAGGACGTCCTCTAGAGGAAGAGGGCGAGCACCTAGCCCATCTGATACTAGGGCGGTGACTCCTCCACCGACTGAAGAGGTGATAAGAGAAGGGGAGGATGGGGTGAATGAGCAAGTGCGAGAATGAGGAAATGCCACCTCAACCTACCCCGGATATGATTAATCGAGGTTCTCGCTTATCTTAGCGGGTTATCGATCACGGTCGAGCACCTCCGGTGGTTTCTGCACCAACACCTCCGGTTTGGAGAGGTACGACATGCGGCTACTATGGCTCCCGCATGGATGCCTCATTGGAGATAGGCACATTTCCACGTCTGACCCTTTGGACCGATAATGACAAGCGATCGGCCACGAACTTTTGATAAGTTCTTGAAATTGAAACCTCCGGTCTTCAAAGTGCGAGAATGCGAAGATGCTTATGATTTTACGGTTGATTGTCATGAGCTACTACACAAGATGGGGATAGTAGAGCGGTTTGGCGTTGAATTCGTAGCTATCGGTTTCAAGGAACGCCAAAATGTGGTGGCGATCACATGTCGAGTGTCAACCGACAGAGGCCACACCCATGACTTGGGCATCCTTCTCTACTCTGTTTATGGAGAAGTATATCCCAAGGACTTTGAGAGATAGAAAAAGGGATGAGTTCTTAAGTCTCGATCAAGGTAGAATGACGGTTAACGCATATGAGGCTAAGTTTCGTGCTTTATCAAGGTATGCCACTCAACTCTGTTTTGATCCACAAGAACGGATCCGCCGTTTTGTGAAGGGGTTGAGATCGAGTTGCGGATTTCACCTTACTGGTAGCGGCTACGGCAAAATCCTTCCAAGAGGTGGTAGACTTTGTGATAGAAGTGGAAGGAGTGAAGCCAGGCGACTTCACCATAACCCGACATCAAAAGGTTTGAAAGGAGGTGAGTTTAATAGTTCGTATACTAGGGGCCAGTGCAGAGGCTACTCGGTTCGACCAATTCAGTCTTCACTACAGATGTAGTTGGGGACCACCTCGGACCGGTCAACACTTCTGCGAGAGACCTATGCTTGACTCTAGAGAGTGTTATGGATGTGGGGAGGCTGGACATATTAGGAGGAATTGTCCCAAACAAAGTTATAGACCCCCAATAGCTAGAGGTAGAGGTGGTCATGGTAGAGGCCGTTATTACGGAGGGCGTGGTGGTCGAGGTAATGGTGGTCACCAAAGCGGCAGAGGTGATGGGCAAGCTGGAGCCACTACATCACAACATGGTAGGGGCAGCATGCAGGCGAGCGATAGGGCCCATTGTTACGCTTTCCTGGGCGATGCAGCGGAGGCATCCGATCTTTGTCATCACAGGTAATCTTTTGGTTTGTGATTGCATGGCTTCCGTATTGTTTGATCCTGGATCCACATTTTCTTATGTATCTTCCTCATTTGCTAATGGTCTAAATTTACATTGTGAATTACTTGATATGCCTATTCGTGTTTCTACTCCGGTGGGTGAGTCTGTGGTAGTTGAAAAAGTATATAGGTCTTGTTTGGTGAATTTTGTGGGGAGCAACACTTACGTAGATTTGGTTATCTTAGAAATGGGTTATTTTGATGTAATTCTGGGTATGACTTGGCTCTCTCCGAATTTTGCGATCTTGGATTGTAATGCTAAAACGGTGACGTTAGCCAAGCCTGGGACAGATCCGTTAGTGTGGGAGGGTGACTACACTTCCAATCCGGTCCGCATCGTCTCCTTTCTTCGAGCTAATAAAATGGTCAGTAAAGGGTATTTAGCTTTCTTGGCACATCTTATGGATGACACTATTCAAGTACCTTCAATCGAATCAGTTTCGGTAGTTCGAGAATTTTTTGATGTGTTCCCTGCAGATCTTCCTGGTATGCCACCAGATAGGGATATTGACTTCTGCATTGATCTTGAACCGGGTACTCGCCCCATTTCTATACCCCCTTATAGAATGGCTCCCGCGGAGTTAAGGGAGTTAAAGGCACAACTTCAAGAGTTATTGAACAAAGGCTTCATTAGACCAAGTGCATCCCCTTGGGGTGCTCCGGTGTTATTTGTGAAGAAGAAGGATGGGAGTTTTCGGATGTGCATAGACTACAGACAACTGAATAAGGTAACTATCAAGAACAAGTATCCTCTTCCTCGCATTGATGACTTGTTCGATCAACTACAAGGTGCTTGTGTCTTCTCTAAGATTGACTTGAGATCCGGTTATCATCAATTGAAAATACGGGCAACGGATGTACCAAAGACTGCTTTTCGAACTAGATATGGACATTACGAATTTGTGGTGATGTCTTTTGGTCTTACGAATGCCCCTGCTGCGTTCATGAGCTTGATGAACGGGATCTTTAAGCCATATTTGGACCTTTTCGTGATCGTATTTATTGATGATATATTGGTATACTCGAAGAGCAAGAAGGAACATGAAGAGCATTTGAGAATGGTATTGGAAATGTTGAGGGAGAAAAAGCTTTACGCCAAATTCTCTAAGTGTGAGTTTTGGCTAGATGCGGTGTCCTTCTTGGGGCACGTAGTTTCTAAGGATGGAGTGATGGTAGATCCATCTAAGATTGAGACAGTGAAGAATTGGGTAAGACCCACTAATGTATCAGAAATAAGGAGCTTTGTTGGGTTAGCTAGCTACTACCGCAGATTTGTCAAGGGATTCTCTTCTATTGCTTCCCAATTGACGAACTTGACTAAGCAAAATGTTCCATTTGTATGGTCGGATGAGTGTGAGGAAAGCTTTCAAAAGCTCAAGACTTTATTGACTACCGCACCCATTCTCACCTTGCGGTGGAAGGTAAGGACTTCATTGTTTATTGTGATGCATCCTATGCAGGTTGGAGTGCGGTGCTAATGCAAGAGAAGAGTGTAATTGCTTATGCTTGAGGCAATTAAAGGTGCATGAACGTAACTATCCGACCCATGATTTGGAGTTGGCCGCGGTAGTATTTGCACTAAAACAATGGAGACACTATTTGTATGGGGTTAAGTGTGAAGTCTACACGGATCATCGTAGCCTTCAGTACGTCTTTACTCAGATAGATTTGAACTTGAGACAAAGGAGATGGATGGAACTACTAAAGGACTACGATATCACTATCTTGTATCATCCGGGGAAGGCGAATGTTGTAGCGGATGCTTTGAGTAGAGAGGCGGGAAGCATGGGAAGTCTAGCTCATTTGCAAGCTTCTAGGCGCCCATTGGCTAGAGAAGTGCAGATTTTGGCTAACGATTTGATGAGGTTAGAAGTAAATGAGAAGGGAGGATTGTTAGCTAGTGTGGAGTCGAGATCTTCTTTTCTTGACAAGATTAAGGGAAAACAGTTTGATGATGAGAAACTAAGGCGAATCCGAGACAAAGTGTTGCAAGGAGAGGCTAAGGAAGCACAAATCGATGAGGAAGGTGTTTTGAGAATCAAGGGAAGGGTATGTGTACCCGAGTTGATGATTTGATCAACACTATTCGACAGAGGCTCATAGTTCAAAGTATTCTATACATCCGGTGCGACCAAGATGTACCGTGACCTAAAGCAACACTTTTGGTGGAGTAGAATGAAGCGTGATATTGTTGACTTTATTGCCAAGTGTCCAAACTGTCAACAAGTAAAGTATGAACACCAAAGGCCCGGAGGAACACTTCAGAGAATGCCCATTCCTGAATGGAAGTGGGAGAGAATTGCAATGGACTTTGTGGTTGGTCTTCCAAAGACATTGGGTAAGTATGACTCCATTTGGGTGGTTGTCGATAGGTTAACTAAGTCTGCTCATTTCATTCCGGTAAAGGTGACTTACAATGCAGAGAAGTTAGCCAAGATCTATATCTCAGAAATCGTTCGATTGCATGGGGTTCCACTATCCATCATATCAGATAGAGGTACGCAGTTTACTTCTAAGTTTTGGAAAACATTGCATGCGGAATTGGGTACAAGGTTGGACCTTAGTACTGCGTTCCATCCTCAGACCGATGGTCAGTCTGAGAGGACGATTCAAGTGTTGGAGGATATGCTTCGTGCATGTGTGATAGAGTTTGGTGGCCATTGGGATAGCTTCTTACCCTTAGCGGAGTTTTCATACAATAATAGCTATCACTCAAGCATTGACATGGCTCCATTTGAAGCATTGTATGGTAGGAGATGTAGGTCTCCCATTGGTTGGTTTGATGCATTCGAGGTTAGACCTTGGGGTACTGATCTCTTGAGGGAGTCAATAGAGAAAGTGAAGTCTATTCAAGAAAAGCTTCTAGCGGCGCAAAGTAGACAAAAAGAATATGCAGATCGAAAGGTTAGAGACTTAGAGTTCATGGAGGGTGAACAAGTCTTGTTGAAAGTTTCACCAATGAAAGGGGTGATGCGGTTTGGAAAAAGAGGTAAGCTAAGCCCAAGGTATATTGGACCATTTGAGGTACTAAAGCGAGTAGGGGAGGTGGCTTATGAATTAGCCTTACCTCCAGGGCTGTCCGGAGTACATCCGGTATTTCATGTATCCATGTTGAAAAGATACCATGGAGATGGAAACTACATCATCCGTTGGGATTCAGTTTTACTTGATGAGAACTTGTCATATGAGGAGGAGCCTGTTGCTATATTAGATAGGGAGGTTCGCAAGTTGAGGTCGAGAGAAATTGCATCCATCAAAGTTCAATGGAAGAATCGACCGGTTGAAGAGGCTACTTGGGAGAAGGAGGCAGATATGCAAGAAAAATACCCACATCTGTTTACAGATTCAGGTACTCCTTTTCGCCACTGTCTTTCTTGTTTTGATCGTTCGGGGACGAACGATGGGTAAGTTGGTATCTATTGTAACGACTGTTTAGTCGTTTTAGAAGCGTGAGAACAAATTACGGAAAAAGCGGCTGAAACCACGGACCCAACGACGGACCGTCGCCAGGCTCGACGGACCGTCGTGGGTGTTCCGTCCCATGACACTTAGAATCTTTAATTTGGGTACTGAAAATCGACTCTGTGAACTTCGTAACGAAATGGCAGAACGGACCGTGACACCCACGACGAACCGTCGTGAGTACCCGTTGCAAAACACTTCAACTTTTGAGAATTTGGTACAAGAAACGAGTCTCTGACCGGCAGGACGGACCGTCACAGGGGTGACGGGCCGTCACAGCCCACCTGAAACCTGGGGAGGNGCGACGACCGGCGTGACCGTCGCACTCACGACGGCCCGTCACGGGTTCTTGATCCCAGGAAGTTTAGGATTTCTTTGCTCGTTTTAAGGGACGTGTTGGACTATTCTTTCCTTAATTATAAAGTTTGAGGGTTATTATTATTAAATCTAATTACTTGGGGTTAAATAAGGTAACCTTAAGTTAATTAGTGAGTCATTATTACCATCTTTCATTCTTAATTATATATGAATTAGGGTAAAGGAAAGAGGGTTTGAATAAAACAAAAGAGAAAGAAACAGAGAGAGAAAGTATTGATCGATCGAATTGGTGAGAGAATATCAAAGCTTGGGAAATTGCTTGTTGATTCCAATTCTTCGGTGGAGGTAGGTTATGGTTTTCATGCTATTCATAGTAAACTCTTAATAGCGAATGATATATGTTAGTAGTATTGTAAAACCCTTCTATATGCTTAATTGTATGCTTGCATGAATGATGTTATTATGTAATTATGAATAAATAAGCATGACGAAGCTATTGAATCCCAAATCTTGAAAGAAACTTTAATCTACTTGTTAATGATAAGGCCTTGGTATAAAAGAAGGCTTGATGAATTAAAGTAATGGAATTGATGATGCCTTGGTATAGAGAAGGCTTGATGAACGGATATAATGAGAATTAGGGGATCGGAGTGTCACGTACCGACACATATAGGGGATCGGGTGTCACGAACCGACACGTAGATTTAGGGGATCGGGTGTCACGAACCGACACGTAGATTTAGGGGATCGGGTGTCACGAACCAACACGTAGATGTAGGGGATCGGGTGTCACGAACCGACACGTAGATTTAGGGGATCGGGTGTCATGAACCGACACGTAGATGTAGGGGATCGGGTGTCACGAACCAACACGTAGATTTAGGGGATCGGGGTGTCACGTACCGACACAAGAGGATTAATGAATATGAGGGAGCGGAGTGTCACGTACCGACACAAGAGGAATATGAATAATGAATCGTGAAAGATGAGAATATACTCAACATAATGAACTTAATTCCCAAATGAGCATGGTATTGAGGCTTGAGCCCTCATGGATGAACTTAATGGTACTTATTGATGATTATAGTACTTGTTGTTGCTACATGTTGAGTTTTATAGTTGATTTATGATATTAAGCTGATATATCTTGTTTTCTATTTTGAGTTGGCCGATGATATCTACTCGGTACTTGTGGTTATCTTGACCCCCTACTTTTATGTTTTCTTCCTTGCTAATTGTGGAATACTGCGAACGTTCCGTCATCTTCAACTCAGCAGTGATTCAAGCCAGTCTTACTACACCGGAAATTCAGGGTGAGCTAATACGTCTAGCTTGGACTGGATCTTCTTCTTCAAGTCTTGATGCCTTGAACTCCGGCATGGACTAGCTTTTATGTATTTTTAGTTCTTGGACATTCTTAGTCTAGTAATTTGATTGTAGATGTTCTTGTGATGATGACTTCCAGATTTTGGGGATAATAATAATAGTTTTGAATTGTTTTATTAATGAGTTAAGTCTTCCGCATTATTGTCTGTTGTTATATATTGAAATGTTAAGGTCTATATGGGTTGGTTCGCTCACATAGGAGGGTAAATGTGGGTGCCAGTCGCGGCCCCGTTTTGGGTCGTGACACTACTACAGCTTTCTTCTTTGGTTAGTTACCCTAACAGCGCCTCAACTTTGTTTACTCCCCTAAACGGCCTTCTCTGCCTACCGGTTTCAACCTTAAGATGGCATAGTCTGGGCATACTTATTCAAAGAATATTTCTGTAGCAAACTTTCTAAAGATGGTTATTATAACATTATTCAAACATGATAAACAATTATAATTAACAAGAGATTTTCAGGAATAAATTAATTTAGCTACTCATGAATATAAAATGGTATACCTGTTTTTGTAGATCTTCGGACATAGTTGATTTGTTTTCCATACTTATTTAATTATATAGCTCTGATACCAATGTTGGGGGTGGAAGCGGTTATGAATTGAGAGTAGAGAGTAGATGAGAACTTGTTGGAAGAAGGATTGATGATTTTATTTATGAGGGGAAACCCTCTATTTATACACAAAATTTACAGACTTTTGGCCAAAGATGGCCGACACATACTTTACACTTGGCCTTTTTATATTCGGCCGACACAAGAAAACAAAATACTTACTATTACTACTTTACATAATGGCCTCTTCTTTATTTATGGCCGACATACATACTATTTTCTTTATGACTTTTACAATTGGCTTTTTACAGCCGACACAACACGACAAAAATAAAAATTATTGCTTTTTACATATGGCTGATATTCAGCCGACACAAAATTTTAACAAAATTCAAAATACTTTTTTTTTTTTATTATTCGATTTGAACGTCTGGTATGACATTATCTTCTCCTTGACATTTTGAACATATATGGTCGGGGTATTTTTGTCCAATAATTTTGCAATATCTCGTCAATAATTCTTCTGAAATAAACTCTTTCCTTAATGCTCTTGTTGTTGGTTTTTGCTCTGGCTTGAGTAGACTAAGTATCCATTGGCGTATCTCTTCCATATCTTGTTCTCTGATTTCTTTAGAATTTGAATATATCATAACTTGTTCTCGTACATAATAGCTCCATACTGAATTTCCGTTTAAATAATTGTTAGTTAGTTCATTTAGGATAGTTGCTATCCCTATATCTCTTTTGTTGGCGTAGAATTCTGGTATCTCAACCTTTTGTATTTTTTGTTGTATTCCGATATCTTACGGAATTATCATATCTCTGGTCAAACCAATTTTTATGACTTGTATAATTGGTTTTATCTCATCAAATAATATCTCTCTTTGGTCTTTGAATAAAACTTTATATAAAACAATGTTCCTTTGGTAATTCTTTTATAGTTCATAAAGGCTTTGTATAGCTCTGGTATGGTAGATATTTCATCTCCTGTTTGGGTATAAAGCTGTACTAAGTAATCCATAATTATAACACGTTTTACTAGATTTGCATTGGTACTGGTTGTGCTATTAACTTATTATATCCTTGTAGCTTTTGGGTTATAAAATCAGTATTAGGGTCTTTGGTAGTTGGAGATCTAGGTGTTGAGTTTAAATAATTTTGGATTTTATAAAGGTTTTCAATATACGAGCGGGTTATGTGGTTGTAGGCTTTTTTATCTTGGTTCAAACTTTCTGAGTAAGTATGTATTTGTGGTGGTATAAATAATGAGTCTTTTTGGTTCTTTGGAATAAATGGTTTATCGAAGATTTTGTTCATATTTAAATTTGTATATCTTATTCCATTGGCTCCTTTTGTTGTAGATGTGCTTGCTGTAGCTGCATTTAAACAAACATTGTCATGGGTTTTATGGAGTTTCCCAACGTCTCCTTCTAGTTCTGGCTTTTTACCGTCCGCCGAATGACGTAGCTCTGTATGTTGGCGTAGCTCCGCATATTTATAGTCATGCTGCTGACTTATTTTTTGTAGCTCTTTATCCATACTTCTTACTTTCGCAGAAAGTGTAGTAATAGCTTTAAGTATCTCTTCCATTGTATCTGATTCAGTTTGAGTTCCTTTTTCTTGATAGGTAGTCTGCAACAAGGTTCTTGTCAGTCTTAATTATTTCAATTGTAAATGTAAAATTTAATATATTCAACACTAATCTCCTTATTTCTTTTGTTGTAACTGAATCATCTAATTTTTTTGTTATCCACCATTTTACTTGTGTGTTATCTGTTCTTACAATAAATTTGTTGTAAACAATATATAGTTCAAATGCTAATAAACATTTATATAATGCGAATAATTCTTTTCTATTTATTTCCCATTTTATTTGTGCTTCTGTATAAGATCCTGAATAATATCTACAATGGTGTTCTTGTAACGACCCTCTTAGTCGTTTTAGAAATTTCAACCGTTATTTTTATATTAACCTTTTTCATAGATTTTATAATTAATTTATATGACTTATAAGAATGAGTGACATGATTTTAGATTTAATAAAAGATTATTTTATTGCTAATAATAATGGGAAAAAAAAAGGAAAAAAAAAGGGAAAATAATTAAATAAATAAAATAAAATAAAAAGAAAAGGGCAAAGTGCCCTACACTAACAAAAGCCTGTGACGGCTGATGAGAAAAAAAAAAAACAACAAACGAACGATGTGAAAAAAAAAAAAACAGAGAAGAAAAGAAAAGAAAGGGAGAAAAGAAAAGGGAAAATGAGAAGAAAAATCAATATTTTCATCTCAAGGCGTCAAGGTAATTATTTTCATCCTTTCTATTAAGTTTTTATGTAATTAGAAGTAGATTTTTAGATTAAAACGTGTATAATTTACACTAATATGTGAAACTAATTTTTAATTTTGTGTACATGTATGCATATGTTATTTAGCATAAATTTCACCTTAGTCATTAAGTAATTATGACCAATTGTTGATGATCATGAAACAATTATTGGGAAGGGAGGTAAATAGACATGCAAGAAGCCTTCCGTATAAAAGTATTTCATGAAATCATTATTTTGGTGTTCAAATATGGGTGATATAAATTGGGATGAATTTGAGATCCTTTTAATAGTTTCCATATTATCATTTAAGTTTTGATATATTAATATATATAATTAAGTATTAGGTATATGGTATTAAGTGAATGTCTTAAGATTTATGATATTGAAAAGAAATTAAAAATTTAATCTTAATCTTGAAACTTAAGAACTTAACTATAAATTTGCGTGAGTTTTTTTTTTGGTTTAGTCTGGACACGTGCAATATGTGTGTTGTTAACTTCAAAACCTTATAGTGTTTAATTATTTGAATAGACTGAATTTTTATTTGGAAGTGCAACAAAGGAGGAAGGCTAAAGTTCCAAAGTGATTGTTCGATAAATTGAGGCAAGTGGATTTCTAAACTCTTTTTAAGTGTATGAAATGCGTGTATGTCCTTGTGGTATATGTTGGGAGTAACGGGATTGGTGATGGGTTGACTTGTCCACATTGATTAATTCTAATGATGAAAAGAATGGGGATAACAAAAGGCAATGTGATTAATTGTTTATGTGTGTTGTGTTGAGAAAGGGTTGAAGGCTCGTTGAATCATTGTTGATGTAACTTCATGTTTGTGTGGTTGTGAACTGTGCGATGTTATGAAAATAGTCATCTCCTCATTATATGTGTGAACTTGTCATCTGCATTATTCTGAGGCATTGATTGTGGCAAGTGTAATGTGCATTGAGAAATAATGGGTACTAAAGAGGATGTACCATTTCGAGGGACGTATCGCGCGCCGCGATGGATACTATATTTCGAGGGACGTATCGCGGCGCGCGATGGTTCTGTTATCGAGGGTCGTGTCGTGCGCCGCGACGGATGCATGGACAGATATGTCCCCATGGGTCCCGGATCGAGAGGCAATGGGTGTGTATCACTAGGTCGGACATGCATCATTATACTTGACATTGCATTCCATTACATTGCACATACTTATCATTAGTGAACTTGATATTGTGTTTTGCTGATCTAGTGATTGCCTTTTTGAGGAACTTGTGATTGTTGAATACTGAGCTTGTTATTGAGGATATATAATTTGTTGAAGTGTTGTTGTTGAGGATATGTAATTTGTTAAAGTGTGTTATTGAGGATATGTAAATTTGTGGAAGTGTTGCTATTGAGGTATCTAATTTGTTTAAGTGTTGATGTTGAGGATATATAATTTGTTAAAGTGTTGTTGTGGAGGATATGTAATTTGTTAAAGTGTTGTTGTGGAGGATATGTAATTTGTCTAAATGTTTATGTTGAGTTACGTTCTATGTAAACTGTGAGTCGTTAGGTTGGGCTGATGTTTATGCAGGTTGTAGTTGTGGAGGTTCGGTTGGGGGTGGTAGGAGTACCCGTATTTCATCCCCTTAGCTTGTGTTTAGAGGTTTACTTGCTGAGTACCGTGTGGTTTGGTACTCACCCCTTGCTTCTACAAATTTTTGTAGGTTACTAGCCCGGACTTTTATGATATATTCTCTTCTTTTCCGAGGCTTCCTGGAGATTTTGTGAGGTAGTTGTTGGTCATCTCAGCATCCCTCCTTATTCTTGTTTATGATTTTGTTCTACTCTAGAAACAATATCATATGAGACTTATATTTTCTTTTGATCCGATTGTAATACTTTAGAGGCTTGTACACGTGACAACCAGGTTTTGGGGTATAATGTAAGTTGATAGTAAATTTTCCGCATTCTTATTGTAATTGTTGAGTTTTAGGCTTACTTGTCTTGGTGGGATAAGACGAGTGCCATCACGTCCATTTTTGGGTCGTGACAAAATGGTATCAGAGCCCCAGGTTCATAGGTCTCACGTGTGTACAAGTCGAGTCTAAATAGAGTCTCGATGATCGGTACGGAGACGTCTGTACCTATCTTCGAGAGGCTGTATTGACTTTTAGGAAAAAAATCTTCACTTGTTGGATCTCTATTGTGCGTACTTGGTCCCATTTTGATTCTTATCGCTTCACTCCATTCGCTCTCATTTATGTGATGACTCGTGCGTAGTTTCTTTTGTGAATCATTGGCATGTCGTGTATTGATTTGATGTTAGATCTGGTATTAAGGTGGAAATGATATACTTATGAAACGAATGCATGATCATATTTGAAAGAGTTGAGTAAGGTTAGTTATCATTGTAAAATAATAATAATAAATATAGTACTTATCTCGTATAAGCAAAATATGGAGTGGTTCGACAATTAGAAGTTAAATGTTTGAAGAATTGACTAGATAATAAATAGTGTAATGCAATTGATATAGTGGTCATACTATTAATGGGTTGCTTAGCAAATGATGTTGCACCAATTCAGGTCGAATCCCTTACGTGATTTCACGGATTGAGTGTGTACCAAAGAAGGTCATGATATGATTATTACAATGGTACTGATGGGTACTTGGTTAGAATTATGGAGTGTGTTACTTTTGATATTGACCTTGCTTACGAAAGAATACATATAGCTTGGGTTAGAAACAAAACTAATCTGGTAATATTTTACAGCTATTTGATGGATAAAGTGTGTGACCTATTTGGAAATGATCTTCTCAATAGATATGATATGTTCTAGTGGTGGATGTAATGAATTTTCACGATGTGTTACTAGTGGCACATGAAAACGGACATGTTTATTGTTAAGTGCAAATATTAACTACTTAAGGAGTTATCTATGGTATACATGCTCATACGATAAGATTTGGTGTTGAACTCATATTTGAGAACCAACTATGTCATGACCCAAAACGGGGCCGCGACTGGCACCCACATCTACCCTCCTATGTGAGCGAACCAACCAATTTAACCCTTATCATTTCAATATATAACAACAGAAAGTAATGCGGAAGACTTAAACTCATTAATAAAAACCATTCAAAACTATTATTATTATCCCCAAAATCTGGAAGTCATCATCACAAGAACATCTACAATCAAATGACTAAACTAAGAATGTCTAAGAACTAAAAATACATAAAAGCTAGTCCATGCAGGAGTTCAAGGCATCAAGACTTGAAGAAGAAGATCCAGTCCAAGCTAGACGTATTAGCTCACCCTGAATTTCCGGTGTAGTAAGACTGGCTTGAATCACTGGAGAGTTGAAGATGACGGAACGTTCGCTGTATTCCACAATTAGCAAAGAAGAAAACATAAAAGTAGGGGGTCAGTACAACCACAAGTACTGAGTAGATATCATCGGCCAACTCAAAATAGAAAACAACATATATCAGTTAATATCATAAATCAACTATAAAACTCAACATGTAGCAGCAACAAGTACTAAGATCATCAATAAGTACCATCAAGTTCATCCATGAGGGCTCACGCCTCAATACCATACTCGTTTGGGAATTAAGTTCATTATGTTGAGTATATTATCATCTTTCAAGATTCATTATCTTTCTTCCTCTTGTGTCGGTACGTGACACTCCGATCCCCTATATGTGTCGGAACGTGACACTCCGATCCCCTAATTCTACGTGTCGGTTCGTGACCCCCGTCCCACTAATACTATGTGTCGGAACGTGACACTCCGATCCACTAATACTATGTGTCGGAATGTGACACTCCGATCCCCTATATGTGTCGGAACGTGACACTCCGATCCCCTATATGTGTCGGTACGTGACACTCCGATCCCCTAATTCTACGTGTCGGTTCGTGACACCCGTCCCACTAATACTATGTGTCGGAACGTGACATTCCGATCCACTAATTCTCATTATATCCGTTCATCAAGCCTTCTCCATACCAAGGCATCATCAATCCCATTACTTTAATTCATCAAGCCTTCTTTTATACCAAGGCCTTATCATTAACAAGTAGATTAAAGTTTCTTTCAAGATTTGGGATTCAATAGCTTCATCATGCTTATTTATTCATAATTACATAATAACATCATTCATGCAAGCATACAATTAAGCATATAGAAGGGTTTTACAATACTACTAACATATATCATTCGCTATTAAGAGTTTACTACGAATAGCATGAAAACCATAACCTACCTCCACCGAAGAATTGGAATCAACAAGAATTCTCCCAAGCTTTGTTCTTCTCGTTCAATCTCCCTCAATTCGTTTCTCTTTTCTCTCTCTTGTTCTTTCTCTTTTGTTTTATTCAAACCCTCTTTCTTTTACCCTAATTCATATATAATTAAGAATGAAAGATGGTAATAATGACCCACTAATTAACTTAAGGTTACCTATTTTAACCCCCAAGTAATAAGATTTATTAATAATAACCCTCAAACTTTATAATTAAGGAAAGAATAGTCCAAAACGTCCCTTAAAACGAGGAAAGAAATCCTAAACTGCCTGGGATTGGCGCAACCTGTGACGGGCCGTCGTGACTGCGACGGTCCGTCACGGTGGCCGTCGCAACCTCCCCAGGCTCCAGGTGGGCTGTGACGGCCCGTCACCCTTGTGACGGTCCGTCCTGCCCTCCGTCCTGGCGGTCAGAAACTCGTTTCTTGTACCAAATTCTCAAAAGTTGAAGTGTTTTGCAACGGGAACTCACGACCGTCCGTCGTGGATGTGACGGTCCGTTCTGCCATTTCGTTACGAAGTTCAGAGAGTCATTTTTCAGTACCCAATTTAAGAATTCTAAGTGTCATGGAACGAAAACTTCACGACGGGCCGTCGTGATCACGACGGTCCGTCGTGGCACCCGTCGTCCCAGCCAGTTTTTCCCAGAATTTCAATCTGCTGCTCAAAACGACTAAACAGGTCGTTACAATAGATACCAATTTACCCATCGTTCGTCCCCGAACGATCAAAAGAAGAAAAACAATGGCGAAAAGGAGTACCTGTATCGTAAGCAGGATGTGGGTATTTTCTTGCATATCCGCCTCCTTCTCCCACGTAGCCTCTTCACCCGGTCGATCCTTCCATTGAACTTTGATGGATGCAATTTCTCTCGACCTCAACTTGCGAACCTCCCTATCTAATATAGCAACAGGCTCCTCCTCATATGACAAGTTCTCATCAAGTAAAACTGAATCCCAACGGATGATGTAGTTTCCATCTCCATGGTATCTTTCAACATGGACACATGAAATACGGATGTACTCAGGACAGCCTGGGACAAGGCTAATTCATAAGCCACCTCCCTACTCGCTTTAGTACCTCAAATGGTCCAATATACCTTGGACTTAGCTTACCTCTTTTGCCAAACCGCATCACCCCTTTCATTGGTGAAACCTTCAACAATACTTGTTCACCCTCCATGAACTCTAAGTCTCTAACCTTTCGATCTGCATATTCTTTTTGCCTACTTTGCGCCGCTAGAAGCTTTTCTTGAATAGACTTCACTTTCTCTAATGAATCCCTCAAAAGATCGGTACCCCAAGGTCTAACCTCGAATGCATCAAACCAACCAATGGGAGATCTACATCTCCTCCCATACAACGCTTCAAATGGGGCCATATCAATGCTTGAGTGATAGCTATTGTTGTATGAAAACTTTGCCAAAGGTAAGAAGCTATCCTAGTGGCCACCAAACTCTATCACGCATGCGCGAAGCATATCCTCCAACACTTGAATCGTTCTTTCTGACTGACCATCGGTCTGAGGATGGAATGCAGTACTAAGGTCCAACCTAGTACCCAATTCCGCATGCAATGTTTTCCAAAACTTAGAAGTAAACTGCGTACCTCTATCTGATATGATGGATAGTGGAACCCCATGCAATCGAACAATCTCTGAAATATAGATTTTGGCTAACTTCTCTGCATTGTAAGTCACCTTGACCGGAATGAAATGAGCAGACTTAGTTAACCTATCAACAATCACCCAAATAGAGTCATACTTACCCAATGTCTTTGGAAGACAAACCACAAAGTCCATTGCGATTCTCTCCCACTTCCATTCAGGAATGGGCATTCTCTGAAGTGTTCCTCCGGGCCTTTGGTGTTCATACTTTACTTGTTGACAGTTTGGACACTTGGCAATAAGGTCAACAATATCACGCTTCATTCTACTCCACCAAAAGTGTTGCTTTAGGTCACGGTACATCTTGGTCGCACCCGGATGTATAGAATACTTTGAACTATGAGCCTCTGTCAGAATAGTGTTGATCAAATCATCAACTCGGGGTACACATACCCTTCCCTTGATTCTCAAAACACCTTCTTCATCGATTGTCGCTTCTTTGGCCTCTCCTTTCAACACTTTATCTCGGATCCGGATTAATTTTTCATCATTAAACTGCTTTTCCTTAATCTTGTCAAGAAAAGAAGATCTCGACTCCACACTAGCCAACAATCCTCCCTTCTCATTTATTTCTAACCTCATTAAGTCGTTAGCTTGAGTTTGAACCTCTCTAGCCAATGGGCGTCTAGAAGCTTGAGATGAGCTAGACTTCCCATGCTTCCCGCCTTTCTACTCAAAGCATCCGCCACAACATTCGCCTTCCCGGATGATACAAAATAGTGATGTCGTAGTCCTTTAGTAGTTCCATCCATCTCCTCTGTCTCAAGTTCAAGTCTTTACGAGTAAAGACATACACGAAGGCTACGATGATCCGTGTAGACCTCACTTAACCCCATATAAATAGTGTCTCCATTGCTTTAGTGCAAACACTACCGCGGCCAATTCCAAATCATGAGTTGGGTAGTTACATTCATGCACTTTTAATTGTCTTGAAGCATAAGCAATCACGTTCTTCTCTTGCATTAGCACTGCACCCAAACCCGAATAGGATGCATCACAATAAACAATGAAGTTCTTACCCTCTACCGGCAAGGTGAGGATAGGTGCGGTAGTCAACAAAGTCTTAAGCTTCTGAAAGCTTTCCTCACATTCATCTGACCATACAAATGGAACATTCTGCTTGGTCAAGTTCGTCAATTGGGAAGCAATAGAAGAGAATCCCTTGACAAAGCGGCGGTAGTAGCTAGCTAACCCAACAAAGCTCCTTATTTCTGACACATTAGTGGGTCTCACCCAATTCTTCACTGTCTCAATCTTAGATGGATCTACCATCACTCCATCCTTAGAAACTACGTGCCCCAAGAAGGACACTGCATCTAGCCAAAATTCACACTTAGAGAATTTGGCATAGAGCTTTTTCTCCCTCAACGTCTCCAATACCATTCTCAAATGCTCTTCATGTTCCTCCTTGCTCTTAGAGTATATCAGTATATCATCAATAAATACGATCACGAAGAGATCCAGATATGGCTTAAAAATCCCGTTCATCAAGCTCATGAACGCAGCAGGGGCATTCGTAAGACCAAAAGACATCACTACAAATTCGTAATGCCCATACCTCGTTCGAAAAGCGGTTTTTGGCACATCCGTTGCTCGTATTTTCAATTGATGATAACCGGATCTCAAATCAATCTTAGAGAAGACACAAGCACCTTGTAACTGATCGAACAAGTCATCAATGCGAGGAAGAGGATACTTGTTCTTTATGGTTACCTTGTTTAGTTGTCTGTAGTCTATGCACATCCGAAAACTCCCATCCTTCTTCTTCACAAACAAAACCGGAGCACCCCAAGGGCATGCACTTGGTCTAATGAAGCCTTTGTTCAATAACTCTTGAAGTTGTGCCTTTAACTCTCTTAACTCCGCGGGAGCCATTCTATAAGGGGGTATAGAAATGGGGCGAGTACCCGGTTCAAGATAAATGCAGAAGTCAATATCCCTATCTGGTGGCATACCAGGAAGATCTGCAGGGAACACATCCAAAAATTCTCGAGCTACCAAAACCGACTCAATCGAAGGTACTTGAATAGTGTCATCCTTAAGATGTGCCAAGAAAGCTAAACACCCTTTACTAACCATTTTCTTAGCTCGAAGAAAGGAGACGATGCGGACCGGATTGGAAGTGTAGTCACCCTCCCACACTAACGGATCTGTCCCAGGCCTTGCTAACGTCACCGTTTTAGCATTACAATCCAAGATCGCAAAATTCGGAGAAAGCCAAGTCATACCCAGAATTACATCAAAGTCAACCATTTCTAGAATAACCAAATCTACATAAGTGTTGATCCCCACAAAAGTCACCAAACAAGACCTATACACTTTTTCAACTATCACAGACTCACCCACCGGAGTAGAAACACGAATAGGCATATCAAGTAATTCACAATGTAAATTTAGACCATTAGCAAATGAGGAAGATACACAAGAAAATGTGGATCCAGGATCAAACAATACAGAAGCCATGCAATCACAAACCAAAAGATTACCTGTGATGACAGATCGATGCCTCCGCTTGGACCGCCCAGGAAAGCGTAACAATGGGCCCTATCGTTAAATGCATCCGTTGCCCCTACCATGTTGTGATGTAGTGGCTCCGGTTTGCCCATCACCTCTGCCGTTTGGTGACCACCATTACCTCGACCACCACGCCTCCTCGAATAACGGCCTCTACCATGACCACCTCTACCTCGAGCTATTGGCGGTCTATAACTTTGTTTGGGACAATTCCTCCTAATATGTCCAGTCTCCCCACATCCATAACACTCTCTAGAGTCAAGCATAGGTCTCTCAGAGAAGTGTTGACCGGTCTGAGGTGGTCCCCCAACTACAGTCTGTAGTGAAGACTGAATTGGTCGAACTGAGTAGCCTCCAGAATTCTGTCCTCTAGTATACGAACTATTAAACTCACCTCCCTTTCGAAACCTTTTTGATGTCGAAGTTGTGGTGAGGTCATCTGGCTTCACTCCTTCCTCCTCTATCACAAAGTCTACCACCTCTTGGAAGAATTTTGCCGTTGCCGCCACCTGTAAGGCCGAAATCCGCAACTCCTGATCTCAACCCCTTCACAAACCGGCGAATCCGCTCTTGTGGATTGAAACAAAGTTGAGTGGCATATCTGGATAGTGCACGAAACTTAGCCTCATAAGCATTAACCGACATCCTACCTTGCTCTAGGCTCAAGAACTCATCCCGTTTCCTATCCCTCAAAGTCCTTGGGATATACTTCTCCATAAACAGGGTAGAGAAGGATGCCCAAGTCATGGGTGTGGCCTCTGTCGGTTGACACTCGACATGTGATCGCCACCACATTTTGGCGTTCCCTTGAAACTGATAGCTTACGAACTCAACGCCAAACCGCTCTACTATACCCATCTTGTGTAGTAGCTCGTGACAGTCAACCAGAAAATCATAAGCATCTTCAGATTCTGCACCCTTGAAGACTGGAGGTTTCAATTTCAAGAACTTACTGAAAAGTTCGTGTTGATCGTTTGTCATTACCGGTCCAAAGAGTCGACGTGGAAATGTGCCTATCTCCACGAGGCATCCATGCGGGAGCCATAGTAGCCGCATGTCGTACCTCAAACCGGAGGTGTTGGTGCAGAAACCACTGGAGGTGCCTGACCGTGATCAGATAACCCGCTAAGATAAGCCAGAACCTGATTGATCATCTCTGGGGTAGGTTGGGGTGGCATTTCCTCATTCGGCACGTGTTCATTCTCCCCATCCTCCCCCTCTCTTACCACTTCCTCAGTCGGTGGAGGAGTCACTGCCCTAGCATCAGATGGGCTAGGTGCTCGTCCTCTTCCTCTAGAGGACGTCCTCCCACGACCTCTCCCACGGCCTCTTGCCGTTGTTCTTCCTCGAGCTACGGCCCGGTGGTGGCTCAGACGCACAATCTGCCGGTCTTTGGTGTTGGTGTTGTCGTTGCTCTAGTTCTAACCATCTGCGAAAGAGAGTGAAGATGGTCAGATACCAATTCGTATCGCCTAGATACCAATTGGACTCAAGTAGTAGCACGAAAGGAAGAATGAAAGAGTGAAATTTTCCTAAAGTCTTATAGCCTCTCAAGGAAAAGTAAAGGCATCCCCCTACCGTTCCTTAAGACCCTACTAGACCTGTTCTTGTGTGATGAGACCAACGAACCTAATGCTCTGATACCAAGTTTGTCACGACCCAAAACGGGGCCGCGACTGGCTCCCACATCTACCCTCCTATGTGAGCGAACCAACCAATTTAACCCTTATCATTTCAATATATAACAACAGAAAGTAATGCGGAAGACTTAAACTCATTAATAAAAACCATTCAAAACTATTATTATTATCCCCAAAATCTGGAAGTCATCATCACAAGAACATCTACAATCAAATGACTAAACTAAGAATGTATAAGAACTAAAAATACATAAAAGCTAGTCCATGCCGGAGTTCAAGGCATCAAGACTTGAAGAAGAAGATCCAGTCCAAGCTAGACGTATTAGCTCACCCTGAATTTCCGGTGTAGTAAGACTGGCTTGAATCACTGGAGAGTTGAAGATGACGGAACGTTCGCTGTATTCCACAATTAGCAAAGAAGAAAACATAAAAGTAGGGGGTCAGTACAACCACAAGTACTGAGTAGATATCATCGGCCAACTCAAAATAGAAAACAGTATATATCAGTTAATATCATAAATCAACTATAAAACTCAACATGTAGCAACAACAAGTACTAAGATCATCAATAAGTACCATCAAGTTCATCCATGAGGGCTCACGCTTCAATACCATACTCGTTTGGGAATTAAGTTCATTATGTTGAGTATATTATCATCTTTCAAGATTCATTATCTTTCTTCCTCTTGTGTCGGTACGTGACACTCCGATCCCCTATATGTGTCGGAACGTGACACTCCGATCCCCTAATTCTACGTGTCGGTTCGTGACCCCCGTCCCACTAATACTATGTGTCGGAACGTGACACTCCGATCCACTAATACTATGTGTCGGAACGTGACACTCCGATCCCCTATATGTGTCGGAACGTGACACTCCGATCCCCTATATGTGTCCGATGCACGTGACACTCCGATCCCTAATTCTACGTGTCGGTTCGTGACACCGTCCCACTAATACTATGTGTCGGAACGTGACACTCCGATCCACTAATTCTCATTATATCCGTTCATCAAGCCTTCTCCATACCAAGGCATCATCAATCCCATTACTTTAATTCATCAAGCCTTCTTTTATACCAAGGCCTTATCATTAACAAGTAGATTAAAGTTTCTTTCAAGATTTGGGATTCAATAGCTTCATCATGCTTATTTATTCATAATTACATAATAACATCATTCATGCAAGCATACAATTAAGCATATAGAAGGGTTTTACAATACTACTAACATATATCATTCGCTATTAAGAGTTTACTACGAATAGCATGAAAACCATAACCTACCTCCACCGAAGAATTGGAATCAACAAGAATTCTCCCAAGCTTTGTTCTTCTCGTTCAACCTCCCTCAATTCGTTTCTCTTTTCTCTCTCTTGTTCTTTCTCTTTTGTTTTATTCAAACCCTCTTTCTTTTACCCTAATTCATATATAATTAAGAATGAAAGATGGTAATAATGACCAACTAATTAACTTAAGGTTACCTATTTTAACCCCCAAGTAATTAGATTTATTAATAATAACCCTCAAACTTTATAATTAAGGAAAGAATAGTCCAAAACGTCCCTTAAAACGAGGAAAGAAATCCTAAACTGCCTGGGATTGGCGCAACCTGTGACGGGTCGTGTTCGCGACGGTCCACGGTCGCCGTGAACCTCCCCAGGCTCCAGGTGGTGCGTGACGGCCCGTCACCCTTGTGACGGTCCGTCCCGCCTCCGTCTGGCGGTCGAAACTTCGCTTTCTTGTACCAAATTCTCAAAAGTTGAAGTGTTTTGCAACGGGAACTCACGACCGTCCGTCGTGGATGTGACGGTCCGTTCTGCCATTTCGTTACGAAGTTCAGAGAGTCGATTTTCAGTACCCAATTTAAGAATTCTAAGTGTCATGGAACGAAAACATCACGACGGGCCGTCGTGATCACGACGGTCCGTCGTGGCACCCGTCGTCCCAGCCAGTTTTTCCCAGAATTTCAATCTGCTGCTCAAAACGACTAAACAGGTCGTTACAAACTAGCTTGTTGGTACGGGTGGATGTGCTAAACATTATTTATAAGGAAGCTTTTAGTAGTTGATCTTTGGTATGATATTGATATGTTGAGATTGTGAAATGTATTTTATGAATTTTTAAATGAGTTGTGATTTCATCGTAATGTCCAAGAAATTGGATCAATATTGAATGACAAACATATGGGTAAAGGAAGTTCTAACGAGTATACTTGGGTGAAGACAATTAAAAATTTTAGTAAGAAAATGTGTATGAAGTTAAGTTAGTTTGTTGAATTTGATTGGTGTAGTTGGGTTTAATAAGTCATGTCAATGACAAGGTTGACTTTGTGTTGATGACAAGGGCTGACTGGGCATAGTGATAATAAGAGTTCGTGATGGATTATGATTAGGATGCAACTATGTGATAAGTTTTGTGGGTTCAAAGACTTTTGTATGGTAATGGTGACTTTAGAATGTCTAAGTTATGGTTCACAACTATTTTGTGAGTAGCATGGTTGTATGGTAATTTTCAGGAGGAGTTGGGATGTCACTAGAATAAAATTGAAAAGAGCTAGAGCCATAATGAAAAGAACTAGTAGTATGTAGTATAACTTTCAGAGCGGAGAAAGAATTAAGATACATAAATCATAATGATCTTCAAGGTATGAGCTAATGTTGATGGATAATGAGATTGTGTTGCACAGTTGAATTCAAAATTCAAGTTTTTCATTGTGAGTTTAGATTTGTGGTAGTGTGTTTTGTCAAGGTATGAATTGGTAAAGGGTAAGAAATGATTGATCACATTGAGTATGAAACATTTGAAGGACTTAAAAATAATTTGAGTAGTAAATTTGGTTACTTTTGATTGTTATACCTAAATGGGATTTCATGTAATGTTTTTATTTCAAGGATAAGATAAAAATAGCATAGGTTGTTGGTTAAAGGATAAGATTGGTAAGCGAGTCAACCAAAGAAACAAGAGTTGATGTATTGAAGAGTTCAAGATACTCAAAATTTTGTGCCATAAGAAGAATTTAAACGAAACGAAAGAATAAGATCTTTCATATAGAATCTTGGTTTGAAGTTGAAGGACGTATGTATTTTCATATATAATATCTAATATGACTATGGATGTGAATTTGTTTGGTATAGACATACCAGGTTTTCGTCAGCAATTATTATGAAGGTAGAGTTTTATTTTGAGTGGAAAAAAAAATAGTGTAGTGTGTAGATTTTGTGTTGTTATGTGGGGCTAATTTATTCAGAGTATGGTAGGTGACTATGGATACACAATAGTATGAACCTACAGTTATACAAGGTTAACGAGGATTTTGAGGGGATTAAAACTAATTTATTGATGGGACAATATTAGATTGGTATGATGTGTTACATAGGCAATCGATAGTGAGTACAGATGATGAGCTAGCTTATTGTATCTAAATTATTCGAGTGATCAAGAATATTTCTTTGAGTTTTGGCATGAGGTGCATGATGGTTGAAAAATGACATGTAAAAGTTTGTGTGACGTTGAAATTGGTGTGATTAAGTTATTGTACCTCGATGGAAAAGTACTTAGATTTGAAATTAGTGCTATCAATATTAGTTGTGACTCATATCTGTCATGTAATGCTTATATAGAAGGGGAAAAAAAGAGGGCATATTTTGGAATTTTTAAAGTATACAACGTGTTTACTAAAAAAAAAAAAAATTCGATTCTAGTGACAGTTTGAGTGAGGTAAATGTTTGGTGTAGTTATGATGTATTTTTTTTATTAAGAGTATTTGCTTCAATGGAGTATTGAGAGAAGTACGTGGAGTTTGATGAATCGAGTATTTTTTTATAAAGTGATGGGGAATCAGACTGGTTGATTGTGGGTGGTTAAACATCGAGAGATGGAGAAAGATGAATGGAATTCTATTTATATGGGCCCTATGGAAGAAATAACTTGTTTTATTCGACCTTGCTTCAGTGTATTCTTATGTAATCACCTTCTTCGTGTTGAGCACTATTAAAGTGTGATTTCCTACTTATATTACGCATGTTTCCACATTTATTGGTGAATTCTTAGTGGTGGATCGGATGAAACGATCATCTCATGTCCCTTGATATGATGAGATCCTTGGGAAGAATTGATCATTTCATTTATGATAGGTTCAGTTTTGTTTAGAAGTTGGAGTATATAAGTAGTTCTACCCGCACAACCTTGCTTATGGGAACTTATATAAGCGCTATGAAGAGTTACGAAAAGTATTGTTAGAGGTTCTACATTTTGAAGTGTATTGTTTGTTGGGTGTTTACATGATCATTTCCTTCATTGGGTTAGATAAGTCTGATTCTCTCTTGGAGAGTATCCAATTTCTAAAGATCAGATTTTTATAACTTAAGCTTGTAAAAAAATTGTGTTGTGAAAAAGAAATCGTGATAAAAGGTGTGATGGTTTGTGCACAATGCGTATGTGATGATTGGTTCAAGTTCACTTCTGGTTGTAGCTAGTATCAATAGAAAGTTATCTTTGCTATGTGAGAAAGGATTTGTCATGATTATTGTGTTATGGTCCAAGGGGTTTCAGTTTAGATTCGGTTCGTGGGTTAGTATATAGCTTGACAATCACTTCTGATATGTAGATTTGTCAAATTCTCTATAGTTCAGTTCTTGGTAGTTGATCTTGATAGAATGGTGTTAAAAATAAGCTTTCATGGAGAGATGAACAACAACTCCGGAAGATCATACATTAGATTTTTATAACGTTAATAATTCTTCCTTCTCCTATTTTATGTTCGAGGACGAACATGATTTTTAGTAGTGGATAATGTAACGACCCTCTTAGTCGTTTTAGAAATTTCAACCGTTATTTTTATATTAACCTTTTTCGTAGATTTTATAATTAATTTATATGACTTATAAGAATGAGTGACATGATTTTAGATTTAATAAAAGATTATTTTATTGCTAATAATAATGGTAAAAAAAAAGGAAAAAAAAAAGGGAAAATAATTAAATAAATAAAATAAAATAAAAAGAAAAGGGCAAAGTGCCCTACACTAACAAAACCCTGTGACGGCTGATGAGAAAAAAAAAAAACAACAAACGAACGATGTGAAAAAAAAAAAGAACAGAGAAGAAAAGAAAAGAAAGGGAGAAAAGAAAAGGGAAAAGGAGAAGAAAAATCAATATTTTCATCTCAAGGCGTCAAGGTAATTATTTTCATCCTTTCTATTAAGTTTTTATGTAATTAGAAGTAGATTTTTAGATTAAAACGTGTATAATTTACACTAATATGTGAAACTAATTTTTAATTTTGTGTACATGTATGCATATGTTATTTAGCATAAATTTCACCTTAGTCATTAAGTAATTATGACCAATTGTTGATGATCATGAAACAATTATTGGGAAGGGAGGTAAATAGACATGCAAGAAGCCTTCCGTATAAAAGTATTTCATGAAATCTTTATTTTGGTGTTCAAATATGGGTGATATAAATTGGGATGAATTTGAGATCCTTTTAATAGTTTCCATATTATCATTTAAGTTTTGATATATTAATATATATAATTAAGTATTAGGTATATGGTATTAAGTGAATGTCTTAAGATTTATGATATTGAAAAGAAATTAAAAATTTAATCTTAATCTTGAAACTTAAGAACTTAACTATAAATTTGCGTGAGTTTTTTTTTTGGTTTAGTCTGGACACGTGCAATATGTGTGTTGTTAACTTCAAAACCTTATAGTGTTTAATTATTTGAATAGACTGAATTTTTATTTGGAAGTGCAACAAAGGAGGAAGGCTAAAGTTCCAAAGTGATTGTTCGATAAATTGAGGCAAGTGGATTTCTAAACTCTTTTTAAGTGTATGAAATGCGTGTATGTCCTTGTGGTATATGTTGGGAGTAACGGGATTGGTGATGGGTTGACTTGTCCACATTGATTAATTCTAATGATGAAAAGAATGGGGATAACAAAAGGCAATGTGATTAATTGTTTATGTGTGTTGTGTTGAGAAAGGGTTGAAGGCTCGTTGAATCATTGTTGATGTAACTTCATGTTTGTGTGGTTGTGAACTGTGCGATGTTATGAAAATAGTCATCTCCTCATTATATGTGTGAACTTGTCATCTGCATTATTCTGAGGCATTGGTTGTGGCAAGTGTAATGTGCATTGAGAAATAATGGGTACTAAAGAGGATGTACCATTTCGAGGGACGTATCGCGCGCCGCGATGGATACTATCTTTCGAGGGACGTATCGCGCGCCGCGATGGTTACTGTTATCGAGGGTCGTGTCGTGCGCCGCGACAGATGCATGGACAGATATGTCCCCCATGGGTCCCGGACTGAGAGACAGCGGGTGTGTATCACTAGGTCAGACATGCATCATTATACTTGACATTGCATTCCATTACATTGCACATACTTATCATTAGTGAACTTGATATTGTGTTTTGCTGATCTAGTGATTGCCTTTTTGAGGAACTTGTGATTGTTGAATACTGAGCTTGTTATTGAGGATATATAATTTGTTGAAGTGTTGTTGTTGAGGATATGTAATTTGTTAAAGTGTGTTATTGAGGATATGTAAATTTGTGGAAGTGTTGCTATTGAGGTATCTAATTTGTTTAAGTGTTGATGTTGAGGATATATAATTTGTTAAAGTGTTGTTGTGGAGGATATGTAATTTGTTAAAGTGTTGTTGTGGAGGATATGTAATTTGTCTAAATGTTTTTGTTGAGTTACGTTCTATGTAAACTATGAGTTGTTAGGTTGGGCTGATGTTTATGCAGGTTGTAGTTGTGGAGGTTCGGTTGGGGGTGGTAGGAGTACCCGTATTTCATCCCCTTAGCTTGTGTTTAGAGGTTTACTTGCTGAGTACCGTGTGGTTTGGTACTCACCCCTTGCTTCTACAAATTTTTGTAGGTTACTAGCCCGGACTTTTATGATATATTCTCTTCTTTTCCGAGGCTTGCTGGAGATTTTGTGAGGTAGTTGTTGGGCATCTCAAAGATCCCTCCTTACTCTTGTTTATGATTTTGTTCTACTCTAGAAACAATATCATATGAGACTTATATTTTCTTTTGATCCGATTGTAATACTTTAGAGGCTTGTACACGTGACAACCAGGTTTTGGGGTATAATGTAAGTTGATAGTAAATTTTCCGCATTCTTATTGTAATTGTTGAGTTTTAGGCTTACTTGTCTTGGTGGGATAAGACGAGTGCCATCACGTCCATTTTTGGGTCGTGACAGTTCTATTTTTTCTTATTCATATTTGTATTTTAAAACTCCTCCATAACTATGATCACTTGAATCTGTTTCGACAATATAAGTAAATGTTTTATTTTCATCAGGAAAATATAGTTTTGGTAATTTTTTACATAAATTCTTAATATTTCTTATATGTTTTTTATCTTTTTCGTCAAAATGATATTCTACGTCTTTTTTAAGTTTTTTATGTAATGGTTTTAGATGTTCTGCTAATTTTGGTATATATTCCCTTACCTGATTTACTAATCATAGAAAGGATTGTAATTTCTTTTTTGTATCTATATTTTCATCAATAGTAATTATTTTTTGTACTATATGTGTTTGCATTTTTATTCCATTCTTATCTATTTGTATTCCTAGAAATTCTATCTGTGATTTCATAATTTCTGCTTTCCTTTTGCTTAAGCTTATTCCCTGCATTTTTTACTATATGTATAAATTTTTCTAATAATTTTATATGTTCGTCTTGTGTTCTAGAATATAACAATATGTCATCTATATATACAATACAGTTTTCTAGCTGGTTAAAACAGTTGTCCATAAAATATTGGAATCTACCTGGTGCATTTTTATATCCGAAAGGTAAAATATTCCATTCATAGAAACCTTGCGGTACTGTGAATGCTGTTAATTGTTTAGATTCTTCTTCTAGTTTTAGGTGGTAAAATCCTGATTTACAGTCAAATTTGCTAAAATAATTATATCCTTGTATTTGTCTTATTTTTAGTATTTTGTTTGGTATTGGATAATTGTATGTTTTAGTTTTAGCATTTAGATTACGATAATCTATGACCATTCTGCTTTTACCTCTTTTTTGTTCACTATGTTTTATAACTATAAATGCTGGACTTGTATGTTTACTATTGCTTTTTTGTATGTAATTATTTGCTAATAATTCATCTATATGTATTTTAAATTCTTTTAAATCATCAAAGTTATATTTTAATGGTTTACGTGTTATTATCTTTGTTTTCATCTATTAATTCAATTTTTACTTTTGTCTTATGTTTTTCCCATCCTCGTAATGGATCTTCACTATATAATTGTTCTAGTTGTTCATTGATTAATTTGACTTTGTCTATAGCAAATATAATAATTTCTAATTGTGTTATTTGTTTATTATTTATATTTTCCATCTCTTGGTTTATCTTTTCACTTCCTTTTATCCATTCCATAGGTTTTCGTTGTTTATTATTTACTCTTTTTGCTCCTATCTTGTTTCCGCATGGTGTAGTAAACCACCAATGTGTTTTTGTTATTATGTGTGGATAAAATCTATCTAGAAATGGCATTCCTAATAACATATCTTTTGTAGTAAATTCAAAATTATACATTTCTTCTATTGTTAGTATTTTATCCCATATTTGTATTTTTATATTTTTTGCTTTGTATTTAATCATACTTCCTTCATTGTTAAATCCCGTTACTACCATAGGTGTTTTTAATTTTTCCCATTTATCTTCTGGTAAGCAATTATATTTACATATATTCGGTTCGCCTCTGTATCTATCATAGGTGTATAATATACATTGTGATATCGTTCTACCATAATTCTTGCAAGTATAAATATTTTCATTAATCATTTTGTCCTTTTTATAATTATTTTCTTATTTTGGCAAGTTATTGTTAATTGTTCATTTTCTATGTTGTATGGTTTAACTTTTTCTAACCATTTTATTCCTAATGTAATATTATGATCTCCTTGGTATATTTTGAATTGTATTACTAAGGGTATTCCTCCTATAATTATTTCTTTTTCTGTTGGTTCTTCATTCGTATTTACTATCTCACTAGGTAGTCCAGGGCATGTATATCCTGTTCTTAAAATTTCTTCTTCTAATACTAACTCTCTTGTTATATAATTTTCTTCTTGTCCTGTATTTATTAATATTTTATATTTTCTTTGGTCTATTATTCCTGTTATGAAATAATGGTATAGTGTTATTTCTTCTTTATCTAATAAGCTTTGTGGAATTTCATATTTTCTTTTAGATGTACTCATCCTTGATGAGGTAGCTCTTGTTTTTTTTTTTTTTTATTATTCGATTTGAACGTCTGGTATGACATTATCTTCTCCTTGACATTTTGAACATATATGGTCGGGGTATTTTTGTCCAATAATTTTGCAATATCTCGTCAATAATTCTTCTGAAATAAACTCTTTCCTTAATGCTCTTGTTGTTGGTTTTTGCTCTGGCTTGAGTAGACTAAGTATCCATTGGCGTATCTCTTCCATATCTTGTTCTCTGATTTCTTTAGAATTTGAATATATCATAACTTGTTCTCGTACATAATAGCTCCACACTGAATTTCCGTTTAAATAATTGTTAGTTAGTTCATTTAGGATAGTTTCTATCCCTATAACTCTTTTGTTGGCGTAGAATTCTGGTATCTCAACCTTTTGTATTTCTTGTTGTATTCCGATATCTTCTGGAATTATCATATCTCTGGTCAAACCAATTTTTATGACTTGTATAATTGGTTTTATCTCATCAAATAATATCTCTGCTGGTGCTGAATAAAACTTTATATAAAACAATGTTCCTTTGGTAATTCTTTTATAGTTCATAAAGGCTTTGTATAGCTCTGGTATGGTAGATATTTCATCTCCTGTTTGGGTATAAACTGTACTAAGTAATCCATAACTATAACACGTTTTTACTAGATTTGCATTGGTACCTGGTTGTGCTATTAACTTATTATATCCTTGTAGCTTTTGGGTTATAAAATCAGTATTAGGGTCTTTGGTAGTTGGAGATCTAGGTGTTGAGTTTAAATAATTTTGGATTTTATAAAGGTTTTCAATATACGAGCGGGTTATGTGGTTGTAGGCTTTTTTATCTTGGTTCAAACTTTCTGAGTAAGTATGTATTTGTGGTGGTATAAATAATGAGTCTTTTTGGTTCTTTGGAATAAATGGTTTATCGAAGATTTTGTTCATATTTAAATTTGTATATCTTATTCCACTGGCTCCTTTTGTTGTAGATGTGCTTGCTGTAGCTGCATTTAAACAAACATTGTCATGGGTTTTATGGAGTTTCCCAACGTCTCCTTCTAGTTCTGGCTTTTTACCGTCCGCCGAACGACGTAGCTCTGTATGTTGGCGTAGCTCCGCATATTTATAGTCATGCTGCTGACTTATTTTTTGTAGCTCTTTATCCATACTTCCTACTTTCGCAGAAAGTGTAGTAATAGCTTTAAGTATCTCTTCCATTGTATCTGATTCAGTTTGAGTTCCTTTTTCTTGATAGGTAGTCTGCAACAAGGTTCTTGTCAGTCTTAATTATTTCAATTGTAAATGTAAAATTTAATATATTCAACACTAATCTCCTTATTTCTTTTGTTGTAACTGAATCATCTAATTTTTTTGTTATCCACCATTTTACTTGTGTGTTATCTGTTTACAATAAATCTGTTGTAAACAATATATGCTTCAAATGCTAATAAACATTTATATACTGCGAATAATTCTCTTCTATTTATTTCCCATTTTATTTGTGCTTCTGTATAAGATCCTGAATAATATCTACAATGGTGTTCTATTTTTCTTTTTCATATTTGTATTTTAAAACTCCTCCATAACTATGATCACTTGAATCTGTTTAGACAATATAAGTAAATGTTTTATTTTCATCAGAAAATATAGTTTTGGTAATTTTACATAAATTCTTAATATTTCTTATATGTTTTTATCTTTTCATCAAAATGATATTCTACGTCTTTTTTAAGTTTTTTATGTAATGGTTTTAGATGTTCTGCTAATTTTGGTATATATTCCCTTACCTGATTTACTAATCCTAGAAAGGATTGTAATTTCTTTTTTGTATCTATATTTTCATCAATAGTAATTATTTTTTGTACTATATGTGTTTGCATTTTTATTCCATTCTTATCTATTTGTATTCCTAGAAATTCTATCTGTGATTTCATAATTTCTGCTTTCCTTTTGCTTAAGCTTATTCCTGCATTTTTTACTATATGTATAAATTTTTCTAATAATTTTATATGTTCGTCTTGTGTTCTAGAATATAACAATATGTCATCTATATATACAATACAGTTTTCTAGCTGGTTAAAACAGTTGTCCATAAAATATTGGAATCTACCTGGTGCATTTTTATATCCGAAAGGTAAAATATTCCATTCATAGAAACCTTGCGGTACTGTGAATGCTGTTAATTGTTTAGATTCTTCTTCTAGTTTTAGGTGGTAAAATCGATTTACTGATCAAATTTGCTAAAATAATTATATCCTTGTATTTGTCTTATTTTTAGTATTTTGTTTGGTATTGGATAATTGTATGTTTTAGTTTTAGCATTTAGATTACGATAATCTATGACCATTCTGCTTTTACCTCTTTTTTGTTCACTATGTTTTATAACTATAAATGCTGGACTTGTATGTTTACTATTGCTTTTTTGTATGTAATTATTTGCTAATAATTCATCTATATGTATTTTAAATTCTTTTAAATCATCAAAGTTATATTTTAATGGTTTCTGTGTTATTACGTTGTTTTCATCTATTAATTCAATTTTTACTTTTGTCTTATGTTTTTCCCATCCTCGTAATGGATCTTCACTATATAATTGTTCTAGTTGTTCATTGATTAATTTGACTTTGTCTATAGCAAATATAATAATTTCTAATTGTGTTATTTGTTTATTATTTATATTTTCCATCTCTTGGTTTATCTTTTCACTTCCTTTTATCCATTCCATAGGTTTTCGTTGTTTATTATTTACTCTTTTTGCTCCTATCTTGTTTCCGCATGGTGTAGTAAACCACCAATGTGTTTTTGTTATTATGTGTGGATAAAATCTATCTAGAAATGGCATACCTAATAACATATCTTTTGTAGTAAATTCAAAATTATACATTTCTTCTATTGTTAGTATTTTATCCCATATTTGTATTTTTATATTTTTTGCTTTGTATTTAATCATACTTCCTTCATTGTTAAATCCCGTTACTACCATAGGTGTTTTTATGTCACGACCCAAATCGGGGCCGCGACTGGCACCCACATCTACCCTCCTATGTGAGCGAACCAACCAATTTAACCCTTAACATTTCAATATATAACAACAGAAAATAATGCGGAAGACTTAACTCATTTATAAAACAATTCAAAATTATTATTAATATCCCCAAAATCTGGAAGTCATCATCACAAGAACATCTATCTCAAATTGCTAAACTAAAACTGTCTAAGAAGCTAAAACTAATACTAGCTAGTCCATGCCGGAAGTTCAAGGCATCAAGACTTGAAGAAGAAGACCCAGTCCAAGCTAGACGCATTAGCTCACCCTGAATTTCCGAAGGTAGTGAAGACTGGCTAGATCTACTGTTGAGTTGAAGTTGACGGAACGTTTGCTGCATTGCACAAATAACAAAGAAGAAAACATAAAAGTAGGGGGGTCAGTACAACCACAAGTACTGAGTAGATATCATCGGCCAACTCAAAATAGGGAACAGTATATATCAATAATAATGTAAATCAACTACAATACTCAACATGTAGCAATAACAACATAAATTCATCAATAACTACAACCGAGTTCACACATGAGGACTCAAGCCTCAATACCATACTCATTTGGGAATTAAGTTCATTAGATTGAGTATATTCGGTATCTTTCAAGATTCATTATCTTTCTTCGTCTTGTGTCGATGACGTGACACTCCGCTCCTCTATTTCTATCCTGGTGCGAAACGTGGCACCCCGATCCTCATATACTATCCTGGTACCGGACCGTGGCACCCGATCCATATTCTATCCTGGTGTCGGAACGTGACACTCCGATCCTCATATTCATTCTATCCTGGTACCGGAACGTGGCACCCGATCCATATTCTATCCTGGTGTTGGAACGTGACACTCCGATCCTCATATTCATTCTATCCTGGTACCGGAACGTGGCACCCGATCCATATTCTATCCTGGTGTCGGAACGTGACACTCCGATCCTCATATTCATTCTATCCTGGTACCGGAACGTGGCACCCGATCCCCTAATTCATCAAGCCTTCTTTCATACTAAGGCATCATCATTAACAAGTGAATTAGGGTTTTTATCAAGATTTGGGATTCAATAGCTTCATCATGCTTATTTATTCACAATTTCATAATCATATTCATGCAAGCATACAGTTTAAGCATATAGAAGGATTCACAACACTATCAATACATATCATTCACTTATTAAGAGTTTACTACGAATATCGTAAGAGAAACCATAACATACTTCCACCGAAGAATTGGAATCAACAAGAAATCTCCCAAGCTTTGTTATTCCTCTTCCTTCTTCGATCGATCAATACTCTCTCAATTCGTTTCTCTCTTTTGTTTTATTCAAACCCTCTTTTTTTTACCCTAATTATATATAATTAAGAATGAAAGATGGTAATAATGACCCACTAATTAACTTAAGGTTACCTATTTTAACCCCCAAGTAATTAGATTTATTAATAATAACCCTCAAACTTTATAATTAAGGAAAGAATAGTCCAAAACGTCCCTTAAAACGTGGAAAGAAATCCGATTTTGACTGGGACTGCGCGACCTGTGACGGGCCGTCGTGAGTGCAACGGTCCGTCACACAGGTCGTCGTGACGGTCGAGGATCAATTTCATCACGGCATCGTGGACGGTCCGTCACACTGTGACGGTCCGGCCCCGCCACTCCGCTACGATGTTCAAAGAGTCGATTTTCGCACCCAATTTCAGAAATTCTAAGTGTTTTGAAGCGAAACCTGCGTGGACGGACCGTCGTGCTGTGGACGGTCCGTCGGGTGTCCGTAGTCTTGGCCGCTTTTTCCGTAAATAAACTCGCTGCTCAAAACGACTAAACAGGTCATTACAATAGATACCAATTTACCCATCGCTCGTCCCGAACGATCAAAAGAAGACCAACAAGGGCGGAAGGAAGTACACGAATCTGTAAGCGGATGTGGGTATTTTTCTTGCATATCGACCTCCTTCTCCCAAGTTGCTTCTTCAACCGTCGATTCTTCCATTGCACCTTGATGGATGCAATCTCTCTTGACCTCAACTTGCGAACTTCTCTATCTAAGATAGCAACAGGCTCCTCCTCATAAGACAAGTTCTCATCAAGTAAAACTGAATCCCAATGGATGATGTAGTTTCCATCTCCATGGTATCTTTTCAACATGGACACATGAAATACCGGATGTACTCGGACAGCCCTCGGGAGGCAAGGCTAATTCATAAGCCACCTCCCTACTCGCTTTAGTACCTCAAATGGTCCAATATACCTTGGACTTAGCTTACCTCTTTTGCCAAACCGCATCACCCCTTTCATAGGTGAAACCTTCAACAAGACTTGTTCACCCTCCATGAACTCTAGGTCTCTAACCTTTCGATCTGCATACTCTTTTTGTCTACTTTGCGCCGCCAGAAGCTTTTCTTGAATAGATTTCACTTTCTCCATCGAATCCCTCAACAGATCAGTACCCCAAGGTCTAACCTCGAATGCATCAAACCAACCAATGGGAGATCTACATCTCCTCCCATATAATGCTTCAAATGGGGCCATATCAATGCTTGAGTGATAGCTATTGTTGTAGGAAAACTCTGCCAAAGGTAAGAAGCTATCCCAATGGCCGCCAAACTCTATCACGCATGCGCGAAGCATATCCTCCAACACTTGAATCGTTCGTTCAGACTGACCATCGGTCTGAGGATGGAACGCAGTACTAAGGTCCAACCTAGTACCCAATTCCGCATGCAATGTTTTCCAAAACTTAGAAGTAAACTGCGTACCTCTATCTGATATGATGGATAGCGGAACCCCATGCAATCGAACGATTTCTGAGATATAGATCTTGGCTAACTTCTCTGCATTGTAAGTCACCTTGACCGGAATGAAATGAGCAGACTTAGTTAACCTATCAACAATCACCCAAATAGAGTCATACTTACCCAATGTCTTTGGAAGACCAACCACAAAGTCCATTGCGATTCTCTCCCACTTCCATTCAGGAATGGGCATTCTCTGAAGTGTTCCTCCGGGCCTTTGCTGTTCATACTTTACTTGTTGACAGTTTGGACACTTGGCAATAAAGTCAACAATATCACGCTTCATTCTACTCCACCAAAAGTGTTGCTTTAGGTCACGGTACATCTTGGTCGCACCCGGATGTATAGAATACTTCGAGCTATGAGCCTCTGTCAGAATAGTGTTGATCAAATCATCAACTCGGGGTACACATACCCTTCCCTTGATTCTCAAAACACCTTCCTCATCGATTTGTGCTTCCTTAGCCTCTTCTCGCAATACTTTATTTTGGATTCGCCTTAATTTCTCATCATCAAACTGTTTTCCCTTAATTTTGTCAAGAAAAGAAGATCTTGACTCCACACTAGCCAACAATCCTCCCTTCTCATTTACTTCTAATCTCATCAAGTCATTAGCTAGGGTCTGGACCTCTCTAGCCAATGGGCGTCTAGAAACTTGTAGGTGAGCTAGACTTCCCATACTTCCCGCCTTTCTACTTAAAGCGTCCGCTACAACATTCGCCTTCCCCGGATGATACAAAATAGTGATGTCGTAGTCCATTAGTAGTTCCATCCATCTCCTCTATCTCAAGTTCAAGTCTTTCTGAGTAAAGACATACTGAAGGCTACGATGATCCGTGTAAACCTCACACTTAACCCCATATAAATAGTGTCTCCATTGCTTTAATGCAAATACTACCGCGGCCAATTCTAAATCATGAGTTGGATAGTACGTTCATGCACTTTTAATTGCCTCGAAGCATAAGCAATCACATTCTTCTCTTGCATTAGTACTGCACCCAAACCAGAATAGGATGCATCACAATAAACGATGAAGTTCTTACCCTCTACGGGCAAGGTAAGGATAGGTGCGGTAGTCAACAAAGTCTTGAGCTTCTGAAAGCTTTCTTCACATTCGTCCGACCATACAAATGGAACATTCTGCTTAGTCAAGTTCGTCAATTGGGAAGCAATAGAAGAGAATCCCTTGACAAATCGGCGGTAGTAGCTAGCTAACCCAACAAAACTCCTTATTTCTGACACATTAGTGGGTCTTACCCAATTCTTCACTGTCTCAATCTTAGATGGATCTACCATCACTCCATCCTTAGAAACTACGTGCCCCAAGAAGGACACTTCATCTAGCCAAAATTCACACTTAGAGAATTTGGCATAGAGCTTTTTCTCCCTCAACGTTTCCAATACCATTCTCAAATGCTCTTCATGTTCCTCCTTGCTCTTAGAGTATATCAGTATATCGTCAATAAATACGATCACGAAGAGATCCAGATATGGCTTAAAAATCCCGTTCATCAAGCTCATGAACGCAGCAGGGGCATTCGTAAGACCAAAAGACATCACCACAAATTCGTAATGCCCATACGGTGTTCGAGAAGGAGTCTTTGGCTCTTGCGTTGCTCGTATTTTCAATTGATGATAACCGGATCTCAAATCAATCTTAGAGAAGACACAAGCACCTTGTAATCGATCGAACAAGTCATCAATGCGAGGAAGAGGATACTTGTTCTTTATGGTTACCTTGTTTAGTTGTGCGTAGTCTATGCACATCCGAAAACTCCCATCCTTCTTCTTCACAAACAAAACCGGAGCACCCTAAGGGGATGCACTTGGTCTAATGAAGCCTTTGTTCAATAACTCTTGAAGTTGTGCCTTTAACTCTCTTAACTCACGGAGCCATTCTATAAGGGGTATAGAAATGGGCGAGTACCCGGTTCAAGATCAATGCAGAAGTCAATATCCCTATCTGGTGGCATACCAGGAAGATCTGCAGGGAACACATCCAAAAACTCACGGACTACCGAAACCGACTCAATCGAAGGTACTTGAATAGTGTCATCCTTAAGATGTGCCAAGAAAGCTAAACACCCTTTACTAACCATTTTCTTAGCTCGAAGAAAGGAGACGATGCGGACCGGATTGGAAGTGTAGTCACCCTCCCACACTAACGGATCTGCCCCAAGCTTGACTAACGTCACAATTTTTGCGTTACAATCCAAAATCGCAAAATTCGGAGAAAGCCAAGTCATACCCAGAATTACATCAAAGTCACCCATTTCTAAGATAACCAAATCTACATAAGTGTTGCTCCCCACAAAATTCACCAAACAAGACCTATATACCCTTTCAACTATCACAGACTCACCCACCGGAGTAGAAACACGAATAGGCGTGTCAAGTAATTCACAATGTAAATTTAGACCGTTAGCAAATGAGGAAGATACATAGGAAAATGTGGATCCAGGATCAAACAATACGGAAGCCATGCAATCACAAATCAAAAGGTTACCTGTGATGACAAAGATCGACGCCCGCTTCAAATCTCCCAGGAAAGCGTACCAATGGGGCCCATTTCTCGTCTGTCCGCTGCCCCTACCATGTTGCGTAGTAGTGGCTCCAGTTTGCCCGTCTCCTCGGCCGTTTTGGTGACCACCATTACCTCGACCACCACGCCCTCCGTAAAGCGGCCTCTACCATGACCACCTCTACCTCTAGCTATTGGGGTTCTATAACTCTGGTTTGGACAATACCTCTTAATGTGTCCAACCTCCCCACATCCATAACACTCTCGGGGTTCATGCATAGGTCTCTCGGAGTAGTGTTGACTGTTCTGAGGTGGACCCCCAACTACAGTCTGTAGTGAAGACTGAATTGGTCGACTTGAGTAACCTCCGGAGCTCTGTCCTCTAGTATACAAACTATTAAACTCACCTCCCTTTCGAAACCTTTTTGATGTCGAAGTTGTGGTGAAGTCGTCTGGCTTCACTCCTTCCACTTCTATCACAAAGTCTACCACCTCTTGGAAGGATTTTGCCGCTGCCGCTACCTGTAAGGCCGAAATCCGCAACTCTGATCTCAACCCCTTCACAAAACGGCGGATCCGTTCTTGTGGACTGAAACAGAGTTGAGTGGCATACCTTGATAAAGCACGAAACTTAGCCTCATATGCGTTAACCGTCATCCTACCTTGCTCGAGACTCAAGAACTCATCCCTTTTTCTATCTCTCAAAGTTCTTGGGATATACTTCTCCATAAACAGAGTAGAGAAGGATGCCCAAGTCATGGGTGTGGCCTCTGTCGGTTGACACTCGACATGTGATCGCCACCACATTTTGGCGTTCCCTTGAAACTGATAGCTTACGAACTCAACACCAAACCGTTCTACTATCCCCATCTTGTGTAGTAGCTCATGACAATCAACCAGAAAATCATAAGCATCTTGATTCTCGCACCCTTTGAAGACTGGAGGTTTCAATTTCAAGAACTTACTGAAAAGTTCGTGCTGATCGTTTGTCATTATCGGTCCAGTAGTCAAACGTGGAAATGTGCCTATCTCTAATGAGGCATCTATGCGGGGAGCCATAGTAGCCGCATGTCGTACTTCTGAAACCGGAGGTGTTGGTGCAGAAACTACTGGAGGTGCCGGACCCTGATCAGATAATCCACTAAGATAAGCAAGTACTTGGTTGATCATCTCTGGGGTAGGTTGGGGTGGCAATTCCTCATGTTGCGCTTGTTCATTCACCTCGTCCTCCCCCTCTCTTACTACCTCTTCAGTCGGTGGAGGAGTCACCGCCCTAGCATCAGATGGGCTAGGTGCTCGTCCTCTTCCTCTAGAGGACGTCCTCCCACGACCTCTACCACGGCCTCTTGCCGTTGTTCTTCCTCGAGCTACAGCCCCAGTGGCTGGCTCAGACGCACCCTGTCCTGCCGGTGCTGATGTTGGTGTTATCGTTGCTCTAGTTCTAACCATCTGCGAAAGAGAGTGAAGATGGTCAGATACCAATTCAGACGCCTAGATACCAATTGGACTCAAGTAGTAGCACGAAAGGAAGAATGAAAGAGTGAAATTTTCCTAAAGTCTTATAGCCTCTCAAGGAAAAGTAAAGGCGTCCCCCTACCGTTCCTTAAGACCCTACTAGACCTGTTCTTGTGTGATGAGACCAACGAACCTAATGCTATGATACCAAGTTTGTCACGACCCAAATCGGGGCCGCGACTGGCACCCACATCTACCCTCCTATGTGAGCGAACCAACCAATTTAACCCTTAACATTTCAATATATAACAAAAGAAAATAATGCGGAAGACTTAACTCATTTATAAAACAATTCAAAATTATTATTAATATCCCCAAAATCTGGAAGTCATCATCACAAGAACATCTATCTCAAATTGCTAAACTAAAACTGTCTAAGAAGCTAAAACTAATACTAGCTAGTCCATGCCGGAAGTTCAAGGCATCAAGACTTGAAGAAGAAGACCCACGCCAAGCTAGACGCATTAGCTCACCCCGAATTTCGAAGGTAGTGAAGACTGCTAGATCTACTGTTGAGTTGAAGTTGACGGAACTTTCTTTGCATTGCACAGGATAACAAAGAAGAAAACATAAAAGTAGGGGTCAAGATAACCACAAGTAATCGAGTAGATATCATCGGCCAACTCAAAATAGGGAACAGTATATATCAATAATAATGTAAATCAACTACAATACTCAACATGTAGCAATAACAACATAAATTCATCAATAACTACAACCGAGTTCACACATGAGGACTCAAGCCTCCATACCATACTCATTTGGGAATTAAGTTCATTAGATTGAGTATATTCATTATCTTTAAAGATTCATTATCTTTCTTCCTCTTGTGTCGGTACGTGACACTCCGCTCCTCTATTTCTATCCTGGTGCCGGAACGTGGCACTCCGATCCTCATATACTATCCTTGTACCGGAACGTGGCACCCGATCCATATTCTATCCTGGTGTCGGAACGTGACACTCCGATCCTCATATTCATTCTATCCTGGTACCGGAACGTGGCACCCGATCCATATTCTATCCTAGTGTCGGAACGTGACACTCCGATCCTCATATTCATTCTATCCTGGTACCGGAACGTGGCACCCGATCCATATTCTATCCTGGTGTCGGAACGTGACACTCCGATCCTCATATTCATTCTATCCTGGTACCGGAACGTGGCACCCGATCCCCTAATTCATCAAGCCTTCTTTCAAACTAAGGCATCATCATTAACAAGTGAATTAGGGTTTTTATCAAGATTTGGGATTCAATAGCTTCATCATGCTTATTTATTCACAATTTCATAATCATATTCATGCAAGCATACAGTTTAAGCATATAGAAGGATTCACAACACTATCAATACATATCATTCACTTATTAAGAGTTTACTACGAATATCGTAAGAGAAACCATAACCTACTTCCACCGAAGAATTGGAATCAACAAGAAATCTCCCAAGCTTTGTTATTCCTCTTCCTTCTTCGATCGATCAATACTCTATCAATTCGTTTCTCTCTTTTGTTTTATTCAAACCCTCTTTCTTTTACCCTAATTATATATAATTAAGAATGAAAGATGGTAATAATGACCCACTAATTAACTTAAGGTTACCTATTTTAACCCCCAAGTAATTAGATTTATTAATAATAACCCTCAAACTTTATAATTAAGGAAAGAATAGTCCAAAACGTCCCTTAAATGTCACGACCCAAAACCGATCGCGACTGGCACCCACATTTACCCTCCTACGTGAGCGAACCAACCAATCTAAACCTTAACATTTCAATGTAATATCATCATAAAGTAATGCGGAAGACTTAAACTCATTAATAAAATCAATAACTATTATTATCCCCAAAATCTGGAAGTCATCATCACCAGAACATCTACAATCAAATGACTAAACTAAGAATGTCTAAGAACTAAAAATACATAAAAGCTAGTCCATGCCGGAGTTCAAGGCATCAAGACTTGAAGAAGAAGATCCAGTCCAAGCTAGACGTATTAGCTCACCCTGAATTTCCGGTGTAGTAAGACTGGCTTGAATCACTGCTGAGTTGAAGATGACGGAACGTTCGCTGTATTCAACAATTAGCAAAGAAGAAAACATAAAAGTAGGGGGTCAGTACAACCACAAGTACTGAGTAAATATCATCGGCCAACTCAAAATAGGGAACAGTATATATCAGAAATAATGTAAATCAACTACAATACTCAACATGTAGCAGCAACAAGTATAAATCATCAATAAATATCACCAAGTTCATCCTTAAGGACTCAAGCCTCAATACCATACTCGTTTGGGAATTAAGTTCATTATGTTGAGTATATTCTCATCTTTCAAGATTCATTATCTTTCTTCCTCTTGTGTCGGTACGTGACACTCCGATCCCCTACATGTGTCGGAACGTGACACTCCGATCCCCTATATGTGTCGGAACGTGACACTCCGATCCCCTATATGTGTCGGAAGGTGACACTCCGATCCCCTATATGTGTGGGAACGTGACACTCCGATCCCTATATGTGTCGGCACGCGACACTCCGATCCCCTAATTACGTGTCGGTTCGTGACACCCGCCCCACTAATACTATGTGTCGGAACGTGACACTCCGATCCACTAATACTATGTGTCGGAACGTGACACTCCGATCCACTAATACTATGTGTCGGAACGTGACACTCCGATCCACTAATCTCATTATATCCGTTCATCAAGCCTTCTCTATACCAAGGCATCATCAATCCCATCGCTTTAATTCATCAAGCCTTCTTTTATACCAAGGCATTATCATTAATAAGTAGATTAAAGTTTCTTTCAAGATTTGGGATTCAAAGGTTTTCATCATGCTTATTCCATCAAAATCGCATAATCATATTCATGCGAGCATACAATTAAGCATATAGACAGGTTTACAATACCACCAATACATATCATTCACTATTAAGAGTTTACTAGAAGTAGCATGAAAACCATAACCTACCTTCACCGAAGAATTGGAATCAACAAGCAATTTCCCAAGCTTTGATATTCTTCTTCCTCGTCCGACTCTCTCTCTCTCTCAATCGATCAATCTATCTCTCTTTCTGTTCTTTTCTTTTTCGTATTCAAACCCTCTTTCTTTTACCCTAATTCTATATAATTAGGAATGAAAGATGGTAATAATGACCCACTAATTCACTTAAATGTTACCTATTTTAACCCCCAAGTAATTAGATTTATTAATATTAACCCTCAAACTTTATAATTAAGGAAAGAATAGTCCAAAACGTCCCTTAAAACGAGGAAAGAAATCCTAAACTGCCTGGGATTGGCGCAACCTGTGACGGGCCGTCGTGCCTGCGACGGTCCGTCACGGTGGCCGTCGCAACCTCCCCAGGCTCCAGGTGGGCTGTGACGGCCCGTCACCCTTGTGACGGTCCGTCCTGCCCTCCGTCCTGGCGGTCAGGAGCTCGTTTCTTGCACCAAATTCTCAAAAGTTGAAGTGTTTTGCAACGGGTACTCACGACGGTTCGTCGTAGATGTGACGGTCCGTTCTGCCGTTTCGTTACGAAGTTCAGAGAGTCGATTTTTAGTATCCGATTTCAAAACTCTAAGTGTCATGGAACGACACCTCCTCGACGGGCCGTCGTGACCACGACGGTCCGTCGTTACACCCGCGGGTCCCGCCGCTTTTTCCGTAAATAATTACACGCTCAAAACGACTAAACAGTCGTTACAATAGATACCAATTTACCCATCGCTCGTCCCGAACGATCAAAAGAAGAAAAACAATGGCGAAAAGGAGTACCTGAATCTGTAAACAGATGTGGGTATTTTTCTTGCATATCTGCCTCCTTCTCCCAAGTAGCCTCTTCAACGGGTCGATTCTTCCATTGAACTTTGATGGATGCAATTTCTCTCGACCTCAACTTGCGAACCTCCCTATCTAATATAGCAACAGGCTCCTCCTCATATGACAAGTTCTCATCAAGTAAAACTGAATCCCAACGGATGATGTAGTTTCCATCTCCATGGTATCTTTTCAACATGGATACATGAAATACCGGATGTACTCCGGACAGCCCTGGAGGTAAGGCTAATTCATAAGCCACCTCCCCTACTCGCTTTAGTACCTCAAATGTTCCAATATACCTTGGACATAGCTTACCTCTTTTGCCAAACCGCATCACCCCTTTCATCGGTGAAACCTTCAACAAGACTTGTTCACCCTCCATGAACTCCAAGTCTCTAACCTTTCGATCTGCATATTCTTTTTGTCTACTTTGCGCCGCTAGAAGCTTTTCTTGAATAGACTTCACTTTCTCTATTGACTCCCTCAAGAGATCAGTACCCCAAGGTCTAACCTCGAATGCATCAAACCAACCAATGGGAGATCTACATCTCCTCCCATACAATGCCTCAAATGGGGCCATATCAATGCTCGAGTGATAGCTATTGTTGTAGGAAAACTCTGCCAAAGGTAAGAAGCTATCCCAATGGCCGCCAAACTCTATCACGCATGCGCGAAGCATATCCTCCAACACTTGAATCGTTCGTTCAGACTGACCATCGGTCTGAGGATGGAACGCAGTACTAAGGTCCAACCTAGTACCTAATTCCGCATGCAATGTTTTCCAAAACTTAGAAGTAAACTGCGTACCTCTATCTGATATAATGGAGAGTGGAACCCCATGCAATCGAACGATTTCTGAGATATAGATCTTGGCTAACTTCTCTGCATTGTAAGTCACCTTGACCGGGATAAAATGAGCAGACTTAGTTAACCTATCAACAATCACCCAAATGGAGTCATACTTACCCATTGTCTTTGGAAGACCAACCACAAAGTCCATTGCGATTCTCTCCCACTTCCATTCAGGAATGGGCATTCTCTGAAGTGTTCCTCCGGGCCATTGGTGTTCATATTTCACTTGTTGACAGTTTGGACACTTGGCAATAAAGTCAACAATATCACGCTTCATTCTACTCCACCAAAAGTGTTGCTTTAGGTCACGGTACATCTTGGTCGCACCCGGATGTATAGAATACTTTGAACTATGAGCCTCTGTCAGAATAGTGTTGATCAAATCACCAACTCGGGGTACACATACCCTTCCCTTGATTCTCAAAACACCTTCCTCATCGATTTGTGCTTCCTTAGCCTCTCCTCGTAATACTTTATCTTGAATTCGTCTTAGTTTCTCATCATCAAACTGTTTTCCCTTAATCTTGTCAAGAAAAGAAGATCTTGACTCCACACTAGCCAACAATCCTCCCTTCTCATTCACTTCCAACCTCATCATGTCGTTAGCCAGAGTCTGCACTTCTCTAGCCAATGGGCGTCTAGAAGCTTGCAAGTGAGCTAGACTTCCCATGCTTCCCACCTTTCTACTCAACGCATCCGCCACAACATTCGCCTTCCCCGGATGATACAAGATAGTGATATCGTAGTCCTTTAGTAACTCCATCCATCTCCTCTGTCTTAAGTTCAAATCTTTCTGAGTGAAGACATACTGAAGGCTACGATGATCCGTGTAGACCTCACACTTAACCCCATATAAATAGTGTCTCCATTGCTTTAATGCAAATACTACCGCGGCCAATTCCAAATCATGAGTTGGATAGTTGCGTTCATGCACTTTTAATTGCCTCGAAGCATAAGCAATCACATTCTTCTCTTGCATTAGTACTGCACCCACACCAGAATAGGATGCATCACAATAAACGATGAAGTTCTTACCCTCTACGGGCAAGGTAAGGATAGGTGCGGTAGTCAACAAAGTCTTGAGCTTCTGAAAGCTTTCTTCACATTCGTCCGACCATACAAATGGAACATTCTGCTTAGTCAAGTTCGTCAATTGGGAAGCAATAGAAGAGAACCCCTTGACAAATCGGCGGTAGTAGCTAGCTAACCCAACAAAGCTCCTTATTTCTGACACATTAGTGGGTCTTACCCAATTCTTCACTGTCTCAATCTTAGAAGGATCCACCATCACTCCATCCTTAGAAACCACGTGTCCCAAGAAGGACACTGCATCTAGCCAAAACTCCCACTTAGAGAACTTGGCATAAAGCTTTTTCTCCCTCAATATTTCCAATACCATTCTCAAATGTTCTTCATGTTCCTTCTTGCTCTTTGAGTATACCAATATATCATCAATAAATACGATCACGAAGAGATCCAGATATTGCTTAAAAATCCCGTTCATCAAGCTCATGAACGCAGCAGGGGCATTCGTAAGACCAAAAGACATCACTACAAATTCGTAATGCCCATACCTCGTTCGAAAAGCGGTCTTTGGCACATCCGTTGCTCGTATTTTCAATTGATGATAACCGGATCTCAAATCAATCTTAGAGAAGACACAAGCACCTTGTAACTGATCGAACAAGTCATCAATGCGAGGAAGAGGATACTTGTTCTTTATGGTTACCTTGTTTAGTTGTCTGTAGTCTATGCACATCCGAAAACTTCCATCCTTCTTCTTCACAAACAAAACCGGAGCACCCCAAGGGGATGCACTTGGTCTAATGAAGCCTTTGTTCAACAACTCTTGAAGTTGTGCCTTTAACTCTCTTAACTCCGGAGCCATTCTATAAGGGGTATAGAAATGGGGCGAGTACAGGTTCAAGATCAATGCGAGTCAATATCCCTATCCGGTGGCATACCAGGAAGATCTGCAGGAACACATCCAAAAACTCACGGACTACCGAAACCGACTCAATCGAAGGTACTTGAATAGTGTCATCCTTAAGATGTGCCAAGAAAGCTAAACACCCTTTACTAACCATTTTCTTAGCACGAAGAAAGGATATGATACGCACCGGATTAGAAGTGTAGTCACCCTCCCACACTAACGGATCTGCTTCTGTGCTTGACTAACGCCACGCTTTAGAGTTACAATCCAAGATCGCAAAATTCGGAGAAAGCCAAGTCATACCTAATTACATCAAAGTCACCCATTTCTAAGATAACCAAATCTACATAAGTGTTGCTCCCCACAAAATTCACCAAACAAGACCTATACACTTTTTCAACTACCACAGACTCACCCACCGGAGTAGAAACACGAATAGGCATATCAAGTAATTCACAATGTAGATTTAGACCATTAGCAAATGATGAAGATACATAAGAAAATGTGGATCCAGGATCAAACAATACGGAAGCCATGCAATCACAAATCAAAAGGTTACCTGTGATGACAGCATCAGACGCCTCCGCTTCAGATCTCCCAGGGAAAGCGTAACAATGGGCCCCATTACTCATCTGTCCGTTGCCCCTACCATGTTGCGTAGTAGTGGCTCCAGTTTGCCCATCACCTCTGCCGTTTTGGTAACCACCATTACCTCGACCACCACGTCCTCCAGAATAACGGCCTCTACCATGACCACCTCTACCTCTAGCTATTGGGGGTCTATAACTTTGTTTGGGACAATTCCTCCTAATATGTCCAGTCTCCCCACATCCATAACACTCTCTAGAGTCAAGCATAGGTCTCGCAGAAGTGTTGACCGGTCTGAGGTGGTCCCCAACTACCCCTGTAGTGAAGACTCAATTGGTCGAATCGAGTAGCCTCCTGCACTCGCTGCCTAGTATACGAACTATTAAACTCACCTCCTTTCGAAACCTTTTTGATGTCGAAGTTGTGGTGAAGTCGTCCAGCTTCACTCCTTCCACTTCTATCACAAAGTCTACCACCTCTTGGAAGGATTTTGCATTGCCGCTACCTCAGAAGGCCGAAATCCGCAACTCGATCTCAACCCCTTCACAAACCGTGAATCCGCTCTTGTGGACTGAAACAAAGTTGAGTGGCATATCTGGATAGTGCACGAAACTTAGCCTCATAAGCATTAACCGACATCCAACCTTGCTCTAGGCTCAAGAACTCATCCCGTTTCCTATCCCTCAAAGTCCTTGTGATATACTTCTCCATAAACAGGGTAGAGAAGGATGCCCAAGTCATGGGTGTGGCCTCTGTCGGTTGACACTCGACATGTGATCGCCACCACATTTTGGCGTTCCCTTGAAACTGATAGCTTACGAATTCAACGCCAAACCGTTCTACTATCCCCATCTTGTGTAGTAGCTCGCGACAATCAACCAGAAAATCATAAGCATCTTGATTCGCACTCGCACTTGAAGACTGGAGGTTTCAATTTCAAGAACTTCTTGAAAAGTTCGTGTTGATCGCTTGTCATTACCGGTCCAAAGAGTCGACGGGAAATGTGCCTATCTCCACGAGGCATCCATGCGGAGCCATAGTAGCCGCATGTCGCACCTCAAACCGGAGGTGTTGGTGCAGAAACCCTGGAGGTGCTCGACCGTGATCAGATAACCCGCTAACATAAGCGAGAACCTGATTGATCATCTCTGGGGAAGGTTGGCGTGGCAATTCCTCATTCTGCTCTTGTTCATTCTCCCCATCCTCCCCTTCTCTTACCACTTCCTCGCCGGTGGAGGAGTCACCGCCCTAGCATCGGATGGGCTAGGTGCTCGCCCTCTTCCTCTAGAGGACGCCCTCCCACGACCTCTCCCACGGCCTCTTGCCGTTGTTCTTCCTCGAGCTCTGGCCCGGTGGGTGGCTCAGACGCACGCACAATCTGCCGATCTTTGATGTTGGTGTTATCGTTGCTCTAGTTCTAACCATCTGCGAAAGAGAGTGAAGATGGTCAGATACCAATTCGTATCGCCTAGATACCAATTGGACTCAAGTAATAGCACGAAAGGAGGAATGAAAGAGTGAAATTTTCCTAAAGTCTTATAGCCTCTCAAGGAAAAGTAAAGGCGTCCCCCTACCGTTCCTTAAGACTCTACTAGCCTCGTTCTTGTGTGATGAGACCAACGAACCTAATGCTCTGATACCAAGTTTGTCACGACCCAAAACCGATCGCGACTGGCACCCACATTTACCCTCCTATGTGAGCGAACCAACCAATCTAAACCTTAACATTTCAATGTAATATCATCATAAAGTAATGCGGAAGACTTAAACTCATTAAAAAAATCAATAACTATTATTATCCCCAAAATCTGGAAGTCATCATCACAAGAACATCTACAATCAAATGACTAAACTAAGAATGTCTAAGAACTAAAAATACATATAAGCTAGTCCATGCCGGAGTTCAAGGCATCAAGACTTGAAGAAGAAGATCCAGTCCAAGCTAGACGTATTAGCTCACCCTGAATTTCCGGTGTAGTAAGACTGGCTTGAATCACTGCTGAGTTGAAGATGACGGAACGTTCGCTGTATTCCACAATTAGAAAAGAAGAAAACATAAAAGTAGGGGGTCAGTACAACCACAAGTACTGAGTAAATATCATCGGCCAACTCAAAATAGGAACAAAGTATATATCGTAAATAATGTAAATCAACTACAATACTCAACATGTAGCAAAGAACAAGTATAAATCATCAATAAATATCACCAAGTTCATCCTTGAGGACTCAAGCCTCAATACCATACTCGTTTGGGAATTAAGTTCATTATGTTGAGTATATTCTCATCTTTCAAGATTCATTATCTTTCTTCCTCTTGTGTCGGTACGCGACACTCGATCCCTACATGTGTCGGAACGTGACACTCCGATCCCCTATATGTGTCGGAACGTGACACTCCGATCCCCTATATGTGTCGGAAGGTGACACTCCGATCCCCTATATGTGTCGGAACGTGACACTCCGATCCCCTATATGTGTCGGTACGTGACACTCCGATTCCCTAATTCTACGTGTCGGTTCGTGACACCCGTCCCACTAATACTATGTGTCGGAACGTGACACTCCGATCCACTAATACTATGTGTCGGTACGTGACACTCCGATCCACTAATACTATGTGTCAGAACGTGACACTCCGATCCACTAATCTCATTATATCCGTTCATCAAGCCTTCTCTATACCAAGGCATCATCAATCCCATCGCTTTAATTCATCAAGCCTTCTTTTATACCAAGGCATTATCATTAATAAGTAGATTAAAGTTTCTTTCAAGATTTGGGATTCAAAGGTTTTCATCATGCTTATTTCATCAAAATCACATAATCATATTCATGCGAGCATACAATTAAGCATATAGACAGGTTTACAATACCACCAATACATATCATTCACTATTAAGAGTTTACTAGAAGTAGCATGAAAACCATAACCTAGCTTCACCGAAGAATTGGAATCAACAAGCAATTTCCCAAGCTTTGATATTCTTCTTCCTCGTCCGACTCTCTCTCTCTCTCAATCGATCAATCTATCTCTCTTTCTGTTCTTTTCTTTTTCTTATTCAAACCCTCTTTCTTTTACCCTAATTCTATATAATTAGGAATGAAAGATGGTAATAATGACCCACTAATTCACTTAAGGTTACCTATTTTAACCCCCAAGTAATTAGATTTATTAATATTAACCCTCAAACTTTATAATTAAGGAAAGAATAGTCCAAAACGTCCCTTAAAACCAGGAAAGAAATCCTAAACTGCCTGGGACTGTGCAGCCTGTGACGGTCGTCGTGACTGCGACGGTCCGTCACAGTGGCCGTCGCAACATCCCAGGTTCCAGGTGGCTGTGACGGCCCGTCACCCCTGTGACGGTCCGGCCTGCCCGCCTCCGCCCCGGGCGGTCGAGCTCGTTTCTTGCACCAAATTCTCAAAAGTTGAAGTGTTTTGCAACGGGTACTCACGACGGTTCGTCGTAGATGTGACGGTCCGTTCTGCCGTTTCGTTACGAAGTTCAGAGAGTCGATTTTTAGTATCCGATTTCAAAACTCTAAGTGTCATGGAACAACACTTCCTCGACGGGCCGTCGTGACTACGACGGTCCGTCGTTACACCCGTCGTTCCCGCCAGTTTTTCCAGAAATAATTCTGCTGCTCAAAACGACTAAACAGGTCGTTACATTAAAACATGGAAAGAAATCCGATTTTGACTAGGACTGCGCGACCTGTGACGGGCCGTCGTGAGTGCAACGGTCCGTCACACAGGTCGTCGTGACGGTCGAGGATCAATTTCATCACGGGCACTGTGACGGTCCGTCACACCTGTGACGGTCCGTCCTGCCACTCCGTTACGATGTTCAGAGAGTTGATTTTCTGTACCCAATTTCAGAAATTCTAAGTGTTTCGAAACAAAACCTCTGTGACGGACCGTCGTGCCTGTGACGGTCCGTCGGGGTGTCCGTAGTCTTGGCCAGTTTTTCCAGAAATAAACTCTGCTGCTCAAAACGACTAAACAGGTCGTTACAATTTAATTTTTCCCATTTATCTTCTGGTAAGCAATTATATTTACATATATTCGCTTCTGCTCCTGTATCTATCATAGGTGTATAATATCTGTTGTGATATCCTTCTACTATAATTTTTGCAAGTATAAATATATTCATTAATCATTTTGTCCTTTTTATAATTATTTTCTTATTTTGGCAAGTTATTGTTAATTGTTCATTTTCTATGTTGTATGGTTTAACTTTTTCTAACCATTTTATTCCTAATGTAATATTATGATCTCCTTGGTATATTTTGAATTGTATTACTAAGGGTATTCCTCCTATAATTATTTCTTTTTCTGTTGTTTCTTCATTCGTATTTACTATCTCACTAGGTAGTCCAGAGCATGTATATCCTGTTCTTATAATTTCTTCTTCTAATACTAACTCTCTTGTTATATAATTTTCTTCTTGTCCTGTATTTATTAATATTTTATATTTTCTTTGGTCTATTATTCCTGTTATGAAATAATGGTATAGTGTTATTTCTTCTTTATCTAATAAGCTTTGTGGAATTTCATATTTTCTTTTAGATGTACTCATCCTTGATGAGGTAGCTCTTGTCAATGTATTTGGTACGCTTGAAGTGCTTAATCTTTCTTTTACTATCTCTAAATCTTCTTCTATATCAATTTCTTTATAGCTATAGTCATTATTGTCTATTACAGTAATTATTTTTTCAAAAGGATTTTCTATTTTTATTTTGTTAATTTTATTTTTTGCTGTTATTTTATGCTTCGTTGTTAATATATATAGATTTTTACATCTTGCTGTAAATATTTTGCTTCCTGGTGCCAGTTCTATTCCAGATATTTTCCAATATAGAAGTAATGATCTATCTATATGTCACGACCCAAATCGGGACCGCGACTGGCACCCACATTTACCCTCCTATGTGAGCGAACCAACCCATATAACCTTAACATTTCAATATATAACAACAGAAAGTAATGCGGAAGACTTAAACTCATTAATAAAACAATTCAAAACTATTATTATTATCCCCAAAATCTGGAAGTCATCATCACAAGAACATCTATCTCAAATTACTAAACTAGGAATGTCTAAGAAGCTAAAACAAATACTAGCTAGTCCATGCCGGAAGTTCAAGGCATCAAGACTTGAAGAAGAAGACCCAGTCCAAGCTAGACGCATTAGCTCACCCTGAATTTCCGATGAAGTGAAGACTGGCTAGATCTACTGTTGAGTTGAAGTTGACGGAACGTTTGCTGCATTACACAAATAACAAAGAAGAAAAACATAAAAGTAGGGGGGGTCAGGACAACCACACGCACTGAGCAGATATCATCGGCTAACTCAAAATAGGGAACAGTATATATCAATAATAATGCAAATCAACTACAATACTCAACATGTAGCAATAACAACATGAGTTCATCAATGATTACAACCGAGTTCACACATGAGGACTCAAGCCTCAATACCATACTCATTTGGGAATTAAGTTCATTAGATTGAGTATATTCATTATCTTTCAAGATTCATTATCTTTCTTCCTCTTGTGTCGGTACGTGACACTCCGATCCTCTATTTCTATCCTGGTGCCTAACGTGGCACTCCGATCGTCATATACTATCCTGGTACCGGAACGCGGCACGCGATCCATATTCTATCCTGGTGTCGCAACGTGACACTCCGATTCTCATATTCATTCTATCCTGGTACCGGAGCGTGGCACCCGATCCTCATATTCATTCTATCCTGGTACCAGAACGTGGCACCCGATCCTCATATTCATTCTATCCTGGTACCGGAACGTGGCACCCGATCCTCATATTCATTCTATCCTGGTACCGGAACGTGGCACCCGATCCTCATATTCATTCTATCCTGGTACCGGAACGTGGCACCCGATCCCCTAATTCATCAAGCCTTCTTTTACACTAAGGCGTCATCATTCTCATTATATAATATATCAAGCCTTCTTTCATACTAAGGCATCATCATTCTCATTATATAATATATCAAGCGAATTAGGGTTCTTTCAAGATTTGGGATTCAATAGCTTCATCATGCTTTGTTAATTCATCACAATTTCACATTCATATTCATGCAAGCATACAACTTAAGCACATAGTAGGGTTTACAATAATATCAACACATAATATTCACTATTAAGAGTTCACTACGAATATCGTAAGAGAAACCATAACCTACCTCCACCGAAGAATTGGAATCAACAAGAAATCTCCCAAGCTTTGTTATTCCTCTTCCCTCTTCGATCGATCAATACTCTCTTAATTCGTTTCTCCCTTTTCTCTCTTGTTCTTTCTCTTTGTTTTATTCAAACCCTCTTTCCTTTACCCTAATTATTGTATAATTAAGAATAAAAGAGGACAATAAAACCCCTAATTAACTTAAGGTTACCTCTTTTAACCCCTAAGTAATTAGACTTATTAATATAAACCCTCAATCTTTATAATTAAGGAAAGAATAGTCAAAACGACCCTTAAAACGTGTGGAGAAATCCTAAACTGCCTGGGACTGCGTGACTGTGGATTTGTCGCGGATCGCTGACGGTCCGTCACAATGGCCGCCGCAACATCCCAGGTTCCAGTGGCTGTGACGGCCCGTCACCTGTGGACGGTCCGTCCCGCCTCCGCCTCTGGCGGTCGTGAACTTCGTTTCGTCCCAATTTCTCAAAAGTTGAAGTGTTTTGCAACGGAAACTCACGACCGTCCGTCGTGGATGTGACGGTCCGTTCTGTCATTTCGTTACGAAGTTTAGAGAGTCGATTTTCAGTACCCAAATTAAGAATTCTAAGTGTCATGGGACGGAACACCCACGACGGTCCGTCGAGCTGCGACGGTCCGTCGTTGGCTCCGTGGTTTCAGCCGCTTTTTCCCGAATTTGTTCTCAGAACTCTAAAGCGACTAAACAGGTCGTTACAATAGATACCAATTTACCCATCGCTCGTCCCGAACGATCAAAAGAAGAAAAACAATGGCGAAAAGGAGTACCTGAACTGCGTGAATGATGTGGGTATTTCTCTTGCATATCCGCCTCCTTCTCCCAAGTAGCCTCTTCAACCGGTCGATTCTTCCATTGAACTTTGATGGATGCAATTTCTCTCGACCTCAACTTGCGAACCTCTCTATCTAATATAGCAACCGGTTCCTCTTCATAAGTCAAGTTCTCATCCAACAAAACTGAATCCCAACGGATGATGTAGTTTCCATCTCCATGGTATCTTTTCAACATGGACACATGGAATACCGGATGTACTCGGACAGCCCCGGGGCAAGGCTAACTCATAAGCCACCTCCCCTATTCGCTTAAGCACTTCAAATGGTCCAATATACCTTGGACTTAACTTACCTCTTTTGCCAAACCGCATCACCCCTTTCATAGGTGAAACCTTCAACAAGACTTGTTCACCCTCCATGAACTCCAAGTCTCTAACCTTTCGGTCTGCATACTCCTTTTGTCTACTTTGCGCCGCTAGAAGCTTTTCTTGAATAGACTTCACTTTCTATCGATTCCCTCAAAAGATCAGTACCCCAAGGTCTAACCTCGAATGCATCAAACCAACCAATGGGAGATCTACATCTCCTCCCATACAATGCTTCAAATGGAGCCATGTCAATGCTTGAGTGATAGCTATTATTGTATGAAAACTCCGCTAAGGGTAAGAAGCTATCCCAATGGCCACCAAACTCTATCACACATGCACGAAGCATATCCTCCAAGACTTGAATCGTTCGCTCAGGCTGACCATCGGTCTGAGGATGGAACGCAGGACTAAGGTCCAACCTAGTACCCAATTCCGCATGTAATGGTTTCCAAAACTTAGAAGTAAATCACAGACCTCTATCCGATATGATGGAGAGTGGAACTCCATGCAATCGAACAATCTCTGAGATATAGATCTTGGCTAACTTCTCTGCGTTGTAAGTTACCTTGACCGGAATAAAATGAGCAGACTTAGTTAACCTATCGACAACTACCCAAATGGAGTCATACTTACCCAATGTCTTTGGAAGACCAACCACAAAGTCCATTGCAATTCTCTCCCACTTCTATTCAGGAATGGGCATTCTCTGAAGTGTTCCTCCGGGCCTTTGGTGTTCATACTTCACTTGTTGACAGTTTGGACACTTGGCAATGAAGTCAACAATATCACGCTTCATTCTACTCCACCAAAAGTGTTGCTTTAGGTCACGGTACATCTTGGTCGCGCCCGGATGTATAGAATACCGTGAACTATGAGCCTCTGTTAGAATAGTGTTGATCAAATCATCGACGCGGGGTACACATACCCTTCCTTTGATTCTCAAAACACCTTCCTCATCGATTTGTGCTTCCTTAGCCTCTCCTCGCAATACTTTATCTTGGATTCGCCTTAGTTTCTCATCATCAAACTGCTTTCCCTTAATCTTGTCGAGAAAAGAAGATCTCGACTCCACACTAGCCAACAATCCTCCCTTCTCATTTATTTCTAACCTCATCAAGTCGTTAGCCAGAGTCTGAACCTCTCTAGCCAATGGGCGTCTAGAAGCTTGCAAATGGGCTAAACTTCCCATGCTTCCCGCCTTTCTACTCAAAGCATCTGCCACCACATTCGCCTTCCCTGGATGATACAAAATAGTGATGTCGTAGTCCTTTAGTAGTTCCATCCATCTCCTCTGTCTCAAGTTCAAATCTTTACGAGTAAAGACATCTTTGAAGGCTACGATGATCCGTATAGACCTCACACTTAACTCCATACAAATAGTGTCTCCATTGCTTTAGTGCAAATACTACCGCGGCCAACTCCAAGTCATGGGTCGGATAGTTACGTTCATGCACTTTTAATTGCCTTGAAGCATAAGCAATCACATTCTTCTCTTGCATTAGCACTGCACCCAACCCAGAATAGGATGCATCACAATAAACAATGAAGTTTTTACCTTCTACTGGCAAGGTAAGAATTGGTGCGGTAGTCAACAAAGTCTTAAGCTTCTGAAAGCTTTCCTCACATTCATCTGACCATACAAATGGAACATTTTGCTTAGTCAAGTTCGTCAGTTGGGAAGCAATAGAAGAGAATCCCTTGACGAATCGGCGGTAGTAACTAGCTAACCCCACAAAACTTCTTATTTCTGACACATTAGTGGGTCTCACCCAATTCTTCACTGTCTCAATCTTAGATGGATCTACCATCACTCCATCCTTAGAAACTACGTGCCCCAAGAAGGACACTGCATCTAGCCAAAACTCACACTTAGAGAATTTGGCATAGAGCTTTTTCTCCCTCAACGTTTCCAATACCATTCTCAAATGCTCTTCATGTTCCTTCTTGCTCTTCGAGTATACCAATATATCATCAATAAATACGATCACGAAAAGGTCCAAATATGGCTTAAAAATCCCGTTCATCAAGCTCATGAACGCAGCAGGGGCATTCGTAAGACCAAAAGACATCACTACAAATTCGTAATGCCCATACCTCGTTCGAAAAGCGGTCTTTGGCACATCCGTTGCTCGTATTTTCAATTGATGATAACCGGATCTCAAATCAATCTTAGAGAAGACACAAGCACCTTGTAACTGATCGAACAAGTCATCAATGCGAGGAAGAGGATACTTGTTCTTTATGGTTACCTTGTTTAGTTGTCTGTAGTCTATGCACATCCGAAAACTCCCATCCTTCTTCTTCACAAACAAAACCGGAGCACCCCAAGGAGATGCACTTGGTCTAATGAAGCCCTTGCTCAACAACTCTTGAAGTTGAGCCTTTAACTCTCTTAATTAGTGGGAGCCATTCTATACGTTGGTATAGAAATGGGGCGTGTGCCCGGTTCAAGATCGATACAAAAGTCAATATCCCTATCTGGTGGCATACCAGGAAGATCTGCGGGGAACACATCCAAAAACTCACGGACTACCGAAACCGACTCAATTGAGGGTACTTGGATAGTGTCATCCTTAAGATGTGCCAAGAAAGCTAAACACCCTTTACTAACCATTTTCTTAGCACGAAGAAAGGATATGATACGCACCGGATTAGAAGTGTAGTCGCCCTCCCACACTAACGAATCTGGCCCAGGCTTGGCTAACGTCACCGTTTTAGCATTACAATCCAAAATTGCAAAATTCGGAGAAAGCCAAGTCATACCCAGAATTACATCAAAATCACCCATTTCTAAGATAACCAAATCTACGTAAGTGTTGCTCCCCACAAAATTCACCAAACAAGACCTATACACTTTTTCAACTACCACAGACTCACCCACCGGAGTAGAAACACGAATAGGCATATCAAGTAATTCACAATGTAGATTTAGACCATTAGCAAATGATGAAGATACATATGAAAACGTGGAGCCAGTGGTCAAATAATATAGATGCCATGCAATCACAAACCAAAAGATTACCCGTGATAACAAAGATCGACGCCTCGCTCGGATCTCCCAGGAAAGCGTAACAATGGGGCCTATCGTTTGTCTGTCCATTGCCCCTACCATGTTGCGTAGTAGTGGCTCCGTTTTGCCCTTCACCTCTGCCGTTTTGGTGACCACCATTACCTCGGCCACCACGCCCTCCAGAATAACGACCTCTACCATTACCACCCCTACCTCTAGCCAGTGGGGTTCTGTAACTCTGGTTTGGACAATACCTCTTAATGTGTCCAATCTCTCCACACCCATAACATTCTCTGGGTTCACGCATCGGTCTCTCGGAGTAGTGTTGACTGCTCGAGGTGGACTCCCCAACTATCTGTAGTGAAGGCTGTATTGGTCGATTGGAGTGACCTCCGGAGTTCTGTCCTCTACAATAAGCACCATTAAACTCACCCCCCCTTCCAAACCTCTTCGATGTAGACGTGGTGGTGAAGTCATCCGGTTTCACTCCTTCCACCTCTATCACAAAGTCTACCACCTCTTGGAAGGATGTTGCCGCTGCCGCTACTTGTAAGGCCGAAATCCGCAACTCTGATCTCAACCCCTTTACAAAACGGCGGATCCGTTCTTGTGGACTGAAACAGAGTTGAGTGGCATACCTTGATAAAGCACGAAACTTAGCCTCATATGCGTTAACCGTCATCCTACCTTGCTCGAGACTCAAGAACTCATCCCTCTTCCTATCCCTCAAGGTCCGGGGGATATACTTTTCCATGAACAAACTCGAGAATGATTCCCAAGTCATAGGTGGTGCCTCTGTTGGTTGACACTCAACATGTGAACGCCACCACATTTTGGCGTTCCCTTGAAACTGATAGCTCACGAACTCAACGCCAAACCGTTCTACTATCCCCATCTTGTGTAGTAGCTCATGACAATCAACCAGAAAATCATAAGCATCTTCAGATTCTGCACCCTTGAAGACTGGAGGTTTCAATTTCAAGAACTTACTAAAAAGTTCGTGCTGATCGTTTGTCATTATCGGTCCGATGGTCGACGTGGAAATGTGCCTATCTCCACGAGGCATCCATGCGGGAGCCATAGTAGCCGCATGTCGTATCTCTCAAACCGGAGGTGTTGGTGCGTAAAACCCTGGAGGTGCTCGACCGTGATCGAGATAACCCGCTAAGATAAGCGAGAACACGATTGATCATATCCGGGGTAGGTTGAGGGGGCTTTTCCTCATTCTGCACTTGCCCACTCACCCCATCCTCCCCTTCTCTTATCACCTCTTCAGTCGGTGGAGGAGTCACCGCCCTAGTATCAGATGGGCTAGGTGCTCGTCCTCTTCCTCTAGAGGACGTCCTCCCACGACCTCTCCCACGGCCTCTTGCCGTTGTTCTTCCTCGAGCTACAGCCCCAGTGGCTGGCTCAGACGCACCCTGTCCTGCCTGTGCTGGGGTTGGTGTCGTCGTTGCTCTAGTTCTAACCATCTGCGAAAGAGAGTGAAGATGGTCGATACCACCAGATCGCCTAGATACCAATTGGACTCAAGTAGTAGCACGAAAGAAAGAATGAAAGAGTGAAATTTTCCTAAAGTCTTATAGCCTCTCAAGGAAAAGTAAAGGCGTCCCCCTACCGTTCCTTAAGACTCTACTAGACCTGTTCTTGTGTGATGAGACCAACGAACCTAATGCTCTGATACCAAGTTTGTCACGACCCAAATCGGGACCGCGACTGGCACCCACATTTACCCTCCTATTTGAGCGAACCAACCCATATAACCTTAACATTTCAATATATAACAACAGAAAGTAATGCGGAAGACTTAAACTCATTAATAAAACAATTCAAAACTATTATTATTATCCCCAAAATCTGGAAGTCATCATCACAAGAACATCTATCTCAAATTACTAAACTAGGAATGTCTAAGAAGCTAAAACAAATACTAGCTAGTCCATGCCGGAAGTTCAAGGCATCAAGACTTGAAGAAGAAGACCCAGTCCAAGCTAGACGCATTAGCTCACCCTGAATTTCCGATGAAGTGAAGACTGGCTAGATCTACTGTTGAGTTGAAGTTGACGGAACGTTTGCTGCATTACACAAATAACAAAGAAGAAAAACATAAAAGTAGGGGGGTCAGTACAACCACACGTACTGAGTAGATATCATCGGCTAACTCAAAATAGGGAACAGTATATATCAATAATAATGCAAATCAACTACAATACTCAACATGTAGCAATAACAACATGAGTTCATCAATGATTACAACCGAGTTCACACATGAGGACTCAAGCCTCAATACCATACTCATTTGGGAATTAAGTTCATTAGATTGAGTATATTCATTATCTTTCAAGATTCATTATCTTTCTTCCTCTTGTGTCGGTACGTGACACTCCGATCCTCTATTTCTATCCTGGTGCCGGAACGTGGCACTCCGATCCTCATATACTATCCTGGTACCGGAACGTGGCACCCGATCCATATTCTATCCTGGTGTCGGAACGTGACACTCCGATCCTCATATTCATTCTATCCTGGTACCGGAACGTGGCACCCGATCCTCATATTCATTCTATCCTGGTACCGTAACGTGGCACCCGATCCTCATATTCATTCTATCCTGGTACCGGAACGTGGCACCCGATCCTCATATTCATTCTATCCTGGTACCGGAACGTGGCACCCGATCCTCATATTCATTCTATCCTGGTACCGGAACGTGGCACCCGATCCCCTAATTCATCAAGCCTTCTTTTACACTAAGGCGTCATCATTCTCATTATATAATATATCAAGCCTTCTTTCATACTAAGGCATCATCATTCTCATTATATAATATATCAAGCGAATTAGGGTTCTTTCAAGATTTGGGATTCAATAGCTTCATCATGCTTTGTTAATTCATCACAATTTCACATTCATATTCATGCAAGCATACAACTTAAGCACATAGTAGGGTTTACAATAATATCAACACATAATATTCACTATTAAGAGTTCACTACGAATATCGTAAGAGAAACCATAACCTACCTCCACCGAAGAATTGGAATCAACAAGAAATCTCCCAAGCTTTGTTATTCCTCTTCCCTCTTCGATCGATCAATACTCTCTCTTAATTCGTTTCTCCCTTTTCTCTCTTGTTCTTTCTCTTTGTTTTATTCAAACCCTCTTTCCTTTACCCTAATTATTGTATAATTAAGAATAAAAGAGGACAATAAAACCCCCTAATTAACTTAAGGTTACCTCTTTTAACCCCTAAGTAATTAGACTTATTAATATAAACCCTCAATCTTTATAATTAAGGAAAGAATAGTCAAAAACGACCCTTAAAACGTGTGGAGAAATCCTATTTTGCCTGGGACTGCGTGACCTGTGACGGTCGTCGTGACTGCGACGGTCCGTCACAGTGGCCGTCGCAACATCCCAGGTTCCAGGTGGCTGTGAGGGCCCGTCACCCCCGTGACGGTCCGTCCCGCCTCCGCCTCTGGCGGTCGTGAACTTCGTTTCGTCCCAATTTCTCAAAAGTTGAAGTGTTTTGCAACGGAAACTCACGACCGTCCGTCGTGGATGTGACGGTCCGTTCTGTCATTTCGTTACGAAGTTCAGAGAGTCGATTTTCAGTACCCAAATTAAGAATTCTAAGTGTCATGGGACGGAACACCCACGACGGTCCGTCGAGCCTGCGACGGTCCGTCGTTGGCTCCGTGGTTTCAGCCAGTTTTTCCCGAATTTGTTCTGCAACTCTAAAACGACTAAACAGGTCGTTACACTATATTTTTATCTGTTAATGATACTGTATAATTAGCACTTATTGTAAACTTAAATTTTTGATATATCAAGTTTCCTTTTACTGCACTAATTACGCTTTTTTCTATAGGGTGTACAATTCTATCATCTGCTAAGTATATTTCTATAGGTGTATCTATTCCTTCTCTAAAGCAGGCTTTTATTAATATTTCTGTTCCTCCTAAATGTACATATTTTATTGGTGTTTTAGCTTTTATATCTTGTATTTCTTTGTTTATCATTCTTTTATTTATTATAGGTATATATGCTTTTCCTCTTGTGTATTTACAATCTATGATATGCTCTTTTTGACTAACTACATAATATTCTTCTTTTTGTCTTTTAAACAAATTTCTTAAAATAGGTATTTCTAGTACTTTTTCAACACTTAAATCTAATTCTTTTCCTTTTATTTGTTCAAATATCGTATTATCAAATATAATTTTCTGCTACGATGATTCTTCATCTTGATATTCTTTCTTAGATATTATTTTTATTTCTTTTTCAGTCATTATATTTCTTTATCTGTTTGGTTATTATCTATGTTAATATTTTCTTCTTCATTCTCGCTTTCTATATCCGATACTTCATATATACTATCATTTTCACTTAATTCATAATCTATGTACTCTATTTGCATATATTTTTCATTGTCTATAATTAATTCTCGCTATTTGTTTTATTTTTTGGATTTTTGGGTAATTTACAATCTTTAGCTATGTGTCCTATCTTTCCACAATTATAACAAGTACATTGAGATATTTTTCTTTTTGGTCTGTATGGTCTTTTTATTTTATGGTTTTTTACATAATATCTTCGTCTTGGTTGTTTATATTTATATATAGTTTTATTTTTTCTGTAATTTTTATATCTTTTAGATTTTTGTCTTTTAGTTGTGCATCCAAATTGTGGTGCCATTTTATTTTTACAACATGATAAATTTTTATTTAATACTTTTTCCATTTTTAATCTTTCTTTTTGGTTTTCACATAGTTGTATGAACCATTGATTTAAAAATTTTATTCTAGATCCTAAAGTATCTACCATTCCTTCATTATTCCAATCCTTTATTACGTTTGTACTAAATGGTTCTGGTAATTTTGTATAATATTGTTTTCTTATTTCTTTTGCTTCGTCTAAATTGTATTTAGCTTTGTAATAATATTCTTTAAATGCGCAAGTATATTCTTCTAAGTAACACATTTTACATATAGCTAATTTTTTCATAAGTTGTCTATTTATTATTTTTTCTCTATTTTGTTCTCTTATATCTGTAGTCATACCTCCAAATTCATTTCTTATTGCTGATTCATATTTATCTAGTATATCCATATTTGTTCTCGATGCGGATCCATCCATTTTCTTATCATTCCTAAGTACTTCTAAACTTTCCGAGGGTAGATTTTCTATCCATAATTTTGTTGTTCCTACGAATGTTCTTTCTATGTATCTTGGTGTTTTCGCTGTTTCTATTTTGTTATCTATTAACTGTTTAGACATATTTCCTATCCATAATAATATTGCTTTATTTATATCTGCGGCACAATCTAAATCTAAGAAATTGTATTGTTCATTTGCTGGTTTAGGTGTCCAATTTTTATTTAATCTACTGTTCCATATTGCATTATTCCTATCTGATTGTTGATAGCTTTCTGTATAATAAGTTGGTGGTGTCCTCCTAGGACTATTTCTGGGACTATTATCTGGGGTTTTAACTCTTGACGTACTAGGTCTATTCATATCTCCTGTGTTTATTTCTAATTTTTTCGGTTTATTTATCTGTTCTAGAATTTCTGTATATGTTTCACTTATATCGCTTATTTCTGATTGTTGGTCATTTTCATTTCCATCTATTTCATTTACTTCAATATCTTCATTTAGATCTTCATTTAGTTTTTGTTCCATTTTTTTTATTTCATTTGTTAATTCTAGCTCTTTATCTTTTTCTTTTTGTTTTTGTTTATTTTCATATAATAATTTTAACCTAGCTAATTCCTTTTCTAATTCACTTATTCTTGTATTTTTTATTTCTTCTAAATTTTGTACTTCTTGTTTTGCTTGCGTTTTTATTTTTTCAATTTCTCTTGATTTATCTATTTCTTCATTTTCTTTTGTTATTCTTACCATAGCTGTTAAACTATCTTATAATTTTGCTGTTTCTTTGTCACGACCCAAATCGGGGCCGCGACTGGCACCCACATCTACCCTCCTATGTGAGCGAACCAACCAATTTAACCCTTATCATTTCATATATAACAACAGAAAATAATGCGGAAGACTTAACTCATTAATAAAACAATTCAAAACTATTATTAATATCCCCAAAATCTGGAAGTCATCATCACAAGAACATCTATCTCAAATTGCTAAACTAAAACTGTCTAAGAAGCTAAAACAAGTACTAGCTAGTCCATGCCGGAAGTTCAAGGCATCAAGACTTGAAGAAGAAGACCCAGTCCAAGCTAGACGCATTAGCTCACCCTGAATTTCCGAAGGTAGTGAAGGCGGCTAGATCTCTTTGTTGAGTTGAAGTTGACGGAACGCTTCTTGCATTTCACAAATAACAAAGGAGAAAACATAAAAGTAGGGGGTCAGTACAACCACAAGTACTGAGTAGATATCATCGGCCAACTCAAAATAGGGAACAATATATATCAATAATGATGTAAATCAACTACAATACTCAACATGTAGCAATAACAACATAAATTCATCAATAACTATAACCGAGTTCACACCTGAGGACTCAAGCCTCAATACCATACTCATTTGGGAATTAAGTTCATTAGATTGAGTATATTCATTATCTTTCAAGATTCATTATCTTTCTTCCTCTTGTGTCGGTACGTGACACTCCGCTCCTCTATTTCTATCCTGGTGTCGGAACGTGGCACTCCGATCCTCATATACTATCCTGGTACCGGAACGTGGCACCCGATCCATATTCTATCCTGGTGTCGGAACGTGACACTCCGATCCTCATATTCATTCTATCCTGGTACCTAACGTGGCACCCGATCCTCATATTCATTCTATCCTGGTACCGAACGTGGCACCCGATCCTCATATTCATTCTATCCTGGTACGGAACGTGGCACCCGATCCTCATATTCATTCTATCCTGGTACCAGAACGTGGCACCCGATCCTCATATTCATTCTATCCTGGTACCGCAACGTGGCACCCGATCCTCATATTCATTCTATCCTGGTACCGGAACGTGGCACCCGATCCCCTAATTCATCAAGCCTTCTTTCATACTAAGGCATCATCATTAACAAGTGAATTAGGGTTTTTATCAAGATTTGGGATTCAATAGTTTCATCATGCTTATTTATTCACAATTTCATAATCATATTCATGCAAGCATACAATTTAAGCACATAGAGGGGTTTACAATACTATCAACACATATCATTCACTATTAAGAGTTTACTACGAATATCGTAAAAGAAACCATAACCTACCTCCACCGAAGAATTGGATCAACAAGCTATCTCCTCAAATCCTTGCTATCCTCTTCGCTTTTCTCTCTCTACTCGTTCTCTTTCTCTTTCTGTCTCTCTTTGTTCTTTCTTATTTTCTTTATTCAAACCCTCTTTCTTTTACCCTAATTCATATATAATTAAGAATAAAAGATGGTAATAATGACCCACTAATTAACTTAAGGTTACCTATTTTAACCCCCACGTAATTAGATTTATTAATATAAACCTCAATCTTTATAATTAAGGAAAGAATAGTCCAAAACGTCCCTTAAAACGAGGAAAGAAATCCTAAACTGCCTGGGACTGCGCAACCTGTGACGGGCCGTCGTGGGTGCGACGGTCCGTCACACAGGCCGTCGTGTCTCCCCAGTTTTTAGGTGAGCTGTGACGGCCCGTCACCCCTGTGACGGTCCGTCCTGCCCTCCGTCCTGACGGTCAGAGACTCGTTTCTTGTACCAAATTCTCAAAAGTTGAAGTGTTTTGCAACGGAAACTCACGACCGTCCGTCGTGGATGTGACGGTCCGTTCTGCCATTTCGTTACGAAGTTCAGAGAGTCGATTTTCGGTACATAATTTCAGGATTCTAAGTGTCGTGGGACGACACCTCCTCGACGGGCCGTCGTGACCACGACGGTCCGTCGGGACACACGTCGTCTCAGCCAGTTTTCCCCGTATTTATTCTGCTGCTCTAAAACGACTAAACAGGTCGTTACATTCTTTTTCTAGCATTAAGTATAAGTTATTTCCTATTTTCTTGTATCTTCTTCCTAAATTTGAAAATACTATTTTTATTATCATTCCATCTTGGTTTTCATATGTTTTTTCGTCTACTGCAAACTCTTCTTTGTTCATTATGATCTATGTATTATATTATGTTGTAATTCATATTCAAGAAAATCTAATTCTAGTTTTAACATGGATATATCTTTTCTTTGTTCATATTGTTTCTTCAAATAGCAAACATATTTGTATTCTGTTTTTGAAATTATATTTATCAAATGATCTTTTTTATCATTATCTGTTTTGACTAGTTGTGATAATTGATATTCTATATATAAGGATTTTAATTTTTTTCATATTTTTCTTACTTTTTTGTCTATTTTAGTTTTTGTTATTTTAGTCTTTTTATTTTTATTTATCATATCCTCCTATATAATATTTTAAAAAGCTTGCTTAATTTTTGGATATTTAATCTTTTTTAACCTGTAATTTTTACCATATCGCCTTAGCCAATGTTCAGTCATATTTAGTCTCCAATATCTAAATCATCATATAAATCATATATGTCAAAGTGAAGTTCATCTTCTATACTTTGTATAGTTAACTCAGTCCAACCTTGGGTTGTTATTTCTATTATTTCATATGTTAATAATTTGTTATAAATTTCTCTTTTTATATCAGTATTAAGATTTTTTAATATATAGAATAATAATATCTTATAATCAACATTATCATCTAATAGGTATGTTTCCATTTTTATTATTTTCATTTTTCACTAAAATTTTATTCCTTCCAACCTCTTAATAAATTATACTTGCTTATTATGTAAAAATAATGATTTAATAATCATCTCGTCTGGTCACTACTTAATGACTTTCTTCTTTGGTTAGTTACCCTAACAAATACCTCAACTTTGTTTACTCCCCTAAACGGCCTTCTCTGCCTACCGGTTTCAACCTTAGGATGGCATAGTCTGGGCATACTTATTCAAAGAATATTTCTGTAGCAAACTTTCTAAAGATGGTTATTATAACATTATTCAAACATGATAAACAATTATAATTAACAAGAGATTTTCAGGATTAAATTAATTTAGCTACTCATGAATATAAAATGGTATACCTGTTTTTGTAGATCTTCGGACATAGTTGATTTGTTTTCCATACTTATTTAATTATATAGCTCTGATACCAATGTGGGGGGTGGAAGCAGATTTATGAATTGAGAGTAGAGAGTAGATGAGAACTTGTTGGAAGAAGGATTGATGATTTTATTTATGAGGGGAAACCCTCTATTTATACACAAAATTCTGAGACTTTTGGCCAAAGATGGCCGACACATACTTTACACTTGGCCTTTTTATATTCGGCCGACACAAGAAAACAAAATACTTACTATTACTACTTTACATAATGGCCTCTTCTTTATTTATGGCCGACATACATACTATTTTCTTTATGACTTTTACAATTGACTTTACAGCCGACACAACACGACAAAAATAAAAATTATTACTTTTTACATATGGCTGATATTCAGCCGACACAAACTCCAAATACCTTTTTTTTTTTTTTTTTTTTTTTATTCGATTTGAACGTCTGGTATGACATTATCTTCTCCTTGACATTTTGAACAGATATGGTCGGGGTATTTTTGTCCAATAATTTTGCAATATCTCGTCAATAATTCTTCCAAATAAACTCTTTCCTTAATGCTCTTGTTGTTGGTTTTTGCTCTGGCTTGAGTAGACTAAGTATCCATTGGCGTATCTCTTCCATATCTTGTTCTCTGATTTCTTTAGAATTTGAATATATCATAACTTGTTCTCGTACATAATAGCTCCATACTGAATTTCCGTTTAAATAATTGTTAGTTAGTTCATTTAGGATAGTTGCTATCCCTATAACTCTTTTGTTGGCGTAGAATTCTGGTATCTCAACCTTTTGTATTTCTTGTTGTATTCCGATATCTTCTGGAATTATCATATCTCTGGTCAAACCAATTTTTATGACTTGTATAATTGGTTTTATCTCATCAAATAATATCTCTGCTGGTGCTGAATAAAACTTTATATAAAACAATGTTCCTTTAGTAATTCTTTTATAGTTCATAAAGGCTTTGTATAGCTCTGGTATGGTAGATATTTCATCTCCTGTTTGGGTATAAACTGTACTAAGTAATCCATAACTATAACACGTTTTTACTAGATTTGCATTGGTACCTGGTTGTGCTATTAACTTATTATATCCTTGTAGCTTTTGGGTTATAAAATCAGTATTAGGGTCTTTGGTAGTTGGAGATCTAGGTGTTGAGTTTAAATAATTTTGGATTTTATAAAGGTTTTCAATATACGAGCGGGTTATGTGGTTGTAGGCTTTTTTATCTTGGTTCAAACTTTCTGAGTAAGTATGTATTTGTGGTGGTATAAATAATGAGTCTTTTTGGTTCTTTGGAATAAATGGTTTATCGAAGATTTTGTTCATATTTAAATTTGTATATCTTATTCCACTGGCTCCTTTTGTTGTAGATGTGCTTGTTGTAGCTGCATTTAAACAAACATTGTCATGGGTTTTATGGAGTTTCCCAACGTCTCCTTCTAGTTCTGGCTTTTTACCGTCCGCCGAACGACGTAGCTCTGTATGTTGGCGTAGCTCCGCATATTTATAGTCATGCTGCTGACTTATTGTTTGTAGCTCTTTATCCATACTTCCTACTTTCGCAGAAAGTGTAGTAATAGCTTTAAGTACCTCTTCCATTGTATCTGATTCAGTTTGAGTTCCTTTTTCTTGATAGGTAGTCTGCAACAAGGTTCTTGTCAGTCTTAATTATTTCAATTGTAAATGTAAAATTTAATATATTCAACACTAATCTCCTTATTTCTTTAGTTGTAACTGAATCATCTAATTTTTTTGTTATCCACCATTTTACTTGTGTGTTATCTGTTCTTACAATAAATTTGTTGTAAACAATATATGGTTCAAATGCTAATAAACATTTATATAATGCGAATAATTCTTTTCTATTTATTTCCCATTTTATTTGTGTAGCTGTATAAGATCTGAATAATATCTGCAATGGTGTTCTATTTTTTCTTTTTCATATTTGTATTTTAAAACTCCTCCATAACTATGATCACTTGAATCTGTTTCGACAATATAAGTAAATGTTTTATTTTCATCAGGAAAATATAGTTTTGGTAATTTTTTACATAAATTCTTAATATTTCTTATATGTTTTTTATCTTTTTCGTCAAAATGATATTCTACGTCTTTTTTAAGTTTTTTATGTAATGGTTTTAGATGTTCTGCTAATTTTGGTATATATTCCCTTACCTGATTTACTAATCCTAGAAAGGATTGTAATTTCTTTTTTGTATCTATATTTTCATCAATAGTAATTAATTTTTGTACTATATGTGTTTGCATTTTTATTCCATTCTTATCTATTTGTATTCCTAGAAATTCTATCTGTGATTTCATAATTTCTGCTTTCCTTTTGCTTAAGCTTATTCCTGCATTTTTTACTATATGTATAAATTTTTCTAATAATTTTATATGTTCGTCTTGTGTTCTAGAATATAACAATATGTCATCTATATATACAATACAGTTTTCTAGCTGGTTAAAACAGTTGTCCATAAAATGTTGGAATCTACCTGGTGCATTTTTATATCCGAAAGGTAAAACATTCCATTCATAGAAACCTTGCGGTACTGTGAATGCTGTTAATTGTTTAGATTCTTCTTCTAGTTTTAGGTGGTAAAATCCTGATTTACAGTCAAATTTGCTAAAATAATTATATCCTTGTATTTGTCTTATTTTTAGTATTTTGTTTGGTATTGGATAATTGTATGTTTTAGTTTTAGCATTTAGATTACGATAATCTATGACCATTCTGCTTTTACCTCTTTTTTGTTCACTATGTTTTATAACTATAAATGCTGGACTTGTATGTTTACTATTGCTTTTTTGTATGTAATTATTTGCTAATAATTCATCTATATGTATTTTAAATTCTTTTAAATCATCAAAGTTATATTTTAATGGTTTCTGTGTTATTATGATGTTTTCATCTATTAATTCAATTTTTACTTTTGTCTTATGTTTTTCCCATCCTCGTAATGGATCTTCACTATATAATTGTTCTAGTTGTTCATTGATTAATTTGACTTTGTCTATAGCAAATATAATAATTTCTAATCGTGTTATTTGTTTATTATTTATATTTTCCATCTCTTGGTTTATCATTTCACTTCCTTTTATCCATTCCATAGGTTTTCGTTGTTTATTATTTACTCTTTTTGCTCCTATCTTGTTTCCGCATGGTGTAGTAAACCACCAATGTGTTTTTGTTATTATGTGTGGATAAAATCTATCTATAAATGGCATTCCTAATAACATATCTTTTGTAGTAAATTCAAAATTATACATTTCTTCTATTGTTAGTATTTTATCCCATATTTGTATTTTTATATTTTTTGCTTTGTATTTAATCATACTTCCTTCATTGTTAAATCCCGTTACTACCATAGGTGTTTTTAATTTTTCCCATTTATCTTACAGTAAGCAATTATATTTACATATATTCGCTTCGCTCTGTATCTATCATAGGTGTATAATATCTGTTGTGATATCCTTCTACTATAATTTTTGCAAGTATAAATATTTTCATTAATCATTTTGTCCTTTTTATAATTATTTTCTTATTTTGGCAAGTTATTGTTAATTGTTCATTTTCTATGTTGTATGGTTTAACTTTTTCTAACCATTTTATTCCTAATGTAATATTATGATCTCCTTGGTATATTTTGAATTGTATTACTAAGGGTATTCCTCCTATAATTATTTCTTTTTCTCGTTGTTTCTTCATTCGTATTTACTATCTCACTAGGTAGTCCAGGCATGTATATCCTGTTCTTAAAATTTCTTCTTCTAATACTAACTCTCTTGTTATATAATTTTCTTCTTGTCCTGTATTTATTAATATTTTATATTTTCTTTGGTCTATTATTCCTGTTATGAAATAATGGTATAGTGTTATTTCTTCTTTATCTAATAAGCTTTGTGGAATTTCATATTTTCTTTTAGATGTACTCATCCTTGATGAGGTAGCTCTTATTTTTTTTATTTTTTTTTATTATTCGATTTGAACGTCTGGTATGACATTATCTTCTCCTTGACATTTTGAACATATATGGTCGGGGTATTTTTGTCCAATAATTTTGCAATATCTCGTCAATAATTCTTCTGAAATAAACTCTTTCCTTAATGCTCTTGTTGTTGGTTTTTGCTCTGGCTTGAGTAGACTAAGTATCCATTGGCGTATCTCTTCCATATCTTGTTCTCTGATTTCTTTAGAATTTGAATATATCATAACTTGTTCTCGTACATAATAGCTCCATACTGAATTTCCGTTTAAATAATTGTTGGTTAGTTCATTTAGGATAGTTGCTATCCCTATAACTCTTTTGTTGGCGTAGAATTCTGGTATCTCAACCTTTTGTATTTCTTGTTGTATTCCGATATCTTCTGGAATTATCATATCTCTGGTCAAACCAATTTTTATGACTTGTATAATTGGTTTTATCTCATCAAATAATATCTCTGCTGGTGCTGAATAAAACTTTATATAAAACAATGTTCCTTTGGTAATTCTTTTATAGTTCATAAAGGCTTTGTATAGCTATGGTATGGTAGATATTTCATCTCCTGTTTGGGTATAAACTGTACTAAGTAATCCATAACTATAACACGTTTTTACTAGATTTGCATTGGTACCTGGTTGTGCTATTAACTTATTATATCCTTGTAGCTTTTGGGTTATAAAATCAGTATTAGGGTCTTTGGTAGTTGGAGATCTAGGTGTTGAGTTTAAATAATTTTGGATTTTATAAAGGTTTTCAATATATGAGCGGGTTATGTGGTTGTAGGCTTTTTTATCTTGGTTCAAACTTTCTGAGTAAGTATGTATTTGTGGTGGTATAAATAATGAGTCTTTTTTGTTCTTTGGAATAAATGGTTTATCGAAGATTTTGTTCATATTTAAATTTGTATATCTTATTCCACTGGCTCCTTTTGTTGTAGATGTGCTTGCTGTAGCTGCATTTAAACAAACATTGTCATGGGTTTTATGGAGTTTCCCAACGTCTCCTTCTAGTTCTGGCTTTTTACCGTCCGCCGAACGACGTAGCTCTGTATGTTGGCGTAGCTCCGCATATTTATAGTCATGCTGCTGACTTATTTTTTGTAGCTCTTTATCCATACTTCCTACTTTCGCAGAAAGTGTAGTAATAGCTTTAAGTATCTCTTCCATTGTATCTGATTCAGTTTGAGTTCCTTTTTCTTGATAGGTAGTCTGCAACAAGGTTCTTGTCAGTCTTAATTATTTCAATTGTAAATGTAAAATTTAATATATTCAACACTAATCTCCTTATTTCTTTTGTTGTAACTGAATCATCTAATTTTTTGGTTATCTACCATTTTACTTGTGTGTTATCTGTTCTTACAATAAATTTGTTGTAAACAATATATGGTTCAAATGCTAATAAACATTTATATAATGCGAATAATTCTTTTCTATTTATTTCCCATTTTATTTGTGCTTCTGTATAAGATCCTGAATAATATCTACAATGGTGTTCTATTTTTTCTTTTTCATATTTGTATTTTAAAACTCCTCCATAACTATGATCACTTGAATCTGTTTCGACAATATAAGTAAATGTTTTATTTTCATCAGGAAAATATAGTTTTGGTAATTTTTTACATAAATTCTTAATATTTCTTATATGTTTTTTATCTTTTTCGTCAAAATGATATTCTACGTCTTTTTTAAGTTTTTTATGTAATGGTTTTAGATGTTCTGCTAATTTTGGTATATATTCCCTTACCTGATTTACTAATCCTAGAAAGGATTGTAATTTCTTTTTTGTATCTATATTTTCATCAATAGTAATTATTTTTTGTACTATATGTGTTTGCATTTTTATTCCATTCTTATCTATTTGTATTCCTAGAAATTCTATCTGTGATTTCATAATTTCTGCTTTCCTTTTGCTTAAGCTTGTTCTGCATTTTTTACTATATGTATAAATTTTTCTAATAATTTTATATGTTCGTCTTGTGTTCTAGAATATAACAATATGTCATCTATATATACAATAAAGTTTTCTAGCTGGTTAAAACAGTTGTCCATAAAATGTTGGAATCTACCTGGTGCATTTTTATATCCGAAAGGTAAAACATTCCATTCATAGAAACCTTGATCTTGTGAATCTTTGTTAATTGTTTAGATTCTTCTTCTAGTTTTAGGTGGTAAAATCCTGATTCTGATCAAATTTGATAATATAATTATATCCTTGTATTTGTCTTATTTTTAGTATTTTGTTTGGTATTGGATAATTGTATGTTTTAGTTTTAGCATTTAGATTACGATAATCTATGACCATTCTGCTTTTACCTCTTTTTGTTCACTATGTTTTATAACTATAAATCTTTGGACTTGTATGTTTACTATTGCTTTTTTGTATGTAATTATTTGCTAATAATTCATCTATATGTATTTTAAATTCTTTTAAATCATCAAAGTTATATTTTAATGGTTTCTGTGTTATTATGCTGTTTTCATCTATTAATTCAATTTTTACTTTTGTCTTATGTTTTTCCCATCCTCTGTCACGACCCAAATCGGGGCCGCGACTGGCACCCACATCTACCTTCCTATGTGAGCGAACCAACCAATTTAACCCTTATCATTTCAATATATAACAACAGAAAGTAATGCGGAAGACTTAAACTCATTAATAAAACAATTCAAAACTATTATTATTATCCCCAAAATCTGGAAGTCATCATCACAAGAACATCTATCTCAAATTGCTAAACTAAAACTGTCTAAGAAGCTAAAACAACTACTAGCTAGTCCATGCCGGAAGTTCAAGGCATCAAGACTTGAAGAAGAAGACCCAGTCCAAGCTAGACGCATTAGCTCACCCTGAATTTCCGAAGGTAGTGAAGACTGGCTAGATCTACTGTTGAGTTGAAGTTGACGGAACGTTTGCTGCATTGCACAAATAACAAGAAGAAAACATAAAAGTAGGGGGGTCAGTACAACCACAAGCACTGAGTAGATATCATCGGCCAACTCAAAATAGGGAACAGTATATATCAATAATAATGTAAATCAACTACAATACTCAACATGTAGCAATAACAACATAAATTCATCAATAACTACAACCGAGTTCACACATGAGGACTCAAGCCTCAATACCATACTCATTTGGGAATTAAGTTCATTAGATTGAGTATATTCATTATCTTTCAAGATTCATTATCTTTCTTCCTCTTGTGTCGGTACGTGACACTTCGCTCCTCTATTTCTATCCTGGTGCCGGGCGTGGCACTCCGATCCTCATATACTATCCTGGTAGGAACGTGGCACCGATCCATATTCTATCCTGGTGTCGGAACGTGACACTCCGATCCTCATATTCATTCTATCCTGGTACCGGAACGTGGCACCCGATCCTCATATTCATTCTATCCTGGTACCGGAACGTGGCACCCGATCCTCATATTTATTCTATCCTGGTACCGGAACGCGGCACCCGATCCTCATATTCATTCTATCCTGGTACCGGAACGTGGCACCCGATCCTCATATTCATTCTATCCTGGTACCGGAACGTGGCACCCGATCCTCATATTCATTCTATCCTGGTACCGGAACGTGGCACCCGATCCCCTAATTCATCAAGCCTTCTTTCATACTAAGGCATCATCATTAACAAGTGAATTAGGGTTTTTATCAAGATTTGGGATTCAATGGCTTCATCATGCTTTGTTAATTCATCACAATTTCACATTCATATTCATGCAAGCATACAACTTAAGCACATAGTAGGGTTTACAATAATATCAACACATAATATTCACTATTAAGAGTTCACTACGAATATCGTAACATAAACCATAACCTACCTCCACCGAAGAATTGGAATCAACAAGAAATCTCCCAAGCTTTGTTATTCCTCTTCCCTCTTCGATCGATCAATACTCTCTCTTAATTCGTTTCTCCCTTTTCTCTCTTGTTCTTTCTCTTTGTTTTATTCAAACCCTCTTTCCTTTACCCTAATTATTGTATAATTAAGAATAAAAGAGGACAATAAAACCCTAATTAACTTAAGGTTACCTCTTTTAACCCCTAAGTAATTAGACTTATTAATATAAACCCTCAATCTTTATAATTAAGGAAAGAATAGTCAAAAACGACCCTTAAAACGTGTGGAGAAATCCTATTTTGCCTGGGACTGCGTGACCTGTGATGGTCGTCGTGACTGCGACGGTCCGTCACAGTGGCCGTCGCAACATCCCAGGTTCCAGGTGGCTGTGACGGCCCGTCACCCCTGTGACGGTCCGTCGCCCTCCGTCTGGCGGTCAGGAACTTCGTTTCGTCCCAATTTCTCAAAAGTTGAAGTGTTTTGCAACGGAAACTCACGACCGTCCGCCTTGGATGTGACGGTCCGTTCTGTCATTTCGTTCCGAAGTTCACAGAGTCGATTTTCACTACCCATATTAAGAATTCTAAGTGTCATTGCACGGTACACCCACGACCGTCCGTCGAACTGCGACGGTCCGTCGTTGGCTCCGTGGTTTCAGCCGATTTTCCCGAATTTGTTCGCGCAACTCTAAAACGACTAAACAGGTCGTTACAATAGATACCAATTTCCCCATCGTTCGTCCCCGAACGATCAAAAGAAGAAAAACAACGGCGAAAAGGAGTACCTGAATCTGTGAACAGATGTGGGTATTTCTCTTGCATATCCGCCTCCTTCTCCCAAGTAGCCTCTTCAACCGGTCGATTCTTCCATTGAACTTTGATGGATGCAATTTCTCTCGACCTCAACTTGCGAACCTCTCTATCTAATATAGCAACGGTTCCTCTTCATAAGTCAAGTTCTCATCCAACAAAGCTGAATCCCAACGGATGATGTAGTTTCCATCTCCATGGTATCTTTTCAACACGGACACATGGAATACCGGATGTACTCGGACAGCCCGGGGGCAAGGCTAACTCATAAGCCACCTCCCTATTCGCTTAAGCACTTCAAATGGTCCAATATACCTTGGACTTAACTTACCTCTTTTGCCAAACCGCATCACCCTTTCATAGGTGAAACCTTCAACAAGACTTGTTCACCCTCCATGAACTCCAAGTCTCTAACCTTCGGTCTGCATACTCCTTTTGTCTACTTTGCGCCGCTAGAAGCTTTTCTTGAATAGACTTCACTTTCTCTATCGATTCCCTCAAAAGATCGGTACCCCAAGGTCTAACCTCGAATGCATCAAACCAACCAATGGGAGATCTACATCTCCTCCCATACAATGCTTCAAATGGAGCCATGTCAATGCTTGAGTGATAGCTATTATTGTATGAAAACTCCGCTAAGGGTAAGAAGCTATCCCAATGGCCACCAAACTCTATCACACATGCACGAAGCATATCCTCCAAGACTTGAATCGTTCGCTCAGACTGACATTCGGTTTGAGATGGAACGCAGTACTAAGGTCCAACCTAGTACCCAATTCCGCATGTAATGTTTTCCAAAACTTAGAAGTAAACTGCGTACCTCTATCCGATATGATGGAGAGTGGAACTCCATGCAATCGAACAATCTCTGAGATATAGATCTTGGCTAACTTCTCTGCGTTGTAAGTTACCTTGACCGGAATAAAATGAGCAGACTTAGTTAACCTATCGACAACTACCCAAATGGAGTCATACTTACCCAATGTCTTTGGAAGACCAACCACAAAGTCCATTGCAATTCTCTCCCACTTCCATTCAGGAATGGGCATTCTCTGAAGTGTTCCTCCGGGCCTTTGGTGTTCATACTTCACTTGTTGACAGTTTGGACACTTGGCAATGAAGTCAACAATATCACGCTTCATTCTACTCCACCAAAAGTGTTGCTTTAGGTCACGGTACATCTTGGTCGCGCCCGGATGTATAGAATACCGTGAACTATGAGCCTCTGTTAGAATAGTGTTGATCAAATCATCGACGCGGGGTACACACACCCTTCCTTTGATTCTCAAAACACCTTCCTCATCGATTTGTGCTTCTTTAGCCTCTCCTTGCAACACTTTGTCTCGGATTCGCCTTAGTTTCTCATCATCAAACTGTTTTCCCTTAATCTTGTCAAGAAAAGAAGATCTCGACTCCACCCTAGCTAACAATCCTCCCTTCTCATTTACTTCTAACCTCATCAAATCGTTAGCCAAAATCTGTACTTCTCTAGCCAATGGGCGCCTAGAAGCTTGCAAATGAGCTAGACTTTCCATGCTTCCCGCCTTTCTACTCAAAGCATCCGCTACAACATTCGCCTTCCCCGAATGATACAAGATAGTGATATCGTAGTCCTTTAGTAGTTCCATCCATCTCCTTTGTCTCAAGTTCAAATCTTTCTGAGTAAAGACGTACTGAAGGCTACGATGATCCGTGTAGACTTCACACTTAACCCCATACAAATAGTGTCTCCATTGTTTTAGTGCAAATACTACCGCGGCCAACTCCAAATCATGGGTCGGATAGTTACGTTCATGCACCTTTAATTGCCTCGAAGCATAAGCAATTACACTCTTCTCTTGCATTAGCACTGCACCCAACCCAGAATAGGATGCATCACAATACACAATGAAGTCTTTACCCTCTATTGGCAAGGCAAGAATTGGTGCGGTAGTCAACAAAGTCTTAAGCTTCTGAAAGCTTTCCTCACATTCATCTGACCACACAAATGGAACATTCTGCTTAGTCAAGTTCGTCAATTGGGAAGCAATAGAAGAGAATCCCTTGACAAATCTGCGGTAGTAGCTAGCTAACCCAACAAAACTTCTTATTTCTGACACATTAGTGGGTCTCACCCAATTCTTCACTGTCTCAATCTTAGATGGATCTACCATCACTCCATCCTTAGAAACTACGTGCCCCAAGAAGGACACCGCATCTAGCCAAAACTCACACTTAGAGAACTTGGCATAAAGCTTTTCTCCCTCAACATTTCCAATACTATTCTCAAATGTTCCTCATGTTCCTTCTTGCTCTTGAGTATACCAATATATCATCAATAAATACGATTACGAAGAGGTCCAAATATGGCTTAAAAATCCCGTTCATCAAGCTCATGAACGCAGCGAGGGCATTCGTAAGACCAAAAGACATCACCACAAATTCGTAATGCCCATACCTCGTTCAAAAGCGGTCTTTGGCACATCCATTGCTCGTATTTTCAACCGATGATAACCGGATCTCAAATCAATCTTAGAGAAGACACAAGCACCTTGTAACTGATCGAACAAGTCATCAATGCAAGGAAGAGGATACTTGTTCTTTATGGTTACCATGTTTAGTTGTGCGTAGTCTATGCACATCCGAAAACTCCCATCCTTCTTCTTCACAAACAAAACCGGAGCACCCCAAGGGGATGCACTTGGTCTAATGAAGCCTTTGTTCAATAACTCTTGAAGTTGTGCCTTTAACTCTCTTAACTCATGGAGCCATTCTATAAGGGGGTATAGAAATGGGGCGAGTACCGGTTCAAGATCAATGCAGTCAATATCCCTATCTGGTGGCATACCAGGAAGATCTGCCAGGAACACATCCAAAAATTCTCGAACTACCAAGCTGATTCGAGTGAAGGTACTTGAATAGTGTCATCCTTAAGATGGGCCTTGAAAGCTAAACACCCTTTACAAACCATTTTCTTAGCACGAAGAAAGGATATGATACGCACCGGATTAGAAGTGTAGTCGCCCTCCCACACTAACGGATCTGCCCCAGGCTTGGCTAACGCCACCGCTTTAGCATTACAATCCAAAATTGCAAAATTCGGAGAAAGCCAAGTCATACCAGAATTACATCAAAATCACCCATTTCTAAGATAACCAAATCTACGTAAGTGTTGCTCCCCACAAAATTCACCAAACAAGACCTATACACTTTTTCAACTACCACAGACTCACCCAACGAGTAGAAACACGAATAGGCATATCAAGTAATTCACAATGTAGATTTAGACCATTAGCAAATGATGAAGATACATATGAAAACGTGGAGCCAGGTCAAATAATATAGATGCCATGCAATCACAAACCAAAAGATTACCCGTGATAACAAAGATCGTGACGCCCGCTCAGATCTCCCAGGAAAGCGTAACAATGGGCCCTATCGTTTGTCCGTCCATTGCCCCTACCATGTTGCGTAGTAGTGGCTCCGTTTGCCCTTCACCTCTGCCGTTTTGGTGACCACCATTACCTCGGCCACCACGCCCTCGAGAATAACGACCTCTACCATTACCACCCCTACCTCTAGCGGTGGGGTTACGTAACTCTGGTTTGGACAATACCTCTTAATGTGTCCAATCTCTCCACACCCATAACATTCTGCGGGTTCACGCGCCGGCCTCTCGGAGAAGTGTTGACCGTTCTGAGGTGGACCCCAACTACTGATCTGTAGTGAAGGCTGTATTGGTCGATTGGAGTGACCTCAGGAGTTACGTCCTCTAGAATAAGAACCATTAAACTCACCTCCCCTTGAAACCTCTTCGATGTAGGCGTGGTGGTGAAGTCATCCGTTTCACTCCTTCCACCTCTATCACAAAGTCTACCACCTCTTGGAAGCATGTTGCCGCTGCCGCTACTTGTAAGGCCGAAATCCGCAACTCTGATCTCAACCCCTTTACAAAGCGGCGGATCCGGTCTTGTGGACTGAAACAGAGTTGAGCGGCATACCTTGATAAAGCACGAAACTTAGCCTCATATGCGTTAACCGTCATCCTACCTTGCTCGAGACTCAAGAACTCATCCCTCTTCCTATCCCTCAAGGTCCGGGGGATATACTTTTCCATGAACAAACTCGAGAATGATTCCCAAGTCATAGGTGGTGCCTCTGTTGGTTGACACTCAACATGTGAACGCCACCACATTTTGGCGTTCCCTTGAAACTAATAGCTCACGAACTCAACGCCAAACGGTTCTACTATCCCCATCTTGTGTAGTAGCTCATGACAATCAACCAGAAAATCATAAGCATCTTCAGATTCTGCACCCTTGAAGACTGGAGGTTTCAATTTCAAGAACTTACTAAAAAGTTCGTGCTGATCGTTTGTCATTATCGGTCCAGTAGTCAGACGTGGAAATGTGCCTATCTCCAATGAGGCATCCATGCGGGGAGCCATAGTAGCCGCATGTCGTATCTCTGAAACCGGAGGTGTTGGTGCAGAAACCCCTGGAGGTGCCTGACCGTGATCAGATAACCCGCTAAGATAAGCGAGAACCTGATTGATCATATCTGGGGTAGGTTGAGGTGGCATTTCCTCATTCTGTACTTGCTCATTCACCCCATCCTCCCCTTCTCTTATCACCTCTTCAGTCGGTGGAGGAGTCACCGCCCTAGTATCAGATGGGCTAGGTGCTCGTCCTCTTCCTCTAGAGGACGTCCTCCCACGACCTCTCCCACGGCCTCTTGCCGTTGTTCTTCCTCGAGCTACAGCCCCAGTGGCTGGCTCAGACGCACCCTGTCCTGCCGGTGCTGGGGTTGGTGTCGTCGTTGCTCTAGTTCTAACCATCTGCGAAAGAGAGTGAAGATGGTCAGATACCAATTCGTATCGCCTAGATACCAATTGGACTCAAGTAGTAGCACGAAAGAAAGAATGAAAGAGTGAAATTTTCCTAAAGTCTTATAGCCTCTCAAGGAAAAGTAAAGGCGTCCCCCTACCGTTCCTTAAGACTCTACTAGACCTGTTCTTGTGTGATGAGACCAACGAACCTAATGCTCTGATACCAAGTTTGTCACGACCCAAATCGGGGCCGCGACTGGCACCCACATCTACCTTCCTATGTGAGCGAACCAACCAATTTAACCCTTATCATTTCAATATATAACAACAGAAAGTAATGCGGAAGACTTAAACTCATTAATAAAACAATTCAAAACTATTATTATTATCCCCAAAATCTGGAAGTCATCATCACAAGAACATCTATCTCAAATTGCTAAACTAAAACTGTCTAAGAAGCTAAAACAACTACTAGCTAGTCCATGCCGGAAGTTCAAGGCATCAAGACTTGAAGAAGAAGACCAGTCCAAGCTAGACGCATTAGCTCACCCTGAATTTCCGAAGGTAGTGAAGACTGGCTAGATCTACTGTTGAGTTGAAGTTGACGGAACGTTTGCTGCATTGCACAAATAACAAGAAGAAAACATAAAAGTAGGGGGTCAGTACAACCACAAGTACTGAGTAGATATCATCGGCCAACTCAAAATAGGGAACAGTATATATCAATAATAATGTAAATCAACTACAATACTCAACATGTAGCAATAACAACATAAATTCATCAATAACTACAACCGAGTTCACACATGAGGACTCAAGCCTCAATACCATACTCATTTGGGAATTAAGTTCATTAGATTGAGTATATTCATTATCTTTCAAGATTCATTATCTTTCTTCCTCTTGTGTCGGTCCGTGGCTCTCCGGTCCTCTATTTCTATCGTGGTGCGGGCGTGGCACTCCGATCCTCATATACTATCCTGGTACCTAACGTGGCACCCGATCCATATTCTATCCTGGTGTCGGGCGTGACACTCCGATCCTCATATTCATTCTATCCTGGTACCGGAGCGTGGCACCCGATCCTCATATTCATTCTATCCTGGTACCGGAGCGTGGCACCCGATCCTCATATTTATTCTATCCTGGTGCCGAACGTGGCACCCGATCCTCATATTCATTCTATCCTGGTACCGAAGCGTGGCACCCGATCCTCATATTCATTCTATCCTGGTACGGAGCGTGGCACCCGATCCTCATATTCATTCTATCCTGGTACCGAGCGTGGCACCCGATCCCCTAATTCATCAAGCCTTCTTTCATACTAAGGCATCATCATTAACAAGTGAATTAGGGTTTTTATCAAGATTTGGGATTCAATGGCTTCATCATGCTTTGTTAATTCATCACAATTTCACATTCATATTCATGCAAGCATACAACTTAAGCACATAGTAGGGTTTACAATAATATCAACACATAATATTCACTATTAAGAGTTCACTACGAATATCGTAACATAAACCATAACCTACCTCCACGGAAGAATTGGAATCAACAAGAAATCTCCCAAGCTTTGTTATTCCTCTTCCCTCTTCGATCGATCAATACTCTCTTAATTCGTTTCTCCCTTTTCTCTCTTGTTCTTTCTCTTTGTTTTATTCAAACCCTCTTTCCTTTACCCTAATTATTGTATAATTAAGAATAAAAGAGGACAATAAAACCCCCTAATTAACTTAAGGTTACCTCTTTTAACCCCTAAGTAATTAGACTTATTAATATAAACCCTCAATCTTTATAATTAAGGAAAGAATAGTCAAAAACGACCCTTAAAACGTGTGGAGAAATCCTATTTTGCCTGGGACTGCGTGACCTGTGACGGTCGTCGTGACTGCGACGGTCCGTCACAGTGGCCGTCGCAACATCCCAGGTTCCAGGTGGCTGTGACGGCCCGTCACCCCTGTGACGGTCCGTCCTGCCCTCCGTCCTGGCGGTCAGGAACTTCGTTTCGTCCCCAATTTCTCAAAAGTTGAAGTGTTTTGCAACGGAAACTCACGACCGTCCGTCGTGGATGTGACGGTCCGTTCTGTCATTTCGTTACGAAGTTCAGAGAGTCGATTTTCAGTACCCAAATTAAGAATTCTAAGTGTCATGGGACGGAACACCCACGACGGTCCGTCGAGCCTGCGACGGTCCGTCGTTGGCTCCGTGGTTTCAGCCAGTTTTTCCCGAATTTGTTCTGCAACTCTAAAACGACTAAACAGGTCGTTACATCCTCGTAATGGATCTTCACTATATAATTGTTCTAGTTGTTCATTGATTAATTTGACTTTGTCTATAGCAAATATAATAATTTCTAATTGTGTTATTTGTTTATTATTTATATTTTCCATCTCTTGGTTTATCTTTTCACTTCCTTTTATCCATTCCATAGGTTTTCGTTGTTTATTATTTACTCTTTTGCTCCTATCTTGTTTCCGCATGGTGTAGTAAACCACCAATGTGTTTTTGTTATTATGTGTGGATAAAATCTATCTAGAAATGGCATTCCTAATAACATATCTTTTGTAGTAAATTCAAAATTATACATTTCTGCTATTGTTAGTATTTTATCCCATATTTGTATTTTTCTATTTTTTGCTTTGTATTTAATCATACTTCCTTCATTGTTAAATCCCTTTACTACCATAGGTGTTTTTAATTTTCCCATTTATCTTACAGTAAGCAATTATATTTACATATATTCGCTTACTCTGTATCTATCATAGGTGTATAATATACATGTTGTGATATCCTTCTACTATAATTTTTGCAAGTATAAATATTTTCATTAATCATTTTGTCCTTTTTATAATTATTTTCTTATTTTGGCAAGTTATTGTTAATTGTTCATTTTCTATGTTGTATGGTTTAACTTTTTCTAACCATTTTATTCCTAATGTAATATTATGATCTCCTTGGTATATTTTGAATTGTATTACTAAGGGTATTCCTCATATAATTATTTCTTTTACATTTGTTTCTTCATTCGTATTTACTATCTCACTAGGTAGTCCAGGCATGTATATCCTGTTCTTATAATTTCTTCTTCTAATACTAACTCTCTTGTTATATAATTTTCTTCTTGTCCTGTATTTATTAATATTTTATATTTTCTTTGGTCTATTATTCTCAAGTTATGAAATAATGGTATAGTGTTATTTCTTCTTTATCTAATAAGCTTTGTGGAATTTCATATTTTCTTTTAGATGTACTCATCCTTGATGAGGTAGCTCTTGTCAATGTATTTGAGTACGCTTGAAGTGCTTACTCTTTCTTTTACTATCTCTAAATCTTCTTCTATATCAATTTCTTTATAGCTATAGTCATTATTGTCTATTACAGTAATTATTTTTTCAAAAGGATTTTCTATTTTTATTTTGTTAATTTTATTTTTTGCTGTTATTTTATGCTTCGTTGTTAATATATATAGATTTTTACATCTTCTTTGTAAATATTTTGCTTCACAGTGCAGTTCTATTCGGATATTTTCCAATATAGAACTAATGATCTATCTATATTTTTATACATTAATGATCTTGTATAATTAGCACTTATTGTAAACTTAAATTTTTGATATATCAAGTTTCCTTTTCTGCACTAATTACGCTTTTTCTATAGGGTGTACAATTCTATCATCTGCTAAGTATATTTCTATAGGTGTATCTATTCCTTCTCTAAAGCGAGCTTTTATTAATATTTCTGTTCCTCCTAAATGTACATATTTTATTGGTGTTTTAGCTTTTATATCTTGTATTTCTTTGTTTATCATTCTTTTATTTATTAAAGGTATATATGCTTTTCCTCTTGTGTATTTACAATCTATGATATGCTCTTTTTGACTAACTACATAATATTCTTCTTTTTGTCTTTTAAACAAATTTCTTAAAATAGGTATTTCTAGTACTTTTTCAACACTTAAATCTAATTCTTTTCCTTTTATTTGTTCAAATATCGTATTATCAAATATAATTTTCTGTTCTGATGATTCTTCATCTTGATATTCTGTAACGACCTGTTTAGTCATTTTGAGCAGCAGAATTATTTTTGGAAAAACTGGCTGAAACCCCGGACCCAACGACGGACCGTCACAGGCCCGACGGACCGTCGTGGGTGTTTCGTTCCATGACACTTAGCGTTCTGAAATTGGGTACTGAAAATCGACTCTCGAACCGTAGAACGAAATGGCGAGCGGACCGTCAAATCCACGACGAACCGTCGTGAGTACCGTTGCAAAACACTTCAACTTTTGAGAATTTGGTGCAAGAAACGAGCTCGACCGCCAGACGGAGGGGCGGGACGGACCGTCACAAGGGTGACGGGCCGTCACACCCACCTGGAGCCTGGGGAGGTTATGACGGCCACCGTGTGGACCGTCGCAGCACGACGGCCCGCCACAAAGCTGCGCCAATCCCAGTGCTTTAGGATTTCTTTCCTCGTTTTAAGGGACGTTTTGGACTATTCTCTTCTTAATTATAAAGTTTGAGGGTTAATATTAATAAGTCTAATTACTTAGGGGTTAAAAGGGGTAACCTTAAGTTAATTAGTGGGTTTTATTGTCCTCCTTTACACTTAATTATACTTTTAATTAGGGTAAAAAGAAGGAGGGTTTGAATAAAACAAACCAAAAGAAAAGAGAAAGAGAGGGACGAATTGAGAGAGAGGATAGTCGAGAAGAAGAAACAAGTCTTGGGACTTTCTTGCTTGGTCACGATCCTTGGTGGAGGTAGGTTATGGTTTCTCTTCACGATATTCGTAGTAAACTCTTAATAGTGAATGATATGTATTGATAGTGTTGTGAACCCTTCTATATGCTTAAACTGTATGCTTGCATGAATATGATTATGAAATTGTGAATAAATAAGCATGATGAAGCTATTGAATCCCAAATCTTGATAAAAACCCTAATTCACTTGTTAATGATGATGCCTTAGTATGAAAGAAGGCTTGATGAATTAGGGGATCGGGTGCCACGTTCGGTACCAGGATAGAATGAATATGAGGATCGGGTGCCACGTTAGGTACCAGGATAGAATGAATATGAGGATCGGAGTGTCACGTTCCGACACCAGGATAGAATATGGATCGGGTGCCACGTTCGGTACCAGGATAGTATATGAGGATCGGAGTGCCACGTTCGGCACCAGGATAGAAATAGAGGAGCGGAGTGTCACGCATCGACACAAGAGGAAGAAAGATAATGAATCTTGAAAGATAATGAATATACTCAATCTAATGAACTTAATTCCCAAATGAGTATGGTATTGAGGCTTGAGTCCTCATGTGTGAACTTCGGTTGTAGTTATTGATGAATTTATGTTGTTATTGCTACATGTTGAGTATTGTAGTTGATTTACATTATTATTGATATATCTGTTCCCTATTTTGAGTTGGCGATGATATCTACTCAAGTACTTGTGGTTGTAATCGACCCCTACTTTTATGTTTTCTCCTTTGTTATTTGTGCAATGTAGCAAGCGTTCCGTCAACTTCAACTCAATGTAGATCTAGCAGTCTTCACTACCTTGGAAGTGCAGGTGAGCTAATGCGTCTAGCTTGGACTGGGTCTTCTTCTTCAAGTCTTGATGCCTTGAACTTCCGGCATGGACTAGCTAGTAGTTGTTTTAGCTTCTTAGACAGTTTTAGTTTAGCAATTTGAGATAGATGTTCTTGTGATGATGACTTTCAGATTTTGGGGATAATAATAATAGTTTTGAATTGTTTTATTAATGACTTTAAGTCTTCCGCATTACTTTCTGTTGTTATATATTGAAATGATAAGGGTTAAATTGGTTGGTTCGCTCACATAGGAGGGTAAATGTGGGTGCCAGTCGCGGCCCGGATTTGGGGTCGTGACAAACTTGGTATCAGAGCAATAGGTTCGTTGGTCTCATCACACAAGAACAGGTCTAGTAGAGTCTTAAGGAACGGTAGGGGGACGCCTTTACTTTTCCTTGAGAGGCTATAAGACTTTAGGAAAATTTCACTCTTTCATTCTTCCTTTCGTGCTACTACTTGAGTCCAATTGGTATCTAGGCGTCTGGTGGTATCGACCATCTTCACTCTCTTTCGCGGATGGTTAGAACTAGAGCAACAACAACACCAACACCGGCCGGCAGGGGTGCGTCTGAGCCACCCACCGGGCTGTAGCTCGAGGAAGAACAACGGCAAGAGGCCGTGGGAGAGGTCGTGGGAGGGCGTCCTCTAGAGGAAGAGGACGAGCACCTAGCCCATCGATGCTAGAGGCGGTGCCTCCTCCACCGACTGAGGAAGTGGTAAGAGAAGGGGAGGATGGGGAGAATGAACAAGAGCAGAATGAGGAATTGCCACCCCAACCTACCCCAGAGATGATCAATCAGGTTCTCGCTTATCTTAGCGGGTTATCTGATCACGGTCAGGCACCTCCAGTGGTTTCTGCACCAACACCTCCGGTTTCAGAGGTACGACATGCGGCTACTATGGCCCCCGCATGGATGCCTCATTAGAGATGGGCACATTTCCACGTTTGACTACTGGACCGATAATGACAAACGATCAGCACAAACTTTTCAGTAAGTTCTTGAAATTGAAACCTCCAGTCTTCAAGGGTGCAGAATCTGAAGATGCTTATGATTTTCGGGTTGATTGTCATGAGCTACTACACAAGATGGGGATAGTAGAACGGTTTGGCGTTGAGTTCGTAAGCTATCAGTTTCAAGGGAACACCAAAATGTGGTGGCGATCACATGTCGAGTGTCAACCGACAGAGGCCACACCCATGACTTGGGCATCCTTCTCTACTCTGTTTATGGAGAAGTATATCCCAAGGACTTTGAGAGATAGAAAAAGGGATGAGTTCTTAAGTCTCGAGCAAGGTAGAATGACGGTTAACGCATATGAGGCTAAGTTTCGTGCTTTATCAAGGTATGCCACTCAACTCTGTTTCAGTCCACAAGAACGGATCCGCCGTTTTGTGAAGGGGTTGAGATCAGAGTTGCGGATTTCGGCCTTACAGGTAGCGGCAGCGGCAAAATCCTTCCAAGAGGTGGTAGACTTTGTGATAGAAGTGGAAGGAGTGAAGCGGGCGACTTCACCACAACTTCGACATCAAAAAGGTTTCGAAAGAGAGGTGAGTTTAATAGTTCGTATACTAGAGGACGAGCTCAGGAGGTTACTCAAGTCGACTAATCCAGCCTTCACTACAGATCAGAGTTGGGGGTCCACCTCGTAACGGTCAAAGACTACTGCGAGAGAGGTATGCATGAACCCGGAGTGTGTTATGGATGTGGGGAGGTTGGACTCATTATGAGGTATTGTCCAAACCAGAGTTCTGTAACCCCAATAGCTAGAGGTAGAGGTGGTCATGGTAGAGGCCGTTTTTCTGGAGGACGTGGTGGTCGAGGTAATGGTGGTCACCAAAACGGCCGAGGAGATGGGCAAGCTGGAGCCACTACTACGCAACATGGTAGGGGCAACGGACCAGACGAGTAATGGGGCCCATTGTTGCGCTTTCCTGGGAGATCTGAAGCGAGGCGTCGACGATCTTTGTCATCACGGGTAACCTTTTGATTTGTGATTGCATGGCTTCCGTATTGTTTGATCCTGGATCCACATTTTCCTATGTATCTTCCTCATTTGCTAACGGTCTAAATTTACATTGTGAATTTCTTGACACGCCTATTCGTGTTTCTACTCCGGTGGGTGAGTCTGTGATAGTTAAAAAGGTGTATAGGTCTTGTTTGGTGAATTTTGTGGGGAGCAACACTTATGTAGATTTGGTTATCTTAGAAATGGGTGACTTTGATGTAATTCTGGGTATGACTTGGCTTTCTCCGAATTTTGCAATCTTGGATTGTAATGCTAAAACGGTGATGTTAGCCAAGCCTGGGACAGATCCGTTAGTGTGGGAGGGTGACTACACTTCCAATCCGGTCCGCATCGTCTCCTTTCTTCGAGCTAAGAAAATGGTTAGTAAAGGGTGTTTAGCTTTCTTGGCACATCTTAAGGATGACACTATTCAAGTACCTTCGATTGAGTCGGTTTCGGTAGTCCGTGAGTTTTTGGATGTGTTCCCTGCAGATCTTCCTGGTATGGGACGAGATAGGGATATTGACTTGTGGATTGATGTTGAACCGGGTACTCGCCCCATTTCTATACCCCTTATAGAATGGCTCATGAGTTAAGAGAGTTAAAGGCACAACTTCAAGAGTTATTGAACAAAGGCTTCATTAGACCAAGTGCATCCCCTGGGTGCTCGGTTTTGTTTGTGAAGAAGAAGGATGGGAGTTTTCAGATGTGCATAGACTACAGACAACTAAACAAGGTAACCATAAAGAACAAGTATCCTCTTCCTCGCATTGATGACTTGTTCGATCAGTTACAAGGTGCTTGTGTCTTCTCTAAGATTGATTTGAGATGCGGTTATCATCAATTGAAAATACGAGCAACGGATGTGCCAAAGACCGCTTTTCGAACGAGGTATGGGCATTACGAATTTGTAGTGATGTCTTTTGGTCTTACGAATGCCCCTGCTGCGTTCATGAACTTGATGAACGGGATTTTTAAGCCATATTTGGATCTCTTCGTGATCGTATTTATTGATGATATACTGATATACTCTAAGAGCAAGGAGGAACATGAAGAGCATTTGAGAATGGTATTGGAAATGCTGAGGGAGAAAAAGCTTTATGCCAAGTTCTCTAAGTGTGAGTTTTGGCTAGATGCAGTGTCCTTCTTGGGACACGTGGTTTCTAAGGATGGAGTGATGGTGGATCCTTCTAAGATTGAGACAGTGAAGGATTGGGTAAGACCCACTAATGTGTCAGAAATAAGGTGCTTTGTTGGGTTAGCTAGCTACTACCGCCGATTTGTCAAGGGATTCTCTTCTATTGCTTCCCAATTGACGAACTTGACTAAGCAGAATGTTCCATTTGTATGGTCGGACGAATGTGAAGAAAGCTTTCAGAAGCTCAAGACTTTGTTGACTACCGCACCTATCCTTACCTTGCCCGTAGAGGGTAAGAACTTCATCGTTTATTGTGATGCATCCTATTCTGGTTTGGGTGCAGTACTAATGCAAGAGAAGAATGTGATTGCTTATGCTTTGAGGCAATTAAAAGTGCATGAACGTAACTATCCAACTCATGATTTGGAATTGGCCGCGGTAGTATTTGCATTAAAGCAATGGAGACACTATTCATATGGGGTTAAGTGTGAGGTCTACACGGATCATCGTAGCCTTCAGTATGTCTTCACTCAGAAAGATTTGAACTTAAGACAGAGGAGATGGATGGAGTTACTAAAGGACTACGATATCACTATCTTGTATCATCCGGGGAAGGCGAATGTTGTGGCGGATGCGTTGAGTAGAAAGACGGGAAGCATGGGAAGTCTAGCTCACTTGCAAGCTTCTAGATGCCCATTGGCTAGAGAAGTGCAGATTTTGGCTAATGACCTTATGAGGTTAGAAGTAAATGAGAAGGGATGATTGTTAGCTTGTGTGGAGGCAAGATCCTCCTTCCTTGACAAGATTAAGGGAAAACAGTTTGATGATGAGAAACTAAGGCGAATCCAAGATAAAGTATTGCGAGGAGAGGCCAAAGAAGCGACAATCGATGAAGAAGGTGTTTTGAGAATCAAGGGAAGGGTATGTGTACCCCGCGTCGATGATTTGATCAACACTATTCTGACAGAGGCTCATAGTTCGCGGTATTCTATACATCCGGGTGCGACCAAGATGTACCGTGACCTCAAGCAACACTTTTGGTGGAGTAGAATGAAGCGTGATATTGTTGACTTTATCGCTAAATGTCCAAATTGTCAACAAGTAAAGTATGAACACCAAAGGCCCGGAGGAACACTTCAGAGAATGCCCATTCCTGAATGGAAGTGGGAGAGAATCGCAATGGACTTTGTGGTTGGTCTTCCAAAGACAATGGGTAAGTATGACTCCATTTGGGTGATTGTTGATAGGTTAACTAAGTCTGCTCATTTTATCCCGGTCAAGGTGACTTACAATGCAGAGAAGTTAGCCAAGATCTATATCTCGGAAATCGTTCGATTGCATGGGGTTCCACTCTCCATTATATCAGATAGAGGTACGCAGTTTACTTCTAAGTTTTGGAAAACATTGCATGCGGAATTGGGTACTAGGTTGGACCTTAGTACTGCGTTCCATCCTCAGACCGATGGTCAGTCTGAGAGAACGATTCAAGTGTTGGAGGATATGCTTCGAGCATGGGTGATAGAGTTTGGTGGCCATTGGGATAGCTTCTTACCTTTGGCAGAGTTTTCATACAACAATAGCTATCACTCAAGCATTGATATGGCCCCATTTGAAGCGTTGTATGGGAGGAGATGTAGATCTCCCATTGGTTGGTTTGATGCATTCGAGGTTAGACCTTGGGGTCTTGATCTCTTGAGGAGTCAATAGAGAAAGTGAAGTCTATTCAAGAAAAGCTTCTAGCGGCGCAAAGTAGACAAAAAGAATATGCAGATCGAAAGGTTAGAGACTTGGAGTTCATGGAGGGTGAACAAGTCTTGTTGAAGGTTTCACCTATGAAAGGGGTGATGCGGTTTGGCAAAAGAGGTAAGCTAAGTCCAAGGTATATTGGACCATTTGAGGTACTAAAGCGAGTAGGGGAGGTGGCTTATGAATTAGCCTTGCCCCCAGGGCTGTCCGGAGTACATCCGGTATTTCATGTGTCCATGTTGAAAAGATACCATGGAGATGGAAACTACATCATCCGTTGGGATTCGGTTTTGCTTGATGAGAACTTGTCATATGAGGAGGAGCCTGTTGCTATATTAGATAGGGAGGTTCGCAAGTTGAGCTCGAGAGAAATTGCATCCATCAAAGTTCAATGGAAGAATCGACCCGTTGAAGAGGCTACTTGGGAGAAGGAGGCAGATATGCAAGAAAAATACCCACATCTGTTTACAGATTCAGGTACTCCTTTTCGCCATTGTTTGTCTTCTTTTGATCGTTCGGGGACGAACGATGGGTAAATTGGTATCTATTGTAACGACCTGTTTAGTCGTTTTGAGCAAAATTATTTCGGAAAAAGCGGCTGAAACCGGACCCAACGACGGACCGTCACAGGCCCGACGGACCGTCGTGGGTGTTTCGTTCCATGACACTTAGCGTTCTGAAATTGGGTACTGAAAATCGACTCTCTGAACTTCGTAACGAAATGGCAGAACGGACCGTCAAATCCACGACGAACTGTCGTGAGGGTTAATATTAATAAGTCTAATTACTTAGGGGTTAAAAGGGGTAACCTTAAGTTAATTAGTGGGTTTTATTGTCCTCCTTTACACTTAATTATACTTTTAATTAGGGTAAAAAGAAGGAGGGTTTGAATAAAACAAACCAAAAGAAAAGAGAAAGAGAGGGACGAATTGAGAGAGAGGATAAACGAGAAGAAGAAACAAGTCTTGGGAATTTCTTGCTTGATCACGAACCTTCGGTGGAGGTAGGTTATGGTTTCTCTTACGATATTCGTAGTAAACTCTTAATAGTGAATGATATGTATTGATAGTGTTGTGAACCCTTCTATATGCTTAAACTGTATGCTTGCATGAATATGATTATGAAATTGTGAATAAATAAGCATTATGAAGCTATTGAATCCCAAATCTTGATAAAAACCCTAATTCACTTGTTAATGATGATGCCATAGTATGAAAGAAGGCTTGATGAATTAGGGGATCGGGTGCCACGTTCCGGTACCAGGATAGAATGAATATGAGGATCGGGTGCCACGTTCCGGTACCAGGATAGAATGAATATGAGGATCGGAGTGTCACGTTCCGACACCAGGATAGAATATGGATCGGGTGCCACGTTCCGGTACCAGGATAGTATATGAGGATCGGAGTGCCACGTTAGGCACCAGGATAGAAATAGAGGCGGAGTGTCACGTACGACACAAGAGGAAGAAAGATAATGAATCTTGAAAGATAATGAATATACTCAATCTAATGAACTTAATTCCCAAATGAGTATGGTATTGAGGCTTGAGTCCTCATGTGTGAACTCGGTTGTAGTTATTGATGAATTTATGTTGTTATTGCTACATGTTGAGTATTGTAGTTGATTTACATTATTATTGATATATACTGTTCCCTATTTTGAGTTGGCCGATGATATCTACTCAGTACTTGTGGTTGTACTGACCCCCTACTTTTATGTTTTCTCCTTTGTTATTTGTGCAATGCAGCAAACGTTCCGTCAACTTCAACTCAACAGTAGATCTAGCCAGTCTTCACTACCTTCGAAAATTCAGGGTGAGCTAATGCGTCTAGCTTGGACTGGGTCTTCTTCTTCAAGTCTTGATGCCTTGAACTTCCGGCATGGACTAGCTAGTAGTTGTTTTAGCTTCTTAGACAGTTTTAGTTTAGCAATTTGAGATAGATGTTCTTGTGATGATGACTTCCAGATTTTGGGGATAATAATAATAGTTTTGAATTGTTTTATTAATGAGTTTAAGTCTTCCGCATTACTTTCTGTTGTTATATATTGAAATGATAAGGGTTAAATTGGTTGGTTCGCTCACATAGGAGGGTAAATGTGGGTGCCAGTCGCGGCCCGAATTTGGGGTCGTGACATATTCTTTCTTAGATATTATTTTTATTTCATTTTCAGACATTATATTTCTTCATCTGTTTCGTTATTATCTATGTTAATATTTTCTTCTTCATTCTCAGTTTCTATATCTGATACTTCATATATACTATCATTTTCACTTAATTCATAATCTATGTACTCTATTTGCATATATTTTTCATTGTCTATAATTAATTCTGCTATTTGTTTTCTTTTTGGATTTTTGGGTAATTTACAATCTTTAGCTATGTGTCCTATCTTTCCACAATTATAACAAGTACATTGAGATATTTTTCTTTTTGGTTTTGTATGGTCTTTTTATTTTATGGTTTTTTACATAATATCTTCGTCTTGGTTGTTTATATTTATATATAGTTTTATTTTTTCTGTAATTTTTATATCTTTTAGATTTTTGTCTTTTAGTTGTGCATCCAAATTGTGGTGCCATTTTATTTTTACAACATGATAAATTTTTATATAATACTTTTTCCATTTTTAATCTTTCTTTTTGGTTTTCACATAGTTGTATGAACCATTGATTTAAAAATTTTATTCTAGATCCTAAAGTATCTACCATTCCTTCATTATTCCAATCCTTTATTACGTTTGTACTAAATGGTTCTGGTAATTTTGTATAATATTGTTTTCTTATTTCTTTTGCTTCGTCTAAATTGTATTTAGCTTTGTAATAATATTCTTTAAATGCTAAGTATATTCTTCTAAGTAACACATTTTACATATAGCTAATTTTGTCATAAGTTGTCTATTTATTATTTTTTCTCTATTTTGTTCTCTTATATCTGTAGTCATACCTCCAAATTCATTTCTTATTGCTGATTCATATGTATCTAGTATATCCATATTTGTTCTTTGATGCGGATCCATCCATTTTCTTATCATTCCTAAGTACTTCTAAACTTTCCGAGGCTAGATTTTCTATCCATAATTTTGTTATTCCTACGAATGTTCTTTCTATGTATCTTGGTGTTTTCATTTGTTTCTATTTTGTTATCTATTAACTGTTTAGACATATTTCCTATCCATAATAATATTGCTTTATTTATATCTGCGACACAATCTAAATCTAAGAAATTGTATTGTTCATTTCTTTGGTTTAGGTGTCCAATTTTTATTTAATCTCTTGTTCCATATTGCATTATTCCTATCTGATTGTTGATAGCTTTCTGTATAATAAGTTGGTGGTGTCCTCCTAGGACTAACTCTAGGACTATTTCTGGGACTATTATCTTGGGTTTTAACTCTTGACGTACTAGGTCTATTCATATCTCCTGTGTTTATTTCTAATTTTTTTGGTTTATTTATCTCGTTCTAGAATTTACGTATATGTTTCACTTATATCGCTTATTTACGATTGTTGGTCATTTTCATTTCCATCTATTTCATTTACTTCAATATCTTCATTTAGATCTTCATTTAGTTTTTGTTCCAGTTGTTTTATTTCATTTGTTAATTCTAGCTCTTTATCTTTTTCTTTTGTTTTTGTTTATTTTCATATAATAATTTTAACCTAGCTAATTCCTTTTCTAATTCACTTATTCTTGTATTTTTATTTCTTCTAAATTTTGTACTTCTTGTTTTGCTTGCGTTTTTATTTTTTCAATTTCTCTTGATTTATCTATTTCTTCATTTTCTTTTGTTATTCTTACCATAGCTGTTAAACTATCTTCTAATTTTGCTGTTTCTTTTTCTAGCATTAAGTATAAGTTATTTCCTATTTTCTTGTATCTTCTTCCTAAATTTGAAAATACTATTTTTATTATCATTCCATCTTGGTTTTCATATGTTTTTAGTCGCTTCATCGCAAACTCTTCTTTGTTCATTATGATCTATGTATTATATTATGTTGTAATTCATATTCAAGACAATCTAATTCTAGTTTTAACATGGATATATCTTTTCTTTGTTCATATTGTTTCTTCAAATAGCAAACATATTTGTATTCTGTTTTTGAAATTATATTTATCAAATGATCTTTTTTATCATTATCTGTTTTGACTAGTTGTGATAATTGATATTCTAAATATAAGGATTTTAATTTTTTCCATATTTTTCTTACTTTTTTGTCTATTTTAGTTTTTGTTATTTTAGTCTTTTTATTTTTATTTATCATATCCTCCTATATAATATTTTAAAAAGCTTGCTTAATTTTTTTGGATATTTAATCTTTTTAACCTGTAATTTTTACCATATCGCCTTAGCCAATGTTCAGTCATATTTAGTCTCCAATATCTAAATCATCATATAAATCATATATGTCAAAGTGAAGTTCATCTTCTATACTTTGTATAGTTANAACAATCCACCCTTGGGTTGTTATTTCTATTATTTCAAATGTNAATAATTTNTTATAAATTTCTCTTTTTATATCAGTATTAAGATTTTTTAATATATAGAATAATAATATCTTATAATCAACATTATCATCTAATAGGTATGTTTCCATTTTTATTATTTTCATTTTTCACTAAAATTTTATTCCTTCCAACCTCTTAATAAATTATACTTGCTTATTATGTAAAAATAATGATTTAATAATCATCTCGTCTGGTCACTACTACAGCTTTCTTCTTTGGTTAGTTACCCTAACAGCGCCTCAACTTTGTTTACTCCCCTAAACGGCCTTCTCTGCCTACCGGTTTCAACCTTAGGATGGCATAGTGCAGGCATACTTATTCAAAGAATATTTCTGTAGCAAACTTTCTAAAGATGGTTATTATAACATTATTCAAACATGATAAACAATTATAATTAACAAGAGATTTTCAGGAATAAATTAATTTAGCTACTCATGAATATAAAATGGTATACCTGTTTTTGTAGATCTTCGGACATAGTTGATTTGTTTTCCATACTTATTTAATTATATAGCTCTGATACCAATGTGGGGGGTGGAAGCAGATTTATGAATTGAGAGTAGAGAGTAGATGAGAACTTGTTGGAAGAAGGATTGATGATTTTATTTATGAGGGGAAACCCTCTATTTATACACAAAATTTACAGACTTTTGCCAATGATGGCCGACACATACTTTACACTTGGCCTTTTTATATTCGGCCGACACAAGAAAACAAAATACTTACTATTACTACTTTACATAATGGCCTCTTCTTTATTTATGGCCGACATACATACTATTTTCTTTATGACTTTTACAATTGACTTTTTACAGCCGACACAACACGACAAAAATAAAAATTATTGCTTTTTACATATGGCTGAAAATTTCACCAATGGAAGGGGTAGTTAGATTTGGCAAGAAAGAAAAGTTGAGTCCTCGTTATATGTGTCCCTATGAAATCTTTGCAAGGGTTGGTAAGGCTGCCTATGAATTTAAACTTCCTAGTGAATTGTCTTCGGTTCATCAAATTTTCCATGTTTTTATGTTGATGAAGTGTATCGGTGATCCCGAGTCCATTATTACTATTGAGGGTCTTCGGGTCAAGGATAACATCTCTAATGAGGAATTTCCGGTTCAACTTCTTGATAGGCAAGTCAAGAAGTTAAGGAATAAAAAGGTGGTTACTATAAAAGTGCTATGGAATAATCACCTAGTTAAGGGTGCAACATGGAAGGCCGAGGACGACCTGAAGTCGCATTACCCTCATCTTTTTGATAATTAAGGTATTCATTCTTTTTATAATATAAATATGACTTGAAATTGAACTTTCATGATTTTTTGTTAAGTCTTGCAAAAATGTGCATTTTGAGTTCCATTACAGTGAAATTAACACCTGAACTTTAAAGTTTTGCCTTTTTGGTTTGTATGTTTTATGTTGTGCATTTTAACATGGTCAGTCTTAGTGAAAAGTTATGTGATCTATTGATAAGTTGAACTTTGTGGTAATTGAATCCTTTAATGTATGTTGAGATCATGTGTGTTGTAATAAGAAATACCTCATGATGAACTATTTTGAGCCTTATGTGTGATAATTGGAGTTTGAAAATTTTCCTTGTTGAAATGATATGATTTATGTTGATTTGTTGGGCTTCTTGTCTTGAGTCTATTCCTCACTTCAAAAGAGTTTTAGTGTCATTCGGGAATGATTGTTCTTGGGGAGGGGGGGTAATGTAACACTTTGAAAATCCAAGACGTGTCTTAGAGCCTAACATAGGTTCCATGGGGTCTAAGAACTGTCTTAAGACCTATTTTAATAAATATAGGTCATTTAGGAAGTGTAAGAGCCAAAACATCCAAGAACATCCGTGATGTTCGGAAACTTGTTCTAAGGGGTACTAGAATACCTTAGCCTATTCAACTAGCTCTTAGGTTTCAGAAATCCATGGAATTAGGCGGAAGGGTGTATAACAGGTGTTTTCGATGATTCGTGGTCGAAACATCCGAGTACGACTTTCCAAGGATCAACAAAGGGCCCTTGAGGAGTACGTTAGCACGAAGAAGGCAACACTGCATAGGTAGTCTGCATCTACGAGAAGACATCCGTGGATCCTGTGTGGATAGACAGGGCATTGATGCCCACCATCGCCTCACACTTAACAAAAATATTGGAAGCCCTAATAAGCAAAGTCTTTGAATTCAATGACGGTTGTGTAGCACGAAAGGCACAATGCACGTCGACTCACAGAGAGACTGTTGTGAACTGAGTTGTTTATGATTTATTTAGGATATAATGTATAGATTAAAATGTATTTTAACTTGATTATGATCAATTGTGATAGTTTGGTTCAATTTGAAGAATATGATCCTTAACCATTAACCTTAGGTTGATCTTGTTGTAAATTGGGTTGTGATTTATTCAATTGTCTTTATTATGGTTAATAACTATTAGATAATGTTGTTGCACCAATCATCAACAAATTAAGACGAATTGTTGTCTTTCATGCTAATATTGAGAAGTGATCTAGGTTATGGAAATTGGCCTAAGTAACATTGTTTTAAACATTGATTTGGTATTGAATTATGGTGTAGTGACTCTTCTAGTATTGTTCTTATGTTATTTATTGAATTATGATGTTGAATATCTAAATTGGAATTAATTGAGGTTTTGTGGTAACGCCCAAATGGTGAACCTTGAAGGATCATTGGTAAGCCTTAAAATATGTATATTTACTTCAAATTGTGGTTAAGTCATGATGTTATTTTTGAGTATGCCTTGTATTAGGAATGTTAGGGTGGTATGAGTTTGAATTGAAATGTCTAGATTATGGTTGTGAGGTTGATTAAGATATAAATACTATAAGGAGGGTGAATGATTTATCAATGTGCCTTATTATGATATGAAAATTTTAATGTACTAAGCTCACATAAATTAATTGTAATGAAAGGATTTATACTCGTGCAATTCTTATTGAAGGGGTATACCCTATGAACTAAACTATGCTATGATTGATAATAAAGGCTTAAAGACATTTCAAAAAGGGAATCTACCTTAGCACCGAGTGAACCATAGTGAGGAGTGTCCTTTCCTACATAGGAAATGTAGGATCACTAATGTACTCTTGAGATTGTAGAATACAATTAATGTAGCATAAAGAGGTTCCCAACTATTTCTCCTAGTTCATAAACTATGTTTCCCCCATAGGAATACTAGCTTGGGATCTACGTAGTTATTATGTTTCATGTTTTGGTACTACCTTGATAGGTAGTCCGCCTACCTTCGGTGTAGGGTCTTATGACACCGGATATCACACTAGCTCATGTGATCTATGTCGGTTAGGGAAAGTTGTTCGAAAAAGGTAAAATGAACTAAAGGATTGAACTCTAACTAGGATAACCTAAGGGGTCTATGTTAGTCTAGGGAGGGGTATGTGACTCTACCTAAGCATTGCACTAGTTAAACTTGAGAGGAGTCTTAGGAGGCTGTTCTTATGTATGATTATTGTTATAATGCTATACGACATTTATATGATAAAGTTGCACATTTTTTATACTTTACATTTAGTAGTTCACTTTTGGATATGTGTTGGTTTATATTGTTAAAGTAATATGACATGTACACCTAAATGCCATGTTAAGTCAAGTAGGATGTTAGTTATGATTTTTGTTGGGTTACTTGATTGAGTAAGGTTATGGGGCTTTACTTGGTCATTGAACTTGTTGACTCGATCGGTGTTCATGGGTAATTGACTTGGTTTGGTTATGTTGAAATGTACTCTTATTCATGCTTATTGTTAATAAGACCTTATGATAGCGCTACTTGAATATGTATCTAACTATATGATATGCGTGGTTGACTTGACTAGACTTGATGATATTGGGTTGGTAATGTACATGCTTATAACTTAATGAACGTGTCTTATGGATTGGTATGGTCTTGTTGAATTTGCATATGTGTTTTGAAAGTAAATTGCATATCTTCATGAAATGTCCTTTTTCCTAACATGATTTCAAAGTATGTGTGGATATGGTCACATACATAGTAGAAGTGGTGTACTAACAACATTTCTTCCTTTCCCTAAACATTTTAGGTTCCGGTCATTGACGTGATTTGAAGACGGCTTGAGGAAGGATTGGATCTCTTATTCATCTATGTAGGGTAGGTCATCATTTTCTGAGTTGATGCCACTATCTAGATGATGGATTTTGCTTTTTAGTTAAATAATTATATGGTGCTTTCTTTCCATTTAGTACGAAACATTGTATAGCCCATGTGAAAATTTTTAACTTGATGTATTGGTTATGCCCAAGTTCTTACAATCTTATTAGATGGTTATGAGATGAGACAACTATTATGACTATTATGTCAATGTAATACTTTATATACTTATGTGCAATAAAAGTAGAAGACATAGTAATCTACATATACGAAGGGTCTATGTATACTCGATATATATATGTTATGTGCATGAACATGTCTATGTAAACATCCAAGTAGAAGTAATGAAACATTTTATATTTTTCGCTAAATTTGACTTATGAATGTAATGATGTAATCTAAGAGACTAGTCTTAGACCTCAAAGAGGCCGCCACCGCTGGTTACTTTCATGACTGGAGTCTAGAACTTAGCCAAAACCGGCGTTGTTGACCTCTCAAAGGTCACAGACAAGCCTATATACGTCATCGTTATATCATCTAGGTTAATTTTAACGGAAAATTTTGAACTTTTTGTTTACTTAGACTTCATAGTGCAAAACTTTGAACTCATATAATACTATCTACATAAAATCATAACCATTTAAGAACAACCATCTAATATCAAGATAATCAAATGAATGACATAGTCTTATCTGTATAAAAAATAGAGTTTCCAAAATGGCACCAATACAATATCTGGAAATAACTGGGAAAGAAACACTAGTGGAACATACTCTACTAGCTCATGTGTACATCTAAGCTAGAATATAAAATAAAGTAATCATCGAAAGCAAGAGGGCCAACAAAATCCGAATGAATACTCCACTTCTGGATAACTTTAGCGTAGTCTCGTAAGCTCTATCATTCACATGCACCTTCACCTTAAAGTAGAGAGTTGTATGTGATTAGTACACACTTCTACTATGTATGGGTATATGCAAGCACACACCAAGGAAATGCATGATTAAGAAGAGCTCTCTCCTAACCAAATGAGTTATGAAAAGTCAAGTCAGTGGTCTTGCCAAATCGGATTAGGAAAGTCATGTTGTCAGAGTAACATGCATCATCATACATATTATTTTGCAAACAACACATAACATATTGGACATATCATTTCACATAATTCATATCATTTCTTCATATACCATGAGACCTTGGAATCATGGACTTGACATTAAGACTTCCAAAAATGAGGGCTCAACATATGGGACCTGAACTAAGAAGTCTCGTTTAGCAAACACAGAGTCTGCTTCATTTATCTATGTGTACTTCATTTTCGTTCAATCATATACTAGTATAAACACCAGATATACCAATGATATAGTTTAATACTTTCATTAGGTTCGCTGTGCAATGACCAAGAATAACCTATTGTCATTACTTAAGTTTATCTCACCTCTTGATTATCCTATTCTAACACTTTTAGTATCATTCATTTCATTATGTGCATTACTTGAGACTGACCTCATTCTTTCTTTGGGAACTTTAACCCTAACAAATATAGATGATGTGAGCATCATGAAATCCAATTTATAACCCCACACTCAAAAGAGGTGGAATCACCGACCAAAGTGCACCAAAACATGCTAGTGTATATAGGGAATCAAATTGCACTATGACCCGATGTTGGCAGTATAGGTTCAAATAATAGGAGATTTAAGGAGACTCATACCCGTCTGGATAAATAGTTTCATCTTATGAGAATTACACGAACCTCTGCCTTCCCAAAAGAAGGAATCGCGACTCATAGCTAACCTATCGGTGTTTAGTATAAATTCCATTACATTCATCTCATACATATTCAATGCTGGATTCTAGCATGAGACATCACATCTAATTAGATGATTTCTCATTTCATCATTACATATTATGTGTGAATTGTCCTTACACTTCCAAATAGAGTGTGAGTGAGACTTCTCTCTTAATATTCAACACTCTCTGAGATGGATACTTTTGTGGACATTATATAGGTGTAGGTACAAATTTTATTACTTTAACTAGCCTCATATTATGGTTCTACCCTATTCTCTGTTAACATCTTTTCATATCATCTTTACACACCTTTCATTATTTGTTAATCGTATAACATACTTATACTCTCTCTGGAAGATACATTGAGGGACATTGGTTCTAGGCATAGATAAAACACGTCTCACTTGTACTAGCCTATCCTCATGAATCCCTTTTTTCTTTGCTTATTCATCGTTTAGTATATATATACTCTCTTAGAAATTTCATTTGGTGACACTGATTTTTAGGTGTAGATGAAGCTTATCTCAGTTGCACTAGCCTATATTCATGTAGTCACTCTTTTTATTACATATTAACTACGATTAATTCTTAACACTTTATTTTGGAGTATGCTTGAGATTTTACTTTACATCATTCTACATTATCCTTACTTGAATGTTCATGTCGTCATATGCCAATGTACTTGGACTTTTAGTATGTTTCACACTCTTACATAAACCTCCTATGTTAACACCATTTCATTATACCCATCTTAGGTTCGTTTACTTTTAAACATACGCTGGACTTATGGATACATACGTACAAGCCATGAGGCTTCCTTCATAATTCGTCTAAGTGACTCATACTTACCCAAGATTATGTTCTACAAGACTTTTGCATCTTTTTGGCATGCCAAGATCATGATTTTTACTCTTAGAGGCAGCATTCATTAAATTCTTGTTCATGTACGACTTATGTGTCAATACATAATAAGGCAAGGGTAGCCGATTTCGAATCCCTTGAGCTACACTCGATATTATATTAAACTTGTTACTTGCATTTTTTCATATTTTTGGGACCCTAGGTTAATCCCTATCACCCCCATAATAATTTTTGTGTTTTCCTTCTTCTCTACCTCGTTTAAGGCAAAGAGGTTGTGGGATTAATCCCCCACAAACTCATTCTTTTTCCCTTATTTTTTTCTTAACTTTGTCCAAGAGGTTGTGGGTTCAATGCTCACTCACCTCATTTAATATTTCTCTTTTATATTTACCCTAACTCTCTCATCTATTCAAGAGGTTGTGGGTTAAATCCCCACACACCATATTTAATATTCTTTCCTTTTTCTCATGAACTTTTTATGTAATTTGCATTTGGTGAGGTCTAGGGTTCAATCCCAATGACCTCACAATTTATATAAAAAAAAACATAGCTCACTTTTCAAATTTTTGGCCAAGAGTAATATTTCCAGTAAGCTAGAAATTTGTTCTCTTTATATCCAACTTTATCTCAAGTTTTAATGTTGATTCCTGGAGTAATTCTGGTGATATTTTTCCAGCAACCTTATCCTTATATGAACATCACACTTTTAACACTTACATATATGAAAACACAACATTTATAACACACAAATTTCAGGCAGCAACATAGTTAATTTACAACACACTCGTGCTAAAAGAATTAACGTAAAACACTTTTACGGAATACATCTTTCATTCCTTGCATAATTTCCAAATACACATTAAATACATTTTTATAACCAGACCTAATATTATCTACCTGAAGACATACCAACGCATTCTTTGAATCTTTTAAAGGATATAATGGGAGGGGCATGAACCGGGGACAACCTTAGTTTTTCAATTGACATTAAAATGAACTTTAAAGGTCTCTTGGGAAAGGGTCCAAGAGAGAAGAAAATCCATATCTTAATATCGTTAAACACTTGTTTCAATGCTGCTTATTCTCACTACACCACTACCTCACCACCAAAATCCAAAACCCAATCCGTCGAGAAGAATGTTGTTGATTTTTTATTTTAGCTTAGACTTTCGTTTGAGTTTTTTGTGTGTATGTTCTTGAAGAGTGAAGAACTATTATTTTCAGTTCTTTTGCTGTTGAAAAACATGAGAATGAGAGTGAGAGACATGAGAATGAGAGGATTAGGATTTGGAGAGTTAGGTGGAGACTTAGTCAAATTAGGACTCCCCATTATTTAATATTATTATTATTATTTTATTAAAAGAATTTCCATTTAATTAAATCATAAAATTAAATATTAATTTACCTAATTCACTAAATCAAATAAATCAACTAAATCAATGCTTCCACCAAGGATCAAACCCAGGTGGAGCAAGATATTGCTTAAAGGGTCAATTTCGGCCACCTCTACCTAAATTGCCCCTAAACCATATTAATTAATTAATTAATTATTTTGGGTTATTACAATACTACCCTTATCCCTGAAAATACCATTTTACCCCTAGACCCTTCAAAGTTAAGATTACCCCTTTTTAAGTCCTGTTAAGATTAATCCGGGTAAATCTTCATATTCGGGTGCCCTACATGGATGAACCCAACCTTTCCTAGCTCAAATAACTCACCAAGTTAGTTGGCTTGGCTGCTGTAAGGGTTTTGAGGTCTGGTTCTATGCGCATCAATCCATGTGAACCCGGTCTTCTCTAGGCATTATAGATACATTAGACATTACTTAGCATAGTAATTTTTAGGGTTGTTACATTATCCCCCCATTAGGAAAATTTCTCCCCGAATGACACTAGATATCATTTAAAAATAAAGTGGGTGATTTTCGAAAATATGTTAATATACTTGAGATTTTAGTTTTGTGAATTTTTGTTTCAGCATACTCTGGATAGTGTATATTACTAAAGCTAATCTGAAGCTTCATATTTGAGATTGAGGAACTTCCTTCTCAATCGCACTTAACTTGATGCACCTCACCACTAATGTAACAGAATAAAAAAATCAAGTCCACGCTATACAGAAACAGAAACATGGCATGCAAACATGAATTCATTTTAGCTCACTTAGTGCAATTATTACACATACGATTTTTCACTTACAACACCAAGCTTATTATTGCACTAAAACATATAGTTTCTTAAACAAAACAAGCCTTAGGAGGTGTATATCTAGCCCCTTAGATAACATCTTGTTGGATTAAGATTTGAAAATATATGGCTTTGTTGGATTGGTCCACGACCTGCCCATTTATACCCTATCACATTTGGCAACTTAAACCTCGCTACCGTGGTTGGATAGTCTATGGCAGCATAACACTTATGAATAAACTCCATACCTAATCTACTCAATGCTTTTTATTGGCGAATATCTGATTTACATATTAGTAGGTTGGTGCACATCCTTGAAACCTACTAGCAGCTTCACATTAATAGACTAAGGAACTCCTTCCTAAAATAGTCTCATCAAAGCATAAAACATAAATAAACATATATGTCACATATGTCAGCAATAACCATAATTACTCAAACATATTAAATTCATACTAATGCATAAAACCATACACATGAAAAACTAATTTAGGCTACGCACCCGAGACATCACCAGAGGTGTCTTCCCCTAAAGCCCTAGACTTGAGTGCAAAGAATCGTTTCCTCCTTAGAAACACTCCACTTGGACCATTCGACTGAACTTTTTCCTTCCCTTTTTTTTGGACCTCTTATATTTGGAAAATCCTTCATCATGTGACCCGAATATCAAGAACTTTAAAAAGCGTTAGAGCCCTTCCTACACTCTCCTCAGTGAAGTTTGCCATACTTCCTAAAGGTGGCCTCTCCTGAGGTGTATCTACTTCACTGTTTCTCTTAACTTTGGGCTCGGAATCCCTATCATAGCGACCCTTAAATCAAATTGACTCTCTTAGTTGGAGAGTCCCTTCTTAAACCTGGGCGTATCCCTTATTTAAGTACTACTCAACCTTGAAAAATTCTTCTATGCTTGCCTTGATCTTTTCCCTGCCCAAGTATGCTTCCTCTTCCTGCTTTTCTCCACTTGTTGGAGGTTGACCATAATCTTGGAAAGGTCCAGACTATCATGCAACATAGATTCCCTACACTCCTCCTCGAGATCCTCAGCAATCTATTATCTTGTGTAAACGGGAGGATTCACCCTCGTGAAGTCCCTTAACCTTCTAGCCATGGTGCTGGAAGGTGGGTTCTCCCTGGGAACACCTTGTTGCTTTGCCTGGGCTGTCATAGCCAGAGCTTGTAATGTTATGGGTTGAGCCATCTGTACCAAGGTTGTCCTCAATTCTCTATCTATCAACCCAGTTGGGTTAACATGCATCTCCATTCCAGCTACTAGAGCCTGGGGAGGAACTTGATTTACCCCAACAACTTTGCCTCCAATTTCTTCGCCTGCGTTTGTCCTCGTATTCATATTTCTTAATCTTAAGAGTTGATGTTAGATACACTCTTAACACAAATATATCAGACATTAGAGTAGGAGCGATAAAAACAGAAAACGGGATTTTTTTTCTATGCATCATGCAGTCTCTAATTCAGGATAGTGGTTCACTTCACCACCATGACTTAGAAACTAATCGATGTGGTTGATTTGAACTTATTATCTTCAGAATTTAACCTAACTCTATGATACAAATATTGTCATGACTGAAGTCTAGACCCTATCCGAAACCGGCGTTGTTGACCTTTCAGAGGTCGCAGAAAGGCCTACATACGTCATCGTTTCATCATCTAGGTTAATATTAGCGGAAAAATTTTGAACTTTTTGTTTATTAAGACTTCATAGTGAGAAGCATTGAACTCGCATAAGACTATCTACATAAACTCATTAGCATTTCAGAACAACCATCTAAATTCAAGATAATCAAATGAAAGATATAGTCATATATGTATAAAAGATAGAGTTGCCAAATTGTCACCAATACAACATCTAAAAATAACTTTGAAAGAAACACTAGTGGAACATATTCCACTAACTCATGCCTATATTTAAGATAGAATATAACATATAGGCATCCTTGAAAGCAGGAGGTCCTACCAAGTCCGTATAAATACTCCACGTCCGAATAACTTCAGTGTAGTCTCGTACGCTCTAGCATTCACCTTCACCTGCACCTAAAAGTAGAGAGGTGCATGGTATTAGTACACACTTGTACTATGTGTAAGTATGTGAAATCAGACACCAAGAACATGCATGATTAAGAAGAGATCTCTCCTAACAATATGAGTTATAGAAAGTCAAGTCAGTGGACTTGCCAAATCATATTAGGAAAGTCATGCTATGAGAGTAAAATGCATCATCATACATATCATTTTGTAAACAACACATAACATACTACACATATCATATCACATAGTTCATATTATTCCTTCATATGCCATGAGACCTTTGAATCATTGACTAGACTTTAAGACATCTTAAAAATGAGGTCTCAACATATGGGGCCTCAACTAGGGAGCCTCCTTTCGAAAACACAGAGTCTACTTCACTAATTCATACGTACTTTGTTTTCATTTCATTGACATACTAGTGTAAACACAAACTATACCTTGGATATAGTTTAATTCTTTCATCGGGTTAGCTGTGCAATGACCAAGAATAAACTAGTGTCATTACTTAAGTTTATCTCACCTCTTGATTATCCTACCCTAACACCTTTGGTATCGTTTATTTTATTATGTGCATTACTTGAGACTTGACTCATTCTTTCTTTGGGAATTTTAACTTTAATCGACATAGATAATGTAAGCATCATGAAATCCAGTGTTTAATCCCACAAAAAAGAGGTGAGATCACCGACCAAAGTGACCCAAAAAATGCTAGCGTATATAGAGAATCGAAACCTGCTAGAACCATATATTGGCAATAGAGATTCAAATCTAGGAGATATAAGGTGACCCATACCCATCTGAACGGACAGTCTCATCTCATGAGAATTACAGGAATCTCTGCTTTCCCAAAAGAAGGAATCGCGATTCATAGCTAGCATATCGATGCTCCGTATAAAGTTCCATTACATTCATCTCATACATCATAAAAGTATGCTTCTAGCATGAGGCATCATATCTCATTAGATGATTTCTCATTTCATCATTATGTATTAAGTGTGAATTGTCCTTACACTTACATATAGAGTGTGATTGAGACTTCTCTCTTAATATTATGGTGCCACCCACTTCTCTCTTAACATCTTTTCATTTCATCTTTACTCACGTTTCATTATTTGTTCATCATATAACATACATATGATCTCTTGTAGTTTACATTGAGGGACATTGATTCTAGGCGTAGATATAGCTTGTCTAACTTGTACTAGCCTATCCTTATGTAGCCACTCTTTCTTTGCTTACTCGTCGTTTAGTATATATATAGTCTCTAAGAAATTTCATTTAGTGACACTAATTTTTTAGGTGTAAATGCAGCTTATCTCACTTGCACTAGCCTATTGTCATGTAGTCACTCTTTTCTTCACATATTAACTACGAAATCATTCTTAACACTTTATTTTGGATTGTGGTTGAGATTTTACTTTACATCATTCTACACTATCCTTCCCTAAATGTTCACTGAGTCATATGCCAATGCTCTAGGCCTTTTAGTATGTTTCACACTCTTACACAAACCTCCTAGGTTCACAACATTTCATTACATCCATCTTAGGTTTGCTTACTTTTAAACGTATGCTGGACTTATGGATCCATACGTACAAGCCATGAGGCTTCATTCATAGTTCGTCTAAGTTACTCATACTTACCCAAGAATATGTGTTACAACACTTATGCATCTTGTTGGTAAGCCATGATCTTGATTTCGGATCTTAGAGGCAGCAATCATTAAATATTTTTTCACGTACGCCTTATGTATCAATACGAAATTGGTCAAGGGAACCCTATTTCGAATCCCTTGAACAACCCTTAATATTATATTAAGCTAGGTACTTGCATTTTTTAGATTTTGGGGACCCTAGGTCGATCCCCATCACCCCCATAATAATTTCTTTGTTTTCCCTTCTCTCTTTCTCGTTTAAGGCAAATATATCGTGGGATCAATGCCCATAAACTCATTCTTTTTCTTCTAATTTTACTCTTAACTTTATCCCAGAGGTTATGGGTTCAATACCTACTCACATCATTTTATTTTTCTCTTTTATATTTCTCCTAACTCTGTCATCTATTCAAGAGGTTGTGGGTTCAATCTCCACTCATCACATGTAAGTTTTTTTAGCTTTGTCATGAACTTTTTTTTGTAATTTGTATTTGGTTAGGTATTGGGTTCAATTCCCAATAACCTCACAAATTTTCAAAAATTTTTAGAACATAACTCTAATACATTTCCAGCAAGTTGGAAATTTACTCTTTTTCAATTCATATTTCTCTCAAGTTTTAATGTTGATTCTTCGAGTAATATGGGTGAAAATCTTCTAATAATCTTACCCTGATATGAACATCACACTTTTGACATTTACATATACGAAAACACAACATTTATAACACATAAATTTCAGGAAGAAACATAGTAAATTTACAGCACACCCATGCTCAAAATATTAACGTAAAACACATTTCCGGAATACATACTTCATTCCTTAAGTAATTTCCAAATACACATGCAATACATTATCGCATCCAGACCTAAAATTATCTACCAGAAGACATACCAACACATGCTTTGAATCATTCAAAGGATCTAATGACAAGGGCATGCAACATGGACAACCTTAGTTTTCAATTGCAGTTAAACTAAACGTTAAGGGTATCTTGGAAAAGGCGCCAAGAGAGATAAAACACATATTTTAATGTCGTTCAACACTTGTTTCAATGCTTCCTATTCCCCCCGACAAAACGGCTTCACCACCAAAATCCAAAACCCAATCCGTTGAGAAGAATGTTGTTGATTTACGTTTTTAGCATAGGTTTTCGTTTGAGTTTTTTGTGTGTAAGCTCTTCAAGAGTGAAGAAATATTATTTTAATTTCTTTTTCTGATGAAAAAGGGAGAATGAGAGTGAGAGATGTTAGAGTTAGAGGATTATGATTAGGAGAGTTAGGTGGACACTTAGTCAAACTAAGACTCCCCATTATTTATTATTATTATTATTATTATTATTATTATTATTTTATTAAAAATCTGATTTTCTATTAAATAAATCATAACATTAAATATTAATTTAATTTAACTAATCTAAATACAATAAATCAATAAAATCATTTCTTCCACCAAGACTCAAACCCGGGTGGAGCAAGATTTTGCTTAAAGGGTCAATTTCGGCCATCTCTACCCAAATTGCCCCTTAACCATATTAATTAATTAATTAATTAGGGTAATTATGATACTACCCTTAGCCTGGAAAAGACCATTTTACCCGTAGACCCTCCAAACTTAAGATTACTCCTTTTTAAGTCTTTTTAAGACTTATTCGGTTAAATCTTCATATTCAGGTGCGCTACTTGGTTGGACCCAACCTTTCCTAGATCAAACAACTCACCAAGTAATTAGGATTGGTTGGTGCAGTGGTTCAGAGGTCTGGTTCTATGCGTATCAATCCATGTGAACCTAGTCTAATCTAGGCATTCTAGATACTTTAGAAAGTAGTTCGCAAAGTCATTTTTAGGGTTGTTACAGTTACGTCTAAGGTGTAATACCGGATGTGACACTTTCTTTATGCATTAATAAGTCAAAATCACTCTTAATTATGAAGTTTCTTGAACTAGTTTTGGTTCATGAGGGTTTATCTTCTTGATTAACTAGTCTCAAATGACTCATATTAACCATGAAATGCTCTACCACATACTCAGGCATATTCTCATGAAGGTCTTCAACCTCCCAACCTTCCCATGAAAGAATATGCCTAATATCTCCCATAAGATGAAAAGTATGAGATTCAGACTAGGCATATGAAAAGGTCAAAAACTGGAATAGTTTTCATACAAAATAGTAGTAGTACCACCCCTAAGTTACCACCACAAGGGTTTCCATACAGTGACCATATTCTCTAGCATAAGCTTCCAAACTTGTGAGCCACCTTTCCAAAACACAAGAGTAGGAATGTTTTTCTTGCAATATTTATTCCATAGAGAATTGGGCCATAAATTATTTTTGCATCCTAAACCTCCACCAAAGCTTAGCATACATAGCCAGAGAAACATCAAAAAGAGATTTGAAGCCAACACATCCTTCTTGTTTGGGAGAGAAAGAATTAACCATTATGACCAGTGTTTACTTCTACCGGATTCCTTATTAATCTAGAAGAACTTTTAAAAAATCCTATAAAATTCCTTAATAAAGCACTTAGGAGGAGAAATAGAATATAAAAAATCAATAGGAATACTTTGAAGTACGCTAGTAAGATTAACTTTTTTACCACCATATAAGAGAATCCTCCCTTTCCATGCTTAAATTTTTCTTTTAACCTGGACAATCAATTCTTCATAATGTTCTTTCCTCTTCGTAGTATGAGTAATTAAGGAACTAAAATATCTCATTGGAAATTACCCTCTTATCATCCCTGTGATTTGTTCCACCCGAGGTGGGATTCTTGCATCAATATTCTAGAGTAAATAGTATGAAATTTATTTTTATTCACTTTTTGTCTAGATTTCTTCTCATATTCGTATATAATGGTCATTATCTTCTTCAAAGAATATTCATTAGTAGATGCAAGAACAATAGTATCGTCTGCATATGCTAAATGGTTGAGATTAGCACTTCATTTTGGCATCAGATACTCAACATATAGAGTATCGTCAAACAAAGAATTAAGGGCTCCAGACAAAACCTCTGATGAGAGTATAAAATGAATCGGGGATAGAGGATCACCCTAGTTCATACCTCTAGTAGAATGAAAGAACCGATAATATTTCCCATTGAGAAGAACACAATAGTTATTGTTAGAAATTAACCTTACACCATGTCCACAAAGTTCGATGCAAAAACCATATTCCTTAGAGCTTTAATCGAAAAAACCATGAAACTCTGTCATACGCTTTAGACATATCAAGCATTAATATAATTTTTGCAGGTTTCCTCATTTTGAAGTATCTGTTACAAACTCTTGAGTTAGAAAATTTTCAATTATACTTCTCCCTTTAATAAAACCAGATTTATAGAGGAGATCAACTTATGAAAAATATCCACCAATTTATCATGGATAATTTTAGACAGAATTTTATTAACAAAAACTACTCGGACTAATAGGTCTCATATCTGAAAAGGATTGAACATTCTTCTTTTTTTGTATGAGAATAATATGAGTATGAATAATAGATTTAGGAAGAGTCTTACCAGCAAAGAAGTCTTGCACCATTCTTATAATGTCCAACCTTACAATATCCCAACATTCTTGAAAAAATATGTCTGATTACCTGTGATGACCACTTAACCTATCTCCATTTAGATTGATGACTTCATTTTTTCACATCTTCACTATTAGGAATCACTCCTAAAGATGCATTTTCCTTCTTAGTGATAGATTCTGGAATGTTAGATAAAAGATAAATAGAAGAGGCATCTCTGTCTTGCTGAAATTGTTTCTAAAAATGATCAATGACCTCTACAACAATATATCTCTTTCTTCTTCTAACCAAACCCCTTTAGAATTTTGGATCCTATTCGACTTCATCTTTCATCTTCTCCCCTTCACTACACTATGAAAATAATCTAGTGTTTCTATCCCAATTTTCAAACAACACATATCTACCTTTTTGTTGTCAGAAAATTTCTTCAAGATGAAGATACTTATTATACTTTGTTTTTTGCTCTTTGCATAATAGCTCTATTTTAACTTCACGTAAACACTTCAAAACGTTTCTCTTTGATTTTAGCTATCTCTTACTTGAAATAAGTTGTTTAAAAATGTCTCGAAAAGTCTCTCTAATTCACTTGATGAGAGCTCTTTTAATCTTTTTGTTCTTTCTCTTGAAATCTGAAAAAGATTATCAGAAATAAAGGCATACCAATTCAATCTAATAACTTCCTTAAAAGATTTATGTTTTGTCTAGAATTTAAGAAACATAAAAGATTTCTTATAATTGATATGTCTCTCTTAAAAAGTGAGTAGCATAGCAGCATGATTAGAACAAGTTTTAGACGGATGACAAATTACAGAGTGAGAGAAACAATTCTGAAATCTTCAATTGATTAAAATTATATCAAGCCTTTCAAAGTCATTCCTAGCCCTTCCAGTCCACTAAGTAAAAGTGCTTCCTTTAAATCATTCTTGGGCAATATAATATGATTCAATGCAAGTCAAAAAAAATTTAACAATGTGCAGTCAACACGGGAATGTTAAATCAGATTTTTCACTTGGATTACTTAAAACAGGAGATATATTCTACAAACATGTACTTTAATAACAAAGGGTTTGCTTCAGATTTAATGGTGAAGCGATAGACTAAACTTTTGGAGCTTCTATGGATATTCTTTGTAGAAATTTTCTGAGGATAAGTGATTATGGAGGTGTCGTAAGCTTTATTCTTTAGAGGGTACCTTTTTGATGTTTTCACTGAGTACATTTGAGAAATAATATGGTCATTTACTTTAAGTAATCAGGTGTATCACCTCCTTAATTTCTACCACAAGTTTTTTAGTAGATTCATCACTTACTTCCCCTTTTCACATAACATGCAGTCCACTTATTAAAGTATTTACATCAACTACTCTACCTTTTATCGTAAAATGAAGTCCACTTATTCTTAGTAGCTGCATCACCTACTAGCTTAAGTATTGTCAAGGGAGAATCTAAATATTTTATTCCATTTCTATACTTTAATAACTTTAACTTATCTTAAAACAAATATGTACTCTGTCACTTTAAGATTTAAACTCAAATAAAACATTATGATCTCAAGTTCAAATAATTCAAACGATTTCAACTTAATCAGGTCACATTATAATATTATTGGGCTATTCACTTTAAACCTATTCTATTGTCACTAGTTGCATAGGGAACCGAGTCCATAACTATACCACAACGAAACATATAACTTTCTCATAAATAGAACTAGTACATGTAAAATACAGGTTGTTTAAAAAACATTTAACTTTATGCAATGAATTTCACTAAAATAATCATTATTGGTGCGTCGGTGAACAAACCCAATGCTATGAAAGTCTGACACACCTCTTAGGATAAAATCCTTGTCTATATCCGCAAGAAAAATCTCAAGAATGCGAGGAAACCTTGGATTTTCTCATCTTTTCTTTTCTCTGAAAGCCCTAGAGTAATTTAAGGGTTCTTAAACTGAACTAAATTAGCTCACCACAAAAAAATTACAAAAAACAAAATAACTTATTGGGTAAGGAAAAGATCAAAATACCTCTTTATTCTTATTGACTTTCCTTATCCCGACAACCCGACTTCAAAGGGGCATATTTCCCTCATACAAACAAAAATTTAGCAAACTCTGTGGCGTCGGAAAGATAATTCAAAAATCTTTCATTTGATATATTATAGGAGACCTAGAAAATCATGTACTAGGACTTATGGTCATTTGAAGTTGAAAAAAACACATACTTAGCATAACATGCAAAAATTTTAAAATTCAATTATTTCTAAAAATAGTTTCTTGCTAATTCTAGTTTTTCAAATAACTGGGATTTACAATATTTCCCCCTATGGAAAATTCATTATTTAATGAGATTACTCATAGTTGGCTAAGGGTGGAATATTTAACACCCAGCTCAACACTCAGCAAGTAAAATTTAAGCACAACAAGTCAACTCAAAGTAATTGCAAAGAAAAGGATTAGTAATTAATTTGTAGATTTCCAGACTCAAAGAGATGTGGGTATCTCTTCTTCTTGTCCTCCTTGGCTTCCCAAGTAGTTTGTACAACAAACTTATTTCTCTACATAACTTTGGCTAATGCTACTTCTTTGGTCCTGAAATTGCAATAGAAACCTCTTCAGAATATAAGCTATCCTCAATACCAATATATCCAGTAGGTTTGATTAGTGAAGGATCACCCATACACTTTTGCAACATAGAAATATGAAAAGTCGGGGTGGACCGCTACTAACCCTCGCGATAACTATAACTCATAAGCTACATTAACAGTCCTCTTGGACATCTTGTATGGACCAATATATCGGGGACTAATCTTCCTTTTCTTACCAAACATCATAATGGCCATCATGGATGAAACCTTCAAATAAATCGAATCATCTACTTCAAACTCTAAGCCTCTTTCCTAACATCTATATAGAATTGTTGGCAACTCTACGTTGTTTTCTATATCTGTTGAATGACCTTCACTTTCTCCATTGTTTGATTAACTAAGTAAGGTCCTATCAACCCGGCTCCACAACCTTCACACCTTCCAATAATAGATTTGCATACTCTCCCATAAAGTGGTAATTGTTGTCATAAAAAAACTCAATGAGAGGTAGGTTATCTTCCCGATTCCACTTGAAATCAATAACACAAGCCTCAAAAGATCTTATTAAGTCTTATGGGTGCACTCTACTTGACCATTAGACTAAGGATGAAAAGCAGTACTCAAATTTACCTTCGAACTCAAACATTTTTCAAATGACTTCAAAAATTGTGCACATATATATAAAATAATCAACAGTGGAACTTCATGTATTTTTTCTACCTCTTGAAGATATATCTTGGTATAATCCTATGATGTATGGGTAATCTTTACAGGTAAGAAATAGGTTTATTTAGTCATTCGATATACAAATACAAAAATTAAATTATGTTGTATGCAAGACTGCGACAAACATTTAATAAAATCAATATCGATAATCTCCCGCTTCCATTTTAGAATCTCTATATTTTTAGCCCTACAACGGGCCTCTGGTTCTCTATTTTTAATTGTTGGCATTTCAGAAACATAGAAACAAACTAGTCAATGCTCTCTTCATAGTATCTCACCAATAGACTTCTCTCAAGTCACGATGCATCCTTTTGTAAACCGTATCGATAGAATATCTGAAGCTATGAGATTTCTCCATGATACTCTCTTGAAGTTCATCCACTGTTGGTACACACAAAATACCTTTATATCTCAATACACCATCTCCCCCTTGTTCAAAAGCCATCACCTTTTTTGTACGACCATTGTCCTTTAATTCAAGATAAATAGGTTTTTTTTTTATTTCTCTTTCACTTTAGATATTAGTGGTGATTCAGCACCATTTATAAACAACTATTCCTCATTCATCGAAATCCCTTCTTTGAACTCCTAGCTATAAAAAATTATGCACATATTTGTATATTTATTTCATGTCATCCTCAAATATGGGTGTCACTGCACATTGACTATTTGCTCAGGGCATCAACATAAAAATTAGCCTTACTTGGGTGATAGAAGATACTCATGTCATAATCCTTGAGTAAATCAACCTCCTTGTTTGTCTAAGATTAAGATCTTTCCGACTAAACACATATTTAAGGATCTTCTAATCGGAAAACACATCTACATGAAAACCATAAAGATAACGCCATATTTTTAAAGAAAATACCAGGACAACCAACTCTAGATCATGGGTTGGGTAATTTTTCTAATGAACCTTAATATGTATGGATGCATATGCTATACCCTTGTCATTTTACATTAAAAACAATCAAAACTGACTCCGACACATAAAAATAATCCACAAAGCCTTGCATACCCATTGGTAAGGTCAATATTGGTCCGTAGACAACTATTTTCACAATTTATGAAAGCTTTTATCACAATCTTCAGACCATTGAAACTTAACTATTTTCGGAGTGAACTTAGTCAATGGGGATGAGATCTTCAGACAAGTAAACCTTAAGAAGTCTGGATGCATATGATATACCTTTGTCATCATGCATTAAAAAACAATCACAACATAGTCTGGACACATCAGAATAATCCACAAAGCCTTGCATTGCATACCTTCTTTTAAGGTCAATACTAGGGTAGCAGTCAACTTGTCTTTAAATTTATGAATGGTTTATCACAATTTCAGACCAGCAAAACATAACAATTTTATTAGTTAACATAGTTAATGGGGATGAAATGTACAAGAATCCCTCGACGAACCTTCTTTAATAACTAGCCAATCCAAAGAAACTGCTAATGTTAATTAGATATGGGGGTCTAGGAAAGTTCTGCACTACCTCTATCTTTTTAGTATCAACTATAATTCCATCCCCCGAACTAATATGACCTAAGTATGCCATAGACTCAACCCAAAATTCACATTTAGAAAATTTAACATATAACTCTTTATCCTTTAGAGTTTGAAAAACTATTATGACATGACTAGCATGATATTACTCATTCCTTGAATATATGATAATGCCATCAATGATTATGGTATAAAATATATATTTAAAAAGGCTTTAATTCTCTATAATAAGGTCCATGAATGGTGCAAGAGCATTGGTTAAACCAAATGACTTAAGTAAGAGCTCGTAGAAACCATAGAGGGTCCTTAAAGTAGTCTAAAGAATATAAATTTCTTTAATCTTAACTGATGACAACCATATCTAAGGTGTATCTTCGATGAACAAGTGGCACCCTAAAGTTGATCTAATAGATTATTTATTATTGGAAGATGATACTAATTATTAATAATAACGTTGTTTAAGTGATAGTAATTTATGCACATTCTAAGAGAACCATATTTCTTCCTCACAAATAAGATCGGAGCGCCACAAGGTGAGACACTTTGTCGAATTAAGAAATTCACAAAGAAATATTTAAGAACCTAACTCTTTAAACTCTGCTGGAGCTATTCTATATGGTGTAATAAAGATAGGATAATTATCATGAAGAATATCTCTACAGAAATCTAACTCTCTCAGGAGGGACTTTGGGAAGATTATTTTTTGAAATACCTCCGGAAACATACTAATAATTAAAACTAACTGAATATAAGGTGTTTCAAAACTAGAGCCATTAACTTGTACTAAGTGATAGACACAACCCCTTGGAACTAAGTTTCTCCCTTTAAGGTACGAAATAAAACAACCCTTAGTCACTATATAACTACTCCTCCAGTTAATAATTGGCTCATTAGGAAGTTTAAACCTAACAACTTGAGCTTTCAATTGATTGAGGCATAACATGCATGAAGCTAGTCCATACCTATAAGGATATCGAAATCTACCATGTCTAACTAAACTAAGTCAGCCATGGTTTTCATGTATCTGATGAAAATGGATCAATCACGGTAAACTCTCAGCTAGAATAGACTCACAAACATGTTTAGAAACACTTAAGGTCTCAAAAATTTTCTCAGGAAAAATATCAAAGTTCATGAGAATATAAACAGTCACAAAACATAAACTCGCTCTTGGATCTAACATAACATAAACATCATAAGAAAAGACTTTGATCATACTTGTGACAACATCCACAAAATTCTCTTCCTCTTGGAGAGTAGTGATATAATGTAGGTGGTTTGTTGCTCCGCCAGGTGACTAGAGTAGCTCTGCTAGGTGCAACTCTCTTTAGTAGATAAACTGAAGAAGATTGGGTCTAGTGCCCCTATTTCCACTCTTCTTCCTGTTTTTAGGACACTATTTGATGCAGTGACCCCCATGAACACACTTTAAACAACCAATGGAGCCACACTACAAGCTCTAGGGTAATTTCTACAATAATTAACACATGTAGGATCCTCGTTACCTTCTTGTGACATACTTACTTTAGAATGTGTATGTCTAGCATAAACATTTTGTGAATTATGATTATTGAACTCACCTCTGTTCCTTGGTTCAGGTGCAATAAAAGATGATAAAGTAGGTCCCATAAGTAGCAGTTTGCTTTTTCTTATGTTGGAAAGATGACTGGTTTGCATTAATCTTAGATTATCCTTCTCAATCTACTACACATGAATCATCAACCTCACTATGTACATATCACCTATTACCATTAATGCCTTACCTTCCCTACTTGACAGACGAGACAACTCAACAACAAATAGAGTTATCTTTTTCGACATGTCAACAACAATCTGTAGAGCATAACAGGGAAGTTAAGTGAACATAAGGGTATACTCATACACACTCATAGATTCATGTTTATGAGTAAGGAATTCTCCTACCTTTGCTTCTCTCAAGTCTCGAGTAAATAAATGCCCTAAGAATTCTTCCTCTAACATCACATAGCTTACAATCTGTGCACCCTCAACTCTACCCGTCTTCCATTGATTAAACAGGATTCTAGCGACACCCTTCATTTATTATGCAACTAGTTCCACTCGTTCAACATTAGTGATGTGCTATTCTCAAAATCCTCTCAATGTCTTCAACAAAGTTTTCCAAATCCAAAGTGAAACTATAACTTGTAAAGTTTTGTGGATTCATTCTTAAGAAGTCTTGGTTTATAGACATATCATCCACATCCTATCAAACCCCTCTTTGTTGCCCAACTTGATTGGTCATAAGTTGACTCAAATTTGATATAGCTTCGCAATAATTTAGTGACCTCTCATTCAGGACGCACTTATCGTGAATCTCGATAACATAAAATACATTTGTGACACGTAAACACTAATGCATAGGTCTGATATGGGGAGGGGGAGAAGTATATCATTTAAAATGGTTAAGAATACCATGTAACACTTATATTAAGTGTTTCAAATGGTTAAACAAAAATAGTTGGCCAAAGGATATCATTAAAAAAAAGATTCAACTTTCAAGGTTTATTGTAGAGGAATACTACAAATGATCTAATTTATCAGATGACTTTTAACGAGGACATCACTTGATATATAAGGAGTAAGAGGATCTTAAACCTTTCAAATTAAAGGTATTTGAGTCTAGTTTCTAGAAAAACAAAAACGCTTTTTAGGATGACATTAGAAAGAAGTTATGTTCATTTTAGGATACTCATGCACACTGCCCAATCACAGAGGGACATGTGGCACTTTGGAGAATGTCGGCTAAACTTGTTGCTTTTTATATTATATGTTTTCGATATACTTTCCCATATTCTCAAGAACGTTAATGAATTTGTTTCACTTTATTTGTTAAATTTTTACTCATCTCCAATCCTCCAAAGCTTAAGGTCAGTTGGTTTCTTCTAAAATAAAGTGTCTTCCTCTCTATATACATAGCTAAATATTTTCTTCAAGGAGAAGGAATTGTTCTTTAAGAATAGAAAAGGGCAGGAGCTGATTGTATTTCAAATATAGATATGTTTCCTTTTCTTTGTCTAGAAATAGTACTCTTAGGATTCTTCAAGTATAATTTAAGAGCATAAATCACGGTACGCTTATAGAAAGTCGTGTGTCAATGGTTTACCCATGGTAGTTGATGTTTTCGGCGTGAAGGGAGTCTTTTTAAAAGTGTCTAGGTTGTCGTTTTAACAAGATGAGGCCTGAATGATATTCTTTTGGGGAAGTAAGTTGGATACGCTAAAATGGAAAGCTAGGCATAGTAAACACGACTCTTATAGTTCTTGAAGTTTGTTGCTTGCCAAATGTTTGATGAAATGCCTAAATTGCTAAAATATTTTGTAGCTGGTTATATGAGCTTGTATTATTTTAATTCATGGCATTTCTTCTATAATAACATTACATATGAGCTTATAATGGAATTTGACGTCGTTGACAAAGAACTCGTGGAATGGTGTTCGGAGTTCATGAGTTATTTGACTTTATAAGTTAATTGTGGATGATCGAGGGGGCTTGTTCTTTATTATAAAAGGATTGAGGAGTAATACCGAACACGTGAAAAGTTATGAGCCTACTTGGAAAGTGATTAAATATAAGGGTGTGCCGATACACCATTTATCATGCTAATTGTTGAGATTATCGCTTGTAAACTATTATAGTGTTTTTGGCCAGAAATTTCTTCTTGAGTAGTTTGTTATGGTATCCTTTTATGATGTTTTGTTATAGATAGATTTGTAAGAAAAGGAATTTTGATGATGTAAGATAGTATGTCTAGAAGTGAGGTATGTAAGGCTAAAACCACTTTCACCATTATGGCACAACCTAAAGTTGCATGTAGTTCTGATAAATGTAATCAGATATTAAATGATGATTTAAATCAAGTGTCCTATTTTATAAACTCTCTAATTTCCGATAGTACACCATGGTGTGATTTCCTCACAGTTAGTTTTACAAAGAGCAAGGACGCTCACTACAAGAAAACTGTGAATTACATGGGAATTTTCCTAGGGATTAGTATGAAAATTCGCATCATAATAAGTTCCCATGTATCACAAGTTGTCTCCCTTTGATTTTAATTATGTCTTTATTCGATAATTTCTATTCCTATGGCTTATTTGAATATGATCATATTTTACAATTGAATCTTAAACACGTATCACTCTTTGTGAGATTTGACCCCAAATTATTCAGCTGAGTTATAAACTAACTAACGATCGTTGACACTCAAAACTAAACGAACTGTCTTTCATAGTATTATTTAAGCAAAAGGGCTCCGCTGGGGGGGTGATTTTTGTTAAGATTCTTTAGTTAAGTTGAATTTTTTTCTTCTTTGTTGTAGTTGAATCTTCTTACTTTTAGTGCTGGTTTTGTGTTGCTTTTTGAGTAGAGGAATTGAAGATTTCTTGTAGCAAAAGTTACCAAATGGACCTCTATCCTTTGAGGATGATGATCCTTAGTTATAACATCCTATGTTTCAGAAAATTTTAGAGTGTGTCAATCAATGAGTTGTGGTTGACAATTAAATAATTATGACAAGAATTCCCAACTCATGGAATTTGAGATAAGATGCTAGTTTCATGATTACACATAGATATTAGTCTCAAACATAGAAGAGTGGCCGACAAATTCTCCCTTGGTAGTCTTCTACGACTACCATATAAGGTAGCAATAGTACTCCTTGATGACATAATTGAGACCAAAAAAGAAACAACAAAGGACCAAGACTTTTCAAAATTGTAGGGTCAGCGGGATTTCTTGGCTAACAAGGTCAAGGAACAGGTGCAATGTACCAAACAAAAGATAGGAATATCCCTCCTCACGAGTGTCAACGGACAAAGAAGTATAAGGGTGGGAAGAAGATATGTTGTTACTCATTCACCACAAACTTAAAGAACAATGCTGAATTAGACAACGTTTTATTCCATGTTCATTCAGCTGCTACAGGCCCAAATGGACCAAGTGTTGTCTTGTCTCTATTAAAATAAACAAAATGGGTTGTCTTGTTACATTGAGGCAAAACGTAAGAATGAAACCTTAGTAGTGACTTGTGTCATTCCACTATGTTAACTAAGACACTTCTTAGGAGGAAACCCAAGTGTTTATCGATTTATTTTGTTTTAAAAATAATGGCGCATTAATTCTGAAGTTGAGAAAGTGGAATGTGTTTGAAAAGTGCATATTAGTGATCCAGTTGATTGACTTGACAAAGAGTTCAGCGATCCCCATTTACACTGCCATTTTACATACGAAAATTTTCAATTAAAGTTTGTAAAATACGGAAATCCCAAGACCAGATTGGCGACTCACCGATCAAGTCGGCGATCACTATTTTTTCATGTGTTTGGACCCCCAAATTAACTAGAGGTCCTGTAAAACTCGTCCATGTAAGTGTTGACTTGGAATGTTGTCGAGTGGTTTGGTGAATAAAACATATATCTCCGACTGGGCGAGAACTGTACGATTATGAAGTCTAAAAGTTCAAATATTTCGCATTCCCTCACATTTCAACTTTCAAAATTCACACTTGTACTTTATTTTCCTATATTCTTGTGTTTTATTGCATATTTATTATTTATATTCTATTTGAAATCTAATTTCTTTCCGCCTACCATTTCTATTATTTATTTGACTGAAAAGGTTTGTTTTTCCGTACCTCAAATTCATATTTTTTCAGTTTTACTCATTTGTAATTGATTTTTTTCTTAGTGTTGTATGTTTGGCCTCTAATTCGTAAATGTGTGTTTTTTTTCAATTTTTAATTCGAATATCTTACCTAAATTTCCTAATCATTGATATCGTAAAGTTTTCATTCTTGAAATTGATAAAATCTTGTTAAGTTGTGTTTGTTCATGTTAGGTCTAATATTGTGAAGTCTAAGTAGACCACATTTGTACTAAATAACAATTTTTTCCCGATGATAGATCATTTGACGTCATTCCTAAGGGTAAAAGTTATTAAATGCCAAATTTTGCCAAAGTGAGTGAAGTTTGAGTATCCCAAGGGGATAGGTATAATGTTTCTAGGTTTAATTTAATGGGTGCATTATTGTAGTGTTTAATTGAGAAGTTGTACCTCTGTGTAGGAACGTTAGGTCATTTGGCAACCTAAGTGGAGATCACCGAACCACTCGGTGGTTGGACGAATCCCCCTAATTCACCTTTATTTTTATGACAAAATAGAAATTAGGTTATTTATCTTCAGGTGAAATGACTGTTTTCGTCAAGTTCACTCATCCACTTGCCGATTGTCCTTCTAGATAAGTGTTTTTGTGCCCCTACCCCAAAAATGCACTATAATTTTTGGTGCTCTAGTCCTTGCTCGACGAAAGCTATCGGTGATTTGGCAAAAGGTCCCCCCATCACTTATATGCAAAGTTTTCTAGGAAAATTTTGAGATAATACTTTCGGCGAGTCTGATCTATCTTGCCAAAGTATTTCACCGACTCACCAACTGAACCGACGAGTCTGTCTACAACATCATTTCAACTATTCCGAACTTTTATTTAATGTTTTTTAAAACAGGGATAGACCAAATGTTTTTGGTAGATACATGCCTCCAAAGAGGGCAAAGGGATCACAATAAATGAGAATGCTGCTACATCAAGAGCAATACTCTAAACTTCCCACCACCAGTGGGAACAGTTTGAAAAAAAGACAGGATCATGCACCTACGACATCATAGGTAAACTTCGACAGTGATGAAATCTATGACATTCAACTCACCTTCTCAGAGATTGAGGGAGAACACTAAGAGCACTAGGTTGAAACTTCTGAGCCTAAAGATGAGCTATTAGAAGCCCACAGAGCAGAGTTGCGTTTTTACAGAGGCTAAATAATTCCTCTAGGATTAGGACCTCCAGGTCACCACTACTCCACTAGCTCCAGCACATGTTGATGTTTCGACACTTGTTGCACGGGGTACTTCTCCATTCTTATGAAAAAACTGAAGACTGAGGGATTGAGGACCAACATCAAAGAATGGAGGTTGTCTAGTAAATGGGGTAGTGCACCTATAGAAGGAGATTATAAGTCGTTTGACATAACAAATGTTCCATATATTTGCTTCACACCGTGGTTGTTATACTCCATATTAGGTTTAAGAATTCTACACAACCTATAGAGATATAGTTCCAGAAGGGAAGAAAAAAATTCTAAGTTTAAGTCGGTACACTATGTTGTTTTTAGGGGCAGAATGGTGAAGTATGATGATTTTATCAGTGCAGTCTTGGAGTGTTCAAACATATCGAGGATTACTATAAATAAATGTCCAATACAAATTCATTAGAGATTTTGAATGAGTGGTTGTCCCCTTTTATATTTGATGGGACTCGTCGATGGTTGAAGGAAGGATCTCCAATAGAAAAGAAGGACCTCAATATAGGAGCGACATACTGGTTTGGCTTTATTAGCAGCACTTTAATGCCATCCCATAATAAGTAAATTTTCCATCATGTGAAGGAAGCATGCCTAGGTTGTATTATTTATAGGTGTAGTCTCAACTTGGGCATGATTTTGGGCAAAGATATGGACATGAGGGCTAATAGTTAATGCTATCCCTCCTCTTTTCGGTGTTGGTCACCAAGTTGTGCAGACAAGCTCAGGTGCTTAGAGATGAAAAGGATGTGGAAATTATTGACTTTTTTTCTACCAACATTAGGTGGATTATGGAAGAATACATGAAACACGACACCGAGAAGAAAAAGGCAGCCCCGGTGATCTCTTCCACAGTTATTCATAAAAACATATTACTTGCAGAGACATCTATGCCTACTCCGGACGTTGGGACCTTAGGTACATTTAGTGTCGCCCCTTCTGTTACTCCTAGTACCTCCAGTTCTCTATTTCCTCCCAGATCATGTACTATTTTTGCTGCTACTGAACTCCCCTACCACGGTTGTATTACAATGGATGGGGCAACTAGTCCATGCTGCTGATAGACGTGCTTCTAGACTTGAGGCCACAATTCCTTGAATGATTGGGAGAGCCCTTGCGGATGTTGTGACACCTCTGAGTTACAATATTGAAGCCTTCAGGACAATGATCATTATTTCAGAACATGGACACGAGGCCACTAAGGAGGCGACAACCCTAAGGGCACTATTTCTTTGTTGATAAGAGATATGGACCAATTGACGTCCACATATATGTCCATGATTTTTTGGAAGGTTGAGATCCCACATGTGCCAATTGAGGCAGAAGTGTCTCTGTCTACCACCAGAGCCGATGTTCGAGTTGAAGATGAAGCGACCTCAAGTTTGAGGTTGAGACAGATGAGGAGATACTTCGAGTTGCCGAGAAGGTTTCCTATGAGGGCCTTAACAAGACTATGAAGTCCATAGTAGATGCAACTGTTCAATATTCTTTGGAAGATACACGCTTGGCTCACTATAGTAGATAAGTTACTATTTATGTGGCTCCTAGCACTGATGCTAAAGATCAGAATCATGCACGAGGCATTAATGGTTCATAAAATAGTATAACGACCCAAGAGTATCCCCTAGGCATTACACGGTGTACTCGACCTCTCGAAGGTCTCGTAAAAGCCTCTTAGATTTCATTCATTGCATAAGTATGAAAAGTAATTAATAATTACGACTCTTCACAACACAATTAATAAGAAACTATTTTATTAAACAACGGAACAAGTTTCATCATCACAAGTCAACTTGGACAGGTCTAAACATCATAGGTCACAACCATTTACATTGAAAGAAACATACTAAGACATATACAATTTATTAAAAGATAGAAACCAAAAGAAACATAGTTAATGTCCTCGAACATTTAAGGACATACCAATCTTGAGAGAATAAACTTCCAAAACATCACCTTCTAAGAACCTACACTTGTCTTCCACCTGCACTTATAGAGATATATAGGAATGTGGAATTAGTACAAACATAGTATAAAGTATAGCAATATGCAAAAAAAAAAATGCTTAAAGAGGACATTTTAGTTGAAACATACTTTTCATGCTATTTTTTTAAAACCTTCATGACTAATGTTTACAAGGCATCATGCATGTCATCATTTATAATAGTATTGCTTTACTAATTCTCAACATTTCATCACATTCATCAAGTAATCCATTAATCATTAAGACTTTCCTATTCAAAGTCATCTTAATACTCACCTAGGTACGACATAAAGAAACCGCCCATACAATACAAGCTTTTCAATATACACCTAAGAGATCCTTTAGACTAACAAAGATTGGCATGCTTCATTTCAATTCAACAAGCAACCACCCATTACTAAATATACTAAAGGAAACACATATGATGTTTGGAACTTTAAATAAAAACCATCCTTCAAGACAACCCCCAAGTTACACCAGTGCAATGTGAAAGTAGAATTCCATACTTCTACTCCCACCTTAGTGCTTCATAAGAATCATCCTAGACAAGGCACATTACATTCAATCATATGCATAACCTTCATCAACATTAGACATAAGATAAAATTCTTCATTACATTATACTTAAATTCAACTTACTTAATTAACATCATATAGTAAACCATTTATTCATTTACATTATAAGGACACACAAAGACTCCCTCCAAATGTCTACTTGTGCAATGCGTAGATGGTGTCCCATTCCACCATCTACCTAAGTAATACAACCTTAAGAAAACCTAGTTCATTACATTCATACGCGGGGGCTATCTTTTACATAGACCATGAGAAGTTGACATGGAATCCCCCTTGCCTGTTTTAGCCTTTACCTGGATCTCCAAAAGCTAAACCTATGTAGGCACATAGTTTAGGGATAAGGAGATTAGTTCAATGTACTATATCGCAACTCACGAAGAGTACTCATCTCAAGAGGTACAATGGATACAACATCTCTACTCAAGAAGAGTATCTATACCTTCTTTAAATCCTGTTGGTGCTAAGCATAACTCGCACGAGGAGTTTTAGATATTCATTTTATTCATTAGATCTAGATACTAAATACTACATCTCAATATAACATTCATTCATTGGAAAGATCTTGGCAATAGTAAGGTTGATACTTAACACTTCATCTCCATACACAAAGAGTGTTTACCCCAAAATCCCCCATTTTCATTCATTGGAGTTCTTAGGAATATTGAGATTGATGTAGAGACTATTTTTCTATTCATGAATATTGTATAACCTCAAAATCCTTCATTCATTGTTAACTTCATTCATTCATTGTGTGTGTGAGTATATGTGAGAACACCTTACACATAACCACCATCATTCATAACATTGACATTCTAAACATGATCATACTACATTCATCATAATCCACGCACAAACATACTTCACAATCATGTCATACTTCAATTAGACATACTATGTTGAGATACACCTTCTCAACTTCATAAGTCATCTCAACCATATACATCATAACACACTTTACTCCACAACCAATGCCATCAAGGCTACAATCACAATTGACATATATTTCTTATACATCATGTAAACACTGCCATCATAAGTGGACCATAACACATAAGATTAATTCAAGAAGACTAAAAATACTTAGGTCAACTTTCCCTTTATCCAAGCCTTGATCACCTTTATACAATTCTACAAAAAATCATCATATTTGGCATAACTTGAAGTAGATAATCATAATATAATATAGTATAAACATAATTCGAAAAATATCCAATAACATTTATCAAACCCACTTCATGAACCAAAATTTGAGACTTAGCATGATCATGGGTTCATGGAAATTTTTTATCATAAACTTATAAATTAACATTGAAAACATCATAATTCATCCCTTAAAACCTTTTCACTCAAGAAACCATTGATATAATTAAAAAAAGAAGAATTTAGGAATTTGAAATCCATTTAGAAAAGCCTTTGAATATTCTCCTTGAATGAGATAAGAATCAAGAATAAACTAAACTAATATAACCTCATTGAATAAAACCCGCAAAATTAGGATTGAAAACATGAGGAATTTGGTCTTCTTTCTTGAAGCTTGAGATTCATCAATGGAGGATTTACTAGAGAGAATTTTTTTAGAGAGGAGAGGTTATAATTTGTTTTATTCTAATAAGGGGTAGGGGTTTTTAATAAGGTATTAAGTGTGTAATGACCTAAAAAATCCATATTTATAGACCCCAAAATACAAAAAATACCCCTACATTAATTGGACCTTTTTAAACAAGCCCAACAATAATTAAATTTTTAGAATTATCGTCGGGGAGCAAGGCCGGTACGCAGAACTGTTCCCACAAGATTTTTAAAAATAAATTTCGAGACAGTAGAGTCTGTGATGTGATCAAAACTTTGTCCCTTGGTTAACCTTTTCCACGACGTGAACTTGTTTCATCCATGTGCATTTGCTTGTTTTGTTAGGTAGCTTGCTAACCAACGGTTTGGTCCTCTTCAAGGACCCATAAGGTGGTCCTTGGGAAATTATAGTCAATCTTTTTGAACCTAAACATGTCCCTAAAGGTGTTAGGGTCATACCCCCTTATTTAAGACTCCAAACAACACCTGAAAACACATACAACATACAACGACACAATAGCACACATACAAGACTAGTTTTCAAACGTCTTTGTAGTTATTTGGCGTTTGACATTCAAACTCTTCAAACAGACTTCTAAATCTATTATTCATTATTTTAACACCTTATTATCTTGTAAAACTCATGAAAGGCTCTATATTGTCTTATTTCATTTTGGGGGTTGTTAGAATCTCCCCCACTCAAAAAAACATTCTATCTCAAGGACTAAGAGACTCAAATATCAGCTCACAACACACATAATCTTTGATACAACATTCATAGTCAATGAATCAAACTTACAAGGAACACCAACTTCTTATCATTATGCACTGTAAGCAACACAAACAATTTGGAACTATTTCCACAATTCATAGTGCACACATACTTCATCATTTTAATTTCATCTATAGATGAAATACCTTATCCATCAATATATATGCTCATAATTCCATTATAGAGGTAATCATGCAATAACATTCAAAATACACATTGTCATATAAAAACAACAACTTTAGAGGAGATTAAGCAATTATCATTAGATTCATGATACGCTCAAATTACACCTTTCTAAAGAAGTACAAGCGGTTGGATCAGGTAAAGAACCCAAATAGTAGGTTGGGGTCGATCCCGCGAGGAAATTGTCTAAGCTTAACTTCAATGTACAGGTATGTCTAATTAACCATGCTCTTTACGAAAACAAGTAAATAAAGAGAGGTTTTGTGAAACAAGTTTCTTCAATACATCTAAGTAAACAAGTTAGCAAATGTAAATATTGAGTTTTTATCAAGTTGTGAGATAAACTAAGGTGTATGTGTTCCCCATAGGTTCGTAACTCCATATTCCTAGCAATAACAATTCTTCCCTAGTGTTTTGCATGCAAAGTGATAAGTTAGGCATCGATAAAACCTTGGTCATGCATTTAGAAAATTTCATCTCATTGATTGGTCCGTCTACATGTGTATAAGATACTAACCCTTACCTTGACTTCATATTAAGCATCATAATCAATGTGTGACATATTTATTACTTTGCACCAATCGACACTAGCTTATTAGATAGTATCTCACTAAATTTGTGTTGATAATTCTTTTCTTATTAACTACCTCCTTGGTTCAACAAGTAGTAACTTCTAATTAAAGATTTATCAATACATTAAAGAACCTATTTGCGAATTGTTATTTAGAAACGTCTACATTGTTAATCACCAATGGTTCCCCAAACCCTAGTTGTGGATTGAGCAACCCATACCAGCAAGAACACAATTCATTGTTGTTAAGAAATAATTCACATACTTACTTAAAAAAATTGAAGAAAACACAGAAAATCAATTAGAAATTGCAAGGTAATACTTGAAAACAAATCAAGAAATTAAATTATTGCAAAAGTTTGAAAAAACCTATCTCCAAACAAAACAAGAAAAATAATAACAATGTTTAACCCCAAAATTAATGTTTTAAACCATATTTATAGCAAACATTCTCTTAAAAGGAAAGTAAAAAGGAATAGGTTTGCCAAAAAACATGGTTATTATCGACGACCCCTACAGACGGACCGTCGATGAAATGATGGTTCGTCGACAACCTCTGTCAATAAAAACATAGAATATTTTTTCTCCTTTGGATGGAATAAATGCTGAATAAATCGACAGACAAACAACAAGGTTTGTCGATGCACCTACGGTCCGTTGATCCTTTCCATCGCTCCATTTTTAGAATTTCTCCAACTTTGGTTAGTGGAACTATCTCTGATCACATCAAAGATTTAGCAGTAGAGTGGATTTATCCCTTTCCGTAGTTCCACACTTGGTCATATTTACCCGAGTGTCTCCATGAGTCTGAACTGTAATAGATGGTTACAACCTAAGGATCATCGATTGAATGATGAGCTGATGATTGCCTTCGCAGGTCACCTTTATGCATTATTTTCCATCTACTTTTGCATTTTGTATTATGGACATGTTTCCTGCAAGAAAATTACCAAAAGATGTAAAACACACTACGAAAAGTCTCTACAAAACACAAATCTTAAGAAAAAAGCATTTAAAGCACCCTTAAACCAGGACATATCAATACCCTCAACTAAAATTCGTTGTTTGTCCTCAAGTGACACACTATGACTCAAAACCACACTTGTACAAAAGTATACTCTTTTATGATTTCCTAATCACATGTGTATGAATCCCGACTCTTTCTTTGATTTAGTGCATGCTTATGCTCTCGGGTTTAAATAATCTAACTTATGTAGTTCACATTATCTACACAAACTCACCATGCACACATACTTCTGCAGTTTTGCCTCTCAGCAAGGCACCAACTTTCTGTCCATGCAATTAGTGTCCTCAATTCAAAAGACATCCACATTTTTTGTACAGTGATTTCAAGTTTGGGTACAAGGATCTTTATTCAACACTCACACTAAAAAACAAGTACATACATAGATAGCACTTGTCTCCATAAGCTTTCCCTTATTTTCACTGCTCAAGTTCACCACATTAGACTTCTAAGATAACGATTGGACTTTCTTGGAATGTAATGTAGGCTCCGGCTCAACTGTGGTACAATTGGGTATATTCTTAGTGACTTTTTGCCCTACTTGACATCTCCGCCAATATTCCTTCCTCTTTTCTTTGCCTTTTTATGCCCTAATTTTATGTGCTTTTTGTATTTTCTTTGCTCCCATTCTTTTTTGAAATGATTAATAATTATTTTTCAACTTTTACAAACTCCTTTCTTTATTTTCTGCACTATTTTTCTTTGTGTTTCTTTTAATTTTCTTTTCTCTTTGATTCACATTTATGATTTCACTTAATCACATCTTTCACACAGTTTTTATTTTCTTGTCAACATTCAACATACGAATTTTCAGGTTGTCACTCATAAAATCAACCCTGAAGTCATGGTTTTTCCATGAAATAAAGTACACTATACTTGAGATAGGTCAGTGAAAAGACGAGTCATTTCTTGCATTATCCACCCTCAACTTAGGCTTTTGACCTAAGACGGGTTGCACATGTCCTAGGAGTGATCGGAGCAAAAACAGTAAACCCTTGGAAGATGAGTTGGTGAAGAAAAAAAATAGGTCTATTATACGCTCAAAAGATTTGAATGAAAAAGATAGGGATAGAGCCTCCGTTTGGTTCACTCCAGTTTAGGATAGATGCTTGCTAATTCAAACAAAGGCCTATGCTCCTTTCCTAGTAATATAACACATATTCTTTTTGCTGGACTAACCAGGCAAGTTCTAGCTAGGTACCAACAATTGAACACTTAAAATTCCTCTCACTATCTTGACACCTAATTACACTATCAAATTGTTAGATTTTCCAGTTTATGTGTGAGTTGAGTGTCATGTAGCTGTGCCTATCTATGTCATGCTTAGATAAAACAAATTCAACTCATTTTCACCCATTCATAAAAGCATTTTCTAGGACGAGATAACATTTAATTTGAACCATCATGCTTCAACATTCATGATTTTATTCTTTGTACCACTAATCACATGCTGGTTCAATAAAAAAATTAACCATCTCTTGAGAAAAAAGGAAATAGGTAAGAAAACCCCAAAGATAGGATTGTGAGTTATGCTACTCAGACATCACCCTAACACTCACATTTCATTTACCCCACCCCCCGAAAGAACATGCCACTGTACCCAATGCATAAAAGAGTTAAGTACAGAATGAAACAAAAATGAGGTGCATAGCACCGACGATCTCTCAACAAGAGGGTGGCTTCAGTTTTTGGGAAGTTGCAACAACAGTATATAGGTCACCCTCTGAGGTGACCACATAAATCTGTGCACTTTTAGTGGTGCTCATGTCATCGATCACCGGTATAGAAGTAGACACCCCAACAACAATTTCTCATACCCTAATATGGCGGGCCTCTTCATCTATCAAAGAAGCTATCCTCACATCCTCTAAGTCTGTCTTCTCCTTGTTCCTCGTATGGGCATAATATCCCTTAGTAATGAGGCTAGAACAGTGACTTTTGTCATGACCACGTGGATCAAGCTGTGGCTCATGAGGGGCTGTGGTCAGGGCTCCAAATACCGTGTGCTCCGCGAACTTGATGGGCCTACTCTCGTAATTTGCTCCCCTAATCTCCAAGATAGTGTCTACATAAACTCTCAAACTAGTAACTTCCGCTTGAAGAGTAGTAAGGTCAATAGTGGTGTAACGACCTATTTAGTCGTTTTGAGCAGCAGACTTCGATTCAGGAAAAAATGGCAAGGACAATGGGCCCCACGACGGACCGTCGTAGGCGCGACGGACCGTCGCAGGGTCTCGTTTCAAAACACTTAGAAAATCTGAAATTGGGTACTGAAAATCGACTCTCTGAACTTCGTAACGAAATGGCAGGACGGACCGTCACAGAGCCTTCAGTTGAAATCCACTCTCTGGACCTTGCGACGACCAGCAGGACGGACCGTCGCAGGCACGATGGGCCGTCGCAAGTTGCGCAATCCCAGTCTGGGTCAGATTTCTTTATACGTTTTAAGGGACGTTTTTGACTATTCCTGCTTTAATTATAAAGTTAGTGGGTAAATTCTAATAAGTCTAATTACTTGGGGGTTAAAAGAGGTAACCTTAAGTTAATTAGTGGGTAATTATTGCCATCTTTTATTCTTAATTATATACTAATTAGGGTAAAAGAAAGAGGGTTTGAATAAAGAAAATAGAAAGAACAAGAGAAAGAGGGAGAAAGTCGAACGAGAAAGAGGAGAAACGAAGAAAAACAAAGCTTGGGAAATTGCTTGCTTGATCACTAATCTTCGGTGGAGGTAGGTTATGGTTATTTTTATGCTTTTATAGTAAACTCTTAATAGAGAATGATATGTATTGGGTAGTATTGTAAACCCTTCTATGTGCTTAATTGTATGCATGCATGAATGTGATTATATGATTGTGATGAAATAAGCATGATGAAGCTATTGAATCCCAAATCTTGATAAAAACCTAATCTCTTGATAATGATGATGCCTTGGTATGAAAGAAGGCTTGATGAACTAAAGTAATGAGATTGATGATGCCTTGGTATAAGAGAAGGCTTGATGAATTGATAGAATGAGATTAGGGGATCAGGTGTCACGAACCGACACGTAGAATTAGGGGATCGGGTGTCACGATATGACATGTAGAATAGGGGATCGGGTGTCACGAACCGACACATAGATTTAGGGGATCGGGTGTCACGAACAGACACGTAGATTAGGGGATCGGGTGTCACGAACCGACACGTAGATTTAGGGGATCGGAGTGTCACATTCCGACACATAGTAGTAGGGGATTGGAGTGTCACGTACCGACACAAGAGGATTAATGAATATGAGGGAGCGGAGTGTTGAGTTCTCATATGTGAACTTGACGGTCATTGTTAATGATATAGTACTTGCTGTTGCTACATGTTGAGTATCATAGTTGATTTTATGATATTACTTGGTATATATTGATTTCTATTTTGAGTTGGCCGATGATATCTACTCAAGACTGCGTGTTTTGTAATCGACCCTACTTTTACGTTTTCTTCTTGTTTATTTGTGGAGTGCAGCAAACGTGCCGTCATCTTCGACTCAACAGTAACTCTAGCCAGTCTTCATTACTCCGGATATCAGGGTGAGCTAATGCTTCTAGCTTGGACTGAATCTTCCTCTACACGTCTTGATGCCTTGATATTCCGGCATGGACTAGCTTTTACTTGTTTTAGCTTTTAGAATACTCTTAGTTTAGTCATTTGATTATAGATGTTCTTGTGGTGATGACTTCCAGATTTTGGGGAATAATAGATGTTGGATTTTAGAAGTTATTGAATTGGTTTTTATTAATGATTTAAGTCTTCCGCATTACTTTCTGTTGATATTATATTGAAATGTTAAGGTTTAGATGGGTTGGTTCGCTCACATAGGAGGGTAAGTGTGGGTGCCAGTCGCGATCCGATTTGGGTCGTGACAAACTTGGTATCAGAGCATTAGGTTCGTTGGTCTCATCACACAAGAACGAGTCTAGTAGAGTCTTAAGGAACGGTACGGGGACGCCTTTACTTTTCTTTGAGAAGATATAAGACTTTAGGAAAATTCCATTCTTTCATTTTTTCTTTCGTGCTATTACTTGGATCAAATTGGTATCTAGGTGTTACAAATTGGTATCTGACCATCTTCACTCTATTTCGCAGATGGTTTGAACTAGAGCAACGACTGCGCCAACATTAACATCGTCAAGAGAAGAAGCGTCTGAGCCTGCCACTGGGGCTGTAGCTCGAGGAAGAGTAACGGCAAGAGGCCGTGGTAGAGGTCGTGGGAGGACGTCCTCTAGAGGAAGAGGACGAGCACCTAGCCCATCTAATACTAGGGCAGTGACTCCTCCACCGACTGAAGAGGTAGTGAGAGAGGGTGAGGAAGGGGAAACTGAACAAGTACAGGATGAGGGATTGCCTCCCCAACCTACCCCAGACATGATCAATCAGGTTCTTGCTTATCTTAGTGGGTTATCTGATCAAGGTCAAGCACCTCCAGTGTTTTCTGCACTAGCACCTCAGGGTACGGAGGTACAACATGCGGCTACTGCGGCTCCTCGTATGGATGCCTCATTGGACATAGGCACGTTTCCACGTCTGACTACTGGGCCTATAATGACAAATGATCAGCATAAACTTTTCAGTAAGTTCTTGAAATTGAAACCTCCAGTCTTCGGTCTTGAACTGAGGATGCTTACGATTTTCTGGTTGACTGTCATGAGCTACTACACAAGATGGGTATAGTAGAACGGTTTGGTGTTGAGTTCGTGAGTTATCAGTTTCAAGGGAACGCCAAAATGTGGTGGCGGTCACATGTTGAGTGTCAACCAACAGAGGCACCACCTATGACTTGGGCCTCATTCTCTAGCTTGTTTATGGAGAAGTATATCCCCCGGACTTTGAGGGATAGGAAAAGGGATGAGTTCTTGAGCCTAGAGCAAGGTAGGATGTCGGTCAATGCATATGAGGCTAAGTTTCGTGCACTATCCAGATATGCCACCCAACTTTGTTTCAGTCCACAAGAGCGGATTCGTCGTTTTGTGAAGGGGTTGAGGTCAGAGTTGCGGATTTCAGCCTTACAGGTAGCGGCTACGGCAAAATCCTTCCAAGAAGTGGTAGATTTCGTGGTAGAGGTGGAAGGAGTGAAGCCAGATGAATTCACCATGGCATCGACATCAAAGAGGTTTCGAAAGGGAGGTGAGTTTAATGGTTCTTACTCTAGAGGACAGGGTTCCGGAGGTTACTCAGTTTGACCCATTCAGGCTTCACTACAGACTGTAATTGGGGGTCCACCTCAGACCGGTCAACACTTCTCTGAGAGACCAATGCTTGAATCAATAGAGTGTTATGGATGTGGAGAGACCGGACATATTAGGAGGAATTGTCCAAAACAGAGTTATAGACCCCCAATGGCTAGAGGTAGAGGTGGTCATGGTAGAGGCCGTTATTCTGGAGGACGTGGTGGTTGAGGTAATGGTGGTCACCAAAACGGCCGTGGTGATGGGCAAACTAGAGCCACTACATCACAACATGGTAGGGGCAATGGAAAGACAAACGATAAGGCCCATTGTTACGCTTTCCCTGGGAGATCGGAGGCGGAGACATCTGATGCTGTCATCACAGGTAATCTTCTGATTTGTGATTGCATGGCTTCTGTATTGTTTGATCCTGGATCCACATTTTCTTATGTATCTTCCTCATTTGCTAATGGTCTTAATTTACATCGTGAATTACTTGACATGCCTATTCGTGTTTCTACCCCGGTGGGTGAGTCTGTGATAGTTGAAAAAGTGTATAGGTCTTGTTTGGTGACTTTTGTGGGGAGTAACACTTATGTAGATTTGGTTAACTTAGAAATGGTTGACTTTGATGTAATTCTGGGTATGACTTGGCTTTCTCCGAATTTTGCGATCTTGGATTGTAATGCAAAGACTGTGACGTTAGCCAAACCTGGGACAGATCCGTTAGTGTGGGAGGGTGACTACACTTCCAATACGGTCCGTATCGTCTCCTTTCTTTGTGCTAAGAGAATGGTTAGTAAGGGTTGTTTAGATTTCTTGGCACACCTCCGGGATGATACTACCCAAGTACCTTCAATTGAGTCGGTTTCGGTAGTCCGTGAGTTTTTGGATGTGTTCCCTGCAGATATTCCTGGTATGCCACCGGATAAGGATATTGACTTCTGTATTGATCTTGAACCGGGTACTCGCCCCATTTCTATACCCCCTTATAGAATGGCTCCCGCGGAGTTAAGAGAGTTAAAGGCCCAACTTCAAGAGTTTTTGAGCAAAGGCTTCATTAGACCAAGTGCATCTCCTTGGGGTGCTCAAGTTTTGTTTGTGAAGAAGAAGGATGGGAGTTTTCGGATGTGCATAGACTACCGGCAGTTGAACAAGGTAACTATTAAGAACAAGTATCCTCTTCCTCGCATTGATGAGTTGTTTGATCAGTTACAAGGTGCTTGTGTCTTCTCGAAGATTGACTTGAGATCCGGTTATCATAAATTGAAAATACGGGCAACGGATGTGCCAAAGACTGCTTTTTGAACGAGGTATGGGCATTACGAATTTAAAGTGATGTCTTTTGGTCTTACGAATGCCCCTGCTGCGTTCATGAGCTTGATGAACGGGATTTTTATGCCATATTTGGACCTCTTCGTGATCGTATTTATTGATGATATACTGATATACTCTAAAAGTAAGAAGGAACATGAGGAGCATTTGAAGATTGAATTGGAAATGTTGAGGGAGAAAATTCTTTATGCCAAGTTCTCTAAGTGTGAGTTTTGGCTAGATGCAGTGTCCTTCTTGGGGCATGTAGTTTCTAAGGATGGATTAATGGTGGATCCTTCTAAGATTGAGACAGTGAAGAATTGGGTGAGACCCACTAATGTGTCAGAAATAAGGAGCTTTGTTGGTTTAGCTAGCTATTACCGTCGATTTGTCAAGGGATTCTCTTCCATTGCTTCCCAATTGACGAACTTGACTAAGCAGAATGTCCCATTTGTATGGTCGGACGAGTGTGAAGAAAGCTTTCAGAAGCTCAAGACTTTGTTGACTACTGCACCAATCCTCACCTTGCCCATGGAAGGTAAGAACTTCATTGTTTATTGTGATGCATCCTATTCTGGGTTAGGTGCGGTGCTAATGCAAGAAAAGAATGTAATTGCTTATGCTTTAAGGCAATTAAAGGTGCATGAACGTTATTATCCGACTCATGATTTGGAATTGGCTGCGGTAGTGTTTGCCTTAAAGCAATGGAGACACTATCTATATGGTGTTAAGTGTGAAGTATACACGGATCATCGTAGCCTACAATATGTCTTTACTCAAAAAGATTTGAATTTGAGACAGAGGAGGTGGATGGAACTATTAAAGGACTACGATATCACTATCTTGTATCATCCGGGAAAGGCGAATGTTGTAGCGGATGCTTTAAGTAGAAAGGCGGGAAGCATGGGAAGTTTAGCTCACTTGCAAGCTTCTAGACGCCCATTGGCTAGAGAAGTTCAGATTCTAGCTAACGACCTTATGAGATTAGAAGTAAATGAGAAGGGAGGATTCTTAGCTTGTGTGGAGGTAAGATCTTCCTTCCTTGACAATATTATGGGAAAGCAGTTTAATGATGAAAAATTGATCCGGATCCGAGATAAAGTGTTGCAAGGAGAGGCTAAAGAAGCGACAATCGACGAGGAAGGTGTTTTGAGGATTAAGGGAACGGTATGTGTACCCCGCGTCGATGATTTGATCAACACTATTCTGACAGAGGCTCATAGTTCAAGGTATTCGATACATCCGGGTGCAACCAAGATGTATCGTGACCTAAAGCAACACTTTTGGTGGAGTAGAATGAAATGTGATATTGTTGAGTTTATTGCCAAATGTCCAAACTGTCAGCACGTAAAGTATGAACACTAGAGGCCCGGAGGAACACTTCAGAGAATGCCCATTCCTGAATTGAAGTGGGAAAGGATTGCAATGGATTTAGTGGTTGGTCTTCCGAAGACATTGGGAAAGTTTGATTATATGTGGGTAATTGTTGATAGGTTAACAAAGTCTGCTCACTTCATTCCGGTCAAGGTGACTTACAATGCAGAAAAGTTAGCCAAACTTTACATCTCGGAAGTGGTGCGATTGCATGGGGTTCCACTCTCCATTATATCAGATAGAGGTACGCAGTTTACTTCTAAGTTTTGGAAAACATTGCATGCGGAATTGGGTACTAGGTTGGACCTTAGTACTGCGTTCCATCCTCAGACCGATGGTCAGTATGAGCGAACGATTCAAGTGTTGGAGGATATGCTTCGTGCATCTGTGATAGAATTTGGTGGTCATTGGGATAGCTTCTTACCCTTAGAGGAGTTCTCCTACAACAATAGCTATCACTCAAGCATTGATATGGCCCCATTTGAGGCATTATATGGGAGAAGATGTAGGTCTCCCATTGGGTGGTTTGATGCATTTGAGGTTAGACCTTAGGGTACTGACCTTTTGAGGGATTCATTAGAGAAAGTGAAATCTATTCAAGAAAAGATGTTAGCGGCGCAAAGTAGGCAAAAGGAATATGCAGATCGAAAGGTTAGAGACTTCGAGTTCATGGAGGGTGAACAAGTCTTGTTGATGGTTTCACCAATGAAAGGGGTGATGCGGTTTGGTAAGCGAGGTAAACTTAGCCCAAGGTATATTTGTCCATTTGAAGTACTTAAGCGAGTAGGGAAGGTGGCTTATGAGTTAGCCTTGCCTCCAGGCCTGTCCGGAGTGCATCCGGTATTCCATGTGTCGTTGTAGAAAAGATACCATGGGGATGGAAACTACATTATCCGTTGGGATTCAGTTTTGCTTGATGAGAATTTGTCTTATGAGGAGGAACCTGTTGCCATTTTAGATAGAGAAGTTCGCAAGTTGAGGTCAAGGGAGATTGCGTCCATCAAAGTTCAATGGAAGAATCGACCAGTCGAAGAAGCCACTTGGGAGAAAGAGGCTCATATGCAAGAAAGATATCCACACCTGTTTACAGATTCAGGTATTTCTTTTCGCCCTTGTTTTTCTCCTTTTGATCGTTCGAGGACGAACGATGGGTAAATTGGTATCTACTGTAACGAACTTTCTAGTCGTTTTGAGCAGCAGACTTTGATTCTGGAAAAACAGGCAAGGACAACGGGCCCCACGACGGACCGTCGTAGGCACGACGGACCGTCGCAGAGTCTCGTTTATAAACACTTAGAAAATCTGAAATTGGGTACTGAAAATCGACTCTCTGAACTTTGTAACGAAATGGCAGGACGGACCGTCACAGAGCCTTCAGTGGAAATCCACTCTCTGGACCTTGCGACGACCTGCAGGAAGGACCGTCGCAGGCACGAAGGGCCATCGCAGGTTGCGCAATCCAAGTCTGGGTCGGATTTCTTTAATACGTTTTAAGGGACGTTTTTGACTATTCCTGCTTTAATTATAAAGTTAGTGGGTTAATTCTCATAAGTCTAATTACTTGGGGGTTAAAAGAGGTAACCTTATGTTAATTAGTGTGTTATTATTGCCATCTTTTATTATTAATTATATACTAATTAGGGTAAAAGAAAGAGGGTTTGAATAAAGAAAATAGAAAGAACAAGAGAAAGAGGGAGAAAGTCGAACGAGAAAGAGGAGAAACGAAGAGAAACAAAGCTTGGGAAATTGCTTGCTTGATGACTAATCTTCGGTGGAGGTAGGTTATGGTTATTTTTATGCTTTCATAGTAAACTCTTAATAGAGAATGATATGTATTGGGTAGTATTGTAAACCCTTCTATGTGCTTTATTGTATGCATGCATGAATGTGATTATATGATTGTGATGAAATAAGCATGATGAAGCTATTGAATCCCAAATCTTGATAAAAACCTAATCTCTTGAAAATGATGATGCCTTGGTATGAAAGAAGGCTTGATGAACTAAAGTAATGAGATTGATGATGCCTTGGTATAAGAGAAGGCTTGATGAATTGATAGAATGACATTAGGGGATCGGGTGTCACGAACCGACACGTAGAATTAGGGGATCGGGTGTCACGAACCGACACGTAGATTAGGGGATCGGGTGTCACGAACTGACACGTAGATTTCGGGGATCGGGTGTCACGAACCGACACGTAGATTAGGGGATCGGGTGTCACGAACCGACACGTAGATTTAGGGAATCGGGTGTCACGAACTGACACGTAGATTTAGGGGATCAGAGTGTCACGTTCCGACACATAGTAGTAGGGGATCGGAGTGTCACATACCGACACAAGAGAATTAATGAATATGAGGGAGCGGAGTGTCACGTACCGACACAAGAGAAATAAAGATAATAAATCTTGAAAGATGTTAACATGCTCAATTTAATGAATCTAATTCCCAAATGAGTATGGCATTGAGGCTTGAGTCCTCATGTGTGAACTTGACGGTAATTGTTAATGATATAGTTCTTGCTGTTGCTACATGTTGAGTATCATAGTTGATTTTATGATATTACTTGGTATATATTGATTTCTATTTTGAGTTGGCCGATGATATCTACTCAGTACCCGTATTTTGTAGTGACCCCTACTTTTACTTTTTCTTCTTGTTTATTTGTGTAGTGCAGCAAACGTGCCGTCATCTTCGACTCAACAGTAACTCTAGCAAGTCTTCATTACTCCGGATATCAGGGTGAGCTAATGCTTCTAGCTTGGACTGGATCTTCCTCTTCACGTCTTGATGCCTTGATGTTCCGGCATGGACTAGCTTTTACTTGTTTTAGCTTTTAGAATACTCTTAGTTTAGTCATTTGATTATAGATGTTCTTGTGGTGATGACTTCCAAATTTTGGGGAATAATAGATGTTGGATTTTAGAAGTTATTGAATTGGTTTTTATTAATGAGTTAAGTTTTCTGCATTACTTTCTGTTGATATTATATTGAAATGTCAAGGTTTAGATGGGTTGGTTCGCTCACATAGGAGGGTAAGTGTGGGTGCCAGTCGCGATCCGATTTTGGTCGTGACAAGTGGGGGTTGGTATTGCTAGTGCCTGCAGCTCAAAAATGTCAAAGCGTTGGTGAAACGCCGTAATCTTCTTGTGATTCTAAAGGGATACCCTCTTCTCTATTATGTCCTTAACCTCGGCACAAGATTTTTGCATCCAGGGCTGCATATGATATAGCAGGGTGGCCATTTGGGCTTCTAACTCATAAACCCGCACCAAAGGGACAAGTGTTGCCGATAGGGGAGTAGACAGGGACGAACTAGGGGCTCGACTAACGGCATGAGCGGAATCAGCCGGGTGGTTTCCACTGGCTCTGAAGTAGCAGGGTTAGCTGTTTGGCCTAACTCTACTTTGTCTACCAAGTTCTCACTAAACGACAGCAATTGAACTCTAGTCCCTCTCCGTGGTACCGCTACATTGACCTCATCCATGATGATATCGATATCAACCATCCCCAGTGGAGTACAGAGTGTATCATAGTGACAAAGTGGCACTCAAGCAGCCCTGGAAAAGTGGAAGATAACACAAGCAAAGGGTCAAGTAGTCGAGGTCCTGAAATCCCTCTCATGGACCACCTTGATCACCAACTTTGCAAAGTAAATCGCCAATCCTACCACCAAGCTTTCTACCAGCATCGCCCTATCCCAAGTAAGAATATTGTCGGCATTTGTATGTGATAGGCAGTGTCGGTCTAACATATAGAAGAACTTGGTCGTGAAGGTGAGGTTGGACATTTAAATTAATCATTGGGGGTCTAACACCTAGTTGCGCTCTTACCCTCAATGTCCAAATGTTGCGCTAAATTTTTTTTCATATTCTCACACTGCTCAGCTATCCTCTGAAATGATCCACTTTGTATAGCCATCCACCATTAGTCGAATTCTGGAGTAACGGGGGCCCACTGTGTCTCACTGGTAGGGCCATATAAGAATCGGTAGAGAGTGGTCGTGGAGATGTCTACCTTGAAGCCCTGAACTAACACAGAAGTTAGAGGGTCGTGTTTGGTAGGTCTTGCTCGCCCACCTAGAGAACATCAAAGAGTTTCCACGTAGGAAGCGTAGAACAACTTGACTATACCCTCACTCTAGGTACCCACACCGAACCATCTATTTTAACATGTGTTGGGTAAACAATTTGTGCAACTCGTGGACAATATGCAAGCTCCCTGTAAGAACCCGACTCACAACTGTCACCAACTGAGAGTCATCATCCCCCCTCTCATTCAATATATTGGCATCTCTATTTATTTAGTTCTTCCCATCAACCCATAATAAGTTGGGTTCGTTAGCAACAGATGGAGGTTTAGCTGCTTATGGTGTTGGTACAAGGTCTAAGCTATTAGCCTCATCAGATGAGGCTTGGTCCTCGGACCCCATAGCTTCCTGAGATGCCAAAGTAGAGACAGTGTCGGCATTTGACAAAGAAGAATGGGCCGACCAAGAAACAATAGCAGATTCGGAGCATGATGCTCTTTCAGAGCTAGAGGCAGCCCCGTAATGTGAACTGGTTAGTGTGCACTCCTCGTCAGACTGGGATGAAGTGACTACGTCGAGAACCACCTTCAATGGGTATTACGACCCACAATACACCATATGAAAAAGGACCACTCTTGTGTCGTCACACGGCGCCGTCGACCTCTCGAAGAACTAAGACAAGCCCTTAGACATCTTTCATTGCATAACGGTAATAAAAATCGTTGAAATTTAATACTTTTCATAGCACATCATATGATAGAACAACTAAAGGCACAACTCAATAGAATAGAATTGGGACACGACCCTTAACAATATAAAATATAAGTCTTAAGTTATTACATCAACTAAAAGGACATCTTGACCTAGGAAACCCTTGAATCATAAGGGTCCCTTTGTTTGAACTTGGGAGAAATATCCATGCTCTTCACTTAGGAGACATTCTCTAGCCATCGACACCTACACTTTTGTGTAAAAAGATGAAGAAGAAAGGTGTTAGTACAAGAATACACTAAGTATTGCAACCATATAAAAACATGCATTTAAAGAAGAAATTTCATTTGAATCATACAAAATGTCTTTTTAGTTAACTTCATGAACATAGGCACATATAAGCTTAATATAGTTACATTTATTATATAGAGATGCATAATACTCATAATAGTAGATAAAGACATTTATCATACTTCCAGACCTATTCAATACATACAATACATTACTTCTTCTTATCTCACTTCCTTATTTAAGTAACCTTCAAGTGTACCTAGCACAATGTATCACCTTGAGGTCACCATACAATAGTCCTCCATAGGAATGCTTCATAAACACAACCACATTTATTTACAAGTCATAAGAACATGATAGACATCAACTTCACATAAAGACCATAACCTAAGGCAACTACTAAGTCACACTAATGCAATGTGTACGTAGCATCGTATTATACTACTTCCACCAAGTATACCTAAAAAGTCACCCTAGACTAGTCATATCATACTCAACAAGTTATAACACCTTCATTTATAATTAGAAATAAGGCCACATACTTCATAGCATCATAGAAGGAATCTTTACTTTAGTACAACCTTTGTCATTACTCATTTATTTAATATTATAGGTAAACCACCCTCATAACCCCTTCACAAACATACTTGTGAAATGTACACATGGATTCCCATACCCCCACATATACTAAGTAAACTCATTTAAAAGCCATAAGTCCTTTTCACATGCATACTCATAATTCATATCTTTACATAGAATAGTAACTTAACATGCATTCATAAAATTCATACATAACATAAGTCTTTACCTCATAATAGGATCCAATCCTATCCTTTCTTGAAGTCATCAAGTGTAATGCATAGATAGGGTCCATAGTTCTACCTACACTAAGTACAATTCTCAAGGAATTTAGATTAGAATTCATCTTATTGTCTTAGTTAATTTATTAACCTTCAGGAGACATAGCCATAACAGATACATACAATGTGAGGTACATGGAATCCGGTGTGGGACTCCCACACCGAAAAAAGAGAGTTAACACTTACCTAAGGTGCAACCATTCGTACATAGCTACATAGGTGGTATCCATAAGCTATAACCTATGGGGTCACATAGTTATTGAGCATGGAGATTGATTCTGGAAACCTTGACTTAGTAACGTGGAAGTTTCCATCTGGTTAGACAACAACTATATTGGGAAACCCGGACTTGCTAAACGTGAATGTTCTCTTGGGGGATGCAAGACATACTAAGGTGAAGCTCCCATTCATAATTCATATACCTCAAAGGATTCTATTATGAGAATGTCCTTTCCTCATAGACTCTACTTCATGTGAGAATGTCCTTTCACATATTCATACAATCATGAATCATGTGAGTGTTCAATGAATGTGAAATCTACCTTCACATAACACTAGTCACACATGCTCATAACTTCATTAAGCATATACTTATATGCATAAACATAGGTAATGATACAAAGGAGAACTATCCTTTCCTTAGTCATCACAAATCTACTCTACTCATAGATATGCATGAAGTGTGTTTGTGTACATTGGTCTACATGATCACATAATGGCTATCACATAACATTGATGAATCCACCCTCTAAATATCACAACACATGTACAATATTCTTTCATGTCTTTTAATCAAACAGATATAGAGTATGTAAGACTATACACTACACAAAATCACATTACATCATAGGAGAAAAGTACATATTCAACAATAGAATACAACACTCCGAACATACTTTGAATAAACATTCATATAGTACATAATTATATACTAAGGATGGCATATGCAAAAACATGCGAAAAGGAACATTTCAGTAAAAATAAGCATTCATGACAAATAAGTAAAACTTTCATGGTTTTAGACTTAACATAGTATAAGCATCATCATTAATCACACAAAATAAAACTCTTATACTTTTAGAACCAAAGCATTCTTTATAGTAAATTCAAGTACATTATAGTGGACAGTAAAACATTACTATGAGCAATTTATCCCAATCAAAGTGAGCTCATTTCCTATAAGGTTTCTCTAACAAAGTTATCCTAAGACTCCCTAAGGTAAGACAAGAAGGGAACGCCCATACATCCCCTTCAAGATACACCAAAGTGATCCTTAAGACAATTAACCATAGACTTACCTTGCATTGGAAACAAGTTCACACTATTGGCTAGACAGTTGAAATACATTCATACCATAAGGACATCATGTAAATAACCTTCTCCAAATACTACTTATAATTTACGCTAAGTGCTATGTGAGATTAGCCTCCCATACTATTACTCCTACATAGTGCTCCTTGAGAATTCCCGTGGATTCAGCACTCTACATTAGTCATTCATATCTTTATTACATTAGACATAACTTTGACTTTCTTCCTTAACATTAGACCTTAAGTCATTTAACTTCAATTACAACAAATGATAACTCATTCATTTACTTCATATAGAACACCCCAAGACTACCCATTCAGAAGGTATACGTAGTGCAATCGATAAATAGTATCCCATACAACCACCTACCCTTAGCAGCACAATCTATTAGGAGACTTAGTTCATACACTTCATATAAAACACAACAAGAATCCCCTTTCAGAAGGTCTACCTAGTACAATTGATAGAATGTGTCCCATACCACCACCAACCCTCAGTAGTACGTTCTTTAAGGAGACTTAGTTCATTCATTATTTTGTGAGGGAATAACTTTAACTGACATAGACCATGAGCGATAGACATAGAATCCCAATGCTACCCTTACAGGATGAGGGTTCCACTTGCCTATGGTGGGTCATTCTCATAGCTTTTACATGTCTTCTCCAATCGGTACACCTATGTGTACGCATATTTAAGGGAAAATGAGTATGCTACTAAGTAGCTCATTCTCTACTAACGAAGAGTACATATTTCAAGAGGTACAATGGAAAATAACATTTCAATTCATAAAGTTTAACCAACTTTTATTTATATCCTGTCGGTGCAAGACATAACTCCCTACGGAGCCTTAAACATTGTTTGATATAGACTAAGGGATTGCTAATTAGCAACACATTTCAACACACGAAGAGTACTTATCCCTGGAGGTTACATTGTAATACAACATCTCAACTCATGAAGGGTATCCAAATTCTAAATTATATTAGAAAGCTCTTGGGAATAGTGAGGTTGCTATTAAATACTTCATCTCAACTAAGGAAGAGTGTTCACCCCAAAATTCACATTTTCATTTACATTCTTTTACTTTATTCATTCATTCCTTCGAAGTTTGAGTGTGTGTGCATGTGAGAACAGCTTGCACATACTCACGATTCTCATTAACATTAAATTATATACATGATTACACCTTCATTCATCATTTCTCATAGACTAGCATGCTCAAAATATGTATATACTTTAGGCATAATCTAAGCAAGACATACAATTCAAAATTCATAATGTATACCATTATGAACCTCATCATTATCACTTCATTTCACACTTTAGGCCTTTAAATCTATACTCATAGTACATACAAACATATATCCACATACATCAAGGAAATACCGCCACCACTAACATGGAGCATACCAATCAAGAGTATTTCTTAATTAGAGTTATTCAATATAACCAATTCGCCATTTAACGAAGCTTTCACCAACTATAACCAATTATTCAATGTTTCCTCATAACATGGCCCTTATGGCACTATCTAAAACATAATAACAGCATAAGGAAACTAAAACTCATACCCTACGCAAACATGTTCCTTTAACATATTTCATAAGAGAAAATTTAGAAATATGCATAAGCATTTGTTCATTAGGGTTTGATATTAAAGTCATCAATTAATATTATAAACAATATATTTAAATCATTAAAACACATTTATGTGAATACCCATGCTTAGAGTCAAGGATAGAAGAAGATAGAGTCTTAAAACCCTTTTTGAAATCTTTTAGAAATGACTCCCTAAATAGAAGAGAGTTAAAGGAAGACTACCATACCTCGAAGAGAATGAAAACCAACGATTTTTTTGTGAAGAAGCATTCCCAACAAACCCTCATAGCTCTTCCCTTGTGTCTTAGCTCCAATAGTGACTTGAGAGAGTTTTTCTTTAGAAAGAGAGTTTGAATATTAGAAGTGAGGGTTCTTGTCAAGGTCTAGGAATTAAAAACAATTTAATATACCTAAAAAACCACAAAAATATCATCTTCGGGTCATAAAATACTTGGGGTAAATTTACAAAACACCCAAAGCCAAAGAATTTGCATCCAACAGCTTTTGTAGGGACCCATCAATGGACCCAAGAACTGGGGCGTCGACTGTATAACAACCCATGTTGCATGGGAGTCGTTTGCGTATTCAGCTGGAAACTGGAGGATTGAGCTCTTTAGTGGAGTGTTGACCTACTCTCCTTGAAGACGGGGCGTCAGCTTGACTACTACAAATAGACTACTAGGGCATCGAGTGCCCCATTTTGGCAGCTTCATTGCCAAGTCTTGGGTCGTGTTCTAGGGACCCTCGTGTGTACTATGTGGGTTCAAACCCAGAGGTTAAAATCCTATACATATTCATCTAAGTCTTAGGAACATCCCATAAACGAACACGTAGAACTCATTAAAACATATAGAGACACACAAATAATGTCATGAAAAATGCTCTCTTGTTTAACTTGTACTTACATGTATGTGTATAGTTGTTTTCATGAAAATTGTATTGAGAATTATAGTTCCATGGTAACTCTTAATTTTCATGATTGAGGTTATGTTTATATTGATAAGGTGGTTCGTCATTATGTGATATGAAATATTGAGCTCTTATATGTGATAAATTGTGAATTGATTTGCTATGTGTAATGTCACGAGCATGGGTTGGATTGAGTTGTGAAGTGATCCTATGATATAATACTCATAATTATTTTATTCTGTTTTTGTTGTAGCTTGTTGTGATGCTTGCATTTAGACTCTTCCTCCCCCCAATAAAAAGATTAAGGTGTAATTCAAAGACGAATGTTCGTAAAGGGGGGATAATGTAACACTCCAGAAGTTCCATGACTTAGTATAGAGACTCACTTGATGAACTAAGACATAAAAATTGTTTGTAAGATTAAACACCGATAATAAACTAATTTAGAAAGTGTTATAGTCAAAATGTCAAGAAACAATCACGACGTCCGCAGACTATTAAAATTGACCTAGTGTGCCTTAGTTTCTTTAAAGGTATTTGATGTATTGGAATTTAGTAAAATTTTGTTTAAAGGTTAAGAATACAGTTTAGAGTGTATTTAGGGTCGAAACATATTGGTACCACCCCTAACGGTCCTTTAAGAGGAACCAACATTTGTCCCCAAAACTGTCCATTTGTTCAATGTGAAACCACGAGCAGAAATGACGATCCATACAAGTCTAAGTATTGTATTAAGAAACCTACCTCATGCATAAATTCACAATATCATATTAAAAATTATCATACCTAGGTTAACATACAAACGTCTTAATCAACATAGTAATAAGAGGACACTACTACAACCATTTCATAGGATTCCACAAGTGTAATGTGTAAGAGAAGTCTCCTATCCTCCCTTATACTATGTTCAACCACATAATAAAGTCCTAGTAAGAATTCATACATTTTATGTGTTCAATACTTTTTAGATTTCGGGAAAAATTTGCAATAACCTATATAGACCTTGGGAGCTGCATGAATCTGATAATCTACTGCCACACAAAAAGAAAGGGTTAACACTTTCCTAAGGTGTAGCCTTTCGTACATACATATCTACGTGCTTCCATTAAGATAGAGTCCTATAGCTCATAGTTAAGGGCAAAGGATATTGTAACTACAAATCCTAACTTGCAAAACGTGGGGGTTTCACTTTTATGAGACAATACATATATTAGGGAATCCACACTTGGTATGTGTGAGGCTACCCATGTAGCGAGCTGGACATGCTAAACGTGAGACACCAATCTCGTTTACGTGCCCTTTCGGTGTGAAGCATATATTCCCTTTAGTAATCATTTGTAGTCATCACATAAGTTCACATTATCATTTACTAAACTCTTATGTAAGCATGTAATGATAATAACTCATAGTTGTATAAGTGAGAATAACCCTTTCACCTTGGAAACACTAGCTGTGAGTAAACCTTTCACTTTATCATTTTATTACAATCATAAGAACGACCTTCGAATTATTTAACAATAATTCTATAACATATATGCATACTTTATAAATAATTCAAGTGTATCGGATTTAGGATCAGAAAACCTTGTCATCAACACCACAACAACACAATATATATAACATCATTACTATCTAAGAATTCATCTTTCATACATGAGTTCAATGAAGAACAAACAGTTAGAACTTCTTTCCCTTCATGGAACATTACACTTCAATCACACAACAATGCTTAAGTAATACATAAAATAATGTAATTCATGAAGTAACAACATCTAAGGACCTAGGGGTACCGGTAGGCGTCATATGACGTACCTGACCTCTTGGAGGTCCTATACAAGCCTCCTAGATTTCATTCATCAAATAGATATTAAAAGTAGTGCGGAATTAAAAAATTTCACAATAAACTCATTATGTAAATTATTTTATAAAACATGGGAAGAACTAAGTCTCATCACAATCCATCTTACACATCTTATTCTCATACGGTCATCAAACTTACATTAAGAGAATGATATTAAAGTTAATAGAATGTTGTTAATGAAAAAACACTGTAATAATAACATCCACGTCCTTGAACATATGAGGACATACCAAAAGCCTTGAGAGAATAATCTAATCCCACGCTTTAACTCTAGAATTCTCACTTCCTTTCACCTATACTTGTAGAAATAGAGAAGAATATGGAGCTAGTACAATAAATCAAGACGTATGGCAATCAAGCAAAAATATTCTTTAAAGAGGAAAATGTATTTGAAAATGCTTTTGATTCTATTTGATGAAATTTCATGAACCAAGTGTAAAAGGCATCCTACAATTGAATCGTCTTGAAACAAAGAAATACTCCCATAATTCTGAACATATAACCATATTTCTTAGACAAACCATTAACCATTTAGAGCCTCTATCAAAATTTATCCTATCACCCACATAATTAAGAAATGAAGAGACCACCCATGCAACCTTTTCAATACACACCTAAGTGCTGTTTACGACAACCAAATATCAGTATACTTCCTTTCCAACACATCTGAATAAGTAAACATTCATTACTAGATATACTAGAGATAACATCTATGAATTTAACAACTACACATATACACCATCCGAGAGGAAGACTCTAAGTTACAATAGTAATATGAAAAATTCACTTTAAAATCTACTACTCCTACTTATTTTTCCTATGCAACAACCTTAGACTAGGCACGTCACATTCAACCATTCACATAATCTTTATTAATATTAAACATAATCCTAAACATGCTTCATTAACATTAGATAGAAAGTCAACTTACTTCATGAACAACATATAGCAACCCATTCATTCATTAACATTATAAAGTAACACCAAGACTGCTGCCAATTGCCTACTTGTGCAATAAATGGGTGGTGTCTCATTCCATAACAAACCCTAATTAGTACACCCTTCAAAAGACCTAGTTCATTACATTCATTTGTAGGAGGTAACTTTAATCGACATAGACCATGGGAGATTAATATGGAGTCTCGGTATTAGCCCCTACAGGATGAGGGATCCCCACTTGCCTAATGTAGGGTCATTAGTTTAGCCTTTACGTGGAAAACAACTAGCTAATCTTATGTGGGTGCGTAGTTAAGGCATAAGGACATTTCGTCTATGTAGTGAGTCTAAACTCACAAATAGTACCCATCTCAAGAAGTTGCTTTTGAATAATACATATCTACTCACGATGAGTATCAACTCTTTTTCAAATCCTCTCGATGCTAAGCATTAATTCCCAATGAGTTTTAGACTTTCATTACATTCATTAGCTATTTGTTAAAGGATTGCCACAAAGTACTACGTCTCAATTCACCAAGAGTACTCATGCCAACCTATCATTCACTCATCCATCGGAATGCTCTTAGGAATATTAAGGTTGTTACTTCCTATCCAACACGACTCAACAAGTAAACATTCATTACTAGAGTTACTAGATAAAAAATATATGCATTTAATAACTTCATAGAAAGACTTTCCCCTACGATGACTCTAAAATACACTAATGCAATGTGCAAGTAGCATGTAATTCTACTACTCCAAATTAGTTCTCCTTTGGAACCACAATACACTAGGCACATATGTTTCAAACATTCACATAACCTTCATAAACTTTAGACATAAGACAAACATGCTTCATTTCATTAGACATAAAGTCAACTTACTTCATTAACGTCATATATTAACCCATTCATTCATTAACATGACACACCTAGACTACCTCCGAATACCTACCTTTGCAATGCATAGATGGTGTCTTATTCAACCACCTACCCTACGTAGTACACCCTTAAGAAGACCTAGTTCATCACATTCATTTGTTGAAGCTAGCATTAACGTACATAGACCATGGGAGCCTAAGATTAAATGTTGGTATTAACCCCTATCGGATGAGGGATCCCTACTTGCCTAATGTAGGGTCATTATTTTAACCTTTACTTGGAAAACGACAAGCTTATCCTATGCGGGGGCATAATTAAGGGATAAGAAGATTTGTTCTAAGTAGTACATCATAACTCACGAAGAGTATATATCTCAAGAGGTTTCTTTAAAATACTACGTATCCACTCACGAAGAGTATACACCCCTTTCCAAATCCTCTCTATGCTAAGCGTTAATCTCCACTGAGTTCTAGACTTTCATTACATTCATTAGCTATATGTTAAAGGATAGCTAATAAGTACTACATCTGAACTCATGAAGAGTACTCATCCCAACCTGTCATTCATCATTGGAAAGCTATTAGGAATATGAGGTTGTTACCAGACACTACATATCGACAAAAAAAGATTGTCCACACCAAAATCCTCCATGCATTTATTAGAGTTCTATTGTGAAAAACTTAAAAGAGACTCTCCTTCATTACATTTTCATTAGTTTGATTCATTCATTCATTCATTGTGTGTATACATTTGAGAAACCTTTCAAATAACTACCATCATTCATAACATTGTCTTCGAAACATGATCATAGTATATTCATCATAATCCACACAAAACCATACTTCTACATCTACATTATACTCCAATAATGATAATATCTTCAAGAATCACAGGCATAACTTCATAATATATCTCCATGCATAATGTAACGACCTGTTTAGTCGTTTTGAGCAGCAGACTTTGATTCTGGAAAAACTGGCAGATACAACGGACCCCACGATGGACCGTCATGGGCACGACGGACCGTTGAGGGGGTCTCGTTTCCAAAATACTTAGAATTCTAAAAAATGGGCACTGAAATCGACTCTCTGATCATCATAACGAAATGGCAGGACGGACCGTCACAAAATCGGTGCATCCGTCACGCACTTTTCGTGAGAAATTGAGTCTACGAACTACGGGACGGAGCAAATAGACGGACCGTCGCAGGCGCGACGGGCCGTCACAGGCTGCTTAATCCAAGGCGGGGTCGGATTTCTTTAATGTTTTAAGGGACGTTTTTGACTATTCCAGCTTTAATTATAAAGTTAGTGGGTTAATGGTAATAAGTCTAATTACTTGGGGGTTAAAAGAGGTAACCTTGAGTAAATTAGTTGGTTATTATTGCCATCTTTTATTCTTAATTATATGCTAATTAGGGTAAAAGAAAGAGGGTTTGAATAAGAAAAAAGAATAGAACAGAAAGAGAGGGAGAAAACGAACGAACAGGGAGAGAAGAAGAACAAAGCTTTGGGGAATTTGCTTGCTTAATCACAAATCTTCGGTGGAGGTAGGTTATGGTTTTTATGCTATTCGTAGTAAACTCTTAATATTGAATGATATGTATTGGTAGTATTGTAAACCCTTCTATATGCCTAATTGTATGCTTGCATGAATGTGATTGTGTAATTGTGATATAATAAGCATGATGAAGCTATTGAATCATAAATCTTGAGAAACCCTAATCTACTTTGTTAATGATGATGCCTTGGTATAAAAGAAGGCTTGATGAATGAAAGTAGTGAGATTAGGGGATCGGGTGCCACGTTCCGGTACCAGGATAGTATATGAGGATCGGAGTGTCACGTTCCGACACCACGATAGTATATGAATCGGGTGCCACGTTCCGGTACAAGGATAGTATATGAGGATCGGAGTGTCACATTTCGACACCAGGATAGTATATGGATCGAGTGCCACGTTCCAGTACCAGGATAGAATATGGATCGGGTGTCACGTTCCGACACCAGGATATAATGAGGATCGGAGTGTCACGTTGCGACACCAGGATAGAATATGAGGAGCGGAGTGTCACGTACCGACACGAGAGGAATAAAGATAATGAAATCTTGAAAGATGTTAATATACTCAATCTAATGAATCTAATTCCCAAATGAGTATGATGAGGAGGCGTGAGTCCTCATTGATGTGCTTGGTGTTGTGACCAAGGGTTATGGTAATTGTAAATGCTGCATGCTAAGGATATTAGTTGATTTATGATATTACTTGATATATACTGTTTTCTATTTATAGTTGGCCGATGATACCTACTCAGTACTTGTGTTTGTACTGACCCCCTACTTTTATGTTTTCTTCTTTGTTATTTGTGGAATGCAGCAAACGTACCGTCGTCTTCTACTCAATCGCAACTCTAGCCAGTCTTCATTACTACGGATATCAGGGTGAGCTGGTGCTTCTAGCTTGGACTGGATCCTCCTCTTCATGTCTTGATGCCTTGAAGTTCCGGCATGGACTAGCTGCTTATGTATTTTAGCTTCTTAGATACTCTTAGATCTAGTAAGTGAAGTAGATGTTCTTGTGATGATGACTTCCAGATTTTGGGGATAATAATAGTTGTTTAGTTTTTAGAAGTTATTGAATTGGTTTTTATTAATGAGTTTAAGTCTTCCGCATTACTTTCTGTTGATATTTTATTGAAATGTTAAGGTTTAGATTGGTTGGTTCGCTCAAATAGGAGGGTAAGTGTGGGTGCCAGTCGCGATACGATTTGGGTCGTGACACATAAGCATTGTGCCATTACATTACTTAACATTTAGTGCCTTCAAGACAGTAACCTCAATACACATACATATTTATATACATTAACTAAACACTGCCACCATAAGTCGATTATACCACACATGAACAATTCAATAAAAACTAGGAAAATTTAGGTCAACTAACCGTTCATCTAAGCTCTTATAACCCTTTCATAATTCATCAACAATTCATCATAATTAGGCATGAATAAAAAAAGATAACCACAATCCATAATAATATAAACACAATTCTAACAATATCATGTCACATTCATCAACCCCACTTGATAAGCAAATTTAGGAAATTTAGACAAACCATGGGTTCTTCCAGGAATTCCATTAAAATCATTTTAACAAACTTTGATTCGACATTAATGTATCAATATGATGATATAGAAATGTTTTAACAATGAACTCACACATAGAATCAAAAATTAGTAATTGATCATTAATTCACTTTTGAAAACCTTTTTGAATTGGGCTCCACGAATGAGAGGTTATTCAAGAATGAAGTATTATCATACCTTATTGGTAGAAATCCCACAAGGTTAGGGTTAAAACCTTGGAAAATAGATCTTCTTCCTTGGAGCTTTAGAGTTCTTTAATTGAGGATTAGGATAGAGGCATATTATTTGAGAAAATTAGAGCAATTGGGTTTTTGATTTAGGGATTTGTTTTGGTGTAGAAAGGGTGTAATGTGACTTAAATCAATATATAATACACCCCCAAAATACCAAAAACAGCCCTAAATTAATTGGACCTATTTAAACAAGTCAAACTTAAATTTTATTTTGGAATTACAATAAAGGAACAAGTCCGTTAGCGGAGGAGTTACTAGAAATTCCTGGAAAATAATTTTTTGACAGAAGGGTCCACGATTATTTCCAAGACACGGACTAATGTTTTTACCCTAGGTGGAGCACGTCCGCGATGCAGAACAACTCCGTCAACGTACTTCTGCCTTGCTGCCTTGTCTGCTTCTCTCCCCATGTTTGGTTCCTCCTCAAGGAACCTTTGGTCTATCCTAGGGAGTCATACTCGGAAGTTTTTACCCTATAAATGTCCCTCTAGGTGTTAGAGTAGGCTCCAAACAACACATAAAAACATGCACAACATACTAGGACACACCAACACATAAAAAACTAGTTTTCAAATGTCTTGGTCGTCCCTTAATGTTTGACTTCAAAACACTTTAAAAATGACTTCTAAAGTTATTCTTTATTATTTTTACAAGTTATTAACTCATAAAACCTATGTGATGCTCTAATTTATCCTTGTTCTTTATTAGGGTCGTTACACAACATAACTAACATCAATCTAAACAATTGACATTTTCATCATCTTCAACCAATTGTCCATATCAAAACCAAGATTTATGAAATTGGGGAAGAGCATGGGTCCAAGGTAATTCTATTGAACAAAAAATTATACGTCATTATAACCTAAACAAATTTAGGTGATCATAATTAATCACAACTAATTCATAATTTTATTTTTCAAAGAAGACCCATGTGTAGATATAAACCCTTGATTTTGGGGAAAATTGAACACATATTTGGAGGGAACTCTTATGAAAAGGAATCCCAAGAGTGAAATAAATCATACCTTAATGAATATTTAGCCAAGAAATTCTGTTAAATCGCTTGAGAATTCTTCCACTTCTTGGATGTCACGACCCAAATCGGGGCCGCGACTGGCACCCACATTTACCCTCCTATGTGAGCGAACCAACCAATCTAAACCTTAACATTTCAATATAATATCAACAGAAGTAATGCGGAAGACTTAACTCATTCATAAAACAATTCAAAACTATTATTAATATCCCCAAAATCTGGAAGTCATCATCACAAGAACATCTATCTCAAATTGCTAAACTAAAACTGTCTAAGAAGCTAAAACAACTACTAGCTAGTCCATGCCGGAAGTTCAAGGCATCAAGACTTGAAGAAGAAGACCCAGTCCAAGCTAGACGCATTAACTCACCCTGAATTTCCGAAGATAGTGAAGACTGGCTAGATCTACTGTTGAGTTGAAGTTGACGGAACGTTTGCTGCATTGCACAAATAACAAAGGAGAAAACATAAAAGTAGGGGGTCAGTACAACCACAAGTACTGAGTAGATATCATCGGCCAACTCAAAATAGGGAACAGTATATATCAATAATAATGTAAATCAACTACAATACTCAACATGTAGCAATAACAACATAAATTCATCAATAACTACAACCGAGTTCACACATGAGGACTCAAGCCTCAATACCATACTCATTTGGGAATTAAGTTCATTAAATTGAGTATATTCATTATCTTTCAAGATTCATTATCTTTCTTCCTCTTGTGTCGATGCGTGACACTCCGCCTCTATTTCTATCCTGGTGCCGGAACGTGTCACTCCGATCCTCATATACTATCCTGGTACCGGAACGTGGCACCCGATCCTCATATTCATTCTATCCTGGTACCGGAACGTGGCACCCGATCCTCATATTCATTCTATCCTGGTACCGGAACGTGGCACCCGATCCTCATATTCATGCTATCCTGGTACCGGAACGTGGCACCCGATCCTCATATTCATTCTATCCTGGTACCGGAACGTGGCACCCGATCCTCATATTCATTCTATCCTGGTACCGGAACGTTGCACCCGATCCTCGTATTCATTCTATCCTGGTACCGGAACGTGGCACCCGATCCTCATATTCATTCTATCCTGGTACCGGAACGTGGCACCTGATCCCCTAATTCATCAAGCCTTCTTTCATACTAAGGCATCATCATTAACAAGTGAATTAGGGTTTCTATCAAGATTTGAGATTCAATAGCTTCATCATGCTTATTTATTCACAATTTCATAATCATATTCATGCAAGCATACAGTTTAAGCATATAGAAGGGTTCACAACACTATCAATACATATCATTCACTATTAAGAGTTTACTACGAATATCGTAAGAGAAACCATAACCTACCTTCACCGAAGAATTGGAATCAACAAGCAATTTCCCAAGCTTTGATATTCTTCTTCCTCGCTCGACTCTCTCTCTCTCAATCGATCAATCTATCTCTCTCTTTTCTTTTCTCTTTTCTTTATTCAAACCTCTTTCTTTTACCCTAATTCTATATAATTAGGAATGAAAGATGGTAATAATGACCCACTAATTAACTTAAGGTTACCTATTTTAACCCCAAGTAATTAGATTTATTAATATTGACCCTCAAACTTTATAATTAAGGAAAGAATAGTCCAAAACGCCCTTAAAACGTGGAAAGAAATCCGATTCTGACCGGGATCAAGGCGACTGCGGACGGGCCGTCGGCCGCGACGGTCCGGCCCCGCCGTCTGGCCGCAAGGGTCGAGACCCAATTTTCCATCAATGATGCGTGACGGTCCGTCACACTGTGACGGTCCGTCCTGTCATTTCGCCACGAAGTTCGAGAGTCGATTTTGCACTCCAATTTAAGAATTCTAAGTGTCATGGAACGAACCCTCCTCGATGGGCCGTCGTGACCACGACGGTCCGTCGTGACACCCGTTGTCCCAGCCAGTTTTTCCAAAATTAATTCTGCTGCTCAAAACGACTAAACAGGTCGTTACAATAGATACCAATTTACCCATCGTTCGTCCCCGAACGATCAAAAGAAGACAAACAATGGCGAAAAGGAGTACCTGAATCTGTAAACAGATGTGGGTATTTTTCTTGCATATCTGCCCCCTTCTCCCAAGTAGCCTCTTCAACGGGTCGATTCTTCCATTGAACTTTGATGGATGCAATTTCTCTCGACCTCAACTTGCGAACCTCCCTATCTAATATAGCAACAGGCTCCTCCTCATATGACAAGTTCTCATCAAGTAAAACTGAATCCCAACGGATGATGTAGTTTCCATCTCCATGGTATCTATTCAACATGGACACATGGAATACCGGATGTACTCCGGACAGCCCTGGAGGTAAGGCTAATTCATAAGCCACCTCCCCTACTCGCTTTAGTACCTCAAATGGTCCAATATACCTTGGACTTAGCTTACCTCTTTTGCCAAACCGCATCACCCCTTTCATAGGTGAAACCTTCAACAAGGCTTGTTCACCCTCCATGAACTCCAAGTCTCTAACCTTTCGATCTGCATATTCTTTTTGTCTACTTTGCGCCGCTAGAAGCTTTTCTTGAATAGACTTCACTTTCTCTATTGACTCCTTCAAGAGATCAGTACCCCAAGGTCTAACCTCGAATGCATCAAACCAACCAATGGGAGATCTACATCTCCTCCTATACAATGCTTCAAATGGGGCCATATCAATGCTTGAGTGATAGCTATTGTTGTATGAAAACTCTGCCAAAGGTAAGAAGCTATCCCAATGGCCACCAAACTCTATCACGCATGCGCGAAGCATATCCTCCAACACTTGAATCGTTCGCTCAGACTGACCATCGGTCTGAGGATGGAACGCGGTACTAAGGTCCAACCTAGTACCCAATTCCGCATGCAATGTTTTCCAAAACTTAGAAGTAACTGCGTACCTCTATCTCATATGATGGATAGTGGAACCCCATGCAATCGAACGATTTCTGAGATATAGATCTTGGCTAACTTCTCTGCATTGTAAGTCACCTTTACCGGAATGAAATGAGCAGACTTAGTTAACCTATCGACAACCACCCAAATGGAGTCATACTTACCCAATGTCTTTGGAAGACCAACCACAAAATCCATTGCAATTCTCTCCACTTCCATTCAGGAATGGGCATTCTCTGAAGTGTTCCTCCCGGCCTGTGGTGCTCATACTTTACTTGTTGCCAATTTGGACATTTACCGACAAAGTCAACAATATCACGCTTCATTCTACTCCACCAAAAGTGTTGCTTTAGGTCACGGTACATCTTGGTCGCACCCGGATGTATAGAATACTTTGAACTATGAGCCTCTGTCAGAATAGTGTTGATCAAATCATCAACTCGGGGTACACATACCCTTCCCTTGATTCTCAAAACACCTTCTTCATCGATTGTCGCTTCTTTGGCCTCTCCTTTCAACACTTTATCTCGGATCCGGATCAATTTTTCATCATTAAACTGTTTTCCCTTAATCTTGTCAAGAAAAGAAGATCTCGACTCCACACTAGCCAACAATCCTCCCTTCTCATTTATTTCTAACCTCATCAAGTCGTTAGCCAGAGTTTGAACCTCTCTAGCCAATGGGCGTCTAGAAGCTTGCAAATGAGATAGACTTCCCATGCTTCCCGCCTTTCTACTCAAAGCATCTGCCACAACATTCGCCTTCCCCGGATGATACAAAAAAGTGATGTCATAGTCCTTTAGTAGTTCCATCCATCTCCTCTGTCTTAAGTTCAAGTCTTTCTGAGTAAAGACATACTGAAGGCTACGATGATCCGTGTAGACCTCACACTTAACCCCATATAAATAGTGTCTCCATTGCTTTAGTGCAAACACTACCGCGGCCAATTCCAAATCATGAGTTGGGTAGTTACGCTCATGCACTTTTAATTGTCTTGAAGCATAAGCAATCACGTTCTTCTCTTGCATTAGTACTGCACCCAAACCAGAATAGGATGCATCACAATAAACAATGAAGTTTTTACCCTCTACTGGCAAGGTAAGAATTTGTGCGGTAGTCAACAAGGTCTTAAGCTTCTGAAAGCTTTCCTCACATTCACCTGACCATACAAATGGGACATTCTACTTGGTCAAGTTCGTTAATTGGGAAGCAATAGAAGAGAATCCCTTGACAAAGCGGCGGTAGTAGCTAGCTAACCCAACAAAGCTTCTTATTTCTGACACATTAGTGGGTCTCACCCAATTCTTCACTGTCTCAATCTTAGATGGATCTACCATCACTCCATCCTTAGAAACTACGTGCCCCAAGAAGGACATCAGATCTAGCCAAAATTCACACTTAGAGAATTTGGCATAGAGCTTTTTCTCCTCAACGTCTCCAATACCATTCTCAAATGCTCTTCATGTTCCTCCTTGCTCTTAGAGTATATCAAGATATCATCAATAAATACGATCACGAAGAGATCCAGATATGGCTTAAAAATCCCGCTCATCAAGCTCATGAACGCAGCAGGCATTCGTAAGACCAAAAGACATCACTACAAATTCGTAATGCCCATACCTCGCTCAAAAGCGGTCTTTGGCACATCCATTGCTCGTATTTTCAATTGATGATAACCGGATCTCAAATCAATCTTAGAGAAGACACAAGCACCTTGTAACCGATCGAACAAGTCATCAATGCGAGGAAGAGGATACTTGTTCTTTATGGTTACCTTGTTTAGTTGTCTGTAGTCTATGCACATCCGAAAACTCCCATCCTTCTTCTTCACAAACAAAACCGGAGCACCCCAAGGGGATGCACTTGGTCTAATGAAGCCTTTGTTCAATAACTCTTGAAGTTGTGCCTTTAACTCTCTTAACTCATGAGCCATTCTATAAGGGGGTATAGAAATGGGGCGAGTACCCGTTCAAGATCAATGCAGAAGTCAATATCCCTATCTGGTGGCATACCAGGAAGATCTGCAGGGAACACATCCAAAAACTCACGGACTACCGAAACCGACTCAATCGAAGGTACTTGAATAGTGTCATCCTTAAGATGTGCCAAGAAAGCTAAACACCCTTTACTAACCATTTTCTTAGCTCGAAGAAAGGAGACGATGCGGACCGGATTGGAAGTGTAGTCACCCTCCCACACTAACGGATCTGTCCCAGGCTTGGCTAACGACACCGTTTTAGCATTACAATCCAAGATCGCAAAATTGAGAAAGCCAAGTCATACCAATTACATCAAAGTCACCCATTTCTAAGATAACCAAATCTACATAAGTGTTGCTCCCACAAAATTCACCAAACAAGACCTATATACCCTTTCAACTACCACGCACTCGCCCACCGGAGTAGAAACACGAATAGGCATATCAAGTAATTCACAATATAGATTTAGACCATTAGCAAATGAGGAAGATACATAAGAAAACGTGGATCCAGGATCAAACAATACGGAAGCCATGCAATCACAAATCAAAAGGTTACGTGATGACAAAGATCGACGCCTCCGGCAGATCTCCCAGGAAAGCGTAACAATGGGCCCCATTACTGCCTGTCCGTTGCCCTACCAGGTTGCGTAGTAGTGGCTCCAGCTTGCCCATCTCCTCGGCCGCTTTGGTGACCACCATTACCTCGACCACCACGCCCTCCGTAAAAACGGCCTCTACCATGACCACCTCTACCTCTAGCTATTGGGGTTCTCAGAACTCTGGTTTGGACAATACCTCTTAATGTGTCCAACCTCCCACATCCATAACACTCTCGGGGTTCATGCATAGGTCTCTCGGAGTAGTGTTGACTGCTTCGAGGTGGACCCCAACTACGATCTGTCGTGAAGACCGAATAGGTCGACTTGAGTAACCTCCGGAGCTCTGTCCTCTGGAGTGAGAACCATTAAACTCACCTCCCCTTCGAAACCTTTTTGATGTCGATGTAGTGGTGAAGTCATCTGGCTTCACTCCTTCCACCTCTATCACAAAGTCTACCACCTCTTGGAAAGATGTTGCCGTAGCCGCTACATGTAAGGCTGAAATCCGCAACTCTGATCTCAACCTCTTCTCAAAACGGCGGATCCGTTCTTGTGGACTGAAACAGAGTTGAGTGGCATACCTTGATAAAGCACGAAACTTAGCCTCATATGCGTTAACCGTCATTCTACCTTGCTCGAGACTCAAGAACTCATCCCTTTTTCTATCTCTCAAAGTCCTTGGGATATACTTCTCCATAAACAGAGTAGAGAAGGATGCCCAAGTCATGGGTGTGGCCTCTGTCGGTTGACACTCGACATGTGATCGCCACCACATTTTGGCGTTCCCTTGAAACAAATAGCTTACGAACTCAACGCCAAACCGTTCTACTATCCCCATCTTGTGTAGTAGCTCATGACAATCAACCAGAAAATCATAAGCCTCTTCAGATTCTGCACCCTTGAAGACTGGAGGTTTCAATTTCAAGAACTTACTGAAAAGTTCGTGCTGATCGTTTGTCATTATCGGTCCAGTAGTCAAACGTGGAAATGTGCCTATCTCTAATGAGGCATCCATGCGGGGGGCCATAGTAGCCGCATGTCGTACCTATGAAACCGGAGGTGTTGGTGCGTAAACCATCGGAGGTGCTCGACCACGATCGGATAATCCACTAAGATAAGCAAGTACTTGGTTGATCATCTCCGGGGTAGGTCAGTGGCAATTCCTCATGTTGCGCTTGTTCATTCACCCCGCCCTCCCCTCTCTTACTACCTCTTGATCGGTGGAGGAGTCACTTCCCTAGCATCAGATGGGCTAGGTGCTCGTCCTCTTCCTCTAGAGGACGTCCTCCCACGATCTCTACCACGGCCTCTTGCCGTTGTTCTCCCTCGAGCCACAGCCCCAGTGGCTGGCTCAGACGTTTCTTGTCTTGCCGGTGTTGTTGTTGGCGCGGTCGTGGCTCTAGTTCTAACCATCTGCGAAATAGAGTGAAGATGGTCAGATACCAATTGGACTCAAGTAGTAGCACGAAAGAAAGAATGAAAGAGTGAAATTTTCCTAAAGTCTTGTAGCCTCTCAAGGAAAAGTAAAGGCCCCCTACCGATCCTTAAGACTCTACTAGACCTGTTCTTGTGTGATGAGACCAACGAACCTAATGCTCTGATACCAAGTTTGTCACGACCCAAATCGGGGCCGCGACTGGCACCCACATTTACCCTCCTATGTGAGCGAACCAACCAATCTAAACCTTAACATTTCAATATAATATCAACAGAAGTAATGCGGAAGACTTAACTCATTAATAAAACAATTCAAAACTATTATTAATATCCCCAAAATCTGGAAGTCATCATCACAAGAACATCTATCTCAAATTGCTAAACTAAAATTGTCTAAGAAGCTAAAACAACTACTAGCTAGTCCATGCCGGAAGTTCAAGGCATCAAGACTTGAAGAAGAAGACCCAGTCCAAGCTAGACGCGTTAGCTCACCCTGAATTTCCGAAGATAGTGAAGACTGGCTAGATCTACTGTTGAGTTGAAGTTGACGGAACGTTTGCTGCATTGCACAAATAACAAAGGAGAAAACATAAAAGTAGGGGTCAAGACAACCACAAGTACTGAGTAGATATCATCGGCCAACTCAAAATAGGGAACAGTATATATCAATAATAATGTAAATCAACTACAATACTCAACATGTAGCAATAACAACATAAATTCATCAATAACTACAACCGAGTTCACACATGAGGACTCAAGACTCAATACAATACTCATTTGGGAATTAAGTTCATTAAATTGAGTATATTCATTATCTTTCAAGATTCATTATCGTTCTTCCTCTTGTGTCGGTACGTGACACTCCGCTCCTCTATTTCTATCCTGGTGCCGGAACGTGGCACTCCGATCCTCATATACTATCCTGGTACCGGAACGTGGCACCCGATCCTCATATTCATTCTATCCTGGTACCGGAACGTGGCACCCGATCCTCATATTCATTCTATCCTGGTACCGGAACGTGGCACCCGATCCTCATATTCATGCTATCCTGGTACCGGAACGTGGCACCCGATCCTCATATTCATTCTATCCTGGTACCGGAAGGTGGCACCCGATCCTCATATTCATTCTATCCTGGTACCGGAACGTGGCACCCGATCCTCATATTCATTCTATCCTGGTACCGGAACGTGGCACCCGATCCCCTAATTCATCAAGCCTTCTTTCATACTAAGGCATCATCATTAACAAGTGAATTAGGGTTTCTATCAAGATTTGAGATTCAATAGCTTCATCATGCTTATTTATTCACAATTTCATAATCATATTCATGCAAGCATACAGTTTAAGCATATAGAAGGGTTCACAACACTATCAATACATATCATTCACTATTAAGAGTTTACTACGAATATCGTAAGAGAAACCATAACCTACCTTCACCGAAGAATTGGAATCAACAAGCAATTTCCCAAGCTTTGATATTCTTCTTCCTCGTTCGACTCTCTCTCTCTCTCAATCGATCAATCTATCTCTCTCTTTTCATTTCTCTTTTTCTTTATTCAAACCCTCTTTCTTTTACCCTAATTCTATATAATTAGGAATGAAAGATGGTAATAATGACCCACTAATTAACTTAAGGTTACCTATTTTAACCCCCAAGTAATTAGATTTATTAATATTGACCCTCAAACTTTATAATTAAGGAAAGAATAGTCCAAAACGTCCCTTAAAACGTGGAAAGAAATCCGATTCTGACTGGGACTGCGCGACCTGTGACGGGCCGTCGCCGCTGACGGTCCGCCCGCCGTCTGCCGTCGCAAGGGTCAGAGACCCAATTTTCCATCAATGATCTGTGACGGTCCGTCACACCTGTGACGGTCCGTCCTGTCATTTCGTCACGAAGTTCAGAGAGTCGATTTTCAGTACCCAATTTAAGAATTCTAAGTGTCATGGAACGAACCCTCCTCGACGGGCCGTCGTGACCACGACGGTCCGTCGTGACACCCGTTGTCCCAGCCAGTTTTTCCAGAATTAATTCTGCTGCTCAAAACGACTAAACAAGTCGTTACATTGGAGCTCCAAAGTTCTTCAATGGACGTTTTATGTAGACACAGAACTTAGTTAGAGATGAGAGCGCTTGGGTTTTTAAGTTACATGTTTTTTTTGGTGTGGAATGAGTTTATAATGACTTAAGTTAAATATATACTAAGCCTCTAAAATACACAAAACACCCCTAGCTTTGATGGACATTTTCACAAAGTCAAACTTGACTTATATTTTTGGAATTATCGTCACGATCAAGTCTATGTCTCGGAGGTGTTCCATGAGATTTTATAAAATTAAAATTAAGACACAAGGGTCTTTGATTGTCTCAACTATGCATAAACACTTTTTGGGCATGGTTGTAGCAAGTCTGTGACGCGCCCTTGCTCCCCCAAGCTACTGCCTAAATTTTACTTTCTTTGTTTGTCGTCTCTAACCCCTCTAAGCTTTCATGATTCATTCCCTAGAACTTATTATCATAATCGCCCTTTTTATGTTATAATCCCTTAGGTTAGGCTCTACATTAGGTCATATAATTTCCGGGGTGTTTCATATTATGAGTATGATCCTCAAGAAAATTATATGGCTTTGTACAATATTTTTATAATTAGAATATCAGTTTAAATGATCTAATAATTGGTCATTGCATTAACATATCTTCAAACATATCATGTCATCTTGTCATATTTACGCATTTCCCCACATTAAGTATATTTCAAGTACTGAGTACCTACATTACTATGCCTATATTGTCTTATATTGTAGGTATTTACACATTCAATCTACCTCCTAGTTAGTAATAAAATATAAATGTATTTCTTTTGACTAGTGACTCCTAATGGTTCGTGGACATGTTACATATAAGTTCTAAATTCATTCAGGACTATTTTTTGTTTAAATATATCTCAAATGAGTTAGGACTTGTCTTTGAAACTCACTTATAATATAGGGATCGTAAGAAATATGTACTTCCACATAAGAGAGTCTTTGTATTTAGATTTATTTATTATTGCTATAAGAAAAATTGAGATTTATCCCACTAATCTTGTTATATCTATTTTTAATTCTTTCCTAGTGTCATATCATGTCATGTGGTTAGTTATGTCTCTTTCGTGCCTCAAGGTACAAGGTCATGTTTAAAGGGTAATCTTGATTTAGCAAACTCATAGTATTCAAATTATCAAGTTCAAATGTCTTAGGAGTCTAAAAGTCGTATATAGTAGACTCTTGCACATTATTGTGAAACATGCGACATTTATGAATAAAGAGCTATGACACATTTTAGAAAATTCACTTCTTCATAACTTAGAGTCATGGGATAGAATTAAACATTATAAATTTGTCTTCTATGTCATATTGTTTACGTTTACATAATCATGCCTCTATTAAGAACTTATTTTAGCGGGAATCAAAATGTTGAGCAATAAGAAACTTTACCTGCGGTTGACACTTTGTCTTAACAAGTCACTCATGTGAAATTAATGGATTCTTTCTATGGGCTTTTTCAATCCATGACTTTTAAAGCCAACCATGAAGTTGTAGCTCCCTTAAACCTGAATATGGATACAATCAAAACTAGAGTTTAAAACATCGGTCAGATGAATCCTACAAAATTTCATGATTCAAAGGTGGACAAGGACCCACAAGAGTTTGTTGAGTCAATATAAAAGATTATTGAGTTAATGGATTTCACTAAGGTCTAGAGTGCATATTTTGTTGCTTATCAGGTGAAGGGTGTTGCTTAATTTTTTTACAAGCAATGGAAAGAGAAAAGGGCTTCTGATTTAGGCCAATTGGATTGGGACAAGTTAAAGGGAGATTTTCACGATCGATTATGCCCTCTTGAGATGTTGTAGACAAAGGTGTAAGCGTTCATTAAATTTACTTAATGAAATGTCAATGTGGAAGACTATGTATTTAAATTCATTAAATTGTGCATGCTCCAGCTATGCTGGCCGATTATGGGGATCATATGAATAATTTTATTTTAAGTATCTCAAAGATTGTCGGGAAAGAGCCCAGAATCACCATTGACTACACCATTTTAGGCTTACGACCACACTTATTCTGGACTACACTTGTAAAGTGTTGCCTATAGTAGTTTTGGGAACGCTTTTAAAGCATAGACAAAATTTTTAACTTTTAGCTACAATAATTTTGGCAACACTTCAAAAGTGTAATCTTTAATAATATAAGATACATCTTATTATAAGTGTTGTTAAAATATGATATAATTGGCAACGCCTATTTACATATATGACCACACTTCTAAAATGTCCTATTTTATAGTTGAAAAAACAACACTTTGTAAGTGTTGCCTTAAAACTTTTTACTAAAATATTATATTCCCTCCAATATTTTTAACACTCCCTCAAATTTTTATTGGCCAATACAATTAAACATTAACAAAACATTTTGACTTCACTTTCCCCTTTCAAACTTGCCTTTTCACCTTTCTCTTTTTAGCAGAAGAATTGGCTGAAGAACTAAAGGTTCCAATACAAGCTGAAGAACTAAAGGTTCGAAGTGAAGAGAGGTGAAGATAGCTGAAGAAGTAGTTCTCTATTCTGATACAAGCTAAAGATTCGATGAACTGAGCTGAAGAGCTGAACGATTCCTTGAAGGGTAAGAAAGATTTCTTTAAGAGTAAGAACGATTCTGCTTTCCAAAACTTATCTGATTTTAGCTGAAGTGTTTGATTTTTTGTTGTAGTGGTACTTCTAAAACTGTCTTGTTGATAGCTGAAGTGTTTGATATTTTGTTTTGTGAATAGAAGAAATGAATATTGTTGGGTTGTTGACATGATGATGAATTGATGCTAATTAGTCTCTCCGTCACAATTTTCTCTCAAGTGTCTCACAGAAGAACACGATTTCGAAGAGATTTTGTTGGATTTAGGTTTATCAGATAAGAAATTTCATTTTGATATTCTAAATTTTAACTTTAGGGTTTTTATATTCTTGTGTTTTATGCAATTTTTGGGAGTGTGACTTGTATTTTAGTTTCATCAGTTGATTTTTGGAGTGTAGCTCGTAAACATTTAGATTTTCCTTTACTTTTCATGTTAATTTCTGCAGATTCTTAAGCTTTCCTTGTTCTTATTCTGATTGTTGGTATTGTTGCTTGTCCATGTTTAGTATCTTTGTTGCTATAATGTTTGTTTTATTCTGTGGTCACTTCTTTTTTTACTGTGCTCGCCTTAATCATTGTTTGTTCATATGTTACTCACAATGATTTTGTCTTGTCTCTGTTTGCTGGAACGTTTTTTTGTTTTCTATTGTATGTCTTGAAGAGTGAATAAGTCATTTTGTTGTTTCTCTAGTGCATTTTCAAATATATATAGTAACTTTGGCTAATTCAGTCGTTGGCCATAAGCACAAAAGCGACACTCTTACTAGCATGAGTTGCCTTCCTATTTACTTCAAATGTTCTTCTCTTTAACGATGTGTTTAATCAACTTAAAGATGACATTCTCTATCTTTTATTTTGTGGTTTTCAATGTATCTGTCGCTAATGCCAATATTGAGATCATTTCAGTTTAAAGTTCATGTTTAGTTTTGTGAGATTTTTGTCCTTGTTTGGACAGTGGTTAAGCATGCTTTTTTTGAATTTGCATCTTCATTTATTTGCCCTCGTAATTTTGTGAATCACTAATTTTGATACCTCGTGTCAAGTGAGAAGTTAGTTCCTTTCTGTTGGTATTTCCCAAATAATGATAAGTCATTTAGGTGATTTAAATTTCCTCTAGTTTTCATTTATTTTTTACAAGTTTCCTTAGTTCTAGTCCTTGTTTTATATTTTGAATCGTCTATATTGTTTGCTTCTTTTGTATATCAACAAACCAAATAAAGAATGTCCCTAAAGAGTTTGCTCACATGTTACCACCTCCTCCACAGGTATGACCATCAAAAATATATGTATTTTATATGTACTATTTATTAAGAATATATCTAAGAGTCTAACTCCATCTTTATGTAGTGTTTAAGTTCTGTTTGGGCTATCTTTATTTTTAGTTTGCTGGGAATTTCTTTATGTTTCGTAGTGTACTCTTAATAAACTGCAATTTTCTTTGCAGTGCCTTTTTTGATGTTTAGATAATTCTTTTAAGTCAATATTAAGTTTGTTGCAGTAAGATTCATTGCTTATGCTTCATGCTTTTTTGTAGGCTGTAATGATGTAGAGCTTATTGAGTAAATTGGGTTTTTGTCAGCTCGAATGAAATCTTGGTATGGAAAACTAAATTGTGTTTTAAGTGGCGTGACCGAGTATTGGAACGAAATAGGTCCCAATTGAGTGGAAGGGACGTTAAGGATTCATTTAGTTTATCCAACTAGATTGTTGTTGTTGATTTTGTATGTTATTCTTGTTTGCAGCTATAGGCAGTGTTCCTTTTCACTACCCATTTTGTGACATATCTGAGCCTAGTTGGTTGCTAAACTGAGAATAATTCGGCGAGAGTAGGCAGCATCGAAATGCACAATTTCTAGCAATAATTTGTATTGATGGTTCAATATTAAATTTCTGTTGGCTTTTCTCTCTCTTTCTCTCTTCTGGAATCTCTTGACTGTACTTTCCTCTATTTTTTCTAGTTGTTCTTTATTAAAATCATTCTTTATTTGGTTTGTTAATGTATTTCCTTTATTGATGTATCTAATTGTGAAGGTGGTTTTCTTGTTCTTGTTGTTTATCAGTTTTATCGTGAAAAAAAGATCATAATAGTTATTATGTGTAGAAGTATTAGAGTTAAGTGTCTTACCTGATTATTTCTTTCCATAGTGTGTCGGTTCTGCCTGTAGTTCTCCTTATTTCAAACTTTCCATTTCTCATCTCAAATATCATTTGCCTTCTCCATATCTGGTTGCTGATTTGTGTGTGTAGTTTTTGCTCAAGCCGGCAGTGCTTGCTTGGTAGTGATAATAGTAGTTGCCAGATCAATACGAATATCATTTTGAGCCTGATTTTTTCTTAATCAAGCAGAAAATGATTGGATAATAGTGTAGGAAGATGTTTCAGCCTTGGGAGTAGACAATGATTCATCATTTTCTATGTTTTTGTAACTTTGGATACATTAATCATTGTGTATCATCTTCCCCTTTTTCCACATTGAGATTGGAGATATAATGATGACTAACGAAGTGAAAAAGTTTATATGCTTTAATATATTTCTGATTTTTTATGTTCTAAGCATACTATTTTCTTATTTAGAAAGAAACTTCCTTATTTTGTTTATCCTAATCAACTCAATTTATATGCTTTATTGTATTTCTGTTTTTTATGTTCCAAGCATATCATATGTGATCTCGATTAATAGAAATACTTCACGGAATCTGCAATCTACAAGAATATATAGTAAAAGACATGTTTTCTATAAAATTATTTTTAAACTAGTATCATTTTTATATCATATAGTACTTAGGTAGTACTGAAAAATGTTTGTATTACATCGCATTTGCCTAGTAAAGTTTTAATGTAAGAGTGATGTTTCACTATTCATTAGCCTTACGAAATAGCATGCTACAATTTTTATTTTTCCTCTAAAAGAAATAAAATCTCTTGTTTCCTGTATAAAGATGTTATTTCTATAGTTTTTTACTTTTGCATACGAACACTTCGATCAATTTTTTTCTAAACCATGAAATCTTCTCTGCTATTTAAGGTTTTGCTGAGAGGAAATAACATTATGTAGAGTTTACGTGTTTCACAAAGAATACAGTCTCCAAGAGAGTACCACGCCTTTGTTGAATTGCGCTTAAAGTAATAGTATATATGAACTGGATTAAATGCTCTCCAAACACTAGAATCATAGTTAATGAGGTTGTAGACAACAATGCCACCCAAGGAACAGAACCATATAAAAAAAGCAGGACCTACGAAATGCCCCATTTTACTTGTCCCATACTTCTATACACTGAACAGAATTACAATAAACGCCACTGATATCATCACAACTTGATCTGCAAAGACATTAGAGTATAAGAAATCTAACTTCTTAAAGGACTTCGAGTGCATCAAGATATTAAATAAGGAAGAAAGAGCAAATCATATCAATCCTATCATCTATGTCATAGGGTAAGCCTAACACCTCAAGATACAAGGAATAAGCATTTCAACTCAGTGTTGTCAGGCAATATTATCAGAGTTCACACAACTGTGCTGTCTTGGCAATTTTGAGCAGTAGAATTATTAAAATGTACAAATTTTCAATGAGTAAAACGATACATAATGTAATATAACCACAAATTTCTTTCATTACTGAGCTAGGCAATATCAATGAGGTTTATACCTCATGTGCAATAGCAAACTGCATTTATGAACAATCACTGACCATTTCCTCAGTTGGTGCATGTCATCCGTGAATGTGGCACACTAATATTCCTTGTGTCATTACAATTGTAATGGATGTCGTGAAGGAATGATACTATAGATAATATAATCAAACTATCTACCACAATACAGTATTCAATTTAAATTGAGCTAAGGTTTTGCTTCTTTTGTTTCACTGTTTTTTTGGCATTTGTATAGAAAATTACAACATGCTATAGGTCTGTACTAGCTTGCAAACTAGTATGTCTAAAATTCTGCAAAGAAACTTTGGGTTGGTATGGAATCTGCAATCTGCAGATTTTTTGTTAATGTTTTCAGTAACTTAGAATCTGGACTTGTCTCTCTTTAGTTGTTGTTAATGTATTTGTTGAAATTGAGTTAAGGTTTTGCTTCTTTTGTTTCACTCTTTTTTTTGAATTTGTATAGAACATTATAGCATGCTATAGGTCTGTACTAGCTTGCAAACTGGTCGGTCTAAACCTCTGCAAACAAACTTTTGCATGGTATGGAATCTGCAATCTGCAGATTTGTTATTACTATTTTTTGTAACTTAGAATCTGGACATGTCCCTCTTTAGTTGTTGTTAATGTATTTGGATTAAATTGAGATAACGTCTTTCTTCTTTTGTTTCACTGTTTTTTTTTTGGAATTTATATAGATTATTACAACATGCTATAGGTCTGTACTAGCTTGCAAATTGGTCTGTCTAAACCACTGCAAACAAACTTTTGCATGATATGGAATCTGGAATCTGCAATCTGCAGATTTGTTTTGAATGTTTTCTGTAACTGCTGCTTCTATATATAAATATTTCTGTGAGTAAAGTCTATCTTTTGTAACTGCTAGATTTCTTGCCTCTCTATATTGTTGCAATCTAAACTTCTTACCTCTTCTATATAACTGCCAATATCTTATTTGTGTGGGGAAATGGAGGTGATCAAATTTAAAGTGGATGATGAAGAGTTTTTGAACTATGGTAAAAGATTAAATACATATTTGATTTATTTTGTACACATTTAGAATATTGATGTATAAGTATGGGTATGTACACAACACATACTATCTTTTGAAGTACTTTATGGGAAATCTATAAATTTGAATTACTTATTAGCGCTAGAGATTATTTATTGCAATATAATATTGGAGTATTTTAATTAGAAATTGTGGCATAGGACTGTAAATTGTGTATGCACATAAGCAAGGACAACACTTCAAAGTGTTGTCATTTATTAGATAGAAAAGGCAACACTTGATAAGTGTGGTCAATATGGTAGCAAAGGCCACGCTTCAAAGTGTAGCTGATAAGGAAACACTTATAAACGTAGAAGCAAAACCGTGCCTTTTTTTCTTTTAGGCTACTCTTGAAAGTGTAGCTGATAAGGCAACACTTTTAAGCGTAGCTACAAAGTGTGGCCTTTTTGAATTTGAGGCTAAGCTTAAAAGTATTGCTCATATGGCAACACTTCTAAGCGTACATACAAAGTGTGGCCTTTTTTCCTTTTGGTTACGCTTTTAAGGGTAGATGATAAGGCTACGCTTGTAAAGCGTCACCTAAACTCTAAGGTTTCGCTGCTTTCGGCCACTCCTGGAAACGTGTGGCTTTTTACCAAAGGCCACACTTTTTCATAGTTTAGGCCACACTTCTCTAGGGTGGTTGGAGACCTAAAATGTATTAGTGATTATAATCAAATATATGAATATTTCTAGGTATATGACCATTCTTTGTATAATGAGCAACAAAAAGTTATGGAAAGTGCTAGGGAGGTTATGAGCTCTAAGACTGATATTGGTAACTGCTATCATCAAATATCTAGTGGTGGTGTCCATTGACAGTTAAACCAAAAGTTATTCAGACCTGGACCTATCTTCTGTTGGAGCTATGGTTCTTATGTTAAATATTGATAGAGTTTCAAATTCTTAGTTTCACAAGAGAGTTTTTAGTGGAGATTCATTCCCTATTTGTGGGAAGAGACCTCTAGGAGAGTGTTTAGCCATTTTTAGTGAATGCTATGACTGTTGTAAGAATTTTTCATAGATTAAGTTATTGACATACACTTGTTATCTAGGATATAGAAGGTTTTCTTTAGTCTTAGACTACTTCTTCAGGTTACCCAACACAGAAGGGTACATAGTCTAAATCTTGTTTTGGAAGATTTTAGAAAAGGTATTATGATCTTATGACTCAACAATATTAGAATAGGTCCCTTGATATTGTCACTTGTATATTCTGAATCTTTCAATTTGGTATTTATAACATGTCAGATCAAGGAGAAACACGTTCCTTTGTGAATCTTTTTGTTTCTATGAAATTTATTGTCTGTCACAAAATGTTACCCGAAACCTTTCTCCATCTCTTCTCAAATCATTAATTATGTATTTACCAAATGGGTTACCAGAAATCCCAAGATCTTAGTTTTTGAGAAACATCACCTAATTGATCGAGTTGAGTTAGACATGCTTGATCTTGTTGTTATTATTGGTATGAACTAACTTCATGATTCATATAATTGAAATGACTATAGAAGCAGAGTTGTTAAGTTTTAGTTTCCAAATGAATCAGTTATCTAACAGAAGGTTAGTAGTTTTATTCTTATAGGTGAATTTATCTTGTGTCGTCAGGCTAGAAACACGACTTCTAAAGGTTGCATTTATCATCTAGTTTGGGTAAAGTATACAATTTAATAAAATACTATTGTTGTGTCTGTTCCCATTGTGAATGAATTTCTCGAACTGTTTCCCACGATATTCCAAGAACACCTCTAAAAATAAAATACACTTTAGAAAGGACTTTCATCTAGATACTCAACCTATTTTTATTCCTCCTTACAAAATGTTTCCAACCGATCTTATGGAGTTGAAAGAAACATTAAAGGAACTTTTGGTTAAGGACTTCATCATACAAAGTATTTCTCTATCAACTGTTCCAGTTCTATTTGTTCATATAAAGTATGGTTTTCTCAATATGTGCATTAATCATCAACCAGTGAATAAGGTAACAATTAAGTATAAGTAACCCATCATGATGATTAATGACTTTCTCTATTAACTTCAACGTTCTTGTTTCTTTTCAATGGTTTACCTTAGATCTAGTTGCCATTCACTTGGAGGTAGAGAAAGTGAATTCCTAAGACATCATTCCCAAATCGGTATAGTCAATATGATTTCTTTGTTATATATTTTAGACTAATGAATGATCCGATTACTTTTATGAATTTTATGAACATGGTGTTCAACAAGTATTTGGATACATTCTCTATTGTGTTCATAGATGACATTTTTATATATTCTCAAGGTGAGGCTGAACATGACGATCATTTGAGTATTTTCATTCAAGTACTCAAGGATTATTAGTTGTTTTCTATGTTTTTTAAGGGTCAATTTTCGTTGAGGTTATTAACATCCGTTGGCCATATTGTCTCAGGAGAGGGTACTTATGTTGATACTAAAAAGAACAAGGCATATAAGTACTATCCTAGACCCCTTTCTCCCACAGACATTAGGAATTTCTTAGGGTTGGATTATTAATGTAAATTGTTTTTGGAAGCATTTTCCTCTACTTCTTTTCTATTGACTACCTAACTCGGATGACAATGAAATTTATATGATCTGATGCTTGTGAAAAGAGTTTTCAACAGTTAAACACTTTACTTGTTTCAACCCAAATTATTAGCATATTAGAATGCTCAAATTGTTTTTTTATTTATTATGATGCATTTGAAATAGTTAGTGGATATGTGTTGATGTAAAATTGTTAAGTCATAGCCTATACTTCTAGGTAAGTTAATGTTCACGAGAATAATTATCCAAATGATGATTTGTATTTATCGAATGTGGTATTTTCCTTACAGATATGGAGGAACTATCTCTATGGTATTCATGTGGATGTGTTTACCAATTATAAGAGTCATCAATACATTTTAAAAAAATATTTGAATCTTCAAAAAAAAGAGGAGGCTTGAATTAAGGAAGGATTACAACATAGTGTCTTTTACCATCTGCGTAGTAAATATCATTGCCGATTATCTTAGTAGATAGTCAATGAATAATATTGGTCATATTGAGGATGAGAAAAAGGATTTGAGTCATGATGTGCACAAACTAACTCATTTGGGAGTTTATTTTGTAGACTGATATTATAGTGGAATTATTTTGCAAAATGGGACAGAATAATATCTTGTGTCATACATTAAGGGAAAACAGAATAATGATCTGACCTTGGTTGAAATTGAGAAAGCTGTTTTAGAAAGAGCTATTGAGGATTTATCGCATGTGAAAGAATGTGTAGTTTATTCTCATGTTTGTTTGTGTGTTCCAAATATTGGTGAGTTGAGGCAAAATATATTATCAAAAGATCATAATTCTTGGTATTCAATTAACTTCAGAGATACTAAGATGGTCCATTATATGTGGGACTGTATTGGTAGAATGGGATGAAAAAAGTATACTGCAAAGTTTGTATTTAAGCATCTAAATTGCCAATAATTGATTGTTGAACAACTAAAATTAGAAGTTATGACTGGTGATATTACCATTCGTAGTTCGTAGTGGGATAATTTGAACATGGACTTCATAAAAGGTTTGTAATACTTAGGAAGTTCCATGACTTAGTCTAGAGCCTCACTTGATGAACTAAGCTTTAAAACAGTGTTTGTAACCTTAAACAAAGGTACTGAACTTTATTAGGAAGTATTGTGACCTAAACATCAGGGGATGACCATGACATCTGGAGATTTGTGAAAATGACATAGTGTGCCTTAATGTGTTTCAAGGGGTTTGAAGAATATGATTAAAGTAAAATTCGGTGACAAGGTTTGGAATACATATTAGAGTTTTTTTTAGAGTTGAAACGTTAGGGCACGACTCCCCAAGGACAACCCTAAGGGTCCTTGAAAAGGACCCTATATTTTATCCAAAAAAACTGTCAAATTGTAGTGTGCAACCACGAGGACAAACGACCAGTCGTCGTTTGAACACCGCTCTGTTGAACTCCCTCATTGGTCCACACTTAGAAATTTTAACATGGCCTGCAATATTGAGTCTCTGTCCCAAACCACGTTTGACCAGTAAAGTCCATGGTTTTCTGGACGGGGTGTCGATGATGAGCCGTCGTTTGATCCGTGGTGCATTGTGTTAAGTCGTCTAAGATTAGGGAGATAAGATAATTTGTTTTTTATTTAATTAATGATTAAGGGGTGGTTAAATTAGTTAGTTGGGGAGTATAAAAGGATTATAACACATTAAAATTACCAAAGTCTTCTAAAATCTCAAGACTCTGAGCTCTAACTTCTTTCTAATTTCTTTCTCCCCAACTCAAACCTCCATTGAAGGAACACTATACATTAAAGAAGAGGATGAATTAACCAAGTAATACAAATCAAAATTCGTGTTAATCATCCTCAATGTATGGTTTCTCCAACTCTTGGGATTTCTTTCCCCAAGAGGCCCCTCCTAAAGAGTATTTCAAATCTCCCCTAAGACTAGGGTTTCTATCTATATACATTTCCTCTTTCAAGACGAAATTGTGATTTAAAGGTGATGACTATGATGTTTTATTGTGCTTAACTATGTAATTATGGATAATTGTTGGTAATCACTTGAGATTTCCCCTTGGACGCTTGTTCTTCCCTATGCCCATTATACCTTAAATTTTCTGTGGTAATTTTGGAATGTAATGAGTATATGGATAATGTAGAATGATATTTTCTATGTATTACTGTCATGACCCAAAACCGATCGCGACTGGCACCCACATTTACCCTCCTATGTGAGCGAACCAACCAATCTAAACCTTAACATTTCAATGTAATATCATCATAAAGTAATGCGGAAGACTTAAACTCATTAATAAAATCAATAACTATTATTATCCCCAAAATCTGGAAGTCATCACCACAAGAACATATATTTCAAATTACTAAACTAAGAATGTCTACGAACTAAAAATACATAAAAGCTAGTCCATGCCGGGAGTTCAAGGCATCAAGACTTGAAGAAGAAGATCCAGTCCAAGCTAGACGCATTAGCTCACCCTGAATTTCCGAAGGTAGTGAAGACTGGCTAGATCTATCGTTGAGTTGAAGTTGACTTAACGCTTGCTGCATTCCACAAATAACAAAGAAGAAAACATAAAAGTAGGGTCAAGACAACCACAAGTACTGAGTAGATATCATCGGCCAACTCAAAATAGAAAACAGTATATATCAGTTAATATCATAAATCAACTATAAAACTCAACATGTAGCAACAACAAGTACTAAGATCATCAATAAGTACCATCAAGTTCATCCATGAGGGCTCACGCCTCAATACCATACTCATTTGGGAATTAAGTTCATTATGTTGAGTATATTATCATCTTTCAAGATTCATTATCTTTCTTCGTCTTGTGTCGGTACGTGACACACCGATCCCCTACATGTGTCGGTACGTGACACTCCGATCCCCTATATGTGTCGGAACGTGACACTCCGATCCCCTAATTCTATGTGTCGGTTCGTGACACTCGTCCCACTAATACTATGTGTCGGAACGTGACACTCCGATCCACTAATACTATGTGTCGGAACGTGACACTCCGATCCCCTATATGTGTCGGAACGTGACACTCCGATCCCCTATATGTGTCGGTACGTGACACTCCGATCCCCTAATTCTACGTGTCGGTTCGTGACACCCGTCCCACTAATACTATGTATCGGAATGTGACACTCCGATCCACTAATACTATGTGTCAAAACGTGACACTCCGATCCCCTATATGTGTCGGAACGTGACACTCCGATCCCCTATATGTGTCGGTACGTGACACTCCGATCCCCTAATTCTACGTGTCGGTTCGTGACACCCGTCCCACTAATACTATGTGTCGGAACGTGACACTCCGATCCACTAATACTATGTGTCAGAACGTGACACTCCGATCCACTAATCTCATTATATCCGTTCATCAAGCCTTCTCTATACCAAGGCATCATCAATCCCATTACTTTAATTCATCAAGCCTTCTTTTATACCAAGGCCTTATCATTAACAAGTAGATTAAAGTTTCTTTCAAGATTTGGGATTCAATAGCTTCCTCATGCTTATTTATTCATAATTACATAATCACATCATTCATGCAAGCATACAATTAAGCATATAGAAGGGTTTTACAATACTACTAACATATATCATTCGCTATTAAGAGTTTACTACGAATAGCATGAAAACCATAACCTACCTCCACCGAAGAATTGGAATCAACAAGCAATTTCCCAAGCTTTGATATTCTTCTTCTTTGTTCGACTCTCTCTCTCTCTCTCTACTCGTTCGTTTCTCCTCTCTTTCTGTTCTTTTCTTTTTCTTATTCAAACCCTCTTTCTTTTACCCTAATTCATATATAATTAAGAATGAAAGATGGTAATAATGACCCACTAATTAACTTAAGGTTACCTATTTTAACCCCCAAGTAATTAGATTTATTAATATTAACCCTCAAACATTATAATTAACGAAAGAATAGTCCAAAACGTCCCTTAAAACGTGGAAAGAAATCCGATTCTGACTGGGACTGCGACTGTGACGGGCGTCATGCGCCGCGACGGTCCGTCACTCAGGTCGTCGCAGCCTCTTAAAACTCAAGTGGACTGTGACGGTCCGTCACCCCTGGGACGGTCCGTCCTGTCAGTTCGTTACGGAGTTCAGAGAGTCGATTTTCAGTACCAAATTTCAGAATTCCAAGTGTCATGGAACGAAACCTCTGTGACGGACCGTCGTGCCTATGACGGTCCGTCGTGGTGTCTGTAGTCTAGGCCAGTTTTTCCAGAAATAAAATCTGCTGCTCAAAACGACTAAACGGGTCGTTAAAATAGATACCAATTTACCCATCGTTCGTCCCCGAACGATCAAAAGAAGAAAAACAAGGGCGAGAAGGAGTACCTGAATCTTTGAACAGATGTGGGTATCTTTCTTGCATATCTGCCTCCTTTTCCCAAGTGGCTTCTTCAACCGGTCGATTCTTCCATTGCACCTTGATGGATGCAATCTCTCTTGACCTCAACTTGCGAACCTCCCTATCTAATATAGCAACCGGTTCCTCTTCATAAGTCAAGTTCTCATCAAGCAAAACTGAATCCCAATGGATAATGTAATTTCCATCCCCATGATATCTTTTCAACATAGACACATGAAATACCGGATGCACTCCATAACAGCCCTGGAGGCAAGGCTAACTCATAAGCCACCTCCCCTACTCGCTTAAGCACTTCAAATGGTCCAATATACCTTGGACTTAGCTTACCCCTTTTTCCAAACCGCATCACCCCTTTCATGGGCGAAACTTTCATCAAGACTTGTTCACCCTCCATGAACTCTAAGTCTCTAACCTTTCGATCTGCATATTCTTTTTGCCTACTTTGCGCCGCTAGAAGCTTTTCTTGAATAGACTTCACTTTCTCTAATGAATCCCTCAAAAGATCGGTACCCCAAGGTCTAACCTCAAATGCATCAAACCAACCAATGGGAGACCTACATCTCCTCCCATACAATGCTTCAAATGGGGCCATATCAATGTTTGAGTGATAGCTATTATTGTACGAAAACTCCGCTAAGGGTAGGAAGCTATCCCAATGACCACCAAAATCTATCACACACGCACGAAGCATATCCTCCAACACTTGAATCGTTCGCTCAGACTGACCATCGGTCTGAGGATGGAACGCAGTACTAAGGTCCAACCTAGTACCCAATTCTGCATGCAATGTTTTCCAGAACTTAGAAGTAAACTGCGTACCTCTATCTGATATGATAGATAGTGGAACCCCATGCAACCGAACAATTTCTGAGACATAGATTTTGGCTAACTTCTCTGCATTGTAAGTAACCTTTACCGGAATGAAATGAGCAGACTTAGTTAACCTATCGACAACTACCCAAATGGAGTCATACTTACCCAATGTCTTTGGAAGACCAACCACAAAATCCATTGCAATTCTCTCCCACTTCCATTCAGGAATGGGCATTCTCTGAAGTGTTCCTCCGGGCCTTTGGTGTTCATACTTTACTTGTTGACTGTTTGGACACTTGGCAATAAAGTCAACAATATCACGCTTCATTCTACTCCACCAAAAGTGTTGCTTTAGGTCACGGTACATCTTGGTCGCACCCGGATGTATAGAATACTTTGAGCTATGAGCCTCTGTCAGAATAGTGTTGATCAAATCATCAACTCGGGGTACACATACCCTTCCCTTGATTCTCAAAACACCTTCCTCATCGATTTGTGCTTCCTTAGCCTCTCCTCGCAATACCTTATCTTGGATTCTGTGCAGTTTCTCATCATCAAACTGTTTTTCCTTAATCTTGTCAAGAAAAGAAGATCTTGACTCCATACTAGCCAACAATCCTCCCTTCTCATTTACTTCTAACCTCATCAAATCGTTAGCCAGTGCGAACCTCTCTAGCCAAGGCGTCTAGAAGCTTGCAAGTGAGCTAGACTTCCCATGCTTCCCGCCTTTCTACTTAAAGCATCCGCTACAACATTCGCCTTCCCCGGATGATACAAAATAGTGATGTCGTAGTCCTTCAGTAGTTCCATCCATCTTCTTTGTCTCAAGTTCAAATCTTTCTGAGTAAAGACATACTGAAGGCTACGATGATCCGTGTAGACCTCACACTTAACCACATATAAATAGTGTCTCCATTGCTTCAATGCGAATACTACCGCGGCCAATTCCAAATCGTGGGTCGGATAGTTACGTTCATGCACCTTTAATTGCCTTGAAGCATAAGCAATCACACTCTTCTCTTGCATTAGTACTGCACCCAAACCAGAATAGGATGCATCACAATAGACAATGAAATTCTTACCTTCCACTGGCAAGGTGAGAATGGGTGCGGTAGTCAACAAAGTCTTGAGCTTCTGAAAGCTTTCTTCACATTCGTCCGACCATACAAACGGAACATTCTGCTTAGTCAAGTTCGTCAATTGGGAAGCAATAGAAGAGAATCCCTTGACAAATCGGCGGTAGTAGCTAGCTAACCCAACAAAGCTCCTTATTTCTGACACATTAGTGGGTCTTACCCAATTCTTCACTGTTTCAATCTTAGAAGGATCCACCATCACTCCTTCCTTAGAAACCACGTGCCCCAAGAAGGACACTGCATCTAGCCAAAACTCACACTTAGAGAACTTGGCATAAAGCTTTTTCTCCCTCAACATTTCCAATACCATTCTCAAATGCTCTTCATGTTCCTTCTTGCTCTTTGAGTATACCAATATATCATCAATAAATACGATCACGAAAAGGTCCAAATATGGCTTAAAGATCCCGTTCATCAAGCTCATGAACGCAGCAGGGGCATTCGTAACACCAAAAGACATCACCACAATTTCGTAATGCCCATACCTCGTTCGAAAAGCAGTCTTTGGGACATCCGTTGCCCGTATTTTCAATTGATGATAACCAGATCTCAAGTCAATCTTAGAGAAGACACAAGCACCTTGTAAATGATCGAACAAGTCATCAATGCGAGGAAGAGGATACTTGTTCTTAATAGTTACCTTATTCAGTTGTCTGTAGTCTATGCACGTCCGAAAACTCCCATCCTTCTTCTTCACAAACAAAATCGGAGCACCCCAAGGAGATGCGCTTGGTCTGATGAAGCCTTTGCTCAACAACTCTTGAAGTTGTGCCTTTAACTATCTTAACTCCGCGGGAGCCATTCTATAAGGGGGTATAGAAATGGGGCGAGTGCCCGGTTCAAGGTCGATGCAGAAGTCAATATCCCTATCTGGTGGCATACCAGGAAGATCTGCGGGGAACACATCCAAAAACTCACGGACTACCGAAACCGACTCAATTGAGGGTACTTGAGTAGTGTCATCCTTGAGATGTGCCAAGAAAGCTAAACACCCTTTACTAACCATTTTCTTAGCACGAAGAAAGGATATGATACGCACCGGATTGGAAGTGTAGTCACCCTCCCACACTAACAGATCTGTCCCAGGCTTGGCTAACGTCACCGTTTTAGCATTACAATCCAAGATCGCAAAATTTGGAGAAAGCCAAGTCATACCCAGAATTACATCAAAGTCAACCATTTCTAGAATAACCAAATCTACATAAGTGTTGCTCCCCACAAAAGTCACCAAACAAGACCTATACACTTTTTCAACTATCACAGACTCACCCACCGGAGTAGAAACACGAATAGGCATGTCAAGTAATTCACAATGTAAATTTAGACCATTAGCAAATGAGGAAGATACATAAGAAAATGTGGATCCAGGATCAAACAATACAGAAGCCATGCAATCACAAATCAAAAGATTACCTGTGATGACAGCATCAGATGCCTCCGCTTCAGACCGCCCAGGGAAAGCGTAACAATGGGCCCTATCGTTCGTCTGTCCGTTGCCCCTACCATGTTGTGTTGTAGGGGCTCCAGTTTGCCCATCACCTCTGCCGTTTTGGTGACCACCATTACCTCGACCACCACGTCCTCCAGAATAACGGCCTCTACCATGACCACCTCTACCTCTAGCTATTGGGGGTCTATAACTTTGTTTGGGACAATTCCTCCTAATATGTCCAGTCTCCCCACATCCATAACACTCTCTAGAGTCAAGCATAGGCCTCTCAGAGAAGTGTTGACCAGTCTGAGGTGGTCCACCAACTACAGTCTGTAGTGAAGACTGAATTGGTCGAACTGAGTAGCCTCCAGAATTCTGTCCTCTAGTATACGAACTATTAAACTCACCTCCCTTTCGAAACCTTTTTGATGTCGAAGTTGTGGTGAAGTCGTCTGGCTTCACTCCTTCCACTTCTATCATAAAGTCTACCACCTCTTGGAAGGATTTTGCCGCTGCCGCTACCTGTAAGGCCGAAATCCACAACTCTGATCTCAACCCCTTCACAAACCGGCGAATCCGCTCTTGTGGACTGAAACAAAGTTGAGTGGCATATCTGGATAGTGCACGAAACTTAGCCTCATAAGCATTAACCGACATCCTACCTTGCTCTAGGCTCAAGAACTCATCCCGTTTCATATCCCTCAAAGTCCTTGGGATATACTTCTCCATAAACAGGGTAGAGAAGGATTCCCAAGTCATGGGTGTGGCCTCTGTCGATTGACACTAGACATGTGATCGCCACCACATTTTGGCGTTCCCTTGAAACTGATAGCTTACGAATTCAACGCCAAACCGTTCTACTATCCCCATCTTGTGTAGTAGCTCATGACAATCAACCAGAAAATCATAAGCATCTTCAGATTCTGCACCCTTGAAGACTGGAGGTTTCAATTTCAAGAACTTACTGAAAAGTTCGTGTTGATCGTTTGTCATTACCGGTCCAGTAGTCAGACGGGGAAATGTGCCTATCTCCAATGAGGCATCCATGCGGGGAGCCATAGTAGCCGCATGTCGCACCTCTGAAACCGGAGGTGTTGGTGCAGAAACCACTGGAGGTGCTTGACCGTGATCAGATAACCCGCTAAGATAAGCGAGAACCTGATTGATCATCTCTGGGGTAGGTTGGGGTGGCAATTCCTCATTCTGCTCTTGTTCATTCTCCCCATCCTCCCCTTCTCTTACCACTTCCTCAGTCGGTGGAGGAGTCACTTCCCTTGCATCAGATGGGCTAGGTGCTCGTCCTCTTCCTCTAGAGGACGTCCTCCCACGACCACTTGCCGTTGTTCTTCCTCGAGCTACAGCCCCAGTGGCTGGCTCAGACGCACCCTGTCCTGCCGGTGCTGATGTTGGTGTTGTCGTTGCTCTAGTTCTAACCATCTGCGAAAGAGAGTGAAGATGGTCAGATACCAATTCGTATCGCCTAGATACCAATTGGACTCAAGTAGTAGCACGAAAGGAAGAATGAAAGAGTGAAGTTTTCCTAAAGTCTTATAGCCTCTCAAGGAAAAGTAAAGGCGTCCCCCTACCGTTCCTTAAGACCCTACTAGACCTGTTCTTGTGTGATGAGACCAACGAACCTAATGCTCCGATACCAAGTTTGTCACGACCCAAAACCGATCGCGACTGGCACCCATATTTACCCTCCTATGTGAGCGAACCAACCAATCTAAACCTTAACATTTCAATGTAATATCATCATAAAGTAATGCGGAAGACTTAAACTCATTAATAAAATCAATAATTATTATTATCCCCAAAATCTGGAAGTCATCACCACAAGAACATCTATTTCAAATTACTAAACTAAGAATGTCTACGAACTAAAAATACATAAAAGCTAGTCCATGCCGGGAGTTCAAGGCATCAAGACTTGAAGAAGAAGATCCAGTCCAAGCTAGACGCATTAGCTCACCCTGAATTTCCGAAGGTAGTGAAGACTGGCTAGATCTCTTTGTTGAGTTGAAGTTGACGGAACGCTTTGCATTCCACAAATAACAAAGAAGAAAACATAAAAGTAGGGGTGCGTACAACCACAAGTCTTGAGTAGATATCATCGGCCAACTCAAAATACAAAACAGTATATATTAGTTAATATCATAAATCAACTATAAAACTCAACATGTAGCAACAACAAGTACTAAGATCATCAATAAGTACCATCAAGTTCATCCATGAGGGCTCACGCCTCAATACCATACTCATTTGGGAATTAAGTTCATTATGTTGAGTATATAATCATCTTTCAAGATTCATTATCTTTCTTCCTCTTGTGTCGGTACGTGACACTCCGATCCCCTACATGTGTCGCACGCGACACCGATCCCCTATATGTGTCGGTACGTGACACTCCGATCCCCTAATTCTACGTGTCGGTTCGTGACACCCATCCCACTAATACTATGTGTCGGAACGTGACACTCCGATCCACTAATACTATGTGTCGGAACATGACACTCCGATCCCCTACATGTGTCGGAACGTGACACTCCGATCCCCTGTATGTGTCGGTACGTGACACTCCGATCCCTAATTGTACGCGTGTCGATTCGTGACACCCGTCCCCACTAATACTATGTGTCGGAACGTGACACTCCGATCCACTAATACTATGTGTCGGAACATGACACTCCGATCCCCTACATGTGTCGGAACGTGACACTCCGATCCCCTGTATGTGTCGGTACGTGACACTCCGATCCCCTAATTCTACGTGTCGGTTCGTGACACCCGTCCCACTAATACTATGTGTCAGAACGTGACACTCCGATCCACTAATACTATGTGTCAGAACGTGACACTCCGATCCACTAATCTCATTATATCCGTTCATCAAGCCTTCTCTATACCAAGGCATCATCAATCCCATTACTTTAATTCATCAAGCCTTCTTTTATACCAAGGCCTTATCATTAACAAGTAGATTAAATTTTCTTTCAAGATTTGGGATTCAATAGCTTCCTCATGCTTATTTATTCATAATTACATAATCACATCATTCATGCAAGCATACAATTAAGCATACAGAAGGGTTTTACAATACTACTAACATATATCATTCGCTATTAAGAGTTTACTACGAATAGCATGAAAACCATAACCTACCTCCACCGAAGAATTGGAATCAACAAGCAATTTCCCAAGCTTTGATATTCTTCTTCTTTGTTCGACTCTCTCTCTCTCTCTCTACTCGTTCGTTTCTCCTCTCTTTCTGTTCTTTTCTTTTTCTTATTCAAACCCTCTTTCTTTTACCCTAACTCATATATAATTAAGAATGAAAGATGGTAATAATGACCCACTAATTAACTTAAGGTTACCTATTTTAACCCCCAAGTAATTAGATTTATTAATATTAACCCTCAAACTTTATAATTAAGGAAAGAATAGTCCAAACGCCCTTAAAACGTGGAAAGAAATCCGATTCGATCGGGATCGCGCGACTGCGGACGGGCCATCATGCCTGCGATGGTCCGTCACTCAGGTCGTCGCAGCCTCTTAAAACTCAAGTGGACTGTGACGGTCCGTCACCCCTGTGACGGTCCGTCACCCCTGTGACGGTCCGTCCTGTCAGTTCGTTACGGAGTTCAGAGAGTCGATTTTCAGTACCAAATTTCAGAATTCCAAGTGTCATGGAACGAAACCTCTGTGACGGACCGTCGTGCCTATGACGGTCCGTCGTGGTGTCTGTAGTCTAGGCAGTTTTTCCAGAAATAAAATCTGCTGCTCAAAACGACTAAACGGGTCGTTACAATTACTTTCTTAATTTACCTTGTTTATGTATTCAATATGTATTCTTTGGTAATGGAAGCATAAAGGCCAATGAAAGGGAAAGAAGGTATGAAGGTTTGTTCTTTCTTTAATGCAATTATGGAGGATGAGTTACTTATATAGTAATACTCCTATGTCTAATGTGTGGTTGAGGTATTGATATCAATCATTGTTCATCCTTAATCCTAGACACTTGAATTAGCTATGAAGTATGTATGCATGTTATGATATAATTTTTATTTGATTGAAAGTTGTTCTCGTGACTATAATAAATTGTTAAGTGAAAGTCTTATTCACTTGTTTGTGATTTCTAAAGTGAAAGGGTTGGTCTCGCTTATGATTACCTATGACCTATTATGATGAGATGTTTACACAATGGTCTAGTATAGAGTAATTTGAACTTCAATTATAAATAAAGATTATTACAAAAGGGAATAAATGCTTAACACTAAAAGGGCATATAAATGAGATGGGGATCTCACATCTAAAAAGTCTGGCTCCCTACATTGGTTTCCTCACGTCTAGAAATTCTTGATTCTCAATCGATATGTTGTCTCATGACACTAAATCGCCATATTTAGCAAGTTAGGATTTCTAGTAACAATCTCCTTGACCCTAAACTAGGATTTCTAGTAACAATCCCTCTCTTTTGGTTGTAAGAAGAAAACACTTTATTCCATGTAGGTCACATAGTCTAATGTTGGTTATTGCATTTGCCTAATGTAATAGTAAATTAACAAGATAAATTTATTGAACTCATATTAGGGCTTTTCTTGAGTAGTGTCCTACATAGTGTAAGAGAGGGTATGGGACTTCTCTTAAACATTGCACTGGTAAGATCCTACGGAAGGGTTCTAGCAATTTATTTTATGTTATGTTGATAATGACTCATGTATGTCAAATTATATATGATCTTTATGAATATAGCAATTTATGCTAAAAAATGAGATTATGAATGCATGTATGAAGTAGGATACTTAATGTGATACTTAGCTTTGACTAGGATTATATGGTTCAATTATTTGCATAAAACAAGTATTGCTTGGGTTGCTTATATGTTGGTTTCATATTATGTTGGGTTAACCTGCGATATTTTACTATATGTGAATGTTAATGTTTATTTGATATTAAACATGGTTTTGACTAAAATGTCCATTTTCACATGCATTAATGATTTTTATGCATAGAAGTCATACTTAGTACATGTGGTTTGTACTAACCCATATTCTCCTTATATCTACAATTATGTAAGTTTGGGTCATTGAAGAGCTTCAAGGGCATTTTCAAGGAAGCCTTGGAATATTCACAAGTTTTTTGTGAGTCCTCAAGACTGAGGCGACACCACTATTCTGGCTTACTATTTGCCTATGTCTAAGAAAATTCATTCTTATATTTTGAGACGTTGTTATATGTCCTATATGAGACATATTGTAATAGTGTAATGTCTATGTCCTAAACATTGTAATTGTTTAATTGATGGTTATGTGAGAGAAAATAATAGACTATGTTGTTAAATTAGAAGTCTATGCAAACTTAATATATGGAGAAACGAGAAGTATATGTATACTTAATGCATAAAGTTTTAATTTTTACGCATTTTACATACCGATGATATCCAATGATGTATGCTAACAACTAATCTAAGACCTTTTCGAGGAAAAATATGTTGGTTGCGTGTGAGGGTTGTTCCTTGGTCGTGAGAAACTTGGTATAACATAATCAAGTTGTAAAATCTTAGGAATGATGTCTCATTAAACCATATCTACATTGAGTCTTCTTTAGAATTGTGAAGCTCGCAACACTTATGAATGAGAGGCTATGCGATGGTTACAAAATTTTCTCCTCTTCGGTATTCTTCAAGTCATGCCTCAAGAGTCTTAACTTTAAAAAGTCCTTTTCTTCTAGTCTTTCCTTTGTGCTTATAGGCAATGACTACAAGAAGAAAAAAATGCTCAAACGGCCGAAGAGGAGAATGTGAATGAGGCGGTTCCCCTCAAGCTCCTCAAAACCCTCAATTTCTTATTGAAGAAGCGACTACGTCTAACGTTTAGATAAGGGTGGCAAGTCAAATATAGCCTCATGTTCACTTAACTATCAATACATTCTCCTACTATGTTGGCATATTCAAGTGTAAAGATGAACAAATTTGTTATGGGGATTTCTAATTTTGTGGTTAATGAATGTAGTTTCGCTATGTTTAGTTCTTGCATGGACATCTATCTTCTCATGGTTGAGGACCAAAAGCTTAAGCAAGTTGGTAGGGACTTAAAGATTATAAGGCCCGAAGATGGAAATTCTCAAAAAACTAGATTTGAGGTACAAGAAGAGGTTTTCCCTTCAAGGCCCTCCTAACACTCCAAGTATAAAAAACGGTAAAGGGTATACACTTAGCCTTAAGAGGGGAAAGGTAGTTTTCCCTATGTTGAGAAGCCTATTTGTTCTAAGTATGGTTAATAAAATGAAGGAAAGTATCTAGTTGGCACGGGTAATTGCAATAGTTGTGAAAAGAGTGGCCACATTAAGAGGGATTTCCCTATGATGAAGGCTCAAGGAAAGCAAAGGAAAATTCTCAAACACAAGCAACTACTCACAATCACGATGCTCCAAAGAAGAATCACTTCTATGCTCTCCGCTCTAGGGGTGATCAAGAGGATCCTCTCTATTTTATCACCGGTATATTACAAGTGTTTTTCATTAATGTTTATGTTCTACTAGATCCCGGTGCCACCTTATTTTTTGTAACTTCTTTTGTGCCCATTATGTTTAATGTGTTACACGATGTTTTTATTTAACCTTTTTTTGTAATACCCCGGTGGGGTGACTCCTCATTGTTGTTAAATGAGTCTGTAGGAGTTGTCCCATATTATTGCCAAATGGAGTTACATTGGTCTATTTAGTAGAAATTAATATGTTGGAATATGATGTCATATTGGGGGTGGATTGGTTACATTCTATTTGTTGTTTAACAAGGTAGTTAAGTTACAATTTTCTAATGAACCCATCTTAGAATGGAAGGGGGAAAACTCAATCCCTAGAGGTCAAATAATTTTGTGTCTAAAATCCTGCAAGAAGATTTCTAAGGGATGTCTCAACCATATTGTGAGGGTCGAGTATATTGGGTCTAAATCTCGTTCATTAGAGTCGGTACCCATAGTGAATGACGTTCCGTATGTCTTCCCCGATGACTTGCCCAAAATTCCTCCCGAACGGGAAATAGGCTTCGGCATAGACTTATTGCGGGATATGAAGACTATTTCAATCCCTTATTACCGGATGGCTCTGGCCAAGTTGAAGGATCTAAAATTTCCACTCAATGATTTTCTAGACAAAGGTTTCATATAAAGAGTATTTCTCCATGGTGCGTTCTTGTGCTTTTTGTGATAAATAATAATGTGTCACTTGGGATTTTCATTAATTACCGACAACTAAAAATGGTCACCATAATGAACAAGTATCCTCTTGCTAGGATTAATTATTTGTTTGATCAAATTTAAGGAGCGAATTACTTTTTGAAAATTTATTTGAGGTCGGGATATCACCATGCTAGGGTGAGAGGTAAAGACATTACCAAGACGACTTTCTGAACTAGGTATAGTCATTATGAGTTCCTAGTCATGTATTTTGGTCTAACTAATGTCCCGGCGGCTTTTATGGACCTTATGAATAATGTTTTCTGGAATTACCTTTGCTCATTTGTAATTGTCTTCATGGATGATATCTTTGTATATTCTAAGAGTGAGGACCAGCATATGTGCCATTTGAGGATAATATTGGAACTTCTCAAGGAACATCAACTCATTGCTAACTATAGTAAGTCTTAATTTCGGTTGGGATCGGTTGCTTTTTTTGGTTACATTGTTTCATGTGATGGTATAGATGTCGATCTAAGGATAACAAAAGCGGTTAAGAATTGTCCCAGACCTTTAAATATGACTGTTATTCAATATTTCTTGGGTTCAGCCTCATTTTATAGAAGATTTGTTGATGGATTTACATCCATTGCTTCTCCTTTGACAACCTTAACCCAAAACAAAGTTAAGTTTGAGTGGTTGCAGCTTGAGAAAGAAGTGCCCAACAGTTGAGAGATAAGATAACCTTCAATACGATGTTGACCTCACTAGAGGGTACTAAAGGTTTTGTTGTGTATTATGACTCTTCTCGAGTAGGTTGTGTTGTGTGCTCATAAAACATGGTACGGTGATTTGATATGCCTTTAGACAACTAAAGGTTCATGAGAAGAATTATCCGTCTCATGACCTTGAACCTCCGGTCGTACTCTTTTCTTTTAAAATATAGAGGTATTATATTTGTGGGGTACATGTGGATGTTTTTACGTAGCAAAAGTGCCTTGAATATGTGTTCACTTAAAAAGAGTTGAATCTTTAAAAAAAAGATATTTGGAACTTTTGAAGGATTACGACATGAGTGTTTGTTACAACCCCGGTAAGAACAATATGGTTGTGGAAGCTCTATGTCAAATGTCAATGGGTAGTGAAGCCCTTGTCCCCGATGATAAGAAAGACTTTATGAAAGAGGTGCAGAGATTGGATCGGTTTGTTATTGGGGTGGAAGATTCTACAAAAGGAGGTTATATGGTTCATCATAATACTGAATCATCTTTATTGGTGGAGGTGACGTCTAATCAATACCTTAATGCTCTATTGATCAAGTTGAAGGAAACTGTTCTTAGAAAGTTCAATGAATCATTCTCCCAAGGGGGGACTGGGTACTCAAGTACCAAGGTAGATTGTGTGTACTAGATGTTAATGACCTAAGAATACAAATAGTGGAAGAAGCACATGGTTCCCGATATTCCAATCATCTGGGTGCCATAAAAATATATCGCGATCTTCAAGAGTTCTATTGGTGGGATGGTTTGAAGAGGGATATAGCAGAGTTTTTTGGCTAAGTGTCCAAATTGTCGAAAAATCAATCCTAAACATCAAAGGTCGAGATGGACAACTAAAGTGAAGGATGTCCCTACATGGAAGTTGGAAGATATTAATATGAATTTCGTAATGGCTTTTCCTCAAACTTGGGGGCAAAATGACTTAATATTGGGTGATTGTTGATAGATTGACGAAATATACACACATTATGCCCGTCAAACCTAATTATTCGGTAGAGGAATATGCTAGGTGCACCTTAATGAGATCGTAAGTTTGCATGGGATCCATTTGCCCATCATCTCTGTTAATGGTGCTCAATTTACTTTTTGTTTTTTTAGATCATTCAAGAAGGGTCTAGGTACTCAAGTAAAACTTAATATGCTTTTTATCCTCAAATGGATGGCCAAGAGAAGCGTACCATCCACCCTAGAAGTTATGTTAAGAGATTGTGTCATTGACTTCAAGGGTAATTGGGACGATCACCTACCATTGATAGAGATCTCGTACTATAACATCTACCATCCAAGTATTTAAATGGAACCATTTCAAGTACTCTCTAGTAGGAAATGTAGGTCTCAATTTTGTTGTTTGATGTAGGTGACTCTTCACTCCTTGGTCCCGAGATAATTTATAAGGCCATGGAAAATGTTGGATGATAAGGGATAGGTTTGAAATAGCCTATATTTTGCAAAAAAAAGTTATGCCGACGATGGAAAAAGAGACCTAGAGTTTCATGTAGGTGATTGGGTCTACTTCAAGATTTCACCCATGAAAGGGGTGATGAGATTTAGTAAAAAGGAAAACTTAGTCCCCAGTATGTGGGCCCATTGAAGCGGGTCGGGAAAGTTAGCCCTTGTTCACCCAGTTTTTTAGGTCTCTATACTCGAGAAATATATAGGGGACCAGATGTTCATTGACCCAATTGAATGGTTAGGGGTGAATTATAACCTTTCTTATCAAGAGGTTTCAGTTGAGATCCTTGATAGTCAAGTAAAAATTGTTGAGGAATAAAGAGGTTGCCTCCGTAAAAGAGGTATGGAGAAACCATCTAGTTGAGGGTGCAACATGGGAGGCCGAGGCCGACATGGAGTCCCACTACCCTCATCTCTTTCCTATTATTCCTTTTCAATGTTGAGGTTAGTAGTTTCTCTTGAAAATAAAACTATGAAAAAAATGTGAGCTTAATTGCTAAGGTATGTGCATATCTTTGTAAAGGTTGATGCCAAAGTGAGTTTTTAGAAAAATGCTCTCACGGTTAATTGCACTTATATGTTAGGTGTATATTTTCTTTCAAGAGAGTTGTAGTAAGTATGTTCAATGTTGATTGAAATAAGAATTGCATAGTAACTCTTGATGTTCATGTTCAACTCATGTTGATATTGGGAAGGTAGTCCTCATTATGTCATAAAAAATGTTGAGCTCTTATATGTGGGGAATTGTGAATTGAGTTGCTATGTTTAATTCCATAATTATGTGTTGAACAGAGTTAAGAAGTACTCCGATGAGTAGTGACTCATTATGGTTCTATGTTGTTTGTTGGGCTGCTAGTATTGAGTCTCTTCCTCTACATATGAAAAGATTGAGGTGCACTTCGAGGACGAATGTTCCTTAGGTGGATAATGTAACACTCTTGAAGTTCCATGACATATTCTAGAGTCTCGCTTGATAAACTAAGCCTTAGAACATTATTTGTAAGCTTAAAACCATATAATGAACTTGCTTAAGAAGTATTGGAACCTAAACGTCAAGGGACGACCATGACGTCCGGAGATTTGTGAAAATGATCTAGTGTGCCTTCAAAAAAACATAAACATGACATGATAACATGATATGTTTTAAAACATGTTCATACAATGGCCAAATAAATATAATATAAAACAAACCATATATTCATAAAACATAGTGCAACGTTATGCATTTTTCTTAAAATAATTATCATAACATAGGTATAAATCATAAAACATTATGGAAAATATTGTAATAGTTATTAACCATGCAAGCTATAACATGAAGTTTAGTGTACTATTCCTATACTTAAAAGAGAGTATCGTACTTGTCAATGCAAGGACTATAATTATGAGCTAGATGCATCTACTAGCTAATGTCTAAGTGAGATATAAACTATAGGGCAACATCATTCAAGGACATATAAAATCATAACTCCTCTGATTCTGTACTATGTAAATACCCTTATGGAAACATGCATAATCATATTTATTTTTATAATATTTGAAACTATAGGAATCTAGTAGTACCAATTTGTTTATGCATAATCTTATACTCATATTCATAGCTCCTTAAAACCACGATTTCATAACAAACAATTGAGACACTTATTTGAAGCTTCTAAATCATGATATTCATATAAACATTATGATAATCTATATAAAAGCATCATTGATTCAATATATCCTTCATAATATAATGCATGCATATCATCATAACTCCATTCATGTTCATAAAATACTTGCATAAAATTAGTTCACGAAAATATCATTGAAAACATTTATATATGATTAAATCATACCTAACAACATCATTCATGACGATAAAACTTAAACTCAATTGAAAACACAAGAAAATTATGAAAACCCTAGAATTGGAAAAGAATCATAAAGTGACAATTGATTTTTTTGTGGTAATCAAGGGGTGAAGAGGAACCCATTTGTGAATTTCCTACATACCTTGGTTAAAGTGCTATATTGAATATTAAATGGAGATGTATCGATAAATTGTTTTGAGATGAAGACTTGAGAGTGAATAAGGGAAGTTAGGTGTCACAAACCAGGGGTATCCACTAGATGTCACACAGAATATAAAACCTCAAAGGACTCCATACCAGATACTTATCTATCATTAATGAATAAATAGAACAATAAAGAGTAAAACAATCATTTTAAGTCAAAAACCATGTTATGGAAAAAGGAATTCGAAACTTATGTCTCATTAAAGCCATCTAATACAATTGAATGAAAGTGGTCATAGACCATACATCATGCCCACTAAAGAAATACTAAAGATAAAATAAATGTAAGTAATTTTTCCTCGAACAATAAGGATGCACTAAGCTCGTGGAAGAATCGAAGTCCAATATCTAGCCACTAAAATGCGAACTCTGTCATTCGGACCCTACATTTGAGAAAAATGTAGGCAATAGAATTCCTAGTACAAAAATGCTCTAAGTATGGTAGCTATACATAAAATATTTAAAAAATGCTAAAAAGGGTAATTTAATTTCATGACATGAAATTGACCAATTAAACATAATATAATAGAGTTAGAATGTATAAATCATTATATCATGGGCAATGCAAGATAGATCATCTCAAGTCTGTGAACACATATGAGATAATTCATTAAGTGACTTTAGTTAATTAATCATCTTGTTTAGATAAAATTATCCTTCACCGACGTAGAGACCATACGATATATAACATGAACCCCTGGTGTCTCCCACATCAAAATTTTTTTTCTACTTTCCAAAGGTAGAACCAAGAAATTACAACGTCTATCTCCTGAGACTACTTCTAGAAGCATGGTCTATACTAATGGGACAGTTTCAATCGCAATGTCAATATCAACTCGTTGCTAAGATTTATTTTCCTGTAAGAGTATTTTCTTACTTATTCTCATCATCCATGAAAAGAAATGTAATCTTTTTAATCAAAGATAGTTCATTGGGATAACTGTTATTCATTGATTCAATTAAGCGAGATTTGACTTTTGTATCTTTTCTATGTGATAAAACCTTTTCCATCATGCTAGTATGTGTTTATTAGAATATCCTTTCACAATACAACATAGATCATCATAATTTTGCTTTTTACTCTCAATGGACCCATAACATTTACATAGGTTTTATAAGATCATGCATAAACACATACATAGCCCTTTGAAGGTTTAAAGTTTACTTTCATTAATGGCAAAATTATTAAACACGGTGTCATTTTCAACCTCACCATGACTAGTTGAAACTGTATAACCTGGTTTGAATCCATTCCTCTTAAGATGCATAGCAACAGTCTCTTTTGTATGATATCTCACATTTTCACAATTCACTCACGGACACCTAATCAATTTTGAAGTTAAAAAATCATAAAGTGTTTGCATGAATTATAATTCTAGTAAAACCATCTGCAAATTCTTGTATCATACACGCTTTACGAGGATTGTTTCGTTTATACATTCAACTACGATCAGGATACATCTACAGAAACAATAATAAAAATTTTAATTTTAGTTTAAACTTTCTTTCAAATACTATATTCACCAACTGTATCAGATTTACTTATTTGGAGAACTTAAAGACTTCTTAAGCCTAATTAGTTAAGTTTTAACTTATTCCAAACACTATATTAACCAACTAAATCACACTAACTTATTTGGAGAACTTCAAGACTTTGTAGTCTATTTTGCTAAGTTTTAAATTACTTACAAACATCATATCCACCAACTAAATCACATTAACTTTTATGGAGAAGTTAAAGACTTTCTAAGTTTCATTAGTTTAGTTTTAACTTACTTCGAAACACTATATTCACCAACTAAATCACATTAAGTATTTGGAGAAATTAAAGACTTTCTAAGTCTAATAAATTAAGTTTTAACTTATTTCCAAACACTATATTCATCATCTAAATCACATTAACTATTTGGAGAACTTAAAGATTTTGTAGGTCTAATTAGTTAAGTTTTAACTTAATTCAAACACTATATTCACCAACTAAATCACATAACATATATGGAGAACTTAATAATTTTTCTAAGTTTAATAATTTTAGTTTTAACTTACTTCCAAACAAGTATATTCATCAACTAAATCACATAAGTATTTGGGGAACATAGAGACTTCCTAAGTCTAGTTATTTCAGTTTTAACTTACTTCAGAAGTCTATATTCATCAACTAAATAACATTAAGTTTTTTGAGAACATAAAGACTTTCTAAGTCTTATAAGTAAGTTTTAAATTAATTCAAACACTATATTCACCAACTAAATCACATTAACATTTTAGAAGAACATAACAATTTTTCAAAGTCTAATTATTTTAGAGTTAACTTACTTCCAAAAAAGTATATTCACCAACTAAATCACATTTAGTATTGGGAAAACTTAAATGCTTTGTAAGTGTAATTATTTAAGTTTAAACTTTCTTCAACACACTATATTCGCCAAGTAAATCACATAAAGTATTTGGAGAAGTTAAAGCCTTTCTAAATCTAATTATTTAGGTTTTAACTTACTTCCAAACACTATATATGTCACGACCCAAATCCGAGCCGCGACTGGCACCCACATTTACCCTCCTATGTGAGCGAACCAACCAATCTAAACCTTAACATCTCAATATAATATCAGCAGAAAATAATGCGAAAGACTTAAACTCATAAGTAAAATCAATAATCAACTTCTATAACTCAAAAACTTATCATTATCCCCAAAATCTGGAAGTCATCACCACAAGAACATCTATTTCAAATTACTAAACTAAGAATGTCTACGAACTAAAAATACATAAAAGCTAATCCATGCCAGAAGTTCAAGGCATCAAGACTTGAAGAAGAAGATCCAGTTCAAGCTAGACGCATTATCTCACCCTGAATTTCCGAAGTAGCGAGACTGGCTTGAGTTACTGTTGAGTTGAAGACGGCGGCACGTTTGCTGCACTCCACAAATAAACAAGAAGAAAACATAAAAGTAGGGGTCAGTACAAACCACAAGTACTGAGTAGATATCATCGGCCAACTCAAAATAGAAAACAGTATATATCAGTTAATATCATAAATCAACTATAAAACTCAACATTTAGCAACAACAAGTACTAAGATCATCAATAAGTACCTTCAAGTTCATCCATGAGGGCTCACGCCTCAATACCATACTCATTGTGGAATTAAGTTCATTATGTTGAGTATATTATCATCTTTCAAGATTCATTATCTTTCTTCCTCTTGTGTCGGTACGTGACACTCCGATCCCCTACATGTGTCGGAACGTGACACTCCGATCCCCTATATGTGTCGGAACGTGACACTCCAATCCCCTAATTCTACGTGTCGGTTCGTGACACCCGTCCCACTAATACTATGTGTCGGAACGTGACACTCCGATCCACTAATACTATGTGTCGGAACGTGACACTCCGATCCCCTATGTGTGTCGGAACGTGACACTCCGATCCCCTATATGTGTCGGTACGTGACACTCTGATCCCCTAATTCTACGTGTCGGTTCGTGACACCCGTCCCACTAATACTATGTGTCGGAACGTGACACTCCGATCCACTAATGCTATGTGTCGGAACGTGACACTCCGATCCCCTAATCTCATTATATCCGTTCATCAAGCCTTCTCTATACCAAGGCATCATCAATCCCATTACTTTAATTCATCAAGCCTTCTTTTATACCAAGGCCTTATCATTAACAAGTAGATTAAAGTTTCTTTCAAGATTTGGGATTCAATAGCTTCATCATGCTTATTTATTCATAATTACATAATCACATCATTCATGCAAGCATACAATTAAGCATATAGAAGGGTTTTACAATACTACTAACATATATCATTCGCTATTAAGAGTTTACTACGAATAGCATGAAAACCATAACCTACCTCCACCGAAGAATTGAAATCAAGCAAGTTAATCCTCAATGATGCTCCGTTCCTCTCTCTCTTGATCGATTCTCCCTCTCTTTGTTCTTCCAAATTTTCTTATTCAAACCCTCTTTCTTTTACCCTAATTAATATATAATTAAGAATGAAAGATGGTAATAATGACCCACTAATTAACTTAAGGTTACCTATTTTAACCCCCAAGTAATTAGATTTATTAATATTAACCCTCAATCCTTATAATTAAGGAAAGAATAGTCCAAAACGACCCGTAAAACGTGTAGAGGAATCCAATTCCGCCTGGGATTTGTGCAACCTGTGACGGGTCGTCGTGCCTGCGACGGTCCGTCACGATGGTCGTCGCAGCCTCCCAGATTCCAGGTGAACTGTGACGGCCCGTCACACCAGTGACGGTCCGTCCTGCACCTCCGTCCTGAAGTTCAGAGAGTCGATTTTCAGTACCCTATTTACGAATTCTAAGTGTCATGGAACGAAACCTCCTTGACGGGCCGTCGTGACCACGACGGTCCGTCGTGACATTCGTCGTCCCAGCCAGTTTTTCCAGAAATAAAATCTGCTGCTCAAAATGACTAAACAGGTCGTTACAATAGATACCAATTTACCCATCGTTCGTCCCCGAACGATCAAAAGAAGAAAAACAAGGGCGAGAAGGAGTACCTGAATCTTTGAACAGATGTGGGTATCTTTCTTGCATATCTGCCTCCTTTTCCCAAGTGGCTTCTTCAACCGGTCGATTCTTCCATTGCACCTTGATGGATGCAATCTCTCTTGACCTCAAGTTGCGAACCTCCCTATCTAATATAGCAACCGGTTCCTCTTCATAAGTCAAGTTCTCATCAAACAAAACTGAATCCCAACGGATGATGTAGTTTCCATCTCCATGGTATCTTTTCAACATGGATACATGAAATACCGGATGTACTCCGGACAGCCCTGGAGGTAAGGCTAATTCATAAGCCACCTCTCCTACTCGCTTTAGTACCTCAAATGGCCCAATGTACCTCGGACTTAGCTTACCTCTTTTACCAAACCGCATCACCCCTTTCATTGGTGAAACCTTCAACAATACTTGTTCACCCTCCATGAACTCTAAGTCTCTAACCTTTCGATCTGCATATTCTTTTTGCCTACTTTGCACCGCTAGAAGCTTTTCTTGAATAGACTTCACTTTCTCTAATGAATCCCTCAAAAGATCGGTACCCCAAGGTCTAACCTCAAATGCATCAAACCAACCAATGGGAGACCTACATCTCCTCCCATACAATGCTTCAAATGGGGCCATATCAATGCTTGAGTGATAGCTATTATTGTACGAAAACTCCGCTAAGGGTAGAAAGCTATCCCAATGACCACCAAACTCTATCACACATGCACGAAGCATATCCTTCAACACTTGAATCGTTCGCTCAGACTGACCATCGGTCTGAGGATGGAACGCAGTACTAAGGTCCAACCTAGTACCCAATTCTGCATGCAATGTTTTCCAGAACATAGAAGTAAACTGCGTACCTCTATCTGATATGATGGATAGTGGAACTCCATGCAACTGAACAATTTATGAGACATAGATTATGGCTAACTTCTCTGCATTGTAAGTCACCTTTACCGGAATGAAATGAGCAGACTTAGTTAACCTATCGACAACCACCCAAATGGAGTCATACTTACCCAATGTCTTTGGAAGACCAACCACAAAATCCATTGCAATTCTCTCCCACTTCCATTCAGGAATGGGCATTCTCTGAAGTGTTCCTCCGGGCCTTTGGTGTTCATACTTTACTTGTTGACAGTTTGGACACTTGGCAATAAAGTCAACAATATCACGCTTCATTCTACTCCACCAAAAGTGTTGCTTTAGGTCACGGTACATCTTGGTCGCACCCGGATGTATAGAATACTTTGAGCTATGAGCCTCTGTCAGAATAGTGTTGATCAAATCATCAACTCGGGGTACACATACCCTTCCCTTGATTCTCAAAACACCTTCCTCATCGATTTGTGCTTCCTTAGCCTCTCCTCGCAATACCTTATCTTGGATTCTGTGCAGTTTCTCATCATCAAACTGTCTTCCCTTAATCTTGTCAAGAAAAGAAGATCTTGACTCCATACTAGCCAACAATCCTCCCTTCTCATTTACTTCTAACCTCATCAAGTCGTTAGCCAGAGTCTGAACCTCTCTAGCCAACGGGCGTCTAGAAGCTTGCAAGTGAGCTAGACTTCCCATGCTTCCGGCCTTTCGACTTAAAGCATCCGCTACAACATTCGCCTTCCCCGGATGATACAAAATAGTGATGTCGTAGTCCTTGAAGAGTTCCATCCATCTTCTCTGTCTCAAGTTCAAATCTTTACGAGTAAAGACATCTTGAAGGCTACGATGATCCGTGTAGACCTCACACTTAACCCCATATAAATAGTGTCTCCATTGCTTTAATGCGAACACTACCGCGGCCAATTCCAAATCGTGGGTCGGATAGTTACGTTCATGCACCTTTAATTGCCTTGAAGAATAAGCAATCACACTCTTCTCTTGCATTAGTACTGCACCCAAACCAGAATAGGATGCATCACAATAGACAATGAAATTCTTACCTTCCACTGGCAAGGTGAGAATGGGTGCGGTAGTCAACAAAGTCTTGAGCTTCTGAAAGCTTTCTTCACATTCGTCCGACCATACGAACGGAACATTCTGCTTAGTCAAGTTCGTCAATTAGGAAGCAATAGAAGAGAATCCCTTGACAAATCGGCGGTAGTAGCTAGCTAACCCAACAAAGCTCCTTATTTCTGACACATTAGTGGGTCTTACCCAATTCTTCACTGTTTCAATCTTAGAAGGATCCACCATCACTCCTTCCTTAGAAACCACGTGCCCCAAGAAGGACACTGCATCTAGCCAAAACTCACACTTAGAGAACTTGGCATAAAGCTTTTTCTCCCTCAACATTTCCAATACCATTCTCAAATGCTCTTCATGTTCCTTCTTGCTCTTTGAGTATACCAATATATCATCAATAAATACGATCACGAAAAGGTCCAAATATGGCTTAAAGATCCCGTTCATCAAGCTCATGAACGCAGCAGGGGCATTCGTAAGACCAAAAGACATCACCACAAATTTGTAATGCCCATACCTCGTTCGAAAAGCAGTCTTTGGCACATCCGTTGCCCGTATTTTCAATTGATGATAACCAGATCTCAAGTCAATCTTAGAGAAGACACAAGCACCTTGTAGTTGATCGAACAAGTCATCAATGCGAGGAAGAGGATACTTGTTCTTAATAGTTACCTTATTCAGTTGTCTGTAGTCTATGCACATCCGAAAACTCCCATCCTTCTTCTTCACAAACCAAACCGGAGCACCCCAAGGAGATGCGCTTGGTCTGATGAAGCCTTTGCTCAACAACTCTTGAAGTTGTGCCTTTAACTCTCTTAACTCCGCGGGAGCCATTCTATAAGGGGGTATAGAAATGGGGCGAGTGCCCGGTTCAAGGTCGATGCAGAAGTCAATATCCCTATCTGGTGGCATACCAGGAAGATCTGNGGGGAACACATCCAAAAACTCACGGACTACCGAAACCAACTCAATTGAGGGTACTTGAGTAGTGTCATCCTTGAGGTGTGCCAAGAAACCTAAACACCCTTTACTAACCATTTTCTTAGCACGAAGAAAGGATATGATACGCACCGGATTGGAAGTGTAGTCACCCTCCCACACTAACGGATCTGTCCCAGGCTTGGCTAACGTCACCGTTTTAGCATTACAATCCAAGATCGCAAAATTCGGAGAAAGCCAAGTCATACCCAGAATTACATCAAAGTCAACCATTTCTAGAATAACCAAATCTACATAAGTGTTGCTCCCCACAAAAGTCACCAAACAAGACCTATACACTTTTTCAACTATCACAGACTCACCCACCGGAGTAGAAACATGAATAGGCATATCAAGTAATTCACAATGTAAATTTAGACCATTAGCAAATGAGGAAGATACATAAGAAAATGTGGATCCAGGATCAAACAATACAGAAGCCATGCAATCACAAACCAAAAGATTACCTGTGATGACAAAGATCGGATGCCTCTCGCCAGACCGCCCAGAGAAAGCGTAACAATGGGCCCTATCGTTCGTCTGTCCGTTGCCCCTACCATGTTGTGATGTAGTGGCTCCAGTTTTCCCATCACCTCTGCCGTTTTGGTGACCATCATTACCTCGACCACCACGTCCTCCAGAATAACGGCCTCTACCATGACCACCTCTACGTCTAGCTATTGGGGGTCTATAACTTTGTTTGGGACAATTCCTCCTAATATGTCCAGTCTCCCCACATCCATAACACTCTCTAGAGTCAAGCATAGGTCTCTCAGAGAAGTGTTGACCGGTCGGAGGTGGTCCCCCAACTACAGTCTGTAGTGAAGACTGAATTGGTCGGCCGAGTAGCCTCAGTCTGTCCTCTAGTATACGAACTATTAAACTCACCTCCCTTTCGAAACCTTTTTGATGTCGAAGTTGTGGTGAAGTCGTGCAGCTTCACTCCTTCCACTTCTATCACAAAGTCTACCACCTCTTGGAAGGATTTTGCCGCTGCCGCTACCGTAAGGCCGAAATCCGCAACTCGATCTCAACCCCTTCACAAACCGTGAATCCGCTCTTGTGGACTGAAACAAAGTTGAGTGGCATATCTGGATAGTGCACGAAACTTAGCCTCATAAGCATTAACCGACATCCTACCTTGCTCTAGGCTCAAGAACTCATCCCGTTTCCTATACCTCAAAGTCCTTGGGATATACTTCTCCATAAACAGGGTAGAGAAGGATGCCCAAGTCATGGGTGTGGCCTTTGTCGGTTGACACTCGACATGTGATCGCCACCACATTTTGGCGTTCCCTTGAAACTGATAGCTTACGAATTCAATGCCAAACCGTTCTACTATCCCCATCTTGTGTAGTAGCTCATGACAATCAACCAGAAAATCATAAGCATCTTCAGATTCTGCACCCTTGAAGACTGGAGGTTTCAATTTCAAGAACTTACTGAAAAGTTCGTGTTGATCGTTTGTCATTACCGGTCCAGTAGTCAGACGTTGAAATGTGCCTATCTCCAATGAGGCATCCATGCGGGGAGCCATAGTAGCCGCATGTCGTACCTCTCAAACCGGAGGTGTTGGTGCAGAAACCACTGGAGGTGCCTGACCATGATCAGATAACCCGCTAAGATAAGCGAGAACCTGATTGATCATCTCTGGGGTAGGTTGGGGTGGCAATTCCTCATTCTGCTCTTGTTCATTCTCCCCATCCTCCCCTTCTCTTACCACTTCCTCAGTCGGTGGAGGAGTCACTTCCCTAGCATCAGATGGGCTAGGTGCTCGTCCTCTTCCTCTAGAGGACGTCCTCCCACGACCTCTCCCACGGCCTCTTGCCGTTGTTCTTCCTCGAGCTACAGCCCCAGTGGCTGGCTCCAGGCACCCTGTCTGCCGGTCTTTGATGTTGGTGTTGTCGTTGCTCTAGTTCTAACCATCTGCGAAAGAGAGTGAAGATGGTCAGATACCAATTCGTATCGCCTAGATACCAATTGGACTCAAGTAGTAGCACGAAAGGAAGAATGAAAGAGTGAAATTTTCCTAAAGTCTTATAGCCTCTCAAGGAAAAGTAAAGGCGTCCCCCTACCATTCCTTAAGACCCTACTAGACCTGTTCTTGTGTGATGAGACCAACGAACCTAATGCTCTGATACCAAGTTTGTCACGAGCCAAATCCGAGCCGCGACTGGCACCCACATTTGCCCTCCTATTTGAGTGAACCAACCAATCTAAACCTTAACATCTCAATATAATATCAACAGAAAATAATGCGGAAGACTTAAACTCATAAGTAAAATCAATAATCAACTTCTATAACTCAAAAACTTATCAATATCCCCAAAATCTGGAAGTCATCACCACAAGAACATCTATTTCAAATTACTAAACTAAGAATGTCTACGAACTAAAAATACATAAAAGCTAGTCCATGCCGGAAGTTCAAGGCATCAAGACTTGAAGAAGAAGATCCAGTTCAATCTAGACGCATTAGCTCACCCTGAATTTCCGAAGTAGCGAGACTGGCTTGAGTTACTGTTGAGTTGAAGACGGCGGCACGTTTGCTGCACTCCACAAATAAAGAAGAAGAAAACATAAAAGTAGGGGTCAGTACAAACCACAAGTACTGAGTAGATATCATCGGCCAACTCAAAATAGAAAACAGTATATATCAGTTAAAATCATAAATCAACTATAAAACTCAACATTTAGCAACAACAAGTACTAAGATCATCAATAAGTACAATCAAGTTCATCCATGAGGGCTCACGCCTCAATACCATACTCATTTGGGAATTAAGTTCATTATGTTGAGTATATTATCATCTTTCAAGATTCATTATCTTTCTTCCTCTTGTGTCGGTACGTGACACTCCGATCCCCTACATGTGTCGGAACGTGACACTCCGATCCCCTATATGTGTCGGAACGTGACACTCCGATCCCCTAATTCTACGTGTTGGTTCGTGACACCCGTCCCACTAATAATATGTGTCGGAACGTGACACTCCGATCCACGAATACTATGTGTCGGAACGTGACACTCCGATCCCCTATGTGTGTCGGAACGTGACACTCCGATCCCCTATATGTGTCGGTACGTGACACTCCGATCCCCTAATTCTACGTGTCGGTTTGTGACACCCGTCCCACTAATACTATGTGTCGGAACGTGACACTCCGATCCACTAATGCTATGTGTCGGAACGTGACACTCCGATCCCCTAATCTCATTATATCCGTTCATCAAGCCTTCTCTATACCAAGTCATCATCAATCCCATTACTTTAATTCATCAAGCCTTCTTTTATACCAAGGCCTTATCATTAACAAGTAGATTAAAGTTTCTTTCAAGATTTGGGATTCAATAGCTTCATCATGCTTATTTATTCATAATTACATAATCACATCATTCATGCAAGCATACAATTAAGCATATAGAAGGGTTTTACAATACTACTAACATATATCATTCGCTATTAAGAGTTTACTACGAATAGCATGAAAACCATAACCTACCTCCACCGAAGAATTGAAATCAAGCAAGTTAATCCTCAAAGATGCTCCGTTCCTCTCTCTCTTGATCGATTCTCCCTCTCTTTGTTCTTCCAAATTTTCTTATTCAAACCCTCTTTCTTTTACCCTAATTAATATATAATTAAGAATGAAAGATGGTAATAATGACCAACTAATTAACTTAAGGTTACCTATTTTAACCCCCAAGTAATTAGATTTATTAATATTAACCCTCAATCCTTATAATTAAGGAAAGAATATTCCAAAACGACCCTTAAAACGTGTAGAGGAATCCCATTCCGCCTGGGATATGCGCAACCTGTGACGGGCCGTCGTGCCTGCGACGGTCCGTCACGATGGTCATCGCAGCCTCCCAGATTCCAGGTGAACTGTGACGGCCCATCACACCAGTGACGGTCCGTCCTGCACCTCCGTCCTGAAGTTCAGAGAGTCGATTTTCAGTACCCTATTTACGAATTCTATGTGTCATGGAACGAAACCTCCTTGACGGGCCGTCGTGACATTCGTCGTCCCAGCCAGTTTTTCCAGAAATAAAATCTGCTGCTCAAAACGACTAAACAGGTCGTTACAATATACACCAACTAAATCACATTAAGTATTGTGAGAACTTAGAGACTTTCAAAGTCTAATTAGTTAAGTTTTAACTTAATTTAAACACTATATTCACCATCTAAATCACATTAAGTTCTTTGAAGAACTATACAATATTTCTAAGTCTAATTATTTTTGTTTTAACTTACTTCCAAACAAGAATATTCACTAACTAAATCATATTAAGTATTTGGAGAACTTAAAGAATTTCTAAGTCTAATTATTATAGTTTTAACTTGCTTTCAAACAGTATATTCACCAACTACATCACATTAACTTATTTGAAGAACATAAAAAATTTTCGAAGTCTAATTATTATAGTTTTAACTTACTTCAAAACAATTATATTCACCAACTAAATCACATTAACTTATTTGGAGAACTTAAAGACTTTCTAAGTCTAATTAGTTAAGTTTTAACTAACTTCCAAACACTACATTTAGAAAGTAAATCACATTAAGTATTTGGAGAACTTAGAGACTTTCTAAGTCTAATTAGTTAAGTTTTAACTTAATTCAAACACTGTATTCACCATCTATATCAAATTAACTTATTTGAAGAACTTAAAAAATTTTCTAAGTCTAATTATTTTAGTAACTTACTTCCAAACGAGTATATTCACCAACAAAATCACATTAAGTATTTGGAGAACTTATAGACTTTCTAAGTCTAATTATATTAGTTTTAAATTACTTCTAAAGACTATATTCACATACAAAATCACAATAACTTATTTGGAGAACTTAAAGACTTTCTATGTCTAATTAGTTAAGTTTTAACTTACTTACAAAAAACTATATTTACCAACTAAATCACATTATGTATTTTAAGAACATATAGACTTTCTACGTCTAATAAGTTAAGTTTTAAGTTACTTCCAAACACTATATTCACCATCTAAATCCTATTAAGTATATGAAGAACTTAAAGAATCCCTAGGTCTAATTATTTAAGTTTTACCTTAATATAAACACTACATTAAACAAGTAAATCACATCAACTTTATTTAAGAACTTAACAATTATTCTAAGTCTTATGATTTTAGTTTTAGCTTACTTCCAAAAAAGTATATTCACCAACTAAATCACATTAAGTATTTGGAGAACTTAAAGACTTTCTAAGTCTAATTATTTTAGTTTTAACTTACTTCCAAACACTATATGGACGAAATATATCACATTAACTTATTTGGAGAACTTAAAGACGTTATAAGTCTATTTATTTTAGTTTTAACTTACATCCAAATAAGTATATTCACCAACTAAATCACATTAACTTATTTGGAGAATTTAAAGACATTCTAAGTCTAATTATTTTTGTTTTAACTTAATTCAAATACTATACTTAACAAATATATTATTTCTAAATTTAGAGCTATGTGTCAACACTAGATGGACACAAATCTACCTGGCAAGAAATTCAATTTTGTCATCAATAGGATCAACTAGATTTGGTACATATGTATAACAAGTATATTATTTCTAAACTTAAATCTAAGTCACACTAGGTGGATACAAATCGATCTTGTAATAATATCTATTTAGACATCAATAGGATCAACTACTGTGGATACTTATCCTTAACAAATTTATTATTTCTAAATTTAAAGCTAAGTGTCTACACAAGATGGACACAAATCAAGTAGGAGGATACCAAACCTTATCTCCATTTTTTATGAAAGAAGCAATATAATGTTGTATCAACTTTTTTATATGTTGAGGATTCTGAGTTGCCTAGAACGAAATGAGGTAAAAAATTTAACACTAGAAAAATAGAATTTTAACCTACTTACACGCACATGTTACATACAAGAAGATCAAGTAGAGCATGAAGTCATACCCTTAAGTCATTTATATTTTTATTTAAAAATAGTTAAATTTGATTCACTAACATCAATAGATCAACTCAAGTATGGATTCACACCAACCTACTAATTTATCCCAAACACGAAGATGTATGATTGTTCTCTTTATGAGAGAACCATTCATTAACAACGAATATTTTACAACTCTACAATAATAATAGTACTTCAATCACTTCAATAAACAGATTTTGAAATATGTTTCCAACAAGAGATTGTAATAACACTTCAAGCACTTAAAAAAAATCTTTTAAGGGAGATGTGCATACAAAAATGCAAGCAAATTCTGAAAACACATAGAGAATAAATTAAACTCAGTAGTTAGAACTCTAATTTTGAGACACTTGAACTAAATTGAAACAAAATAGATTTGTTAAGTAGATTCTAAAATTCAAATTGAGTTAAAGATACGGAGAGGTTGCGCAAGATGGTGATGGACGTTGTGCCTGTGCCGACCACTACTGTGTGCGACCCACTGGTGCGCGCGAATACAGATTGGAAGCTCCGGTCGATGAGCGGCGGCGGTGGCAGTGGTTGTGAATGAGGGAGGAGTGTGAGAGAGATATTTTAGTAGGGTTTTGAATTTTTATAGTATACTTCTATTTTTTGAAAAGATGTGTTTAATTTACCGATCAAGTGATGTCAGTATTTTTTAAAATAATTAATTTACCGACCATCGGTAGTTTTTAAAATTATTATCTATATTAAACAATATTTAATGAATATCGACATCGTGAAATCGATATTATTAAAATAAATTAATAATTTAATATAGCAAAAAAATTTGGGTCTATAATTATTGAATTATTTTAACATATATATATATATATATATATATATAATAGTAGTAATAATAATAATATTTAATGAATATGGACATCGAGAAGTCGATATTTTTTAAATAAAATAATAATATCAAAATACCAACCTTTTTGGGTTTTTATTTATTAAATTATTTTAATATATATATATATATATATATATATATATATATATATATATATACATATATATATAACTTTTTTAATATATATATAATTAATTAACCGACCACGTATCATCGGTATTTTTTAAAATAATTATATATATTTAACAATATTTATTGAATTTCGACATCGTGAAGTCGATAAATATATATATATATATATATATATATATACATATATATATATATATGTATATATATATTTATTTATTTATATATATCAATGGATGTTTAATTTAATAAATTTAATTTATCGATCAAGTTAATTTTTTAAATTTCAATTATATTCCTCCTAATAATATAAATTCAAATCTAATATGTAAATCTCGACATAGATTGATCAACAATATTTCGTTAATTAATGTAACGACCTGTTTAGTCGTTTTGAGTAGCAGAATTATTTCTGGAAAAACTGGCTGAAACCCCGGACCCAACGACGGACCGTCACAGGCCCGACGGACCGTCGTGGGTGTTTCGTTCCATGACACTTGGCGTTCTGAAATTGGGTACTGAAAATCGACTCTCTGAACTTCGTAGAACTAAATGGCGTAACGTATCACAAATCCACGACGAACCGTCGTGAGTACCCGTTGCAAAACACTTCAACTTTTGAGAATTTGGTGCAAGAAACGAGCTCCTGACCGCCAGGACGGAGGGCAGGACGGACCGTCACAAGGGTGACGGGCCGTCACAGCCCACCTGGAGCCTGGGGAGGTTGCGACGGCCACCGTGACGGACCGTCGCAGGCACGACGGCCCGTCACAGGTTGCGCCAATCCCAGGCAGTTTAGGATTTCTTTCCTCGTTTTAAGGGACGTTTTGGACTATTCTTTCCTTAATTATAAAGTTTGAGGGTTAATATTTATAAGTCTAATTACTTAGGGGTTAAAAGGGGTAACCTTAAGTTAATTAGTGGGTTTTATTGTCCTCCTTTACACTTAATTATACTTTTAATTAGGGTAAAAAGAAGGAGGGTTTGAAAAAAAAACAAACCAAAAGAAAAGTGAAAGAGAGGGACGATTGAGAGAGAGAGAGAGTCGAACGAGGAAGAAGAATATCAAAGCTTGGGAAATTGCTTGTTGATTCCAATTCTTCGGTGAAGGTAGGTTATGGTTTCTCTTACGATATTCGTAGTAAACTCTTAATAGTGAATGATATGTATTGATAGTGTTGTGAACCCTTCTATATGCTTAAACTGTATGCCTGCATGAATATGATTATGAAATTGTGAATAAATAAGCATGATGAAGCTATTGAATCCCAAATCTTGATAAAAACCCTAATTCACTTGTTAATGATGATGCCTTAGTATTGAAAGAAGGCATGATGAATTAGGGGATCGGGTGCCACGTTCCGGTACCAGGATAGAATGAATATGAGGATCGGGTGCCACGCGTTCAGTACCAGGATAGAATGAATATGAGGATCGGGTGCCACGTTCGGTACCAGGATAGAATGAATATGAGGATCGGAGTGTCACGCTCGACACCAGGATAGAATATGGATCGGGTGCCACGTTACATTTACCAGGATAGAATGAATATGAGGATCGGGTGCCACGTTCGGTACCAGGATAGAATGAATATGAGGATCGGGTGCCACGTTCGGTACCAGGATAGAATGAATATGAGGATCGGGTGCCACGTTCGGTACCAGGATAGTATATGAGGATCGGAGTGCCACGCCCAAAGACCAGGATAGAAATAGAGGAGCGGAGTGTCACGTACCGACACAAGAGGAAGAAAGATAATGAATCTTGAAAGATAATGAATATACTCAATCTAATGAACTTAATTCCCAAATGAGTATGGTATTGAGGCTTGAGTCCTCATGTGTGAACTCGGTTGTAGTTATTGATGAATTTATGTTGTTATTGCTACATGTTGAGTATTGTAGTTGATTTACATTATTATTGATATATACTGTTCCCTATTTTGAGTTGGCCGATGATATCTACTCAGTACTTGTGGTTGTACTGACCCCCTACTTTTATGTTTTCTTTTTGTTATTTGTGCAATGCAGCAAACGTTCCGGCAACTTCAACTCAACAGTAGATCTAGCCAGTCTTCACTACCTTCGGAAATTCAGGGTGAGCTAATGCGTCTAGCTTGGACTGGGTCTTCTTCTTCAAGTCTTGATGCCTTGAACTTCCGGCATGGACAAGCTAGTAGTTGTTTTAGCTTCCTAGACAGTTTTAGTTTAGCAATTTGAGATAGATGTTCTTGTGATGATGACTTCCAGATTTTGGGGATATTAATAATAGTTCGAATTGTTTTATTAATGAGTTAAGTCTTCCGCATTATTTTCTGTTGTTATAAATTGAAATGTTAAGGTCTATATGGGTTGGTTCGCTCACATAGGAGGGTAAATGTGGGTGCCAGTCGCGGTCCCGTTTTGGGTCGTGACAAACTTGGTATCAGAGCATTAGGTTCGTTGGTCTCATCACACAAGAACAGGTCTAGTAGAGTCTTAAGGAACGGTAGGGGGACGCCTTTACTTTTCCTTGAGAGGCTATAAGACTTTAGGAAAATTTCACTCTTTCATTCTTCCTTTCGTGCTACTACTTGAGTCCAATTGGTATCTAGGCGATACGAATTGGTATCTGACCATCTTCACTCTATTTCGCAGATGGTTAGAACTAGAGCCACGACCGCGCCAACAACAACACCGGCAAGACAAGAAACGTCTGAGCCAGCCACTGGGGCTGTGGCTCGAGGGAGAACAACGGCAAGAGGCCGTGGTAGAGGTCGTGGGAGGACGTCCTCTAGAGGAAGAGGACGAGCACCTAGCTCATCTGATGCTAGGGCGGTGACTCCTCCACCGACTGAAGAGGTAGTAAGAGAGGGGGAGGACGGGGTGAATGAACAAGCGCAACATGAGGAATTGCCACCCCAATCTACCCAAGAGATGATCAACCAAGTACTTGCTTATCTTAGTGGATTATCTGATCACGGTCAGGCACCTCCAGTGGTTTCTGCACCAACACCTCCGGTTTCAGAGGTACGACATGCGGCTACTATGGCTCCCCGCATGGATGCCTTATTGGAGATAGGCACATTTCCACGTCTGACTACTGGACCGATAATGACAAACGATCAGCACGAACTTTTCAGTAAGTTCTTGAAATTGAAACCTCCAGTCTTCAAGGGTGCAGAATCTGAAGATGCTTATGATTTTCTGGTTGATTGTCATGATCTACTACACAAGATGGGGATAGTAGAACGGTTTGGCGTTGAATTCGTAAGCTATCAGTTTCAAGGGAACGCCAAAATGTGGTGGCGATCACATGTCGAGTGTCAACCGACAGAGGCCACACCCATGACTTGGGCATCCTTCTCTACTCTGTTTATGGAGAAGTATATCCCAAGGACTTTGAGAGATAGAAAAAGGGATGAGTTCTTGAGTCTCGAGCAAGGTAGGATGACGGTTAACGCATATGAGGCTAAGTTTCGTGCTTTATCAAGGTATGCCACTCAACTCTGTTTCAGTCCACAAGAACGGATCCGCCGTTTTGTGAAGGGGTTGAGATCAGAGTTGCGGATTTCGGCCTTACAGGTAGCGGCAGCGGCAAAATCCTTCCAAGAGGTGGTAGACTTTGTGATAGAAGTGGAAGGAGTGAAGCCAGACGACTTCACCACAACTTCGACATCAAAAAGGTTTCGAAAGGGAGGTGAGTTTAATAGTTCGTATACTAGAGGACAGAGCTCCGGAGGTTACTCAAGTCGACCAATCCAGTCTTCACTACAGACTGTAGTTGGGGGTCCACCTCAGAACGGTCAACACTACTCCGAGAGACCTATGCATGAACCCCGAGAGTGTTATGGATGTGGGGAGGTTGGACACATTAAGAGGTATTGTCCAAACCAGAGTTAGAGAACCCCAATAGCTAGAGGTAGAGGTGGTCATGGTAGAGGCCGTTTTTCTGGAGGACGTGGTGGTCGAGGTAATGGTGGTCACCAAAGCGGCCGAGGAGATGGGCAAACTGGAGCCACTACTACGCAACATGGTAGGGGCAGCGGACAGACGAGTAATGGGGCCCATTGTTACGCTTTCCCTGGGAGATCTGAAGCGGAGGCGTCTGATGCTGTCATCACAGGTAACCTTTGATTTGTGATTGCATGGCTTCCGTATTGTTTGATCCTGGATCCACATTTTCCTATGTATCTTCCTCATTTGCTAACGGTCTAAATTTACATTGTGAATTACTTGACACGCCTATTCGTGTTTCTACTCCGTGGGTGAGTCTGTGATAGTTAAAAAGGTGTATAGGTCTTGTTTGGTGAATTTTGTGGGAGCAACACTTATGTAGATTTGGTTATCTTAGAAATGGGTGACTTTGATGTAATGCAGGTATGACTTGGCTTTCTCCGAATTTTGCGATCTTGGATTGTAATGCTAAAGCGGTGGCGTTAGCCAAGCCTGGGACAGATCCGTTAGTGTGGGAGGGTGACTACACTTCCAATCCGGTCCGCATCGTCTCCTTTCTTCGAGCTAAGAAAATGGTCAGTAAAGGGTATTTAGCTTTCTTGGCACATCTTAAGGATGACACTATTCAAGTACCTTCGATTGAGTCGGTTTCGGTAGTCCGTGAGTTTTTGGATGTGTTCCTTGCAGATCTTCCTGGTATGCCACCAGATAGGGATATTGACTTCTACATTGATCTTGAACCGGGTACTCGCCCCATTTCTATACCCCCTTATAGAATGGCTCATGAGTTAAGAGAGTTAAAGGCACAACTTCAAGAGTTATTGAACAAAGGCTTCATTAGACCAAGTGCATCCCCTTGGGGTGCTCCGGTTTTGTTTGTGAAGAAGAAGGATGAGAGTTTTCGGATGTGCATAGACTACAGACAACTAAACAAGGTAACCATAAAGAACAAGTATCCTCTTCCTCGCATTGATGACTTGTTCGATCAGTTACAAGGTGCTTGTGTCTTCTCTAAGATTGATTTGAGATCCGGTTATCATCAATTGAAAATACGAGCAGCGGATGTGCCAAAGACCGCTTTGAGCGAGGTATGGGCATTACGAATTTGTAGTGATGTCTTTTGGTATTACGAATGCCCTGCTGCGTTCATGAGCGTGATGAGGGGGATTTTTAAGCCATATCTGGATCTCTTCGTGATCGTATTTATTGATGATATACTGATATACTCTAAGAGCAAGGAGGAACATGAAGAGCATTTGAGAATGGTATTGGAGACGTTGAGGGAGAAAAAGCTCTATGCCAAATTCTCTAACTGTGAATTTTGGCTAGATGCAGTGTCCTTCTTGGGGCACGTAGTTTCTAAGGATGGAGTGATGGTAGATCCATCTAAGATTGAGACAGTGAAGAATTGGGTAAGACCCACTAATGTGTCAGAAATAAGGAGCTTTGTTGGGTTAGCTAGCTACTACCGCCGATTTGTCAAAGGATTCTCTTCTATTGCTTCCCAATTGACGAACTTGACTAAGCAGAATGTTCCATTTGTATGGTCGGACGAATGTGAAGAAAGCTTTCAGAAGCTCAAGACTTTGTTGACTACCGCACCTATCCTTACCTTGCCCGTGGAGGGTAAGAACTTTATCGTTTATTGTGATGCATCCTATTCTGGTTTGGGTGCAGTACTAATGCAAGAGAAGAGTGTGATTGCTTATGCTTCAAGGCAATTAAAGGTGCATGAACGTTACTATCCGACCCACGATTTGGAATTAGCCGCGGTAGTGTTTGCATTAAAGCAATGGAGACACTATTTATATGGGGTTAAGTGTGAGGTCTACACGGATCATCGTAGCCTTCAGTATGTCTTCACTCAGAAAGATTTGAACTTGAGACAGAGAAGATGGATGGAACTACTGAAGGAATACGACATCACTATTTTGTATCATCCGGGGAAGGCGAATGTTGTAGCGGATGCTTTAAGTAGAAAGGCGGGAAGCATGGGAAGTCTAGCTCACTTGCAAGCTTCTAGACGCCCATTGGCTAGAGAGGTTAAAACTCTGGCTAACGACTTGATGAGGTTAGAAATAAATGAGAAGGGAGGATTGTTGGCTAGTGTGGAGTCGAGATCTTCTTTTCTTGACAAGATTAAGGGAAAACAGTTTAATGATGAAAAATTGATCCGGATTCGAGATAAAGTGTTGAAAGGAGAGGCCAAAGAAGCGACAATCGATGAAGAAGGTGTTTTGAGAATCAAGGGAAGGGTATGTGTACCCCGAGTTGACGATTTGATCAACACTATTCTGACAGAGGCTCATAGTTCAAAGTATTCTATACATCCGGGTGCGACCAAGATGTACCGTGACCTCAAGCAACACTTTTGGTGGAGTAGAATGAAGCGTGATATTGTTGACTTTATCGCTAAATGTCCAAATTGTCAACAAGTAAAGTATGAACACCAAAGGCCCGGAGGAACACTTCAGAGAATGCCCATTCCTGAATGGAAGTGGGAGAGAATCGCAATGGACTTTGTGGTTGGTCTTCCAAAGACATTGGGTAAGTATGACTCTATTTGGGTGATTGTTGATAGGTTAACTAAGGCTGCTCATTTCATTCCGGTCAAGGTGACTTACAATGCAGAGAAGTTAGCCAAGATCTATATCTCAGAAATCGTTCGATTGCATGGGGTTCCACTATCCATCATATCAGATAAAGGTACGCAGTTTACTTCTAGGTTTTGGAAAACATTGCATGCGGAATTGGGTACTAGGTTGGACCTTAGTACTGTGTTCCATCCTCAGACCGATGGTCAGTCTGAACAAACGATTCAAGTGTTGGAGGATATGCTTCGCGCATGCGTGATAGAGTTTGGCGGCCATTGGGATAGCTTCTTACCTTTGGCAGAGTTTTCCTACAACAATAGCTATCACTCAAGCATTGATATGGCCCCATTTGAAGCATTGTATGGGAGGAGATGTAGATCTCCCATTGGTTGGTTTGATGCATTCGAGGTTAGACCTTGGGGTACTGATCTCTTGAGGGAGTCAATAGAGAAAGTGAAGTCTATTCAAGAAAAGCTTCTAGCGGCGCAAAGTAGACAAAAAGAATATGCAGATCGAAAGGTTAGAGACTTGGAGTTCATGGAGGGTGAACAAGTCTTGTTGAAGGTTTCACCTATGAAAGGGGTGATGCGGTTTGGCAAAAGAGGTAAGTTAAGTCCAAGGTATATTGGACCATTTGAGGTACTAAAGCGAGTAGGGGAGGTGGCTTATGAATTAGCCTTGCCCCCAGGGCTGTCCGGAGTACATCCGGTATTTCATGTGTCCATGTTGAAAAGATACCATGGAGATGGAAACTACATCATCCGTTGGGATTCAGTTTTACTTGATGAGAACTTGTAATATGAGGAGGAGCCTGTTGCTATATTAGATAGGGAGGTTCGCAAGTTGTGGTCGAGAGAAATTGCATCCATCAAAGTTCAATGGAAGAATCGACCCGTTGAAGAGGCTACTTGGGAGAAGGAGGCAGATATGCAAGAAAAATACCCACATCTGTTTACAGATTCAGGTACTCCTTTTCGCCATTGTTTGTCTTCTTTTGATCGTTCGGGGACGAACGATGAGTAAATTGGTATCTATTGTAACGACCTGTTTAGTCGTTTTGAGCAGCAGAATTATTTCTGGAAAAACTGGCTGAAACCCCGGACCCAACGACGGACCGTCACAGGCCCGACGGACCGTCGTGGGTGTTTCATTCCATGACACTTGGCGTTCTGAAATTGGGTACTGAAAATCGACTCTCTGAACTTCGTAACGAAATGGCAGAACGGACCGTCAAATCCACGACGAACCGTCGTGAGTACCCGTTGCAAAACACTTCAACTTTTGAGAATTTGGTGCAAGAAACGAGCTCCTGACCGCCAGGACGGAGGGCAGGACGGACCGTCACAGCCCACCTGGAGCCTGGGGAGGTTGCGACGGCCACCGTGACGGACCGTCGCAGGCACGACGGCCCGTCACAGGTTGCGCCAATCCCAGGCAGTTTAGGATTTCTTTCCTCGTTTTAAGGGACGTTTTGGACTATTCTTTCCTTAATTATAAAGTTTGAGGGTTAATATTAATAAGTCTAATTACTTAGGGGTTAAAAGGGGTAACCTTAAGTTAATTAGTGGGTTTTATTGTCCTCCTTTACACTTAATTATACTTTTAATTAGGGTAAAAAGAAGGAGGGTTTGAATAAAACAAACCAAAAGAAAAGAGAAAGAGAGGGACGATTGAGAGAGAGAGAGAGTCGAACGAGGAAGAAGAATATCAAAGCTTGGGAAATTGCTTGTTGATTCCAATTCTTCGGTGAAGGTAGTTTATGGTTTCTCTTACGATATTCGTAGTAAACTCTTAATAGTGAATGATATGTATTGATAGTGTTGTGAACCCTTCTATATGCTTAAACTTTATGCCTGCATGAATATGATTATGAAATTGTGAATAAATAAGCATGATGAAGCTATTGAATCCCAAATCTTGATAAAAACCCTAATTCACTTGTTAATGATGATGCCTTAGTATTGAAAGAAGGCATGATGAATTAGGGGATCGGGTGCCACGTTCCGGTACCAGGATAGAATGAATATGAGGATCGGGTGCCACGTTCCGGTACCAGGATAGAATGAATATGAGGATCGGGTGCCACGTTTCGGTACCAGGATAGAATGAATATGAGGATCGGAGTGTCACGTTCCGACACCAGGATAGAATATGGATCGGGTGCCACGTTCCGGTACCAGGATAGAATGAATATGAGGATCGGGTGCCACGTTTCGGTACCAGGATAGAATGAATATGAGGATCGGGTGCCACGTTCCGGTACCAGGATAGAATGAATATGAGGATCGGGTGCCACGTTCCGGTACCAGGATAGTATATGAGGATCGGAGTGCCACGTTCCGGCACCAGGATAGAAATAGAGGAGCGGAGTGTCACGTACCGACACAAGAGGAAGAAAGATAATGAATCTTGAAAGATAATGAATATACTCAATCTAATGAACTTAATTCCCAAATGAGTATGGTATTGAGGCTTGAGTCCTCATGTGTGAACTCGGTTGTAGTTATTGATGAATTTATGTTGTTATTGCTACATGTTGAGTATTGTAGTTGATTTACATTATTATTGATATATACTGTTCCCTATTTTGAGTTGGCCGATGATATCTACTCAGTACTTGTGGTTGTACTGACCCCCCCTACTTTTATGTTTTCTTTTTGTTATTTGTGCAATGCAGCAAACGTTCCGTCAACTTCAACTCAACAGTAGATCTAGCCAGTCTTCACTACCTTCGGAAATTCAGGGTGAGCTAATGCGTCTAGCTTGGACTGGGTCTTCTTCTTCAAGTCTTGATGCCTTGAACTTCCGGCATGGACTAGCTAGTAGTTATTTTAGCTTCCTAGACAGTTTTAGTTTAGCAATTTGAGATAGATGTTCTTGTGATGATGACTTCCAGATTTTGGGGATATTAATAATAGTTCGAATTGTTTTATTAATGAGTTAAGTCTTCCGCATTATTTTCTGTTGTTATAAATTGAAATGTTAAGGTCTATATGGGTTGGTTCGCTCACATAGGAGGGTAAATGTGGGTGCCAGTCGCGGTCCCGTTTTGGGTCGTGTCAATTAATGATGTGTTTCATACATAATTAGTCAAATATACGTTCAAGATATATACTATATAATAATAGTATCTCACATTTCATACTCGAATAGATTATACGTTAGCTCTTCAACTATACATCATAACATTAGATATTAAGTTCACGATTAGACGACGGACTAATAGATTTGTATATTACTCTAGAAATATAAGTATAATTATATCCTAATTCCTATCAATGTTCATACTCTAAATATGTATTTTATATATATATATATATATATATATATATATATATATATATATATATATATATATATATATATATATATATATATATATATATATATATATATTTATATTATTTAAATTTATTCCCTGAAATCTAAATTGTTATTTATATAGTATACAAAATTACTACATTTTTTGAACAATGAATTGTAATTTGCCAATTAAATTTTAGTATTATGCTAAATAGCAAAATTTTTTATTAGTAGAAATATTTTAAACAAAATCACCTCCGGCTGTCATTTTAATTAAAAAAACTAGATATAACAAAAATATACCGACATCATGAGGTCTGTAACACATTAAATTTTAAGATAAATAAAAATAATCATATTAAATAAACAATATTGACTTTGAGCGGTATATATATATATATATATATATATATATATATATATATATATACCTCTCAATTATATAAATTTGATTTTATTGATCAATGAAATTTTATCAATATAAATTCTAAAAGATAAATCTCGTTAAATTGATCATTGGTATTTCTTTAATTGAGACTGTATTTCATATATAATTAATTAACGTATTTCATACTCAGATGAAGTATACTTTACATGTAATAATAGAAAGTGATCACTACAAACAAGATATCATTCAAGATCGAAAGCATATAATAATACTATCTCGCATTTCATACTCGAATAGATTATATGTTAGCTTTTCGTTTCTATATCATAAAATGAGATATTAAGTTCTAGATTATATGACGGACTAATAGATTTGTACATTTCACTATAAATATAAGTATAATTATATCCAAATTCATATCAACGTAATTTCATACTGTAAATATGGATTGTATATATTTTTTTTAAAAAATTCTCGAACTCTAACTTTTTATTGATAAAATATACAATAGTATTATAGTTTTTGAACAATTAATTGTAAGTTTGAAATGAAATTTTTGAATTATGCTAAATAGCAAAAAATATGATTATTACAAATATTTTAAACAAACCATCCTCCGTATGTCACTTTTATTAAAATGAATTAGATATAATTAAAAAAATACCAATCTCATTAGGTCGGTATCACATTAAATTTTAAGAAAAATAAAAGGAATAATATTAAATAAAAAATATTGACATCAAGTTTGTTATTTTATACTAGTTTATTTTTAAACTTATATAAAACCGTCATTCGAGTATGATTTATTTAAAGTTAATTACACAACATAAATATTTAAGTTAAAACAAATTAAATTACATGATATTTAATTTTACCGATTTCAGAAATATTTTTTGTTTTTTAATTTACACAAAACCGTCCTCATGAGGTCAGTATTTAACTGAAATAACATCACCAACCTAATGAGGTCGATATTTCGACGAAGAAAAGATATCGACTTCATGAGGTCGGTATTTCCATGAAATAAAAATATCGACTTCATGATGTCAGTATTTTGATGAAATAAAAATACCGACCTCATGATGTCGTTATTTGCATATGGATGATATAAAATACCGACCTCTAAATACCAACTTCATGAGATTGGTATTTATATTTCATATAAATACCGACCTCATTAGGTCGATATTTAGATGAAATATAACGATCGATCTCATGAAGTCAATATTTAGATTAAGTAAAAATATCGACCAACTAAGATCGATTCATGGATAAAGAAAAAATATTGACTTCATGCTGTCAGTACTTGGATGAAATAAAAATTCCGACATCATGATGTCGATATTTGAATATGAATGAAGTAAAAATACCGACCTCATTAGGTCGTTATTTAGATGATATATAAATACTGATATCATGAGGTCAATATTAGATGATGTAAAAACACTCACCACAAGTGGTCGATATTTGGATGAAGAAAAAATACCGACTTCATGAGGTTAGTATTTGAATAAAATAAAAATGCATAATTCATGATGTCAGTATTTGGATGGAATAATAATACCGACTTCATTTGAAATAAAAATACAGACCTCATTAGGTCGATATTAAGATGAAAAATAAATACTAATCTCATGAAGTCGATATTTAAATTAAGTAAAAATACCGACCTCAAGAGGTCGATATTTGGATTAAGAAAAAATACCGACTTCATGAGGTCTGTATTTGGATGAAATATAAATACTGACCTCATGATGTCAGTATGTAGTTGAAATACTAACTTCATGGTGTCAGTATTTTGAAAAAATAAAAATACCGACCTGATGATGTCGGTATTTGATATGGATGAAATAAAAATATCAAAAATAAAATATGTTTATTGATTTTTTTTATTTATTACCAACATCAAGAAGTCAATTTTTATTGTAATTAATTCTTTCCACGAAAAATACCGATCGTTTGAGATCGGAATTTTTTTCCCCTAAAAATACTGCCCGTTTGAGGTCGTAATTTTTCCCCCCTACTTATTTTGCTTAGTAACCAACTAGTTTTATTCTTTTTAACATTATTGACCTCAGGAGGTTGGAAAATACCGACATTATTTGAGGTCGGTATTCACTATTTTTTTAGTAGTGTAAGAACAACCCACACCCTAATTCATCTACTCTCTCGAGCTAGATAGTAACATTAATATTAGGATTCACTCTCTCGAGCTTAACCCAATCAACCCAACACATACAAATCATTTATCAACACTTTTGGTTCCTAAGACTCTTGAGTGAGAGAGCCAAGGACACAAAATTAGAATTGCATTTGCAATTGCAATTCATAAATTAAAATTCAACTTAAGATAAAACCTACTAAAAATAAGCATTTATGTTAGTAATTGACAATAGTCATAAGGTAATTCAACGAATAATTACATGATCACACCGAAGAATTGGGTTTTAGCTTAATATCATAACAATATAAAATACTCACAAACTCGATTAGCTATTAGCTGGGTGATAGTCTCCAAGCCTATACAACATTTCCCAGAGGTTCAACCCCAGACCCATGTAAAAATCCTCAAGAATTAAACTATAAGCACTCAAAAACAAGGAGAGGAACTCTACTATAGAATGGGAACTACTATATTAGAGGGGGAATAGTAATATCTTAGTAAGCACACTTAAAACTTCTTTCCGAAATAAATTTATAGTTTTCAGCGTTTGTCTCAAAAGTGGACATGGCGAGATAGGTTGTGCTTCACCGAGTGTTCGACAATCCTTAGTTTCCGTATTTTCATCAGCATCTGGCATTGATCCTTTGTATCCCAAGTTCTCTAACTATGAGCAATCTTAATTGTTGTCACGGAATCAGTCCGCTATTCTCCCACAATCAATTTGTGTCGCAGACTTGGTTTCTTCTTCCAAGTTTGAAACAATGGAATATTAAGCGAGCTGAAGAACCACTCAGCGTAAACAAAGTGGTCTTTGCGATCACTAGGATCCCCTTATCTCCAATTCCTCAAATTTTTTGGCTCCTTTCACCTAGTATGGTCTTTTCCTTTCTCCTTGGCTCATACACCTGAAAATCAATGATTTAACTTCAATTTGTAGAAAAAATTAAGAATAATAGTACACTAAAACTATCAAAACAAAGTCCTAAATGAGGGAAAATATTGGACTCATCAGCACCACCAGTTTACACTATAAATTTTCCACAAGTAAAACCCAAGATAAACAGCTCAATAAGGATGTATCAAATAGTTATGTATAAGACTCAAAATGTATTCACACTAATGGTTCAAACTAGACATACAATGCTAGATTTTCCGATCAAAAATTCAAATTATGACTCACCATACAAAAGATACTCAAGCACACAATAAATGCTTCAAATGGAAGTTCAAACTCAACAACAGTACTCAAATGTCCTTTCTACAAAGATTATTCCATATTCACAAAAAATTCATGTGTCATCCCGAGACCACACCCTAGAAGTTAGGGTCAATTTTAGATTTTGACCTGCATACATGACCTCTCGGAGGTCTTGTACAAGCCCTTCCGTATAATTCATCACATATATACATATGGAAAGTAGTGCAGAATTAAAACTTTTAACAAACATTTGCATAGTCTTTAAATAAAACTCATATGAAATACTAAGTCTCATTTCATCAAATCTTAAACACAAGAGTACTTTGGGACATGACCCATACACAATTGTATTATAGTACTACTATGTCTATTATAATACTTCAATTAAAGAAAGAAAAGACACCTATGTCATCGAGTAGAATAATGACATACTTCAATTTGCTTGAACGATATCTAGAATACATGATTTCACAGTCCTTCTCACCTTCCACCTACACCTTTAGATAGAACAAAATGTATGAAATTGGTACAACACTTGTACTAAGTATTACATAAGGCATAAAATCATGAAAACGAACATTTAGTAGAAACATGCTCTTTTTGATTAAAACATATCATATAATAATCATAATAATAACATATAACACCTTAGAATCACATAAGAAATCATATAAGCCAGAGTGAACTAAGTCACTTTACAATGACTATTTCTCACTGTTACAGTGAAGTTCTTCAACTTCACAATGAACATCTTCTAGTATGCAACCTTCTCGCTAAAGTCTATCCTAAGACTCACTTATGGAAGAAAAAGAGAGACCTCCCATACACCCTCTATAGGCACATCAAATGATCCGTAAGACCACTTATAATAAAATATACACACATACGATACATCAACCACATGAACATGAGATTCTCCTATTAAAGGTGATCTTATGTCACGACCCAAATCCGGGCCGCGACTGGCACCCACATTTACCCTCCTATGTGAGCGAACCAACCAATTTAACCCTTATCATTTCAATATATAACAACAGAAAGTAATGCGGAAGACTTAAACTCATTAATAAAACAATTCAAAACTATTATTATTATCCCCAAAATCTGGAAGTCATCATCACAAGAACATCTATCTCAAATTGCTAAACTAAAACTGTCTAAGAAGCTAAAACAACTACTAGCTAGTCCATGCCGGAAGTTCAAGCCATCAAGACTTGAAGAAGAAGACCCAGTCAAAGCTAGACGCATTAGCTCACCCTGAATTTCCGAAGGTAGTGAAGACTGGCTAGATCTACTGTTGAGTTGAAGTTGACGGAACGTTTGCTGCATTGCACAAATAACAAAGGAGAAAACATACAAGTAGGGGTCAGTACAACCACAAGTACTGAGTAGATATCATCGGCCAACTCAAAATAGGGAACAGTATATATCAATAATAATGTAAATCAACTACAATACTCAACATGTAGCAATAACAACATAAATTCATCAATAACTACAACCGAGTTCACACATGAGGACTCAAGCCTCAATACCATACTCATTTGGGAATTAAGTTCATTAGATTGAGTATATTCATTATCTTTAAAGATTCATTATCTTTCTTCCTCTTGTGTCGGTACGTGACACTCCGCTCCTCTATTTCTATCCTGGTGCCGGAACGTGGCACTCCGATCCTCATATACTATCCTGGTACCTAACGTGGCACCCGATCCATATTCTATCCTGGTGTCGGGCGTGACACTCCGATCCTCATATTCATTCTATCCTGGTACCGAACGTGGCACCCGATCCTCATATTCATTCTATCCTGGTACCGGGCGTGGCACCCGATCCTCATATTCATTCTATCCTGGTACCGGGCGTGGCACCCGATCCTCATATTCATTCTATCCTGGTGAACGCGTGGCACCCGATCCTCATATTCATTCTATCCTGGTACCTAACGTGGCACCCGATCCATATTCTATCCTGGTGTCGGGCGTGACACTCCGATCCTCATATTCATTCTATCCTGGTACGAGCGTGGCACCCGATCCCCTAATTCATCAAGCCTTCTTTCATACTAAGGCATCATCATTAACAAGTGAATTAGGGTTTTTATCAAGATTTGGGATTCAATAGCTTCATCATGCTTATTTATTCACAATTTCATAATCATATTCATGCAAGCATACAGTTTAAGCATATAGAAGAGTTCACAACACTATCAATACATATCATTCACTATTAAGAGTTTACTACGAATATCGTAAGAGAAACCATAACCTACCTCCACCGAAGGTTCGTGATCAAGCAAGAAATTCCCAAGACTTGTTTCTTCTTCTCGTTTATCCTCTCTCTCAATTCGTCCCTCTCTTTCTCTTTTCTTTTGGTTTGTTTTATTCAAACCCTCCTTCTTTTTACCCTAATTAAAAGTATAATTAACTGTAAAGGAGGACAATAAAACCCACTAATTAACTTAAGGTTACCCCTTTTAACCCCTAAGTAATTAGACTTATTAATATTAACCCTCAAACTTTATAATTAAGGAAAGAATAGTCCAAAACGTCCCTTAAAACGAGGAAAGAAATCCTAAACTGCCTGGGATTGGCGCAACCTGTGACGGGCCGTCGTGCCTGCGACGGTCCATCACGGTGTCCGTCGCAACCTCCCCAGGCTCCAGGTGGGCTGTGACGGCCCGTCACCCTTGTGACGGTCCGTCCTGCCCTCCGTCCTGGCGGTCAGGAGCTCGTTTCTTGCACTAAATTCTCAAAATTTGAAGTGTTTTGCAACGGGTACTCACGACGGTTCGTCGTGGATTTGACGGTCCATTCTGCCATTTACGGTTCACGAAGTTGAGTCGATTTTCAGTACCCAATTTCAGAACGCTAAGTGTCATGGAACGAAACACCCACGACGGTCCGTCGTCGACTGTGACGGTCCGTCGTTGGGTCCGGGGTTTCACCGCTTTTTCGAGAAATAATTACGCTGCTCAAAACGACTAAACAGTCGTTACAATAGATACCAATTTACCCATCGTTCGTCCCGAACGATCAAAAGAAGACAAACAATGGCGAAAAGGAGTACCTGAATACGTAAGCAGATGTGGGTATTTTTCTTGCATATCTGCCTCCTTCTCCCAAGTAGCCTCTTCAACGGGTCGATTCTTCCATTGAACTTTGATGGATGCAATTTCTCTCGACCTCAACTTGCGAACCTCCCTATCTAATATAGCAACAGGCTCATCCTCATATGACAAGTTCTCATCAAGTAAAACTGAATCCCAACGGATGATGTAGTTTCCATCTCCATGGTATCTTTTCAACATGGACACATGAAATACCGGATGTACTCCGGACAGCCCTGGGGGCAAGGCTAATTCATAAGCCACCTCCCCTACTCGCTTTAGTACCTCAAATGGTCCAATATACCTTGGACTTAGCTTACCTCTTTTGCCAAACCGCATCACCCCTTTCATAGGTGAAACCTTCAACAAGACTTGTTCACCCTCCATGAACTCCAAGTCTCTAACCTTTCGATCTGCATATTCTTTTTGTCTACTTTGTGCCTCTAGAAGCTTTTCTTGAATAGACTTCACTTTATCTATTGACTCCCTCAAGAGATCAGTACCCCAAGGTCTAACCTCGAATGCATCAAACCAACCAATGGGAGATCTACATCTCCTCCCATACAATGCTTCAAATGGGGCCATGTCAATCCTTGAGTGATAGCTATTATTGTATGAAAACTCCGCTAAGGGTAAGAATCTATCCCAATGGCCACCAAACTCTATCACACATGCACGAAGCATATCCTCCAACACTTGAATCGTCCTCTCAGACTGACCATCGGTCTGAGGATGGAACGCAGTACTAAGGTCCAACCTAGTACCCAATTCCGCATGCAATGTTTTCCAAAACTTAGAAGTAAACTGCGTACCTCTATCTGATATAATGGAGAGTGGAACCCCATGCAATCGAACGATTTCTGAGATATAGATTTTGGCTAACTTCTCTGCATTGTAAGTCACCTTGACCGGAATGAAATGAGCAGACTTAGTTAACCTATCGACAATCACCCAAATGGAGTCATACTTACCCATTGTCTTTGGAAGACCAACAACAAAGTCCATTGCGATTCTCTCCCACTTCCATTCAAGAATGGGCATTCTCTGAAGTGTTCCTCCGGGCCTTTGGTGTTCATACTTTACTTGTTGACAGTTTGGAGACTTGGCAATAAAGTCAACAATATCACGCTTCATTCTACTCCACCAAAAGTGTTGCTTCAGGTCACGGTACATCTTGGTCGCACCCGGATGTATAGAATACCGTGAACTATGAGCCTCTGTCAGAATAGTGTTGATCAAATCATCAACGCGGGGTACACATACCCTTCCCTTGATTCTCATAACACCTTCTTCATCGATTGTCGCTTCTTTGGCCTCTCCTCGCAATACTTTATCTTGGATTCACCTTAGTTTCTCATCATCAAACTGTTTTCCCTTAATCTTGTCGAGAAAAAAAGATCTCGACTCCACACTAGCCAACAATCCTCCCTTCTCATTCACTTCCAACCTCATTAAGTCGTTAGCCAGAGTCTGAACCTCTCTAGCCAATGCGCGTCTAGAAGCTTGCAAGTGAGCTAGACTTCCCATGCTTCCCGCCTTTCTACTTAAAGCGTCCGCTACAACATTCGCTTTTCCCGGATGATACAAGATAGTGATATCATAGTCCTTTAGCAACTCCATCCATCTCCTCTGTCTTAAGTTCAAATCTTTCTGTGTAAAGACATACTGAAGGCTACGATGATCCGTGTAAACCTCACACCTAACCCCATATAAATAGTGTCTCCATTGCTTTAATGCAAACACTACCGCAGCCAATTCCAAATCGTGGGTCGGATAGTTACGTTCATGCACCTTTAATTGCCTTGAAGCATAAGCAATCACACTCTTCTCTTGCATTAGTACTGCACCCAAACCAGAATAGGATGCATCACAATAAACGATAAAGTTCTTACCCTCCACGGGCAAGGTAAGGATAGGTGCGGTAGTCAACAAAGTCTTGAGCTTCTGAAAGCTTTCTTCACATTCGTCCGACCATAGAAATGGAACATTCTGCTTAGTCAAGTTCGTCAATTGGGAAGCAATAGAAGAGAATCCCTTGACAAATCGACGGTAGTAGCTAGCTAACCCAACAAAGCTCCTTATTTCTGACACATTAGTGGGTCTTACCCAATTCTTCACTGTCTCAATCTTAGATGGATCTACCATCACTCCATCCTTAGAAACTACGTGCCCCAAGAAGGACACTGCATCTAGCCAAAATTCACACTTAGAGAATTTGGCATAGAGCTTTTTCTCCCTCAACATTTCCAATACTATTCTCAAATGTTCCTCATGTTCCTTCTTGCTCTTCGAGTATACCAATATATCATCAATAAATACGATTACGAAGAGGTCCAAATATGGCTTAAAAATCCCGTTCATCAAGCTCATGAACGCATAGGCATTAAATGCGACCAAAAGACATCACCACAAATTCGTAATGCCCATACCTCGTTCGAAAGTCTTTGGCACATCCGTTGCCGTATGTTCAATTGATGATAACCAGATCTCAAGTCAATCTTAGAGAATACACAAGCACCTTGTAGTTGATCGAACAAGTCATCAATGCGAGGAAGAGGATACTTGTTCTTAATAGTTACCTTGTTTAGTTATGCGTAGTCTATGCACATCCGAAAACTCCCATCCTTCTTCTTCACAAACAAAACCGGAGCACCCCAAGGGATGCACTTGGTCTAATGAAGCCTTTGTTCAATAACTCTTGAAGTTGTGCCTTTAACTCTCTTAACTCGCGGAGCCATTCTATAAGGGGTATAGAAATGGGGCGAGTACCGGTTCAAGATCAATGCAGTAAATATCCCTATCTGGTGGCATACCAGGAAGATCTGCAGGAACACATCTAAAAACTCACGGACTACCGAAACCGACTCAATCGAAGGTACTTGAATAGTGTCATCCTTGAGATGGGCCAAGAAAGCTAAACACCCTTTACTAACCATTTTCTTAGCACGAAGAAAGGAGATGATACGCACCGGATTAGAAGTGTAGTCACCCTCCCACACTAACGGATCTGTCCCAGGCTTGGCTAACGTCACCGTTTTAGCATTACAATCCAAGATCGCAAAATTCGGAGAAAGCCAAGTCATACCCAGAATTACATCAAAGTCACCCATTTCTAAGATAACCAAATCTACATAAGTGTTGCTCCCCACAAAATTCACCAAACAAGACCTATACACCTTTTTAACTATCACAGACTCACCCACCGGAGTAGAAACATGAATAGGCGTGTCAAGTAATTCACAATGTAAATTTAGACCGTTAGCAAATGAGGAAGATACATAGGAAAATGTGGATCCAGGATCAAACAATACGGAAGCCATGCAATCACAAATCAAAGGTTACCTGTGATGACAAAGATCGACGCCTCCGCTTGAGATCTCCCAGTGAAAGCGTAACAATGGGCCCCATTACTCGTCCGCTGCTGCCCCTACCATGTTGCGTAGTAGTGGCTCCGGTTGCCCATCTCCTCGGCCGTTTGGTGACCACCATTACCTCGACCACCACGCCCTCCGTAAAAACGGCCTCTACCATGACCACCTCTACCTCTAGCTATTGGGGTTACGTAACTCTGGTTTGGACAATACCTCTTAATGTGTCCAACCTCCCCACATCCATAACACTCTCGGGGTTCATGCATAGGTCTCTCAAGTAGTGTTGACCGTTACGAGGTGGACTCCCAACTACGATCTGTAGTGAAGACTGGATTGGTCGACTTGAGTAACCTCAGAGCTCTTTCCTCTAGTATACGAACTATTAAACTCACCTCCCTTTCGAAACCTTTTTGATGTCGGTTGTGGTGAAGTCGTGCAGCTTCACTCCTTCCACCTCTATCACAAAGTCTACCACCTCTTGGAAGGATTTTGCCGTAGCCGCTACCTGTAAGGCCGAAATCCGCAACTCTGATCTCAACCCCTTCACAAAACGGCGGATCCGTTCTTGTGGACTGAAACAGAGTTGAGTGGCATACCTTGATAAAGCACGAAACTTAGCCTCATATGTGTTAACCGTCATCCTACCTTGCTCGAGACTCAAGAACTCATCCCTTTTTCTATCTCTCAAAGTCCTTGGGATAAACTTCTCCATAAACAGTAGAAGGATGCCCAAGTCATGGGTGTGGCCTCTGTCGGTTGACACTCGACATGTGATCGCCACCACATTTTGGCGTTCCTTGAAGCGATAGCTTCNGAACACACNGCCAAACCGTTCTACTATCCCCATCTTGTGTAGTAGCTCATGACAATCAACCAGAAAATCATAAGCATCTTCAGAATCTGCACCCTTGAAGACTGGAGGTTTCAATTTCAAGAACTTACTGAAGAGTTCGTGCTGATCGTTTGTCATTATCGGTCCGAAGAGTCGACGTGGAAATGTGCCTATCTCCACGAGGCATCCATGCGAGAGCCATAGTAGCCGCATGTCGTATCTCTCAAACCGGAGGTTTTGGTGCGAAAACCATTGGAGGTGCTCGACCGTGATCGGATAACCCGCTAAGATAAGCGAGAACCTGATTGATCATCTCTGGGGTAGGTTGGGGTGGCAATTCCTCATGTTGCGCTTGTTCATTCTCCCCTTCCTCACCCTCTCTTATCACCTCTTCAGTCGGTGGAGGAGTCACTGCCCTAGCATCAGATGGGCTAGGTGCTCGTCCTCTTCCTCTAGAGGACGTCCTCCCACGACCTCTCCCACGGCCTCTTGCCGTTGTTCTTCCTCGAGCTACAGCCCCAGTGGCTGGCTCAGATGCACCCTGTCCTGCCGGTGCTGATGTTGGTGTTATCGTTGCTCTAGTTCTAACCATCTGCGAAAGAGAGTGAAGATGGTCAGATACCAATTCGTATCGCGTAGATACCAATTGGACTCAAGTAGTAGCACGAAAGGAAGAATGAAAGAGTGAAATTTTCCTAAAGTCTTATAGTCTCTCAAGGAAAAGTAAAGGCGTCCCCCTACCGTTCCTTAAGACTCTACTAGACCTGTTCTTGTGTGATGAGACCAACGAACCTAATGCTCTGATACCAAGTTTGTCACGACCCAAATCAGGGCCGCGACTGGCACCCACATTTACCCTCCTATGTGAGCGAACCAACCAATTTAACCCTTATCATTTCAATATATAACAACAGAAAGTAATGCGGAAGACTTAAACTCATTAATAAAACAATTCAAAACTATTATTATTATCCCCAAAATCTGGAAGTCATCATCACAAGAACATCTATCTCAAATTGCTAAACTAAAACTGTCTAAGAAGCTAAAACAACTACTAGCTAGTCCATGCCGGAAGTTCAAGGCATCAAGACTTGAAGAAGATGACCCAGAACAAGCTAGACGCATTAGCTCACCCTGAATTTCCGAAGGTAGTGAAGACTGGCTAGATCTCTTTGTTGAGTTGAAGTTGACGGAACGTTCTTGTCGCATTGCACAAATAACAAAGGAGAAAACATAAAAGTAGGGTCAAGACAACCACAAGTCTTGAGTAGATATCATCGGCCAACTCAAAATAGGGAACAGTATATATCAATAATAATGTAAATCAACTACAATACTCAACATGTAGCAATAACAACATAAATACATCAATAACTACAACCGAGTTCACACATGAGGACTCAAGCCTCAATACCATACTCATTTGGGAATTAAGTTCATTAGATTGAGTATATTCATTATCTTTCAAGATTCATTATCTTTCTTCCTCTTGTGTCGATGCGTGACACTCCGCTCCTCTATTTCTATCCTGGTGCGGAACGTGGCACTCCGATCCTCATATACTATCCTGGTACAGGAGCGTGGCACCCGATCCATATTCTATCCTGGTGTCGGGCGTGACACTCCGATCCTCATATTCATTCTATCCTGGTACCTAACGTGGCACCCGATCCTCATATTCATTCTATCCTGGTACCGAACGTGGCACCCGATCCTCATATTCATTCTATCCTGGTGCCGAACGTGGCACCCGATCCTCATATTCATTCTATCCTGGTACCGAACGTGGCACCCGATCCTCATATTCATTCTATCCTGGTACGGAGCGTGGCACCCGATCCATATTCTATCCTGGTGTCGGAACGTGACACTCGATCCTCATATTCATTCTATCCTGGTACCGAACGTGGCACCCGATCCCCTAATTCATTCTATCCTGGTGCGGGCGTGGCACCCGATCCTCATATTCATTCTATCCTGGTAGGGCGTGGCACCCGATCCTCATATTCATTCTATCCTGGTAGGAACGTGGCACTGATCCATATTCTATCCTGGTGTCGGGCGTGACACTCCGATCCTCATATTCATTCTATCCTGGTACCGAACGTGGCACCCGATCCCCTAATTCATCAAGCCTTCTTTCATACTAAGGCATCATCATTAACAAGTGAATTAGGGTTTTTATCAAGATTTGGGATTCAATAGCTTCATCATGCTTATTTATTCACAATTTCATAATCATATTCATGCAAGCATACAGATTAAGCATATAGAAGAGTTCACAACACTATCAATACATATCATTCACTATTAAGAGTTTACTACGAATATCGTAAGAGAAACCATAACCTACCTCCACCGAAGGTTCGTGATCAAGCAAGAAATTCCCAAGACTTGTTTCTTCTTCTCGTTTATCCTCTCTCTCAATTCGTCCCTCTCTTTCTCTTTTCTTTTGGTTTGTTTTATTCAAACCCTCCTTCTTTTTACCCTAATTAAAAGTATAATTAAGTGTAAAGGAGGAAAATAAAACCCACTAATTAACTTAAGGTTACCCCTTTTAACCCCTAAGTAATTAGACTTATTAATATTAACCCTCAAACTTTATAATTAAGGAAAGAATAGTCCAAAACGTCCCTTAAAACGAGGAAAGAAATCCTAAACTGCCTGGGATTGGCGCAACCTGTGAAGGGCCGTCGTGCCTGCGACGGTCCGTCACGGTGTCCGTCGCAACCTCCCCAGGCTCCAGGTGGGCTGTGACGGCCCATCACCCTTGTGACGGTCCGTCCTGCCCTCCGTCCTGGCGGTCAGGAGCTCGTTTCTTGCACCAAATTCTCAAAAGTTGAAGTGTTTTGCAACGGGTACTCACGACGGTTCGTCGTGGATTTGACGGTCCGTTCTGCCATTTCGTTACGAAGTTCAGAGAGTCGATTTTCAGTACCCAATTTCAGAACGCTAAGTGTCATGGAACGAAACACCCACGACGGTCCGTCGGGCCTGTGACGGTCCGTCGTTGGGTCCGGGGTTTCAGCCAGTTTTTCCAGAAATAATTCTGCTGCTCAAAACGACTAAACAGGTCGTTACATCTTAAGTTTCACATGAGTGAGTTCTGAAGCGACCGCTCATGCAATCCCTTATACACACATTTAAGAGATCCTATAGACTACCTATAAAATTATTCTCACTTAAACAACAACACTCATAGAATATGACATCAACCTCCCAATGGTTATCAAAAGACCTACTTAAGTAAGTCAAGAAGATAACGTCAATTATTGACCTCTTCAAGATTACCTCTATTATTGTTAAGACTACATAAGTTTGGATCTTGTCTACATAATCAACAGACTTTTATAACTAGAGTCATTCTTAAGACTTATCTAGGTAAGATACAAATTAACCATTCATTAGTTTATTTAATACTCATTCATCCCATAAAGACATTCAAGGAATGGTCTTGGAAAAAAACCTAGGGACTCTAACTAACACTCTCTAAGCCTATTGTGCAATGTGTAGATTGTGTATTTTACCACCTCCTAAACATCATAGAACATTTGTAATGCTAGTAGGTATCCCACATGATGAGAAGAGGAAATAACCGACATAGACCATGATACCAAAACATGGAATCTAGAGTTCTAACCTACTCCGTTGAGGATGTTCTACTTGCCAAGGGTTGAATTAGGTCACATCCAATGTAGGCACGTGGTTGAGGAATATGAAGGGATTTTATGTACTTTAGTCTCATTCTCAAGTAAAGATACATTGTACTCTAGTCTCCTTATCAAGTAGAACTACTTCCCATAACATACTCACTCATTTCTAGCCTTTGTTCTCATAGAGTAATTAACATTAAAGGATTACATGATGAGGTTCGATATCTAGTTCATAACCCAATAACATTAACCCTACTAAAGGGGTCCAATAGGGATACCTTACAATGGTGAAAAAGATAGCTAGCTCATCATGACTTTCCTAAGGATGATATGATGCCATTTCATCCAATCAACCCAAATTCAATCATTTATTACATAAAGAATAGCATTACGACTCTCGACTTGAAGGTTAATAACCTTACCACTAGGTTTAAGGTTCAATGTACATGACCTTCCCAACATCATTTAAGGTCTCACATATAATTCATTCATATATGACAAGGGTGCACTTATATTACTTATTCAAGACATATCATATCCATATATCATAAATACATGTATCAAGTAAGCGACACAAGTCTACCAAAACAAGACACAACATACTTTACTTTATTACATATAGCATATCATTATTTAAAAAACATAGGATTGATCCTTATAATCTTTATGTCATCCTATACATTACTATATCATCATCAATATAGCCATAATAGACACATATATTCATGTAGGAATAATCATGCATCAACTCTAATACTACACACACAAATATATAGTCTAGTCTAACGTGATATCCTAATAACATCAATAGAACACATACTTTCACATTGCTAAAATGCAGGTAGGTTTGACCATACTTCACATAATCACTACTCAATTAATCATAATACTTCAATTAATGTCAACAAAGTAATGATCATCATAGTACATAAAGTGATGCCGACAAGGCCACATCATTTGCAAATAAGGCACATAGCATCGCCACCATAGGTGGACCATACATAAAACAACATATTTAAATTCTAATTAACATAAAATAAAGAGAATTAAGTCATATTACAACCAATCTATTCACACCACTTCAATCTATAGCTGAATCATCCAATTCAATATCATAAGGCCCTGAGCCATGGCAATGAACATCAATTCAATACAAAAACTATAATAATCAGTGAATCTAAGTCAATCAACTGTAGATTTATCAATCTAAGACCAATTAGACATAAATTGAATAAAATTATTATAATATTCATAGCCCATAGAAAACTACACTAGAATTCATAAGCATTAGAACAATATCACTGAACCCATAAAATAGCCAGAAAAACTATGGTTCATCAATTATATGGTTTCATAGTTTAATTTAATTAAAATCATCTGATTAACAAAAATTAAATCAATATAAAATGCTAAAAAACCTTTCATGCAATAACCTAATGGACATATCAAAAAATTGGACAGGTTCATCATTGAAAACTTTAAAACACTCTTTGAATTTTGGGCTCCTTGATGAATAGAGTTTCGAGGATCAAAAAACATACCTCAATGAATATAATCAACCAATTTGATAAAAAATCACCACTCAAAGCGCCAATTCAATATCTTCCTTGAGTTTTGGCTTAATGGAGTTCTAGAGAAGTTCTAGGATATTTTGGGTTTGGATTTTAAGAATGAATTCTCTTAAGTGTTTAAGGCATATAATCATTTATAAAATATTTAAATTACCCACAAGTAACAGCCCAATGTATTATTTGGACGTGGGGTGAATTACCACTTCATCCTTGCAACGTACAGTACGTTGCGGAGTTGATAAAATAAACCACGCCTGATCAGTGATGGACCGTTTCCCAAACAACAGACCATCCTGTTGGTCCGTGGTTTGTAATTGAGGTTGATACTTGGGATGAACTTCTCCCATGCCTAATTCCTTATAAACGGCTCCAATTGACGGGGCATCAACTGGCCCTCAAGCCGTCTACTACCTCCGTCATTTGGGACAATTTTGGCAAGTCTTGGCTATTTAGAAGGGTACTTTAGGATGGTCCTTGGGGACTTTTACTTGGATGTTTCAAACCTGAATATATTCCTATACGAGTTTAGGACTTCGCGCATCAATTTCATAAAAAATGAACACGTAAAAATCAACAAAACATCCCAAGACACACAAGGTCCTTTCCAGGAAAACCTTTCTAACGTCATGGGCGTTCTTGGACGTTAGACTTCAAAAATTCATAAAACCTGACACACTTCCTATAAATACTATAATAACTCATATAATTACCTCTTTTACTCATGAAAAATACATATAGGTACATAACCATATATGAAGAACATAGATGACTTAATCGATTAACTGTTTAGTCGTCCCTTGATGTTTCACTTCCAAATCACCTAAAACACTAAAAAAATACCTCAATACAAAATTATAGACCAATTTAGGACCTTACACCCTCATGAAATCAATATTTGTCTCTAGATTTACCTATTTTATTTTTGACATATTACAATCTCCCCCACTTGAACAACATTCATCCTTGAATGACACTTTCTATTCTCTGAATATTTCCAAGAATAGAGATTAATCTTAAAAGCCCATGACATTACCACATAAAAAATTATACAAAACAAAATTCTAGGAAAACACCAATTTTATATAATAAAGAGTATCACAACACAACAAGAATCTAGTATAAGCACTAAAACTCATCACGCCATAAAACTCGTATCCTTCATTTCTAATAACAGAGACTTAATTTATATTCAATATCATTCTCATATACATCATTTCTAACCACTTACAAAATAATCATAGCTTCATGAAATGCAAAATTCAAGGAATCAATGAAATTCAATTTCAACAAGACCCCTAAAAAAAAATCACATGTGACATACTTCTATGACTTTTTACTCTCAAGCTTCAAATGAATAGAATAGACGAGGCGATAAATCATTCCTTTTCTCACCATACTCACCCACATAGAAGGAACTCATACTATGAAAAAAACACAAGGACTTACCATTAACAATCATCATCATCATCCTACTTTGATCCTCTAGTCCAGAGTGCATAAAAATGCCTCTTATTTGGAGCATCATCTTTTAGAACATTAGGAGCAAATTTCTTACCCTCTCTTCCTCTAAACGCAATATTAGGACAATCTCTCACATTATGATCATACTCCCGAAAACCAAAGCAAATCCTAGTACCCAATACAGATTTTCCATAGTTACTTTTTCCACAAGAAGCACATGTAGGTTTTCAAATTTGAGAACCACCACCTTTCTCAAATTTCCCCTTAGGAGCACTAGGTCCATCTTGAGTTTGAGCCCTCTTCTTGGACCTAAGTTGACCTTGATAAGTTGCACCATGTCACGACCCAAAACGTGTCGTGAGTGGCACCCACATTTATCCTCCTATGTGAGCGAACCAACCAATCTAAACCCCAACATTTAAACCATAAGTAACATAATATAATGCGGAAGACTTAAACTCATTAATGAAAATCGATAATCAACTTCTAAAACTCAAACACTTATTATTATTCCAAAAATCTGGAAGTCATCATCACAAGAACATCTATCCTCTAATTACTAATTCTAAGAGTATCTAGAAAGCTAAAATAAATAAAAACCTAGTCCATGCTAGAACTTGAAGGCATCAAGACATGAAGAAGAAGATCCAATCCAAGCTAGAAGCATTAGCTTACCCTGAAATCTGGTGTGACGAAGACTGGCTAGAGTTGCGATTGAGTTGAAGATGACGGTACGTTTGCTGCACTCCACAATAACAAGGAAAGAAACATACAAGTAGGGGTCAGTACAAACACGAGTACTGAGTAGACATCATCGGCCAACTCAAAATAGAAAACAGTATATATCAGATAATATCATAAATCAACTACAATACTCAATATGTAGCAACAACATGTACAAGAATCTTTGATAAATAACGTCAAGTACACTCATGAGGACTCAAGACTCCATATCATACTCATTCAGGAAATAGGTTCCTTTCATTCGAATTTATTAACATAATTCCTCTTGTGTCGGCACGTGACACTCCGTTCCCCTACTGCTATGTGTTGGAACGTGACACTCCGATCCCCTAATTCTACGTGTTGGTTCGTGACACCCGATCCCCTAATTCTACGTGTCGGTTCGTGACACCTGATCCCCTAATTCTACGTGTCGGTTCGTGACACCCGATCCCCTAATTCTTCGTGTCGGTTCGTGACACCCGATCCCCTAATTCTATGTGTCGGAATGTGACACTCCGATCCCCTAATTCTACGTGTCGGTTCGTGACACCCGCTCCACTAATATCATTCTATTAATTCATCAAGCCTTCTTTTATACCAAGGCATCATCATTAACAAAGGGGTTTTTGAAGATTGGAGTTTTCAAGATTTGGCATTCAATAGCTTCATCATGATTATTTCATCACAATTATATAATCACATTCATGCAAGCATACAATTAAGCATATAGAAGGGTTTACAACACTACCCAATACATATCATTTTCTATTAAGAGTTTACTACGAATAGCGTAAAAACCATAACCTACCTCCACCGAAGAATTGTGATCAAGCAAGGTAATCCTCAAAATCTTTGCTTTCTTCTTCGTTTCTCCTCTCTCTCGATCGTTTCTCCCTCTCTTTCTGTTCTTTTCTTTTTCTTATTCCAACCCTCTTTCTTTTACCCTAATTAGCATATAATTAAGTATAAAAGATGGTGAATTAACCCATTAATTAATTCAAGGTTATCTATTTTAACCCTCAAGTAGTTAAATTATGAACATTAACCCACTAAAATTTATAATTATAAGTCAGAATAGTCCAAAACACCCCTTAAAATAATTACAGAAATCCGACCCAGCCTGGGATTATGCATCCTGTGATGGGCCGTCGTGCCTGCGACGGTCCGTCCTGCTGCTTCTGTCACAGAGTTTAGAGACTAGCTTTTCAGTAAGGGCCTGTGACGATCCGTTGTGCCACGACGGTCCGTCCTCCCACTTCGTCACGAAGTTCAGAGAGTCCATTTCAGTACCCAAATTTTAGAATTCTAAGTGTTTTGGAACGAGCCCCCTCGACGGTCCGTCGTGCCCATGACGGTCCGTCGTGGGTTCCGTCGTCTCAGCCTGTTTTTCCAGAAATAAAATCTGCTGCTCAAAACGACAAAACAGGTCGCTACTATAGATACCAATTTACCCATCGTTCTTCCTCAAACGATCATAAGATTAAAAACAAGGGCGAAAAGGAGTACCTGAATCTGTAAACAGATGTGGGTATCTTTCTTGCATGTCAGCCTCTTTCTCCCAAGTAGCTTCTTCAACTGGTCGATTCTTCCATTGAACTTTGATGGATGCAATCTCTCTTGACCTTAACTTGCGGACTTTCCTATCAAGAATAGCAACAGGTTCCTCCTCATAAGACAAATTTTCATCAAGCAGCACTGAATCCCAACGGATAATGTAGTTTCCATCCCCATGGTATCTTTTCAACATAGACACATGAAACACCGGATGCACTCCTGATAGTCCTGGAGGCAAGGCTAATTCATAAGCCACCTCCCCTACTCGCTCAAGTACTTCAAATGGTCCAATATACCTTGGGCTTAGCTTACCTCGCTTACCAAACCGCATCACCCCTTTTATGGGTGAAACTTTCAACAAGACTTGTTCACCCTCCATAAACTCCAAGTCTCTAACCTTTCGATCTGCATATTCCTTTTGCCTACTTTGCGCCGCTAAAAGCTTTTCTTGAATAGATTTCACTTTCTCTAATGAATCCCTCAAAAGGTCAGTACCCCAAGGTCTACCCTCAAATGCATCAAACCAACCAATGGGAGACCTACATATCCTCCAATACAATGCTTCAAATGGGGCCATATCAATACTGGAGTGATAGCTATTGTTGTAGGAGATCTCTGCTAAGGTTAAGAAGCTATCCTAATGACCACCAAATTCTATCACACACCAAAGCATATCCTCCAACACTTGAATCGTTCTCTCAGACTGACCATCGGTCTGAGGATGGAATGCAGTACTAAGGTCCAACCTAGTACTGAATTCAGCATGCAATGTTCTCCAAAACATAGAAGTAAACTGCGTACCTCTATCTGATATGATGGAGAGTGGAACTCCATGCAATCGAACGATTTCTGAGATATAGATTTTGGCTAACTTTTCTGCATTGTACGTCACTTTGACCGGAATGAAGTGAGTAGACTTAGTTAACCTATCAACGATTACCCAAATGGAGTCATACTTACTCATTGTCTTTGGAAGACCAACCACGAAGTCCATTGCAATTCTCTCCCACTTCCATTCAGGAATAGGCATTCTCTGAACTGTTCCTCCGGGCCTCTATTGTTCATACTTTACTTGCTGACAATTTGGACATTTGGCAACAAAATCAACAATGTCCCGCTTCATTCTACTCCACCAAAAGTGTTGCTTTAGGTCACGGTACATCTTTGTTGCACCAGGATGTATATAGTACCTTGAACTATGAGCCTCTGTCAGAATAGTGTTGATTAAATCATCAACGCGGGGTACAAATACCCTTCCCTTGATTCTCAAAACACCTTCCTCATCGATTTGCGCTTCCTTAGCCTCTCCTCGCAACACCATATCCCGAATTCGGCTTAGTTTCTCATCATCAAACAGTTTTCCCTTGATCTTGTCAAGAAAAGAAGATCTCGCCTCCACACTGGCCAAGAATCCTCCCTTCTCCTTTACTTCTAACCTCATAAAGTCGTTAGCCAGAGTCTGAACCTCTCTAGCCAATGGGCGTCTAAAAATTTGTAAGTGGGCTAAACTACCCATGCTCCCTGCTTTTCTACCTAAGGTGTCTGCCACAACATTAGCCTTTCCTGGGTGATACAAGATGGTAAAATCATAATCCTTCAGTAGTTCCATCCATCTCCTCTGTCTCAAGTTCAATTCTTTCTAAGTAAAGACATACTGTAGACTACGATGATCTGTATAGACTTCACACTTGACCCCATATAGATAATGTGTCCATTGTTTTAATGCAAACACAACTGCGGCCAATTCCAAATCGTGGGTCGGATAGTTACGTTCATGCACATTTAATTGCCTCGAAGCATAAACAATTACGTTCTTCTCTTGCATTAGCACTGCACCCAAACCCGAATAGGATGCATCACAATAGACAATGAAATTCTTACCTTCCACTGGCAGGGTAAGGATTGGTGCAGTAGTCAACAAGGTCTTGAGCTTCTGAAAGCTTTCTTCACATTCATCCGACCATACAAATGGAACATTCTGCTTAGTCAAGTTCGTCAATTGGGAAGCAATGGAAGATAATCCCTTGACAAATCAACGGTAGTAGCTAGCTAAACCAACAAAGCTACTTATTTCTGACACATTAGTAGGTCTTACCCAATTCTTCACTATCTCAATCTTAGAAGGATCCACCATCACTCCATCCTTAGAAACCACGTGTCCCAAGAAGGACACTAAATCTAGCCAAAACTCACACTTTGAGAATTTTGCATAAAGCTTTTTCTCCCTCAACATTTCCAATACAATTCTAAAGTGCTCCTCATGTTCCTTCTTGCTCTTTGAGTATACCAATATATCATCAATAAATACGATCACAAAGAGATCCAGATATGGCTTAAAAATCCCATTCATCAAGATCTTGAAGGCAGCAGGGGCATTCGTAAGACCAAAAGACATCACTACAAATTCTTAATGCCCATACCTGGTCCGAAAAGCAATCTTTGGCACATCCGTTGCCCGTATTTTCAATTGATGATAACCGGACCTCAAGTCAATCTTAGAGAAGACACGAGCACCTTTTAACTCATCGAACAAGTCATCAATGTGAGGGATGGGATACTTGTTCTTAATAGATACCTTGTTCAACTGCCGGTAGTCTATGCACATCCGAAAACTGCCATCCTTCTTCTTCACAAATAACACCGAAGCACCCCAAGGAGATTCACTTGGTCTAATGAAACCTTTGCTTAACAACTCTTGAAGTTGGGCCTTTAACTCTCTTAACTCAGCGGGAGCAATTCTATAAGGGGGTATAGAAATGGGGCGAGTACCCGGTTCAAGATCAATGTAGAAGTCAATATCTTTATCCGATGGCATACAAGGAAGGTCTGCAGGAAACACATCTAAAAACTCGCGAACTATCGAAACCGACTCAATTGGAGGTACTTGGGTAGTATCATCCCAGAGATGTTCCAAGAACGCTAAACAACCCTTACTAACCATTTTCTTAGCACGAAGAAAGGAGATGATACGAACTGGATTGGAAGTGTAGTCACCCTCCCACAATAACGGATCTGTCCCAGGCTTGGCTAACGTCACAGTTTTAGCATTACAATCCAAGATCGTATAATTCGGGGAAAGCCAAGTCATACCCAGAATTACATCAAAATCAACCATTTGTAAGATAACCAAGTCTACATAAGTATTGGTCCCCACAATAGTCACCAAACAAGACCTATATACTTTTTCAACTATCACAGACTCACCCACCGGAGTAGAAACATGAATAGGCATGTCAAGCAATTCACAATGAAAATTAAGACCATTAGCAAATGAGGAAGATACATAAGAAAATGTGGATCCAGGATCAAACAATACAGAAGACATGCAATCACAAACCAAAAGATTACCTGTGATAACAACATCAGATGTCTCCGCTTCAAACCGCCCGGGGAAAGTGTAACAATGGGCCCTATCACCTGTCTGCCTGTTGCCCCTACCATGTTGTGCTGTAGTGGCTCTAGTTTTCCCGTCACCTCGGCCGTTTTGGTGACTACCATTACCTCGGCCACTGCGTTCTCCAGAATAATGGCCTCTACCTTGACCACATCTACCTCTAGCTATTGGGGGTCTATAACTCTGTTTTGGACAATTTCTCCAAATATGTCCAGTCTCCCCAAATCCAGAACACTCCCTAGAGTCAAGCATAGGTCTCTCGGAGAAGTGTTTACCGGTCTGAGGTGGACCCCCAACTACAGTCTGTAGTGAAGACTGAATTGGTCGGACTGAGTAACCTCCTGAACCCTTTCCTCTAGAGTAAGAACCATTACACTCACCTCCCTTTCAAAACCTTTTTGATGTCGTTGCCATAAAGAAGTCATCTTGCTTCACTCCCTCTACCTCTATTACGAAGTCTACCACTTCTTGAAAAAATTTCGGTGTAGCCGCTACCTGTAAGGCTGAAATTTGCAACTCTGATCTCAACCCCTTCACAAAACGGTGAATCCGCTCTTGTGGACTGAAACATAGTTGGGTGGCATACTGGGATAATGCAAGAAACTTAGCCTCAGATGCAGTAACCGACATCCTACCTTGTTCTAGGCTCAAAAACTCATCTCTTTTCCTATCCCTCAAAGTGCGGGGTATATACTTTTCCATAAACAAGCTAGAGAATGATGCCCAAGTCATAGGTGGTGCCTCTGTTTGTTGACACTCAACATGTGACCGCCACCACATTTTGGCGTTCCATTGAAACTGATAAGTCACAAACTCAACACCAAACCGTTCTACTATACCCATCTTGTGTAGTAGCTCATGACAGTCAACCAGAAAATCGTAGGAATCCTCAGATTCAGCACCCTTGAGGACTGGAGGTTTCAATTTTAAGAACTTACTGAAAAGTTCATGCTGATCATTCGTCATTATAGGTCGTGTAGTCAGACGAGGAAATATGCCTATTTCCAGTGAGGCATCCATGCGGGGAGCCACAGTAGCCGCATGTTGTACCTCCGGAGCCTGAGGTGCTGGTGTAGAATATACTGGAGGCGCTTGGCCTTGATCAGATAAACCGCTAAGATAAGCAAGAACCTGATTGATCATCTCTGGGGTAGGTTGGGGTGGTAATTCCTCATTCTGTACTTGTTCATTTTCCCCATCCTCCCCTTCTCTTACTACTTCCTCAGTCGGTGGAGGAGTCACCGCCCTAGTACCAGATGGGCCAGGCGTTCGTCCTCTTCCTCTAGAGGACGTCCACCCGCAACCTCTACCGCGGCCTCTTGCCACTTGTCCTCTTTGAGCTACAGTCTCAGTGGCTGGCTCTGACGCCTCTTGTCTTGCCGATGTTGGTGTTGGTGCAGTTGTTGTTGCTCTAGTTCTAACCATTTGCGAAATAGAGTGAAGATGGTTAGATACCAATTTGTATCACCTAGATACCAATTGGATCCAAGTAATAGCACGAAAGAAAGAAAGAAAGAATGGAATTTTCCTGAAGTCTTATAGCTCTCAAAGAAAAGTGAAGGCGTCCCCCTACCGTTTCCTTAAGACTCTACTAGACTTGTTCTTGTGTGATGAGACCAACGAACCTAATGCTATGATACCAAGTTTGTCACGACCCAAAACGTGTCGTGAGTGGCACCCACATTTATCCTCCTATGTGAGCGAACCAACCAATCTAAACCCCAACATTTCAACCATAAGTAACATAATATAATGCGGAAGACTTAAACTCATTAATAAAAAAATCGATAATCAACTTCTAAAACTCAAACACTTATTATTATTCCCAAAATCTGGAAGTCATCATCACAAGAACATCTATCCTCAAATTACTAATTCTAAGAGTATCTAGAAAGCTAAAATAAATAAAAAGCTAGTCCATGCCGGAACATCAAGGCATCAAGGCATGAAGAAGAAGATCCAGTCCAAGCTAGAAGCATTAGCTCACCCTGAAATCTAGTGTGACGAAGACTGGCTAGAGTTGTGGTTGAGTTGAAGATTATGGTACGTTTGCTGCACTCCACAATAACAAGGAAAGAAACATACAAGTAGGGGTCAATACAAACACGAGTACTGAGTAGATATCATCGGCCAACTCAAAATAGAAAACAGTATATATCAGATAATATCATAAATCAACTACAATACTCAATCTGTTGTAACAACATGTACAAGAATCTTTGATAAATAACGTCAAGTACACTCATGAGGACTCAAGACTCCATATCATACTCATTTGGGAAATAGGTTCTTTTCATTCGAATTTATTAACATAATTCCAAGATTCATTATCTTTATTACTCTTGTGTTGGCACGTGACACTCCGCTCCCCTACTGCTATGTGTCGGAATGTGACACTCCGATCCCCTAATTCTACGTGTCGGTTCGTGACACCTGATCCCCTAATTCTACGTGTCGGTTTGTGACACCCGCTCCCCTAATTCTACATGTCGGTTCGTGACACCCGATCCCCTAATTCATCATGTCGGTACGGGACACCCGATCCCCTAATTCTATGTGTCGGAACGTGACACTCCGATCCCCTAATTCTACGTGTCGATTCGTATAACCCGCTCCACTAATATCATTCTATTAATTCATCACGCCTTCTTTTATACCAAGACATCATCATTAACAAAGTGGTTTTTCAAGATTGGAGTTTTCAAGATTTGGGAATCAATAGATTCATCATGCTTATTTCATCACAATTATATAATCACATTCATGCAAGCATACAATTAAGCATATAGAAGGGTTTACAATACTACCCAATGCATATCATTCGCTATTAAGAGTTTACTCCGAATAGCATAAAAACCATAACCTACCTCCACCGAAGAATTGTGATCAAGCAAGCTAATCCTCAAAATCTTTGCTTTCTTCTTCGTTTCTCCTCTCTCTCGATCGTTTCTCCCTCTCTTTCTGTTCTTTTCTTTTTCTTATTCCAACCCTCTTTATTTTACCCTAATAAGCATATAATTAAGTATAAAAGATGGTGAATTAACCCATTAATTAATTCAAGATTATCTCTTTTAGCCCTCAAGTAGTTAAATTATTAACATTAGCCCACTTAATTAATAATTATAAGTCGGAATCGTCCAAAATGCCCCTTAAAATAATTACAGAAATCCGACCCAGCCTGGGATTACGCAGCCTATGACAGGCCGTCGTGCCAGCGACGGTCCGTCCTGCTGCTTCCGTCACAGAGTTCAGAGACTAACTTTTCACTAAGGGCCTGTGATGGTCCGTCGATCCCACGACGGTCCGTCCTGCCACTTCGTCACGAAGTTCATAGAGTCGATTTCAGTACCCAAATTTCAGAATTCTAAGTGTTTTGGAACGAGACCCTCTCGATGGTCCGTCGTGCCTATGACGGTCCGTCGTGCCTATGACGGTCCGTCGTGCCTATGACGGTCCGTCGTGGGTTCCGTCGTCTCAGCCTGTTTTTCCAAAAATCAAATCTGCTGCTCAAAACGACTAAACGGGTCATTACACACCACTTCTCTTAAAGTTTATAGCAATCGTCAGTAGGTCCTAATCATAAATAGTAAGAGTCAAATTACTGTGTAAATAGTAAAGGTCAAGTAACTGTGTAAATAGTAAGGGCCAATAGTCTTTTAGTAAAGATGAAAGGTCATTATGTATATGTATAAATAGAGGGTTTCCCCTCATAAATAAGATCATCAATCTTCCACCATCCTCTTCTCTCTACAATATTTCCTCTTTCCTGCTTCCACCCTAAAATTGGTATCAGATCTAGCTAGTTAACTAATTAAGCTAATAACTATGGAGAAATGTGGAGCTACAAATATACAAAATCAGGTATACACTCTTAAATTTATGAGTAGCTAAATAAATTTATTCCTGAAAATCTCTTGTTGATTATACATGTTTATCATGACCTAATAATGCTCTAATAAGCATCTTTAGAAGGTTTGCTACAAAAATATTCTTCGAATAAGTATGCCCAGACTATGCCATCCTAAGGTTGAAACCAGTAGGCAAGAAGGCCGTTTAGGGGAGTAAACAAAGTTGAGGCGCTGTTAGGGTAACTAATCAAAGAAGAAAGCTGTAGTAGTGACTAGAGGAGATGATTATTAAATCATTATTATTTCATAATAAATAAGTATAATCCATTAAGAGGTTGAAAGGAATAAAAATATTAGCAAAGATGAATAAAATGAGTACCTATTTAATAGACGATGATGATAACTATAAGATATTACTACTCTATATATTAAAAGATCTGAGTACCGATATAAAAAGAGAAATTTATGACAAATTGGTAACATATGAGACAATAGAAATAACAACCCAAGGTTGGACTAAGTTAACCATACAAAGTATACAGGATGAACTTTATTATGATATGTATGATTTATATGATGATATAGATATAGACTAATGATAAATTACGATTATTTACAATATTGGGTAAAAACTATAGAAGATATAGATCTACATGAAAAATTACTAATAGAAAATCTATTCGATTATTTGAGAACTAGAGAAGTCGAACATCTAGAATATATTACAAACAATGCTAATGAAATACAACGATTAGATCTACTTAAAAGAGAATATTACAGAAAGACATTTTATGAAGGATAATATAATACCATGCAAAGAAACTAAAATAACAACAAACAATATAGGTAAAAAAATAAGAAAGACATGGAAAAAATTAAGACCCTTATATATAGAATATGAACTATCACAACTAGTCAAAACAGATAATGATAAAAAAGATCAATTGATAAATTTAATTTAAAACAGAGAATACAAATATGTTCGCTATTTGAAAAACAATATGAACAAAGAAATTTATAAACAACAATTAATAGAAAAAATAACGGAAAAAATAGCTGAAATAGAACAAGAATTACAACATAGAAAAAGAAGATTAGAAGAGAACATATTAGCAGAAGTATGTAATAAAACAATACTAGCACAAAGAAAAGATATATCTATGTTAAAATTAGAATTAGATTGTCTTGAATATGAGTTACAACATAATATAATACATAAATTATAATGAATAAAGAAGCATTTGCAGTAGACGAAAAAACATATGAAAATCAAGACGGATGATAATAAAAATAATATTTTCAAATCTAGGAAGAAGATATAAAAAAATAGGAAATAATCTATACTTAATGTTAGAAAAAGAAACAGCAAAATTAGAAGATAGTTTAACAGCTATGATAAGAATAACAAAAGAAAATGAAGAAATAGACAAATCAAAAGAAATTGAAAAAATAAAAATACAAGCAAAACAAGAAGTACAACATTTAGAAGTAATAAAAAATACAAGAATAAGTGAATTAGAAAAGGAATTAGCTAGGCTAAAATTATTATATGAAAATAAGCAAAAACAAAAGGAAAAAGATAAAGAGCTTGAATTAACTAATGAAATAAAAGAAATGGAACAAAAATTAAATGAAGATATTGAGGTAAATGAAGTAAATGAAATAGAAAATGACCAAAAATCAGAAATAAGTGACATAAGTGAGACATATACAGAAATCTTAGAACAGACAAATAAACTAAAAAAATTAGAAATAAACACAGGAGATGTGAATATACCTAGTACGTCAAGAGTAAAAACCCCAGATAATAGTCTCAGGAATAGTCCTAGAAGTAGTCCTAGGTGGACACCACCAATTTATTATACAGAAAGTTATCAACAATCAGATAGAAATAATGCAATATGCAACAGTAGATTAAATACAAATTGGATACCAAAACCAATAAGTGAACAATATAATTTCTTAGACTTAGATTGTGTCACAGACATAAATAAAGCAATATTAGTATGGACAGGAAATATATCTAAACAGTTAATAGATAACAAAATAGAAACAACAAAAACACCGAGATACCTAGAAAGAACATTCGTAGGAACAACAAAATTATGGATAGAAAATCTACCCTCAGAAAGTTTAGAAGTACTTAGGAATGATAATAAAATGGATGGATCCCTATCAGCAACAAATATAGATATACTAGACAAATATGAATCAGCAATAAGAAGTTAATTTAGAGGTATGACCACGGATATAAGAGAAAAAAATAGAGAAAAAATAATAAATAGACAACTTATGACAAAATTAGCTATATGTAAAATGTGTTATATAGAAGAATATACTTGTGCATTCAAAGAATATTATTACAAAGCCAAATACAATTTAGACGAAGCAAAAGAAATAAGAAAACAATATTTTACAAAATTATCAGAACCATTTAGTACAAAAATAATAAAGGATTGGAATAATGAAGGAATGGTAGATACTTTAGGAGCTAGAGTAAAATTTCTATCTCAATGGTTTACACAATTATGTGAGAAGCAAAAAGAAAAATTAAAAATGGAAAAATTACTAAATAAAAATTTATCATGTTGTAAAAATAAAATGGCACCACAAATTGGATGTACAAATAAAAAACAAAAATCCAAAAGATATAAAAATTATAGAAAAAATAAAACTAATTATAAATATAAACAACCAAGACGAAGGTATTGTATAAAAAATTATAAAGTAAAAAGACAATATAAACCAAAAAGAAAAATATCCCAATGTACTTGTTACAATTGCGGAAAGATAGGACACATAGCTAAGAATTGTAAATTACCAAAAGATCCAAAAAGAAAACAAATAGCAGAATTAATCATAGACAATGAAAAATATATGAAAATAGAATACATAGACTATGAATTAAGTGATAACGACAGCATATATGAAGTATCAGATATAGAAACTGAAAATGGAGAAGAAAATTTAGATGATGAAATAGGTGAAGAAATATAATGTCTGAAGGTGAAATAAAAAAAATATCCAAAGAAGATTATCAAAATGAAGAATTATCAGAACAAAAAATTATATTTGATAATACAATATTTGAACAAATAAAAGGAAAAGAATTAGATTTAAGTGTTGAAAAAGTACTCGAAATACCTACTTTAAGAAATTGGTTTAAAAGACAAAAAGAAGAATACTATGTAGTTAGTCAGCAAGAACATATCATAGATTGCAAATATACAAGAGGAAAAGCATATATACCTATACTAAATAAACGAACAATAAACAAAGAAATACAAGATATAAAAGCTAAAACACCAATAAAATATGTACATTTAGGAGGGACAAAAATATTAATAAAAGCTTGTTTTAGAGAAGGAATAGATACACCTATTGAAATATATTTAGCAGATGACAGAATTATACACCCTATAGAAAAAAGCGTAATTAGTGCAGTAAAGGGAAACTTAATATATCAAAAATTTAAATTTATAATAAGTGCTAATTATACAGTACCATTAACAGATAAGAATATAGATAAATCATTAGTTCTATATTGGAAAATGTCTGGAATAGAACTAGCACCAGGTAGCAAAGTATTTAGAGCAAAATGTAAAAACCTATATATATTAACAACAAAGCATAAAATAACAGCAAGAAATAAAATTGATAAAATAAAAATAGAAAATCCTTTTGGAAAAATAATTACTGTAATAGACAATAATGATTATATCTATAAAGAAATTGACAGAGAAGAAGATTTAGAAATTGTAAAAGAAAGATTAAGCACTTCAAGCGTACCAAATACGTTAACAAGAGCTACCTCATCAAGAATGAGTACATCTAAAAGGAACTATGAAATCCCACAAAACTTATTAGATAAGGAAGAAATAACACCATATCATTATTTCATAACAGGAATAGAAGACCAAAGAAAATATAAAATATTAATAAACACAGGACAAGAGGAAAATTATATAACAAGAGAGTTAGTATTAGAAGAAGAAATTATAAAAACAGGACACATATGCCCTGGATTACCTAGTGAGATAGTAAACACAAATGAAGAAACAACGGAAAAAGAAATAATTATAGGAGGAATATTGTCATGACCCAAAACCGATCGCGACTGGCACCACATTAACCCTCCTATGTGAGCGAACAACCCAATCTAAACCTTAACATTCAATATAATATCAACAGAAAATATTGCGGAAGACTTAAACTCATTTATAAAAACCAAATCAATATCTATTATTCCCCAAAATCTGGAAGTCATCATCACAAGAACATCTATGATCATATTACTAACTAAAAATGTCTAATAAGCTAAAAAAATACATAAGAAGCTAGTCCATGCCGGAAGTTCAAGGCATCAAGACTTGAAGAAGAAGATCCAGTCGAAGCTAGAAGCATTAGCTCACCCTGAATTTCCGATGTAGTAAGACTGGCTTGAATTACTTTTGAGTCGAAGACGACGGCACGTTTGCTACACTCCACAAATAACAAAGAAAAAAACATAAAAGTAGGGGTCAGTACAAAACACGGGTACTGAGTAGATATTATCGGCCAACTCAAAATAGAAAACAGTATATACCAAGTAATATCATAAACTCAACTATGATACTCAACATGTAGCAACAACAAGTACTATATCATTAACAATTTCCGTCAAGTTCACACATGAGGACTCAAGCCTCAATATCATATTCATTTGGGAATTAGATTCATTAGATTGAGTATATTAGCATCTTCCAAGATTCATTATCTTTATTTCTCTTGTGTCGGTACGTGACACTCCGCTCCCTCATATTTATTAATCCTCTTGTGTCGGTAAGTGACACTCCGATCCCCTAAATCTACGTGTCAGTTCGTGACACCCGATCCCCTAAATCTACGTGTCGGTTCGTGACACCCGATCCCCTAAATCTACGTGTTGGTTCGTGACACCCGATCCCCTAAATCTACGTGTTGGTTCGTGACACCCGATCCCCTAAGTCTACGTGTCGGTTCGTGACACCCGATCCCTTAATTCTATGTGTCGGAACGTGACACTCCGATCCCCTAATCTCCATCTATCAATTCATCAAGCCTTCTTTCTCACCAAGGCATCATCATTATCAAGAGATTAGGTTTTTATCAAGATTTGGGATTTCAATAGCTTCATCTTGCTTGTTTATTCACAATTACATAATCACATTCATGCAAGCATACAATTAAGCATATAGAGGGGTTTACAATACTATCAATACATATCATTCACTATTAAGAGTTTACTACGAATATCGTAAGAGAAACCATAACCTACCTCAACCGAAGATTAGTGATCAAGCAAGCAAATTCCCAAAGCTTTGTTCTTCTTTCTTCCTCGTTCGATTCTCCCTCTCTCTTGTTCTTTCTATTTTCTTTTATTCAAACCCTCTTTCTTTTACCCTAATTAGTATATAATTAAGAATAAAAGATGACAATAATAACCCACTAATTAACTTAAGGTTACCTCTTTTAACCCCCAAGTAATTAGACTTATTAACATTAACCCTCTAACTTTATAATTAAAGCAGGAATAGTCAAAAACGTCCCTTAAAACATATAAAGAAATCCGACCCGGACAGGGATTGCGCGACTGCGACGACTGTCGGCGCTGCGGACGGCCCGTCGGCGCTGCGACGGTCCGTCCTTCTGACCCGTCACAGACTTCAGATACTCAATTTCTGCGAAAGTGCAGCGACGGTCCGTCACACTGCGGACGGTCCGTCCTGCCATTCCGTTACGAAGTTCAGAGAGTCGATTCCAGTACCCAATTTGCAGATTTTCTAAGTGTTTTGAAATGAGGCCCTGCGACGGTCCGTCGTGCCCATGACGGTCCGTCGTGGGGTCCGTCGTTTCTGCCAGTTTTTCCAAAATTGAAGTCTGCTGCTCAAAACGACTAAACAGGTCGTTACAATAGATACCAATTTACCCATCGTTCGTCACCCCACGGTCACAAGAAGGAAAACAAGGGCGAAAAGGAGTACCTAAATCTGTAAACAGTTGTGGGTATCTTTCTCGCATATCTGCCTCCTTCTCCCAAGTGGCTTCTTCAACGGGTCGATTCTTCCATTGAACTTTTATGGATGCAATCTCCCTTGATATCAACTTGCGAATTTCTCTATCTAGAATGGCAACAGGTTCGTCCTCATAAGACAAATTCTCATCAAGAAAAACTGAATCCCAACGGATAATGTAGTTTCCATCCCCATGATATCTTTTCAACATAGACACATGGAATACCGGATGTACTCCGGACAGCCCTGGAGGCAAGGCTAACTCATAAGCCACCTCCCCTACTCGTTTAAGTACTTCGAAGGGACCAATATACCTTGGGCTTAGTTTACCTCATTTACCAAACCGCATCACCCCTTTCATTGGTGAAACTTTCAACAAGACTTGTTCACCCTCCATGAACTCTAAGTCTCTAACCTTCGATCTGCATATTCCTTTTGCCTATTTTGCGCCGCTAACAGCTTTTCTTGAATAGATTTCACTTTCTCTAATGAATCCCTCAAAAGGTCAGTACCCCAAGGTCTAACCTCGAATGCATCAAACTAACCAATGGGAGACCTACATCTCCTCCCATACAATGCTTCAAATGGGGCCATATCAATACTTGAGTGATAGCTATTATTGTATGAAAACTCCGCTAAGGGTAAAAAGCTATCCCAATGGCCACCAAACTCTATCACACATGCACGAAGCATATCCTCCAACACTTGAATCGTTCGCTCAGACTGACCATCGGTCTGAGGATGGAACGCAGTACTAAGGTCCAACCTAGTACCCAATTCTGCATGCAATGTTTTCCAAAACTTAGAAGTAAACTGCGTACCTCTATCTGATATAATGGAGAGTGGAACCCCATGCAATCGCACCACTTCCGAGATGTAAAGTTTGGCTAACTTCTCTGCATTGTAAGTCACCTTGACCGGAATGAAGTGAGCAGACTTTGTTAACCTATCAACAATTACCCAAATAGAATCAAACTTTCCCAATGTCTTTGGAAGACCAACCACGAAATCCATTGCAATCCTTTCCCACTTCCATTCAGGAATGGGCATTCTCTGAAGTGTTCCTCCGGGCCTCAAGTGTTCATACTTTACTTGGTGACAGTTTGGACATTTGGAAATAAACTCAACAATATCACGTTTCATTCTACTCCACCAAAAGTGTTGCTTTAGGTCACGATACATCTTGGTTGTACCCGGATGTATCGATTACCTTGAACTATGAGCCTCTGTCAAAATAGTGTGGATCAAATCATCAACTCGGGGTACACATACCCTTCCCTTGATTCTCATAACACCTTCCTCATCGATTGTCGCTTCTTTAGCCTCTCCTTTCAACACTTTATCTCGGATCCGGATCAATTTTTCATCATTAAACTGTTTTCCCTTAATCTTGTCAAGAAAAGAAGATCTTGACTCCAAACTAGCCAACAATCCTCCATTCTCATTTACTTCTAACCTCATCAAGTCATTAGCCAGAGTCTGAACTTCTCTAGCCAGGGGGGGCCTAGAAGCTTGCAAGTGAGCTAGATTTCCCATGCTTCCCGCCTTTCTACTTAAAGCATCCGCTACAACATTAGCCTTCCCCGGATGATACAAAATAGTGATGTCATAGTCCTTCAGTAGTTCCATCCATCTCCTCTGTCTCAAGTTCAAATCTTTCTGAGTAAAGACATACTGAAGGCTACGATGATCTGTGTAGACCTCACACTTAAACCCATATAAATAGTGTCTCCATTGCTTTAGTGCAAACACTACCGCGGCCAATTCCAAATCGTCAGTTGGGAAGCAATAGAAGAGAATCCCTTGACAAATCGGCGGTAGTAGCTAGCTAACCCAACAAAGCTCCTTATTTCTGACACATTAGTAGGTCTTACCCAATTCTTCACTGTCTCAATCTTAGAAGGATCCACCATCACTCCATCCTTAGAAACCACGTGCCCCAAGAAGGACACTGCATCTAGCAAAAACTCACACTTAGAGAACTTGGCATAAAGTTTTTTCTCCCTCAACATTTCCAATACCATTCTCAAATGCTCTTCATGTTCCTTCTTGCTCTTTGAGTATACCAATATATCATCAATAAATACGATCACGAAGAGGTCCAAATATGGCTTAAAAATCCCGTTCATCAAGCTCATGAACACAGCAGGGGCATTCGATAGACCAAAAGACATCACCACAAATTTGTAATGCCCATACCTTGTTCGAAAAGCAGTCTTTGGCACATCCGTTGCCCGTATTTTCAATTGATGATAACCAGATATCAAGTCAATCTTAGAGAAGACACAAGCACCTTGTAATTGATCGAACAAGTCATCAATGCGAGGAAGAGGATACTTGTTCTTAATAGTTACCTTATTTAGTTGTCTGTAGTCTATGCACATCCGAAAACTCCCATCCTTCTTCTTCACAAACAACACCGGAGCACCCCAAGGAGATGCACTTGGTCTGATGAAGCCTTTGCTCAACAACTCTTGAAGTTGGGCCTTTAACTCTCTCAACTCCGCGGGAGCCATTCTATAAGGGGGTATAGAAATGGGGCGAGTGCCCGGTTCAAGATCAATGCAGAAGTCAATATCCCTATCTGGTGGCATACCAGGAAGATCTGCAGAGAAAATATCCAAAAACTCGCGGACTACCGAAACCGACTCAATCGAAGGTACTTGGGTAGTGTCATCCTTGAGATGGGCCAAGAAAGCTAAATACCCTTTACTAACCATTTTCTTAGCACGAAGAAAGGAGATGATACGCACCGGATTGGAAGTGTAGTCACCCTCCAACACTAACGGGTCTGTCCCAGGCTTGGTTAACGTCACCGTTTTAGCATTACAATCCAAGATCGCAAATTGCGGAGAAAGCCAAGTCATACCTAGAATTACATCAAAATCAACCATTTCTAAAATAACCAAATCTACATAAGTGTTGCTCCCCACAAAGTTCACCAAACAAGACCTATATACCTTTTCAACTACCACAGACTCACCCACCGGAGTAGAAACACGAATAGGCATATCAAGTAATTCACAATGTAAATTTTGACCATTAGCAAATGAGGAAGATACATAAGAAAATGTCGATCCAGGATCAAACAATACAGAAGCCATGCAATCACAAACCAGAAGATTACCTGTGATGACAGCATCAGATGTCTCCGCCTCCGATCTCCCAGGGAAAGCATAACAATGGGCCCTTTCATTTGTTTGTCCGTTGCCCCAACATTGTTGTGGTGTAGTGTCTCCAGTTTGCCCATCACCTCTGCCGTTTTGGTGACCACCATTACCTCGACCACCACGTCCTCCAGAATAACGGCCTCTACCATGACCACCTCTACCTCTAGCTATTGGGGGTCTATAACTCTGTTTGGGACAATTCCTCCTAATATGTCCAGTCTCCCCACATCCATAACACTCTCTAGAGTCAAGCATAGGTCTCTCTGAAAAGTGTTGGCCGGTCTGAGGTGGACCCCCAACTACAGTCTGTAGTGAAGATTGAATGGGTCGAACTGAGTAACCTCTGGAACCCTGTCCTCTAGAGTAAGAACCATTAAACTCACCTCCCTTTCGAAACCTTTTTGATGTTGATGCCATGGTGAAGTCATCTGGCTTCACTCCCTCTACCTCTATCACGAAGTCTACCACTTCTTGAAAAGATTTCGCTGTAGCCGCTACCTGTAAGGATGAAATCCAAAATTCTGACCTCAACCCCTTCACAAAACAGCAAATCCGCTCTTGTGGACTGAAACAAAGCTGAGTGGCATATCTGGAAAGTGCACGAAACTTAGCCTCATATGCAGTAACCGACATCCTACCTTGCTCTAGGCTCAAGAATTCATCCCTTTTCCTATCCCTCAAAGTCCGGGGGATATACTTCTCCATAAACAAGCTAGAGAATGAGGCCCAAGTCATTGGTGTTGCCTCTGTCGGTTGACACTCAACATGTGATCGCCACTACATTTTAGCGTTCCCTTGAAACTGGTAACTCACGAACTCAACACCAAACCGTTCTACTATACCCATCTTGTGTAGTAGCTCATGACAGTCAACCAAAAAATCGTAAGCATCCTCAGATTCAGCACCCTTGAAGATTGGAGGTTTCAATTTCAAGAACTTACTGAAAAGTTCATGCTGATCACTTGTCATTATAGGCCTTGTAGTCAGACGAGGAAATGTGCCTATTTCCAATGGAACATCCATGCGGGGAGCTATAGTAGCCGCATGTTGTATCTCCGGACCCTGAGGTGCTGGTGCAAAAAACACTGGACAGGTCTGGCCCTGATCAGATAACCCACTAAGATAAGCGAGAATCTGATTGATCATCTCTGGGGAAGGTTGGGGTGTCAATTCCTCATTCTGTACTTGTTCAGTTTCCCCTTCCTCACCCTCTCTTACTACTCCTTTAGTCGGTGGAGGAGTCACTGCCCTAGTATCAGATGGGCTAGGTGCTCGTCCTCTTCCTCTAGAGGATGTCCTCCCACAACCTCTACCACGGCCTCTTGCCGCTGCTCTTCCTCGAGCTACAGCCCCAGTGGCTGGCTCAGGCCACTGTCCGCGGTCTTTGGTCTTTGGTGTTGGCGTAGTCATTGCTCTAGTTCTAACCATCAACGAAAGAGAGTGAAGATGGTCAGATACAAATTTGTATCACCTAGATACCAATTGGATTCAAGTAGTCGCACGAAAGAAAGAATGAAAGAATGGAATTTTCCTAAAGTATTATAGCCTCTTAAAGAAAAGTAAAGGCGCCCCCCTACCGTTCCTTAAGACTCTACTATACTCGTTCTTGTGTGATGAGACCAACGAACCTAATGCTCTGATACCAAGTTTGTCACGACCCAAAACCGATCGCGACTGGCACCCACATTTACCCTCCTATGTGAGCGAACCAACCAATCTAAACCTTAACATTTCAATATAATATCAAAACAAAATAATGCGGAAGACTTAAACTCATTTATAAAAACCAAATCAATAACTATTACTCCCCAAAATCTGGAAGTCATCATCACAAAAACATCTATGATCAAATTACTAACTAAAAATGTCTAAGAAGCTAAAAAAATACATAAGAAGCTAGTCCATGCCAGAAGTTCAAGGCATCAAGACTTGAAAAAGAAGATACAGTCCAAGTAGAAGCATTAGCTCACCCTGAATTTCCGATGTAGTAAGACTGGCTTGAATTACTGTTGAATCGAAGACGACGGCACGTTTGCTACACTCCACAAATAACAAAGAAGAAAACATAAAAGTAGGGGTCAGTACAAAACACGGTTACTGAGTAGATATCATCGGCCTACTCAAAATAGAAAACAGTATATACCAAGTAATATCATAAACTCAACTATGATACTCAACATGTAGCAACAACAAGTACTATATCATTAACAATTTCCGTCAAGTTCACACATGAGGACTCAAGCCTCAATATCATACTCATTTGGGAATTAGATTCATTAGATTGAGTATATTAGCATCTTCCAAGATTCATTATCTTTATTTCTCTTGTGTCGGTACGTGACACTCCGCTCTCTCATATTCTTTAATCCTCTTGTGTCGGTACGTGACACTCCGATCCCCTAAATCTACGTGTCGGTTCGTGACACCCGATCCCCTAAATCTATGTGTCGGTTTGTGACACCCGATCCCCTAAATCTACGTGTCGGTTCGTGACACCCAATCCCCTAAATCTACATGTCGGTTCGTGACACCCGATCCCCTAAATCTACATGTCGGTTCGTGACACCCGATCTCCTAAGTCTACGTGTCGGTTCGTGACACCCGATCCCTTAATTCTATGTGTCGGAACGTGACACTCCGATCCCCTAATCTCCATCTATCAATTCATCAAGCCTTCTTTCTCACCAAGGCATCATCATTATCAAGAGATTAGGTTTTTATCAAGATTTGGGATTTCAATAGCTTCATCATGCTTGTTTATTCACAATTACATAATCACATTCATGCAAGCATACAATTAAGCATATAGAGGGGTTTACAATACGATCAATACATATCATTCACTATTAAGAGTTTACTACGAATATCGTAAGAGAAACCATAACCTACCTCCACCGAAGATTAGTGATCAAGCAAGCAAATTCCCAAAGCTTTGTTCTTCTTTCTTCCTCGTTCGATTCTCCCTCTCTCTCTTGTTCTTTCTATTTTCTTTTATTCAAACCCTCTTTCTTTTACCCTAATTAGTATATAATTAAGAATAAAAGATGACAATAATAACCCACTAATTAACTTAAGGTTACCTCTTTTAACCCCCAAGTAATTAGACTTATTAACATTAACCCTCTAACTTTATAATTAAAGCAGGAATAGTCAAAAACATCCCTTAAAACGTATAAAGAAATCCAACCCGTACTGGGATTGCGCAGCCTGCGATGACCCGTCGCGCCTGTGACGGCCCGTCGCGCCTGCGACGGTCCGTCCTGCTGCCCCGTCACAGACTTCAGAGACTCAATTTCTCTGAAGGGTCTGTGACGGTCCGTCACACCTGTGACGGTCCGTCCTGCCATTCCGTTACGAAGTTCAGAGAGTCGATTCCAGTACCCAATTTGCAGATTTTCTAAGTGTTTTGAAACGAGGCCCTGCGACGGTCCGTCGTGCCCATGACGGTCCGTCGTGGGGTCCGTCGTTTCTGCCAGTTTTTATAAAATTAAAGTCTGCTGCTCAAAACGACTAAACAGGTCGTTACAAATACCCATAGTAATACCATTTAAAATACACCAAGGAAACCATAATATTACCTTAGGAATAAAATGGCTAGAAAAAGTTAAACCGTACAACATAGAAAATGAACAATTAACAATAACTTGTCAAAATAAGAAAATAATTATAAAAAGAACAAAATGATTAATGAAAATATTTATACTTGCAAAAATTATTGTAGAAGGATATCACAACAGATACTATACCCCTATGATAGATATAGGAGCAGAAACGAATATATGTAAATATAATTGCTTACCAGAAGATAAATGGGAAAAATTAAAAACATCTATGGTAGTAACAGGATTTAATAATGAAGGAAGTATGATTAAAAATAAAGCAAAAAATATAAAAATACAAATATGGGATAAAATACTAACAATAGAAGAAATGTATAATTTTAAATTTACCACAAAAGATATGCTATTAGGAATGCCATTTTTAGATAAATTTTATCCACATATAATAACAAAGACACATTGGTGGTTTACCACACCATGCGGAAACAAAATAGGAGCAAAAAGAGTAAATAATAAACAACGAAAACCTATGGAATGGATAAAAGGAAGTGAAAAAATAAACCAAGAAATGAAAAATATAAATAAGAAACAAATATCACAATTAGAAATAATTATATTTACAATAGACAAAGTTAAAATAATTAATGAACAACTAGAACAATTATATAATGAAGATCCACTACAAGGATGGGAAAAACATAAGACAAAAATAAAAATTGAATTAATAGATGAAAATAGTATAATAACACAAAAACCATTAAAATACAACTTTGATGATTTGCATGAATTTAAAATACATATAAATGAATTACTTGAAAAAAATTATATACAAGAAAGTAATAGTAAACATACAAGCCCAGCATTTATAGTGATAAAACACAGTGAACAAAAAAGAGGCAAAAATAGAATGGTTATAGACTACAGAAATTTAAATGCCAAAACTAAAACATATAACTATCCAATACCTAATAAAATACTTAAAATAAGACAAATACAAGGATACAACTATTTTAGCAAATTTGACTGTAAATCAGGATTTTATCATCTAAAACTAGAAGAAGAATCTAAACAATTAACAGCATTCACAGTACCGCAAGGATTCTATGAATGGAATGTATTACCATATGGATATAAAAATGCACCAGGTAGATATCAACATTTTATGGATAACTTTTTTAACCAGCTAGAAAATTGTGTTATATATATAGATGATATATTATTATATTCCAAAACACAAGATGAACATATAAGATTATTAGAAAAATTTATACATATAATGAAACACAAAGGTATAAGTTTAAGTAAAAGTAAAGCATAAATTATGAAACCACAGATAGAATTTCTAGGAATACAAATAGATAAAAATGGAATAAAAATGCAAACTCACATAGTACAAAAAATAATTACTATTGATGAAAATATAGATACAAAAAGGAAATTACAATCATTCTTAGGATTAGTAAATCAAGTAAGGGAATATATACCAAAATTAGCAGAACATTTTAAACCATTATACAAAAAACTCAAAAAAGATGTTGAATATCATTTTGACAACAAAGATAAAGAACAGATAAAAAATATTTAAAAATTATGCAAAAAATTACAAAAATTATATTTTCCTGATAAAGTAGAACATTCACATATATAATTGAAACATATTCAAGTAACCACAGTTATGGAGGAGAACTAAAATATAAATATGACAAGGAAAAGGTAGAACACCATTGCAGGTATTACTGAGGATCATATACTGAAGCACAAGCAAAATGGGAAATAAATAGAAAAGAATTATTTGCATTATATAAATATTTGTTAGCATTTGAACCATATACAATAAATTTTTGTATCTATATTCTCATTAATAGTAATTATTTTTTTGTTTTCTCTGTTCTTACGATAAATTTATTGTAAACTATATATGGTTCAAATGCTAACAAACATTTATATAATGCAAGTAATTCTTTTCTATTTATTTCCCATTTTGCTTGTGCTTCAGTATATGATCCTGAGTAATATCTGCAATGGTGTTCTACCTTTTCCTTGTCATATTTATATTTTTGTACTCCTCCATAAAGGTGGTTACTTGAATCTGTTTCAATTATATATGTGAATGTTCTACTTTCATCAGGAAAATATAATTTTGGTAATTTTTGCATAATTTTTTAATATTTTTTATCTGTTCTTTATCTTTGTTGTCAAAATGATATTCAACATCTTTTTTGAGTTTTTTGTATAATGGTTTTAAATGTTCTGCTAATTTTGATATATATTCCCTTACTTGATTTACTAATCCTAAGAATGATTGTAATTTTCTTTTTAGCATTTATATAATGATAATACCAGAAGACATAGGGCAACAACCAGAGATACCCACTTTGTTTAGTTATGGTTTTGTAAATAATCTGTTTAGGTTTGTATTTTTTGATGTTGTTTTTTCCATAGCTGTTGTGCTTGTACCTGCAACATTAGCAATGTTAATGTTATGGGTTTTAAGAAGTTTCTTAACATCTCCTTATAGTTCTGGAATTTTTGCGTCTTCCGATCGACGTAACTCTGCTTGTTGGCGTTGCTCCGCATATTTATAGTCATGCTGCTGACTATTAGCTTTTAGATTTTGTAACTCTTTTCCCATACTGTCCACCTTCGTAGAAAGTGTAGTAATGGCTTTGAGTATTTCTTCTATTATATCTGGTTCAGTTTAAGTTCCTTTTTCTCGATAGGTAGTCTGCAACAAGATTTTTATCAGTTTTTATAATTTCAATTGTGAATGTAAAATTTAATATATTCAATACTAATCTCCTTATTTCTTTCGTTGTAACTGAGTAATCTAACTTTTTTGTTATCCATCATTTTACTTGTGTGTTATCTGTTCTTACGATAAATTTATTGTAAACTATATATGGTTCAAATGCTAACAAACATTTATATAATGCAAATAATTCTTTTCTATTTATTTCCCATTTTGCTTGTGCTTCAGTATATGATCCTGAGTAATACCTGCAATGGTGTTCTACCTTTTCCTTGTCATATTTATATTTTAGTACTCCTCCATAACGGTGGTTACATGAATCTATTTCAATTATATATGTGAATGTTCTACTTTCATCAGGAAAAAATATAATTTTGGTAATTTTTGCATAATTTTTAAATATTTTTAATGTGTTCTTTATCTTTGTTGTCAAAATGATATTTAACATCTTTTTTGAGTTTTTTGTATAATGGTTTTAAATGTTCTGCTAATTTTTGTATATATTCCCTTACTTGATTTACTAATCCTAAGAATGTGTAACGACCTATTTAGTCTTTTTGAGCAGCAGACTTTAATTTCTGGAAAAACTGGCAGAAACGACAGTCCCCACAACGGACTGTCATGGGCACGACGGACCGTCGCAGGGTCTCGTTTCAAAATACTTAGAAAATCTGAAATTAGGTACTGAAAATCGACTCTCTAAACTTCGTGACGGAGTGGCAGGATGGACCGTCGCAGGATCGATGGCCCGTCAAAGGCCATTCACTCAAAATCGAGTTTCTGTAGCATGTGACGGACAGCAGGACAGACCGTCGCAGGCACGACGGCCTGTCACGGGCTACGCAATCCCAGTCCGGGTCGGATTTCTTTATACGTTTTAAGGGACATTTTTGACTATTCCTGCTTTAATTATAAAGTTAGAGGGTTAATGTTAATAAGTCTAATTACTTGGGGGTTAAAAGAGGTAACCTTAAGTTAATTAGTGGGTTATTGTTGTCATCTTTTATTCTTAATTATATACTAATTAGGGTAAAAGAAAGAGGGTTGAATAAATAAAATAGAAAGAACAAGAGAAAGAGAGAGAAAGTCGAACGAGAAAGAGGAGAAACGAAGAGAAACAAAGCTTGGGAAATTGCTTGCTTGATCACTAATCTTTGGTGGAGGTAGGTTATGGTTTTATGCATTCATAGTAAACTCTTAATAGAGAATGATTTGTATTGGGTAGTATTGTAAACCCTTCTATGTGCTTAATTGTATGCATGCATGAATGTGATTATATGATTGTGAGAAATTAAGCACGATGAAGCTATTGAATCCCAAATCTAGATAAAAACCTAATCTCTTGTTATTGATGATGCCTTGGTATGAAAGAAGGCTTGATGAACTAAAGTAATGAGATTGATGATGCCTTGGTAAGCGAGAAGGCTTGATGAATTGATAGAATGAGATTAGGGGATCGGGTGTCACGAACCGACACGTAGAATTAGGGGATCGGGTGTCACGAACTGACACGTAGAATTAGGGAATCGGGTGTCACGAACCGACACGTAGAATAAGGGGATCGGGTGTCACGAACCGACACGTAGAATTAGGGGATCGGGTGTCACGAACCGACACGTAGAGTTAGGGGATCGGGTTTAACGAACCGACACATAGATTTAGGGGATCGGAGTGTCACGTTCAGACACATAGTAGTAGGGGATCGGAGTGTCACGTGCCGACACAAGAGGATTAATGAATATGAGAAGCGGAGTGTCACGTACCGACACAAGAGGAATAAAGATAATGAATCTTGAAAGATGTTAATATACTCAACCTAATGAACATAATTCCCAAATGAGTATGGTATTGAGGCTTGAGTCCTCATGTGTGAACTTGATGGTAATTGTTAATGATATAGTACTTGTTGTTGCTACATGTTGAGTATCATAGTTAATTTTATGATATTACTTGGTATATACTGTTTTCTATTTTGAGTTGGCCGATGATATCTACTCAGTACCCGTGTTTTGTCTTCGACCCTACTTTTATGTTTTCTTCTTGTTTATTTGTGGAGTGAAGCAAGCGTGCCGTCGTATTCGACTCAGCGATAATTCAAGCCGTCTTACTACATCGGAAATTCGGGGTGAGCTAATGCTTCTAGCTTGGGTGGATCTTCTTCTTCAAGTCTTGATGCCTTGAACTTCCGGCATGGACTAGCTTCTTATGTATTTTTAGCTTTTAGAATACTCTTAGTTTAGTCATTGATCGTAGATGTTCTTGTGGTGATGACTTCCAGATTTTGGGGAATAATAGATGTTGGATTTTAGAAGTTATTGAATTGGTTTTTATTAATGAGTTAAGTCTTCCGCATTACTTTCTGTTGATATTATATTGAAATGTTAAGGTTTAGATGGATTGGTTCGCTCACATAGGAGGGTAAGTGTGGGTGCCAGTCGCGATTCGATTTGGGTCGTGACAAACTTGGTATCAGAGCATTAGGTTCGTTGGTCTCATCACACAAGAACGAGTCTAGTAGAGTCTTAAGGAACGGTAGGGGGACGCCTTTACTTTTCTTTGAGAAGCTATAAGACTTTAGGAAAATTCCATTCTTTCATTCTTTCTTTCGTGCTATTACTTGGATCCAATTGGTATCTAGGTGATACAAATTGGTATCTGACCATCTTCACTCTATTTCGCAGATGATTAGAACTAGAGCAACGACTACGCCAACACCAACACCAGCACCGGCGGGACAGGGTGCGTCTGAGCCAGCTACTGGGGCTGTAGCTCGAGGAAGAACAACGGCAAGAGGCCGTGGTAGAGGTCGTGGGAGGACGTCCTCTAGAGGAAGGGGACGAGCACCTAGCCCATCTGATACTAGGGCAGTGACTCCTTCACCGCCTGAGGAAGTAGTAAGAGAGGGTGAGGAAGGGGAGACTGAACAAGTACAGAATGAGGGATTGCCTCCCCAACCTACCCCAGACATGATCAATAAGGTTCTTGCCTATCTTAGTGGGTTCTCTGATCAAGGTCAAGAACCTCCAGTGTTTTCTGCACCAGCACCTCAGGGTCCGGAGGTACAACGTGCGGCTACTATGGCTCCCCGCATGGATGTTCCATTGGAAATAGGCACATTTCCTCATCTGACTACAGGGACTATAATGATAAGTGATCAGCATTAACTTTTCAGTAAGTTCTTGAAATTGAAACCTCCAGTCTTCAAGGGTGCTGAATCTGAGGATGCTTACGATTTTCTGGTTGACTGTCATGAGCTACTACACAAGATGGGTATAGTAGAACGGTTTGGTGTTGAGTTCATGAGTTATCAGTTTCAAGGGAACGCCAAAATGTGGTGGCGATCACATGTTGAGTGTCAACCGACAAAGGCAACACCTATGACTTGGGCCTCATTCTCTAATTTGTTTATGGAGAAGTATATCCCCCGGAATTTGAGAGATAGGAAAAGGGATGAGTTCTTGAGCCTAGAGCAGGGTAGGATGTCGGTCAATGCATATGAGGCTAAGTTTCGTGCCCTATCCAGATATGCCACTCAACTTTGTTTCAGTCCACAAGAGCGGATTCGTCGTTTTGTGAAGGGGTTGAGGTCTGAGTTGCGGATTTCAGCCTTACAGGTAGCGGCTATGGCAAAATCCTTCCAAAAAGTGGTAGATTTCATGGTAGAGGTGGAAGGAGTGAAGCCTGATGAATTCGCCTTGGCATCGACATCAAAGAGGTTTCGAAAAGGAGGTGAGTTTAATGCTTCGTACTCCAGAGGAAAGGGTTCCGGAGGTTACTCAGTTCCACCCATTCAGTCTTCACCACAGACTGTAGTTGGGTGTCCACCTCAGACCGATCAACACTTCTCTGAGAGACCCACGCTTGACTCTAGAGAGTGTTATGGATGTGGAGAGACCGGACAAATTAGGAGGAATTGTCCAAAACAGAGCAATAGACCCCCAATAGCTAGAGGTAGAGGTGGTCATGGCAGAGGTCATCATTCTGGAGGTCGCGGTGGTCGAGGTAATGGTGGTCACCAATACGGCCGGGGTGATGGGCAAACTGGAGCCACTATATCACAACATGGTAGAGGCAACGGACAGACAAGTAATGGGGCCCATTGCTACGCTTTTCCTGGGAGATCTGAAGCAGAGACATCAGATGCTGTCATCACATGTAATCTTTTGATTTGTGATTGCATGGCTTCTGTATTGTTTGATCCTGGATCCACATTTTTTTATGTATCTTCCTCATTTTCTAATGGTCTAAATTTAAGTTGTGAATTACTTGATATGCCTATTCGTGTTTCTACTCCGGTTGGTGAGTCTGTGGTAGTTGAAAAGGTATATAGGTCTTGTTTGGTGAAATTTGTGGGGAGCAACACTTATGTAGATTTGGTTATCTTAGAAATGGTTGATTTTGATGTAATTCTGGGTATGACTTGGCTTTCTCCGAATTTTGCAATCTTGGATTGTAATGCTAAAACGGTGACGTTAGCCAAGCCTGGGACAGATCCGTTAGTGTGGGAGGGTGACTACACTTCCAATCCGGTGCGTATCATCTCCTTTCTTCGTGCTAAGAAGATGGTTAGTAAAGGGTGTTTAGCTTTCTTGGCACATCTCAAGGATGACACTACCCATGTACCTTCGATTGAGTCGGTTTCGGTGGTCCGTGAGTTTTTGGATGTGTTCCCTGCAGATCTTCCTTGTATGCCACCAGATAGGGATATTGACTTCTGTATTGATCTTGAACCGGGTACTCGCCCCATCTCTATACCCCCTTATAGAATGGCTCCCGCGGAGTTAAGAGAGTTAAAAGCCAAACTTCAAGAATTGTTGAGCAAAGGCTTCATTAGACCAAGTGCATCTCCTTGGGGTGCTCCGGTTTTTTTTGTGAAGAAGAAGGATGTGAGTTTTCGGATGTGCATAGACTACCGACAGTTGAACAAGGTAACTATAAAGAACAAGTATCCTGTTCCTCGCATTGATGACTTGTTCGATCAGTTACAAGGCGCTTGTGTCTTCTCTAAGATTGACTTGAGATCTGGTTATCATCAATTGAAAATACGGGCAACGGATGTGCCAAAGACTATTTTTCGAACGAGGTATGGGCATTACAAATTTGTAGTGATGTCTTTTGGTCTGACGAATGCCCCTGCTGCGTTCATGAGCTTGATGAACGGGATTTTTAAGCCATATTTGGACCTCTTCGTGATCGTATTTATTGATGATATACTGATATACTCTAAAAGTAAGGAGGAACATGAGGAGCATTTGAAGATTGTATTGAAAATGTTGAGGAAGAAAAAGCTTTATGCCAAGTTCTCTAAGTGTGAGTTTTGGCTAGATGCACTGTCCTTCTTGGGGCACGTGGTTTCTAAGGATGGAGTGATGGTGGATCCTTCTAAGATTGAGACAGTAAAGAATTGGGTAAGACCTACTAATGTGTCAAAAATAAGGAGCTTTGTTGGGTTAGCTAGCTACTACCGCCGATTTGTCAATGGATTCTCTTCTATTGCTTCCCAACTGACGAACTTGACTATGCAAAATGTCCCATTTGTATGGTCAGATGAGTGTGAGGAAAGCTTTCAGAAGCTCAAGACTTTATTGACTACCGCACCCATTCTTACCTTGCCACTGGAAGGTAAGAATTTCATTGTCTATTGTGATGCATCCTATTCGGGTTTGGGTGCAGTGCTAATGCAAGAGAAGAATGTGATTGCTTATGCTTCAAGACAATTAAAAGTGCATGAACGTAACTACCCAACTCATGATTTGGAATTGGCCGCGGTAGTGTTTGCACTAAAGCAATGGAGACACTATTTATATGGGGTTAAGTGTGAGGTCTACACGGATCATCGTAGCCTTCAGTATGTCTTTACTCAGAAAGATTTGAACTTAAGACAGAGGAGATGGATGGAGTTACTAAAGGACTACGATATCACTATCTTGTATCATCCGGGAAAAGCGAATGTTGTGGCAGATGCTTTAAGTAGAAAAGCGGGAAGCATGGGAAGTCTAGCTCACTTGCAAGTTTCTAGACGTCCATTGGCTAGAGAGTTTCAGACTCTGGCTAACGACTTGATGAGGTTAGAAGTAAATGAGAAGGGAGGATTGTTGGCTAGTGTGGAGTCAAGATCTCCTTTTCTTGACAAGATTAAGGGAAAACAGTTTAATGATGAAAAATTGATCCGGATCCGAGATAAAGTGTTGAAAGGAGAGGCTAAAGAAGCGACAATCGATGAGGAAGGTGTTATGAGAATCAAGGGAAGGGTATGTGTACCCCGAGTTGATGATTTGATCAACACTATTTTTACAGAGGCTCATAGTTCAAGGTATTCTATACATCCGGGTGCAACCAAGATGTACCGCGACCTAAAGCAACACTTATGGTGGAGTAGAATGAAGCGGGATATTGTGGATTTTATTGTCAAATGTACAAACTGTCAGCAAGTAAAGTATGAACACCAGAGGCCCGGAGGAACACTTCAGAGAATGCCCATTCCTGAATGGAAGTGGGAAAGGATTGCAATGGATTTCGTGGTTGGTCTTCCAAAGACATTGGGAAAGTTTGATTCTATTTGTTTAATTGTGGATAGGTTAACTAAGTCTGCTTATTTCATTCCGGTTAAGGTGACTTACAATGCCGAGAAGTTAGCCAAGATCTGTATCTCAGAAATCGTTCGATTGCATGGGGTTCCACTATCCATCATATCAGATAAAGGTACGCAGTTTACTTCTAAGTTTTGGAAAACATTGCATGCAGAATTGGGTACTAGGTTGGACCTTAGTACTGTGTTCCATCCTCAGACCGATGGTCAGTCTGAGCGAGTGATTCAAGTGTTGGAGGATATGCTTCGTGCATGTGTGATAGAGTTTGGTGGCCATTGGGATAGCTTTTTACCCTTAGCGGAGTTTTCATACAATAATAGCTATCACTCAAGTATTGATATGGCCCCATTTGAAGCATTGTATGGGAGGATATGTAGGTCTCCCATTGGTTGGTTTGATGCATTCGAGGTTAGACCTTGGGGTACTGACCTTTTGAGGGATTCGATAGAGAAAGTGAAGTCTATTCAAGAAAAGCTTCTAGCGGCGCAAAGTAGACAAAAGGAATATGCAGATCGAAAGGTTAGAGACTTGGAGTTCATGGAGGGTGAACAAGTCTTGTTTAAAGTTTCACCCATGAAAGGGGTGATGCGGTTTGGTAAAAGAGGTCAACTAAGCCCAAGGTATATTGGTCCCTTCGAAGTACTTAAACGAGTAGGGGAGGTGGCTTATGAGTTAGCCTTGCCTCCAGGGATGTCCGGAGTACATCCGGTATTCCATGTGTCTATGTTGAAAAGATATCATGGGGATGGAAACTATATTATCCGTTGGGATTCAGTTTTGCTTGACGGGAATTTGTCTTATGAGGAGGAACCTGTTGCCATTCTAGATAGGGAAATTCGCAGGTTGAGATCAAGGGAGATTGCATCCATCATGGTGCAATGGAAGAATCGGCCGGTTGAAGAAGCAACTTGGGAGAAGGAGGCAGATATGCGAGAAAGATACCCACATCTGTTTACAGATTCAGGTACTCCTTTTCTCCCTTGTTTTCCTTCTTGTGATCGTTCGGGGACGAACGATGGGTAAATCGGTATCTATAGTAACGACCTGTTTAGTTGTTTTGAGCAGCAGACTTCAATTATGGAAAAACTGGCAGAAACGACGGACCCCACGACGGACCGTCATGGGCACGACGGACCGTCGCAGGGTCTCGTTTCAAAATACTTAGAAAATCTGAAATTGGGTACTGAAAATCGACTCTCTGAACTTCGTGACGGAGTGGCAGGACGGACCGTCGCAGGCTCGATGGCCCGTCACAGTCCATTCACTCAAAATCGAGTTTCTGTAGCATGTGAAGGACAGTAGGACGGACCGTCGCAGGCACGACGGCCCGTCACGGGCTACGCAATCCCAGTTCGGTTCGGATTTCTTTATACGTTTTAAGGGACGTTTTTGACTATTCCTGCTTTAATTATAAAGTTAGAGGGTTAATGTTAATAAGTCTAATTACTTGGGGGTTAAAAGAGGTAACCTTAAGTTAATTAGTGGGTTACTATTGTCATCTTTTATTCTTAATTATATACTAATTAGGGTAAAAGAAAGAGGGTTGAATAAAGAAAATAGAAAGAACAAGAGAAAGAGAGAGAAAGTCGAACGAGAAAGAGGAGAAACGAAGAGAAACAAAGCTTGGGAAATTGCTTGCTTGATCACTAATCTTCGGTGGAGGTAGGTTATGGTTTTATGCTTTCATAGTAAACTCTTAATAGAGAATGATATGTATTGGGTAGTATTGTAAACCCTTCTATGTGCTTAATTGTATGCATGCATGAATGTGATTATATGATTGTGAGGAATTAAGCACGATGAAGCTATTGAATCCCAAATCATTGTAAAACCTAATCTCTTGTTATTGATGATGACTTGGTATGAAAGAAGGCTTGATGAACTAAAGTAATGAGATTGATGATGCCTTGGTAAGGGAGAAGGCTTGATGAATTGATAGAATGAGATTAGGGGATCGGGTGTCACGAACCGACAAGTAGAATTAGGGGATCGGGTGTCACAAACCGACACGTAGAATTAGAGGATCGGGTGTCACAAACCGACACGTAGAATTAGGGGATCGGGTGTCACGAACCAACACGTAGAATTAGGGGATCGGGTGTCACGAATCGACACGTAGAGTTAGGGGATCGGGTGTCACGAACCGACACGTAGATTTAGGGGATCGGAGTGTCACATTCTGACACATAGTAGTAGGGGATCGGAGTGTCACGTGCCGACACAAGAGGATTAATGAATATGAGGAGCAGAGTGTCACGTACCGACACAAGAGGAATAAAGATAATGAATCTTGAAAGATGTTAATATACTCAACCTAATGAACATAATTCCCAAATGAGTATGGTATTGAGGCTTGAGTCCTCATGTGTGAACTTGATGGTAATTGTTAATGATATAGTACTTGTTGTTGCTACATGTTGAGTATCATAGTTGATTTTATGATATTACTTGGTAAATACTATTTTCTATTTTGAGTTGGCCAATAATATCTACTCAGTACCCGTGTTTTGTACTGACCCCTACTTTTATGTTTTCTTCTTGTTTATTTGTGGAGTGCAGCAAACGTGCCGTCGTCTTCGACTCAACAGTAATTCAAGCCAGTCTTACTACATCGGAAATTCAGGGTGAGCTAATGCTTCTAGCTTGGACTGGATCTTCTTCTTCAAGTCTTGATGCCTTGAACTTCCGGCATGGACTAGCTTCTTATGTATTTTTAGCTTTTAGAATACTCTTAGTTTAGTCATTGATCGTAGATGTTCTTGTGGTGATGACTTCCAGATTTTGGATAATAATAGATGTTGGATTTTAGAAGTTATTGAATTGGTTTTTATTAATGAGTTAAGTCTTCCGCATTACTTTCTGTTGATATTATATTGAAATGTTAAGGTTTAGATGGATTGGTTCGCTCATATAGGAGGGTAAGTGTGGGTGCCAGTCGCGATCCGATTTGGGTCGTGACAGAATGATTGTAATTTCCTTTTTGTATCTATATTTTCATCAATAGTAATTATTTTTTGTACTATGTGAGTTTGCATTTTTATTCCATTTTTATCTAATTGTATTCCTCGAAATTCTATCTGTGGTTTCATAATTTCTGCTTTACTTTTACTTAAACTTATACCTGAGTGTTTGAATAAATGTATAAATTTTTCTAATAATCTTATATGTTCATCTTGTGTTTTGGAATATAATAATATATCATCGATATATATAACACAATTTTCTAGCTGGTTAAAACAGTTGTCCTTAAAATGTGGATATCTACCTGGTGCATTTTTATACACAAATGGTAATACATTCCATTCATAGAATCCTTGCAGTACTGTGAATGTTGTTAATTGTTTAGATTCTTCTTCTAGTTTTAGATGATAAAATCCTGATTTACAGTCAAATTTGCTAAAATAGTTGTATCCTTGTATTTGTCTTATTTTAAGTATTTTATTAGCTATTGGATAGTTATTGTCACGACCCAAAAATGGACGTGATGGCACTCGTCTTATCCCACCAAGACAAGTAAGCCTAAAACTTAACTATTACAATAAAAATGCGGAAAATTTACTATCAACTTACATTATACCCCCAAAACCTGGTTGTCACGTGTACAAGCCTCTAAAGTATTACAATCGGATCAAAAGAAAATATAAGTCTCATATGATATTGTTTCTAGAGTAGAACAAAATCATAAACAAGAGTAAGGAGGGATGCTGAGATGACCAACAACTACCTCACAAAATCTCCAGGAAGCCTCGGAAAAGAAGAGAATATATCATAAAAGTCCGGGCTAGTAACCTACAAAAATTTGTAGAAGCAAGGGGTGAGTACCAAACCACACGGTACTCAGCAAGTAAACCTCTAAACACAAGCTAAGGGGATGAAATACGGGTACTCCTACCACCCCCAACCGAACCTCCACAACTACAACCTGCATAAACATCAACCCAACCTAACAACTCACAGTTTACATAGAACGTAACTCAACAAAAACATTTAGACAAATTACATATCCTCCACAACAACACTTTAACAAATTACATATCCTTCACAACAACACTTTAACAAATTATATATCCTCAACATCAACACTTAAACAAATTAGATATCCTCAATAGCAACACTTCCAAAAATTTACATATCCTCAATAACACACTTCAACAAATTACATATCCTCAACAACAACACTTCAACAAATTATATGTCCTCAATAACAAGCTCAGTATTCAACAATCACAAGTTCCACAAAAAGGCAATCACTAGATCAGCAAAACACAATATCAAGTTCACTAATGATAAGTATGTGCAATGTAATGGAATGCAATGTCAAGTATAATGATGCATGTCTGACCTAGTGATACACACCATTGTCTCTCGGTCAGGGACCCATGGGGACATATCATCCATGCATCTGTCGCGGCGCGCGACCACGACCCTCGATACTTGATAACCATCGCGGCGTGCGATACGTCCCTCGAAATATAGTATCCATCGCGGCGCGCGATACGTCCCTCGAAATATAGTATCCATCGCGGCGCGCGATACGTCCCTCGAAATGGTACATCCTCTTTAAGTTATCATTCTTTCTCAATGCACATAACACTTTCACAACCATGTCTCAGAATAATGCAATGACATGTTCACACAAAGATTGAGGAGATGACCATTCTCATAACATTGCACAGTTCACAACCACACAAACATTAAATCACATCAACAATGATTCAACAAGCCATCAAACTTTTCTCAACACATCACACATAAATAATTAATCACATCGCCTTTTGTTATCCCTTTTATTTCATCATTAGAATTAATCAATGTGGACAAGTCAACCCATCACCAATCCCGTTACTCCCAAACATATATCACAAGGAAATACACGCATTCCATACACTTAACAAGAGTTTAGAAATCCACTTGCCTCAATTTATCGAACAATCACTTCGGAACTTTAGCCTTCCTCCTTTGTTGCACTTCCAAATAAAATTCAGTCTATTCAAATAATTAAACACTATAAGGTTTCGAAGTTAACAACTCACATATTGCACGTGTCTAGACTAAACCAAAAAAACTCACGCAAATTTATAATTAAGTTCTTAAGTTTCAAGATTAGGATTAAATTTTTAATTTCTTTTCAATATCATAAATTTTAAGACATTCACTTAATACCATATACCTAATACTTAATTATATACATTAATATATCAAAACTTAAATGATAATATGGAAACTATTAAAAGGATATCAAATTGATCCCAATTTATATCACCCATATTTGAACACCAAAATAAAGATATTTCATGAAATACTTTTATACGGAAGGCTTTTTGCATGTCTATTTACCTCCCTTCCCAATAATTGTTTCATGATCATCAACAATTGGTCATAATTATTTAATGACTAAGGTGAAATTTATGCTAAATAACATATGCATATACACAAAATTAAAAATTAGTTTCACAGATTAGTGTAAATTATACACGTTTTAATCTAAAAATCTACTTCTAATTACATAAAAACTTAATAGAAAAGATGATAATAATTACCTTGATATCTCGAGATAAAAATATTATTGTTTCTCCTCCTTTTTCCTTTTCTTTTCTCCCTTTTTTCTGTTTTCTTTATCTGCGTTTTTTTTTTTTTTTTTGTTTCCTTCTGTTTCTTTAGGGCATGCGGCTTTTAATAGCCTAGGGCACTTTGCCCCTTTTTTTTTTTTTTTAATTATTTTATTAATTTATTTAATTAATTCCTTTTCCATTTTTTTTAAATTATATATGTATTAAAAGTAACACTTTCTAATAACCTATTTAAATATTTCAAACTTGGCCTATTATTATTAAAAATAAATAAATTACCCGACATTAATTAATTTAGTTAAATGACAATTAAAAATTATCAAAAATGATCTTTTCGGATCCGGGTCATTACATTATCCACCACTAAAAATCATGTTCGTCCCCGAACATAAGGAAGAAGAAGAGAGAATAATTGACATTATCAAAAGCTTGAATTATGATCTACTAGTTGGTGTTCATATCTCCAAGTGAGCTCCTCCTTAAGACCATTCCATCAAGATAGAGTACTTAGAACTGAGCCTTTGAATCAAACTTTGGAAAATCTATAAATCAAGAGAGACTATCAAGCCACAATTAACTCATGAATCCAATTAAAACTAAAACCCATTGGACCTTAACACAACCACCATGATGAATTTTTTTTCCTGACATAACTAAGATAACCTTCTAAATCAATACTGAATACGAACAAAAAGTGAACATGAACCCACTACCACACACTCTCAATGCACAAATTGTTACCGGTCTTATTATGATTCTCTTCTCACAACACAACCTCTCTACAACTTAAGTTATAATAAAAATTTGATCTTTAGACATCGGGTAGTCATCATGGAAAATCAAACTTATGCAACCCGAAGAAAAATAAGATTAAGTAAACACCCAACAAGCGATACACTTCAAATGTACAACCTCTAATATACTTCAACTATTCTAAACAACTTCGAATATTCCATAATTGAAATTATTAAGTCCGCCAAAGGATCCTACTCTGTCGAGAGGACATAAGAGGATCGGTACATCCGATCCACCACTAGGGTTCACCGTAGTTGTAGAAATACACATGAGTATATGTATTGAATCATACTCTAAACCATGTTTAAAATGAAGAAGGTAATCACATAAAGATGTATAGAACCAAGGTCGAATAAAACTAAATACTTCTTCCATAATATCCATATTGAATATTTCCATTCATCTTACTACATCCCTTAATTTTTAGCCATCCAAAACCAACCAGTCTGATATCTATTATAATCTTACACATATTCAACTTATCAAACTTCACATACTCTCACAAGACTCCACTAAAGCCAACACTCTTAATGCTAACAAACATCATAACAACACCATCCATTTACCTTACTCTCAAACCGCCACTAGTATCAGGTCTTCTTAGCGCACACATTATCGCCTCTAAAAAAATTTCAAATTATGGCGCTTTCTCTTTCCATTTAAGCATAGCGTGATAGATATAAGTCACACCCAAAATCGATAACACTAATTTCAAATCTATAGTTATCCATCAGGGTAAAATAATTAAGTCACACTTAATGTCAACTTCACCTAAACTTTCACATACCATTTTCAACCACCATCATTTACCTCATGCAATAACTCCAAGAAACCCTTGATCACTCCAATATTTATGTATACTATAATCTCATAACCTCTACTCACCATCAAATGCCTATGTAACACATTATAACAATCTATTTTGTCTCATCAACAAAGTACTTTTAACCCCTTCGATCCTCATTAACCATGTAAAATTGTAGGTCCACACTATTTAACATCCATTTGTTACCTATCACATTCTGAACAATCTACCTCGACATAACCATATATAATCTTTCACACGTCATTTATTGTAATCCAATTCTCCAAATTCCTCTAAAGATACATCTTTGACCCTTACAATCTGGGTAAATATCCTTATTCTTGCCTCCTCCTGAAGGTTATATAGCCTATCATTGATTCATTCTGTTAAGGCTATAGCTCATTTTAATTCAATTTGAGTGGTGCCCCAACACCTCATACAACTTTCCAAGAATCAAACTACCAATCAATAAAAAAAATCATAAACTTAGATAGTCATAAGTCATCATTGTAATACAATACTTATTTAACAAACCATTCTTATCATACAATTGCATCTTATTCACAATCCATCACGAACTCTTACTACCATTATGCCCAATTAACTCGTTTCATCACCACGAAGTCAACCATTTCACCAATATGACACCTTAAATCTAGTTATACCAATCAAAATCAAACTAACTCAATCTCATGTGCACTTCTTTACAAAAATCTTCAATTACCTTCACAGAAGTATATCTTGAGACTTCTTTTACCTATAAGCTTGTCAATCTGATATATATTTATTTCCTTGAACATTAAAATGAAATCATCGGTCCATATTTAGAAATTTTAAAATACACTTCTCAACTCAACACATTAATATCGTATCAACGATCCACCACTAAAAGCTTTCTTATAAAAATGCTTAACTCAAGTGTCCATAGTAACTAGTTGGTTTCCCAAATATGAATTTAACATCGAATCTCATTATATGAGCATGTGATACAACTTATAACTCCTTATGTAGTTAGTATTCATGTTTAACAATTAACATATCTGTTTTTCATATACCACTAGTACCACATCGTGAAAGTCCGTTACATCCACCACTAGAACATATCATACCTACCGAGGATCATATCCAAATAGGTTACACATTTATACCTATCTAATAGCTTTAAAATAATATCAAATTCGTTCCATATCTAGCCAAGCTATATATATTCTTTCGTAGGACATGTCGATAACAAAAGTAACTCATTCCATATATCTAGCCATGTACCTATCAGTACCATTGTAATAGTCATATCATGACTTTCTTTGGTATACACTCAATCTATGGAACCACAAAAGAGATTCTGACTTCAATTGATGCAACATCATTCGCTAAGCAACCCATTAATGTTATGACAAATATATCAACGGTATTTTTCAAGTTACACTATTCATTATCTAGCCAACTCTTTGAACATTTAACTTCTGATTGTCGAACCACTCCAGATATTGTTTATACCACATAAGTACTATTTCTTTTACTATGGTAACTAACCTTACTCAACCCCTTCAAATATGATCACACATTCCTTTCATAAGTATATCATTTTAACCTTAATACCAGATCTAACATCAAACCAATACACGACATGCCAATGATTCACAAAAGGAACTACGCACGAGTCATCACATAAACGAGAGCGAATGGAGTGAAGCGATAAGAATCAAAATGGCACCAAGTACGCACAATAGTGATCCAAAAAGTGAAGAGATTTCCTAAAAGTCACTATAGCCTCTCGAAGATAAGTACAGACGTCTCCGTACCGATCCTCGAGACGCTATTTAGACTCGACTTGTACACACGTGAGACCTATGAACCTGGGGCTCTGATACCATTTTGTCACGACCCAAAAATGGACGTGATGGCACTCGTCTTATCCCACCAAGACAAGTAAGCCTAAAACTTAACTATTACAATAAAAATGCGGAAAATTTACTATCAACTTACATTATACCCTCAAAACCTGGTTGTCACGTGTACAAGCCTCTAAAGTATTACAATCGGATCAAAAGAAAATATAAGTCTCATATGATATTGTTTCTAGAGTAGAACAAAATCATAAACAAGAGTAAGGAGGGATGCTGAGATGACCAACAACTACCTCACAAAATCTCCAGGAAGCCTCGGAAAAGAAGAGAATATATCATAAAAGTCCGGGCTAGTAACCTACAAAAATTTGTAGAAGCAAGGGTGAGTACCAAACCACACGGTACTCGGCAAGTAAACCTCTAAACACAAGCTAAGGGGATGAAATACGGGTACTCCTACCACCCCCAACCGAACCTCCACAACTACAACCTGCATAAACATCAACCCAACCTAACAACTCACGGTTTACATAGAGCGTAACTCAACAAAAACATTTAGACAAATTACATATCCTCCACAACAACACTTTAACAAATTACATATCCTTCACAACAACACTTTAACAAATTATATATCCTCAACATCAACACTTAAACAAATTAGATATCCTCAATAGCAACACTTCCAAAAATTTACATATCCTCAATAACACACTTCAACAAATTACATATCCTCAACAACAACACTTCAACAAATTATATGTCCTCAATAACAAGCTCAGTATTCAACAATCACAAGTTCCACAAAAGGCAATCACTAGATCGACAAAACACAATATCAAGTTCACTAATGATAAGTATGTGCAATGTAATGGAATGCAATGTCAAGTATAATGATGCATGTATCGACCTAGTGATACACACCGTTGTCTCTCGGTCAGGGACCCATGGGGGGACATATCTGTCCATGCATCATCGCGGCGCGCACGACCACGACCCTCGATAGTTGATAACCATCGCGGCGTGCGATACGTCTCTCGAAATATAGTATCCATCGCGGCGCGCGATACGTCCCTCGAAATATAGTATCCATCGCGGCGCGCGATACGTCCCTCGAAATGGTACATCCTCTTTAAGTTATCATTCTTTCTCAATGCACATAACACTTTCACAACCATGTCTCAGAATAATGCAATGACATGTTCACACAAAGATTGAGGAGATGACCATTCTCATAACATTGCACAGTTCACAACCACACAAACATTAAATCACATCAACAATGATTCAACAAGCCATCAAACTTTTCTCAACACATCACACATAAATAATTAATCACATCGCCTTTTGTTATCCCTTTTATTTCATCATTAGAATTAATCAATGTGGACAAGTCAACCCATCAGCAATCCGTTACTCCCAAACATATATCACAAGGAAATACACGCATTCCATACACTTAACAAGAGTTTAGAAATCCACTTGCCTCAATTTATCGAACAATCACTTCGGAACTTTAGCCTTCCTCCTTTGTTGCACTTCCAAATAAAATTCAGTCTATTCAAATAATTAAACACTATAAGGTTTCGAAGTGAACAACTCACATATTGCACGTGTCTAGACTAAACCAAAAACTCACGCAAATTTATAATTAAGTTCTTAAGTTTCAAGATTAGGATTAAATTTTTAATTTCTTTTCAATATCATAAATTTTAAGACATTCACTTAATACCATATACCTAATACTTAATTATATACATTAATATATCAAAACTTAAATGATAATATGGAAACTATTAAAAGGATATCAAATTGATCCCAATTTATATCACCCATATTTGAACACCAAAATAAAGATATTTCATGAAATACTTTTATACGGAACGCTTTTTGCATGTCTATTTACCTCCCTTCCCAATAATTGTTTCATGATCATCAACAATTGGTCATAATTATTTAATGACTAAGGTGAAATTTATGCTAAATAACATATGCATATACACAAAATTAAAAATTAGTTTCACAGATTAGTGTAAATTATACACGTTTTAATCTAAAAATCTACTTCTAATTACATAAAAACTTAATAGAAAAGATGAAAATAATTACCTTGATATCTCGAGATAAAAATATTATTGTTTCTCCTCCTTTTTCCTTTTCTTTTCTCCCTTTTTTCTCTTTTCTTTATCTGCGTTTTTTTTTTTTTTGTTTGTTTGTTTCTGTTTCTTTAGGGCATGCGGCTTTTAATAGCCTAGGGCACTTTGCCCCTTTTTTTTTTTAATTATTTTATTAATTTATTTAATTAATTCCTTTTCCATTTTTTTTTAAATTATATATGTATTAAAAGTAACACTTTCTAATAACCTATTTAAATATTTCAAACTTGGCCTATTATTATTAAAAATAAATAAATTACCCGACATTAATTAATTTAGTTAAATGACAATTAAAAATTATCAAAAATGATCTTTTCGGATCCGGGTCATTACAGTTATATGTTTTAGTTTTGACATTTAAATTTTTGTAGTCTATAACCATTCTACTTTTGCCTCTTTTTTGTTCACTGTGTTTTATCACTACCAATGCTGGGCTTGTATGTTTACTATTACTTTCTTGTATATAATTTTTTTCAGTAATTCATTTATATGTATTTTAAATTCTTGCAAATCATCAAAGTTGTATTTTAATGGTTTTTGTGTTATTATACTATTTTCATCTATTAATTCAATTTTTATTTTTGTCTAATGTTTTTCCCATCCTTCTAGTGGATCTTCATTATATAATTGTTCTTGTTGTTCATTAATTATTTTAACTTTGTGTATTGTAAATATAATTATTTCTAATTGTGATATTTGTTTCTTATTTATATTTTGCATTTCTTGGTTTATTTTTTCTCTTCCTTTTATCCATTCCATAGGTTTTCGTTGTTTATTATTTACTCTTTTTGCTCCTATTTTGTTTCCGCATGGTGTGGTAAACAACCAATGTGTCTTTGTTATTATATGTGGATAAAATTTATCTAAAAATGGCATTCCTAATAACATATCTTTTGTGGTAAATTCAAAATTATACATTTCTTCTATTGTTAGTTGTAACGACCTGTTTAGTCGTTTTGAGCAGCAGATTTTATTTCTGGAAAAAACAGGCTGAGGCGACGGAACCCACGACGGACCGTCATGGGCACGACGGACCGTCGCAGGGTCTCGTTTCAAAACACTTAGAAAATCTTAAATTGGGTACTGAAAATCGACTCTCTGAACTTCGTAACGAAATGGCAGGACGGACCGTCACAGACTCTTCGGTGGAAATTGAGTCTCTGAACCTTGCGACGACCTGCAGGACGGACCGTCGCAGGCACGACGGGCCGTCGCAGGTTGCGTAATCTCAGTCCGGGTCGGATTTCTTTATACGTTTTAAGGGACGTTTTTGACTATTCCTGCTTTAATTATAAAGTTAGTGGGTTAATGTTAATAAGTCTAATTACTTGGGGGTTAAAAGAGGTAGCCTTAAGTTAATTAGTGGGTTATTATTGCCCTCTTTTATTCTTAATTATATGGTAATTAGGGTAAAAGAAAGAGGGTTTGAATAAAGAAAATAGAAAGAACAAGAAGAGAGAGAGAGGGTCGATCGAGAAGGGGAAAACACAAAGCTTTGGAGAAAATTTGCTTGCTTGATCACTAATCTTCGGTGGAGGTAGGTTATGGTTTTATGCTTTCATTGTAAACTCTTAATAGCGAATGATATGTATTGGGAAGTATCGTAAACCCTTCTATGTGCTTAATTGTATGCATGCATGAATGTGATTATATGATTGTGATGAAATAAGCATGATGAAACTATTGAATCCCAAATCTTGATAAAAAACTCAATCTCTTGTTAATGATGATGCCTTTGTATGAAAGAAGGCTTGATGAACTAAAGTAATGAGATTGATGATGCCTTGGTATAAGAGAAGGCTTGATGAACTAAATTAATGAGATTGATGATGCCTTGGTATAAGAGAAGGCTTGATGAATTGATAGAATGAGATTAGGGGATTGGGTGTCACGAACCGACACGTAGATTTAGGAGATCGGGTATCACGAACCGACACGTAGATTTAGGGGATCGGGTGTCACGAACCGATACATAGATTTAGGGGATCGGGTGTCACGAACCGACACGTAGATTTAGGGGATCGGGTGTCACGAATCGACACGTAGAATTAGGGGATCGGAGTGTCACGTTCCGACAAATAGTAGTAAGGGAGTGGAGTGTCACGTACCGACACAAGAGGAATAAAGATAATGAATCTTGAAAGATGTTAATATACTCAATTTAATGAATCTAATTCCCAAATGAGTATGGTATGAGGCTTGAGTCCTCATGTGTGAACTTGACGGAAATTGTTAATGATATAGTACTTGTTGTTGCTACATGTTGAGTATCATAGTTGATTTTATGATATTACTTGGTATATATTGTTTCCTATTTTCAGTTGGCCGATGATATCTACTCAGTACCCGTGTTTTGTACTGACCCCTACTTTTATGTTTTCTTCTTTGTTATTTGTGGAGTGCAGCAAACGTGTCGTCGTCTTCAACTCAACCATAACTCTAGCCAGTCTTCAATTACACCGGATTTAAGGGTGAGCTAATGCTTCTAGCTTGGACTGGGTCTTCCTCTTCATGTCTTGATGCCTTAATGTTCCGGCATGGACTATGTTTTACTTGTTTTAGCTTTTAGAATACTCTTAGTTTAGTCATTTGATTATAGATGTTCTTGTGGTGATGACTGCAGATTTTGGGGATAATAATAGTTATTGATTTTATTAATGAGTTTAAGTCTTCCGCATTACTTTCTGTTGATATTATATTGAAATGTTAAGGTTTAGATTGGTTGGTTCGCTCACATAGGAGGGTAAGTGTGGGTGCCAGTCGCGATCCGATTTGGCTCGTGACATTAGTATTTTATCCCATATTTGTATTTTTTTTTTATATTTAATCATACTTCCTTCATTATTAAATCCTGTTACTACCATAGGTGTTTTTAATTTTTCCCATTTATCTTCTGGTAAGCAATTATATTTACATATATTCGCTTCTGCTCCTGTATTTATCATAGGGGTATAGTATCTGTTGTGATATCCTTCTACAATAATTTTTGCAAGTATAAATATTTTCATTAATCATTTTGTTCTTCTTATAATTATTTTCTTATTTTGACAAGTTATTGTTAATTGTTCATTTTCTATGTTGTACGGTTTAACTTTTTCTAGCCATTTTATTCCTAATGTAATATTATGGTTTCCTTGGTGTATTTTAAATGGTATTACTAACGGTATTCCTCCTATAATTATATCTTTTTCCGTTGTTTCTTCATTTGTGTTTACTATCTCACTAGGTAATCCAGGGCATATGTGTCCTGTTTTTATAATTTCTTCTTCTAATACTAACTCTCTTGTTATATAATTTTCCTCTTGTCCTGTATTTATTAAGATTTTATATTTTCTTTGGTCTACTATTCCTGTTATGAAATAATGATATGGTGTTGTTAATATATATAGGTTTTTACATTTTGCTGTAAATACTTTGCTACCTTGTGCTAGTTCTATTCCAGAAATTTTCAGTAACGACCCGTTTAGTCGTTTTGAGCAGCAGATTTTATTTCTGGAAAAACTGGCCTAGACTACAGACACCACGACGGACCGTCATAGGCACGACGGTCCGTCACAAAGGTTTCGTTCCATGACACATAGAATTTTGAAATTTGGTACTGAAAATCGACTCTCTGAACTCCGTAACGAACTGACAGGACGGACCGTCACAGGGGTGACGGACCGTCACAGGGGTGACGGACCGTCACAGGGGTGACGGACCGTCACAGGGGTGACGGACCGTCACAGGGGTGACGGACCGTCACAGTCCACTTGAGTTTTAAGAGGCTACGACGACCTGAGTGACGGACCGTCGCAGGCATGACAGCCCATCACAGGTCGCGTAGTCCCAGTCAGAATCGGATTTCTTTCCACGTTTTAAGGGACGTTTTGGACTATTCTTTCCTTAATTATAAAGTTTGAGGGTTAATATTAATAAATCTAATTACTTGGGGGTTAAAATAGGTAACCTTAAGTTAATTAGTGGGTCATTATTACCATCTTTCATTCTTAATTATATAGAATTAGGGTAAAAGAAAGAGGGTTTGAATAAGAAAAAGAAAAGAACAGAAAGAGAGGAGAAACGAACGAGTAGAGAGAGAGAAACGAAGAGGATCGCAAGGATTTTGAGAAGATAGCTTGTTGATTCAATTCTTCGGTGGAGGTAGGTTATGGTTTTCATGCTATTCATAGTAAACTCTTAATAGTGAATGATATATGTTGGTGGTATTGTAAACCTGTCTATATGCTTAATTGTATGCTTGCATGAATGATGTGACTATGTAATTATGAATAAATAAGCATGATGAAGCTATTGAATCCCAAATCTTGAAAGAAACTTTAATCTACTTGTTAACGATAAGGCCTTGGTATAAAAGAAGGCTTGATGAACTAAAGTAATGAGATTGATGATGCCTTGGTGAGAAAGAAGGCTTGATGAATTGATAAGATGAAGATTAGGGGATCGGGTGTCACGAACCGACACGTAGACTTAGGGGATCGAGTGTCACGAACCGACACGTAGAATTAAGGGATCGGGTGTCACGAACCGACACGTAGACTTAGGGGATCGGGTGTCACGAACCGACACGTAGAATTAGGGGATCGGAGTGTCACGTTCCGACACATAGAATTAAGGGATCGGGTGTCACGAACCGACACGTAGATTTAGGGGATCGGGTGTCACGAACCGACACGTAGATTTAGGGTATCGGAGTGTCACGTTCTGACACATAGTAGTAGGGGATCGGAGTGTCACGTACCGACACAAGAGGATTAATGAATATGGGGGAGCGGAGTGTCACGTACCGACACAAGAGGAATATGAATAATGAATCTTGAAAGATGTTAATATACTCAACATAATGAACTTAATTCCCAAATGAGTATGGTATTGAGGCGTGAGCCCTCATGGATGAACTTGATGGTACTTATTGATGATCTTAGTACTTATCGTTGCTACATGTTGAGTTTTATAGTTGATTTATGATATTAACTGATATATACTGTTTTCTATTTTGAGTTGGCCGATGATATCTACTCAGTACTTGTGGTTGTACTGACCCCCTACTTTTATGTTTTCTTCTTTGTTATTTGTGGAATGCAGCAAACGTTCCGTCAACTTCAACTCAACAGTAGATCTAGCCAGTCTTCACTACCTTCGGAAATTCAGGGTGAGCTAATGCGCCTAGCTTGGACTGGATCTTCTTCTTTAAGTCTTGATGCCTTGAACTTTCGGCATGGACTAGCTTTTATGTATTTTTAGTTCTTAGACATTCTTAGTTTAGTCATTTGATTGTAGATGTTCTTGTGATGATGACTTCCAGATTTTGGTGAATAATAGTTATCGATTTGGTTTTTATTAATGAGTTAAGTCTTCCGCATTATTTTCTGTTGAAATTATATTGAAAATGTTAAGGTTTTGATGGGTTGGTTCGCTCACATAGGAGGGTAAATGTGGGTGCCAGTCGCGACCGGTTTTGGGTCGTGACAAACTTGGTATCAGAGTATTAGGTTCGTTGGTCTCATCACACAAGAACAGGTCTAGTAGGGTCTTAAGGAACGGTAGGGGGACGCCTTTACTTTTCCTTGAGAGGCTATAAGACTTTAGGAAAATTTCACTCTTTCATTCTTCCTTTCGTGCTACTACTTGAGTCCAATTGGTATCTAGGCGATACGAATTGGTATCTGACCATCTTCACTCTTTTTCGCAGATGGTTAGAACTAGAGCAACGACAACACCAACACCAGCACCGGCAGGGCAGGGTGCGTCTGAGCCAGCCACTGGGGCTGTAGCTCGAGGAAGAACAACGGCAAGAGGTCGTGGGAGGACGTCCTCTAGAGGAAGAGGACGAGCACCTAGCCCATCTGATGCTAGGGCAGTGACTCCTCCAATGACTGAGGAAGGAGTAAGAGAAGGGGAGGATGGGGAGAATGAACAAGAGCAGAATGAGGAATTGCCACCCCAACCTACCCCAGAGATGATCAATCAGGTTCTCGCTTATCTTAGCGAGTTATCTGATCACGGTCAGGCACCTCCAGTGGTTTCTGCACCAACACCTCCGGTTTCAGAGGTGCGACATGCGGCTACTAGGGCTCCCCGCATGGATGCCTCATTGGAGATAGGCACATTTCCACGTCTTACTACTGGACCGGTAATGACAAACGATCAACACGAACTTTTCAGTAAGTTCTTGAAATTGAAACCTCCAGTCATCAAGGGTGCAGAATCTGAAGATGCTTATGATTTTCTGGTTGATTGTCATGAGCTACTACACAAGATGGGGATAGTAGAACGGTTTGGCGTTGAATTCGTAAGCTATCGGTTTCAAGGAACGCCAAAATGTGGTGGCAATCACATGTCGAGTGTCAACCGACGAGGCCACACCCATGACTTGGGCATCCTTCTCTACCTGTTTATGGAGAAGTATATCCCAAGGACTTTGAGGGATAGGAAGCGGGATGAGTTCTTGAGCCTACAGCAAGGTAGGATGTCGGTTAATGCTTATGAGGCTAAGTTTCGTGCACTATCCAGATATGCCTCTCAACTTTGTTTCAGTGCACAAGAGCTAATTACGGTTTGTGAAGGGGTTGAGATCGAGTTGCGGATTTCGCCTTACGGTAGCGGCAGCGGCAAAATCCTTCCAAGAGGTGGTAGACTTTGTGATAGAAGTGGAAGGAGTGAAGCCAGACGACTTCACCACAACTTCGACATCAAAAAGGTTTCGAAAGGGAGGTGAGTTTAATAGTTCGTATACTAGAGGGCAGAATTCTGGAGGCTACTCAGTTCGACCAACTCAGTCTTCACTACAGACTGTAGTTGGGGGACAACCTCAGACCGGTCAACACTTCTCTGAGAGACCTATGCTTGACTCTAGAGAGTGTTATGGATGTGGGGAGACTGGACATATTAGGAGGAATTGTCCCAAACAAAGTTATAGACCCCCAATAGCTAGAGGTAGAGGTGGTCATGGTAGAGGCCGTTATTTTGGAGGACGTGGTGGTCGAGGTAATGGTGGTCACCAAAACGGCAGAGGTGATGGGCAAACTGGAGCCACTACATCACAACATGGTAGGGGCAACGGGCAGACGAACGATAGGGCCCATTGTTACGCTTTCCCTGGGCGGTCTGAAGCGGAGGCATCTGATGCTGTCATCACAGGTAATCTTTTGGTTTGTGATTGCATGGCTTCTGTACTGCGTTCCATCCTCAGACCGATGGTCAGTCTGAGCGAACGATTCAAGTGTTGGAGGATATGCTTCGTGCATGTGTGATAGAGTTTGGTGGTCATTGGGATAGCTTCCTACCCTTAGCGGAGTTTTCATACAATAATAGCTATCACTCAAGCATTGATATGGCCCCATTTGAAGCATTGTATGGGAGGAGGTGTAGATCTCCCATTGGGTGGTTTGATGCATTTGAGGTTAGGCCTTGGGAGTACTGATGCATTAAGGGATTCGATGGAGAAAGTGAAATCTATTCAAGAAAAGCTTCTGGCGGCGCAAAGTAGACAAAAAGAGTATGCAGATCGAAAGGTTAGAGACCTAGAGTTCATGGAAGGTGAACGAGTCTTGTTGAAGGTTTCACCCATGAAAGGGGTGATGCGGTTTGGCAAAAGAGGTAAGCTAAGTCCAAGGTATATTGGACCATTTGAGGTACTAAAGCAAGTAGGGGAGGTGGCTTATGAACTAGCCTTACCTCCAGGGCTGTCCGGAGTACATCCGGTATTTCATGTATCCATGTTGAAAAGATACCATGGAGATGGAAACTACATCATCCGTTGGGATTCAGTTTTGCTTGATGAGAATTTGACTTATGAGGAGGAACCAGTTGCTATTTTAGATAGAGAGGTTCGCAAGTTGAGGTCGAGAGAAATTGCATCCATCAAAGTTCAATGGAAGAATCGACCGGTTGAAGAAGCTACTTGGGAGAAGGAGGCAGTTATGCAAGAAAAATACCCACATCTGTTTACAGATTCAGGTAATCCTTTTCGCCATTGTTTTTCTTCTTTTGATCGTTCGGGGACGAACGATGGGTAAATTGGTATCTATTGTAACGACCCGTTTAGTCGTTTTGAGCAGCAGATTTTATTTCTGGAAAAACTGGCATAGACTACAGACACCACGACGGACCGTCATAGGCACGACGGTCCGTCAAAGAGGTTTCGTTCCATGACACTTAGAATTCTAAAATTTGGTACTAAAAATCGACTCTCTGAACTCCGTAACGAACTGACAGGACGGACCGTCACAGGGGTGACGGACCGTCACAGTCCACTTGAGTTTTAAGAGGCTGCGACGACCTGAGTGACGGACCGTCGCAGGCATGATGGCCCGTCACAGGTCGCGCAGTCCCAGTCAGAATCGGATTTCTTTCCACGTTTTAAGGGACGTTTTGGACTATTCTTTCCTTAATTATAAAGTTTGAGGGTTAATATTAATAAATCTAATTACTTGGGGGTTAAAATAGGTAACCTTAAGTTAATTAGTGGGTCATTATTACCATCTTTCATTCTTAATTATATAGATTTAGGGTAAAAGAAAGAGGGTTTGAATAAGAAAAAGAAAAGAACAGAAAGAGAGGAGAAACGAACGAGTAGAGAGAGAGAAACGAAGAGGATCGCAAGGATTTTGAGAAGATAGCTTGTTGATTCAATTCTTCGGTGGAGGTAGGTTATGGTTTTCATGCTATTCGTAGTAAACTCTTAATAGTGAATGATATATGTTGATGGTATTGTAAACCTGTCTATATGCTTAATTGTATGCTTGCATGAATGATGTGACTATGTAATTATGAATAAATAAGCATGATGAAGCTATTGAATCCCAAATCTTGAAAGAAACTTTAATCTACTTGTTAATGATAAGGCCTTGGTATAAAAGAAGGCTTGATGAACTAAAGTAATGAGATTGATGATGCCTTGGTGAGAAAGAAGGCTTGATGAATTGATAAGATGAAGATTAGGGGATCGGGTGTCACGAACCGACACGTAGACTTAGGGGATCGGGTGTCACGAACCGACACGTAGAATTAAGGGATCGGGTGTCACGAACCGACACGTAGACTTAGGGGATCGGGTGTCACGAACCGACACGTAGAATTAGGGGATCGGAGTGTCACGTTCCGACACATAGAATTAAGGGATCGGGTGTCACGAACCGACACGTAGATTTAGGGGATCGGGTGTCACGAACCGACACGTAGATTTAGGGGATCGGAGTGTCACGTTCCGACACATAGTAGTAGGGGATCGGAGTGTCACGTACCGACACAAGAGGATTAATGAATATGGGGGAGCAGAGTGTCACGTACCGACACAAGAGGAATATGAATAATGAATCTTGAAAGATGTTAATATACTCAACATAATGAAATTAATTCCCAAATGAGTATGGTATTGAGGCGTGAGCCCTCATGGATGAACTTGATGGTACTTATTGATGATATTAGTACTTGTTGTTGCTACATGTTGAGTTTTATAGTTGATTTATGATATTAACTGATATATACTGTTTTCTATTTTGAGTTGGCCGATGATATCTACTCAGTACTTGTGGTTGTACTGACCCCCTACTTTTATGTTTTCTTCTTTGTTATTTGTGGAATGCAGCAAACGTTCCGTCAACTTCAACTCAACAGTAGATCTAGCAAGTCTTCACTACCTTCGGAAATTCAGGGTGACCTATTGCGTCTAGCTTGGACTGGATCTTCTTCTTCAAGTCTTGATGCCTTGAACTTCCGGCATGGACTAGCTTTTATGTATTTTTAGTTCTTAGACATTCTTAGTTTAGTCATTTGATTGTAGATGTTCTTGTGATGATGACTTCCAGATTTTGGGGAATAATAGTTATCGATTTGGTTGTTATTAATGAGTTAAGTCTTCCGCATTATTTTCTGTTGAAATTATATTGAAAATGTTAAGGTTTTGATGGGTTGGTTCGCTCACATAGGAGGGTAAATGTGGGTGCCAGTCGCGACCGGTTTTGGGTCGTGACATTTTCCAATATAGAGCTAATGATTTATCTATATTCTTATCTGTTAATGGTTTTGTATAATTAGCACTTATTATAAATTTAAATTTTTGATATATTAAGTTTCCCTTTACTGCACTAATTACGCTTTTTTCTATAGGGTGTATAATTCTGTCATCAGCTAAATATATTTCAATAGATGTATCTATTCCTTCTCTAAAACAAGATTTTATTAATATTTCTGTCCCTCCTAAATGTACATATTTTATTGGTGTTTTAGCTTTTATATCTTGTATTTCTTTGTTTATTGTTCGTTTATTTAGAATAGGTATATATGCTTTTCCTCTTGTATATTTGCAATCTATGTTATGTTCTTTCTAACTAACTACATAGTATTCTTCTTTTTGTCTTTTAAACCAATTTTTTAAAGTAGGTATTTCAAGTACTTTTTCAACACTTAAATCTAATTCTTTTCCTTTTATTTATTCAAATATTGTATTATCAAATATAATTTTTTGTTCTGATAATTCTTCATTTTGATAATCTTCTTTGGATATTATTTTTATTTTACCTTCAAACATTATATTTCTTCACCTATTTCATCATCTAAATTTTCTTCTCCATTTTAAGTTTCTATATCTGATACTTCATATATGCTGTCGTTATCACTTAATTCATAGTCTATGTATTCGATTTGCATATATTTTTCATTGTCTAAAATTAATTCTGCTATCTGTTTTCTTTTTGGATCTTTTGGTAATTTACAATTCTTAGCTATGTGTCCTATCTTTCCGCAATTGTAACAAGTACATTGGGATATTTTTCTTTTTGGTTTATATTGTCTTTTTACTTTATAGTTTTTTATATAATACCTTCGTCTTTGTTGTTTATATTTATACTTTGTTTTTTTTTTCTATAATTTTTATATCTTTTGGATTTTTATTTTTTATTTGTACATCCAAATTGTGGTGCCATTTTATTTTTACAACATGATAAATTTTTATTTAGTACTTTTTCCATTTTTAATTTTTCTTTTTGGTTCTCACATAATTGTGTAAACCATTGAGATAGAAATTTTATTCTAGCTCCTAAAGTATCTACCATTCCTTCATTATTCCAATCCTTTATTATTTTTGTACTAAATAGTTCTGGTAATTTTGTAAAATATTGTTTTCTTATTTCTTTTGCTTCGTCTAAATTGTATTTAGCTTTGTAATTATATTATTTGAATGCAAAAGTATATTATTCTATATAACACATTTTACACATAGCTAATTTTGTCATAAGCTGTCTATTTATTATTTTTTCTCTATTTTGTTCTCTTATATCCGTGGTCATGCCTCCAAATTCACTTCTTATTGCTGATTCATATTTGTCTAGTATATCTATATTTGTTGCTGATGGGGATCCATCCATTTTCTTATCATTACTAAGTACTTCTAAACTTTCTGAGGGTATATTTTCTATCCATAATTTTGCTGTTCCTACGAATGTTCTTTCTATTTATCTCGGTGTTTTTGTTGTTTCTATTTTGTTATCTATTAACTGTTTAGATATATTTCCTGTCCATAGTAATATTGCTTTATTTATGTCTATGACACAATCTAAGTCTAAGAAATTATATTGTTCACTTATTGGTTTTGGTATCCAATTTTTATTTAATCTACTGTTCCATATTGCATTATTTCTATCTGATTGTTGATCCACCTAGGACTACTTCTAGGACTATTTCTGAGACAATTATCTGGGGTTTTTACTCTTGACGTACTAGGTCTATTCATATCTCCTGTGTTTATTTCTAATTTTTTTAGTTTATTTGTCTGTTCTAAGATTTATGTATATGTCTCACTTATTTCACTTATTTCTGATTTTTGGTCATTTTTTATTTCATTTACTTCATTTACCTCAATATCTTCATTTAATTTTTGTTCCATTTCTTTTATTTCATTAGTTAATTCAAGCTCTTTATCTTTTTCCTTTTTTTTTTGCTTATTTTCATATAATAATTTTAGCTTAGCTAATTCCTTTTCTAATTCACTTATTCTTGTATTTTTTATTTCTTCTAAATGTTGTACTGTAACGACCTGTTTAGTCGTTTTGAGCAACAGAGTCCATTTCTGGAAAAACTGGCTGGGACAACGGATGGAACGACGGACCGTCGTGGTCCCGACGACGTCGAGGAGTGTCGTTCCATGACACTTAGAGTTTTGATATTGGGTCTTGAAAAATCGACTCTCTGTAAGTTGTAGCGGACTGCGGGACGTGCCGTCACATCCACGAACCGTCGTGAGTCCCGCTGGAAAACACTTCAACTTTTGAGAAATTGATGCAAGAAAACGAAGTTTCGACCGTCATGACGGAGGGGCGAGACGGACCGTCACGGGGTGACGGGCGTCCGCAACCACCTGGTGCAGGGAGACACGACGGCTTTGTGTGACGGACCGTCGCAGCGTGACGGCCCGTCCACAGCTGCACAATCAAGGCGGTTTAGGATTTCTTTCCTCGTTTTAAGGGACGTTTTGGACTATTCTTTCCTTAATTATAAAGTTTGAGGGTTATTATTAATAAATCTAATTACTTGGGGGTTAAATTAGGTAACCTTATTTTAATTAGTGGGTCATTATTACCATCTTTCATTCCTAATTATATAGAATTAGGGTAAAAGAAAGAGGGTTTGAATAAGAAAAAGAAAAGAACAGAAAGAGAGTGATTGAATCGATTGGGAGAGAGAGAGAGTCGAGCGAGGAAGAAGAATATCAAAGCTTGGGAAATTGCTTGTTGATTCCAATTCTTGATTGGAGGTAGGTTATGGTTTATGTTACGATATTCGTAGTGAACTCTTAATAGTGAATATTATGTGTTGATATTATTGTAAACCCTACTATGTGCTTAAGTTGTATGCTTGCATGAATATGAATGTGAAATTGTGATGAATTAACAAAGCATGATGAAGCTATTGAATCCCAAATCTTGAAAGAACCCTAATTCGCTTGATATATTATATAATGAGAATGATGATGCCTTAGTATGAAAGAAGGCTTGATATATTATATAATGAGAATGATGATGCCTTAGTGTAAAAGAAGGCTTGATGAATTAGGGGATCGGGTGCCACGTTCGGTACCAGGATAGAATGAATATGAGGATCGGAGTGTCACGTTCGACACCAGGATAGAATATGGATCGGGTGCCACGTTCGGTACCAGGATAGAATGAATATGAGGATCGGAGTGTCACGTTCCGACACCAGGATAGAATATGGATCGGGTGCCACGTTCGGTACCAGGATAGAATGAATATGAGGATCGGGTGCCACGTTCGGTACCAGGATAGAATGAATATGAGGATCGGGTGCCACGTTCGGTACCAGGATAGAATGAATATGAGGATCGGAGTGTCACGCCCGACACCAGGATAGAATATGGATCGGGTGCCACGTTCGGTACCAGGATAGTATATGAGGATCGGAGTGCCACGTTCGGCACCAGGATAGAAATAGAGGAGCGGAGTGTCACGCATCGACACAAGAGGAAGAAAGATAATGAATCTTGAAAGATAATGAATATACTCAATCTAATGAACTTAATTCCCAAATGAGTATGGTATTGAGGCTTGAGTCCTCATGTGTGAACTTCGGTTGTAATCATTGATGAACTCATGTTGTTATTGCTACATGTTGAGTATTGTAGTTGATTTGCATTATTATTGATATATCTTTGTTCCCTATTTTGAGTTAGCCGATGATATCTACTCGATGCGTGTGGTTATCTTGACCCTACTTTTATGTTTTTCTTCTTTGTTATTTGTGTAATGCAGCAAACGTTCCGTCAACTTCAACTCAACAGTAGATCTAGCCAGTCTTCACTTCATCGGAAATTCAGGGTGAGCTAATGCGTCTAGCTTGGACTGGGTCTTCTTCTTCAAGTCTTGATGCCTTGAACTTCCGGCATGGACTAGATAGTATTTGTTTTAGCTTCTTAGACATTCCTAGTTTAGTAATTTGAGATAGATGTTCTTGTGATGATGACTTCCAGATTTTGGGGATATTAATAATAGTTTTGATTTATTGAATGAGTTTAAGTCTTCCGCATTACTTTCTGTTGTTATATATTGAAATGATAAGGGTTAAATTGGTTGGTTCGCTCACATAGGAGGGTAAATGTGGGTGCCATTCGCGGCCCCGATTTGGGTCGTGACAAACTTGGTATCAGAGCATTAGGTTCGTTGGTCTCATCACACAAGAACAGGTCTAGTAGAGTCTTAAGGAACGGTAGGGGGACGCCTTTACTTTTCTTTGAGAGGCTACAAGACTTTAGGAAAATTCCACTCTTTCATTCTTTCTTTCGTGCTACTACTTGAGTCCAATTGGTATCTAGGCGATACTGGTGGTATCGACCATCTTCACTCTATTTCGCGGATGGTTAGAACTAGAGCAACGACCGCACCAAAGAAAGAACAACAACGGCACAAAGAAGAAACATCCGAGCCACCACCTGGGCCGTGTGGCTCGAGGGAGAACAACGGCAAGAGGCCGTGGTAGGGTCGTGGGAGGGCGTCCTCTAGAGGAAGAGGGCGAGCACCTAGCCCATCTCGATGCTAGGCGGTGACTCCTCCACCGGTGAAGAGGTGATAAGAGAAGGGAGGATGGGGTGAATGAGCAAGTGCAGAATGAGGAAATGCCACCTCAACCTACCCGAGATGATCAATCGAGGTTCTCGCATATCTTAGCGGGTTATCCGATCACGGTCAGGCACCTCCAGGGTTTTACGCACCAACACCTCCGGTTTCAAAGGTGCGACATGCGGCTACTATGGCTCCCGCATGGATGCACCATTGGGAATGGGCACATTTCCACGTCGACTCGGGCCTATTATGACAAGCGATCAACATGAACTTTTAATAAGTTCTTGAAATTGAAACCTCCAGTCTTTAAGGGTGTAGAATCGAGAGGATGCCTACGATTTTACGGTTGATTGTCATGAGCTACTACACAAGATGGGTATAGTAGAGAGGTTTGGTGTCGAGTTCGTGAGCTATCGATTTCAAGGAACGCCAAAATGTGGTGGCGTTCACATGTTGAGTGTCAACCAACAGAGGCACCACCTATGACTTGGGAATCATTCTCGAGTTTGTTCATGGAAAAGTATATCCCCCGGACCTTGAGGGATAGGAAGAGGGATGAGTTCTTGAGTCTCGAGCAAGGTAGGATGACGGTTAACGCATATGAGGCTAAGTTTCGTGCTTTATCAAGGTATGCCACTCAACTCTGTTTCAGTCCACAAGAACGGATCCGCCGTTTTGTAAAGGGGTTGAGATCAGAGTTGCGGATTTCGGCCTTACAGGTAGCGGCAGCGGCAAAATCCTTCCAAGAGGTGGTAGACTTTGTGATAGAAGTGGAAGGAGTGAAGCCAGACGACTTCACCACAACTTCGACATCAAAAAGGTTTCGAAAGGGAGGTGAGTTTAATGGTTCTCACTCCAGAGGACAGAGCTCCGGAGGTCACTCCAATCGACCAATACAGTCTTCACTACAGACTGTAGTTGGGGGTCCACCTCAGAACGGTCAACACTTCTCTGAGAGGCCTATGCATGAACCTCGAGAGTGTTATGGATGTGGGGAGGTTGGACACATTAAGATGTATTGTCCAAACCAGAGTTACAGAACCCGACTGGCTAGAGGTAGGGGTGGTAATGGTAGAGGTCGTTATTCCGGAGGGCGTGGTGGCCGAGGTAATGGTGGTCACCAAAACGGCAGAGGTGAAGGGCAAAACGGAGCCACTACTACGCAACATGGTAGGGGCAATGGACAGACAAACGATAGGGCCCATTGTTACGCTTTCCTGGGAGATCTCAAGCGAGGCGTCGATCTTTGATATCACAGGTAATCTTTTGGTTTGTGATTGCATGGCATCTATATTATTTGACCCTGGCTCCACGTTTTCATATGTATCTTCATCATTTGCTAATGGTCTAAATCTACATTATGAATTACTTGATATGCCTATTCGTGTTTCTACTCCGGTGGGTGAGTCTGTGGTAGTTGAAAAAGTGTATAGGTCTTGTTTGGTGAATTTTGTGGGGAGCAACACTTATGTAGATTTGGTTATTTTAGAAATGGGTGACTTTGATGTNATCGGGTATGACTTGGCTTTCTCCGAATTTTGCAATTTTGGATTGTAATGCTAAAGCGGTGGCGTTAGCCAAGCACAGGCAGATCCGTTAGGGTGGGAGGGCGACTACACTTCTAATCCGGTGCGTATCATATCCTTTCTTCGTGCTAAGAAAATGGTTAGTAAAGGGTGTTTAGCTTTCTTGGCACATCTTAAGGATGACACTATCCAAGTACCCTCAATTGAGTCGGTTTCGGTAGTCCGTGAGTTTTTGGATGTGTTCCCCGCAGATCTTCTGGTATGCCACGGATAGGGATATTGACTTCTGCATTGATCTTGAACCGGGCTGCGCCCCATTTCTATACCCGTATAGAATGGCTCATGAATTAAGAGAGTTAAAGGCTCAACTTCAAGAGTTGTTGAGCAAGGGCTTCATTAGACCAAGTGCATCTCCTTGGGGTGCTCCGGTCTTGTTTGTGAAGAAGAAGGATGGGAGTTTTCGGATGTGCATAGACTACAGACAACTAAACAAGGTAACTATAAAGAACAAGTATCCTCTTCCTCGCATTGACGACTTGTTCGATCAGTTACAAGGTGCTTGTGTCTTCTCTAAGATTGACTTGAGATCCGGTTATCATCAATTGAAAATACGGGCAACGGATGTGCCAAAGACCGCTTTTCGAACGAGGTATGGGCATTACGAATTTGTAGTGATGTCTTTTGGTCTTACGAATGCCCCTGCTGCGTTCATGAGCTTGATGAACGGGATTTTTAAGCCATATTTGGACCTCTTCGTGATCGTATTTATTGATGATATATTGGTATACTCAAAGAGCAAGAAGGAACATGAAGAGCATTTGAGAATGGTATTGGAAATGTTGAGGGAGAAAAAGCTTTACGCCAAATTCTCTAAGTGTGAGTTTTGGCTAGATGCGGTGTCCTTCTTGGGGCACGTAGTTTCTAAGGATGGAGTGATGGTAGATCCATCTAAGATTGAGACAGTGAAGAATTGGGTAAGACCCACTAATGTATCAGAAATAAGGAGCTTTGTTGGGTTAGCTAGCTACTACCGCAGATTTGTCAAGGGATTCTCTTCTATTGCTTCCCAATTGACGAACTTGACTAAGCAGAATGTTCCATTTGTATGGTCAGATGAATGTGAGGAAAGCTTTCAGAAGCTTAAGACTTTGTTGACTACCGCACCAATTCTTACCTTGCCAATAGAGGGTAAAGACTTCATTGTTTCTTGTGATGCATCCTATTCGGGTTGGAGTGCGGTGTTAATGCAAGAGAAAAATGTGATTGCTTATGCTTGAGGCAATTAAAGGTGCATGAACGTAACTATCCGACCCATGATTTGGAGTTGGCCGCGGTAGTGTTTGCACTAAAGCAATGGAGACACTATTTATATGGGGTTAAGTGTGAGGTCTACACGGATCATCGTAGCCTTCAGTATGTCTTTACTCAGAAAGATTTGAACTTAAGGCAGAGGAGATGGATGGAGTTACTAAAGGACTACGATATCACTATCTTGTATCATCAGGAAAGGCGAATGTTGTAGCGGATGCTTTGAGTAGAAAGGCGGGAAGCATGGGAAGTCTAGCTCATTTGCAAGCTTCTAGCGCCCATTGGCTAGAGAAGTCTGATTTTGGCTAACGATTTGATGAGGTTAGAAGTAAATGAGAAGGGAGGATTGTTAGCTAGTGTGGAGTCGAGATCTTCTTTTCTTGACAAGATTAAGGGAAAACAGTTTGATGATGAGAAACTAAGGCGAATCCGAGACAAAGTGTTGCAAGGAGAGGCTAAGGAAGCACAAATCGATGAGGAAGGTGTTTTGAGAATCAAGGGAAGGGTATGTGTACCCCGAGTTGATGATTTGATCAACACTATTCTGGCAGAAGCTCATAGCTCAAGGTATTCTATACATCCGGGTGCAACCAAGATGTATCGTGACCTAAAGCAACACTTTTGGTGGAGTAGAATGAAGCGTGATATTGTTGACTTTATTGCCAAGTGTCCAAACTGTCAACAAGTGAAATATGAACACCAAAGGCCCGGAGGAACACTTCAGAGAATGCCCATTCCTGAATGGAAGTGGGAGAGAATTGCAATGGACTTTGTGGTTGGTCTTCCAAAGACATTGGGTAAGTATGACTCCATTTGGGTAGTTGTCGATAGGTTAACTAAGTCTGCTCATTTTATTCCGGTCAAGGTAACTTACAACGCAGAGAAGTTAGCCAAGATCTATATCTCAGAGATTGTTCGATTGCATGGAGTTCCACTCTCCATCATATCGGATAGAAGTCTGTGATTTACTTCTAAGTTTTGGAAAACATTACATGCGGAATTGGGTACTAGGTTGGACCTTAGTACTGCGTTCCATCCTCAGACCGATGGTCAGTCTGAGCGAACGATTCAAGTCTTGGAGGATATGCTTCGTGCATGTGTGATAGAGTTTGGTGGCCATTGGGATAGCTTCTTACCCTTAGCGGAGTTTTCATACAATAATAGCTATCACTCAAGCATTGACATGGCTCCATTTGAAGCATTGTATGGTAGGAGATGTAGGTCTCCCATTGGTTGGTTTGATGCATTCGAGGTTAGACCTTGGGGTACCGATCTTTTGAGGGATTCTATGGAGAAGGTGAAAGCTATTCAAGAAAAGCTTCTAGCGGCAAAGTAGACAAAAGGAGTATGCAGACCGAAAGGTTAGAGACTTGGAGTTCATGGAGGGTGAACAAGTCTTGTTGAAGGTTTCACCTATGAAAAGGGTGATGCGGTTTGGCAAAAGAGGTAAGTTAAGTCCAAGGTATATTGGACCATTTGAAGTGCTTAGCGAATAGGGAGGTGGCTTATGAGTTAGCCTTGCCCTCGGGGCTGTCCGAGTACATCCGGTATTCCATGTGTCCATGTTGAAAAGATACCATGGGGATGGAAACTACATCATCCGTTGGGATTGATCTTGCTTGATGAGAACTTGTCATATGAGGAGGAGCCTGTTGCTATATTAGATAGAGAGGTTCGCAAGTTGAGGTCGAGAGAGATTGCATCCATCAAAGTTCAATGGAAGAATCGACCCGTTGAAGAGGCTACTTGGGAGAAGGAGGCGGATATGCAAGAGAAATACCCACATCTGTTTATGATTCGTACTCCTTTTCGCCATTGTTTTTCTTCTTTTGATCGCTCGGGACGAACGATGGGTAAATTGGTATCTATTGTAACGACTGTTTAGTCGTTTTGAGCAAATGAGTCCATTTCGGAAAAAGCGGTGGGACAACGGATGGAACGACGGACCGTCGTGGTCCCGACGACGTCGAGGAGTGTCGTTCCATGACACTTAGAGTTTTGAAATTGGGTACTGAAAAATCGACTCTCTGTAAGTTGTGACGGACTGCGGGGCGTGCCGTCACATCCACGACGAACCGTCGTGAGTCCCGCTGCAAAACACTTCAACTTTTGAGAAATTGATGCAAGAAAACGAAGTTTCGACCGTCATGTGGCGGAGGGCCAGGACGGACCGTCACAGGGGTGACGGGCCGTCGCATCACCCGGAGTGCAGGGAGACACGACGGCTTTGTGTGACGGACCGTCGCAGCGTGACGGCCGTCACAGGCTGCACAATCCCAGGCGGTTTAGGATTTCTTTCCTCGTTTTAAGGGACGTTTTGGACTATTCTTTCCTTAATTATAAAGTTTGAGGGTTATTATTAATAAATCTAATTACTTGGGGGTTAAATTAGGTAACCTTATTTTAATTAGTGGGTCATTATTACCATCTTTCATTCCTAATTATATAGAATTGGGGTAAAAGAAAGAGGGTTTGAATAAGAAAAAGAAAAGAATGTAAAGAGAGACAGATTGAATCGATTGGGAGAGAGAGAGTCGAGCGAGGAAGAAGAATATCAAAGCTTGGGAAATTGCTTGTTGATTCCAATTCTTCGGTGGAGGTAGGTTATGGTTTATGTTACGATATTCGTAATGAACTCTTAATAGTGAATATTATGTGTTGATATTATTGTAAACCCTACTATGTGCTTAAGTTGTATGCTTGCATGAATATGAATGTGAAATTGTGATGAATTAACAAAGCATGATGAAGCTATTGAATCCCAAATCTTGAAAGAACCCTAATTCGCTTGATATATTATATAATGAGAATGATGATGCCTTAGTATGAAAGAAGGCTTGATATATTATATAATGAGAATGATGATGCCTTAGTGTAAAAGAAGGCTTGATGAATTAGGGGATCGGGTGCCACGTTCCGGTACCAGGATAGAATGAATATGAGGATCGGAGTGTCACGTTCGGACACCAGGATAGAATATGGATCGGGTGCCACGTTCCGGTACGAGGATAGAATGAATATGAGGATCGGAGTGTCACGTTCCGACACCAGGATAGAATATGGATCGGGTGCCACGTTCCGGTACCAGGATAGAATGAATATGAGGATCGGGTGCCACGTTCCGGTACCAGGATAGAATGAATATGAGGATCAGGTGCCACGTTCCGGTACCAGGATAGAATGAATATGAGGATCGGAGTGTCACGTTCCGACACCAGGATAGAATATGGATCGGGTGCCACGTTCCGGTACCAGGATAGTATATGAGGATCGGAGTGCCACGTTCCGGCACCAGGATAGAAATAGAGGCGGAGTGTCACGCATCGACACAAGAGGAAGAAAGATAATGAATCTTGAAAGATAATGAATATACTCAATCTAATGAACTTAATTCCCAAATGAGTATGGTATTGAGGCTTGAGTCCTCATGTGTGAACTCGGTTGTAATCATTGATGAACTCATGTTGTTATTGCTACATGTTGAGTATTGTAGTTGATTTGCATTATTATTGATATATCTGTTCCCTATTTTGAGTTAGCCGATGATATCTACTCAAGACGTGTGGTTGTCTTCGACCCTCTACTTTATGTTTTTCTTCTTTGTTATTTGTGTAATGCAAAGAAACGTCCGGCCAACTTCAACTCAACATTAGATCTAGCAGTCTTCACTTCATCGGAAATTCGGGTGAGCTAATGCGTCTAGCTTGGGTGGTCTTCTTCTTCAAGTCTTGATGCCTTGAACTTCCGGCATGGACTAGCTAGTATTTGTTTTAGCTTCTTAGACATTCCTAGTTTAGTAATTTGAGATAGATGTTCTTGTGATGATGACTTCCAGATTTTGGGGATATTAATAATAGTTTTGATTTATTGAATGAGTTTAAGTCTTCCGCATTACTTTCTGTTGTTATATATTGAAATGATAAGGGTTAAATTGGCTGGTTCGCTCACATAGGAGGGTAAATGTGGGTGCCAGTCGCGGCCCCGATTTGGGTCGTGACATGTACTTCTTGTTTTGCTTGTATTTTTATTTTTTCAATTTCTTTTGATTTGTCTATTTCTTCATTTTCTTTTGTTATTCTTATCATAGCTGTTAAACTATCTTCTAGTTTTGCTGTTTCTTTTTCTAACATTAAGTATAGATTATTTCCTATTTTTTATATCTTCTTCGTAGATTTGAAAATATTATTTTTATTATCATTCCGTCTTGATTTTCATATGTTTTTTCGTCTACTGCAAATTCTTCTTTATTCATTATAATTTATGTATTATATTAGGTTGTAACTCATATTCAAGACAATCTAATTCTAATTTTAACATAGATATATCTTTTCTTTGTGCTAGTATTGATTTATTACATACTTCTGCTAATATGTTCTCTTCTAATCTTCTTTTTCTATGTTGTAATTCTTGTTCTTTTCCAGCTATTTTTTCCGTTATTTTTTCTATTAATTGTTGTTTATAAATTTTTTTGTTCATATTGTTTTTTAAAATAGCGAACATATTTGTATTCTGTTTTTGAAATTATATTTATCAATTGATCTTTTTTATCATTATCTGTTTTGACTAGTTGTGATAGTTCATATTCTATATATAAGGGTCTTAATTTTTTCCATGTCTTTCTTAATTTTTTACCTATATTGTTTGTTGTTATTTTAGTTTCTTTGCTTGGTATTATATTATCCTTCATAAAATGTCTTTCTGTAATATACTCTTTTAAGTAGATCTAATCGTTGTATTTCATCTTTACTAAAAGACGATTGACCCTTACTATTTACACATTTACATGACCTTTACTATTTACACAGTAACTTGACTCTTACTATTTATGATTAGGACCTACTGACACTATTGACACTATTTACTTTACGACTTTTTACAAGAAGACAAAATAAACTTTGGCCAAATGGCCGACAATGAATATGAGCGCAATTGAAATTCCTGGGGAGTTATACATTTGAGGTCAAGTAACTGTGTAAATAGTAAGGGCCAATCGTCTTTTAGTAAAGATGAAAGGTCATTATGTATGTGTATAAATAGAGGGTTTCCCCTCATAAATAAGATCATCAATCTTCCACCATCCTCTTCTCTCTACAATATTTCCTCTTCTCTCTACAATATTTCCTCTTTCCTGCTTTCACCCTAAAATTGATATCAGAGCTAGCTAGTTAACTAATAAAGCAAATAACTATGGAGAAATCTGGAGCTACAAATCTACAAAATCAGGTATAAACTCTTAAATTTATGAGTAGCTAAATAAATTTATTCCTGAAAATCTCTTGTTGATTATAATTGTTTATCATGACTTAATAATGCTCTAATAAGCATCTTTAGAAGGTTTGCTACAGAAATATTCTCCTAATAAGTATGGCCAGACTATGCCATCCTAAGGTTGAAACTAGTAGGCAAGAAGGCCGTTTAGGGGAGTAAACAAAGTTGAGGCACTGTTAGGGTAACTAATAAAAGAAGAAAGCTGTAGTAGTGACTAGACGAGATGATTATTAAATCATTATTATTTCATAATAAGTAAGTATAATCCATTAAGAGGTTGAAAGGAAAATTTTTTTTAGCAAAGATGAATAAAATGAGTACCTATTTAATAGATGATGATGATAACTATAAGATATTACTACTCTATATATTAAAAGATCTGAGTACTTATATAAAAAGAGAAATTTATGACAAATTGGTAACATATGAGACAATAGAAATAACAACCCAAGGATGGACTAAGTTAACCATACAAAGTATACAGGATGAACTTCATTATGATATGTATGATTTATATGATGATATAGATATAGACTAATGATAAATTACGAATATTTACAATATTGGGTAAAAACTATAGAAGATATAGATCTACATGAAAAATTACTAATAGAAAATCTATTCGATTATTTGAGAACTAGAGAAGTCGAACATCTAGAATATATTACAAACAATGCTAATGAAATACAACGATTAGATCTACTTAAAAGATAATATTACAGAAATACATTTTATGAAGGATAATATAATACCAATCAAAGAATCTAAAATAACAACAAACAATATAGGTAAAAAAATAAGAAAGACATGGAAAAAATTAAGACCCTTATATATAGAATATGAACTACAACAACTAGTCAAAACAGATAATGATAAAAAAGATCAATTGATAAATATAATTTTGAAAACAGAATACAAATATGTTCGCTATTTGAAAAAATAATATGAACAAAGAAATTTATAAACAACAATTAATAGAAAAAATAACGGAAAAAATAGCTGAAAAAGAACAAGAATTACAACATAGAAAAAGAGGATTAGAAGAGAACATATTAGCAGAAGTATGTAATAAATCAATACTAGCACAAAGAAAAGATATATCTATGTTAAAATTAGAATTAGATTGTCTTGAATATGAGTTACAACATAATATAATACATAAATTATAATGAATAAAGAAGAATTTTCCGTAAACGAAAAAACATATGAAAATCAAGACGGAATGATAATAAAAATAATATTTTCAAATCTAGGAAGAAGATATAAAAAAATAGGAAATAATCTATACTTAATGTTAGAAAAAGAAACAGCAAAATTAGAAGATAGTTTAACAGCTATGATAAGAATAACAAAAGAAAATGAAGAAATAGACAAATCAAAAGAAATTGAAAAAATAAAAATACAAGCAAAACAGGAAGTACAACATTTAGAAGAAATAAAAAATACAAGAATAAGGGAATTAGAAAAGGAATTAGCTAGGCTAAAATTATTATATGAAAATAAGCAAAAACAAAAGGAAAAAGATAAAGAGCTTGAATTAACTAATGAAATAAAAGAAATGGAACAAAAATTAAATGAAGATATTGAGGTAAATGAAGTAAATGAAATAGAAAATGACCAAAAATCAGAAATAAGTGAAATAAGTGAGACATATACAGAAATCTTAGAACAGACAAATAAACTAAAAAAATTAGAAATAAAAACAGGAGATATGAATAGACCTAGTACGTCAAGAGTAAAAACCCCAGATAATAGTCCCAGAAATAGTCCTACAAGTAGTCCTAAGTGGACACCACCAATTTATTAAACAGAAAGTTATCAACAATCAGATAGAAATAATGCAATATGGAACAGTAGATTAAATAAAAATTGGATACCAAAACCAATAAGTGAACAATATAATTTCATAGACTTAGATTGTGTCACAGACATAAATAAAGCAATATTACTATGGACAGGAAATATATCTAAACAGTTAATAGATAAAAAAATAGAAACAACAAAAACACCGAGATACATAGAAAGAACATTCGTAGGAACAACAAAATTATGTATAGAAAATCTACCCTCAGAAAGTTTAGAAGTACTTAGGAATGATAAGAAAATGGATGGATCCCCATTAGCAACAAATATAGATATACTAGACAAATATGAATCAGCAATAAGAAGTGAATTTGGAGGTATGACCACGGATATAAGAGAACAAAATGGAAACGACCTGTTTAGTCGTTTTGTGCAGCAGACTTCGATTCTGGAAAAACTAGCAAGGACAACGGGCCCCACGACGGACCTTCGTAGGCGCGACGGACCGTCGCAGCGTCTCGTTTCAAAACACTTAGAAAATCTGAAATTGGGTACTGAAAATCGACTCTCTGAACTTTGTAACGAAATGGCAGGACGGACCGTCACAAAGCCTTCAGTGGAAATCCACTCTCTGGACCTTGCGACGACCTGCAGGACGGACCGTCGCAGGCACGACGGGCCGTCACAGGTTGCGCAATCCATGTCTGGGTCGGATTTCTTTATACGTTTTAAGGGACGTTATTGACTATTCCTGCTTTAATTATAAAGTTAGTGGGTTAATTCTAATAAGTCTAATTACTTGGGGGTTAAAAGAGCTAACCTTAAGTTAATTAGTGGGTTATTATTGCCATCATTTATTCTTAATTATATACTAATTAGGGTAAAAGAAAGAGGGTTTGAATAAAGAAAATAGAAAGAACAAGAGAAAGAGGGAGAAAGTCGAACGAGAAAGAGGATAAACGAAGAGAAACAAAGCTTGGGAAATTGCTTGCTTGATCACTAATCTTCGCTGGAGGTAGGTTATGGTTATTTTTATGCTTTCATAGTAAACTCTTAATAGAGAATGATATGTATTGGGTAGTATTGTAAACCCTTCTATGTGCTTAATTGTATGCATGCATGAATGTGATTATATGATTGTGATGAAATAAGCATGATGAAGCTATTGAATCCCAAATCTTGATAAAAACCTAATCTCTTGATAATGATGATGCCTTGGTATGAAAGAAGGCTTGATGAACTAAAGTAATGAGATTGATGATGCCTTGGTGTAAGAGAAGGCTTGATGAATTGATAGAATGAGATTAGGGGATCGGGTGTCACGAACCGACACGTAGAATTAGGGGATCGGGTGTCACGAACCGACGCGTAGATTAGGGGATCGGGTGTCACGAACCGACACGTAGATTTAGGGGATTGGGTGTCACGAACCGACACGTAGATTAGGGGATTGGGTGTCACGAACCGACATGTAGATTTAGGGGATCGGGTGTCACGAACCGACACGTAGATTTAGGGGATCGGAGTGTCAAATTCCGACACATAGTAGTAGGGGATCGGAGTGTCACATACCGACACAAGAGGATTAATGAATATGAGGGAGCGGAGTGTCACGTACCGACACAAGAGAAATAAAGATAATGAATCTTGAAATATGTTAACATGCTCAATTTAATGAATCTAATTCCCAAATGAGTATGGTATTGAGGCTTGAGTCCTCATGTTTGAACTTGAAGGTAATTGTTAATGATATAGTACTTGCTGTTGCTACATGTTGAGTATCATAGTTGATTTTATGATATTACTTGGTATAAATTGATTTCTATTTTGAGTTGGCCGATGATATCTACTCAGTATCCGTGTTTTGTACTGACCCCTACTTTTACGTTTTCTTCTTGTTTATTTGTGGAGTGCAGTAAACGTGCCGTCATCTTCGACTCAACAGTAACTCTAGCTAGTCTTCATTACTCCGGATATCAGGGTGAGCTAATGCTTCTAGCTTGGACTGGATCTTCCTCTTCATGTCTTGATGCCTTGATTTTCCGGCATGGACTAGCTTTTACTTGTTTTAGCTTTTAGAATACTCTTAGTTTAGTCATTTGATTATAGATGTTCTTGTGGTGATGACTTCCAGATTTTGGGGAATAATAGATGTTGGATTTTAGAAGTTATTGAATTGGTTTTTATTAATGAGTTAAGTCTTCCGCATTACTTTCTGTTGATATTATATTGAAATGTTAAGGTTTAGATGGGTTGATTCGCTCACATAGGAGGGTAAGTGTGGGTGCCAGTCGCGATCCAATTTGGGTCGTGACAAAAATAGAGAAAAAATAATAAATAGACAACTTATGACAAAATTAGCTATATGTAAAATGTGTTATACAGAAGAATATACTTGTGCATTCAAAGAATATTATTAAGAAGCTAAATACAATTTAGACGAAGCAAAAGAAATAAGAAAACAATATTTTACAAAATTACAAGAACCATTTAGTACAAAAATAATAAAGGATTGGAATAATGAAGGAATGGTAGATACTTTAGGAGCTAGAATAAAATTTCTATCTCAATTGTTTGCACAATTATGTGAGAACCAAAAAGAAAAATTAAAAATGAAAAAAGTACTAAATAAAAATTTATCATGTTGTAAAAATAAAATGGCACCACAATTTTGATAAACAAATAAAAAACAAAAATCCAAAAGATATATGTAACGACCTGTTTAGTCGTTTTGAGCAGCAGATTTTATTTCTGGAAAAACAGACTGAGACGACGGAACCCACGACGGACCGTCATGGGCACGACGGACCGTCGAGGGGGTCTCATTCAAAAACACTTAGAATTCTGAAATTTGGGTACTGAAATCGACTCTCTGAACTTCGTGACGAAGTGGCAGGACGGACCGTCGTGGGCACGACGGACTGTCACAGGCCCTTAGTGAAAAGTTAGTCTCTGAACACTGTGACGGAAGCAGCAGGACGGACTGTCGCAGGCACGATGGCCCGTCAAAGGCTGCGTAATCCCAGGCTGGTACAGATTTCTGTAATTATTTTATGGGGCGTTTTGGACTATTCCGACTTATAATTATAAATTTTGTGGGTTAATGTTATTAATTTAACTACTTGAGGGTTAAAAGAGATAACCTTGAATTAATTAATGGGTTAATTCACAATCTTTTATACTTAATTATATGCTAATTAGGGTAAAAGAAAGAGGGTTGGAATAAGAAAAAGAAAAGAACAGAAAGAGAGGGAGAAACGATCGAGAGAGAGAGGAGAAATGAAGAAGAAAGCAATGATTTTGAGGATTAGCTTGCTTGATCACAATTCTTCGGTGGAGGTAGGTTATGGTTTTTGTGCTATTCGTAGTAAACTCTTAATAGCGAATGATATGTATTGGGTAGTGTTGTAAACCCTTCTATATGCTTAATTGTATGCTTGCATGAATGTGATTATATAATTGTGATGAAATAAGCCCGATGAAGCTATTGAATTCCAAATCATGAAAAACCTCTTTGTTAATAATGATGCCTTGGTATAAAAGAAGGCTTGATGAACTAAAGTAATGAGATGATGATGCCTTGGTATAAGAGAAGGCTTGATGAATTAATAGAATGATATTAGTGGAGCGGGTGTCATGAACCGACACGTAGAATTAGGGAATTGGAGTGTCACGTTTCGACACATAGAATTAGGGGATCAGGTGTCACGAACTGACACGTAGAATTAGGGGATCGGGTGTAACGAACCGACACGTAGAATTAGGGGATCGAGTGTCACGAACCGAGACGTAGAATTAGGGGATCGGAGTGTCACGTTCCAACACATAGCAGTAGGGCAGCAGAGTGTCACGTGCCGACACAAGAGGAATAAAGATAATGAATCTTGGAATTATGTTAATAAATTCGAATGAAAAGAACCTATTTCCCAAATGAGTATTATATGGAGTATTGAGTCCTCATGAGTGTACTTGACGTTATTTATCAAAGATTCTTGTACATGTTGTTGCTACAGATTGAGTATTGTAGTTGATTTATGATATGATCTGATATATATTGTTTTCTATTTTGAGTTGGCCGATGATATCTACTCAGTACCCGTGTTTTGTACTGACCCCTACTTGTATGTTTCTTTCTTTGTTATTGTGGATTACAACAAACGTACTGTCGTCTTCAATACAACCGCAAATCTAGCCAGTCTTCATTACACCGGATTTAAGGGTGAGCTAACGCTTCTAGCTTGGACTGGATCTTCTTCTTCATGTCCTGATGCCTTGAAGTTCCGGCATGGACTAGCTTTTTAGTTATTTTACCTTTCTAGATACTCTTAGAATTAGTAATTTGAGGATAGATGTTCTTGTGATGATGACTTCAAGATTTTGGGGATAGTAATAGTTTTCGAGTTTTTAGAAGTTATTTAATTGATTTTCATTAATGAGTTTAAGTCTTCCGCATGATATTGTGTTATTATATTCGAAATGTTTGGTTTTGTATTGATTGGTTTGCTCACATAGGAGGGTAAGTGTGGGTGCCACTCACGACACATTTTGGGTTGTGACAAACTTGTTATCAGAGCATTAGGTTCGTTGGTCTCATCACACAAGAACGAGTCTAGTAGAGTCTTAAGGAAATGGTAGCGGGACGCCTTTACTTTTCTTTGAGAGGCTATAAGACTTTAGGAAAATTCCATTCTTTCTTTCTTTCTTTCGTGCTATTACTTTGATCCAATTGGTATCTAGGTGATACAAATTGGTATCTGACCATCTTCACTCTATTTCGCAGATGGTTAGAACTAGAGAAACAACGACTGCACCAACACAAACATCGGCAAGACAAGAGGCGTCTGAGCCAGCCACTGAGACTGTAGCTCAAAGAGGAGCAGTGGAAAGAGGCCGCAGTAGAGGTCGCGGGAGGACGTCCTCTAGAGGAAGAGGACGAACGCCTGGCCCATCTGGTACTAGGGCGGTGACTCCTCCAGCGATTGAGGAAGTAGTAAGAGAAGGGGAGGATGGGGAAAATGAACAAGTACAGAATGAGGAATTACCACCCCAACCTACCCCAAATATGATCAATCAGGTTCTTGCTTATCTTAGCGGTATATCTGATCAAGGCCAAGCGCCTCCAGTGTTTTCTACACCAGCACCTCAGGCTCCGTAGGTACAACATGCAGCTACTGTGGCTCCCCGCATGGATGCCTCACTGGAAATAGGCACATTTCCTCGTCTGACTACAGGGCCTATAATGACGAATGATCAGCATGAACTTTTCAGTAAGTTCTTAAAATTGAAACCTCCAGTCTTCAAGGGTGCTGAATCTGAGGATGCCTACGATTTTCTGGTTGACTATCATGAGCTACTACACAAGATGGGTATAGTAGAACGGTTTGGTGTTGAGTTTGTGACTTATCAGTTTCAAGGGAACGCCAAAATGTGGTGGCGGTCACATGTTGAGTGTCAACCAACAGAGGCACCACCTATGACTTGGGAATCATTCTCTAGCTTGTTTATGGAAAAGTATATACCCCGCACTTTGAGGGATAGGAAAAGAGATGAGTTTTAGAGCCTAGAACAAGGTAGGATGTCGGTTACTGCATATGAGGCTAAGTTTCGTGCATTATCCCGTTATGCGACCCAACTATGTCTCAGTCCACAAGAGCGGATTCGCCATTTTGTGAAGGGGTTGAGATCAGAGTTGCGAATTTCAGCCTTACAGGTAGCGGCTACGGCGAAATCTTTTCAAGAAGTGGTAGACTTCGTGATAGAGGTAGAGGGAGTGAAGCTAGATGACTTCACCATGGCAAAAACATCAAAAAGGTTTCGAAAGGGAGGTGAGTTTAATGGTTCTTACTCTAGAGGACAGGGTTCAGGAGGTTACTCAGTCCGACCAATTCAGTCTTCACTACAGACTGTAGTTGGGGGTCCACCTATGACCGGTCAACACTTCTCCGAGAGACCTATGCTTGACTCCAGGGAGTGTTATGGATGTTGGGAGACTAGACATATTAGGAGGAATTGTCCAAAGCAGAGTTATAGACCCCCAATAGCTAGAGGTAGAGGTCGTTATTCTGGAGAACGCAGTGGCCGAGGTAATGGTAGTCACCAAAACGGCCGGGGTGACGGGCAAACTAGAGCCATTACAGCACAACATTGTAGGGGCAACGGGCAGACAGGTGATAGGGCGCATTGTTACGCTTTCCCCGGGTGGTCTGAAGCAGAGACATCTGGTGCTGTTATCATAGGTAATCTTTTGGTTTTTGATTGCATGGCTTCTGTATTGTTTGATCTTGGATCCACATTTTCTTATGTATCTTCCTCATTTGCTAATGGTCTTAATTTACATTGTGAATTGCTTGACATGCCTATTCGTGTTTCTACTCCGGTGGGTGAGTCTGTGATAGTTGAAAAAGTATATAGGTCTTGTTTGGTGACATTTGTGGGGAGCAATACTTATGTAGACTTGGTTATCTTAGAAATGGTTGATTTTGATGTAATTTTGTGTATGACTTGGCTTTCTCCGAATTTTGCTATCTTGGATTGTAATGCTAAGACTGTGACGTTAGCCAAGACTAGGACAAATCCGTTATTGTGGAAGGGTGACTACACATCCAATCCGGTTCGTATCGTCTCCTTTCTTCGTGCTAAGAGAATGGTTAGTAATGGTTGTTTAGCATTCTTGGCACACCTCAGGGATGATACTACCCAAGTAACTTCAATAGAGTCAGTTGCGATATTCCGCAAGTTTTTAGATGTGTTTCCTGCAGACCTTCCTGGTATGCCACCAGATAGAGATATTGACTTCTGCATTGATCTTGAACCGGGTACTCGCCCTATTTCTATACCCCCTTATAGAATGGCTCTCGCTGAGTTAAGAGAGTTAAAGGCCCAACTTCAAGAGTTGTTGAGCAAAGACTTCATTAGACCAAGTGCATCTCCTTGGGGTGCTCCAGTGTTATTTGTGAAGAAGAACGATGGGAGTTTTCGGATGTGCATAGACTACCGGCAGTTGAACAAGGTAACTATTAAGAACAAGTATCCCATTCCTCGCATTGATGACTTGTTCGATCAGTTACAAGGTGCTTGTGTCTTCTCTAAGATTGACTTGAGATCCGGTTATCATCAATTGAAAATACGGCAACGCGGTTGTGCCAAAGGCGCTTCGGACCAGGTATGGGCATTACGAATTTGTAGTGATGTCTTTTGGTCTTACGAATTCCCCTGCTGCTTTCATGAGCTTGATGAACAGGATTTTTAAGCCATATCTGGATCTCTTTGTGATCGTATTTATTGATGATATATTGATATACTCAAAGAGCAAGAAGGAACATGAGGAGCACTTTAGAATTGTATTGGAAATGTTGAGGGAGAAAAAGCTTTATGCCAAATTTTCCAAATGTGAGTTTTGGCTAGATGCAGTGTCCTTCTTGGAGCATGTGGTTTCTATGGATGGGGTGATGAGGGATCCTTCTAAGATTGAGATAATGAAGAATTGGGTAAGACCTACTAATGTGTCAGAAATAAGGAGCTTTGTTGGTTTAGCTAGCTATTACCGTCGATTTGTCTAGGGATTCTCTTCCATTGCTTCCCAATTGACGAACTTGACTAAGCAGAATGTTCCATTTGTATGGTCGGACGAATGTGAGGAAAGCTTTCAGAAACTCAAGACCTTGTTGACTACGGCACCAATCCTTACCCTTCCAGTGGAAGGTAAGAATTTCATTGTCTATTGTGATACATCCTATTCTGGTTTTGGTGCAGTGCTAATGCAAGAGAAGAACGTAATTGCTTATGCTTCAAGGCAATTAAAGGTGCAAAAACGTAATTATCCGACCCATGATTTGGAATTGGCTGCGGTAGTGTTTGCCTTAAAACAATGGATACACTATCTATATGGGGTTAAGTGTGAAGTATACACGGATCATCATAGCCTACAGTATGTCTTTACTCAAAAAGATTTGAATTTGATACAGAGGAGATGGATTTGAATTTGATACAGAGGAGATGGATGGAACTACTGAAGGACTACGATATCACTATCTTGTATCATCCGGGAAAGACTAATGTTGTGGCAGACGCCTTGGGTAGAAAAGCAGGGAGCATGGGAAGTCTAGCTTACTTGCAAGTTTCTAGATGTCCATTGGCTAGAGAGGTTCAGACTCTGGCTAACGACTTGATGAGGTTAGAAGTAAATGAGAAGGGAGGATTGTTGGCTTGTGTGGAGGCAACATCTTCTTTTCTTGACAAGATTAAGGGAAAACAGTTTGATGATGAGAAACTAAGCAGTATCCAAGATAAAGTATTGCGAGGAGAGGCTAAGGAAGCGCAAATCGATGAGGAAGGTGTTTTGAAAATCAAGGGAAGGGTATGCGTACCCCGCGTTGATGATTTGATCAACACTATTCTGACAGAGGCTCATAGTTCAAGGTACTCTATACATCCTGGTGCAACCAAGATGTACCGTGACCTAAAGCTACACTTTTGGTGGAGTAGAATGAAGCGCGACATTGTTGATTTTGTTGCCAAATGTCCAAATTTTCAGCAAGTAAAGTATGAACACCAGAAGTCCGGAGGAACACTTCAGAGAATGCCCATTCCTGAATGGAAGTGGGAGAGAATTGCAATGGACTTCGTGGTTGGTCTTCCCAAGACAATGGGTAAGTATGACTCCATTTGGGTAATTGTTGATAGGTTAACTAAGTCTGCTCACTTCATTCCGGTCAGGGTGACTTACAATGAAGAGAAGTTAGCCAAACTTTACATCTCGAAAGTGGTGCGATTGCATGGGGTTCAACTCTCCATTATATCAGATAGAGGTACGCAGTTTACTTCTATGTTTTAGAAAACATTGCATGCGGAATTGGGTACTAGGTTGGACCTTAGTACTGCGTTCCATCCTCAGACCGATGGTCAGTCTGAGAGAACGATTCAAGTGTTGGATGATATTCTTCGCGCATGTGTGATAGAATTTGGTGGTCATTGGGATAGCTTCTTACCCTTAGCAGAGTTCTCCTACAACAATAGCTATCACTCAAGTATTGATATGGCCCCATTTGAAGCATTGTATGGGAGGAGATGTAGGTCTCCCATTGGTTGGTTTGATGCATTTTAGGTTAGACCTTGGGGTAGTGACCTTTTGAGGGATTCATTAGAGAAAGTGAAATCTATCCAAGAAAAGCTGTTAGTGGCGCAAAGTAGGCAAAAGGAATATGCAGATCGAAAGGTTAGAGACTTGGAGTTTATTGAGGGTGAACAAGTCTTACTGAAGGTTTCGCCCATGAAAGGGGTGATGCGGTTTGGTAAAAGAGGTAAGCTAAGCCCAAGGTATATTGGACCATTTGAAGTACTTAAGAGAGTAGGGGAGGTGGCTTATGAATTAGCCTTGCCTCCAGGACTGTCAGGAGTGCATCCGGTGTTTCGTGTTTCTATGTTGAAAAGATACCATGGGGATGGAAACTACATCATTCGTTGGGATTCAGTGCTGCTTGATGAAAATTTTTCTTATGAGGAGGAACAATTGCTATTCTAGATAGAGAAGTCCGCAAGTTAAGGTCAAGAGAGATTGCATCCATCAAAGTTCAATGGAAGAATCGACCAGTTGAAGAAGCCACTTGGGAGAAAAAGATTGACATGCAAGAAAGATACCCACATCTGTTTACAGATTCAGGTACTCCTTTTCGCCCTTAATTTACTTCTTATGATCGTTCGAGGACGAATGATGGGTAAATTGGTATCTAATTTAACGACCTGTTTAGTCGTTTTGAGCAGCAAATTTTATTTCTGGAAAAACAGACTGAGATGACGGAACCCACGACGGACCGTCATGGGCACGATGGACCATCGAGGGGGTCTCATTCAAAAACACTTAGAATTCTGAAATTTTGGTACTGAAATCGACTCTCTGAACTTCGTGACGAAGTGGCAGGACGGACCGTCGTGGGCACGACAGAACGTCACAGGCCCTTAGTGAAAAGTTAGTCTCTGAACTCTTTGTCGGAAGCAGCATGACGGACCGTTGCAGGCACGACGGCCTGTCACAGGCTGTGTAATCCCAGGCTGGGTCGGATTTCTGTAATTATTTTAAGGGGCGTTTTAAACTATTCCAACTTATAATTATAAATTTAGTGGGTTAATGTTAATAATTTAAGTACTTGAGGGTTAAAAGAGATAACCTTGAATTAATTAATGGGTTAATTCACCATCTTTTATACTTAATTATTTGCTAATTAGGGTAAAAGAAAGAGGGTTGGAATAAGAAAAAGAAAAGAACAGAAAGAGAGGGAGAAACGATGGAGAGAGAGAGGAGAAACGAAGAAGAAAGCAAAGATTTTGAGGATTAGCTTGCTTGATCACAATTCTTTGGGGGAGGTAGGTTATGGTTTTTATGCTATTCGTAGTAAACTTTTAATAGCGAATGATATGTATTGGGTAGTGTTGTAAACCGTTCTATATGCTTAATTGTATGCTTGCATGAATGTGATTATATAATTGTGATGAAATAAGCATGATGAAGCTATTGAATCCCAAATCTTGAAAACTCCAATCTTGAAAAACCTCTGTGTTAATGATGATGCCTTTGTATAAAAGAAGGCTTGATGAACTAAAGTAATGAGATGATGATGCCTTGGTATAAGAGAAGGCTTGATGAATTAATAAAATGATATTAGTGGAGCGGGTGTCACGAACCGACACGTAGAATTAGGGGATCGGAGTGTCACGTTCTGACACATAGAATTAGGGGATCGGGTGTCACGAACCGACACGTAGAATTAGGGGATCAGGTGTCACGAACCGACACGTAGAATTAGGGGATCGGGTGTCATGAACCGACACGTAGAATTAGGGGATCGGGTGTCACGAACCGACACGTAGAATTAGGGGATCGGAGTGTCACGTTCCGACACATAGCAGTAGGGGAGCGGAGTGTCACGTGCCGACACAAGAGGAATAAACATAATGAATCTTGGAATTATGTTAATAAATTCGAATGAAAAGAACCTATTTCCCAAATGAGTATGATATGGAGTCTTGAGTCCTCATGAGTGTACTTGACGTTATTTATCAAAGATTCTTGTACATGTTGTTGCTACAGATTGAGTATTGTAGTTGATTTATGATATGATCTGATATATATTGTTTTCTATTTTGAGTTGGCCGATGATATCTACTCAGTACCCATGTTTTGTACTGACCCCTACTTGTATGTTTCATTCTTTGTTATTGTGGAGTACAGCAAACGTACCATCGTCTTCAATACAACCGCAACTCTAGCCAGTCTTCATTACACCGGATTTCAGGGTGAGCAAACGCTTCTAGCTTGGACTGGATCTTCTTCTTCATGTCCTGATGCCTTGAAGTTCCGGCATGGACTAGCTTTTTAGTTTTTTTAGCTTTCTAGATACTCTTAGAATTAGTAATTTGAGGATAGATGTTCTTGTGATGATGACTTCCAGATTTTGGGGATAATAATAGTTGTCGAGTTTTTAGAAGTTATTTAATTGATTTTCATTAATGAGTTTAAGTCTTCCGCATTATATTGTGTTATTATATTCGAAATGTTGGGTTTTGTATTGATTGGTTCGCTCACATAGGAGGGTACTCACGACACGTTTTGGGTCGTGACAATATAAAAATTATAGAAAAAATAAAACTAAGAATAAATATAAACAACCAAGACGAAGGTATTATATAAAAAATTATAAAGTAAAAAGACAATATAAACCAAAAATAAAAATATCCCAATGTACTTGTTACAATTGCGGAAAGATAGGACACATATCTAAGAATTGTAAATTACCAAAAGATCCAAAAAGAAAACAAATAGCAGAATTAATCATAGACAATGAAAAATATATGCAAATAGAATACATAGACTATGTGTAACGACCTGTTTAGTCGTTTTGAGCAGCAGATTTTATTTCTGGAAAAACAGGCTGAGACGACGGAACCCACGACGGACCGTCGAGGGGTCTCGTTTCAAAACACTTAGAAATTCTGAAAAATTGGGTACTTAAATCGACTCTCTGAACTTCGTAACGGAATGGCAGGACGGACCGTCACAGGTGTGACGGACCGTCACAGACTCTTCAGAGAAATTGAGTCTCTGAACTCTGTGACAGAGCAGCAGGACGGACCATCGCAGGCGCGACGGGCCGTCAGAGGCTGCGTAGTCCCAGGCTGGGTTGGATTTCTTTAATGCTTTAAGGGACGTTTTTGACTATTCCTGCTTTAATTATAAAGTTAGTGGGTTAATGTTAATAAGTCTAATTACTTGGGGTTAAAAGAGGTAACCTTAAGTTAATTAGTGGGTTATTATTGCGACCTTTTATACTTAATTATATGATAATTAGGGTAAAAGAAAGAGGGTTTGAATAAGAAAAAGAAAAGAACAAAAAGAGAGGGAGAAACGAACGAGAAAGAGGAGGAACGAGAAGAAGAACAAAGCTTTGAGAATTTGCTTGCTTGATCACTTATCTTCGGTGGAGGTAGGTTATGGTTTTTATGCTATTCGTAGTAAACTTTTAATAGCGAATGATATGTATTGGTAGTATTGTAAACCCTTCTAAATGCTTAATTGTATGCTTGCATGAATGTGATTATGTAATTGTGATATAATAAGCATGATGATGCTATTGAATCCTAAATCTTGAAAAGAAACCCTAATCTACTTTGTTAATGATGATGCCTTGGTATAAAAGAAGGCTTGATGAACGAAAGTAGTGAGATTAGTGGATCGGGTGCCACGTTCCGCTACCAGGATAGTATATGAGGATCGGAGTGTCACATTCCGACACCAGGATAGTATATGGATCGGGTGCCACATTCCGGTACCAGGATAGTATATGAGGATCGAAGTGTCACGATCTGACACCAGGATAGTATATGGATCGCGTGCCACGTTCCGGTACCAGGATAGAATATGGATCGGGTGTCACATTCCGACACCAGGATAGAATGAGGATCGGAGTGTCACGTTCCGACACAAGGATAGAATATGAGGAGCGGAGTGCCACGTACCGACACGAGAGAAATAAAGATAATGAGAACTTGAATGATGTTAATATACTCAATATAATGAATCTAATTCCCAAGTGAGTATGATGAGGAGGCGTGAGTCCTCATTGATGTGCTTGGTGTTGTGACCAAGGGTTATGGTAATTGTAAATGCTGCATGCTAAGGATATTAGTTGATTTATGATATTACTTGATATATACTGTTTTCTATTTGGAGTTGGCCGATGATACCTACTCAGTACTTGTGTTTGTACTGACCCCCTACATTTATGTTTTGTTTTCTTGTTAATTGTGGAGTGCAGCAAACGTACTGTCGTATTCAACTCAACCGCAACTCTAGCCAGTCTTCATTACTCCGGATATCAGGGTGAGCTAATGCTTCTAGCTTTGACTGGATCCTCCTCTTCATGTCTTGATGCCTTGAAGTTCCGGCATGGACTAGCTGTTTATGTATTTTAGCTTCTTAGATACACTTAGATCTAGTAATTGAAGTAGATGTTCTAGTGATGAAGTTGATGACTTCTAGATTTTGGGGATAATAATAGTTGTTGAGTTTTTAGAAGTTATTGAACTGGTTTTTATTAATGAGTTTAAGTCTTCCGCATTACTTCTGTTGATATTAGATTGAAATGTTAAGGTTTAGATTCGTTGGTTCGCTCACATAGGAGGGTAAGTGTAGGTGCCAGTCGCGGCCCGAATTGGGTCCTGACAAACTTTGTATCAGAGCATTAGGTTCGTTGGTCTCATCACACAAGAATGAGTCTAGTAAAGTCTTAAGGGACGGTAGGGGGACGCCTTAACTTTTCTTTGAGAAGCTATAAGACTTCAGGAAAATTCCATTCTTTCATTCTTTCTTTCGTGCTATTACTTGGATCCAATTGGTATCTAGGTGATACAAATTTGTATCTGACCATCTTCACTATATTTCGCAGATGGTTAGAAATAGAGCAACGACTGCGCCAACATCAACATCGGCAAGACGAGAAGCGTCTGAGCCAGCCACTGGGGCTGTAGCTCGAGGAAGAGTAGCGGCAAGAGGCTGTGGTAGAGGTCGTGGGAGGACGTCCTCTAGAGGAAGAGGACGAGCACCTAGCCCATCTGATACTAGGGCAGTGACTCCTCCACCGACTGAAGAAGTAGTAAGAGAGGGTGAGGAAGGGGAAACTGAACAAGTACAGAATGAGGGATTGCCTCCCCAACCTACCCTAGAGATGATCAATCAGGTTCTTGCTTATCTTAGTGGGTTATCTGATCAAGGTCAAACACCTCCAGTGTTTTCTGCACCAGCACCTCAGGGTCCGGAGGTACAACATGCGGCTGCTCCGGCTCCCCGCATGGATGTTCCATTGGAAATAGGCACGTTTCCTCTTCTGACTACAGGGCCTACAATGACAAATGATCAACATGAACTTTTCAGTAAGTTCTTGAAATTGAAACCTCCAGTCTTCAAGGGTGCCGAATCTGAGGATGCCTATGATTTTCTGGTTGACTGTCATGAGCTACTACACAAGATGGGTATAGTAGAACGGTTTGGTATTGAGTTTGTGACTTAAAATTTTCAAGGGAACGCCAAAATGTGGTGGCGGTCACATGTTGAGTGTCAACCAACAGAGGCACCACCTATGACTTGGGCATCATTCTCTAGCTTGTTTATGGAGAAGTATATTCCCCGGACTTTGAGGGATAGGAAAAGAGATGAATTCTTGAGCCTAGAGCAAGGTAGGATGTCGGTTACTGCATATGAGGCTAAGTTTCGTGCACCTTCCAGATATGCCACTAAGCTTTGTTTCAGTCCACAAGAGCAGATTCGCCGTTTTGTGAAGGGGTTGAGGTCAGAATTTCGGATTTCAGCCTTACAGGTAGCGGCTACAGCGAAATCTTTTCAAGAAGTGGTAGACTTCGTGATAGAGGTAGAGGAAGTTAAGCCAGATGACTTCACCATGGCATCAACATCAAAAAGGTTTCAAAAGGGAGGTGAGTTTAACGGTTCTTACTCTAGAGGACAGGGTTCAAGAGGTTACTCAGTCCGACCAATTCAGTCTTCACTACAGACTGTAGTTGGGGGTCCACCTAAAACCGGTCAACACTTCTCTGAGAGACCTATGCTTGAATCCAGAGAGTGTTATGGATGTGGGGAGACTGGACACATTAAGAGGTATTGTCTAAAACAGAGTTACAGACCTCCAAATGTTAGAGGTAGAGGTGGTTATGGAAGAGGCCGTCATTCTGGAGGACGCAGTGGTCGAGGTAATGGTGGTCACCAAAACGGTCGGGGTGACGGACAAATGGGAACTACTGCAGTGCAGCCTGGTAGAGGCAACGGACAGACTGGTGATAGGGCCCATTGTTACGCTTTCCCTGGGCGGTCTGAAGCGGAGACATCGGATGTTGTTATCACAGGTAATCGTTTGATTAATGAATGCATGGCTTATGTATTATTTGATCCTGGCTCCACATTTTCATATGTATCTTCCTCATTTGCTAATGGTCTTAATTTACATTGTGAATTGCTTGATATACCTATTCGTGTGTCTACTCCGGTGGGTGAGTCTGTAATAGTTGAAAGGATATATAGGTCTTGTTTGGTGAATTTCGTGGGAAACAATACTTATGTAGACTTGGTTATCGTAGAAATGGTTGATTTTGATATAATTCTTGGTATGACTTGGCTTTCTCCGAATTTTGCAATCTTGGATTGTAATGTTAAAACTGTGACGTTAGCCAAGCCTGGGACAGATCCGTTAGTGTGGGAGGGTGACTACACTTCCAATCCGGTTCATATCATCTCCTTTCTTCGTGCCAAGAAAATGGTTAGTAAAGGTAGTTTAGCGTTCTTGGCACATCTCATGGATGATACTAACCAAGTACCTCAAATTAAGTCGGTCTTGATAGTTCGTGAGTTTTTAGATGTGTTTCCCGCAGACTTTCTGGGTATGCCACCAAATAGAGATATTGACTTCTACATCGATCTTGAACCGGGGACTCGCCCCATTTCTATACCCCCTTATAGAATGGCTCCCGCGGAGTTAAGAGAGTTAAAGGCACAACTTCAAGAGGTTCTAAGCAAAGGCTTTATTAGACCAAGTGCATCTCCTTGGGGTGCTCCGGTATTATTTGTGAAGAAAAAGGATGGGAGTTTTAGGATGTGCACAGACTACAGACAGTTGAACAAGGTAACTATTAAGAACAAGTATCCCATTCCTCGCATTGATGACTTGTTCGATCAGTTACAAGGTGCTTGTGTCTTCTCTAAGATTGACTTGAGGTTCGGTTATCATCAATTGGAGATACGGGCAACGGATGTGCCAAAGACTGCTTTTCGGACCAGGTATGGGCATTACGAATTTGTAGTGATGTCTTTTGGTCTTACGAATGCCCCTGCTACTTTCATGAGCTTGATGAACGGGATTTTTAATCCATACCTGGATCTCTTTGTGATCGTATTTATTGATGATATATTGGTACACTCAAAGAGCAAGAAGGAACATGAGGAGCACTTGAGAATTGTATTGGAAATGTTGAGGGAGAAAAAGCTTTATGCCAAATTCTCCAATTGTGAGTTTTGGCTAGATGCAGTGTCCTTCTTGGGGCATGTGGTTTCGAAGGATGGAGTGATGGTAGATCCTTCTAAGATTGAGACAGTGATGAATTGGGTAAGACCTACTAATTTCTCAGAAATAAGGAGCTTTGTTGGTTTAGCTAGCTATTACCGTCGATTTGTCAAGGGATTATCTTCCATTGCTTCCCAATTGACGAACTTGACTAAAGAAAATGTTCCATTTGTATGGTCGGACGAATGTGAGGAAAGCTTTCAGAAACTCAAGACTTTGTTGACTACTGCACCAATTCTCACCTTGCCCGTGGAAGGTAAGAATTTCATTGTCTATTGTGATGCATCCTATTAGGGTTTGGGTGCAGTGCTAATGCAAGAGAAGAATGTAATTTCTTACTCTTCGAGGCAATTAAAGGTGCATGAACGTAACTATCCGACCCATTATTTGGAACTGGCTGCGGTAGTGTTTGCATTAAAGCAATGGAGACATTCTTTATATGGAGTAAAGTGTTGAGTATACACGGATCATCGTAGCCTACAGTATGTCTTTACTCAAAAATATTTGAATTTGAGACAAAGGAGATGGATGGAACTACTGAAGGACTACGATATCACTATCTTGTATCATCCGGGAAAGGCTAATGTTGTGGCAGACGCCAGGGAGCATGGGAAGTCTAGCTCACTTGCAAGTTTCTAGACGTCCATTGGCTAGAGAGGTTCAGACTCTTGCTAACGACTTGCTGAGGTTAGAAGTAAATGAGAAGGGAGGATTGTTGGCTTGTGTGGAGGCAAGATCTTCTTTTCTTGACAAGATTAAGGGGAAACAGTTTGACGATGAGAAACTAAGCAGAATCCTAGATAAGGTATTGTGAGGAGAGGCTAAGGAAGCACAAATCAATGAGGAAGGTGTGTTGAGAATCAAGGGAAGGGAATGTGTACCCCGCGTCGATGATTTGATCAACACTATTCTGACAGAGGCTCATAGTTCAAGGTATTCTATACATCCTGGTGCAACCAAGATGTATCGTGACCTAAAGCAACACTTTTGGTGGAGTAGAATGAAGCGTGATATTGTTAATTTTATTGCCAAATGTCCAAACTGTCAGCAAGTAAAGTATGAACACCAGAGGCCCGGAGGAACACTTCAGAGAATGCCCATTCCTGAATGGAAGTTGGAAAGGATTGCAATGGATTTCGTGGTTGGTCTTCCAAAGACAATGGGTAAGTATGACTCTATTTGGGTGATTGTTGCTAGGTAAACTAAGTCTGCTCATTTCATTCCGGCCAAGGTGACTTACAATGCATAGAAGTTAGCCAAAATTTACATCTCAGAAATTGTTCGATTGCATAGAGTTCCACTCTCCATCATATCATATAGAGGTACGCAGTTTACTTCTATGTTTTGGAGAACATTGCATGCTAAATAAGGTACTAGGTTGGACCTTAGTACTGCTTTTCACCCTCAGACCGATGGTCAGTCTGAGCGAACAATTCAAGTGTTGGAGCATATGCTTCGTGCATGTATGATAGAATTTGGAGGCCATTGGGATAACTTCTTACCCTTAGCGGAGTTTTCATACAATAATAGCTATCACTCAAGTATTGATATGGCTCCATTCGAAGCATTGTATGGGAGTAGATGTAGGTCCCCCATTGGTTGTTTTGATGCATTTGAGGTTAGACCTTGGGGTACTAACCTTCTGAGAGAATCGTTAGATAAAGTGAAATCTATTCAAGAAAAGCTTCTAGTGGCGCAAAGTAGACAGAAGGAGTATGCAGATCGGAAGGTTAGAGACTTGGAGTTTATGGAGGGTGAACAGGTCTTACTTAAAGTCTCGCCCATGAAAGGGGTGATGCGGTTTGGAAAAAGGGGTAAACTAAGCCCAAGGTATATTGGTCCCTTCGAGGTTCTGAAGCGCATAGGGGAGGTGGCTTATGAGTTAGCCTTGCCTCCAGGGCTGTCCGGAGTGCATCCTGTATTCCATGTGTCTATGTTGAAAAGATACCATGGGAATGGAAACTACATCATTCGTTGGGATTCAGTTTTGCTTGATGAGAATTTGTCTTATGAGGAGGAACCTTTTGCCATTCTAGATAGAGAAATTCGCAAGTTGAGATCAAGGGAGATTGCATCCATCAAAGTTCAATGGAAGAATCAACCCGTTGAAGAAGCCACTTGGGAGAAGGAGGAAGATATGCGAGAAAGATACCCACACCTGTTTACAGATTCAGGTACTCCTTTTCACCCTTGTTTTTCTTCTTGTGATCGTTCGGGGACGAACGATGGGTAAATTGGTATCTATTGTAACGACTTGTTTAGTCGTTTTGAGCAGCAGATTTTATTTCTGGAAAAACAGGCTGAGACGACGGAACCCATGACAGACCGTCATGGGCACGACGGACCATCGAGGGGTCTCGTTTCAAAACACTTAGAAATTCTGAAAAATTGGGTACTGAAATCGACTCTCTGAACTTCGTAACGGAACGGCAGGACGGACCGTCACAGGTGTAACGGACCGTCACAGACTCTTCAGAGAAATTGAGTCTCTGAACTCTGTGAAGCGGCGGACGGATCGACTGTCGCGACGGGCCGTCACAGGCTGCGTAGTCCCAGGCTGGGTCGGATTTCTTTAATGTTTTAAGGGACGTTTTTGACTATTCCTGCTTTAATTATAAAGTTAGTGGGTTAATGTTAATAAGTCTAATTACTTGGGGGTTAAAAGAGGTAACCTTAAGTTAATTAGTGGGTTATTATTGCCACCTTTTATACTTAATTATATGCTAATTAGGGTAAAAGAAAAAGGGTTTGAATAAGAAAAAGAAAAGAACAGAAAGAGAGGGAGAAACGAACGAGAAAGAGGAGGAACGAGAAGAAGAAAAAAGCTTTGAGATTTTGCTTGCTTGATCACTAATCTTCGGTGGAGGTAGGTTATGGTTTTTATGCTATTCGTAGTAAACTCTTAATAGTGAATGATATGTATTGGTAGTATTGTAAACCCTTCTATATGCTTAATTGTATGCTTGCATGAATGTGATTATGTAATTGTGATATAATAAGCATGATGAAGCTATTGAATCTTAAATCTTGAAAAAAAAAACCCTAATCTACTTTGTTAATGATGATGCCTTGGTATAAAAGAATGCTTGATGAACGAAAGTAGTGAGATTAGGGGATCGGGTGCCACGTTCCTGTACCAGGATAGTATATGAGGATCGGAGTGTCACGTTCCGACACAAGGATAGTATATGGATCGGGTGCCACGTTCCGGTACCAGGATAGTATATGAGGATCGGAGTGTCACGTTCCGACACCAGGATAGTATATGGATCGGGTGCCACGTTCCGGTACCAGGATAGAATATGGATCGGGTGTCACGTTCCGACACCAGGATAGAATGAGGATCGGAGTATCACGTTCCGACACCAGGTTAGAATATGAGGAGCGGAGTGTCCCGTACCTGCACGAGAGGAATAAAGATAATGAAATATTGAAAGATGTTAATATACTCAATCTAATGAATCTAATTCCCAAATGAGTATGATGAGGAGGCGTGAGTCCTCATTGATGTGCTTGGTGTTGTGACCAAGGGTTATGGTAATTTTAAATGCTGCATGCTAAGGATATTAGTTGATTTATGATATTAGTTGATATATACTGTTTTCTATTTGGAGTTGGCCGATGATACCTACTCAGTACTTGTGTTTGTACTGACCCCCTACATTTATGTTTTGTTTTCTTGTTAATTATGGAGTGCAGCAAACGTACCGTCGTCTTCAACTCAACCGCAACTCTAGCCAGTCTTCATTACTCCGGATATCAGGGTGAGCTAATGATTCTAGCTTGGACTTTATCCTCCTCTTCATGTCTTGATGCCTTGAAGTTCCGGCATGGACTAGCTGTTTATGTATTTTAGCTTCTTAGATACTCTTAGATCTAGTAATTGAAGTAGATGTTCTTGTGATGATGACTTCCAGATTTTGGGGATAATTATAGTTGTTGAGTTTTTAGAAGTTATTGAATTGGTTTTTATTAATGAGTTTAAGTCTTCCGCATTACTTCTTTTGATATTATATTGAAATGTTAAGGTTTAGATTGGTTTGTTCGCTCACATAGGAGGGTAAGTGTGGGTGCCAGTCGCGGCCCGAATTGGGTCGTGACACTATGAATTAAGTGATAACGACAGCATATATGAAGTATCAGATATAGAAACTGAAAATGGAGAAGAAAATTTTGATGATGAATTAGGTGAAGAAATATAATGTCTGAAGGTGAAATAAAAATAATATCCAAAGAAGATTATCAAAATGAAGAATTATCAGAACACAAAATTATATTTGATAATACAATATTTGAACAAATAAAAGGAAAAGAATTAGATTTAAGTGTTCAAAAAGTACTTGAAATACCTACTTTAAGAAATTGGTTTTAAAGACAAAAAGAAGAATACTATGTAGTTAGTCAGAAAGAACATATCATAGATTGCAAATATACAAGAGGAAAAGCATATATACCTATACTAAATTGTAATGATCCTCTTAGTCGTTTAGAAATTCCAACTATTATTTTTATATTAACCTTTTTAGTAGATTTTATAAATAATTTATATGACTTGTAACAATGAGTGACATGATTTTAGATTTAATAAAAGATTATTTTATTGCTAAAAAAAAATAGAAAAAAATAGAAAAGGAATTAATTAAATTAATTAAATTAATTAATAAAATAAAATAAAAAAAGGGGCAAAGTGCCCTAACCTGTGAAAGCCGCACGACTTATGAGAAGAAAAAAAAGAACGATCAGAAAGAAAAAAAAACGCAGATAAGAAAAGAAAAGAAAGGGAGAAAAGAAAAGGAAAAAGGAGGAGAAACAACGATATTTTTATCTCGAGATATCAAGGTAATTATTCTTATCCTTTCTATTAAATTTTTGTGTAACTAGGAATAGATTTTTAGGTTAAAACGTTTATAATTTATACTAATATATGAACTTGTGAACTTGGGGTTATAAATGTTTATAAGTATTATGGTTCAATCATTGGACAATGATTAGTCCTAATCATTGGACAATGATTACTCCAAGATTAGGATTATTAGTAGTGGAACGATAAATATGAATTTGAACATTGAAAATAAGTGGTTTCAGCAAATAGTTTTGTAGTCCGCCATTGATGTGTTGGGCCATTAGTTGCGGCTTTAATTATTTTCATTTAATTATCATATTAGGATTCAAGTTTTGATATATTGAGATATGTGTTAAATTGTGGGTGCATTATTATATATAAAATCATTATAATTATGTCATTCTGAGAATTAAGATTTAACCCTAAACTTGAAATGCAGAAAATATGCGATTTGATCAATTGGTTGGAATAAAGATTTAGAAATTTTATTATAAATTTGGATGAGTTTTTGGTGTAAGCTAGAGATATAGCAATATGAATGTTGTTAGTTTCGAAATCATATCGTGGTTATTTATTTGAATAGATTTTATTGGTTTGGAAGTCAACCAAAAGAGGAAGGCTCAAGTTTTGGAGTCATTGTTAGACTACTTGAGGCAAGTGGATTTCTAAACTCTTGTTAAGTGTATGAAATGCGTGTATGTCCTTGTGGTATATGTTGGGAGTAACGGGATTGGTGATGGGTTGACTTGTTCACATTGATTAATTCTAATGATAAAAAGAATGGGGATAACAAAAAGGCAATGTGATTAATTGTTTATGTGTGTTGTGTTGAGAAAGGGTTGAAGGCCAGTTGAATCATTGTTGATGTAACTTCATGTTTGTCTGGTTGTTAACTGTGCGATGTTATGAAAATGGTCATCTCCTCATTATTTGTGTGAACTTGTCATCTGCATTATTCTGAGGCATTGGTTGTGACAAGTGTTATGTGCATTGAGAAAGAATGGGTACTTAAGAGGATATACCATTTCGAGGGACGTATCGTGCGCCGCGATGGATACTATATTTCGAGGAACGTATCGCGCGCCGCGATGGATACTATATTTCGAGGGACGTATCGCACGCCGCGATGGTTACTATTATCGAGGGTCATGTCGTGCGCCGCGACAGATGCATGGACAGATATGTCCCCTATTGGTCCCGGACTGAGAGACAGCGGGTGTGTATCACTAGGTAAGACATGCATCATTATACTTGACATTGCATTCCATTGCATTGCACATACTTATCATTAGTGAACATGATATCATATTTTGCAGATCTTCTGATTGCCTTTCTGCGGAACTTGTGATTGATCAATATTGAGCATGTTATTGCGGATATGTAATTCATTGAAGTGTTGTTGTTGAGGATATGTAAATTGTCTAAGTGTTGTTGTTGAGCTACGTGCTATGTAAACTGTGAGCTGTTAGGTTGGGTTGATTTTAATGCAGGTTGTAGTTGTGGAGGTTTGGTTGGGGGTGGTAGGAGTACCCGTATTTTATCCCCTTAGCTTGTGTTTAGACGTTTTACTTGCTGGGTACCGTGTGGTTTGGTACTCAACCCTTGCTACTACAAATTTTTTTGTAGGTTACTAGTCCGGACTTTGTAATATTTCCCTTCTCCTTGTCTGAGGTTTCTTGGAGATTTGTCAGGTGGCTGTTTCCATCGCAGCAGACTTTTTTCTCCTTAATTACGATCTTGTTCTATTCTAGAAACAAGTTTATTTGAGACTTGAGTTTTTTTTCTTTTGAATCAATTGTAATACTTTAGAGGCTTGTACACGTGACTACCAGGTTTTGGGGATTTTATTAAGTTACTTATATTTTATTTTCGCACTTTATTGTAATGGTTGAGTTTTAGGCTGACTTGTCTTGGTGGGATAAGACGAGTGCCATCACGCCCATTTTTGGGTCGTGACAAAATGGTATCAGAGCCCCAGGTTCATAGGTCTCACGTGTGTACAAGTCGAGTCTAAATAGAGTCTCGATGATCGAAACGGAGAAGTCTGTACCTATCTTCGAGAGGCTGTAGTGACTTCTAGGAAATATCTTCACTTCTTGGATTCTATTGTGCGTACTTGGTCCCATTTTGATTCTTATCGCTTCACTCCATTTACTCTCATTTATGTGATGACTTATGCGTAGTTCCTTTTGTGAATCATTGGCATGTCGTGTATTGGTTTGATGTTAGATCTGGTATTATAGTGGAAGTGATATACTTATGAAAAGGATTTGTGGTTATATTTTGAATATTAAAAAAAAATTAAAAAAAATTAAGGGGCTATGTAAGTTTAGTTATCCTTGTAAAATGATTAGTACTTGTGTGGTATATACGATATTAGAGTGGTTAATAATTGGAAGTGGGGTGATTAAAGGGATGACTAGATAATTGAGTTGTAACTTTGGAAACTATAATCAGTAAAGTCATCATAACATGAATGGAATTCTTAGAAAATGATGCACCAATTAAGGTTAGAATTTCTACTATAGGAGTATCGATGCTTACTTGGTTGGAGTTATGGAGTGTGCTACTTTTGATATTGACCTGAACTATGAAAGGATTCATATAGCTTGGGCTAGATATGGAACTATGATAATACTTAACATCTATTTGATGGGTAGAAATGTGTGACCTGTTTGGATATGATCTTCTCTATAGGTATGATGTGTTCTAGTGGTGGATTTAAAAGTTTTCACAATGTGGTACTAATGGTATATGAAAATGAATACGTTGATGTTAAGTGCAAATACTAACTACTTAAGGAGTTATATATTGTATTACATGCTCATATGGTAAGATGTGGTGTTGAATTCATATTTGAGAAACCAACTAGCTTGTTAATACGGATGGATATGTTAAGCATTATTTATAAGGAAGCTTTTAGTGGTGGATCTTTGGTATGATATTGATATGTTCAGGTTGTGAAATGTATTTTGTGGATTGTAAATGAGTGTTGATTTCATCGTAAACTCCATGGAAGTAGACATATGGATGATAAGCTTATAAGTAAAGGAAGTCTCAAAAAGTATACTTGTGTGAAGGTAGTTGAGAATTTTAGTGCATATAAATTGAGTAAGTACCTTGCATGGTTGGCATAGCTAGGTTTGGATTGTGATGTTAATGGCGAGACTAAATTCGTAGTGAGGGAAATGACGAACTAAGCATGATGATATAAGATTTTATGACGCATTATGATTGAAATGCAACTATATGATACGGGTGCTGGTTGAAACGATTTTTTTTTTGTAATGATTAATTTTGAGTATCTAAGGCTATGGTTGTTTCTATTTCATAAGTAGTAGGGTTTTATGCTAATTTTTATAAGGAGTGGGGATGTCATCGAATAAAATTGAAAGGAGCTAGAGCCATAACGGAAAGATATAGTGGTATATAGTTTAACTTTCAGAGCAAGGATAAAACTAGGCTATTTTACATTGTTTGCAAGGGTTAAGGATGTATCTTCAGAGGAATTTGGAGAATTGGGTTCAGAGACAAGTGATTTTACCTTTTTCTTCCAGATTACGACATAATATAGTGTCGCAATATCAATAGATTGATTTAAAAAAAAAACTATTGGATAAAACTTGAGAAAGTAGTGTACGGACGTTCAACTCGAGTATGATGATTAGTTCTTTTGTGGTTCTGAGTTGGTAAGGAGTATGATAAGATATTTAGAAAAAGATATGGTAGGGTCAATGAAGAGGCGATAAATGATAAGCTAAAATACGTTAAGTAATTTTTTTTTATATGTATGAGCTAATGTTGTAAGATAATGGGATTGTGTTACATGGTTAGGATCAAAACATCAAGTTTACATGGCAAGTTTAGATTTGTGGTAGTGTATCTTGTCAAGGTATGAATTGGTTAGGTAAGAAATGATCGATCACATTGAGTATGAAGCATTTAGAAGGACTTAAAATTGAGTAGTACATTTGGTTACTTTTGATTGTTATACCTAAGGTTTCCCATATTGTTGGCCAAAAAAATAAATAAGACTGGTAAGTGAGTTAGCAAAAAGGAGAAATGGTGTATTGAAGAGTTCAAGTTATTTGAAATTTTCGCCGTGGAAAGATTTTAAGAAAGGCAAAGGAACAATAAGACCTCTCGTACAAACATTGGATTCGGAGGTGATGGTTGTAGTGATTTCGCCTTTGAGTTTAGATCTGACTATGAGATGTGAACTAGTTCGGCACCTACTTACTATGGGTTTATTATAAAATTTTCTAAATATTATGTTTTGATTGGGTTACAATAAATGACGTAAGGAAGATTATGCATGGTTATGTCGAGCTAGATTGTTCAGAATGTGATTAAGTAACAAATGGATGTTAAATAGTGTGGACCTACAGTTTTACATGATTAATGAGGATTGGAGGGGATTAAAATTATTTTATTGACGAGACAAAATATATTGTTATAATGTGTTACATAGGCATTTTATGGTGAGTAGAAGTTATGAGATTATAGTATACATAAATATTGGAGTGATCAAGGGTTTATTCGAGTTATCGCATGAGGTAAATTATGGTACAAATGGTGGTTGAAAATGGTATGTGAAAGTTTAGGTGAAGTTGACATTAAGTGTGACTTAATTATTTTACCCTAAAGGAGAAATATAGATTTGAAATTAGTCTTATCGGTCTTGGGTGTGACTTATATCTATTATGGGACGCTTAAATGGATAGATAAGAAACCATGGTTCAAAGTCTTGGAGACTACAATGTGCTTGATAAGGAGAATGTGATACGTAATGACAGTCTGAAAGTAAGGTAAATGGTTGGTGTGGTTATGATATTTGTTAATATTAATAGTGTTGGCTTTGATGGAGTACTGTGAGTAGTATACAGGGTTTGGCAAATCCAGCATGTGTAAAATTGTAATGGAGATCAGACTGGTTGATTTTGGGTGAAAAAAATTCAATAAATAAATTGAGGGTTGTAGTAAGATGAATGAAAATATTGATATGAGAATTATGGAGAAAGTATCTAGTGTTATTCGACCTTGATTTCGTGTATTCTTAAGTTGACCACCTACTTCATTTCGGACATGATTTGGAGTATGATTCATTGCATATCCCCACGTTTTTTTACATCTATGGGTGAATTCCTAGTGGTGGATCGGATGTACCGATCCTCTTATGTCTTCTTGATAGGGTAGGATCCTTGGTAGACTTGTTCACTTCGTTTATGGCATATTTGGTGTTGTTTGAAAAATTAGAAATATATCACTATTTTTATATGCAGAACCTTGCTTATGGGAACTTACAAAAGAGCTTTCATGAATAGTTATGGTTATCCGATAGTGTTGTAAAAGGTTCTGCATCCTAGCGTGTACCATTTGTAGGGTGCTTACTTGATCTTGTTCTTCATTGGATTAGATATGTTTGATTATCCCTTGATGAGTATTCAATGTCTAAAGATCAGATTTTCATAGTTTAAGCTCATTAAAAGATTAGATTGTGACAAGGGAATCTTGATAAGGTCTATGATGATTTGTGTAATAGGTGCATGTGATCGTTGATCTAGGTTCACTTTAGATTGTAGTGGGTATGGATTAAGGAACATTATCCTTGTTATGTAACAAAAGATTTGTTGTGATGATTGTGTTATGTTCCAGTGGGTTTCAGTTTAGATTGGGTTCATTGGTTGGTTTATGGCGTGATATGTAAATCTTCCGAAGTTTCATTCAAAACTTCAGTTCTTGGTAGTTGATATTTAATGGAATGTGCTAAAGATGAATTGATCACTTGGAGAGATGAACACGACTTTGAAAATTATACCTCAAGTTTTTGGTCTTGTTAGTTATTCTTCCTTCTCCTACTTTATGTTCGAGGACGAACATGATTTTTAGTGGTGGATAATGTAATGATCCTCTTAGTCGTTTAGAAATTCCAACTATTATTTTTATATTAACCTTTTTAGTAGATTTTATAAATAATTTATATGACTTGTAACAATGAGTGACATGATTTTAGATTTAATAAAAGATTATTTTATTGCTAAAAAAAATAATTAAAAAAAAGAAAAAAATAGAAAAGGAATTAATTAAATAAATTAATAAAATAAAATAAAAAAAGGGGCAAAGTGCCCTAACCTGTGAAAGCCGCACGGCTTATGAGAAGAAAAAAAGAAACGATCGTAAAGAAAAAAAGCATGAGATAAGAAAAAAAAAGAAAGGGAGAAAAGAAAAGGAAAAAGGAGGTGAAACAACGATATTTTTATCTCGAGATATCAAGGTAATTATTCTTATCCTTTTTATTAAATTTTTGTGTAACTAGGAATAGATTTTTAGGTTAAAACGTGTATAATTTATACTAATATATGAACTTGTGAACTTGGGGTTATAAATGTGTATAAGTATTATGGTTCAATCATTGGACAATGATTAGTCCTAATCATTGGACAATGATTACTCCAAGATTAGGATTATTAATAGTGGAACGAAAAAAATATGAATTTGAACATTGAAAATAAGTGGTTTCAGCAAATAGTTTTGTATTCCGCCATTGATGTGTTGGGCAATTAGTTTCGGCTTTAATTATTTCATTTAATTATCATATTAGGATTCAAGTTTTGATATATTGAGATATGTGTTAAATAGTGGGTGCATTATGATATATAAAATCATTATAATTATGTTATTCGGAGAATTAAGATTTAACACTCAACTTGAAATTCAGAAAATTTGAGATTTGATCAATTGGTTGGAATAAAGATTTAGAAGTTTATTATAAATTTTGATGAGTTTTGGGTGTAAGCTAGAGATATAGCAATATGACTGTTGTTAGTTTCGAAATCATATCGTGGTTATTTATTTGAATATATTTTATTGGTTTGGAAGTCAACCAAAAGAGGAAGGCTCAAGTTTTGGAGTCATTGTTCGACTACTTGAGGCAAGTGGATTTCTAAACTCTTGTTGTATGAAATGCGTGTATGTCCTTGTGGTATATGTTGGGAGTAACGGGATTGGTGATGGGTTGACTTGTTCACATTGATTAATTCTAATGATTAAAAGAATGGGGATAACAAAAAGGCAATGTGATTAATTGTTTATGTGTGTTGTGTTGAGAAAGGGTTGAAGGCTTGTTGAATCATTGTTGATGTAACTTCATGTTTGTCTGGTTTTTAACTGTGCGATGTTATGAAAATGGTCATCTCCTCATTATTTGTGTGAACTTGTCATCTGCATTATTCTGAGGCATTGGTTGTGACAAGTGTTATGTGCATTGAGAAAGAATGGGTACTTAAGAGGATGTACCATTTCGAGGGACGTATCACTCGCCGCGATGGATACTATATTTCGAGGAACGTATCGCACGCCGCGATGGATTCTATATTTCGAGGGACGTATCGCACGCCGCGATTGTTACTATTATCGAGGGTTGTCTCGTGTGCCGCGACAGATGCATGGACAGATATGTCCCCCATGGGTCCCGGACTTAGAGACAGCGGGTGTGTATCACTATGTCAGATATGCATCATTATACTTGACATTGCATTCCATTGCATTGTACATACTTATCATTAGTGAACTTGATATCATATTTTGCTGATCTTCTGATTGCCTTTCTGCGGAACTTGTGATTGATCAATATTGAGCATGTTATTGCGGATATGTAATTCGTTGAAGTGTTGTTGTTGAGGATATGTAAATTGTCTAAGTGTTGTTGTTGAGCTACGTGCTATGTAAACTGTGAGCTGTTAGGTTGGGTTGATTTTAATGCAGGTTGTAGTTGTGGAGGTTTGGTTGGGGGTGGTAGGAGTACCCGTATTTTATCCCCTTAGCTTGTGTTTAGACGTTTTACTTGCTGGGTACCGTGTGGTTTGGTACTCAACCCTTGCTACTACAAATTTTTTTCTAGGTTACTAGCCCGGACTTTGTGATATTTCCCTTCTCCTTGTCTGAGGTTTCTTGGAGATTTGTCAGGTGGCTGTTTCCATCGCAGCAGACTTTTTTCTCCTTAATTATGATCTTGTTCTATTCTAGAAACAAGTTCATTTGATACTTGAGTTTTTTTTATTTTGAATCAATTATAATACTTTAGAGGCTTGTACACGTGACTACCAGGTTTTGGGGATTTTATTAAGTTACTTATATTTTATTTCCGCACTTTATTGTAATGGTTGAGTTTTAGGCTGACTTGTCTTGGTGGGATAAGACGAGTGCCATCACGCCCATTTTTGGGTCGTGACATAAATAAACGAACAATAAACAAAGAAATACAAGATATAAAAGCTAAAACACCAATAAAATATGTACATTTAGGAGGGACAGAAATATTAATAAAAGCTTGTTTTAGAGAAGGAATAAATACACCTATTGAAATATATTTAGCAGATGACAGAATATACACCCTATAGAAAAAAGCGTAATTAGTGCAGTAAAGGAAAACTTAATATATCAAAAATTTAAATTTATAACAAGTGCTAATTATACAGAACCATTAACAGATAAGAATATAGATAAATCATTAGTTCTATATTGGAAAATGTCTGGAATAGAACTAGCACCAGGTAGCAAAGTATTTACAGCAAAATGTAAAAACCTATATATATTAACAACAAAGCATAAAATAACAGCAAGAAATAAAATTGATAAAATAAAAATAGAAAATCCTTTTGAAAAAATAAATATTGTAATAGACAATAATGACTATAGCTATAAAGAAATTGACATAGAAGAAGATTTAGAAATTGTAAAAGAAAGATTAAGCACTTCAAGCGTACCAAATACGTTAACAAGAGCTACCTCTTCAAGAATGAGTACATCTAAAAAGAACTATGAAATCCCACAAAACATATTAGATAAGGAAGAAATAACACCATATCATTATTTCATAATAGGAATAGTAGACCAAAGAAAATATAAAATCTTAATAAATTTAGGACAAGAGGAAAATTATATAACAAGAGAGTTAGTATTAGAAGAAGAAATTATAAAAACAGGACACATATGCCCTGGATTACCTAGTGAGATACTAAACACAAATGAAGAAACAACGGAAAAAGAAATAATTATAGGAGGAATACCCTTAGTAATACCATTTAAAATACACCAAGGAAACCATAATATTACATTAGGAATAAAATGGCTAGAAAAAGTTAAACCGTACAACATAGAAAATGAACAATTAACAATAACTTGTCAAAATAAGAAAATAATTTTAAAAAGAACAAAATGATTAATGAAAATATTTATACTTGCAAAAATTATTGTAGAAGGATATCACAACAGATACTATACCCCTATGATAGATACAGGAGCAGAAGCGAATATATGTAAATATAATTTCTTACCAGAAGATAAATGGGAAAAATTAAAAACACCTATCGTAGTAACAGGATTTAATAATGAAGGAAGTATGATTAAATATAAAGAAAAAAATATAAAAATACAAATATGGGATAAAATACTAACAATAGAAGAAATGTATAATTTTGAATTTACCACAAAAGATATGCTATTAGGAATGCCATTTTTAGATAAATTTTATCCACATATAATAACAAAGACACAGTGGTGGTTTACCACACCATGCGGAAACAAAATAGGAGCAAAAAGAGTAAATAATAAACAACGAAAACCTATGGAATGGATAAAAGGAAGTGAAAAAATAAACCAAGAAATGGAAAATATAATTAAGAAACAAATATCACAATTAGAAATAATTATATTTACAATAGACAAAGTTAAAATAATTAATGAACAACTAGAACAATTATATAATGAAGATCCACTACAAGGATGGGAAAAACATAAGACAAAAATAAAAATTAAATTAATAGATGAAAATAGTATAATAACACAAAAACAATTAAAATACAACTTTGATGATTTGCAAGAATTTAAAATACATATAAATGAATTACTGGAAAAAAATTATATACCAGAAAGTAATAGTAAACATACAAGCCCAACATTTATAGTGATAAAACACAGTGAACAAAAAAGAGGCAAAAGTAGAATGGTTATAGACTACAGAAATTTAAATGCCAAAACTAAAACATATAACTTTCCAATACCTAATAAAATACTTAAAATAAGACAACTACAAGGATACAACTATTTTAGCAAATTTGACTGTAAATCAGGATTTTATCATCTAAAATTAGAAGAAGAATCTATACAATTAACAGCATTCACAGTACCGCAAGGATTCTATGAATGGAATGTATTACTATTTGGATATAAAAATGCACCAGGTAGATATCAACATTTTATGGATAACTGTTTTAACCAACTAGAAAATTGTGTTATATATATAGATGATATATTTTTATATTCCAAAACACAAGATGAACATATAAGATTATTAGAAAAAATTATACATATAATCAAACACTCAGGTATAAGTTTAAGTAAAATTAAAGCAGAAATTATGAAACCACAGATAGAATTTCTAGGAATACAAATAGATAAAAATGGAATAAAAATGCAAACTCACATAGTACAAAAAATAATTACTATTGATGAAAATATAGATACAAAAAGGAAATTACAATCATCATAGGATTAGTAAATCAAGTAAGGCAATATATACCAAAATTAGCAGAACATTTAAAACCATTATACAAAAAACTCAAAAAAGATGTTGAATATCATTTTGACAACAAAGATAAAGAACACATAAAAAATATTAAAAAAATATGCAAAAAATTACAAAAATTATATTTTCCTGATGAATGTAGAACATTCACATATATAATTGAAACAGATTCAAGTAACCACAGTTATGGAGGAGTACTAAAATATAATTATGACAAGGAAAAGGTAGAACACCATTGCAGGTATTACTCAGGATCATATACTGAAGCACAAGCAAAATGGGAAATAAATAGAAATGAATTATCTGCATTATCTAAATGTTTGTTAGCATTTGAACCATATATAGTTTACAATAAATTTATTGTAAGAACAGATAACACACAAGTAAAATGGTGGATAACAAAAATGTTAGATGACTCAGTTACAACGAAAGAAATAAGGAGATTAGTATTGAATATATTAAATTTTACATTCACAATTGAAATTATAAAAACTGATGAAAATCTTGTTGCAGACTACCTATCGAGAAAAAAGAACTCAAACTGAACCAGATATAATAGAAGAAATACTCAAAGCCATTACTACACTTTCTACGAAGGTGGACGGTATGGGAAAAGAGTAACAAAATCTAAAAGCTAACAGTCAGCAGCATGACTATAAATATGCGGAGCTACGCCAACATGCAGAGTTACGTCGATCGGAAGACGCAAAAATTCAAGAACTAGAAGGAGATGTAGGGAAACTCCTTAAAACCTATAACATTAACATTGCTAATGTTGCAGGTACAAGTACAATAGCTATGGAAAAAACAACATCAAATAATACAAACCTAAACAGCTTATTTACAAAACCATTTATTCAAAAGGCACAGATAGTAGAAACCCCAACACCACAAACATCTACATATGCAGCTAGCTTACACAAGGAAAAGAAAATATATAACCATATATCCCAAACTTACATTGAAAACCTATACAAAATTCAGACTTTTTTATATCTCAAACCCAAATCTACCACAACTACAGAAAAAACCCATGATTATTTAACCCAAAAATTACAAGGCTATAACAATTTAATTGCACAACCTAAAACCAACCCAAACATAGTTAAAACCAGTTACAGTTATGGATTACATAATACTGTATATACATATGATGGTACAAAGATAAGTGGAATCCCGGAGATCCACAAAGCCTTTTTAATATACAAAAGAATTACAAAAGGAAATTTATTTTTAATAAAATTTTATGTGGCACCAGCTGAGATACATTATGACGAGATAAAACCAATGATCCAGAGAGTAAAAATTGGATTAACACGAGAAATGATAATACCGGAAGACATAGGGCAACAACCAGAGATACCATAAGTTGAGATACCCAGTTTTTATGCAAATAAAAGAATAATTGGATTATCAACTATCATACAAGAATTAGCTAACAACTATCTACAAGAAAATGCTATATGGAGCTACTATTCAAGAGATCATTTAATGATATATGCCAATTCACGAGAGATAAAACAAACAGATATGGAGGAAGTCCAGAAATGGATTTTATCCTTATTAAAACCAGAAGCTACTCCAACAACTAGAGCGATAAAACAAGGATTCATCTCCGAAGAACTAATGACAAGATATTGCAAGCTAATTGGTCACAAATATCCAGACCATATATGTTCCAAGTGCAATCAAGGTGATGACATAATTCCAGACGTACAACTGGAGTAAGCTGAGAAGAAGAAGATAAGGAAAAATAGACATAAAATTATATGTACAAAATTAGTCATAGTCATTGTCGGCCATTTGGCCAAAGTTTATTTTGTCTTCTTGTAAAAAGTCGTAAAGTAAATAGTGTGAATAGTGTTAGTAGGTCCTAATCATAAATAGTAAGTGTCAAGTTACTGTGTAAATAGTAAAGGCCAAGTAACTGTGTAAATAGTAAGGGCCAATCGTCTTTTGGTAAAGATGAAAGGTCATTATGTATGTGTATAAATAGAGGGTTTCCCCTCATAAATAAGATCATCAATCTTCCACCATCCTCTTCTCTCTACAATATTTCCTCTTTCCTGCTTCCACCCTAAAATTGACTTGAAAACACTTTTTGAAAATTCATTAGAAAGGGATCTTTCAATGGAATAGGGTTTAAGGGTGACTACCATAACTCACATATAATAAAACCCAATGATTTTTGATGAAAAATGTGACTACAAACAACCTATTCTAGCCCTTTTTGAGTTATAGCTTCTAAGGTGACTTGAGAGAGAGTTATAAGAAAGATGGGTTTTGGGTTTTAGGATATGAAGTGTAAACAGAGGTCTTAGGGTTAAAAACACATTAATATACCTAAAAGACCCTACAATTTTCACTCGAGGTTCATAAAATACATGCCCTGAATTTACCGAACACCCTAAGTCATTACAGGAAAATGACAACTTTTGCGGCAGTCTCATAGATGAATAAACCAACAGACCGTTTGTCCATCAACACCACATTGGTGGGGTTTCGTTATTAGTGACATAGCCTCATTCAAGATAAGGATATCCTTCCTTGCAGGTTCAATCGACTCTCATGGTCGACGGATAAATATCGTCCCATTCCACTACCCACCCTAAGTAGTACACTCTTTTAGAAGACATTGCACTTTCATTACTTTTGTGGGGGTTATCTTAACCGACATAGACCAAGCTAGAAAAATAATCCCTATACTTCCCTTATTGAAGAAGGGTCCCATCACTTGCCTAGGGTGAGGTCTTATTTTTATCTTTTAAAAGGCTTACCGTATAACTACATCTATGCGGGCACATAAAAAAGGGATAAGGAGATTGATACTAAGTAACTAATTCATTAGTGAAAAAGATTACTCATCTAAGAGGTACATAGGAAATCAACATCTCAACTCACGAATTGTAACCACCTCTTCTTCATATCCTCTCAGTGCTAGGAATAACTTACAACGAATTGTCAATGGTATAAACTATAGGTTAAGAATAACTATTGAACACCATATCTCAACTCAGAAAGGGAATTCATCCTCCAACTTATCATAGAAAGCTCTTTGGATGTAGTGAGGTTCTACTAAACACTTTATCTTGATTCACGAAGAGTGTTCACCCCAAAACTCCTTTTTTTGAGTTAACTTAGCTTTATTCATTCATTCAAGTGTGATTGTGCGTGTGTGTACATATGAACACACCTTGCATTACGAAACTACTAAGGATTTAGGTCTCAAAATTTAATAAGGATTGAAGAAAAGATAAGGGTATCAACTACCTTTCTACTCGATTTATTCTCCCCCAATTAGGTTAAGGACATCTTCAAGGTCTCATACTTCAATGTACAAGGTAGGAACTAATACTACTCATTAAGTCATGATCATCAAGACTAAAAATCAACCTTACAAGTTAAGCATAAAACTTTCCTCTTAGGATTCAAGCCTAGACAACTTTTCTTAAAAGTCACCTCATTAAAATCTTAGGCACCACTTAACTCAATCTCATGGAACCCTTAGGTCATGACAGGTTGTACTTGACTATTTGGGGTCTTGTACAAGACCTTTAACTATCGTTCATTACATATGACATGAAAAGTAGAGCAAAATTAAAACTTTTTACGACAATTAATATTAAAGGAGTTCTTCCCTACATATTTAGAAAATCTCATTTAAAAGAAGTACATAATAAGTCTTAATAACAAAACTAAGAAAGTAGGAGACATGCCCTCGGATATATGAAGACATACTTTCTTTTGAGAGAGTCTTTCCAAAGATTGTCTTCTAAACTTCAACCTTATTTCAAAACCTATACCTATAGAGTATAGAAAAAGTATGAGGTTAGTACAAATAATGTAGTAAGTATGGCATATGCAAAAACATGCAAAAAGGGACATTTTATTAAGAACACATTTTCATGTGAATTAAGTAAAACATTCACGAATATAGATGTAAAACAACATATGAATCACTATTTCACACTTAGAGAAAGATTTTCATAATTTTTACAAAATGAGATACTATATAGTAAGCTTTTAAAAATAAAATTTGAATAGTTTTCAACGTTTACAATGAACTATCCCTATTCTAAAATAGTGAACTTCCAAGACCAAGCAAAGAGGAAATGAGCTCGTTCCCATAGGAGTTTTTCCAACAAAGGTTATCCTAAGACTAACCAAGGTAAGAAATGAAATAAATGTACATACGCCTCCTCCAATACATACCAAAGTGATCCTCAAGACTAAAAATTTTGGGCTTATTCAGCTCAGGATAACATCCCCCCTCTCAATGACAAGGCATTATAATAACACCCATATAAAACACCAAGACTTCGCTTTCGGAACGACTAAGTGCAATGAGTACATGGAGTCCCATTCCACCACCTGATTTCAGAATGACTAAGCGCAATGAGTATATGGAGTCTCATTCAAGCACCTACCCTAAGTAGTACACTATTTTAGATGGTTTAGCACCAAGACTCCCCTTTCAGAATGTCTTCCTAGTGCAATAGATAAATAACGTTTTATTCCACTACCTACCCTAAGTAGTACACTTTTTTAGAAGACTTAGCACTTCCATTACATTTGAAGGGGTTTGCTTAACCGACGTAGACCCTGAGAGATAGACATGGAATCAAGATAGTTTCCTTATAGGAGAAGGGTTCCATCACTTGCCAAGGGTGAGGTCTGAATTATAGCTTTTACATGTCTTTTCCGATAGCTAGACATATGCGGGCAGATAGTTACGGTATAAGGAGATTTCTAGTAAGTAACTCATTATCTACTAATGAGGAGTACACGTCTCAAGAGGTACATTGCAATACAACTTCTAAACTCACGAACAGTAACCACCCCTTCTTCATATCCTCCTTGTTCTAGGAATAACTCCCTATGGATTCTCAACATTATAAACTATATGTTAAGGATAACTAGTGAACACCACATCTCAACTCACGAAAGGCATTCATTCTCCAACCTATCTTAGAAATCTCTTTGGATGTAGTGATTTTACTAATAAACACTTCACTTCAACTTAAAAAGACTGTTCACCCCATAACTACTCTTTTTGAATTAACTCATCTTCATTCATTCATTCAAGTGTGAGTCTGTGTGTACATGTGAACACACCTTGTAGATAAGCATCACTTCATTTATATTTCATTCTTTCCATGATTATACCTTCTTTCATCGTATCACACATGAAAGAAGGTCTAATCATGTATAGAATGAAATATAATTAAATGATGCTTATTTGCAAGGTGTGTTCACATGTACACACAGACTCACACTTGAATGAATGAATGAAGATAAGTTTATTAAAAAAGAAGAGTTTTGGGTTGAACAATATTTTTAAGTTGAGGTAAAGTGTTTATTAGCAACCTCACTGCATCCAAAGAGCTTTCTAAGATAGGTTTGAGAATGAATAGCTTTCTAACTGATGTTAGGAATCTTCCCTTTTTCATTCCTTTATATTATCGTGTAGAGCATTTATATTTCATGTCGTTCTAGCATCGAACTTTCTTCTTGTGTCTACGTGTAGAAAATGAACACAAGGAGAAACGCAGGCAGGAGAATTTGAGAAGCAGCTCTTGGGGGAAACAAAGATCCTCCTCAAGCCCCATCTGCTGGAGTACAAGTTCATGTATACCCAGCTGCGTTGACAGATAGAAAACTGAGAGAAGCACTAGTTCAGATGGGCCAAGCCATCACTATTGAGACACATGTTCTCATATCCTAGGACACAATAGAGGGTTCTCCCAAGGAAAACCACATGCTAGCACCATGACTAGCAGACTAAGTGACTTCACTAGAATTAATCCTCTAGTCTACTACGGGATCCAGACTAATGTGGATCCCCAAGAGTTTTTTGATAATGTTTACAATATTCTCTGTGCCATGGGAGTGAATGAAAAGTAGAAGGATGAATTGGCCGCATATCAACTCAAAGATGTGGCTTAGGTATGGTACAAAATATGGACAGATGTACGAGCACCAAAAGTATTCCCTATCACTTGGTATATTCTAAAGACTGCATTCTTCGAGAGGTTCTTTCCCAAAGAGAAGAGAAGGGCTAATGTTGAAGAGTTCATCAACCTATGATATAGAGGTATTTCGTTCAAGAAGTATTTCTTGAAATTTGTTAAGCTCTCAAAATATCCTTGTTCTCTAGTGTCCAATAGCAGGGATGAAATTAGTAGGTTTCTGACAGAGGTATCGGAGGATCTGGAGGAGGAATGTCGGGAAGCTATTTTTCATGATAACATGGACCTTTGTAGATTGATGATTCATGCATAGCAGGTGGAGGAGAGTCGACGGAGAAAGAGAGGTCGAGAAGGAAAGAAGCCTAGACCCTCATATAAGGATGGTTCTAGCTCTGGTAGGAATTTGCTTAGATTTAAGAATAGGTTAAAGTTCTAGAAGGGGCACCAACGCTCTGGTACTCCTACTTCTTGCTGGAACTCAATCGTCATAGCGGAAAAGTTTTGCCCAAAAAGGGGCAATGATAGAAATGCATTGTGTAGCATCAAGCGGTTTGGTAAATTTGGCCGTTTGCATGTAGGTGAGTGCTTGGTAGGTACTAATGACTGCTATGGGTGCGGCAATAGTGGGCATATAATCAGGGATGTCCGATATGTGAAGAATCAGGCGAAGGAAGATACTCAGCCTCGGCCTAATCCTACTGCTAAAGTCGAACCTCCTAAGAGGAACATGTTCTATGCTTTGAAAGGTAGAGAGGAGCAGGAAAAGTCAGCAGATGTGGTCACTGGTAACTCGCTTGTCTTTTCTCTTCCTGGTTGTGCATTGTTTGATCCATGATCCACCTTGTGTTTTGTTACTCCTTTGGTAACTAGTAAATTTCACTTTCTTCCTAAGATCTCGCATGAACCTTTTCTAGTAAGTACTCCCATAGGAGATAGCATTAGAGCTGAAATGGTATATAGAGATTTGCCCAATAACTATTCTTGATAGAGTTACCTGTTCTAACCTAATAGAATTAACCATGCTTGACTTTAATATAATTTTGGGTATGGATTGGCTCCGTAGGTGTTATTCTAACATAGTCTATCAAAATAGGGTAGTAATGTTTTAATTTCCTAATGAGTTAGAGCTTAAATGGGAAGGGCCTAGTTAAAATCCAACAAGCCAAATAGTTTCTAATCTTAAAGCCAAAAACATGTTATCCAAGAGATTAGAAGCCAATGAGATCCTTTATTACGAAGAGCTTTCCATTAAAATTTTAGATTGCCAAGTGAAATGGTTGAGGAAAAAGGCGGTTGCCACCGTAATGGTGTTATGGAGGAACCACCTTGTAGAGGGAGCAACACGGGAGAACGAGTTTGATATGAGATCATTACCCTCACTTATTGAGTTCTTGAGGGTAAATATGCTCTTCCTTGGTCCGTTTTGTTAATAAGACTCTAAATCTTAGTGCATTAGGTGGTTTTGGTGTTCTAAGTCCATAACTGTTTGTTTAATACATGCAGTATATGAGTTAATATAAGTTCATTCTTTCATTTATGTTGTTGTTTTCGTATAGCATTTGCGTGATATATGTGTTGCATGAGTTTGATTTGTATTGAGTTAAAGTAAGATTGAAAAGGAAGTCTCTAAATTTCAACTATGAAGCTTCAAATAAAGTTTGAGTATTATGCATCATCCACAGTAAGTTGTGAATCTGATGTTCACAAAGATGAAGTTTCAAACATGTTGATGTCGTTTTGAGATTACCCTCTCTAATTCAAAATCATGTTTAGTGTCTTTCAGTGACAAATGTTCCTGGGGGGGGGGGGGGGGGATAATGCAACATTCCAGAAAAATTACCTTTGTAGTGAAGATCCCAATTGGTCTTTAAGAATGTCTATTGGGGGTACACAGGCATCTCAATGCCCTATATAAATAAACATTGGGCATAGTATAGGAAATTGGCTAAGGGGTATTAGCAAATTTCTATATAATACCCAAATAAGAAAAATATTGGGAATATTACAAAATATTTGCTCAAAGGGTGTTAGCAACTTTTCTAACATTAATGAACTTGTTGAAAGAAACGTACCTGCAATAAAGACCCTATCTAAAAACAAATGTTTCATAGTATTTGCATAATACATACGAGGCATCCATGTGTCAAGCCTTGGCACCATAGCACATGACCAATTAAAATGGGCATGTGGATTAATATGTGCGAAAGGACATAGTGAGGATCCTTGATACAATAAGTAAACATTCCAAAGGAACCATCATGAATAATTATTTAGGAAATTACAAGCAACACATGTGCTTGCACATGTGCAAAAGTGGCCAAGGGAGAGAACCACCCTAACCGAATTCGGTTAGGGTAGTTAAGGGGAAAGTGTGTTCAAAGGTTACTCCATGTGGGGCCTAACTCCCTATAAAACTCGTGACTCTAACTAGCTGACCTAACTAGCTAACTAAGCTAGAAATAACCAAAATAAACGAATTAGTGCCCCGACAACCTAAGACTTAAACGAGTGACACTAACCTAGTAACTAGTTAAAGAGACAACCTAGTACCTAACCTAGGATGGTCCAAAAGGATTAGTTATGATCACAAAGACATAGAGTTACTTTTCTAATTACCCTAGGTCCCTTAATTAATTAAATAAAAAATTTAATTAATTAATAAAAAAATTTAAAATTTTGCCGAGACCCTAGCCAATTTGAAAATTTTGGTTAAGTCAAATGTTCTCCGATGTTTAGTAAACTTAGGAGTGGGTTTTTAGTAAATAACTAATTTATTTATTTAATTTACTTAATTAACCTTAAGTTGAATGAGTCAAGATCAGTTCCTAAGACATAGAATCACGTTTAAACACTAGAAAACTCACGACACAAAACAATAAGCAAACGAAAGAAAAATAGAAAAGTTTCTCTTGATTCTCTTAAGCGTTTTCAATGTTTTCTTCAAGATTTTTTGCAAGGTGATCTTCCTAGATTGAATTCTTCATAAAGTATGGTCTTTATCTCCTTGAATTATTTCTCAAAGAGGATTTTACAAACATTTTAGTAAATACACATTTTTCATACCAATTAAATAATACATTCTTGAGTGTAGAGGTAAAAAAACATAAAAATCAACAATTAACACATAAACAAGAATTTCCATAAATTTACCACAAAGGACCAACATACAGTAAGCTTTTTCAAAATTACATGGAACTCTATTTTTTATCATTTACAGTGAACTATCCCGATTCAAAAATAGTAAATTATCAAGGACAAGAAAATAGGAAGTGAACAAATTACCGTTGGAGTTACCTAACTAAGGTTACCCTAATACTCACCTAGGTTAGACATGAAGGAAATGCACATACACCTTCTTCAATACAGATCAAAGTGATCCTCAAGACTACCCCTTTTTTGCTTACTCACCTCAGGAGAACAAGCCCTCACTCAATGAAAGAAATTAGAAGGACACTCAAATAACACACCAAGAATTATCTTTTTGAATGCCTACTTATTGCAATGAGTAGATGGCGTCCCATTCCACCACCTACCCTAAGTACTACACTCTTTTAGAAGGCTTAGCACCAAGACTCCCAATTTGGAAGGTCTACTTAGTGCAATGGGTAGTTAGCGTCCCAATCCACTACATACCTTAAGCAGTATGTTATTTCAGGAGACTTAGTTCATTTGATTCATATAAGACTCTCTAAGACTCCCCTTTCAGAATGCCTACCTAGTGTACTGGATAAATTGCGTCCCATTCTACTACCTACACTAAGTAGTACACGCTTTTAGAATACTTAGCACTTTCATTACTTTTGTGAGGGTTAGCTTAACTGACATACACAATGAGAGATAGACATCGAATCCAGATATTTATCTTATCGGAGAACGATCCTCTCACTTGCTTAGGGTGACGTCTTACTTTTAGCTTTTACATCGCATTTCCAATAGTTACACCAATGGGGGCACATAGTTAAGGGATAAGGAGACTTCTACTACGTAACTCATTCTATACGAGTACTCATCTCTAGAGGTACATTGGAATACAACTTCTCAAATCACAAAGAGTAACCACCCCTTGTTCATATCCTCTAAGTGGTAGGCATAATATTCAACAAATTCACACCATTATAAACTATAGTTTAAGGATAACTAGTGAACACCACATCTAAACTCAAGAAGGGCATTCACCCTTCGACCTATCTTAGAAAATTCTTTGGATGTAGTGATGTTGCTACTAAAAACATCATCTCAACTCACGAAAAGTGTTCACCCCAAAACTTATTGAAGTGTGAGTGTGTGTGTATACATGTGGACACACCTTGCACATAAGCATCATTTAATTTAGATTTCATTCTATAATGATGAGACATTCTTTCATTAAATCACACACTTTAACATGCTTCACATAATCATATAAGTCATTTAGACATAATCCTTAGCATACTTTTCATAACAAGCTTCATAAAACACATTGACAATAATAAATTCATTTCCATCTTACTTCACATTATATGGATTCATGGCCTCATTCACAATTCACAAGTAACTCCACATTCATACAATTCAAGTGAACACCACCACCAAGAAGGTGAATTATATCACTCAAGATCATTTAATAATTAAAGGTATACAACATAACCGATTTACCTTTTAATCTAAGCTTCCATCACCTATAACATTTTACTCAACATATCATCATAATATATCCCTTAGGATATCTAAAAAACAATAACAACACAAGTAAAGCAAAGCATAAAGACTACAAAACCAAGCTCATTCAACCCATTTCTTAACCCACAATTTGATAAAAAGCTTTAACTTGATTTCATTGAGGTTTTAGCATTGAAATCACAATCTAACATTAGAAACATCATATTTGAATCATTTAAAACATTTTCATGCAAGACTCATATTTATTAGAATGGGCTCGTTGAATGGAAATAAGTCAAGGATGACTATTATACCTCATATAGAAGAAACCACAATGATTTTTTAAGAAGAACTTGACCACCAACATCCTCTTCTAGCCCTTCTTGAGTTCTAGCTTCCAAGATGACTTGAGAGAGTATTTTAAGAGGGAGGGGGTTTGAGTTTTAGGAAATAAAGTCTAAAATTAGGTCTTAGGGTTTAAAACATCTTAATATAAAAAAAGACCCTAAAACTATTACCCTACGTTCATAAAAGAATTGGGGTGAATATACCAAATACCTCAAGTCATTACAAGAAAATGAAAGCTATTGGGTCATTCTAACAGACAGATCGACCAACGGACCGTTTGTCAATCAACAGCCCATTGGTAGGGTTTCATTGGCTGGGACATAGCTTCATTCATCTATATATACTTCCTTGCAGGTCCAATCGATGCCCATAGTCTACGCACTATTGGTTGACCAACGGACCGTCCTTTGGTTGTCGTGTGGTCACTACTTGGATGCTTTTTGAAAAAAGGTTGGGTCGTACTCAAATGTTATACATCTAAAAATAGTTGGGTAGGTCTTAAGAACATCCCATACAAATTTCAAACAAAACAAACACGTTAAACTCACTCAAACACATGAGAACAGATAAGGACTATCTAAGGCAGACCTTTCAAATGTCATGGACGTTCTTGAACGTTTCACCTCAAAACATAGCCAAACCTCACACAATGCCTAAGAACATCAATATAACTCATTTAAACATAAAATTAACTCAACAAACATTCACGAAGCTCTAGTTAATCTTAGTTCGTTTTAGGGTGTTGCAGCTGTATAGAGACTCACACCGATGGTCAAGTCTCTAACAGACATGACTTGAGTAGACTTTTTGAATCCTAAGAACACATTCATAACGTATGCTCTTATATCAAGCTTGTCACATCTTGAGACCAAACCCTAGAAATTAGGGCTAGTCATGGATTGCGACCGGCGTACTTGACCTCTCGGAGGTCTTGTACAAGCCCTTCTGTATCGTTCATTACACATAAACATATGAAAAGTAATGCAGAATTAAAAATTTTCACAAACATTCAAATACTCTTTAAAATATCTTTCATATAAAACTAATAGGAAATTCTAAGTCTCATTTCATCAAATCTTAGACACAAGATTACTTTAGGACACGACCCATACACAATAGAAATATAGTACTACTAAGTCTATTGAAATACTTCAATAAAAGTAATAAAAGACATCTATGCCTTCAAGTCGAATAAGGACATACTTTAACTTTCTTGAACGATATATAGAATCCAAATTTACCTACACAATCATTCTCACCTTCCACCTACACCTTTAGATATAACAAATGTATGTAATAAGTACAAACAATTGTACTATGTATGGCATAATTCATAAAAACATGAAAATACACATTTATTAGAAACATGCTCTTATTTATTAAAACATCATATCGTTATCATCAGAATAACATATAACACCCTAGAAACAAATAATAAATCACATAAGCAATTATTCACATTTTAAAGAACCTTATAGTGAACTAAGTCACCTTACACTGTAACTATTTCTCACTGTTACAGTGAAGTTTCTCAACATTACAATGAACATCTTCTATTATGCAACCTTCTCACTAAAACCTATCCTAAGACTCAATTATGTAAGACAAAGAGAGACCGCCCATACACCCTCTATAGGCACATCTAAATGATCATTAAGGCCACATATAATGAAATATACACACTTACAATATATCAACCACATGAACATGAGATTCTCCTAACGAAGGGGATTCTGAGTCTCACTTGAGTGAATTCTGAAGAGACCGACCATACAATCCATTACACACACACTTAAGAGATCCTTTAGACTACCTAATATAGAAACATTCTCACTTAATACAACAATATTCATAGAATTTGACATTAACCTCCCAAAGGTTATCAAAATACCTCTCAAGTAAATCAAGGAGATAACGTCCATGATTGACCTCTTAAAGTTTACCTAAATAATCCTTAAGACTACCTAATTTTGGATCATGTCTACATAGTAAACCGACTTTCCTAACTAGAGTCATTCTTAAGACTTAACTAGGTAAAATATGAATTGACCATTCCTATGGCAAGATCAGACCTTAACTAGACGACCCTTAACTACTCTAGATAAGCACTTATTCATTTAACATTCATTCATTAGTTCATTTAAGACTCTTCTTCACATAAGGACATTCAAGTAGTGGCTTGTACAAGACCTAAGGACTCTAACTAAGACCTTAAAAGCCTATTGTGCAATGTGTAGATAGCGTCTGATACCACCATCTAAACTTCATAGAACTTCTCTAATGATAGTAGGTACCCCACACGATGATAATAGGCAATAACCAACATAGACCATGATAGCGAAAAATGGGATCGAGAGTTCTAACCTACTCCGATGAATGTGTTATACTTGCCGATGGTAATACTAGGATAAATCCCATATAGGCACATTCTTAAGGAATATGAAGGGCTTTTGTGTACTCTAGTCTCATTCTAAGAATGATATTATGTCGTTCCATCCAATCAACCATAAGTGCATCATTTGTTACATGAAGGATACCATTAAGGCTCTCAACTTCAACGTTCATAACCTTACCACTAGGTTTAAGGTTCCACGTAAATGACCTTCTCAACATCATTATAGGTCTCACATATCATTCATTCATTCATTACAAGAGTTAACTAAGTTTACCTAGTAAATACATGTCATATCCACATATCATTCATTCATCTATCAAGTAAGGGACACAACTCTACCAAAACAAGACACAACATGCTTTATTTTATTACATATAGCATATCATTCTTCGAAGCCCTTAGAAATGACCCTTATCATATTTATGTTATCATATACATTAATATAACATCATTAATAGAACCATCATAGACTCATATAGTTAATTAGGAATAATTGTGCATCGACTCTAAGACTACACTCATAAGCACATAGTCATAGTCTAACATGATCACCTAACAACATCAGTAGAATAATACATACTTTCACTTAATCACAAGTATATGAACATGACAATACTTATCATAATTACCTACACACATCACCATAGTACTTCATGTAGTGACGACAGGTCCATAACTATCATAATACATTAAGTAACGCTGACAAGGCCACATCATTTCAAAGTAAGGAATATAACACTGCCACCATAAGTGGACCATACCAACCCTAAAATATTTCAAGAAAAATTAACATAAAATACAGATAATTAGGGCAGAGTACAACTCATCCATTCTCACCACTTCAATCCATAGATGAATCGTCCCATTCAATATTATAAGCCCTTACCCATGTACATGAACATTAATTAAATACAAAAACCATATTCTCAATGAGTATAAGTCAATTCAATTTATATTTATTAATCCACGACCAATTATACATCAATTGGATACAATTATTACATCATTCAATAGCCCATAGAAAACTACACTAGAATCCATAAGCATTAAGACTATTGCTTAACACATAAAATAGTCAAAAACTACGGTTCATCAATTACATGGTTCATAGTATAGTTGAGTTAAAATAATAAAATTAACAATAATTCAATTAATATACAATGTTTAAAAACCTTTAATTCAAGCACCCACGGATAGATCATAAAATTGGACAGGTTCATTTTTGAAAACCTTAGAAAAATCTTTGAATTTAAGGCTCCTTGATGAATAGAGTTTCAAGGATAAAAATTCATACCTAAATGAATCTAATCCTCCAATTTTATGAAGAATCGCCACTCAAATATCCAATCCAAGCTCATCCTTGAGTTTTTACTTCAATGGAGTTCATAGAGAATTAATAGGATGTTTTTGGTTTTGATTTTGAAGAATGAATTCTCCTATGTGTTTAAAGCTCATAAATATATATAAAATACCCAATGTACCCCTAAGTAACCGACCAAAGTCTTATTTGGATGTGGGGTGAATTTACTACTTCACCCTTGCAACTTACAGTAAAATGCGCAATTGACAGACCAATCCATGCCTGGCAATCGACGGCCCGTTTCCCAACCAACGGACCATCCTGTTGGTCCGTGGTTTAGGACTGAGGCTGGTCCTTTCCCTAGAATTCTCCAACGCCTATGCATGAAAAATGACTCTCATCGACGGGTCATCAAATATCCCACGAGCCGTCTGCTGCCTTCATTGTTTGGGAATGTTTTGGGCAATCTGGACTCTTGAGAAAGATCCTACCTCAAGGAGCCTTGGATGGTCCTTAGGGACTTTTACCCGGACATTTCAAACCAAATTGTGTTCTCATATGAGTTTAGGACTTCGTACATCATGTTCATCCAAAACAAACTGATTTTATTCATGAAACACACAAATTTGCACATAACAACATATGAGGCACATAGATGACTTAGTCATCGAATGTCGTAGTCGTCACTTGAGGTTTCACATCCAAATCACATAATATCTAGACACCATCTCAATACCACATTATAAACCATTTTAGGACCTTAGACCCTCATGAAAACCATTTTAGTCTCTAGCTTCTTCTTAGTCATTTTCGACGTATTACAATTTATCAACAATTCAAAGTCAGAATCATATACAAATATCTGACTTAAAAACATGAACACATGTATGACTTAACCCATAATTTTTCCCTTATTTTCAAATACATAGTTTTTCAGGTCATTGAAGATCACAAATGTCATTTTTAGGCTAATAACTGGTTTGAATGTAAAGGTATAGTAATTTAGCGTTAGTGGCTTCTACCTTCATGAAGTATGACCTGAAAATTACTCTTTATCCTTCTTCTTCCAATTCAAACATGTTCAAACTCCACCCTATTATTTCACTGGACATGAATCACCCGATACCCTATTTTTCACTATGTTCACCTCTTTATTTCCCAATTTTTGTTCTTATTCAACCTTTTTCTTTTCTTCTTTTCTTGACTTTATAAACAAAAGGTTCAATCTTTTTTTTAGAAAGGGCCAAAAGAGGGTAATGTTTTGACACTTCTTCACTTTCCTTCTTTTTCACCACACCCTCTTTCCTTCGTACTTTCAATCAATTAGTAAAGGAGGATTGAGCAGTGGCTTAGGAAATAAGACTACACTTGATGGGAATTGGGGTGTAGTAAGGGATGATAAAGTGTGTAAGTTACCCTTTGTGTTTTACTTTCTTTAGAAGAATGCTCTGGACTAGCATAAATTCCACAAGGTCATCTATGATTTGCATCTAGAAGAATGAAGGACAAAAGATTGGAAAACATATAAAGACAATTCTTATTTGATATAGCTATTTGTGCAAGTATTTTATGGTTAAGAAGCAAGTATCTCTTGTACAGATCGTTTATTAGTCTACTATAATTATAGGATACTCCCCTTTTGCTAATTACTGTGTTAATCCTAATGATTCATAAACGAAGTATATCTCTTCTTTTCCTATCTCTATCCGAATGACCCAAAACAAAGGTTCTTATTTTCTATGGAACTTAGAATTTAGGCTTAAGTTTGATATTCGAACACACAAAAACATCGTGAAGGTTAAATTTAATGATATAATAAGGTCAAAGTTACTCATTTTTCTTCCAAGAAAAGCATGAGGATAATGAGGTCAAAGTTACTGAAATTTCATCAAAGAAAAGCATAAGTTGAATAGGTGCCAAAATAAGACTCGCACTTCTCAGAATGGTGTCCACAAAAGAGGTATATTCTCAAATTGATTTACTCTTTAAAATTTGCGTCTAAGATCATTTGAATTGTTCACTTCACTTAATAGATTGGAACAACGTGGGAAAGTTCTCGGAGACATCAAATGAAATGTTCAAGACGACTTCACCAAACAAGGCATTGGTAAAATATTAAATAAGACTCCACCTGTCACGATCTGTGAGAACCCATAGTGTAGGCATCCTTGTCCTAGAAGAGGTCTTAAATAAGCCCTTTGATGCCCTTTGGTAAGGTCAACATCAAAGCGGAGCTACGCTTATCTTTTAACTTTTGGAAGCCTTTCTTAAAAGCTTCCGTCCATTAAAACTTAACTTTCTTTTGGGTAAGGGTACTCAAATGAGTAGTTGTACATGTAAATCAGTCAAGGAATATCCTACAGTTCTCGGCTAATGAAAAAAATTCGTATATCGATGGGAGATAATGGTCTAGGCCAATATTTTTACATGCATTCGCCTTTTTTAAATCAAGATCAATACCCACTTGAGATATAAAGTGACAAAGAAAAAAAACTGATCCTACACAAAATTAACACTTACTCTATTAAGCAAAGAGTTAGTGCTTATTGAGGATGTGGAATACTATCCTCAAATGACCTACGTATTAATCTTGACTTTGTGAATATAGAAAGATATCATCAATAAAGTCAATTACAAATGAATCAAGATAATTCCAAAACACCCTATTCATAAGGTCCATAAAAGACACCCAGATATTACTTAGACAAAAATACATGACTAGGAACTCATAATGACCTTTTTCTAAAGCCGTTTTGGTAATTTCACCTCTTCTTACTCTAAATTTTTTATACTCCGACCTTAAATCAATCTTTGAAAAGTAACTCACCCCTTGGAGTTTGTCCACCAAATCATCAATTATATGGATATCATACTTATTATATATTGTGACCTTATATAACTGTCGGTAGTCAAAACACATTCTAAGAGACCCATCTTTCTTTTACACAAATAAAGCAGGAGTGTCCCATAGAGATATGTTGGGTTGTAGAAAACCCTTGTCTAGAAAATACTCGAGTTGAGCTATTAGGTCTTTCAATTTGGCCGAAGCCACATGGTATGGAAGAATTGATATGGGTTGAGTATCTGGCAATAAATCTATGCTAAAATCTGTTTCCTGTTCGGGAGGAATTCTGGGATAGTCCTCGGGGAATTCTTCTTGAAAATCCTTCACCACGGGGACAGACTCTAAAAAAGGAGCCTCAGACCGAATGTCTTGGACCCTCACAATATAATAGAGATATCCCTTAGAAATCATCCTACAAGCTTTTAGATATGAAAGTCTTTGACCTCTCGGGATTGAGTTTCTGCCCTTCAATTCTTTTACGAGATTATTCAGAAATTGGAAATAATTACAATTGTTTTACAATCAATTGAAGATGAAAAATCATGTAACCACTTCATCTGTACAAAATATCAAGTTCTTCCAAATTAACCAATGTAACGCTATTGGATAATTATATGGTATTACTCAAATACACTCTTTATGTAATATTGTAGTAATCGACCAGGGTAGAAACTAAAACGGTTTGACTAAGATATCAAGGAGCACATCAAATTTCTTAGCCACTAAAGGATTTGCAGAAGCTAAAGTGGAACCTGGTTCTAGCAATGTATAAACATTACTTGAAAATACTTGCAACATACCGGTAACAACATTGGCAGAATCCTCTTGATCACCCCTAGATTTGAGATCGTAGAAGCGTTTCTTCATTGGTGCATCACAACTACGACCACATTCTTGATCTTGGTTACTCTCTCTTCCATTTTAGTTTTGTCAATAGGGAAATCTTTCACAATGCGGCCACTCTTATAAAAACAAAAACCTTTATACATTCTTATTAAACATTTACCCATATACATCTTGCCACATTTGGCACAATTGGTTTTCTCACTTTGTTAACCACCACCAAATTGAATTTTACACTTACGGTTAGACCCCCTATCCTTTTTAGCCTTTGATAAATTAGGTGGATCTTTGTTGGATAATCTCTTCTTAAACATTGGTTTGTCTTTGATATAAACTTACCCTTAGAAGTATTTCCATAATAGGGACTTGCCCTCTTGGTATACCTATTTTTCGTCTTAATACTACTCTCCTCAAAATGTTAAGCATGAAGCATCAAATGAGATAAATCCATGTTGTTGTGAAGCATTGACACATGACACTCTTACACAATATAATCGAACGCATCCATCACAAAGCGACTCATTTCATCCCACAGATTAGTCACTAAAGAACATATATATTTACACAACTTAATGAATTTCAAAGAGTATTATTAAACACTCATACCTAATTGATGAAGGTTGATGAACTATTCCACTTTTTCCTCTTTTTTTAACCCTTGGGAAGAATCTATCAAGAAATTCCTTCGTAAAGACTTCCCATCTTATGGTACCCGCTCCCAAATACCTATGTTCCTTCCACTGAGTACACCATGTTTGAGCCAAATCCTTTAGTTGATAAGTGACTGCCTTAGACTTCTCAATTGAACTCGCAACCATAGCATACGAGATCTTACAAACTTCATATAGAAGGTCTTGAGGATCCTAATTCACTATAGACCCAAAGAACATTGAAGGGTTCATCCAAGTGAAGTCCCTCAAATGTGAAGCCATGGTACTGGTATTTTGATTAACACAGGGTCCAACTTTCAAATTTGCTTTAGCCGTCATATCTTGATCTTGAGTAATTACGTCTTGAGCTTGAGTTTCCATGACTTTTGTCAAGTTTATGAAATCCACCCTTGTTTCTTCATATGACATGACAAGAGGATTGATCGGATCTAGGCCACCTTGGAGGAACTTACTCTTGAGAAGGAGTTTGGTTACCCTGGGTAGGAACTCCCGCATTCACAATCTCCTCTTCAACCCTTCCTGTGGCTACCCTTCCAGTAGTCATAGAGTATATCCACAATAAAAGGGTTAGAAGAAAAGGACATAGAGATTTAAGTTTCTTTAGGCACAACTTAAGAATACCAAAGTAATGAGAATTTTCTAAGCATCACATAACCTTTAATCCATAAATGTGGCGCCATTCACAATTATGAATAAGACTATCTAGGTTGTTTTGTGAGACATCATTCCTAATATTATTCAACATCATTCTCTGATACCAAGTCTGCCATGATATAAGATTACCCCCTAGTCGTAACCGGCATCTACATCCTTGTTGAGGTCTTAGACAATCCCATTGTATTCATCACTACATATTTGATAGAATAAAAGTAGAAAATTTTAGAACTTTTCTTTTTAAGTACAACTTCACTTTGTATACCGAAAGTATAAACTAACTTATCTCAGATAGCAATCTAGATATAAGATTATGAAGATTGGGACTTATCCCTTACATCAATAACAAGTCTTATAGTGCGAATTACAACATAGTCTTTGAATAAGGAAAGTGAACCTAGAATTAGAATCGTTGGACTTGACGATTCACAAACTTAGGAATAACAATGCAATATTTTTCAAGAAAGGACTACAATCACTTTTATGGTCTGAATCAACACTTTGTGTATAAAAAGGTGAAATCTTGGTTAGTACAAACCATATGTACAAAGTAAGGAAACATATGCAAGTAAAACATTTGAAAATATGCACAAAGAGAAATTATGTTATAAGCATTCTAAGTTTACTTTAAAAGCCTTTATGCACATTATAAGAATCATATAAAAGTTCATATCACAGAAACGACAAGTCATATTGATATTCATGTTGAAGAGTAACATCATAATAGAGCCATGGTCAACATTTCATATTTAGCATCCACTTCATTAATACATCAAAAAACCATAATCATAACCTCAACTAAAAGTACAATATGTATGTGAAGCACCATAACCCCACATAAACCAATTAAAATAACAAACATATCACAAGTATTGTCTTGTACATCATACATCTTCATATCAAGTGTAGCAAACATCATGAATTACAATTTAGACCAACATCATGCATTTCATTCATACATATATACATAAAGAACCCACCCTAGAACTCCCCTCAATTTCTACTTGTGCAATGTATATGTAAAGTCTCATATTGTTGCTTACACTAAGTAACACCTCTTTAGTATTCCTTGTTAGTGTTAATATTCATACTTTCATTTATTTATTTCACCATTCGAGAAAATTTTCCATAACCGACATAGAACATGTGAGCTAAAATGGAATGCGCTATCATCCCCTCATACCGAAAAGAAGGTGTCCTACTTTCCAAGGTAAGACATATAGATTCTTACATCATATAGGTGGATCCACTAGTTAAGGTTCCTATGGGGGCACATACTTAAGGAACTAGGAAGTTTTTACTAGAAACCCTCTTTATGCTAATTAGCATTGTAATTTCAACCTCATGAGAACATCGGGTGAACCTATTTTTATTGTGAAGTATCACCCCACATTGTGAAGTTAATTCGGTGCTAAGATAAATTCCATTTTTGAAGTGTCTTTAAGTCATTATTAACATTAATTCTTTTCATAGGTCTTAGGAGTGTAAACCCTCATATAACATATCCATAGCTCATAGGTTTTAGGATGAGAGACTCCTTTCATCACAAACCCAGCATTATGTCAGAAAATTACATCATGGCATAGTCATAAAATGTACATGGAAATTGCCTTCAATCCCTCATATCAATACATATATCATCATTTCAAAACCATCATGTTCATAAAATGATCATACATTCATTATTTCATCTTTCATAATTCAATTAATCAACATTAACAAAGATAACCCAATAATACTTCAATAGAATGTCCAAGACCTTAGAGATCTTATCAATCCCTCCAAGAAACCCTTTCAAGACTTCACCAAAAATCCTGGATATTTATTCATAAAATGAATTATCATCATTATAAAATTGTCAATTACACAAGAACATACTCAATTATTTCACCTCTAATCATTAATTAACATAATTCAAGTGTTAGGGTTAAGTAAAGAGGGACATTAATGGGTATTCAAAATTAGTTTAAAAACCCAAGGTAATACATCAAATAATTCATAAACATTATTAATATATCATTATTAATCATATACATACCAAATATTTCATGTTTAAATGTGACCCACAAATTTGAGTGATTTCTAGAAATTTGGATGAACATTGAAAAGTCAATTTAAAGGAATATCTTGGGGAAAAGAGTCCCAAGAGTGAAGTTTTCTAATAACTTGTCAATCATTATGGGTTAATGGAGAAAATGCTTTTTCCTGATCGTACTTGAAGCTTTGACCTCCTTCTTCAATGGAGTTTTGTGTAAGAGAGAGAATCTAGAGAGAAGTTAGAACAATTGGATTTTCAATTTGTTGATATGTTTTTGTCTTGGAATGGGTGTAAAATGACTTAAATTCAATATATACAACGCCTATGAAATATCATAAACATCCCTCACTTTGTTGGACCTTATAGTTAACTCTAACTTGACTTTTTATTTTCGGAGATTTCATCATGGAACAAGTGCACATCGCGGAGGTATTCCGTAATGTTCCGGGAAATTAAGTTTGGGATATAATATCCAACGACATCGTCCACGGTTCGTAACAACATGTTGGACTTTGGAAAATCAAGTCCGCGGCGGACATGGTCCCTCCACTCACTATACATGCTACCTAAGGCAGCTTGTTGGCCAAATTTTTGGTTCCTAATCAAGGACCCCTAGGGTGGTTCTTGGGGGATCCCACTCAGATATTTTTATCCTAAACACATAGTTTTACCTAGTTATAGTATATTAAAAGTTTCCCCCTCCAGACAACCCTCCCAAGCATTCACAAGACCTAAGAACGCCTACTAGTTCAATTTAATAAGTTTCTGGATGTCATGGTTGTTTCTTGACGTTTAATCTCTAATACTTCAAAATAATGTTAATTACATTACTGTAGTCCTAGAAACATCATTTGAACCCTTTTTATGTAATTATTCAATATGTAAGGATCTAGTTGAGGTCATTGTATTTCCAAGGTATAACGCCACAGTTTATAGATAGCTTTCAATGTTCATTACTGAAGACTCCTTCGATAATTTTATAGTCACAATGAGATTCTAAAAATTGACATATTGACAACATAACTTTTTGACTCATCGTAGCTACACATGTATTTCGTTCAATAAAGAGTACTATTCAAGTCATCTATATTGATCACAACCGACACTATAGTTTGAGGAAGAACATCTATATTCGTCCACATAAAAGGTCGCAACAATTGTTAGAATTTTTAAAAAAAGTTTCATTTAAAAGAATGCGCTACAAGTTAAAATACCCACAATTATAAAACAAAGATATATCAATAAACCAAATAAGCCCAACATTAACAGATCATACCATCAAAACAAAATCAATTTTAGAAGAGGTAGGTACGGAAATACCTCTCCCCACATAGCAAAATATGCATTGTCCTAAAATGCAAACAAAAAAAAATAGTGAATAAACAGTAACAGAGAGGGAGGGGAAAAGTCTTCCTTCTTGGGTAAGCTTGGGTTATATATGCATCACAAGCGTTTTTCTTGGGTATGCTTTGTTTATATATGCATCACAAGTCACTCCGTCTATATAGGCATCAGTTCCTTATGCCTCATAAACTTTAGACCTACTAAGATTGCAAACGTACATACCTCAAGGATGCATGCCTAGCTTTCTCAAACATTACATTTTGTTGGTCTGCCAGCTCCTCATAAACAACCTCCTTATGCTAAAAAATTTACTTTTTTTCTTTATCGACCTCAGACCCAGCACCAACAACATCATCCCTAATCTTATCTTCATTAATAGTTAGAGGAACCTCAAAAAAAGTTGTAAGATCTACCCTAAGGTCATCTAGGTGGAGTACGAATTGCAAAGCCAAGTTTGTGGAATTGAGATGGTCACCTTCATCAGGATAGACACATCGGCTTTCAAAGCAACCATTGCATATATAACATCCTGCCTTCTCTATTTACACACTACACACGCTCTGAGGGCATAAATAAAAGCCTTAAGAGGCTTTACTACTGCAATAATAACTCTCTCAATCATCATGGGAACCTTAGCTTCTAGAGAGAGCCACCCGCATAAATAGAGTGGGTTACGTGTTCCATTTTGAGAAGAATATTACCGATGATAAGAGGCCGACATGCAGAAATATAAGTAGCATTTCTAGGGGGTGGGGGTGCATAAGAAGAGCCATCAATGTTGGAAGGAGCAGAGCTAGGAGTACATGAAAGGACAATTGCCATAGGAGGTAAGACTACCTTTATAGAAGCGTATCAATTTCAACCTCTAGTGATGTGTCTGCTATAGCTACTCTCCTCGTATAAGCCTCTTCCCAGTGTATTCGTACTCTATGCACCAGATATTAAGGGATGATATGGGTGTAACCTCAATATCTTTTTCTCATCATATGGAACTCCGGCTAAAAAACATAACTATATCATCAATACTAGAAAAAAAAGGTATGTATTATTGTAATTAGCCTTCATGGTCATCTCCTACTAAATGTTGAAAAATAATTAGCCACTTCCTATATATGATAGACCAAAGGTACGTCACTTTTGGATGGCAGAGAATTGACTCAATTTGGGAATGTATAATCAAGTTTCTCTTGAATCCAAACCAATATTTAGTTGTAATATTAAGATTGTTATCCTCTATAGGTATTCGAGCTTCAATCAACCTCGGGGTGGTATGAGAAATAAATAGGAAAGCCAACCTTTGGGGTCATCCAGAGTCTTCCATGTGATCATACTCTGATATCCCTGTATGAAGTCTGAACCTCTCTCAAACAAAGTGTTTATATCATAATTATTTCACTTACTTTCCTTCCTCAAACCATTACGAACTCCACCGTCTTGAAGACACTAGCCTTTTTCTTCCAATGAGACACCAAGTCATTATTGGTAGCATAGAACTATTACATACATATAAAAATGTTTGGGCCAAACGTATGGTGAAGACCTTGAATCTTTAGTACATGAGGGTGTCCTACACGTCTATGGATAGTGTTTTCTCCTCAAGAAAATTCCTCAAACCCTCTAATTTTATTGTATTGATATACTATGAAGGAGGACACTATACTGGTGGCGTTGGGACCATGCACGGTGCTATACTTGAGGAGGAATATGAGGCATCAAATTCCTAGAAGGATCAACCATCGCCTTTGAGAGAAGTACTACTCTGCGGGATTGTCATAGTTAGTAATACTTAGGCTCACATATGAAATCTTGGACTCTCTCTCATTGTCTAATGAGGTGAGGTGATTCTCGTTAACTTCCTTAATATCAGAGCTGGGCTCTGTGACACAACCATGGGAGCCTTGCCTTTCCCCTTTCCTCTTCCTCCCTTTTTAGGGAGTTTGGATGACTTTTCTCTAGATTTAGATACACCCTCATCTATAACTACTGCACATGCTTTCTTCTATGGCGGCATGTCTCATCTAGATGATTTAGATCTAGCCATTTCCCTAAAACAACAGAGAAACACGTAGAAATATTTTTAAAAAGCAAATAAAATACTGTATAAGAAGATTCGCCAAACTTTTATGGGAGTCACCGAGATGCTTTGGAAATCTAGATCGGGCTCCCCAAAAGTACCAACCTAAATTTTAAATATTAAATACAGATTGTTGATGTTTAAGCAATACTACGAATGCGCTCGAGGTATTCTGACTTCCCTCGATTTGGCAAAAATTCGTCATTTGATGACTTTTGCCCTTAAGAATGACGATAAACACTGCATCATTAGGGAAATGACGTCATTTAGTCAAATCAATGTTTACTTAGACTTTACCTACTATACAAAACACAAAAACAACGTAACCCAACAAATTAGCACAAGAGAGAACACCTGACTCCACTAATTACACAAATTAGTACATTCATCTTAACTCATTACAGACAATCCAACAAATAAACAACCATTTCAATCAACTACCCAACAAAAACCAATAATAAATCATTTGATTTCAAATAAACATATACGTACGCTGTCTTTAGAAGAAATATAAATACCAAAAATAATTACTGTAATGTTAGGTGGAAACATTTCAAAATCTGAGCAAAGAATTCACACATTCTAGAGTAAACAAATAAAATATTAGAGATCAAAGATATGGAGTGAGACTACCAATGGTTAAAATTGGGAGAATATGAACTATTTTGTTATTTTATATTGTTTTGACTTTAAAACATTTCACTTTTAGTTCCATTAAGCAAAGTAATTTTTTCTTGCCGAACATCTCAGCAAAGCACCGAGTGGTATTTTACCTCATCGACTCATCATATTTCCAGCTGAGTTTTATACAGTTCCTATTCAAGCTTAGTGGTTTCAACGATGGTCAAATTTGGGGTCGCTGGCTTCATTTGTGTGTCAACAACTAGACTTTTTCTCGATTAACAACCTATTTTCCATCACTTTTCACTCTTTGACCCAAACAATCAACATCCTCTATTCAAAGTCAAAAAATAAAGCATTGAAAATCTGGGTTTTCTCCCAAGAAAGGCCTTATATAATGTAAGCGCACGATGGAAATACCCTTTCAAGGATCGTTCTTTGGGTTTTCTAAGGTATCACTTTGTAGGTTCCCTTTTGGCTTCTGGCTCAAATGAGAAGAAATATGACCCATTTGGGTCTCCAATTACTAGATTGACATTAAATGACATGTGACTGTATGATTAAGTGTAGAGACATCCTTTTTCATCTCGTTCAATACTTTGTATGAACCTTTAACATTGTTGAGAATATGCCAGAGCATGTCTTCTGTACAAATATTTTCTGACTCCATTAGCTATTAAAGCTCATGTGGTGGAATGATTTTATCCTTGCCATCATCTTTTTCCTTTTATGTAGCATTATGATCACACAAATCTTAGTCATGGTCTTTTCATCCCTCATCTCTCTTCACACAATTCTTAGTCATGGTATCTTCATCTCTCATCTATCTTGACACAGTTCTTAGTCATGGTATCTTCATCCCTCATCTCTCTTCCAACCTAATTTTAACAAGACCTTGGATAATATGCTTGATATCCTAATACTTTATAAGTTAGGTAGTTTAGTTCCTCGTTGTAAAGAGTTCTAAATAAGATTCCTCGGGACTCACTCCACCAACAACAGTAATATTAAAATTATTTGTACCACTACTCGACAGAATTTTTGGCCAAGATATACAATAGTATCATCTTTTTAGCATTTTTTCGGTCCCTCTTTATTATTTTTGATCTATTGTTTGGTAATTCAAATGAGAGAGGGGACATTTGGTCATATACCATGTTCATTTATTTTGGTCGTACCATCAATGAGTGTTGACAGTACTTCATTGGGTTGTTGCACTATACCACAGGGGAAAAAGCTGATCAACACTTAATTGTTCAGCGAGTCAAGGCTCATATAAAAGTGTTGTAGTAGCATATTTTTTGGAACTCAGTAATTCGCACAATGAAGTACAAACTTCATTAATTGTATCAACGTCTCACGAATAGGCTCAACTTGCAAGCATTTAAAACCATGGATGCAGTCTCCAAGCTTCTTCATATTTGATGGCGAAAATAATCTCATGGAGTATGTTTTAGTAAGTTCATCACATGAAGTGATGGAATCCCTTGGTAACTCATTCAACCATATTGTATTTTCGCCCATTAAAGAGCATAGGAACAAGTTGATTCTTATGATATGTTCATGAATGAGAACAGACCACAAACGTCCACGAAGTTCTAATATGGTCATGCATGTCTTCCTTTTCCAACCCTCCATAGAATCATTCATATCATTAAGGTTCTCAATATTGTATTGGTGGTCCACTTGACTAACATTACTTATATTTATGCTAATCCTTCCTCTGTTCGAAATAACTAAAAAAAATGGTAAAGTGAGTTGATTCAACTACAACCATAAACATGACACTTCACCTTAATAAAAGAATTTTAAGCAACAACACTCTCCTGCAGCAACCCTATTTTGATTTATATTTCACACACACCTTATCCAATTGTAGGTGTGAACGATAGTCAAGTTGTATAAAACCCAATGATGAGTAATAGTTGAACCCACACGATAATACATGTTGAAATTCAAGTATGGAGTTCAAATGTGGTCTAAATAGCTATAAGAGTAAAAATTATTGAAACGAGACAAGCAAAAAAGTCTATAGGGTGACAACGAATGTAAGATGGGAGGGGGGGCTTTGGTTTGTAATTATCATCTACAAAGCAATCAAACGATATAAAATAATAATATATAGAGGATTTCATTGTATGTGATCGATTATAGACAATTTCACTATAGAGTAGGCTAGGCTATGAGTGAAATATCTTGCACTCAAATAATTATCTCAAATTAAGTGATTTCTTTTGAACATCAATAAGCTTAACAAATAAGAATTTCCTATACCATAATTCATCTACTTTGAAGAGATAGATGTGTATGATTAGGTTTAGGGTTCACTCTCTTGAGATGAACCCACATCAACCAAACGCCTACAAACAATTAATCAACAACTTTGGTGTCAACAACTCTCTCTAGAGCCTGCTAAGATGAAAAAATAAGAAACTCCATGAAATTACAACTTATTAAATAACTCTCAACTAATGATTAAAGCCTCTTCAATTAAGTATTTAATCTAGTAAACGTCAATAGACATAAGCTTATTCAAACCACAATCACATGATCACACCCGAAAGGATTGGGGTTTTTGGTTAAACATTATAAAATGATAAAAACAATTACCGACTCGATTAGCCATCACATGAGTAATTGTAAAATACGGGGAGCACCCCTAACATGAGAGCTTTCATTTCATAAGACTAGTTCTAGAAACCCATCCTCTATAAAAGGGAGAGCTTCTATATCACTGTCGATATCAACTCTGTGCGAAGCATAATTCCCAGAGAATAGTATTTCTAACTTATTCTTATGATTTACGAAAAGACATTTCATCTTGTAAATTCTAGCTAGTCCATTAGGATAACTCTTATTCATTGATTGAATTGGGTGAGAAAAGCTTTTCAACAAAAAAAAATCCTTTCTATGTGAGAAAACCTTATCATCATTCTACTATGTATTTATGAGAATATCCTTTGATAGTAGAACATAGATAATCCTCATTTGGAACTTCACTCTCAAAGAAACCTTAAAATTCAAACACGTTTCATAAGATCATGCATAACCCTATATTTTGCCCTACTTTCAAATAGAGGAATTTTTCCATTTCCCATTTTTAAATAGGGAAATTTGTTGACTCCATGAATGAGAGAGATTCATGTGTGAAGACTATCATACCTAAAGTCCAATTGTTTATCTTTAATAGAGGAATGTAGAGATTATCTTTAAGCCCTAGGTTGAACCTAGTTCTTCTTCATCATCTCTAGTTCTCTAGAGAGAGAATATTTGGGAGGAGATTTGATTTCTTTTTGCAGATTTGGAGGAATGAATTAAATGGGGTGAATTGGGGGGGGGGGGGGGTTAAAGAGTGTTTTATAGACGTTCCAAAAATAAGAAAAAAGACATAGTATATGAATTATTTAATATTAAAATACCCATTTGAACTTGAAAATAACTTTCAATTACTGACCCATAAGACCCCCTAACGACTGTGGTCCGTTCTGTAGATTTGTCCGTATGTTTAAAGACTATTAGGCCATCGAGGGACCCCTAGACCACGGAACGCCGAATGAACTATTGTCCACTGATCCGGTCTTCATGATTTCTTGGATAATTTTCTAAGTGGATAATCCACAGACCTTATTTATGGTCCATGGTTATACCTATACATCGTATGTGGTCTTCTTGGATGGAACCTAGTAGTGCTTGAATTTGATAGGATTTCCTGTACGAGTCTGGGGTGTAATAGTAGGGTTCTTAAAATCTATGAGGACCCTAAAAAAGAAGTAGGTGGAACTCAATCATGACATGTGTTTTATGTGTTAGTAACTTGTTAAAGTGATACGTTTTGACTTTCAAAGTCTTGTTTGAGATGTTTAAGGGTTGAATGTTTCACGACGAAAGTCTACACCCTTGATGTAGCCGGAACTCAATAACCATTGTTGGTCCCCAGGTGAACCCTCATCATGTTGGCTACACGTGGAAAACTAACTTAACCATGCGAATGATTTAAACTAAATTAAAAGTACATAAAACTTAAATACAACTTTAAGTCCAAAGAAAACTTTGTATAGTTAAATATATACAATTCACCATAAAAAGGAAACTTTAATTATAAAAACATTTTAAAATGTATATGATTAATACATACTCCTCTACTATATTGACTATCTATGAAGCGTCTAACTGATAATTATGGAAGTCCGTACAAGACCCATGACTTTCTAACTAGAATAAAAAGTAAACGAAATCTTTCGAAAGAAAGAAGGATCACCATACCTAACTTGAACTCTCAGATGTATCAACGAAGCTCTTCTTGTTGATCCTAAATACCCATGTCCATATCATGAGAAGATGCATCCCATTTGGCTCAATACATGGAATGTACGAGCATGTAGGAGAATTTTGAAGGATAGTATAAGCTTGAAGTTGATACAAAGGAAATATACTTAACTATTTTGAACGCAACTCAAATGAAGAATAAGATATTCAACTCAAAGATGAAATATTCAACTCAAATATGAAACATTAACTCAAAGATATGATACTCGGCTAAATGAAGCACATATAAACTCAAGAAACTCAACTTAAAGTACTCAACACGTAGTCTTGTACTAAATTTTTATCTAAAATTTTGGGCTTTGGGACCTAAGGTCGAGCCCCAATGCCCACACTTTTTCCCATTCTTTTATTTCCCTTTTTGTTTTAGTCCAAGAGATTGTAGGATCGATCACCCACTACCTCATATTAATATTCTTTATTTTTTCTCCTAACTTCCTCACCTGTCCGAGAGGTTGTGGGTCCAGTCCCCACACACCTTAATTTTTAAATCTTTCCCTCTTTTATTCTCTCACTTGAGCCTTACCCCATTTTGAATTCCTCTTACTTCATTTTTATTATTGAATTTTTAGTAGATTGCAAATAATGAGGTCTTGGGTTCAATTTTTAATGACCTCACTTCTTATGAAAATTAAAAATCAAACTCCTCCACACCGCCTATGCCGAGACCACTTTGCAGATTTTCTTGAAATTTGTTCATCCTTTCAATCAACTTTTTCTCAACATGTATACGTTGGATTTGTATGGTAAATTCTTAAGTCATTTAGTACATTATTATATGCATTATTCCCAAGTAATTTTATACTAAAACACAAGGTTTCAACATGCCATTTTCATACTACAAACCATGCCCAAGAACACGGCTGCACACACATTTCGCACACGTTTATCATCCCATATTTCCGAACATACATACATGAACATAATAATTACGAAAATACTTTATATTCCTCAGTTCTACCAGCAATCATACCCAACCTACAACAATCGATGGGAGCTAGTGACAGGGACAGGCATAGGGGAGCATTCCTAGTTTCCAGATTAGAATTGGACTGAATCTTAGGGGTATATTGGGAAAGGGACCAAGATGAAGAAAACCCATACCATTTTCGTCTTTTAACACCTTTTAAAACTTATATCAAGTGCTGCCAACTCACACGAAAAAAAATGCTTCTCCAAAAAAAACTCACACGCAAACCATTTGAAAAAAGATTTCGCTTTTCGTTTTTAGTTTTGTTTTTCTTTTGAGAATTAGTGTACAAGTTCTTTAAGAGTGATGAACTTTAATTTTTTTGTTGTTTTTGCCTAGGATGAGAGTGAGAAAGAGTGTGGAGAGAGGGGATAATGAGGGTGGAGAGAGATCGGACTAAGTGAAGGAGTAGGAGTTTTAGTTGAAGACTTAGTCAAATTATGACTCCTTGCCATTTATTGTTAAAATTATTTTTTTTGAAGACTTAGGTGAAATGAAAAATCATGCCCTTAATTTAATATATATAATTAATATAAATTAATTAGATTTAACATTGCTTCAAAATAGGATCGAACATGGGTGAAGCTATACTCACGAAAACAGTTAAATTTGCGTCAACCCTACCTAAATTGTCCATTACTCACATTAATTAATTAAATAATTAAATCTCTAGGGTAATTACAGTACCACCCTTAGCCTGGAAAAAAGGCCATTTTACGCCTAGACTCTCAAAACATAAGAATACCCCTTTCAAATCCGATAAAGACTTATCTGGGTGAATCTTAATATTCGGGTGGCCTACATGGATGGACACAACCTTGCCTAGCTCAGCTAACTCACAAAGTAGGTTGGCTTGGTTTGTGCAGAGGTCTGGTTCCATGCCCATCATTCCGTGTGTACCCGATCTAATCTAGATATTCTGGGTATGTTAGGCATTACTTGTCATGTTCTTTTTTGGGGGTAGTTACATTATCCCCCCTTAGGAACATTCGTCCCCGAATGAAAATTGTAGTTATTTAGAAAAATGCAAGTCATATCATAACATAAGTACTATACACAGTCACAAAATAGCAACAAAGAATAGAGGAGATAAGGAAACTTAGTCTTAAGTGTAAGAAGTCTAACCTCAAGAGATAAAAATATGAGGATAACGGGATCTCATATCGGCCTCAGCTTCCCATGTAGCACCCTCAACAAGATGGTTCCTCCAAAGGAACCTCCTCATAGGACAAGTCTTCATCAACCTCAAACCTTCAACAGACAGAATCAACGCTGGATCACCAAGGCACTTCTTGAACATAGAGACATAATAGGCTGGATGAACAGAAGCTAGCTCTGTAGGCAACGCCAACTTATACGCCACCTCACCCACAAGTTGTAGAATCTCATATGGACCAACGTACATTAGATTCAACTTTCCCTTCCTGCAAAAACCTCATCACCCCCTTCATGGGTGATATCTTCAAGTAGACATGGTCACAAACATAAAACTCTAAAGGTCGCTTCCTGCTATCTGCATAAGACTTTTGTTGACTTTAAGTAGTAGCCAACCTGTCCCTAATCACCCTGACCTTCTCTAAGGCCTCATTAATGATCTCTAGACCCAAAATGTATGACTCTCCAACCTCGAACCACCCAACTTGAGACCTAAACCTCCTACCATACAGTGCCTCAAACGGTGTCATCGCAATAATGTAGTGATAGCTATTATTATACGAAAACTCTATTAATGGAAGATGGTCATCCCAACTACCCCTGAAGTCAATCACACACACTATATACATATCCTCCAACTTTTGAATGGTGCGCTCTTCCTGCCCATCTGTCTGAGGATTGAAAGCAGTAGTGAGCTTTACCTGCATGCCCTTCTAAAAAGATCTCCAGAAATGCGAAGTGATCTAAGCTCCTCTATCTGAAATAGTAGACAATGGAATGCCATGACACCTTACTCTCTCATCAATGTAGAGTCTCTCATAATCCTCGGCCCTATAATTAGACTTCTCAATGATAAATGGGGCAGACTAAGTCATCCTTTCAACAATAACCCATATGGAGTCATGCTATCTCCTAGTCCTTGGAAGACCAACAATGAAGTCCATGTTAAAGGCCTCCCAGTTCTAAGTCGAAACCTCAATCATCTGAGTGAGACCACCATGCTTAAGGTTCTCTACCTTAACCTGCTAACAATTAGGATCCCCGCCACATACTCAGCAATATCCTTCTTCATGCCATCCCAACTGTATATCTGCTTGAGGTCATGATACATCTTGGTGAAACCTAGATATATCGATTACTTGGAACATGGGCCTCTGCAATATTCTTGGTCCGCAAATCATCCACGTCTGGTACACACACCCTGTCATGGAACCTAAGTATGTCATTACCCCCCAAAGCAAAGGACTCATTCATCTTTATCAGCACAGATTCCTTAAATTCCATCAACACATGATCAAGATGCTGACCTTTCTTCTCTTCAGATACCAAGGATTATTCAGAATTGGGATGAACTGAAACACCCCTATTAGTAGAATCCATAAACTTCACACCTAGTTAGGCAAATCTGTGTACATCCTTCACTTACTCATTTTTCCCATAATCAACAGGGTTTGTACTCCCCCTGCTCAACCTGCTCAAAGCATCAGCTACAATATTTGCCTTACTTGGATGGTAGTGGACACTCATGTAATAGTCCTTCAACAGCTCAAACCATCTCCGCGGAGTAGATTCAACTCCCTCTGCTTTAACACATACTGGAGAGTCTTGTGTTCTGTGAACACATCAACATGCACTCCATACAAGTAATTCATCCACAGCTTCAATGTAAATATCATAACTGCCAACTCCAAGTCATGAGTGGGATAATTCTTCTCATAATCCCTGAGTTGTCTAGACGCATAGCCTATCACCTTACCAACTTGATTAATAACACAACCCAAACCTACTCAAGATGCGTCACAATTTCGATATGGGTTTTCCCTACAAGTCCGTAATGCCTTTGAAATTCGTCAGCGAGTTTCAGATTCGAAAGTGCTCGTTAAGCCTGACATGACATGACTTGACAGTGACTTTTTCAAGATACTATTTCCTAAAGATTTCTTATTTCTCTAAAAATTTCCCTTTTATGTTTCATTTGTTTTGGCATAAGATATCTTCTCTTATCTATCAAGAGTCGAGAATCGGGAAATAAACTGGAGATATCAAGACAAAGAGCAAACGATTGAAGAAATTGACACAGATCAGTATGTTTTAAAACTGAAAATTTTTCTGTGGATGCAGGTTTATAGTTTCGCTTTGAAATCGTCCGAATTCTCCCGACGGATGAATACGGAGAGCTCCCAAGGAGGGGAAAACTATCTCCAAAACCAGTGATCTTACTGAAAGTAGGAGGCAGCTCATATCGTTTGTGTCAAGATGCTTGTGAATGTGTTTGTTTATTTCAAGCCATTCCTCAACAATATGAAATTTACAAAAGTGTCTGGCAAGATTCAAAGGTGAATCAAACATGAATCTCAGCAAAGATTTCACGATCTCTTTAGAGGACGCTATTTGCATTACATCATCAAAACAAAATAATTATTGTCAATCAAGACAACGCACTACCCCCAGGAGAGATAGTTATTTTATTATTCGTTATTATCAATCATGTCGATATATTACGTAGAGGTTGTTTTGCCATTTTCATCAATACAGACGATATAAATAATCATGCATCATGGAAGTTAGGCATCGCAGAAGTCATATACTGCTAAAAAATCATGCATCGCGGAAGTCATGCATCGCGGAAATCATGCATCCCGGAAGTCATGCATCGCGAAAATCATGCATCAGGGAAATCATGCATCACGGAAGTCATACACTGAAGAATCATGCATCGCGGAAATCATACATCACGGAAAAACACACATCGCGGGAAGTAATGCATCGCGAAAATCATGCATTGCGAGTTAACAATTATGTGCAACGAGAAGATTTTGTGACTCGTTAAAATTTATATATCGCAAGAAGATTCCATGCCTCGCTGACATGTAGATCTCGGGAAAATAATTTATACCTCGCTGGTACTTGTGCATCACGAGAATAATTCATGCCTCGTTGAAAATCATGCATCGCGGAAAAGTCATGCATCGCGGAAAATCATGCATTGTGAGTCAATAATTATGTGCGACGAGAAGGTTTAATTCCTCATCAAAACTTATGCATCACTAGAAGGATCGATGCCTCGTTGAAATTTGCACATCGTGAGAAGATTTCATGCCTCGCTGAAAGCTATGCATTGCGAGAGGAATTTACGTATCGCGGGAAGATATTCATGCCCCACAAGAGGACATACATGAATAAAGGAAGGGAAATCGTGTATCCCGAAAGAAATATTTATCCATCGGCCTTAACTGCATTCTTTTATTTTTGAAAAAAGTAAACGTCAAGAAGAGCATCGAAGATGATGACAAAAGAAATATCAATATCGCATCAGCGTTCATTTACTTATTTTACTGCAAAACACAAGGCATAAGCTTTATTTGCTGGATGTCAGACCGATCGAGTCGACGACAAATATCGAGGAGATCAACAAAGTGACGACGTGGTAAGAAGACAGTGTCTCCCATCCTAATTGCATTTTTTATGCTGACGAGTTTTATCTCAGTCTTTGTCGAGAGCATCCAAAAGGTTGAGTTCTCCAAAAAACCACAGGTGGGGACGACATCAAAAAGGCTGCAGCACAACGTGGAACTTTTTCTTAGCAGCGAACTAGGACACAGTCCAAAGAGAAATGTCAAACTCTTAGGACGCGAGCAGAGGAGCGACTTCCACCATTATCGAACCACCCCTCTCGAAGCATGTGGGTTTTTCTTTAGTTCCGTCAGTTTAGTCTCGCATCTTAAAGTTTTGTTTCATCGGAAGCAAGTTTCCAATCTGAGTGACAATACGTCAAGAGCTTTGGAAATTATGTCCATGTAAGTTCTTAGTTATGGGTGTGAAGCGCGCCACGTTCATGGCTAAAGAGGTTACAAGCCTCCTTTTCATACTCGTTAATTTGTCGCTCGCCCAAAACCGTAGGTTATCTAGCATAATAGATTTCTTTTTCTACCGATCTAGTTGAACTACACACAGCCTGATTCCGAAGGTTTAAGGATATGTAGGCGGATTCAATGTCGAAAACTCGGCTGTATTCCAACACTTGCTCTCGAATTCTATTCTCGAGCATTTTGGTACCTTCATAATTCGGTATCGAGATGGCTTTTGATTCTTTCAAAATCATGCGATAAATCAAGCTAATTGAACTACAAGTGTATTGAATTCTCATATAGCCTGAGATATGTACGAGACCCGTATTCAAGGGTTCGACCATAATTCCTAAACTCTTTATCAAATCCAAAAAAAAAAAGCGAATGGAGTTGGTCAAAATTGGCTCGGTCAATTTCACTTTCCTCGAGTTGCTTGCATCAACCCAAGTAAAATGAGGGACAGTTGTTGACACCCAATTTTTGACCCGCGCCGGTATGAATTAATTATCGAGCTTCGTAAGTTTTCTGAATAATTTATATTAATTAGTTTTATAAATTTTACGATTATAATGATATAATGCATGAACTTTATGTTACGCCGGTTACATTTAGCATAACTTTAGATAAGGTATATATTTCTTTAATTATGTATATAATTATTATATTTTATGATTACTCAATATATATATATATATATATATATATATATATATATATATATATATATATATATATATATATATATATATCTTATGTTTGGAAAGTATTCTATTAAACTAGTTTATTTTAAATCACAATTATATTTTTGAGTCGCTATTTTACAATTTAAATATTTATGTTACTAAATAAGTAAGCTCGTTAAATAATTTATACCAAATTCGTTTTGTTTCAAATCAATTGGCTCTTCATCAAAGTAAACTCTTTTTCCTTTTTAATTTTTGAAGAACCAATTTGGGCCCCTTCCCTTTGTTCCTATTAACCTAAATTAATTCCCCTCAACCCAATTGCCCCCTCAGTCCACACTAAATTAAATCCCAGGCGGCCCAAATCCCTTACCCAAGCCCAAATTCCTTCTCAACCTACTAAATTAATATACCCAATTCCCTCCTTTCAGCCGCCCCAATCCCTCAAGCCCAAATTCCCCCTCAACCTATTTCCCCAGGCCCAACTCTCTTTAATTTTATACCCAACCCAACTCTATATTTTAAACCGGCCCCAATTCTGTCCGACCCGTCCAGCCCAGCCTTTTCCCCTTTCTTCCTCCCCTTTCCACCCATGCGACCCCACTTCCAGCAGAAACCCACGCGACCCGTCCCCCCTTCCCTCTTTCCCTCTTCCTTACGATTTCTGAAGGCAGAAAACGTCAAGATTTTCAAGAACAAACGCCCAAAAATTTCCTTCCCCCTCACGCGCGTTACCAGAATAGGTGCGACCCCTCCCCCCTCCTTCTCTTTCGCCTCATTGCTATTCCCAGCCAAACCCAGAACAGACGCGACAAACCCAGGAGAACAGAACGGAACTCACGCGAAAATTTCAAAACCTCCGCGCGAGAGATTCGACAGAAATAGTAGCCATGCTCTCTCCCTCTCTCTCCTCCTCTGCCTCGTTCTGCTCTTGTGCAGTGCTTTCGGCAAGAGCAGACCTACGTGTTCGTCCTTAGTCGCGTGAGATTGAGCTACGTAGCGCGAAAAGGACTACATTTCCGATTTGGGGCATCAATTTTTCCCTTCCCCCTTTTGGGATGGGACGAAATAGGGGGAATTCTTTACAAAATATGGTTTGCTTTGTTATAGGAAAGAATTCAAAATTTGAGTTTAGGTGGGTTTTGAACCCGATTTCGATTTCGGGTTTCCAATTCTTTTGACCTAATCTCTCCATCTATATATTGTCGCTTTCTTCTACTTCGAGGGGGGTTTTTTTCTTAGAGTTGAAAAAATATTCAAACAGGGAAAAAATTTGGAACTAAGGAAAAAATCTTGAAAGTATTCTGGTTTTCTTCCTGTTTCTTTTGGAACTGCTTTCACAGTGAAGCAGAGCTAGGGAGTATAGTTAAAGGAAATATCTTTTGAGTCGCACAACTTTACGTAGCAAGTAAAATACTATGAAACTAGAGGAAAATACTTCGAATCCTTTGCCAATGATTGGCAGACGAAAGAGCTGGTAGCATTCTATTGTTCGGGTTCAAAATCTAGATTAGATTCCACTTTCTTTGTCGGAAAACTCAAGTCCGTGTGCAAGGTGGTGAAGTCGTTAGCTCGTAGTTGTCCTCTTTTGCGGCTTTCGAAGAGGTAATTCTCTTTCTCCATCTTATCTCTTTGTTTTGTCTTCCTGTTTCAAGAATATCCTTGTTTTTGTTGTTGTTGCTTCGTGCTTCGGATGCTGCTGCTGTCGGTATATTGTTTGTCTTGTTTTGTGTTGGATCAAATCTGTTAAGTATTAGAATGTTTGGTATAGAGCCTGTGTTGTCATGAACATGAGATGCTATATCTATTGGTTGCTCGATTTCGAGGCGCATTGCTCGCCGTGATTCTGTTTGGTTATGCCGGCTAGTTTAGTATCGTGCTTTGTCCCGAGTTTTTCATGGCGTAGCATCTTTCTTCTTATCGTCTTAAGCTTAGACTTCCCTATTTCATAAGAACCATGGATTGATAATACGATTGCGTCCTTTGTTTCCCTTCCCCTAGAGTTAGGCGAATGAAGCAAGACAACTTAGTATCGAGTAATAGATTCGTATGTTTGTTGATCTCTATTTGACGTTTGATGTTTCTTATATGTTCGTCTTTCTTTCCTCGAGTTTATTTCTAGGATACCTTTTGATTCCTTATTGGTTGAGGTTTTGGTTATGCTCCTTTTCTCTTTACCATAGTCAAAATATAAGAGCGGTGCCTCAATCTTCTGAGCTTGCGTGCATATTTATTTTGTTTGCTTCCTAGTTCATTTTTTATATAGATACATATAATGTTCAATGGAAGCCGTTGTAAGGATTTTATATTTTCATTAAATGCATGACTGTTGTGCATGCGCATGTGATAAGCATTCTTTGGCATATGTTATTGTGCATACACGTATTATTACTAAATGTCTACTAGTAGCATGGCCACAGGAGTTCCACTCACTTTGCACTCTCATTTAGGTGCAAGATTGTTTTCCGTTCTTGCATCATGGCTCATTTGCTCTCCTATTTATTCCAGAAACCCTTTCTTAGAAATGGAGTATAAGTCCCAAGTCGTGTTGCTGCACTACCTCATACGCTAGCATATCTACCATGATAAAATATATCTCCTTTGTTCCAAATTGATTTGATGGAAAAGCCTTTTCGTTTGAGTGCCAAGTCTTCATGCTTATTTCCTTAGTTGTTAGATTTGCTGAGTTTCCATTTAGTCATATGCTTTATTTAAAGAAAAATGAATATGGACATTTATGAAGGGCCCGCTTTAAGGGATATTATTTGCTCATTTTTACCTCCAAGCATCTGTTTCTTCATTATGTTTCAAATGACCCATGTATTGATCGATGTTTCAGTAGTAATTAAAACATTTTTTTACATTTTTCTACTATGCATTCCATGAACTTTTGACATGAATGAGTTTTAATTTTCTTTTTTTATCATTCTAATAATATTTATGCCATTTTATGCCTTAGAATTTTAATTAGCATGATTATAATATGCATTCGTCTTACCTAAATGTTAATAAAGTTTTGTAATTTCTTTATTTGCCTTGGTTATGTATTAACGTGTCACGACCCAAAACGAGTCGCGAGTGGCACCCACACTTATCCTACTATGTGAGCGAACCAACCAATCTAAACCCCAACATTTCAAACATAATAAACATAAAATAATGCGGAGGACTTAAAACTCATTAACGAAATCAATAATCAACTTCTAAAACTCAAACTTATCATTATCCCCAAAATCTGGAAGTCATCATCACAAGAACATCTATCCTCAAATTACTAATTCTAAGAGTATCTAGAAAGCTAGAATAAATAAAAAGCTAGTCCATGCCGGAACTTCAAGGCATCAAGACATGAAGAAGAAGATCCAGTCCAAGCTAGAAGCGTTAGCTCACCCTGAAATCTGATGTAATGAAGACTGGCTAGAGTTGCGGTTGAGTTGAAGACGACGGTACGTTCGCTGTACTCCACAAATAACAAAGAAAGAAACATACAAGTAGGGGTCAGTACAAACACAAGTACTAAGTAGCTATCATCGACCAACTCAAAATAGAAAACAGTATATATCAGATAATATCATAAAATCAACTACAATACTCAACATGCGGCATTTACAATTACCATAACCCTTGGTCACAACACCAAGCACATCAATGAGGACTCACGCCTCCCCATCATACTCATTTGGGAACTAGGATCATTATATTGTGTATATTAACATCTTTCAAGATTCATTATCTTTATTTCTCTTGTGTCGGTACGTGACACTCCGCTCCATATACTATCCTGGTGCCGGAACGTGACACTCTGATCCTCATATACTATCCTGGTACTGGAACGTAGCACCCGATCCATATACTATCCTGGTGTCGGAACGTGACACTCCGATCCTCGTCATACTATCCTGGTACCGGAACGTGGCACCCGATCTATATACTATCCTGGTGTCGGAACGTGACACTCTGATCCTCATCATACTATCCTGGTGCTGGAACGTGACACCCGATCCATATACTATCCTAGTGTCGGAACATGACACTCCGATCCTTATCATGCTATCCTGGTGCCGGAACGTGACACTCCGATCCTCATCATACTATCCTGGTGCCGGAACGTGGCACCCGATCCCCTAATCTCACTACTTTCGTTCATCAAGCCTTCTTTTATACCAAGGCAACATCATTAAAAAAGTAGATTAGAGTTTTTTCATGATTTAGCATTCAATAGCTTCATCATGCTTATTTTTATCACAATTATATAATCACATCCATGCAAGCATACAATTAAGCATATAGAAGGGCTTACAACACTACCCAATATATATCATTCGGTATTAAGAGTTTTCTACGAATAGCATAAACCATAACCTACCTCCACCGAAGAATTCGTGATCAAGAATCTATTTTCAATGCTTTGCTTTCCTCTGCGTTCTCTCCTCTTGATCGATCGTTTCTCCCTCTCTCTGTTCTTTCTATTTTTTTTATTCAAACCCTTTTTCTTTTACCCTAATTAGAATATAATTAAGTATAAAAGATTACAAAAGTAACCCACTAATTAATTCAAGGTTATCACCCCCAAGTAATTGAATTATTAGTGTTACCCACTAACTTTTTAATTATAAGCAGGAATAGTCCAAAACGCCCCTTAAAACATTTAATTGGAAATCGACCCAGTCAGGGTTACGTAGCCTGTGACGGGCCGTCATGCCTGCGACGGTCCGTCTTGCTGAGTCGTCACAGAGTTCAGAGACTCACAAGAAGAAAAACAAGGGCGAAAAGGAGTACCTGAATCTGTAAACAGATGTCGATATTTTTCTTGCATATCAGCCTCTTTCTCCCAAGTGGATTCTTCAACCGGCCGATTCTTCCATGTATCCTTGATAAATGCAATCTCTCTTGACCTCAACTTGCGGACTTCTCTATCTAAAATAGCAACAGGCTCCTCCTCATAAGACAAATTCTCATCAAGCAGGACTGAATCCCAACGAATGATGTAGTTTCCATCCCCATGGTATCTTTTCAACATAGACACATGAAATACCGGATGCACTCCTGACAGTACTGGGGGTAAGGCCAATTCATAAGCTACCTCCCCCACGCGCTTCAGAACATCAAATGGACCAATATACCTCGGCCTAAGCTTACCTCACTTACCAAACCGCATCACCCCTTTCATGGGCGAAACCTTCAGCAAGACTTGCTCACCCTCCATAAACTCCAAGTCTCTAACCTTTTGATCTGCATATTCCTTTTGCCTACTTTGAGCCGCTAAAAGCTTTTCTTGAATGCATTTCACTTTATCTAACGATTCCCTCAGAAGGTCAGTACCTTAAGGTCTAACCTCAAATGCATCAAACCACCCAATGGGAGATCTACACCTTCTCCCATACAGTGCCTCAAATGGGGCCATATCAATACTTGACTGATAGCTATTATTGTATGAAAACTCTGCTAAGGGTAAGAAGTTGTCCCAATGACCACTAGTTTCTATCACACATGCACGAAGCATATCCTCCAACACCTGAATTGTTCGCTCAGACTGACCATCGATCTGAGGGTGAAATGCAGTACTAAGGTCCAACCTAGTACCTTATTCAGCATGCAATGTTCTCCAAAACTTAGAAGTAAACTGCGTACCTCTATCTGATATGATGGAAAGTGGAACTCCATGCAATCGAACAATTTCTGAGATTTAGAGCCTGGCTAACTTCTCTGCATTGTAAGTCACCTTGACCGGAATGAAATGAGCAGACTTATTTAACCTATCAACAATTACCCAAATGGAGTCATCCTTACCCATTGTCTTTGGAAGACCAACCACGAAGTCCATAGCAATTCTCTCCCACTTCCATTCAGGAATGGGCATTCTCTGAAGTGTCCCTCTAGGCCTCTGGTGTTCATGCTTTAAAACCTTGCTGAGATGCTAATATGAAGCCTGAACCCTTAAAAGTTTTCAAACGATTTTCTGTTTATTTATTTGAAAAATTATATCTTAAGTTTGTCTATACCATATTGTAAAAGTCCAAGATCTAGACTACAAAATTTCTCTATTTGTGTCGGTTCCCGTAGTGAGTGAATTTCCACAGGTCTTTCCTAATGATCTATCTGGTATTTCTCCTAGACGGGAAATTGATTTTTATATTTATTTGATACCCGATACAAATCCTATTTTAATTCCTCCTTATCGGATGTCTCCATCTAAATTCAAAGACTTGGAGGAACAACTCAAATATTTACTAGGAAAAGGTTTCATAAGACCTACTATTTCTCCATGGGGTGCTCCAGCTTTGTTTGTGAAGAAGAAGGATGGGTCTTTATGACTGTTTATTTATTACCGCCAACTCAATAAAGACACAATCAATAATAAGTATCATCTCCCTCAGATTGAAGACTTGTTTGATCAACTCCAAGGGGCAAGCTACTTTTCTAAGATTGAATTTAGCTTGGGGTATTACCAACTTAGGGTGAGAGGTGAGGATATACCAAAGACGGGTTTTAGACTAGATATGGTCATTATATGTTAGTAGAAATGTCCTATTGTCTCACTTATGCTTCGGCGGCATTTATGGACTTAATGAATTGAGTGTTTAGAAGTTGCCTAGATTCATTTTCCATTCACTTCATTGACAATATATTAGTGTATTAGAAAAATGAGGGTGATCACATGAACCATATGAGGGTTGTGTTGTAATTACTTTAACAACATCAATTGTTTGCAAAGTATAGAAAATGTGAGTTTCGGTTGAGGTCGGTCACATTTCTTGGTCGTATCATATCTAGTGAAGGAGTTGAGATTGATCCAAGAAAAAAATGGAAGCGGTGAAAAATTGGCCTAGACCATTGACTCTTACTAATATTAGGAGTTTCTTGGGTTTAGCGGGTTATTATCAGAGGTTTGTGGACGGTTTTGCGTCCATTGCATCTCCCTTGACTACTTTGACCCAAAAGTGTAAAAAATATGATTGGTTAGAGACATGTGAGAGAAGCTTCCAAATGCTTCAAGGCAGCTTAAGGTTCATGAGGGAAACTCTCCAACTCATAACCTTGAGTTAGCAGCCATGGTATTTCCATTGAAAATAGGGAGGCATTACTTGTATGGTGTTTATGTAGATCTCTATACCGACCATAAGAGTCTTCAATATGTGTTTACCTAAAAGGAGTTCAATCTTCGACAATTATGGTGGTTAGAATTGTTGAGATATTACGACATGAGTGACCTCTATCACCCCGACAAGGGCAGTTGGTTGCAAATGCCCTAATTCGTATCACTATGGGTAGTGTGTCACACATAGATGAAGCCACAAAATACCTAGTGGAAGATGTTCAATGTTCTTCTAGGTTTGATGTGAGGTTGAAAAATTCTCCAAATGGTTTTTTCATGGTTCATAATAACTCCGACACATCATTGGTAGTTGTAGTGAAGTCTAAACAACACCTTGATAAATCTTTGATGGGGTGCAAGGATCAGAACTCAGCATGTTTAATGAGGCATTGTCCCTTCGGGGGTGGTATTTTAAGGTACCATGGAAGATTATTTGTTCCCAATGTAGATGAGTTGAGGAATCGGATCCTTGAGAAAGAACATGGGTTCCGCTACTCCATTCACCCGGGTTAGAAGAAAATATTCCATAACCTTAGGGAACTTTATATTGGTGGGAAGTTATAAAAAAGGAAATAGCAGAATTTGTTGCTAAGTGTCCAAATTAACGATAAGTGAAAGTCGAACATCAGAAATCGGGTGGCATACCAAAAGAAATCCAAGTTCCTACTTGGAAGTGGAAAGACATTAATATGGATTTTGTAGCGGGTGTACCTCAGACTCAAAGGAAATATGACTCTATGTGGGTGGTTGTGGATAGGTTAACCAAGTCCGCTCACTTTATTCCCGTCAAGTCTACTTATTCGGTGGAAGATTATTCTATGATCTTCATAGATGAGATTGTGTGTCGCCATGGTATTCTGTTATCCATCTTATCAGATCGGGGTGCACAATTCACATCTAGGTTTTTGAGGTCATTCCAAGAACGGTTTATTACTAAGGTGAAGTGGAGTACTACTTTTCATCCCCAAAAGTATGGTCAAGCAAATTGTACTATTCAAACCCTTGAGGATATGCTTAGGGCTTGTATTAATTGGGATAGATATTTGCCATTTGTAAATTTTGATTATAATAATAGTTTTCATTCATCAACAATCATATAAGTTGAAATTTTGCATAATTGACTCGTGTAAAGCTTGTTGATATCATGTTGTTGTTGTGAGAATTATATCCCTTAAAATATAATATCCTTATGTGTGGTAGTTGAAGTTTTGAATTGCCTTGTATAAGTGATATGATTGTTGTTGGTTAGGCTTCTAGTCTTGAGTTTATTCCTTTGTTCTAATGATTTTTAGTGTCATTCGGGGACGAATGTTACTGGGGGGGGGGAATAGGTGGATAATGTAACACTTCATAAATTCGTGACGTGTCTTAAAGCCTAATATTAGTGTCAAAAGGTCTAGATACTGTTTTAAGGCCTATTTTATTATTTATAAGTCATTTAAGTTAATTCATAGTTTAAACGTTCAGATATGACTCCCCAAGGATCAACCAAGGGCCCTTGAGAAGGACCCTTGAAAATGGAGTGAAACAGTGCCTAGGCAATGTTCACCCACGAAAGGGCAATCGACGGGGCGTGTGTTGATCGACGAGGCGTTGATGCCAACAGTCGACCAATACTCAGACAATTTGTTGGAGGCCCTCACCTGCACAGTCTCTTACAAGGACGTTGGATATGTAGCACGGAGGAGGTCTCATCCGTCGACTGACCCACGATCTGTAAATTGTGGTTGCATCGGTGGAACTGCAATTTTCTTGTACGGTTTAACTTAGGTCCTAGCTAATTAATTAAGTTTTTTTCTGGTTAGTTAGGCAATTAGAAAAGCATGATTAACTTAATTATCCCCATATAAAGACCCCAACCCCATTAGTATAATTACAACTCTCAAAACAAACTCTCTTCCTTCTCTCCTCTTTCTCTTTCTATTGAAAAACACCAGTGAAGACTATATAAGGGAGGGATTTGGGGGCTGAAAAGGGACGATTTAACCATCAAATCTTCATCAAACATTGAGGTATGTGATCTAATTCACCTTTGAGAACTCTTTCTTTAAAGGGTTCCTTCAAAGTATTCTCAAAAGTTGGGTTTTCATGTGGGTCTTTCTCAATCTCGAAAATTATGTTATGAATTGGTTTGTTTATGTTTTCTATTGGATAATATGAATTTCTTAACATGTATTCTAACCTGATTATGATAAATGTTAATATTTTGGTCTAGTTTATAGAAGATGACCCTTAGCCCTTAACCCTAGGTTTAATGTTGATATGAATTAGTTTGTAATTGGTTCACTTGACTTGGTTATTGGTTGAATTGATTATAAATGATGTTGTTTCATTAATAATCAACATATAATAGTGTTTTGTAGTCTTTCATGGTAGTTATTGAGAAGATGATCTAGGATAGGAAGTGAATTAACCTAAGTATCTTGTCTTAAGCTATGATCTAGTATTGAATTGTGTTGTTGTTATTCTCCTAGCCTTGTTATCGTGTTGATTATTGATTTATGATGTTGTAAACCTAAAATTTTGTTTAATTGAGGGTTTACGGTAGGACCTTGACGATGAATATGAAGAATACGTGGTAAGTCTCATGATCTATATCCTTTACTTCAAATTAGTATTAAGTCATGATGTTGTGTTGGAGTATACCTTGTAGTTGGATGGATAGGGTGGCATGATTTTGAATTGAAATGTCTTGATTATGATTGTGAGGTGTTGGCTTAAAATGTAATTGTTATAAGGAGGGTGAATGATTTACCAATGTGCCTTATCATGATATGAAATACCAATATGCTAACCTCACCTATATTAATTGTAACAAAAGGATTTATACTCTTGCAATTCTTATTAATCTATGATGATGATAATGATATACAAGGTTATACCTTATGACCTAAACTAAGCTATTATTGATAATCAAAGGCTTAAAGACATTTGAGAAAGGGAATGTAGGATCACTAATATACTTAGCAACGAGTGAACTAGAGCGAGAAGTGTCCCTTCTCACATAGGGAATGTAGGATCACTAATTTACTTGACTACAACACACCCAATTATATCATCTAGTTCTTTAACTATGTTGCCCCATAGGAATAGTACCTATTGGATCCACATAGTTGCTATCTTTTATGTTTTGGTACTACCTTGGTAAGTTGTCCGCCTTCTTTCGGTTTAGGGTTTTATGACACCGGATTCCACACTAGCTCATATGGTCAATGTCGGTTAGGGAAAGATGTTCCCAAAATATAAAATGCACTAAAGGATATAACACTAACGAAGATGACCTAAGGGGTCTAGCTTAGTCTAGATAGAGGTATGGGAATCTACTTAAGCATTGCAGTAGTTAGCCTCGAGGGGAGCCTTGGGAGGATGTTCCTATCTATGAATATTCTTATAATGCTATATGACAAGTATATGATGAACTTGCATATTATTGATACTATATGATGATTAGTTTCACTTATGTATATATGTTTGTTTATATGGTTAAAGTACGATGATATGTACTCTTAAATGTTATATTATGGGAAGTAGGATGTTAGTCATGATTCTTGTTGTGTTACTTGATTGAGTAAGACTATGGGGCTTTACTTGGTAATTGCACTTGTTGACCTTATAGGAGTTCATAGGTAATTAACTTGTTTGGGTTATGTTGAAATATACTCTTATTTATGCTTATGGTTAATATGACTTGATGATCAAGTTATATTGTGTACGTCTTTACTTATATGATTTGTATCGTTGACTTGACTAGACTTGATATTGTAGTCTTTGTAATGTACATAGCTATGACTTAATGAATATGAAATATTGATTGGTATGGTCTTGTTGAATATGCATTAGTGTTTTCAAAGTAAATTGCATATCCTTATGAAATGTCCTTTTTCTTAGCATGATTTAAAAGTATGTGGGATTATGGTCTCCTACTTAGTACAAGTGGCCTACAAACCACATTTCTTCCTTTTTCCCCAACAATTAGGTTCTAGTCGTTGTAGTTTTATGGAAGGAGACTTCAAGAAGTCTTGGACTCTTTGATCATCCAAGTAGGGTAGTTCCTCATTTTCCGAGGGCGACGCCAATATTGAGCCTATATGTGGCTTTCTTTACATTTATGTGTGGGCTTTGTTCAAATTGCTAATCTTGTTAGATGTTTATGTGATGCGATAATCTTTGAATATTATGTTCTATGTTATATAAATTTATGTGCAATAAGAGTAGAAGGCTATGTAATCTTCCTATATGAAGGGTTTATGTATACTGGATATATATATGTTATGTGTAAGTAGAGGTCAATATAAACCTCCAACTAGAAGTCATGAGAAGGTTTAAATTTTTTAATAAATTAGACCTATGAATGTAATGATGTAAACTAAGAGGGAGGTCTTAAATCTCCACAAGGACAACGACGCCGGTTTCTTCTAGGGGGTAAACTTGGACGTGACATATATACATACAAAATAGTAATTTTAGTGATCGGAAAATAAATTTAGAATGACTAATATTTATCTCATCGACTATAATGTATTAATAACTAACTAAAAGGAAGAAAAACCTATTTTGTTATTAGGACTACATTTTTAACGCCTACATATATTTTCCCTCGTTAAGAAATGGTCGTTAAAAGGCACTTTTATTCTTGTGTGGGTTAATCCGTTGAAGCTAAATCAATGTTTAGGAGTTGTTCTATGCCAAATAGATTTACTTGGGTGGATTGGGTTGAATTTTATATGGTTGATTTTGATGTCATCTTAGGAATGGATTGGTTACATGCATGTTTTTCTTCAATTTAATGTAGAACAATAGTAATTAAGTTCCATTTTTCTAATCAACTTGTATTTGAATGGAAGGGGGCTAAATCCATCCCCAGGTGTTGTATGATTTCATGTCTAAAAGATTGTAAAATGATCTCTAAGGGATTCCTTTACCATATTTTGAGCTTAAAGATCTTGAGATCGATATTCCTTCTCTAGAGTTTGTACTCATAGTAAATTATTTTCAAGAATTCTTTCCCGATGACTTTCCTAGAATTCCTCTCAAACGGTAAATAGATCGGAGACAAAGCCTATTTCAATCCCTCATTACCGGATGGATCTGACAGACTTGAAAGAGTAAAGATTCAATTCAAACACATGCTAGAGAATGGTTTCAGAAAGCCTAGTACTTCTCCATGGGGATCTCCGGTGTTGTTTTTAAAGAAGAAGGATACACCTCAAGTCACCTTATTAAATGTCGATTTACTTGTCTATCATTTTTTTAAGAAAAGAATCGCTTTAACTGACATAAGACCATGTGAGCTAAACATTTAATCTGATGTCAGTAAACCCACACCGAAAAAAGGTAGACTATCCGCAAAAGTTGAACCAAAACATGAAGATAGCATTATAGGTGGATGCACTAACTAGTATTACGATGAAATAAAGATAGTCAAGAACTAGGAGATTTATTAGAGACCCATAGTTCCACATTACATGGAAGCCTCGATATCATGAGAGTCAATGTGAACCTACCTTAAAACTAAGGAAGGGACACCACTCATATCTAGTTCATCGATGCTATGATAAATTCCCTTTTTGAATAACCTTTAAGTCATCATTAATCATAAAACTTATCATAGGCCATGCGATATTATATCCTCGTATAAACATGATCATAAGATCTTTAGCTTTAGATTATAATTTTCTTTCATCACAACTTTCATTTTTGAGATTAGCATATCATAATCATAGTGTGTAAGCCATACAATATAACATGATCATTGCATTATCATGTCCTTACCATGACCCACATTTAACATATTCATAGGACAACATATATGCATAGAAATATCATACATACTTAAATTTCATAGTTACATCGATTTATAGTCCAACATCAACATAATAGAGTAATCACGACTTTAGAAGACTTACATATTGCTTCAAAAAACCTTTGTAAACAAATTACGTTCAATGTACATCAATCATCCAGAAATATAGTGAAATAACCAATACCAACCCTTCAAGTCATATTCAAGACCCATTCGTAATTAACGATAATTGAAAAGGTTCAGTTAAGAGTTTATACAAGTTAAAGTTCCAATCCCAACGTTTTCATGCCATCAAGTGATAGATGTAACCAAATCAAAACCATTATTTAGAGAAGGAACATACTTCAAACCAAAATCAAACATTCACAACCAATTGCCCGATATTACATACTTAATTAAGCAGAGAAAATTGTTATTTTTCATCATCGGTCATAAATCATGAGTTAGGAAGAAAACCCATTTTGTACAGTAAAAGCCCTTGAAGTTGAATTCTTAAAAATCATCTTTGAAAATAACTCTTGGGGGAAGGAATCCCAAGAGTGAAAACACCATAATTTATTGACGAATATTCAATGAATTTCGAATCAAATTTTTTAAGTCTTTGTGTTCTTCCTTAAGCTTTTCTTGTTCTTCAATAGAGTTTGAAAAGAGGGAGTTCTTGAGAGAGATGAGAGGGATTTGTTTAGTCTGATTTCAAGTGCATCAAAATAGTATAAAACTTACCTAAAATCGTTATTAATTTCCCCCCTATATAGAAAAGTCTGCTCAATTAAATGGGTCTTTTTTGAGATGAAATGACTTAAAAACGAAGCGGACAAACCTGGGAAGTTGTTGCGCGTCGCGTGGTCAATTTCACATTTATTTTTGAAAATACGAGTTGAGGCAGAGAGTCTCGTGGAGGCTCTACTTTGTGAGGTAAATTTTTGTCCTCCACGTGTTGGCTGCGCGATGCGTAGCAGTCCTCATTTTCTGGCAGCGGGCAGACTGTCTAGGTAGCTTGCTCGCCCATGTTTGGGTCCTCCTCAACGACCCTTCGGATGGTTCTTGGGGAATCTTTACAAAACAATTACACCTTTGTACTACATACTACCTATTGAAATTTGTGCTATAAGTTTTGGACATAATTTGGCACTCCCAAACCTTCACCAAACATAGGGACGTCTACTACTTCATATTAGCTAGTTTCCCGATGTCAGGGTCTTTCATTGTCATTTTTGATCTAAGCTATTCTAGTTGAGTTCATTACATTGACATAGGTTTTCAAACATAATTATAATCATTTCTTAATAGTATAAGATCTATTCTAACTCATGGAACTTCCGGAGTGTTACATTATCCCCCCTTTAGGAACATTCATCCTCGAATGACATTAAAATCTTTTGAAGGGATAGACTCAATAATGGCAGACCAACCAACAATAACATATAATCATAATGAGTCACATATCATAAGAGTACTTAAGAACTCATTTCAATATATACCCAAACATTAGACATAGAAACTCAATTCCTGATGCACAACTTATAAGAGCTTAACATTTCATAACAAATTATGAGAAATTTCATTCTCAACATCAGCATGAGCTCAAAATACATCAAAGAGTTACCATGTTATCATTCTTCTCAATACAACAACAAAATATCAAAATCTCAAGAAGATAAGATGCATACAAATTTCATGTTTGTGCAACAACAGAGTATAAAGACATTTTCTTAAAACTAAAATTGGTACCACTTTTACCAAAACATGCACCTATTTAGAAAAAATAAATTTTATATTTGTTAATTATTTTCTCTATTATGAGGAGTGTCTAACCTCAAGCAGTAAAAAAATGAGGGTAGTGAGACTTCATGTTGACTTCGGCCTCCTATGTATCACCCTCAACATGATGGTTCCTCCAAGAAATTTTTTGGAGCCAACCTCTTTGTTCCTGAAGATCTTGACATTGCGATCTATGATCTCAACCGGAACCTCTTCATAAGAGAGGTTCCCATCCACCCCTAAACAATCAGTAGGGAGAATAGACACCGGGTCGTCAATGAATTTCTTGATCCTAGAAACATGGAACACCGGATGAACAGAAGCTAGTTCAATAGATAGTTTTACCTCATAGGTAAATTTTCCAACATGTTGTAATAGCTCAAAATGACCAACATATAGGGGACTTAAATTCCCTATCTTACCGAATCGCATCACCCCCTTGCTATGTGAAATCTTCAAATATACATGATCACCTATTTCAAAGTCAAGATCTCTTCTCCTATTGTCGACATAAGTCATTCGCCGACAATAGGATGTCTTCAATCTATCTCTTATTATTAAAACATTCTATATATCCTCATAGATAATATCATGACCAAGGAGTGAGGATTCACCAACCTCAAACCGTCCAACTGGAAACCTACACCTTCTACCATAAAGCGCTTTAAAAGTTTCGATGGAGATGCTTAAATTCTATCTATTGTTGTAGGAGAACTCAATCAAAGGTAGTTGATCATCCCAACATCCATTGAAATCAATAACACAACCTTTTAACATATTTTTAAGGGTCTAAATGGTAGTTCTGCTTGACCATCTTTCTGAGGATGAAAAGTGTTGCTAACTTTCACTATACTACCTAAACCCTTTTGAAAATCATTCAAAAATGAGAAGTTAAGTGGTCACCTCTATCCGAAAATATGTTCTAAGGAATCCAATGAAGATTCACAGTCTCATTAATGTAATTCTTGCATAATCTTCGGCCATATATATAGACTTAATGGCAATAAAGTTGGCAGATTTGGTCAACCTATCAACATTAACCCATATTGAATAATTTTGCCTCCAGGTTCGAGGCAACCAAAAAACAAAGTCAATACTAATGGCTTCCCAGTTCCATGTAGGAACTTCCATGATTTGGGTAAAACCACCCGATTTTAGATGGTCATTTTTAACTTGTTGTCAATTTGGACACTTACCAACAAACTCTACTATGTTCCTTTTTAAACCATCCCATCAATAGACGTCTATGAGGTCATGTACATTTTTGAGGCACCCGGATGAATAGAATAACGGCAACCATGGGCTTCTTCTAGAATTCGATTTATCAAATCCTCAACATCCGCTAAACATAATCTCTTTTGGTACTTAAGAAAAAAATCCCTCCCCCCTTGGGAGATTGACTCATTGATCTTACCAAGTACCAATCCCTTCAACTCCAATAATAGAGGATCTTGATGTTGCTTAGATTCACCTCCACCACTAATGATGAATCAAAGTTATGATGGACAATAAAACCACCATTTGGAAAGTCTTCTAACCGCAGACCAAAGCAAGATAACCTATGAACTTGTTTCACAAGTTCCTTATTCTCATTTTCACAGTGAGACACACTAACCACAGTCAGACGACTTAAAGCATCTGCAATAACATTGGCCTTGCCAGGGTTGTAAAGGACACTATTTGTATGGTGTGCATCTTTTTTTCCAGAGATTCAACTCCTTTGTGCAAAAACATATCGAAGACCTTTATGTTTAGTAAATACATCAACATGCACACCATACAAATAGTGTCTCCTTATTTTCAAGGCTAAAACTATAGCATCTAACTAAACGTCTTGAGTCGGATAATACTTCTCATGAACATTGAGTTGCCTATAAGCATAAGCTACCACTTTGCCATGCTTCATGAGAAAACATCCCCACCCAACTCGGGAAGCCTCACAATACACAAAACCTTCATTACACTCCCGTAAAGTCAACACTGTAGTGGCAGTAAGCTATCTTTCAACTTTTGAAATCCTTTTTCACAATATTTCGACCACTCAAACTTCACCTTCATTTGGTTCAATGCTTTTAAAGGATAAGCAATGGACAAAGAACTATCAAAACAAACCTTCTATAGTACCCGAGTAGACACAAGAAACTCATTATTTCGGTGGGAGTCAAAAGTCTTGGAAAATTTCTGACCTCATCCGTCTTCATCACATAAAACACTACACCCACAGCGATAACATGGCCAAGAAAAGTAACCGACCTCAAAAAAATTTAAAACTTAATAAATTTTCATAAAGTTGGCGTTCTTTGAGGACTTGCAAGGCCAACATCAAATGAGTTTCATATTCATGTTCATTTTTGGAGTATATCAACATATCATCAATCAACACCAGAGCAAGTGGGTGTAGATAATCTCGGAAAACTCTATTAACTCGGTTTATAAACACCTCCGGTGCATTTTTTACCCCAAAAGACATCACTAGGAATTCATAGTTACCATATCTTGTTTTGAATGTTATTTTGGGAAAATCTTCACCTCTTACCCTAAGTTTGTGATATCCCGACCTTAAGTAAATCTTGGAAAAGTATCTAGCACCTTGGATTTGATAATGTAGATCATTAATCCAAGGGGGAGGATACTTGTTTTCTATGGTGACGTTATAGAGTTGGCAATAATAAATTAGCATTCTAAGGGACCATCCTTATTCTTCACAAACAATACCGGAGCACCCCATGGAGAATTAGTAGTTTGAATGAAACCCTTCTCTAGTAAATCTTTGAGTTGGACATTCAACTCTTTCAATTAGGTCGGAGCCATCATATATGGAGGATTTGAAATGGGATTCGTATCTCATAATAAGTTAATGCAAAAGTCAATTTCCTATTAGGGAGGAACTCCTAGAAGCTCACTTGAAAAACCTTCTAGGAATTCTCTCACTACAGGGAGTGACTCAATAGAAGGATTTTTACATTCTAGATCTAGAACACTCACTTCATGGTAGTGACAATTTTTTGCTATCATCTTACAATACTTCAACCAAGAACTGATTTGACCCCTTGGCATAAAATCCCCCCCCCCACCCTTCCACTCTAAAATGAGTTCATTTGGGATTTGAAACAACACTACGCTCGTTCTACAATCAATGGAAGCAAAACAAGCATAAGCAAATCTATACCCAAAATGATATCAAAATCACACATGTCAAGTTCTTCAAAATCAACAACAATAACTCCATTGGACAACATTACAAGATATCTATTGTAGATTTTCCTTGAAACATTTGAGTTACCTATTGGGGTACAAATCGAAAATCATTCATTAAAAACATCGGGAAGTACATCAATCTTCCTAGCTACAAAAGATTTAACAAAATAAAGGGTAGCAATTGGATCAATCAAGGCATAAACATCAACATAAAAGACTTGTAACATACCAGTCACAACATTGGGTGAGCTCTCTTGTTCACCCTTAGAATTGAGTGCATAAAAATAGTTCCTTTTTGGAGCTTCATAACTAGGACCACTTGATTGAGCTTTGCTATTCCCTTTTGCTTCACTCGTCACGTTAGGAAAATTTTTAACCATGTGTCTACTTTCACCAAAACTATAAAAACAATTAGTTCAAACAAGGCAATAACCCACATGTTTCTTACCACACTAACAGCATGTTCGTCTTTCTCTTGGTGAAGCACATTTCTCCCCTTTTGAGACTTAGGGTTAGACACTCTATGATTTTGAGTCTTGGAGAAGTTTGAAGGAACATTGTTCAAAAACCTCTTCTTGAACTTAGTCTTGTCTTAAATGGCAAGCCTACTCCGTGAAGAACCACTCTTAAAAGACTTTGCCTTCTTGTCTTTATTCCTCTTCCTTAGAAAACTCTCCTCTACATGTTGGGAATGAACCATAAACCTAGAAATATCCATGATTTCATGCAGCACAACAATAAATATTCTTATTCAAGATCTTTGGAGGACATTCCTGTTATATAACGGCTCATTTCATCCCTAGGATGGAAAACAAAGAGGAAGCATATTTGGACATCTTAACGAACTTTAAGGAGTATTTTTTAATACTCAAAACCTCCTTGATGTAGGTTGATGAACTCATCTACCTTAGCTTACGGGACCACCTCCTAAATCCCTACTATTCTTTCACTGATTGTACTTTGTCTTATCCACATCCATGATTTGATAGGTAGAAAGCTTAGCCTTTTTAGAAGTACTCACCCCCATAGAAAACAAGATCTTATAAACCTTATCAAGGAAATCTTTGGGGTAGTCTTCAAATTTTGATCCAAGGAAATAGGAGGATTCATTAGTCATAAAATCCCTCAAACATCTATACATAGTACTTGTAAGTTCATTCTCTCAAGAGACAACCTCTTTGTTAGTTTGTGTCGTAATGGAAGCTTGAGTTGTGATGGCTTGAGCCTTTTGAAACAGGGCTGCCCTCACCTTACCTATCTTTCATGGCTGGAGGATTGGCCGGAACTTAATCATTCGCATCAGCTTGCACATGAGGAGGAAATCATCTTTCCTTCTTGTGTTAGTCGCCTATACCACAAAAAAAGGGCACGACATGGATTACAAAGAAAAGAGATTTTTCCTAAGAATCACATAGCCTCTGATCCATAATTGTGGCGAGCTTTAGAACAACGAACAAGACACTCTGTAATGTGGTATATTGAGATAATGATCCTAAGAATATATAACCTTATTCTCTAACTTTATGTTTTTGATGCCCGGAGTGCATCCCCCAAATGCGTATGGTAGCGTCGGCCTATAAGAGGACTCAGACAAGCCCTTAACATTCGTCATAAAATGACATCAATTTAAAATAAACAAAAATTAAAAAAACTTTTGCATATTATATGAGGTGTACTAAGACATCATGCTTAAAATATATTGAGGTATACATACACCTCTCACATAGGAGCTTAGTTAGGCTTCTCTTTTAACAACATGATAACATAAATATGATAATATAAGATTTGTCTCACACAAAAGTCATCTAAAGAGTACGAATCATGGACTCAGCCAATACATTATCAATATGTCATGTAGGCATTACTAGAATAGAATCTAAAGAACACAATAAAGCGGAATAAAAAGTATCTCTCAACACTGCTAAGATCATCATTATCTAGACCAATAAAAAAACAGCATCCCCGACCATGAGGACCTACCAACACTTAAAGAAAGAGTTCCAAGCTTCTTTAACAGAGCTTCTTAATCCCTAATGTCCGGACCCTTCATTTATAGTAATATAAATTAAGGGGTTGGTACGCCACATATACTAAGTATTGGTATATGCACATAAACATTTAAGGACATGCATGATAAGGAAAATTTCTTCCGAAATTATGCTATGTTATTTCAAATCGTTTAATGCACACAAATGAGAGCATAAATAAGATAAGGATCACACCAATATAAAGCCTGATCATAACAAAAAACATAACATCATAAAGTCATATTAACATTTCATGTTCCATAGTAGATATCATCTTAACTTACAAAAAACTTACCAATAACCTAATCCCAAATCTACAAGTGTAATGATCATGTGAAGCCCCATAACCCCACAAAATCAAGTAAACAAGGTGTGATATCATAAGTAAAGTTTACCTGATATGAGATCATAAGTAAGTAGTCATTATATATAGCAACATAGACCATTTAATGTTCATTAACATAGTCAACATCATATAAAAGCAACATCATATATAATAAGCATTATACATTTGATATTTATATTACATGAGATCAATCTCTTAGGACTTTCCTCAGATCAACTTGTGAAATGTCTAGGTAGGGTCACATACCCCTACCTATACTAAGTAGACTACTTAAGTCAACCTAGTCAATGTCCATTTACTTGTCTTTTATTTTACTTGACGGAAAATTGCCTTAAATTACATTAGACTATGTGACCTTAACATGTGTCATGAAACCCCACATCGAAAGAAGGTAGTCTACCGGCAAAAGTAGAACCAAAACATGAACATAACATTCTAGGTGGATCTGCTAACTAGTATCCTATGGAGGAAACATAGTTCAAGAACTAGGAGATTTATTAGAGACCCATAGTTCCACATTACATGGAAGACTCTATCTCATAAGAGTCATTGTGAACCATCCTTCTAACTAGGTAAGGGACACCTCTCATATCTAGTGCATCGGTTATAAGCTAATGTCCCTTATGAATAACCTTTAAGTCATCCTTTTATCATGAAACTTATCACAGGCCATAGGAAATTAACTCCTCATATAAACATAATCATAATCTCTTTAGCTTTAGATTAGAATTCCTTTCATCAAAACCTTCATTTGTGAGAGTAACATATAAAAATCATAGTGTGTAAGGTATACAAGATAACATCATAAACTTGCATTATCATATCCTTACAATGATCTCATATTTAACATATTTATAGGACAACATATATCCATAAAAACATCATGCATACTTCAATTTCATAGCTACATCAATTTATAGGATAACATCAACATATTAGAGTAATGACTACTTTAGAAGACTTACCTATTTAATCCAAGAGCCTTCATCAAGAACTTCTGTTCAATATAAATCAATCATCCAACAACATAGTGAAATACTCAAGTTCATAACAATTACCAACACTTCAAGTCATATACTAGACCAATTCGTAGATATGGATAAGGGAAAAGGGTCATTAAAGAGTTCATTTAAGTAATAGTTCCAATACCAACGTTTTTTTCATCAAGTGATAGAGTCAACCAAATCCAAACCATTATTCAGAGAATGAACATGCTTCACACGAAAATCAAAATTTACACACCAATTACTTAACATTACATCTTTATTTAACCATAGAAAATCGCTATTTTTCAACATTAGTAATAAATCATGAGTTTGGAAGAAAACCCGTTTTGTAGAGTAAAAACCCTAGAAGTTGAATTCTTAAAAATCATCTTTAAAAAGACCTCTTGAGGGAAGGAATCGCAAGAGTTAAAAACCCATATCTTATTTACAAATATTACATGAATGAGAATGAGAATCTTGAAGTCTTCGTGTTCTTCCTTAAGTTATTCTTGTTCTTCAATAGAGTTTCAAAAGAGAGAGTTCTTGATAGAGATTAGAGGGATTTGTTTAATATGATTTGAAGTGCGTGAAAGTTGTCTAAAACTGAACTAAAATCATTATAAAGTCGTCCCATCGAATAGTCAAAAGACCTCTGACGTAAATTTTGTTTTTTGTGACGTTAAATTTATATTAAAACCAAGCGGACGAATCAAGGAAGTTGTTCCCCATCGAGAGGTCAATTTCACATTTATTTTTGAATATCTTAGTTTAGAAGAGAGACTCGTGGAAGCTTCGCATTAAGAGGAATCATTTCGCCTCCACACACTTGCTGCGCGTCGAGCAGCAGCCCTCATTTTCAGGTTACGCACAGGCTGCTTTGGCATCATGCTCGCCCATGTTTCGATCCTACTCAAGGACCCTTCAGGTGGTCCTTGTCGAGCCATTAACACTTGGACCCTTTATACTACATACTATCTATTTAATGTCCTTTTCCAAGTTTTGAGCTTTATTTGACACTCCTAAACCTTCACCAAACATAGGGACGTCTACTACTTTGATTTTCTTACTTAATTCATGTCATTAATTTAGGTATGGATACATAATTTTAATCATTTTCCAATTGTCTAAGATCTATTCTATGTCCAGGAACTTCCAAAGTGTTATATTGACAATTAAAACGATACATATGAATTTAGTATAATACTTTGTATAACACTAAAACCATCTAAATAAAGTAAACATCAAAGAATAACCCTTATACAAATTCATAGTAGCCACTTAGGGCTTAAATCAAAAACTTCAACAATAGGAGAGAAAGTAATGTCTTTGGAAAATACAAGTACGCTTAAGGTAGAGTAGGTGGAAACTTACTCGACTAGAGGACCTACAAAAACGTGGAGAGTCTAGCTTCTTTTAGTCTTGTGCATTCTTTTCTGCATGAGACTCGTCTATGCGAGTTTTTTCAACTGCTGACCTTTCCTTATCAGCCTTTTTCTCAGCTTTTGGTGCCATTGTAGGAAGAGAAAGGGAAATTTAGAGATACTCTGAATGGAATTTGGAATGATGTGTGTCTGTTGATCTCTTTGTCTTTACAATACATGTAGTAACCATAATTGACGTGATTATAAATGTTTAATATGATTCGCGGATATATATATTGATTTGGATTTGTTGTCCTAAAATGCTCTCCAATTATGCACTTTCACATTTATTTCACTAAGTTATGATTTTATTTTAAATGTGCAAGAAAATGTCAGTAAATGAATTTGAATTGTGGTAGAAGTAAAATCGATCTATTGTATTGAACGATGAAGAGTTTTGGTACTATTGTCATATACCTTTGTATGCATTTGGAATTTTGGAATTTATTGATATTAGAGATTTTTACACAATTTCTTTCTATGTTTTGGACTTTTTGGACATGTTTATGGAAGTTTCTTTAAAATATATAGCTTCGATTTAACTTTTTGATCATATATTGAATATATTAAATTAAATAGTGTTGCTCTAGATGAGATATAAAGTTACACTTTATGAGTGTTTCTCTTGATTAGATATAAAATTACACTCTATAAGTGTTGCTCTAGATAAGATATAAAATTACACTTTATTAGTGTTGTTATAGATGAGATATAGAAAGTAACACTTTTGAAGTGTAGCGCTAGATGACCTATAAAAGGCAACACTTTTGAAGTATGACCAATAAAATCGCAAAGGCAATGCTTTTAAGTGAATTTTAATAAAATATAGGTGTTACTAATGCATCCCAAAAAAAGTGTGGCCTTATACTTCTTTAGCTACGCTTTATAAGTGGAGCCAAAAGTGGCGACATTTAATAAGTGTTGCCTAATGTCAAAGGTTACGATTCATTTGGCCACCCCCTAAAAAGTGTTGTCTAAAGTCCAAAAGTGTGGCCTTTAATTAAAGGCCAAAGTTTTTGCTACATTATGCTACACTTTAGTGGGGTGTACTTAGGCCTAAAATGGTGTAGTTCCATACTAATACCAAAGCTAAGTACATCTCTCTGGTCATTCTTGATCATAATGCTCTTTCATAATTAGACCTTAAGTTCATCATAACATATGAGTATTATACCCCTAGGCCACCTCAAAACACACTTGTTCAATGCATGTGAAACATCCCATGATACCTCACACACTAAGCATATCTTGAAATAACCCTAACTTGTTCATGTTATCATAGGAGTCATCTAATAAACGTACTTCATATTGACTGGGAACTATCATCTTAAGTCAATAATGTCATGAAATCCAACCCTAGTCACTAACTAAGCTAAACATACATCATGTAGGTTAAAGTTATAGGTATCTTCAAGTCACACATTTGCAATGTGTAGATTGTACCCATACTACCATATATAATAAGTACTCCTCTAAACCAACCTACACCAAGCTAACTTGTCTTGCAAACTTGTCTATTAATCTCAGCATACTATCATAATAGACCTACTATCACGGAAATCATCTCTACAAACTACACAAGCTGATCAAAGGAAGTATACAACCATCCGAACCACCATGCAACGAATCATGTATATGCAAGCTAATCATAGGAGAGAATGAATCCTCAATCCTAATCTATCATGAGAAACCTATCTCAAGTTATTTCATGGAATACACCTTACACGCAAATGAAGCTACCATGAAATGCACCTTGCATATAACTCAAGCTAACAATCCGAAAGTATAAGCATTTCCCCTAAAGATACCATAAAAGGGTTTTGGCCTAACGAAGTCAAGATAACATTAGTAAATTATCCATACAACATAAGGCTGAGCTAATCATGGGATATCTTGCTTCCTAACTCCCAAGCTAACATGAGAACCACCATTCTCGAACTACCATGATGTTTATCACCTCAATCTACCATAAGTATTTCAACTCATGCCTCCTTGAGACTTACTATCCCAAGATACCCTTAGGACCTTCCATCTCAATCTATCATGAGATAACCATCTCAAGATAGCATGAGAATTCACATCTGAAGCTATCATGATATCACCATCTAAAGTTTTAATGCCTTAGTCTTATCTCACCAACTCGATTTTACATGAACTGATCATACAATCCATCTTAAATCTTATCTAATTCACCATGTATTTATTCATTTTAGGTTCTTAGGTCGACCTAGAACGCATCTATATGAAAGAACTAATCATGTTCATGTCTAGGTGTAGATGGGAAAGGACACATTATCACAATCATCCTCATCCTGACTTTACCCCCCAAATCCCTAACAACAATGGTCATAAGACCTTCAAACGACTACTACACTTAGTCCTCATTATTCATACTCATTTACATGTTAATCTATTCAATTATATCATTAGAAGGCAACTTTAGTCATACATGATCAAATAGGTTAAATTTCATCTTTACGATTCAAGAACAACGTGGATCAATTAATCCTAGTTCAATTCCTATCTAGGTGATTCAATCATGATCAAATAGTATAGAATACAGTAGAATAATGAAGGCCAAAACAAAACTTTCATCTAGACTTTAATGGCTTACAATTACCAAGATCACCTTCAAGTTCAATTACCACAAATCACAATGAAATCATCTTGAAAACAGTGAATAGTCATCATATAAACATCATTTAATTCTACCCACTAGATAGGGTTCACAATCAAGCCTAACCCACAATGCAACCCCAACCCTCTCTAGAATGGGGTTTTTTGGATTCAAAATTGAAGGGAAACTATGGGGGATTCATGGATGGTAGAATCCGTGAATGAATAATATTCACATACCTTAGATAATAGCCTTAAACCAAGCTTGAAACCTTGGTGAATTTCGTCCTAAAACAGCTCCAATTTCTCTTCTTCTTCAATGGAGGTTTTGGGAGAATTTTAGGAGAGAAAGTTTTTGATTTAGAGTCTGGGGTGTAAATGGATATTGTACTGATTATATAAACTTCAAAAACCTAAAATAACCGACAATATTTAATCCCTAAACTACCCAAAAGACCACTGCACTTAATGGACATTTTAACCCATTCAAATTTGACTTAAATCTTGGAGTATACTGTGCGTCGCGGAGGAATTTTCAATTCTTGGTTCTGGAAATTTTTTGGAAAGAATGGTTAATGATGGCCCCACATGTCAGGGAAAGATTTTTTCTCTTCAAGTGCAGGCTTTGCGTCGCGCAGCAGCCTTCACTTCTAGGCTGCCTGGCAGCTTCAATGGCAAATATTTGGGTCTTCTTTGGGGACCCTTAGGTTGGTCCCCGGGGTGTCGTACTCGGATGTTTGTACCATCTTTATTTTATTCTATGTGTAGGAACCCTCCATTCTCAATTTCACCTTCAAACCATATCCCAAAGCTCCACTATAAAACAGTACGACACAATAATTCAAGTTAGAGTAGGTTCCGGACGTTTGGGATGTTTGACCTGCAAACACTTTCAAACATTATATACTGCCTCTATAGATTAAAATTAGTAATTTTTAAACCCTATTAACACATGGAACTCATTTCAGGATCTAGATTTCCCTATTTCATTTTGGGCTCCTTACAATATCCTCCACATGGGAAACATTCATTATCGAATGTCACTTTATGAAATACATCTTAAAGGAACACTTATAGACTAGAAGACCATCGTATATGCATTATAACTAAATGAACATACCCAAATAAAGGAAACAATTCAATTCCAAGCAAGACATAACTACCCTTAACCATATAGAGATCTCATACAAGATCTCCTTAAACCCCACTTAGGAATAAGCTACACGTGTCTTTCTAACGTCAACTCCTCATTATAGGAAACATCAAAATCAGAAGAAAATTCATAATTATAGGAAATTCTTATAATTTTCATAAATAAATGAATAAGAACATATCAGAAAGGGAAGTAAGGAAATCATTCTTGATCACCCTTGGATTTTAGAGTAAAGAACCTAGCCTTGGCTTTAGGAAAACCTTCCTCACTATTAGTAGCAACTTGATTTTATTCTTTCACATTTGCTTTTTTCTTAGGGAAATACCTCTTACGTTTCAACTTTAACCACATCCATAGAAACCATCCTTTAAGGCCTAACACCTAACCTCATTGTTCTTACCACACCTAGTTCATCTATGTTGGGAATACTAATTCTTCCGTTAAGGTAAAGGGTAAGACACCGTTTCATCCTCATACTTAGAGGCACTAGAATGTCCTTGCCCAAAAAACTTTTGTCGATTTTTAGAATGACCATGTTCATCGGACCCCTGCTTGTCCATTCTATTTATCTTTTTTCTTCTTCCTAATCTTGGATTCTTCTTTATGTTGAGAAAAACACCATGTTTCGGGATATATCCATATCATCAACATGAAGTGCCATACAACATTCTTCTTCTACTAGTTAAGACACCCCCGTCATGAACCTATTCATCAAGTCTGTTGGATTTTCTACCAAGCCTAGAGCATACTCAGACAAAAGAGTTAACTTCAAAGCATACTACTTGAAACTCAAATTCCCTTGATTGAGGTTTATAATCTCCTTCAACTTAGACTCCCTCAATTCCCTAGGAAAGAACCTATCAAGGAAAGACAACTTAAAAGTCTCCCACTCAATAGCGCTCGCTCTTAAAGGTATACTATCTTTCAATTGCTCATACCAATGTTGCGCAACATCTATAAATTGACAGCCAGACAGATCCTCCTTTTGAATGGAATTCACTCCCATGATCGCAAGCACCTTGTACACCTCATCAATAAACCCTTTCGGATCTTCATCAAGTTTGTAGACATAAAACTGCGGTGGATTAATTCTCAAGAATTCCCTTACTCTAGTAGCACTCATTCCTCCAATAGGATTGGCCGGAGCCACTTCTACTATATTATCTTGTGTCATTAAGGCTTGATCCAACAAAGTCATAGAATTCCTAAATTCATCAAGCATAGCATTCCATATTGAAGGGTCCTTAGGAACTTGAGGAGGAACTTGCTCTTGCACTTGGGGAGGCACATCACTTATACTTGGGGACAAATGAAATTGCTCCCTACTCCCTTCTCCTTCCCTTATAGCAAAGACCTAATGTTAGCCATAACCTACAAAATAAAAGACAAACATTAAAATAAAGTCTTACTCAATCAAAACTCTAAGGCACGGCATGAATAATGAAGAAGTAAAATATTCCTAAGCATCTCATAGCCTCCTATATAGATGTTTCGCGACTCACGCCGATGAATAAGACTATAATATATGTGGTTTCCCATACTACTACCAAAGCTAAGTACATATATTTGGTCATTCTTGATCATAATCTACATTCAAAATTAAGAACTTAAGTTTAATATAACATATGAGCACTATGCCCCTAGGCCACCTCAAAATACACTAGGTAATGCATATGAAACATCCATAATACCTCACACACAAAGCATATCTTGAAATCACCGTAACTTGTTCATGTAATTTTAAGAGTCATCTAATAGACATACTTCATATTTACTAGAAACTATAATCTTAAGTCAATCATATAATAGAATGTAACCTAGTTATTGTCTAAGCTAAAAATACATCATGTAAGGGTCAAGTCATAGGTATCCTTAAGTCATACTTGTGAAACATATAGATTGCATCCCATACTACCATCCATAGTAAGTACTCATCTAGACAAACCTAAGCCAAGCTAACTTGTCTTACAACCTGTTCTACTAATTTCAACATACTATAATAATAGACGTACTATCATAAAAAGCATCTCAACATACTAACCAATCTAACTACATGAAGGATATAACCATCCTAACCATCATGCAACAAATCATGTACATGCAAGCTAATCATTGGGGAGCATGAATCATCAACTCTAAGTTTTCATGAAAAACCTATATCAAGTTATTCAATGAAATACGCCTTACATCCAAATCAAGCTACCATGAAATGCACCTTGCATGCAAGTCAATCTAACATTAGCGGAGTATAGGCCTTTCCTTTAAAGCTACCATGAAATGATTTTGGCCTAACCAAGTCAAGATAACCTTATTAAGTATCCTTAGAACTCAAGACCACGCTAATCATGGGAGAGATTTCTTTCTCCATCACAACCTAACATGAGAACCACCATTCTCAAACTACCAGTATGCTTATCACCTCATGCTACCATAAGTATTTCAACTCAAACTTCCTTGAGATTTACTATTCCAATATACCCTTAAGACCTTCCATCTATGCTATCATGAGATCACCATCTCAAGCTATCATGTCTAAGTTTTTCTCACCAAGTCTTTTATTCATGAAGTGATCATACAATCCATCTACAGGATAATATAATTCAACATGTATTGATTAATTTTAGGTTCTTAGGTCAACCTAGAATTCATCATTATCTGAGAACATTATTCTCCTAATGATGTTAATAACTAGTTGTAGAAGAGAAAGGAAACATCATCACAATAATCCTCATCATGACTTTACCCCCAAATACCTAACAACAATGATCATAAGTCGTACAAAAAACTACTTCACTTAGTCATCATGATTCATACTCAATTACATGTTAAATCTATTCAATTAGATCATTAGAAGGCAATTCTAGTCATACATGATCATATAAGTTCAATTTCATTTTTACAAGTCAACAACAACTTAGATCAATCTAGCCAAGTTCAATTCATATCTAGGTTATTCAATCATGATCAAATAGTATATAATACAATAAAATAAGGAAGATCAACACAAAACCTCCATATAGCCTCTAATGGCCTAAAATCAACATGATCACCTTCAAGTGAAATTACTACAATTCACTATGAAATCATCATTAAAACAGTGCATAATCATCATATAAACATTGTTGAGTTCTACCGACTAAAGTGGCATCACAATCAAGCCTTACCCACAATGCAAACACGACCATCTCTAGAATGGGGTTGATTGGATTCACATTGAAGGGAAACTATGGGTCTTCATGGGTGGAATAATCAATGAATGATTAAGATTCACATACCATATATTGTAGCCTTAAACCCATCTTTAAACCTTGTTGAATTCGTCCTAAAGCAGCCTCCAGATTCTCTTCTTCTTCAATGGCGGTTTTAGGGGAATTTTGGGAGAGAAAGGTTTTGATTTTGAGTATAAGGTCTAAATAGCTATTTTACTGCTTATATACACTTCAAATAACTAAAATATACGCCAATAATTAATCCCTAAATTACCTAAAATACCCCTGCACGTAATGGACATTTTAACCTATTCAAATTTGACTTACAAACAACGCGACCAAAACTAGGAGTTTATTGCGCATTGTGGAGTCATTTTCAATTATTTGTCTGGAAAATTTTGAGACAAAATTGCTTGTGACGGCCCTGCCTCATAGGGTAAGATTTTTTCCTTTCAAGTGTTGTCTGCGCGTCGCACAATAGTCTTTACTTCTATGCTTCCTGGAAGCTTCGATGGCCAATGTTTGGGTCTTCTTTGGGGACCCTTAGGATGGTCCTTATGGTGTCTTACTCAAACGTTTTGACCCTTTATATGTCACTCTATGTGTTGGAAACCTTGATACTCAATTCAACTTTCAAACTACACCCCAGAAATCAAGTACAAAACACTACGACACACTGGTTCAACTTAGACTAGGTTCTGGACGTTTTAGACGTTTGACCTCCAAACACTTCCAAACACCATATACTGACTTTAAATATTAGACTTTAAATATTAGACTTAGTAATTTTAAGACACTATTAACTTATGAGACTCATTTTAGGCTTTAGATTCACCTAGTTCATTTTGGGTTCCTTACAACAAGTTCAATGAGTCATTCTCCAAAGGGTGGGATGGTGTTCTTAGGTACAATGGTATGTGTGCCGGATATTGATAATTTGAGGGAGAAATTTTTTGAAGAAGCTGATGGTTCTCGATATTCTATTTATCCGGGTGCCTCCAAAATGTATCGTGATCTTAGAGAGGTATATTCGTTTGATGGCATGAAAAGGGACACATGAATTTCTAGCTAACTGTTCAAATTGCCTACAAGTTAAAGTTTATAACCAACGACCATGTGGTCTAACCAAAGTAATGAATGTTCCTATTTTTAAGTGGAAGAAATTAATATGTACTTTTTTGTTGGGTTGCCTCGAACCCGGAGGCAAAATAACTCAATTTGGGTTACTGTTGATATATTGAAAAAATCCATTCACTTTATCCCCGTCAAGTCTACTTACTCGGCGGAGGATTATAAAATAGTATACATTAATGATGTAGTGATCTTACATGGAATCCCATTGTCCATCATTTTTTATAGAGTACTCAATTTACTTTTCGCTTTCGGAGGTCTTTTCAAAAAGGGTTGGGTAGTCAATGAAGCTTAGCACCGCTTTTCATCCTCAAAATGATGGTCAAGAGGAGTGTACTATTCAAATCCTAGAAGACATGTTAAGAGCTAGTGCAATAAATTTAAAAGGTAATTGAGACAATTACCTACCGTTGATTGAGTTCTCCTATAATAACAATTGTCATTGAAGTATTTCTACGGAACCTTTTGAAGAACTCCATAGTAGTAGGTCTCCAGTTGGGTAGTTTAAGGTTTGTGAGTCTTCACTCCTTGGTCCTGAAATAATCTATAGATATTTGGAAAAAGGTTCGAATTATAAGGAATAGGTTGAAAACATCCTATGGTCGGCAAAAGTCTTATGCCGATGATAGTAGCAGAAACGTTGAATTTTAAATAGGTGATACAGTCTAGTTGAAGATTTCACCTATGAAAGGGGTGATGAGATTTGGCAAGAAGGGAAAGGTAAGACCCCAGTATGTTGGTCCTTATTACATATTGCAATGGGTTAGAAAAGTTGCATATGAGTTGAGACTACCTAGTGAGCTAGCTTCGATTCATACGATATTTCATGTCTTCTTGCTTAAGAAGTATAGTGGAGACCCCCGGTTCATTCTCCCGATTGAAGGGTTAGGTGTGGATGAAAACCTTTCTAATGAAGAGGTTGCAGTGGAAATTAGAGATTGCCAAGTCAAGAAGTTGGCCTCTGTAAAAGTCCTATGGAGAAACCACCTAGTTTAGGGAGTAACATAGGAGGCCGATGCCGATATGAAGTCCCGTTATCCTCATATTTTTCCTTAAATTTTTATCCAAAGTTGAGGTTTTCAATAATCCTCTTAAAAATAATGAATAATGTGAATTTTTCTTGCTTTGCTAAAATGTGCATAATTATAGTAAAGGTTCATGCTAAAATGAGTTTTCATGTGAAAATGCTCTTTTGCTTAACTTGCACTTACTTGTGTTTGTGTGTTGTTTTCTTCATGAAATGGTATTGAGAATGATAATGTGTTTTTAAAGAAGTTCGGCATTAGTGACTCTTGATGATCCAGTTGATGTTTAGAAGGTAGTTCCTAATGTTGTGATGTTGAGATCTTGTATATGGAAAATTGTGTTTTGAGTTGCTATGTGTAAATGTCATGTCTATGTATTGAATGGAGTTATTAACTCCTATGATTTGTGACTCGCAATGATTATATGTTGTTGTTGTTGGTTGGGCTGCTAGTCTTGAGTCATCCTTCCCCTATAAAAAAGATTTAGGTGTCATTTTGGGGACGAATGTTCCAAAGAAGGGGATAATGTAACACTCTGAAAGTCAATGACTTAGTCCAGTGACTCACTAGATGAACTAATACATGAAACACTGTTTATTAGTCTAAAATAATTTATTTAACATAATTAGGATATGTTATATTCAAAACGTCAAGAAACGACCTTAACGTCCGAAGAATTGTAAAATGTGCACTAGTGTGCCTTGGCATGTTTCATGGGGTTTTAAGAGTCTGAATTTAGCGAAATTTGGTAAGAATGTGTAAAGATATATAGGAGTGTGTTGAGGATCTAAACTTTTGTGTACAACTCCCAAAGGTCAACCCTAAGTGTCTTTGGAGAAAACATTTTCATTTGACCCAAAACTTTCAAATTAGACAGTGGCAGTCCACGAACCAATAGACAAGTCGTTTATGGGTCAATGGCCTGTCAATGTTAGTCCTTTGTTAGGATTTATATATATTTCAAAAAGCGTCTGAAATACATTCTTTGACCAAAACAACGAACCGGCAAAATGGTCCATGGTCCAGTCAACGATCTGTCGGTCATGGTCTCGGTTGTTGGGGTCGACTTTAGTATAAAGTTGTAAGTTAAATGACTTTATTATTAGGTTGGTTAGTTAATTAATTAATGATTATGCTATTTGGTTAAAGTAAGTTAGTTACGGACTATATAATCTACCCTAAGTTTAAAACCAACTTAACACCACATACTTTCCGAAATCTAATTCTCTAAAACTTCTCTCTACTCTCTCTGTCTATTCAAAGACTCTCTTGAAGACCAAGCTTCAAGAATCATTAGGGATCCAAGAATTTATCTTTTCTCCATCAAATACTAAGAAATCCTAAGGTATGAAAGATGTTCAGTCTTGGCATTGCTTTCCCAAGAGGCTCTTAGAAATTGGTTTCTAATGAAATAAAAAATATGGCTTTTGTTCCAATTTCGATATTGATCCCCAAAATTGATTCGATGTTTATTACCTATAATTATTATTGATATAGTATGATTTTTATTGGTTAATTGATGTAGTTCATAGTCATTGACCTAGTTATATGAAAGAAATCATGATTGAAGCCTTTTCCCTAACCCTACGTTATGAATTGAGGTTGAATTGATTACTGAAAATACACTTTACATAGTTCTTGTATAGATTCCTATTATATGATGTTATTAGGTGGATAGCTGGGTGAATAGGTTTGTATTGATGTTAAGATCTTGAAGGAGCTTATAAAGGCTTTGTGGTAAGACCTTGTGATCACGACATATTTACTTCTATGATGATGTCTTATACTTGCTAATGGTATTCAATGGAAGTATTACATGTGATTAAATTAATAAGATAATAATATGATTATTATGATGAAATGTATTAACTATTTGAATTGTGAGATCATGTTAAGGGTATGATGATACAAGGTTGAATATGAATCACTTGTGTGCCTTACTATGATATGATTATAATGTGTTGATATGAAAAATGAATGGTTGTTATGAAAGGAAATTCTCTTTAAATACCTAATGAGATAATGGCATGATATATAAGGGTTAGTCCCCAATGGGCTATATTAAGTTATGGTGATTAAGAATGACTTAAAGACATTTCTAAATGACACTTTAGCTCAGCACTGAGTGAACTAGTTATGACAGGTGTCCCTTCCCAATGTGGGAAGGTATGTTCACAATAGTTCTCATGAGATGGATACTATAATGCAATTTTACATAAAGAGGGTATCAAGTAAATTTCCTAGTTCCTAAACTATGTTGCCTTCATATGAATACTAGCTAGTGGATCCATCTATAATGTTATGTTCATGTTTTGGTTCTACCTTTTCAAGTATACCACCTTCTTTCGGTGTAGGGTTTCATGACACCTGATTCCATGTTTAGCTCGCATGGTCTATTGTAAGTTAAGGCGATTATTCCCAAAAGTAAAATTAAAGTAATAATGTGAACACTAACTAGGGTGACTTTAGGGGTTTTAGTTGGTGTAGGAAGGGTATGAGACTCTACTTATACATGGCACAAGTTGACCTTGAGGGGAGTCCTAGGAGGTTGTTCTTATGTACTTATGATATCCTATAAGATAATAATCTATTTGTCTAAGTTGATGTACATGATTATAACTATGTGTGATATGAAGATATATGAAATGTAGACATTGTGTTTGATCCTTTGATTTGTGTACTTCACTATGCGGGATTATGGGGCTTCACATAAGCATTGCACTTGTAGGCTTGGGAAGGGGTTGTGAGTAAGGGTCTTATATATTATGATTTTATGAACTCTTGCACATGAATTGTTTTTTGTCACATTATGTTGACGTTATTTATGTTTATATGTCTTTATGTTGATAATATACATGTTGACTTGACTATTTGATGATCTTGTTCCTGTGTTGAATATGGACTTGTCTTAAATGATGATATGTCTATTGGCTTGAATATGTTCTTAATTGTGCATAAAGTCTTTCAAAAGTAACTTAGCATGGTTTTGAGACAAATGTCCTTTAAGGATGACTTCGATGTTTTTACTCTCATATGTTTCCATACTTAGTACAAGTGGTTGTACTAACCCATATTCTTTCCCTTTTCCCATACATTTTAGGTTCGCGCCATTGAAGAACTTCTTGACCACTTTGCAAGAAGACTAGGACTTATCCCCCAAGTTGTTGGTGAGTCCTAATTTCGATGATGGTGTTATTTGTTCTACAATAGTAGTGTTACTTATGTCTAAAGACATTTACTTCATACCGAATTCTTGAAGACTATTGTTGTGAGCCTATAACGACATATTGTACTTGTGTTTGGGATTACACCCAACTTTTTAATACTCTTTAAATTGTTCGATGTGAGACAAAGTATTATACTAATTCTGAAGTGTTGGTTATGTATCCTAAATTAGAAGCCTATGTAAGCTTCATAAGCGAGGATTCTACGTAAAATCCATATATGATATTTGAGAGGTCTATGGATATCTCACTATGTAAAAAGTTTATAATTTTCCGCATTTTTCACCAATGAACGTTGTGAAGAATGCTAAGGGCTATTCTAAGTCCTCTCCGAGGACAAAGACGTCAGTTACATCTAGGCGTGCTACCCCATTGTGACAACACTCATTTTGTTCATATTATAACTAAACCACCCTCATAACCCCTTCACAAGTTTACTTGTGCAATGTACACATGGAGTCCCATACCCCCACATATACAAACATACCCATTTAGAAGCCACAACTATAATTCACATACATAATAAAAATTCATTTCTTTACATAATAAAAGTCAACCTTAACATGCACACATAATAATCATACATAAACAAAAGTCTGTATTTCATAGGAGGCTCTAATCCTATCCTTTCTTAAACTTCACCAGTGCAATGCATGGGTAGGGTCCATAGTCCTACTTATACTACCTAAACTTCTAAAAGAGTTATTATTAGAGTTCATATTCTTATCTTAGTTCACTTCATAACTTGTAGGAGTCATAGACAGAACCGTCATAGACCATGTGAGCTACATGAAATAAGATGTTCTATTCCCACGCCAAAACATTTGTTTAAAACATTATGCGGAATCTTTTCATAAAACTTCTAAGATATGTCTCAAAAACAATTTATGACATAATGAATACATTAGTATTGAGTCAAGACCCTTAAAAGTCTAAACATATAAAAGAACATAAAAGACAAAATAAAATTGATGTTCTCAGATACTATGATGAATCACCATTCTTGTTTCCTTGCAAGCCTTGGAGACTCTACCCTTAAAAGAAAATAAATATCCTTAAGACCCTACATGGACAACATGTAGACAATATGTGTAAGTAGGATATGTACTAACTATGGAAACTATAAATATGTGTTAGTACAATATGTACTAACTATGGAAACTATCATATGAAACATAATATATCTAAAAGGGTTAGTCAACAATAGACATAAGGATTACATGAATAGCATAAGCATAATAAAGAATTATAAAACAAATAAGATTTCATACTTTAATCATTGTCCTTCTTACTCAAATGAACTATAAAACATATAAGATTTCATACATGAATCATTGTCCTTCTTACTCAAATAAACTAACTCACAAGTTACCTCCAAGTATACTAGTGCAAGGCTAAGGTAGCAACCCATACTACTACAATAGCTAAGCATATCTCTTTGGTCATTCTTGATCATACTCCACTTTAATAATTATGACCTGAGTTCACCATAACATATGAGAACTATGCCCCTAGGCCACCTCAACGAACACTTGTGCAATGCTTGTAAAGCATCTCATACTACCACACACACTAAGTATATATTGAAGTAACCGTATCTTGTTTTATATCATCTAAAGAGTCTTTGTATACCTACATAATACAAAAGAGTACTATACCCTTATGATCCTCAAAACATGGATGTGCAATGTGCATAAGGCAGCCCATACTACCTCACATACTAAGCCTATTTTGATATTATACTTCACATATTCAGCCTTCATAGCCTTATCATTACATAACTTCATTTATTAACATTCTCTCACCTTTGGTCTACTTTACTACGAAAGGAAACTCTAGTCCATTCCTATCTTCAATCTCTTCTTCATTAATGACCCTAGGTTTTACCTAGTTCAATGCACTTATAATTCCCAATAACACCATTCACCCAAGTACTACTTTTGGGCTCTTTCTCCATTACTTCTTACTTTTGAGAGTAGCCCCTACCTTTACCTTTGGAACACTATTAAGATGATTTTTAAGCATTTCTAAGTTCCCTAATCATATAGATCCTACGAGATACTTTTTAAGGTATGTCTTGATCCCGTAATAAATAGGAACACTATGAGATACACCTTGGGCATGTGTGAGTTCATTCACACAATATGAACACTACGAGATACCTCTTGGGCATGTCTAAGTTCATTCACACATCATGAACACTACAAGATACCCCTTGGGAATGTCTAAGTTTATTCTTTTCTTTGAACACTATGAGATGCTTCTCAAGCATGTATAAGTTCATAGGATATGGAGATCTATATTAGGATACCTTGACTAAACTACATGAAGGAATCCAACAACATGAGACCTACTTAGATAGTCATCACAACTACTAGGTGTGGCTCTCCTTTGTACTTGGAGTTTGGACCCTTTCTAGACCATCCGTCTCACTTTGCATATCCATTTGGAGTCAAGTATATATTCCAAGGTTTCCTTGTCAAGCCTTTCTCAACACTTTAATCTCATGGAAAGATGTACTAGACAATCTCTCCATGCTCAAGTGAATCTCTCATTTTCATTTAATGATCCTAAATATACAGCCAACACAACCATCCTAAGGTTCATCTTTCATCAATTTATTCTATCTGCATTCGTAGGTAGATTATAGGATCTTCTAGTCTTAGCTTTCTTCTCACAACCTTCACTATTAAGTGAAAATATACATAATTCATAGTTAGGGTTCGATTAAATCAATACCAATCTTAATCAATCAATTCTATTTTAACTTATACCTAGGGGATTCAATCATGATGAAGTAGCATACAATACAATTGAATTAAGAAAATCCACCTTGAACCTTCATCTATCCTTTAATGGTCTACTCTCACCATGATCACATTCAACATCAATTACTATAATTCACCATGAAAACATAATAAAAAAAAGCATATAATTATCACATAAACATCATTGAATGCTACCCACTAGATTGGGATCACAACCAAGCCTTACCCACAATGCAATCATAACTCTCTCTAGATTGGGGTTCTGTATGTTCACAACAAAGGGAAACTATGGAGACTTCATGGATGGAAGAATCCATGAAAGAATAGGCTTCACATACTTTATATTAGAGCCTTAATCCTAGCTTGGAACCTAGGTGAATTCATCCTATGTTGCTGCCCTTAATTTCTCTTATTCTTCTATGTTATTCTTGAGAGTTCTAATGTGTGTGAGAGAGGCTTTTATTTTGAGTGTAGAATCTATGGGGTCTTTTATTGATTTAATATTCATATAATGCCTTAAATAACCTAAATAAATGCCAATATAATTATTTGAACGTGGAAACTCACTCATCCACTCTACGACGAGCTTGAAGAATTGCAGAATCTATTGACAGTAGGCCACCTACGGGTCGTCAACCAGACGACGGGCCACGTTGACAAGACATTGTTCTGGTAAAACACCCTCCACTTAAGGCTTAAGATCTTGAAGCTAATTCTCAACCAACGCCCCCCATCAACGGGGCGTCGATGGACCTACGGTCCGTTTATGCCCCTTGTTGGTGGGGACAGGTTTTGACAGCTTTTCCCCTAAGTTGGGTTCTTCTTCAACAACCCTTATGTTCGTTCTTGGGGATTCTTGACCTTATGTTTCTATTCTACATACGTCCTTATAGGGTTTAGGAACCCTCAATAGCAATTTTAGCTCCAAATACTACGTAAAACCACTTGGAACATACTAAGGGACGCTAACACGTCTCAAGGCTATCTATCAAACGTCAGCAGATGTTCTTCGATGTTTCACCTCCAAAATCTATATACTAACTATTCAAAACATAGTTGACTATTTAGGACCTTAAAATATTATGACACACATGTTAGGGTCTATTTCAACCTAACACATTTTGGGTCCTTACAATATCCCCCAATTTGGAAACATTCGTTGAACATATGAACACCGAACAATGAATTAGAACGAATTAATGCGTGAATGAATTCTTTAACAAGAAAAATATATTTAAAAAAATACAGTATACATTACTACTCTTTTTCTATACAAGGCTTCATTATTTCCACAATCTATGCACCGGTTCATGAACGACTTGAAATAACTGTAATTTTCATGGTTTTGGAGTTGCAATGGGATAATCGGAACGTCTAAAAACGATAAATTTGTGTAAACCTACCGTTGAGGACCTATATCTTTAACAAATTTGTAATTGGAAAATTGATGGGTTAGTAAACACAAAGTAAACAATAGAAAACAAATTGATTTCTTTGTTTACCTTAGTCTAAAATTTATCAGATCCTTGCACGATATCAAAGCCACCCTTTCTATGATCTATTCTAATATTTTTGTATATAGGGATTAGATAAAGGAACATATCCTCTTCATACTTTTCATTGCATGTAAAGATGTTAGAATGCAAAGTGTGTACATTTTATGAATCTTTAGCTTCTTAAAAGGCTAGAACGCATAGTGCAAAGTGTGTAAAACACAAGTTTGAAATTTCAACATTTTATGACACCCTGCCTTAATTGAGTATCTATCTGGAAATACTATATCATTTTAAATAAATCAATTAAAAGTATCGAGTAATTTATTTTTGTATATAGGGATTAGAAGGAGGAATATATTCTCTTCATACTTTTCATTGTGTGTATAGATGTTAGAATGCAAAGTGTGTACATTTTATGAATCTTTAGTTTCTTAAAAGTCTAGAACGCAAAGTGCAAAGTGTGCAAAACACAACTCTGAAATATCAACATTTTCTAACACCCTGCCTATATTGAGTATCTATCTGAAAAAATGGACAAATGATATTTGGTTAAACCTTAAAATAATATATAGTCAATAGTCACGTATTCAAATCTAGGTTAAGGTCACAATTTAGGTTTTCTTTTTACCAATTAGATCCTAATAGTTAAATTTTTTCAAGAGAACATTCTTTGTCGAAATAAAACAATTAACAACTCTATAAATACCCAATGTTATCTCTCAATATACACCAATTTCCTTCTCATTCATAACGATGAAAAACTTCACTAGAATGGCAAATACTCCCCTACCGTACCTCAGAACCAGGCTAAGTAGATCATACATGACGTAAAAAAGAATGGTAAAATATCAGATTTCATTGTTTGTCATTTATTTTGGATACTTGTTTGTTTTAAGAATATGAATCATATAATCAATGTCTTGTGTTTTATTATTTATGTAGTGGATTCTACAATTAGTAAATCAATATTTTTCCATGCACCCAACATGTTTACTTTTGTACATCCTGGTAGTGCATGTGGGGATCAATACTACAATTTAACTATACGTCACAGTGATTTACCCAAGCAGTGGAGGTTTTCAAAAGGTTGGAAAATTTTTGTTGTTGATGCTTGTTTGGTTAAGTGAGATGTATTAAAATTGGTAATTTGTTGTAGTGATGAGGTGATAGTAGACATCGTTGTTTGTAAAGAAATCACAGGGTAAATTTTTGTGGATTTAATCAATGAAATAAAGTTGATATACATTTATCATTAAAATATTATTGTTTTTGCACATTTCAATTTGTAGACAGCATTTTTAGTACTTACTGGTAATTTTGTAAACGTTATTGTTAATCATTAACGAGTAATAGTATAATTAATATATATCAAGCAAGTCTAAATATTAATGATATTTAAAATAAATACTTTGACCTAGGAAATCTATTTAGTGTTGATTAATATAATACTCCTTCCATTTATCCATTATGAACCTAGAGTAGTTGATTAGTCTTGCTAATATATTTAAACCTATCTAGGAAATTAATATTAATTCTTTTATTATATGTTATAATTAAAAGTAAACGATTAATACAAGCATGTTTTGTAAATAAATACTTTAATCTATCAAAATCAATTATTCTTAAAAAAAAAATGCTTAAAATTTTTGGAGTAAAAATCTACGGTGGGAATTGTAAAGGTTATAATTTCTGAAACGGTTGTCAAAAGGTTATAATAAAGAATGGTAAAAGGACATATTTCCAATGCATTGTAAATGGTTTATTAGATTAATTATTTATGATATAATTAAACATTAAAAATTAATCAGAAAATCCACCAAAAAAAACATCAGTGTCATCTACTCTTCTCTCTTGATATTTTAATGATCTAAAAAATATTATTCTTAAAATGTATGCTTAATATTTTAGGAGTAAATATTTGTGATGAAAATTGTAAATGTTAGTACTAATTAATAATAATTCCCATATGAGCCTTGAGTATCCCTCTAATCAAATTCACTGTATGAGTAAACAAAATGGAATGTCTCCATGAAAACATTTGTTGTGGGGACATCAACAAATTTAACAACTATTACTATAAATAACCAATACTCTCTCTCAATTTACATTATACTCTTAACTCAATCTCTTCTCGATAAACCAATTGGAGGCTTTACTCCAGCATGTAATCCTCCTTAACCTTTTTTTCAAAATTTTACTAACTACTTCATATGTCTCGTTAAATAGAACGGTAAATTTTCTCATATCACTATTTAGGTTTTATTTCTTTATTTGTTTTTTATAAAATAATGAATTAATTTGTTGTGAATTTTTATTTAATGTGGTGTTTACCACAATCAGTAACTCCATATCTTCCCATGGACCCAACATTTAGGTTGTAAACTTTCATACATCCTGGTAATGAATGTGGAGATTTGTGCCATTAATATGTTGGACCCTCTTGTTTTATCAATTAGTGGAGTTTATCAAATGGGTGGCATGTTTTTGTTGGTTTTAAAAGATTCGTTGTGGGGGATGTTTTAGGTTTTTTTATATGCCTTAGTAAAAAGGACTTTGTAAAAATATTTTTTCTAAAGAAATACATGAGCAACTTCTTATGGAATTCATAGATGAATAAACCTTGATAGTTCTTGAGTAATTAAAATATTTTTTTTAATATCCTTGTTTAAAATTCATTCTTGATTTTATTTAAGTTGGTCAAGTGTAAGTGTAAAATGGTGACATTATAATCTTGAAAATATATACTTGATCGATTTAGAAATGGTAAATAAATTATACTATTGGTTAACTTAATGAGGGCTAAAGAATTCTTGTTAATACTACGGTGAGAAAGTACTATATCTAACGAGGTAACAAACGGCTCCATCTTAATCTGTAAAGTGATAGGGGTTAGTGAACATTCCACTCTTGAACTAACCAATCTAACTATTAATGTTATTATAAAGTATCATTAATTCCAGTACCAGTGATACCTAAATAAAAATACTATAATTTAATCCCTAAAATGTCTTCATCAGAAAACATAAATGGTATTCTTGTTAATACAAGACTTGTAGATTTAGTATGGGATATTTCACTCCTTAGTGAAAAAGTGAGTTACCTCGTCAATGAAATTTTAACACCCTACATTAATCCTTTATTTTATGTTAATATAACTTTAATTTTTAAAAATATTGAAGATTTGAAATTTTATTTTATTTTATAATGATGTAAATGCATCTTATTGTATAAACAAGGAATTTGTTGGGCTAACTATATCAAAAGCAATCATCTTCAACCCACAATCAATAAAAACTATATCTTATAACACAAAAGCTCTAGTCCCTAATATGTCTGCACTAGAGAAAGAAAGTGGCCATCAAAGTGACGAAGGACAGAGATTTGACGACCTTGAAGAGATTTTAACACTTAAAACTAGTTCGTTGAAGCTCATTGGAAAAATTTTAGGGCTTTACCGTCAAATATGGAAATGGAAAGTCCCCATTGGAGATTTGATTCGTCGTGCTGAGGATTTAGAAACTAAAGATTGATGGTGCTGGTACAATTAACAGTAGTGGATCTCCCAGTAATATTAAGTAGAATTTAGTAATATTTAATTATCATTTTGGACTACATTTCTGTTTAATTTACTAAGTTATTATGTATCGTCTTGTTCTTAAATTAATTTCAATATACTCTTGTCCTTACATTTTACGTTTAAATTATGTTACTTCATAAATTTTTATAATATGAAAACCTTTATAATATATGTAAAAAAACTGATAAGATATACAACATATTTCAATTTTTAAATTAATTTTAAAAAGAGAGAATAAAATCAATAAAATCTAAACAATTAATGCTAGGCATTATTGAACGTCAAACGAGATCGTAGCAGCAGACGCTTGAGTGTTTTTCTTCCCCAAGTCAATAGTTTAGACAGAAAATTAAAATCACTTCCCAAAGACAGGAACTCCTTGAAAAAGTGGTGTTAACTCAAGTAGTTTAAATTAAGGTGAACAACTTCGATAATCTAGTTCACACATTTTTAGAGACCAATTATCCAATTACCAATTACCAATTACAAAGTACTAACAGAGTAATTTTAAATTTTTTTGGTAAAAAAATGGGATAAAAATATGTAAATTCTTGTAAATCAAAATAATTAAGTCTACGCTAAGAAATTAAAAATAATCACTTTTGGAAAGAAATGGAAGATCTGGAATTTTTTCTAAGTTTCAGAAGTGAGTTTTGGTCATTTTCAAATGACCATAACTTCTAGATCACGATGAGTTAGAGATAGTTCTTGAAATTGTTGGATATTTCTACGAGATATCTTTCCAACGCTGCTAAGTTTGCGCATTTTTAATATCGTATAAGGGAGATATGCCTATCGGAAGTTGAGTTATTAAAGTGAGGAAAGTCCAATTCCGAATTCAAGTAAGGGAACCTAGTCTTTCCACCTATTTATCTTCTAATTCGTTTGAAGGGTTTATTAGAGGTAAAAATAAGCCTAAAGTAATTTTTTAAAAAAGCAATACACGCTTACAATTTGGGAGAAAAGAGAAGAGAAGAAGGAGAAGGGAGGAAGATCAAGGTTTCAATAAGAACGCTAAGAACTTCGAGTGGATTTCGTCAGGGGTGACCCCTATCAAGGTATGTGAGATACTTTTCTCTTGGGTTAGTTCACCCACAAACCAAATAGTTTAAATTCAGCGAGTTTGAGTAGATTGAATGATGAAAAGTGAAATTCTTGAATGACATTGTTGAGTTCTTTTGATTGACTTGTGAGATAACTATCGTTGTTGGGTTCTTGTTTCTTCGGGTTGTTTCTGAGATGAATCCAGTGGGCATTTAGGGTACCAATATTCAAAAGCGTTTGGTGAAAGAATAGAGAGGTTTGGAGGGTTTAAGGATGAAAAACATGTTAAAAAATCCGTTAGACGCACCTAGGAAAGCCCAGGAGCGTCGCGCCTGCAGTACGCCATAAATTGGCCTCAGTAACTTGATAACTGGCGCGACACGCCACTTGTGCACTTGAACAAAGCCTCAATCACATGAGTTGGTGCGGCGCACCCCGAACCCTCACAAATTAGCATTTTTGCACAATTTTCATAGTTAATACCTAGTAAGCCCTTCTAAGGTAATTTTAACACTTCCTAATGATTTTAACTACTCTAAATGACGTCTAATCACATACAAATTATCCATAAATATAAATTTACAACCTTGAATCAATAACATCAAATTCCAAAAAAAAAAATTAGAGTCAAGCCTAGAGAGTTCTTAGAGTTCTTTTAAGAAGTCTTTTAAAAGTACATTAAACATGTTTTAAGACTTAAATATCAGCTTAACTAAGGATTAGAGATAAGAATAAGAGGAATTTCATTTAAGATTTTCATAAGTCTTTCAGAAACGTGTTAAATTCATTTAAGACATAAGTCGAATTTAGTAAAAGGTAAAATGAAGTCTTTTCTTTAAAAATAGTATATGGGGACTAAGTAATCCCATAACATTATTAAAAAAATTTCACATTTAATGGAATGGAAACTGAGATTTTCGAGGAGCCTTAGGGCTAGTTATCATAAAAGAACTATAGCTTTATAAATGAAGTAAGCAGGGAAATTAAGATTTCCAAGATAGACTTTGAGCTAAGTTCATTTAGAGCACTAATCTCAAATCACAAAATCAGTATGTTCTAAAAACATAAGAGTCCATTTGTTCGGGATTAGTATTTAAAACCGTTATGGGGGATAGTTTTCACGACCCAAATCGCGTCGCGACTGGCACCCACACATACCCTCCTATGTGAGCGAAACAACCAATCTAAACCTTAACATTTCAACATAATATCAACAGAAAGTAATACGGAAGACTTAACTCATTAATAAAAACCAATTCAATAACTTCTAAAATCCAATATCTATTATTCCCCAAAATCTTGAAGTCATCATCACAAGAACATCTACTTCAATTACTAGATCTAAGAGTATCTAAGAAGCTAAAATACATAAACAGCTAGTCCAAGCCGAAACTTCAAGGCATCAAGACATGAAGAGGAGGATCCAGTCCAAGCAAGAAGCATTAGCTCACCCTGATATCCGGAGTAATGAAGACTGGCTAGATTAACGCTTGAGTTGAAGACGACGGTACGTTTGCTGCACTCCACAATTAACAAAGAAAACAAAACATAAAAGTAGAGGGTCAGTACAAACACAAGTACTGAGTAGGTATCATCGGCCAACTCCAAATAGAAAACAGTATATATCAAGTAATTTCATAAATCAACTAATACCCTTAGCATGCAGCATTTACAATTACCATAACCCTTGGCTACAACACCAAGCACATCAATGAGGACTCACGCCTCCTCATCATACTCATTTGGGAATTAGGTTCATTAGATTGAGTATATTAACATCTTTCAAGATTCATTATCTTTATTCCTCTCGTGTCGGTACATGACACTCCGCTCCTCATATACTATCCTGGTGTCGGAACGTGACACTCCGATCCTCATTCTATCCTGGTGTCGGAACGTGACACCCGATCCATATTCTATCCTAGTACCGGAACGTGGCACCCGATCCATATACTATCCTAGTGTCGGAACGTGACACTCCGATACTCATATACTATCCTGGTACCGGAACGTGGCACCCGATCCATATACTATCCTGGTGTCGGAATGTGACACTCCGATCCTCATATACTATCCTGGTATCGGAACGTGGCACCCTATACCCTAATCACACTACTTTCGTTCATCAAGCCTTCTTTTACACTAAGGCATCATCATTAACAAAGTAGATTAGGGTTTCTCAAGATTTAGGATTCAATAGCTTCATCATGCTTATTTTATCACAATTACATAATCACATTCATGCAAGCATACAATTAAGCATATAGAAGGGTTTACAATACTACCCATACATATCATTCGCTATTAAGAGTTACTATGAATAGTATAAAAACCATAACCTACCTCCACTGAAGAATTTGATCAAGCAAACAATTTCCCAAAGCTTTTTCCTCTTCTTTCTCTTGATCGTACGTTTCTCCCTCTCTTTCTGTTCTTTTCTTTTTCTTATTCAAACCCTCTTTCTTTTACCCTAATTAGCATATAATTAAGTATACAAGATGGCAATAATAAACCACCAATTAACTCAAGGTTACCTCTTTTAACTCTCAAGTAGTTAGACTTATTAACATTAACCCACTAACTTTATAATTAAAGCAGGAATAGTCAAAAACGTCCCTTAAAACATTAAAAAAATCCGACCCCGCATGGGATTAAGCAGCCTGTGATGGCCCGTCGCGCCTACGACGGTCCGTCCTGCTGCTCCGTCACAGAGTTCAGAGACTCAATTTCTCTGAAGAGTCTGTGACGGTCCGTCCTGCCGTTCTGTTACGAAGTTCAGAGAGTCGATTTCAGTGCCCATTTTTCAGAATTCTAAGTATTTTGGAACGAGACCCCCTCGACGGTCCGTCTGCCCATGATGGTCCGTCGTGGGGTCTGTTGTTTCTGCCAGTTTTTCCAGAATCAAAGTCTGCTGCTCAAAACGACTAAACAGGTCGTTACAATAGATACCAATTTACCCATCGTTCGTCCTCGAACGATCATAAGAAGAAAAACAAGGGCGAAAAGAAGTACCTGAATCTGTAAACAGGTGTGGATATCTTTCTTGCATATCAGCCTCTTTGTCCCAAGTGGCTTCTTCGACTGGTCGATTCTTCCATTGAACATTGATGGATGAAATCTCCCTTGACCTCAACTTGCGAACTTCTCTATCTAAAATGGCAACAGGCTCCTCCTCATAAGACAAATTTTCATCAAGCAGATCTGAATCCCAACGAATGATGTAGTTTCCATCCCCATGGTATCTTTTCAACATAGACACATGAAATACCGGATGCACTCCGGACAGCCCTGGAGGCAAGGCTAACTCATAAGCCACCTCCCCTATTCGCTTAAGTACTTCAAAGGGACCAATATACCTTTGGCTCAATTTACCCCTTTTTCCAAAACGCATCACCCCTTTCATGGGTGAAACCTTCAGCAAGACTTGTTCACCCTCCATGAACTCCAAGTCTCAAACCTTTCGATCTTCATATTCCTTTTGCCTACTTTGCGCCGCTAACAGCTTTTCTTGAATAGATTTCACTTTATCTAACGATTCTCTCAGAAGGTCAGTACCACAAGGTCTAACCTCAAAAGCATCAAACCACCCAATGGGAGACCTACATCTTCTCCCATATAGTGCCTCAAATGGGGCCATATCAATGCTTGAGTGATACCTATTGTTGTAGGAGAACTCTGCTAACGGTAAGAAGTTATCCCTATGACCACCAAATTCTATCACACATGCACGAAGCATATCCTCCAACACTTGAATCGTTCGCTCAGACTGACCATCGGTCTGAGGATGGAACACAGTACTAAGGTCCAACCTAGTACCCAATTCCGCATGCAATGTTTTCCAAAACATAGAAGTAAACTGCGCACCTCTATTTGATATGATGGAGAGTGGAACCCCATGCAACCTAACAATTTCTGAGATATAGATTTTGGCTAACTTCTCTGCATTGTAAGTCACCTTGACCGGAATGAAATGAGCAGACTTAGTTAACCTATCAACAATTACCCAAATAGAGTCATACTTACCCATTGTCTTTGGAAGACCAACCACGAAATCCATTGCAATCCTTTCCCACTTCCATTCAGGAATGGGCATTCTCTGAAGTGTTCCTCTGGGCCTCTGGTGTTCATACTTTACTTGCTGACAGTTTGGACATTTGGCAATAAAATCAACAATATAACGCTTCATTCTACTCCACCAAAAGTGTTGCTTTTGGTCACGGTACATCTTGGTTGCACCAGGATGTATAGAATGCCTTGAACTATGAGCCTCTGTCAGAATAGTGTTGATCAAATCTTCTACTCGGGGTACACATACCCTTCCCTTGATTCTCAAAACACCTTCTTCATCGATTTGTGCTTCCTTAGCCTCTCCTCGAAATACTTTATCTTGGATTCTGCTTAGTTTCTCATCCTCAAATTGTTTTCCCTTAATCTTGTCAAGAAAAAAAAGATCTTGCCTCCACACAAGCCAACAATCCTCCCTTCTCATTTACTTCTAACCTCATCAAGTCGTTAGCCAGAGTCTGAACCTCTCTAGCCAATGGACGTGTAGAAACTTGCAAGTGAGCTAGACTTCCCATGCTCCCTGTCTTTCTACTCAAGGCGTCTGCCACAACATTAGCCTTTCCCGGATGATACAAGATAGTTATGTCGTAGTCCTTCAGTAGTTCCATCCATCTCCTCTGTCTCAAGTTCAAATCTTTCTGAGTAAAGACGTATTGTAGGCTACGATGATCCGTGTAGACTTCACACTTAACCCCATATAAATAATGTCTCCATTGCTTTAATGCAAACACAACTGCGGCCAATTCTAAATCGTGGGTCGGGTAATTGCGTTCGTGCACCTTCAATTGCCTTGAAGCATAAGCAATTACATTCTTCTCTTGTATTAGTACTGCACCCAAACCAGAATAGGATGCATCACAATAAACAATGAAGTTCTTACCTTCCACGGGCAAGGTGAGAATTGGTGCATTGGTCAACAAAGTCTTGAGCTTCTGAAAGATTTCTTCACACTCGTCCGACCATAGAAATGGAATATTCTTCTTAGTCAAGTTCGTCAATTGGGAAGCAATGGAAGAGAATCCCTTGACAAATCGACGGTAATAGCAAGCTAAACCAACAAAGCTCCTTATTTCTGACACATTAGTAGGTCTTACCCAATTCTTCACTGTCTCAATCTTAGAAGGATCCACTGTCACGCCCTCCTTTGACACCACGTACCCCAAGAAGGACACTGAATCTAACCAAAACTCACACTTGGAGAATTTGGCATAGAGCTTCTTCTCCCTTAACATTTCCAGTACCATTCTCAAATGCTCCTCATGTTCGTTCTTGCTCTTTAAGTATATCAGTATATCATCAATAAATACGATCACAAAGAGATTCAAATATGGCTTAAAAATCCCATTCATCAAGCTCATGAAAGCAGCAGGGGCATTCGTAAGACCAAAAGACATCACTACAAATTCGTAATGCCCATACCTGGTCCAAAAAGCAGTCTTTGGCACATCCGTTGCTCGTATTTTTAATTGATGATAACCGGATCTCAAGTCAACCTTAGAGAAGACACAAGCACTTTGTAACTAATCTAACAAGTCATCAATGCGAGGAATGGGATACTTTTTCTTAATAGTTACCTTGTTCAACTGTCTGTAGTCTATGCACATCCGAAAACTCTCATCCTTTTTCTTCACAAATAATACCGGAGCACCCCAAGGAGATTCACTTGGTCTAATGAAGCCTTTGCTCAACAACGCTTGAAGTTGGGCCTTTAACTCTCTTAACTCTCTGGGAGCCATTCTATAAGAGGGTATAGAAATGGGGCGAGTGCCCGGTTCAAGATCAATGTAGAAGTCAATATCCCTATCTGGTGGCATACCAGGAAGATCTGCGGGGAACACATCCAAAAACTCACGGACTATCGAAACCAACTCAATCGAAGGTACTTGAGTAGTGTCATCCCTGACATGTGCCAAGAAAGCTAAACACCCTTTACTCACCATTTTCTTAGCACGAAGAAAGGAGACGATACGAACCGGATTGGAAGTGTAGTCGCCCTCCCACACTAACGGATCTGTCCCAGGCTTGGCTAACGTCACAGTTTTAGCATTACAATCCAAGATCGCAAAATTCGGAGAAAGCCAAGTCACACCCAGAATTACATCAAAATCAACCATTTCTAAGATAACCAAGTCTACATAAGTACTGCTCCCCACAAAACTCAACAAACAAGACCTATATACTTTTTCAACTATCACAGACTCACCCACCGGAGTAGAAACACGAATAGGCATGTCAAGTAATTCACAAGGTAAATTAAGACCAGTAGCAAATGAAGAAGATACATAAGAAAACGTGGATCAAGGATCAAACAATACAGAAGCCATGCAATCACAAACCGAAAGATTACCTGTGATGACAGCATCAGATAACTCCGCTTCAGTTCTCCCAGGGAAAGCATAACAATGGGCCCTCTCACCTGTGTGTCCGTTGCCCCTACCATGTTGTGTTGTAGTGGCTCCAGTTTGCCCATCACCCCGATCGTTTTGGTGACCACCATTACCTCGACCACCGCGTCCTCCAGAATGACGGCCTCTTCCATAACCACCTCTACCCCTAACATTTGGAGGTCTGTAACTATGTTTTGGACAATACCTCTTAATGTGTCCAGTCTCCCCACATCAATAACACTCTCTGGATTCAATCATAGGTCTCTCAGAGAAGTGTTGACCGGTCTGAGGTGGACCCCCAACTACAGTCTGTAGTGAAGACTGAATTGGTCGGACTGAGTAACCTCCTGAGCCCTGTCCTCTAGAGTAAGAACTATTAAACTCACCTCCCTTTCGAAACCTTTTTGATGTAGTCGCCATGGTGAAGTCATCTAGCTTCACTCCCTCTACCTTTATCACGAAGTCTACCACTTCTTGAAAAGATTTCGCTGTAGCCGCTATCTGTAAGGCTGAAATTCGCAACTCTGATCTCAACCCCTTCATAAAACGGCGAATCCGCTATTGTGGACTGAAACAAAGCTGAGTGGCATATCTTGAAAGTGCACGAAAATTAGCCTCATATGCAGTAAATGACATCCTACCTTGCTCTAGGCTCAAGAATTCATCTCTTTTCCTATCCCTCAATGTCCGGGGGATATACTTCTCCATAAACAAGCTAGAGAATGATGCCCAAGTCATGGGTGGTGCCTCTGTTGGTTGACACTCAACATGTGACCGCCACCACATTTTGGCATTCCCTTGAAACTTATAAGTCACAAACACAACACCAAACCGTTCTACTATACCCATCTTTTGTAGTAGCTCATGGCAGTCAACCAGAAAATCGTAAGCATCCTCAAAATCAGCACCCTTGAAGACTGGAGGTTTCAATTTCAAGAACTTACTGAAAAGTTCATGCTGATCATTTGTCATTATAGGCCCTGTAGTCAGACGAGGAAATGTGCCTATTTCCAATGAGGCATCCATGCGGGGAGCCACAGTAGCCGCATGTTGTACCTCCGGAGCCTAAGGTGATGGTGCAGAAAATACTTGAGGTGTCTGGCCTTGATCAGATAGCCCGCTAAGATAAACAAGAACCTTATTGATCATCTCTGGGGTAGGTTGGGGTGGCAATTCTTCATTCTGCACCTGTTCATTCTCCCCATCCTCCCCTTCTATTACTACTTCCTCAGTCGGTGGAGGATTCACCGCCCTAGTACCAGATGGGCCAGGCGTTCGTCCTCTTCCTCTAGAGGACGTCCTCCCGCGACCTCTACCGCGGCCTCTTGCCACTGCTTCTCTTTGAGCTACAGTCTCAGTGGCTGGCTCAGATGCATCTTGTCTGGATGATGTTGATGTTGGCGCGGTTGTTGCTCTAGTTCTAACCATCTGCGAAATAGAGTGAAGATGGTCAGATACCAATTTGTGTCACCTAGATACCAATTGGACCCAAGTAATAGCACGAAAGAAGAAAAGAATGGAATTTTCCTAAAGTCTTATAGCCTCTCAAAGAAAAGTAAAGTCGTCCCCCTACCGTTCCTCAAGACTCTACTAGACTCGTTCTTGTGTGATGAGACCAACGAACCTAATGCTCTGATACCAAGTTTGTCACGACTCAAATTGCGTCGCGACTGGCACCCACACTTACCCTCCTATGTGAGCGAACCAACCAATCTAAACCTTAACATTTCAACATAATATCAACAGAAAGTAATGCGGAATACTTAACTCATTAATAAAAACCAATTCAATAACTTCTAAAATCCAACATCTATTATTCCCCAAAATCTGGAAGTCATCATCACAAGAACATCTACTTCAATTACTAGATCTAAGAGTATCTAAGAAGCTAAAATACATAAACAGCTAGTCCATGCCGGAACTTCAAGGCATAAAGACATGAAGAGGAGGATCCAGTCCAAGCTAGAAGCATTAGCTCACCCTGATATCCGGAGTAATGAAGACTAGCTAGAGTTGCGGTTGACTTGAAGACGACGGTACGTTTGCTGCACTCCACAATTAACAAAGAAAACAAAACATAAATGTAGGGGGTCAGTACAAACACAAGTACTGAGTAAGTATCATCGGCCAACACCAAATAGAAAACAGTATATATCAAGTAATATCATAAATCAACTAATACCCTTAGCATGCAGCATTTACAATTACCATAACCCTTGGTTACAACACCAAGCACATCAATGAAGACTCACGCCTCCTCATCATACTCATTTGGGAATTAGGTTCATTAGATTGAGTATATTAACATCTTTCAAGATTCATTATCTTTATTCCTCTCGTGTCGGTACGTGACACTCCGCTCTATATATACTATCCTGGTGTCGGAATGTGACACTCTGATCCTCATTCTATCCTGGTGTCGGAACGTGACACTCGATCCATATTCTATCCTGGTACCGGAACGTGGCACCCGATCCATATACTATCCTGGTGTCGGAACGTGACACTCCGATCCTCATATACTATCCTGGTACCGGAACGTGGCACCCGATTCATATACTATCCTGGTGTCGGAACGTGACACTCCGATCCTCATATACTATCCTGGTACCTGAACGTGGCACCCGATCCCCTAATCACACTACTTTCATTCATCAAGCCTTCTTTTACACTAAGGCATCATCATTAACAAAGTAGATTAGGGTTTCTCAAGATTTAGGATTCAATAGCTTCATCATGCTTATTTTATCACAATTACATAATCACATTCATGCAAGCATACAATTAAGCATATAGAAGGGTTTACAATACTACCCATACATATCATTCGCTATTAAGATTTTACTACGAATAGTATAAAAACCATAACCTACCTCCACTGAAGAATTTGATCAAGCAAGCAATTTCCCAAAGCTTTGTCCTCTTCTTTCTCTTGATCGTACGTTTCACCCTCTCTTTCTGTTCTTTTCTTTTTCTTATTCAAACCCTCTTTCTTTTACCCTAATTAGCATATAATTAAGTATAAAAGATGGCAATAATAACCCACCAATTAACTCAAGGTTACCTCTTTTAACCCTCAAGTAGTTAGACTTATTAACATTAACCCACTATCTTTATAATTAAATCAGGAATAGTCAAAAACGTCCCTTAAAACATTAAAGAAATACGACCCCGCCTGGGATTAAGCAGCCTGTGACCGCCCATCGCGCCTGCGACGGTCCGTCCTGCTGCTCCGTCACAGAGTTCAGAGACTCAATTTCTCTGAAGAGTCTGTGACGGTCCGTCACACCTGTGACGGTCCGTGCTGCCATCCCGTTACGAAGTTCAGAGAGTCGATTTCAGTGCCCATTTTTCAGAATTCTAAGTATTTTGGAACGAGACCGCCTCGACGGTCTGTCGTGCCCATGACGGTCCGTCATGGGGTCCGTTGTTTCTGCCAGTTTTTCCAGAATCAAAGTGTGCTGCTCATTACGACTAAATAGGTCGTTACAAGATTTTAGACAACTCAAATCCCCCATAAACCATGTAGCCTCCATGGGTAGAAAAGGGGTCATATTGTTTAGATGGACCCATTTCACAGTAGACTAGTCACTGCAACAAATTTCATTATTAGGGACAAATTATTTCGTCATTCGTAAATCGTATTTTATCACTAAATATCTTGTTAGACGAAAATTAATTCGTCCCTAATGTGTGTCTCTAAAACTATACAAAGAAGATTTAGTGTTTTGTCTCTATAAGTATTATTTAAACTACAAAAAGAATAATCATCCCTAAATTCTAAAACATTTGTAAAAAATTTATTTTTCGCAAAAAGTACATATTTTTTTGTAGTTAATAGCATGCTTTGTCACAAAATGCTATTACTACCGACAAAATTATATCTTCTCCAATTAGCTTACTTCAATCAGTGACGAAATCAATTGTCTCTAAAGTTATCTTAGTTTTGTAGTTGACCAAAATCTAATTTTGTCACTAATGGCTATATTTTATATAAAAAAATATTTTGTTCTTAACTAGGGATAATTTTTTCATTATAAAAATGGTTAATTTTCCTATGATATACAAGTTTCCGCATCTCAACTTATTAATCCCTGGCAAAAAGGTCACACATTATGCTTTCTTGGTGAATCAAACTCACGACCTTGAGGTTGGAAGTGAAGAGTGCTTATCATCTGATCAACTATTCCTTATCTCTTATTTATAATTTACTTCTTACTTCATTCAATTGTTTTAAATTTAAATTTTCTTGAAATTATATAATATATGATTATTATACTCATACACAAATGCATGAAATATACTCCACACAATTCTTTCAAATGAAAATTTAATTTTAATTAAAATGTATATTTTTTAATAGTATCTTTAAATATATGCAATATGATTCGGTAATTTTATTTATTTATTTTTATAAATTTAAAAATTATTCAGTGTAATTATAAATTTATATAAAAATAAACTTTTAATTCTATTAAAAAATTGAATATTTGATTCAACTTGATCAGTATATAAATTGTTTTCAAAAATCATTGATACCCATAAGTATAGTATTTCATAATATATTTGAAATCTGAGTTGGTTCATTTCTTTTATTTTTTTACTTCAATTTCCACACTGATGGAAAAAGTTAATAGAAATTCACGAAATATTTTGAAACTTTGAGAAGTCTATGTTTGTAAGTCAATGTTATCGTTGTATAGTTGCTCTACGTATGTATATGGAATTGCTATTATATATGTACATATTTATAGAAAAAAACAAATAGATCGATTTAGTCTATGCAGTTTATCAATCACAAATCAATATACACACAAAAAAATAGCACAAAGAGTTGAGAAATTAGTTCTTTTATTGTCTTTGTCAATGAAATTGTATCAAAAAAAATGTGAAACACAAAAATATTAGCGATATAGTGGCAGAACTGTACTCCACTCACTGTACTTCTAACCTGAATATAATTTTAAAATGATGCATTTTATAATTTTGTAATTTGAGAAAATTGATGTATTGAACTTTCTCATTTTTACGAAATCATCTTAGTTCGTTGGTTTTAATATTTTCCCTCTACAATTAAAGAACAGACTCTGTCTAGTTCTTATGAAGCACTTGAATTATTTCTTTTGTAAGTTGTAACTTGTAATTATAAAAAAATTGTAGCAAAAGAAATCTTGTATGTAGCTCTGAATTTTTTCATAGCAAATGGTTGAATTATTCACTACAAATTTGAAGTCGTTGCTATTTAACATCTTACATATTTTGTGACATTTTTTTGTCACTAAATCGTTTATTGATTAGAGACAGTAAAATCTATCATCAATTATTTATATTATAGTGATGAAAATAAATGTCAAAATTAAATAAAAAATTTTATTGCTAAAACTTATAATATTTAACAACGAATTGTAATTTTTTGTTATTGTAACAACATATTTTTTTAGATGAATTTTTTTATGTCCAAAAGTTTCTAAAAAAAATTTAATTTTTTTTTTTTGTCATGCATTAGATACATTACTAGTGACGAAATAATGTGTCACTGATAACATTAAATTAGTGACTAACACTACATAACAAATGGCGCCAATTATTTTTTGGTGGGAAAAATTAGTGGACAAGACTTTACCACGATTTTTTATGTTTATTCACTAAAAGTATGTGTTCATATATTTAAGCACGAAAAGAAAATTCTGTCTCTAAAAGCAAAAAATTAATGAAAGCTTAATGTCGTAGCTAATAATTTCCTAGGTATATATATCATATTTTTTGTAGCTAGTGGAATTAGGAAGTATAGGTTTTAGACCTTTGACGGATATAGGATTCGCTGGCAGTGTGAGGTAGAAGGTTGTATCATCACTGTAGCTCTTAAGTGATGGTTGTCGGTTAGAGAAACTCCACAGAAGTTAAATGTATTTATTTATATACATTAGTTTGTGTGTATTGTACCATACATATAAGAGTTATTAGTATCTTTGTATACATTTAGAGTTTCGGCATGTTTCTAAAACACTTTTCTTTATATTGCACTTGTTTTTAAATTTCCATATATATGTGTTTCTCCAGAATCATTTCTAGCCTATGTTGTTTATCATACGAACTCGCATAATCGTATATTCAATGTACTGACGCCAATTGTCCTGCATCGTATCATGATGCAGATGCAGGTAACAAGGATCTGCATCCTCCAGCGCCTCGTGGATCCAGCAGAGCATTCGGAGTCAGTGGTGATCCTCCTCGCATTCTTGAGGACACATATTTACTACTTTTCAATTTTCTTTTATAGGATTTTGATGGGTATTTTCCAACATCCATCTTAGTATTTTAGAGGTTTCATAGACATATAGTCAGCGAGATAGTCAATTTTGAGTCTCTCTTGTCTTGCATTATAGATAATCTAATTTGAAACATAAGTATCATTTGGGCTAAGACATTTTATTTTAAGTTATCCTTGTGAGAACGATTCTTGCTTATCATTGAGTTAATTCTTCCATTTAGTTAAGTAAGTTAGGACAATGGTTCACTCAAGGCCAACAATAGTCATTGGGTGCCGGCCTTATCCAGGGTGTAGGCTCGAGGCTTAACAAAATGTAAATATATTTCTTTCACTGTTAATGAATGAATTATATTGTAGCACGAATGGTTACATCTAATACAATTAATCATTAGGAAACAAGTTCGAATCTAGTATTAGGTACCTCCTTTTTATTATTATTATTATTATAAAAATAAAAATTTTCAACCTATTCGTATAAAAAATATTTGGAAAAGATTTTACATTCTAGCTTACGATTTCAAGTCTAGGTTAGATCTATCACTTCAAAAAAAAATTATAAACATGAACATGTAATTTATATTCCAATGAAAATGTATTTTGAATACACATAACTTTTTAATTTTTTTATATTCAGATAAATTGAGTTATCTTTAAAATGAAATGGTACGTAACCTCAAGTAGATTTAATTCGATGATAGAAAAAATCCAGTCACTAATTTATGTTCCTGCTCTTTTATTTTCGATTTACAATATTAATAATTAATTTGATTTATAATTATTTTGACATAATTAAAGAATAATGCAATAATTACCTGGAAAATCTTGCAATATGGTCCCACGTTTATTTTTTATCAAAATCCTTCACATTTCAATCCAATTTGTGACTAAAAATAGAGACTCCCACAAAAAATATTTTTCATACTAAAAACATTCTATGTAGCAATTTAACTTAGCTTTCAAAAAAAATGGAGAACTACCACACTCTAGTATACCAAAAAAGGGCAATGTCATTCCTAACCTCATGGGAGGTTGTGGAATAATTATATTACTTGAAACAGGACTCATGTGAGAAGATGGAGGATGAGGTAACCGAGCTAATGAAATGGCTAATTGCATGGAAAAGTAATAGGTGGGTGGAGATGATATTGTTAATGGATGATACTCCCCTCGCCAAAACCTTCGATATACATGATAAGGTGGTTGCAAAATCATAAGACGGTTTCACTATTAGTGCCGATAGAGTTTGTGAAATTACTCTCGTAGCTCGATAAGGAGAGAGAACTACTGGTGGTGGTTTGTGAAGGAGAAGATGGGTTGCCAAAGGAACCTGCTGTAGGTTTATAGGCACAACACAAGGAAAATGGATAAGGTCCTAATTGTTGTTTGATTTCCCTTATAGTTTTGTTGTCATTTTGTTTACACTCAGTGTGTAATGCATGGGTGCTATTTTTTTCCTTTGAATGAGAAAAATCATTTCCAACTTCTACGGTACGCATTGTCACATTTACTTATTAATTTGAAGATTCATTAATTTTAAAATAAAATATAAACAACGTAAATACATGTAAAAAAATGTAGCAACAAGCCACGGAAAAAAAACATTATTAGTACAAAAATTTTAACAATGGTAACCAAGCTAACATTGATACTTATTTGTGCAACAGGGAAATGGGTTTTCAATAAATAAACAATCGAAAATCCACGATAAGCTTAACATTTGTCGGAGAGGATTTCGACAATGCATTGTTACCCTTCTTTGGTGTTGCATTAGTTTCATCTTCCCAATAGTGTTTATTCCATTTCTCCTATATTCACCGCGTAAGAGTATTGATGATATGACAATCGTGTATGATGCAATGATATTATTTGTTCTTTATGCTTTCTCCGATAATGGCATTGGACCATATGAATCTTTCTGGCCAAAAAACATCTTCTAAAAAACAAAAACATATATGTTACTTTAGATGGAATTTAATGAATCAAATAGATCAGAAAATATTTTCATTAATAATATTACCACTTCTTTTTCTCCACAAGGCTTCTGTACTTCCAAAATCGATTCACATGTTCATGAAAGAATCATAGATTTTGAAATTTCATGATGTTCGTCGCGACAATAACTTAAGCGGGACATCATCTACGGAGAGTTTCTTGTAAGCCCACTGTTCACTTTCTAGTTCATTAAATAACTTGCAGTCGAAAAAATACTTATAGTGTTAGACATGAATGAATGCGATCTATTTAAATTAAATATTTCCGTACCTTGGTCTTAAATTTATTAAATCTTTGAATGACTTGGAAGCCACCCTTTCTACAATTTCATCAAGGAGACCTTAATCAAAGGATTCAAAATAAGAACGTATCCTCGTCATATCATTAATTTTTTCGGCAATTTTTTCTTGTTAAAATATTAGGACGCAAAGTGGTGATGTTAGTTAAATTACATTTATGAAGGCCATCTCAGAATTATTTTACTAATGAAAAATTAAAAAAATAATGTTTAAAATAACATTTGAGGATTTTGTTTTGCAAGACTTTCAAAAATATTGAGTGTTTGAACTACTAAAGCAATCATATTTTTTTTTCAAAAATATTTTTACATATAGATAATTTCACATAACACAATGCTTCACATAATAGAGTGAACTTATGGAGAACATGGATATCTTTGAATATAGACGAGCAGTTGGGCCTTTGACTAAGCAACAAAGAGGCCCATGAATCAGACGTCTCAATGAATAATGATAGACTTGAACTGGATCCAAGTTTAGTAGAGTTTAAATAAATTTCGTCAGCTATTATGGAGAATTATGAGTGGTACTAAGTCAATATAATCTTATAATAAAAGTTTAAAATATTCTTATTCCTAACGATTAGAAACCATTTTGAAAATTCTATAAAATAATGTGGGATTACAAAATAAATGAATAGTCCATGCATTTATACAACCACCTCGACCACATATATTGTCCCGACTGGAGAGAACCCCATAGTCATAACCGGCACCTTCGTCCTCGAAGAGGCCGTAGACAATCCCTTAGCATACGTCATCGCATCATAAATAGAATAAAAGAAGAAAAATTAAAAATTTTCTTTTGAAGACATGCACAAAGGGACATTTTGGTATATACATGCTAAGCTAAATTTAAAAGCCATATGTATATTCCAAGAATACATACAAGTTCTTATCACCATAGCAATAAAACATATTCATATTCATGTTCTAGAGTAACATCATAATAAAACCATAGTCAACATTTCATGTTTAGAGCTCATTTCATAAATACATCACAAGACCTTACTAATAACCCCAATTCAAGTCCACTAGTTCAATGTGTATGTGAAGCTCCATAACCCCACATAAACCAAGTAAACTAGCAAAGAGACCATAAGCTTTGCCTTTATCTCATAAAACATCTTAACAAGTGTAGTAAACATTATACATAACAATTTCGACTAACATAATGTATATAAAGTGAAACCAACATCATATGAGACTAATATCATATAATACAAAATCGTATGTATCATTCAAACATAAAGAACCAACTGTAGAATTCATCTCAAGTTCAAGTTGTGCAATGTATAGGTAAAGTCCAAAACCCTTACCTACACTAAGTAACATCTCTTAAATAGCCCTAGTTAGTGTTCATCTTCTTACTTTCATTTATTCATTTTACTTTTAGGAGACTTCACCTTAAATGAAATAAACCATGTGAGCTAAACATTAAATCCAGTGTCAGCCCCTCATACTCAAAGGATTGTGTCCTACTTGCCAAGGTAGGGCGTATCCATCATAATAAAATCTACGTGAATCAACTAGCTAGGTTTCCTATGCAGGCACATAGTTAAGGAAATAGGAAGTTGTTACTAGAAATCCTCCTTGTGATAATTAGTATTTTAGTTTACACCTTATGAGAGAACATAGTTTGAACCTCTCTCCCTTTGTAAAGGAATATCACTCAATGTCAAATTCATTCGGTGAAAGGTATATCCCTTTTTTGAATTATCTTTGTCTTTCTAAACCTTAATCCATCACATAGGTATTAAGAGTTTAAAATTTCATATAACATGTTCATATCTCAAAGGTAGAGGATGAGAAATTTCTTTCATCACAAACCCAACATCATGTTAGAACATTACATCATAGCGTAATCAAAAGTTGCACACACGAATTACCATCAACCCCTCATAATAGTACACCTATCATCACCTTACAACCATCATATACATAGCGTGATCATACATTCATAACCTCATCATTTATACTTTAATTAACAAACATTACCAAAGAAAATCCAACAATACTACAACATGTTCATGACCTTGAAGGTCTTACCAATGGCCTCCATGAACCCCATTAAAGACTTCATCCCTAATTGATGATATGCACCAATCAAATTAACTATCATCATAATCATAGGATAGTCATTTATACAAGAACATACTCATTTACATCAACTCTAATCATTGATCAACAAACTTCAAGATTTAGGGTTAAGAGAAGATGAACATTCATAGGTTCTTAAACAATTATATCAAAACCCAAAAAATACATGATATAAGTCAGTCCAAGAAGTAATAATACAATTAAAACCAATAGAACAACTGATATACTCATCATGTTCAAGTAATTCATCCAATAAAATCCAAAACTTACGAAATTGGGGAAGAACATGGGTCGAATGGAATTTTAAGTAAACAACAACAATTACCCATCATTAAACACTTAATCAACCCTAAATAATTGTAATTCATTATAATTGATCCACAATTTAGGTTTTGATAGAGGACCCATGTGTACCGAAAAAACCTTTGATTTTTTGGAGATTTGGAATCATCATTGAATGGACTTCTTAGGGAATGGAATCTGAAGAGTAAAAGAATCCATACCTTAATAATGACTTTAGCCACTAATTTTAGAAGAAATGAGAATTGGTCTTCTTTTTCAAGCTTCAATGCTCTTCAATGAGGTCGGGTAAAGATAAATTTAGAGAGATGTGACAGAAAATTTGGATTTAAATTTGGGGAGTTAATTTGGGTGGGTATAATTTGTATAAAAATGATTAAAAATAAATATATACTCATACCCTAAAATACCAAAAACACCTCTCACTTAGATAGACCTTTTTGTGAAGTCATACTTGACTTCAATTTTTAGAATTTTCGTTGTGGAACATCATCTTAGAGTAAATAGTGTCATTCTGAAAACATCCTTCAAAAGTTATTACGGTCATTATGAATTTGTATTTATCTCATTCGGACTAACAAATTATCTCGCAACTTTCATGGATTTGATGAACAGAGTGTTCAAACAGTACTTGGACTTGTGTATTATCATTTTTATTGATGATATCATCATTTAGTCTTGGAATATGGAACAACATGCTAGTCATTTGAGAGTTGTTCTGAAGACTCTCAAAGATCACCAATTATTTCATAAGTTTAGCCAATGTGAGTTCTTGTTGCATACATTACTTTGCTTGGTCATACTGTATCTAGCGAGGGTATCTGAGTGGATTCGCAGAAGATAGAAGAAATGAAACAATGGTCCAAGAATACCTCTTATATATATATCATAAGGTTCTTCGGTATATAGGGTTATTATAGAATGTTCGTAAAAGGATATTCATCTATAACCTCACCATTAACTAGGTTGACTCAAAAGATGGTCAACTTTCAATGGTCAGATGATTCTAAGAAATGTTTATGAAAACTAGATTGACTACAACTCCTATTTTGACTCTTCCAGAGGCTTCAGATGATTATGTGTTCTACTGTATTGCATCCAGAGCTGGCCTAGGTTGTGTGTTAATGCAGCGAGATAAGGTTATAGCTTATGCTTCTAGATAGCTTAAGGTTCATGAGAAAAACAATCCTACTCATGACCTTGATCTTGCAGCAGCGTTGTTTGCACACAAGATACTGAGACACGACTTGTGTTGTGTTCATGTAGATGTATTCACTAACCATAAGATCTTTTAAAATGTGTTCACCCGGAAAGAGTTAAATCTTAGCCAAAGGAGATGGCTTGATTTCCTTAGGGATTATGATATGAGTGTAGATTACCATCCTAGTAAGGTTAATGTAGTAGAAGATGCTCTTAGTAGGTTATGTATGGGTAGCGTAGCCCATGTTGTGGAAGAAAAGAAGGATCTTGTGAGGGATATTCACAGGCTTGCTTGCTTAGAAGTTCTCCTTACGAGAATATCGTACAGTGGTGTAACAGTTCAGAATGGTAGAGAATCTACTTGGGTAGTGGAGGTTAATGAAAAGAAAGATAGTGATCCAATCTTGCTTGAACTCAAGGGTGAAGTCCACAATCAGAGAGTGGAGGTTTTCTCCCAGGGGGAGATGGTGTAGTTCGCTTCCAGGGTAGATTATTTGTTCATGATGTAAGTTAGTTGATAAAACATATTCTCTACAGAAGTCAACAACTCTAGATATTTTATACACTAGGTGCCATTAAGATGTACGAAGATCTTCGAGAAGTCTATTGGTGGAATGTCATGAAGAGTGATATAGGCACTTTTGTGAGTAAGTGCCCCAATTGCAAACAAGTCAAGGTAAAACATCAAAAACCGGGGACTCAAGAGAACAAAATTCCTACCCTAAAGTGGGAAGTGATCAATATGGATTTCATCACAAGGTTACCGCGTACTTTCAAACAACATGACTCCATTTGGATGATAATTGATACGATGACTAAGCCTTCTTGCTTTTTGGTGGTCAATGCTATAGATTCAGCAGAAAACTAAGCAAAGATTTAGATTAATGAAATTATGTGTTTTCATGGGGTTCCTTTGTCTGTCATCTAAAATATAAGTCCTCAGTTTACCTCTCATTTCAATAAGCCTTTTTAGAAGGGTCTTGGTACGCAAGTTAACCTTAGCACAACATTTCATCCGCCTATGGGTGGACAGGCAGAGCCTACATTTCAGACCTAGAAGATATGTTGAGAGCTTGTGTGATTGATTTTAAGGTTTGTTGGGATGATCACCTTCCTGTTATTGAGTTCGCATACAACAATAATTACCATTACAACATTCAGATGACCCCTTGTGAGGCTTTGTATGTGCGTATTTGTAGATCTCATGTTTGTTGCTATGAAGTAGGTGAAGCAACTGTGATAGGACAAGATTCAGTCCTTTATGTGATGCATAAAGTGCAAATAATTGTACATAAATTTAAGAAATCCAAAAGTCGTCATAAATCTTATGAAGATGTAAAGAGAAGGGAACTAGATTTCTAAGTTGATAATTGAGTTTTCTTGAAAGTGTCACCAATGAAAGGTGTGGTGATATTTACTACGAAATGGAAACTCAGTCCTAGATATGAAGTCCCTTAAAAGATCTTGAAAACGGTTGGTATAGTGGCAAAATTTCACGACCCCCATATACACCCTAGAAGTTAGGGCACTCTTAGGTATAACCCGGTGTACTTGACCTCTTGGAGATCTTGTACAAGCTTCTTAGACATCATTCATTACATATACACGAAAAGTAGTTTTGAATTAAAACTTTTCTTCCAAAATAGAATGCAGAATCATTTTATAAAACTTCTAACATATGCCTCAACAACCATCTTATGACATCATGAGTACAATAGTCTTGGGTCACATCCCTTAAAAGTCTAAACAAGAAATAATAAAAAAGAGAACGTAGTAGTGATGTCCTCAGATGCTATGAAGACTCGCCAATCTTCTTTTCTTGGAAAACATAGAAAGTTTACCCTTGAAAGAAACTCAATATCCTCAATACCTTACATGGACAAAATGTAGGCAATATGTGATAGTAAGATATGTACTAAGTATGGAAACTATCAATCCACACATAAGATATTTCAAAGGGTGGGTCAATAATAGTCATAATCATAAGAGAAAAAGGCATAAGCATTACATGAATAACATATTCATAACAAAGCATAATTAATTCATATAAGAGATCATACTTAAATCATTTTCCCTCTTACTCAAATGAATTACCTCACAAACCACCTCCAAGTATACTAGTTAAGGTTAAGGTAGCATCCCATACTACTACCAAAGCTAGGTACATCTTTTTGTTCATTGTTAATCATAGTCCACTTTCATAACTAAGACCTAAGTTCATCATATCATATGAGCAATATTCCCCTAGGCCACCCCAAATAACACTTGTGCAATGTATGTGAAGCATCGCATATTACCTCACACACTAAGCATATCTTGAGGTCACTCTATCATGTTTCATGTCATCTTCGGAGTATCTAGTAGACCGACATAATCTTTTTATGGAACCATAATCTTAAGTCAACCATGTCATGTAATTCAACTATAGTGATTATCCAAGCTAGGCATACATCATGTAGAGTTCATGCCATAGGTAGTTTCAAGTAATACTTGTGCCATTTATAGATGGCATCCCATACTACCATACATACTAAGTACTCCTTTAGACTAACATAATCCAAGCTAACTTATTTTGCATTCTTGTCTATTAGGCAGAACCTTCTACACTAATAGACCTACTACCATAGAAATCATCTCATCGTACTATCCAATCTAACTAAGAAAGGGTACAACAATCCTAACCACTGTGCAACCAATCATGTAGATGCAATCTAATCATAGGGGTGCATGAATACTCAACCCTAAGCTACCATGAGAAACCTATCTCAAGATATTTTATGAAATACACCTTACATGCAAATCAAGCTACCATTAGGAGAGTATAGGCCTTTCTCATTAGCTACCATGAAATTGTTTTGTAACGACCTGTTTAGTCGTTTTGAGTAACAGACTTCAATTCTTGAAAAACTGGCCAAGATTACAGACACCACAACGGACCGTCATAGGCATGACGGTCCGTCACAGATGTCTCGTTTCAATATACTTAGAAAATCTGAAATTGGGTATTGAAAATCGACTCTCTGAACTTCGTGACGGAATGGCAGGACGGACCGTCACAGGTGTGACGGACCGTCATAGACCATTGGTGAAAAATTGGGTCTGTGACCCTTGCGACGGACGGCAGGACGGACCATCGCAGGCGCGACGACCCGTCACAGCGTGCGTAATCCCAGTTGGAGTCGGATTTTTGTGGTTACGTTTTAAGGGACGTTTTTGACTATTCTTGCCTTAATTATAAAGTTAGTGGGTTAATTCTAATAAGTCTGATTACTTGGGGGTTAAAAGAGTTAACCTTAAGTTAATTAGTGGGGTATTATTGCCATCTTTTATTCTCAATTATATACTAATTAGGGTAAAAGAAAGAGGGTTTTGGGAATAAAGAAAATAGAAAGAACAAGAGAAAAGAGAGAGAAAGTTGAACGAGAGGGAGAATCGAACGAGAAGGGAGAAACAAAGCTTTGGGAAAATTCTTGCTTGATTCAATTCTTCGGTGGAGGTAGGTTATGGTTTTCATGCTATTCATAGTAAACTCTTAATAGCGAATGATATATGTTGGTAGTATTGTAAAACCCTTCTATATGCTTAATTGTATGCTTGCATGAATAATGTGATTATGTAATTATGAATAAATAAGCATGATGAAGCTATTGAATCCCAAATCTTGAAAAGAAACCCTAATCTACTTGTTAATGATGATGCCTTGGTATAGAAGAAGGCTTGATGAATTAAAGTAATGGGATTGATGATGCCTTGGTATAGAGAAGGCTTGATGAATTTACAGAATGATATTAGGGGATCGGAGTGTCACGTACCGACACATGTAGGGGATCGGAGTGTCACGTTCCGACACATAGAATTAAGGGATCGGAGTGTCACGTACCGACACATGTAGGGGATCGGAGTGTCACGTTCCGACACATAAAATTAGGGGATCGGAGTGTCACGTACCGACACATGTAGGGGATCGGAGTGTCACGTTCCGACACATAGAATTAGGGGATCGGAGTGTCACGTACCGACACATAGTAGTAAGGGATCGGAGTGTCACGTACCGACACAAGAGGAAGAAGGATAATGAATCTTGAAAGATGATAATATACTCAACTTAATAAACTTAATTCCCAAACGAGTACGGTATTGAGGCTTGAGCTCTCATGGACGAGCTTAATGGTACTTATTGATGATTATAGTACTTGTTGTTGTTACATGTTGAGTTTATAGTTGATTTATGATATTAACTGATATATACTGTTATCTATTTTGAGTTGGCCGATGATATCTACTCAGTACTTGTGGTTGTACTGACCCCCTACTTTTATGTTTTCTTCTTTGTTATTTGTGGAATGCAGCAAACGTTCCGTCAACTTCAACTCAACAGTAGATCTAGCCAGTCTTCACTACCTTCGGAAATTCAAGGTGAGCTAATGCGTCTAGCTTGGACTGGATCTTCTTCTTCAAGTCTTGATGCCTTGAACTTCCGGCATGGACTAGCTTTTATGTATTTTTAGTTTTTAGAATACTCCTAGATTTAGTAATTTGTAGTAGATGTTCTTGTGATGATGACTTCCAGATTTTGGGGATAATAATAGTTATTGATTTTATTAATGAGTTTAAGTCTTCCGCATTACTTTATGATGATATTACATTGAAATGTTAAGGTTTAGATTGGTTGGTTCGCTCACATAGGAGGGTAAATGTGGGTGCCAGTCGCGGCCCGGTTTTGGGTCGTGACATGTTTTGTCCAAAACAAGTCAAGCTAACATGAAGTTCAACACCTCAAGCTACCATGAGTATATAACCCAAGCTTACGTTAAATTCCAACATCTCAAGCTACCATGAGTATTTCAACTCAGGCCTCCTTGATATTTCAACATCTCAGCTACCCTTGATATCTTAATATCTCAAGCTATCATGAGTATTTCAACTCACGCTACCATGTCCTTGTTGTTGTCTCACCCAGCCTTGTACACAATAAGTGGCCATACAACTTACCATCAAACTTATATATATCTACCATGCATTGATTTATTTAGGTTCTTAAGTCAACCTAGGGTTCATATATTGTGAGAATTTGGTTCTCCAAATCATGTTAATGTTTAGGTGTAGAAGATAAAGAAAACATCAGCACAATAATCCTCATCATGAATTTACCCCCAAATCCCTAAAAATGTTCATAAGCCTTAAAAATGGCTACTACATTTAGTCCCTCATGATTCATGCTCAATTAAATATTAATATATTCAATTTGATCATTAGAAGGAAATTCTAGTCACGGGATCACATAGGTTCAATTCCAACTTCGTATGTCAAGATCATTATAAATCAATCAGACCTATTTCAATTCATATGTAAGTGATTCAATATATATTAGATAGTATTGAGTATAATTAAATTAAGAAGATCGACATAAAAATTTTATCTAGCCTCTAACGGACTAAAATCACCATGATCACCTTCAACATCAAATACTACGATTCACCATGAAAGCTTCATAGAAGTATTTCATAATGATCGCATGAAGATAACTGAATGTTACCCACTGTATTGTGATCACAAACACACCTAACCCATAATGTTATCACAACCCTCACTACATTTGGGTTCTTTGGATGCACACCTAAAGGGAAACTAGGCGGGATTCATGGATGGAATAAACCATGAGTGAATAATATTAATATACCTTAAATTATATCGTTAATCCTAACTTTAAAATTATATCATTAATCCTAACTTTAAACCTTAGTGAATTCGTCGTAAGCTGGTGCTTCCAATTCTTCTTCTTCTCCAATGGTGTTCTTGAAAGTTCTAATGTGTGAGACTGGTTTTGATGTAGAGTCTACAGTCTAGGGGGGTCTTTTATTGTTTGAATACTCATATAATGCCTAAAAATACCTAAAGCAACCGACCATATAATTATTCCCTCCACTTTATAGTGAGATGTAAGAAAGTGCAGGCTGCATCGACGGATGCAACCTAATAGAGATCGACCAGACGACGGGCCATGCTGTCCAGCCGTCATCTTGGTCAGAGACTCCTCCTTTGAGGATTAAGATCGCGAGTCTAAGTATAAGACTATGCCCCTCAAAAGGGTGTCGATTGACCTACATTCTGTCAATGCAACTCGTTGGTTGGGACTGGTTTTGATAACTTTTTCTCTCAACTTGGGTCCTCTTCAAGGACCCTTAGGTGGGCTCTTGGGGATTTGTGCCCACACGTTTCCACCCCTAATACGTTCGTCTATATGTTAGGAACCCTCCCTATCAATTTGAGATCCAACCACTAGATAAAAATGTCATATTTGGGGATCTCCCCCTAGAAGTAACAAGTGTCGTCGTCCTCGAAGAGGACTAAGACTAATCGCGTAGCGATCATCATAACATATCATAGGTTAAATTGTAGAAAATTAAAAAAATTTCTAATTACTTATACAATGAGGTTTACATATACCTTTCGCTTACACATAATATTTGTAAAGGGAGTTTACATAGACTCCCCGCATATGAGGCACTGCATAGGCTTCTACTTTTATGCCACGTACATAAGATTGTAATATAGATTCATAAGAAGTATAGGATACGACTGATAATAAAACCATCTAGAATGAGTACAAACTTCATATAATAAAAGCCACATATAGGCATATACAACAATAGTATTCAAATGAAAAAGAATGAACAAAAATGTCTTTAAGACTAAACAATATCTAATAGAAAGATAGTGGCATCGTCCTCGCGAAGTGTGTACCCACAGAACTTGGAGAATCGGGATAAAAGTCTTCTTTAATGGCCTTCTAGAACTCAACGTCCGTAACATAAATTTTGTAGTAAACATAGAGGAATGGGTAAGTAAATAACTTGTATTAAGTATTGGCATATGTACATGAAACATTTGAAACATCCATGAAAAGGGACCATTTCTTTAGATAACATGCTAAGTCAATATAAAGTCTTTAATGCACATACAAGAGAGCATATACAACATAAGGATCATAATAACATAAGATATATTCATAATCAAGATAACTCAACCTAAGAACCATATAAACCTAACAAGTTCAATAACTCACATTAACATGAGCATAGAAAACCCTTACCAACAATTTCATTCCAATACTTCAAGTGCAATGCTTATGTGAAGCCCCCATAACCCCACACAACCAATTATTAAAAAAAACATCATAAGTAATATTTTGAATAATGCATATCACCATAGATATTCATAAATACATATATCAATTTAGGCCAACATCATATTCATCAATATAATCATCATCAGAGAAAATAAACATCATACATTTTATAACATCATACATAAGAACAACCTCCTATGACTCCTCTTAGAGCCAACTAGTGTAATGTTTAGGTAGAGTACCATACCCCTACCTATACTAAGTCAAACCCCTTAAGTCACCCTAGTTAGTGTTCACTTTGTTACTTAATTTTACTTTTGGGAACACTTGCCTTAACCGACATAGACCACAAGATCTAAATGTGGAATCCAGTGTCATGAAAGCCTACACCAAAAGATGGTGGACTTCTTGCCAAGCTAGTACTAATACAAGTACATAACATTCTAGGTGGATCCACAAGCTAGTATTCCTATGGTAGAAACATAATTCAAGAAGTAGTAGATATGCTTGGAACCCTGTCACGACCGGAATCTTGACCTCAGATGAGACCGGTGTCGTTGACCTCTCAAAGGTCGCAGACAAGCCTACATACGTCATTCTTACTTCATCTATGTTAATTTTAGCGTAAAATTTGAAACTTTTTGTTTCCTAATAAGATTACTAAACATTCTATTACATATATAATTCTTCACCATCGAGCATGCAACATTAATATCATCAAATAAAAGAATCATTTTATTATAACAATAAATATGTACTTGCACAAATGGCACTAATACACTTTCTGAACAAAAATGGGAAAGAAACTCTAATTGAACGTACTCCACTAGCCTAATCTTACAACTAAGCTCGAATGTAAATGGCCAAGCATCCTCGAAAGCATGAGGTCTTACCAAGTCCCAATGAATGCGCGGCGTCTAAATAGTTGCAGCGTTGATCTTGTAGCTCTAGCGTCCACCTGTTCCTGCACCTAAATTAGAGTTGCATAGTTTTAGTACCCTTGTAATAAGTATGGGTATATGCAAGCACACACCAAGGACATGCATGAGTAAGAATAGCTCTTTCCAAAGAACATGATTGTAGAATTTCAAGTCAGTGGACTAGCCAAATTGAGATTAAGAAAATGAGTGAGCTTTCCAAATTTGGATTAGGAAAGTTTGTGAGCTTTCCAAATTTTGATTAGGAAAGTTATGCCATGAGAGTAACATGCATCATCATACTTAACATTTTGCACACCAGACATAACAGCGTCCATATAGCACATCATAAATCATATAACACATATAATTGTTCGTATCATTCATTTGTATGCCATGAGACATCGGAATTATGGACCTGACATTAAGACTTCCCATAAAAAAAAGGCTTGACATATAGGACCCCAACTAGGGAGTCTGCTTTGACAAACACAGAGTCTGGTTCAATCACTCATATGTACTTCATGTCATTTCATTAATGGGCAAGTCAAAACACCAGCTATATCTAGGATGTAGTTTAAGAGTTTCATCAGGTTCGGTGTGCAATGATCTAGAATGACCAATGTCATTTATTGAATCTAACTCACCTCTTGATTATCCTATCATAACACCTTTGGTATCATTTTTTTCATTATGTGCATTATTTGAGGATGGACTCATTCATTCATTAAGAACTTTAACTTTAACCGACATAGATCATGTGAGAATCATGAAATCTAGTGTCATGAAACCCCACACCAAAAAGAGGTGGAATCACCGGCCAAAGTGACCTAAGACATGCTAGCTTACATGGGAATTAAATCCTACGAGATCCCTATATTGGCAGTATAGGTTCGAATACTAGGAGACACAAGGATACTCATACCTGGCATGACAGGCAGTCTCATCTCATGAGAGTTACGTGAACTTCCACCCTTCCTGAAAGAAGGAAAAAACGCTCATAGCTAGTCTATCGGTGCTCCGTATAAAGTTCCATTACATTAAACTCATACGTCATGGAAGTAGCTTCTAGTATGAGGACATCATAGTTCAGTAGATGATTTCTCATCTCATCACTAGTATTAAGTGTATTAATCTACTTTCATTAGAGTGTTCATAGAAACTGGTCTCTTCATTAACTTTACACTCTCATAGGTGAGTACATTTTTGTAACATTTACTTAGGCTCATTTGAGATTGCTTTCATCTTTTACATTTGCCTCATATCATGTTGTCACCACATTCATTATCATTAGCACATTTGCTACTCATAATTACTCACCCCTTTTTACGTGAATGTTCATTTCATCATATGCCAATGCCCTTAGCCAGTTGGTGTGGTTCACACTCTAACTTAACCCTTTTAGGGTTTCATCATTTTATTGTTCATTTCATCATTTCATTGTTCATTTCATCATATACCAATGCACTTGTCCATTAGTGTATTTTACACTCGTACTTAACCCTTCTAGGTTTTCATCATTTCATTACATAGACCTTAGGTTCACTTACTTTTAAACATATGCTAGACTTATGGGTCTATACATACAAGCCATGAGGCTTCATTCATACTTCGTTTTACTGACTCATATCTTCCTAAGATTATGTAGTAAAAGACTTATGGATCTTTTATGAATGTCAAGATCTAGATTTCGATTTAAGTAGGCAGCATTATTCATGAACATATAATTCACGTATACTTTTGTATCAATACGAAATTTGGGCAGGGGAACCCGATTTTCAAATTTCATAAGAAAAACATACATTTTTTTATTCATTTCGATTTGATCCATAAGGCTTGGCTACCCAAGATCGAGCCGACACAACACGAAAAAAAATAAAAATTATTACTTTTTACATATGGCTGATATTCAGCCGACACAAAATTTTAACAAAATTCAAAATACTCTTTCTTTTTTTTTTCTTCTTTTTTTTATTCGATTTGAACGTCTGGTATGACATTATCTTCTCCTTGACATTTTGAACATATATGGTCGGGGTATTTTTGTCCAATAATTTTGCAATATCTCGTCAATAATTCTTCTGAAATAAACCCTTTCCTTAATGCTCTTGTTGTTGGTTTTTGCTCAGGCTTGAGTAGACTAAGTATCCATTGGCGTATCTCTTCCATATCTTGTTCTCTGATATCTTTAGAATTTGAATATATCATAACTTGTTCTCGTACATAATAGCTCCATACTGAATTTCCGTTTAAATAATTGTTAGTTAGTTCATTTAGGATAGTTGTTATCCCTATAACTCTTTTGTTGGCGTAGAATTCTGGTATCTCAACCTTTTGTATTTCTTGTTGTATTCCGATATCTTACGGAATTATCATATCTCTGGTCAAACCAATTTTATGACTTGTATAATTGGTTTTATCTCATCAAATAATATCTCTGCTGGTCTTTGAATAAAACTTTATATAAAACAATGTTCCTTTAGTAATTCTTTTATAGTTCATAAAGGCTTTGTATAGCTGCAGTATGGTAGATATTTCATCTCTGTTTGGGTATAAACTGTACTAAGTAATCCATAACGATAACATGTATTTACTAGATTTGCATTGGTACCTGGTTGTGCTATTAACTTATTATATCCTTGTAGCTTTTGGGTTATAAAATCAGTATTAGGGTCTTTGGTAGTTGGAGATCTAGGTGTTGAGTTTAAATAATTTTGGATTTTATAAAGGTTTTCAATATATGAGCGGGTTATGTGGTTGTAGGCTTTTTTATCTTGGTTCAAACTTTCTGAGTAAGTATGTATTTGTGGTGGTATAAATAATGAGTCTTTTTAGTTCTTTGGAATAAATGGTTTATGGAAGATTTTGTTCATATTTAAATTTGTATATCTTATTCCACTGGCTCCTTTTGTTGTAGATGTGTGTGCTGTAGCTGCATTTAAACAAATATTGTCATGGGTTTTATGGAGTTTCCCAACGTCTCCTTCTAGTTCTGGCTTTTTACCGTCCATGAGCAGCGTAGCTCCGCATTTTTAGAGTCATGTCTTTGTTGTTAGCTTTCAGATTTTGTAACTCTTTTCCCATACTGTTCACCATCGTAGAAAGTGTAGTAATTGCTTTGAGTATTTCTTCTATTGTATCTTGTTCAGTTTGAGTTCCATTTTCTTGATAGGTAGTCTGCAACAAGGTTCTTGTCAGTCTTAATTATTTCAATTGTAAATGTAAAATTTAATATATTCAATACTAATCTCCTTATTTCCTTTGTTGTAACTGAATCATCTAACTTTTTTGTTATCCACCATTTTACTTGTGTGTTATCTGTTCTTACAATAAATTTATTGCAAACAATATATGGTTCAAATGCTAATAAACACTTATATAATGCGAATAATTCTTTTTTATTTATTTCCCATTTTATTTGTGCTTCTGTATAAGATCCTGAATAATATCTACAATGGTGTTCTATTTTTTCTTTTTCATATTTGTATTTTAAAACTCCTCCGTAACTATGATCACTCGAATCTGTTTCAACAATGTAAGTGAATGTTCTATTTTCATTAGGAAAATATAGTTTTGGTAATTTTTTACATAGTTTCTTAATATTTTTTATATGTTCTTTATCTTTATTATCAAAATGATATTCTACATCTTTTAAGTTTTTATGTAATGGTTTTAAATGTTACGCTAATTTTGGTATATATTCTCTTACCTGATTTACTAATCCTAGAAAGGATTGTAATTTCTTTTTTGTATCTATATTTTCATCAATAGTAATTATATTTTGTACTATATGAGTTTGCATTTTTATTCCATTTTTATCTATTTGTATTCCTAGAAATTCTATTTGTGATTTCATAATTTCTGCTTTTCTTTTACTCAAAATTATACCTGTATTTTTTACTATATGTATAAATTTTTCCAATAATCTTATATGTTCATCTTGTGTTCTAGAATATAACAATATGTCATCTATATATAAAATACAGTTTTCTAGCTGGTTAAAACAGTTATCCATAAAATGTTGGAATCTACCTGGTGCATTTTTATATCCAAAGGGTAAAATATTCCATTCATAGAAACCTTGCGGTACTGTGAATGCTATTAATTGTTTGGATTCTTCTTCTAGTTTTAGGTGGTAAAATCCTGATTTACAGTCAAATTTGCTAAAATAATTACATCCTTGTATTTGTCTTATTTTTAGTATTTTGTTTGGTATCGGATAATTGTATGTTTTAGTTTTAGCATTTAGATTACGATAGTCTATGACCATTCTACTTTTACCTCTTTTTTGTTCACTATGTTTTATAACTATAAATGCTGGACTTGTGTGTTTACTATTACTCTTTTGTATGTAATTATTTTCTAATAATTCATCTATATGTATTTTAATTTCTTTTAAATCATCAAAGTTATATTTTAATGGTCTCTGTGTTATTATGCTATTTTCATCTATTAATTCAATTTTTACTTTTGTCTTATGTTTTTCCCATCCTTGTAATGGATCTTCACTATATAATTGTTCTAGTTGTTCATTATTTAATTTGACTTTGTCTATAGCAAATATAATAATTTCTAATTGCGTTATTTGTTTATTATTTATATTTTCCATTTCTTGGTTTATCTTTTCACTTCCTTTTATCCATTCCATAGGTTTTCGTTGTTTATTATTTACCCTTTTTGCTCCTATCTTATTTCCGCATGGTGTAGTAAGCCACCAATGTGTTTTTGTTATTATGTGTGGATAAAATCTATCTAGAAATGGCATTCCTAATAACATATCTTTTGTAGTAAATTTAAAATTATACATTTCTTCTATTGTTAGTATTTTATCCCATATTTGTATTTTTATATTTTTTGCTTTGTATTTAATCATACTTCCTTCATTGTTAAATCCCGTTACTACCATAGGTGTTTTTAATTTTTCCCATTTATCTTCTGGTAAGCAATTATATTTACATATATTCGCTTCTGCTCCTGTATCTATCATAGGGGTGTAATATCTGTTGTGATATCCTTCTATTATATTTTTTGCAAGTATAAATATTTTCATTAATCATTTTGTCCTTTTTATAATTATTTTCTTATTTTGTCAAGTTATTGTTAATTGTTCATTTTCTATATTGTATGGTTTGACTTTTTCTAACCATTTTATTCCTAATGTAATATTATGATCTCCTTGGTATATTTTGAATTGTATTACTAAGGGTATTCCTCCTATAATTATTTCTTTTTCTGTTGTTTCTTCATTCGTGTTCACTATCTCACTAGGTAGTCCAGGGCATGTATATCCTGTTCTTATAATTTCTTCTTCTAATACTAACTCTCTTGTTATATAATTTTCTTCTTGTCCTGTATTTATTAATATTTTATATTTTCTTTGGTCTATTATTCCTGTTATGAAATAATGATATGGTTTTATTTCTTTTTTATCTAATAAGCTTTGTGGAATTTCATATTTTCTTTTAGACGTACTCATCCTTGATGAGGTAGCTCTTGTCAATGTATTTGGTACGCTTGAAGTGCTTAATCTTTCTTTTACTATCTCTAAATCTTCTTCTATATTAATTTCTTTATAGCTATAGTCATTATTGTCTAATACAGTAATTATTTTTTCAAAAGGATTTTCTATTTTTATTTTGTTAATTTTATTTCTTGCTTTTATTTTATGCTTCGTTGTTAATATATATAGATTTTTACATCTTGCTGTAAATAATTTGCTTCCTGGTGCTAATTCTATTCCAGATATTTTCCAATATAGAACTAATGATCTATCTATATTTTTATCGGTTAATGATACTTTATAATTAGCACTTATTGTAAACTTAAATTTTTGATATATCAAGTTTCCTTTTACTGCACTAATTACGCTTTTTTCTATAGGGTGTACAATTCTATCATCTGCTAAGTATATTTCTATAGGTGTATCTATTCCTTCTCTAAAGCATGCTTTTATTAATATTTCTGTTCCTCCTAAATGTAGATATTTTATTGGTGTTTTAGCTTTTATATCTTGTATTTCTTTGTTTATCATTCTTTTATTTATTATAGGTATATATGCTTTTCCTCTTGTGTATTTACAATCTATGATATGCTCTTTTTGACTAACTACATAATATTCTTCTTTTTGTCTTTTAAACCAATTTCTTAAAATAGGTATTTCTAGTACTTTTTCAACGCTTAAATCTAATTCTTTTCCTTTTATTTGTTCAAATATCGTATTATCAAATATAATTTTCTGTTCTGATGATTCTTCATCTTGATATTCTTCCTTAGATATTATTTTTATTTCATTTTGGACATTATATTTCTTCATCTGTTTCGTTATTATCTATGTTAATATTTTCTTCTTCATTCTCAGTTTCTATATCTGATACTTCATATATACTATCATTTTCACTTAATTCATAATCTATGTACTCTATTTGCATATATTTTTCATTATCTATAATTAATTCTTCTATTTGTTTTCTTTTTGGATTTTTGGGTAATTTACAATCTTTAGCTATGTGTCCTATCTTTCCACAATTATAACAAGTACATTGGGATATTTTTCTTTTTGGTCCGTATGGTCTTTTTATTTTATGGTTTTTTACATAATACCTTCGTCTTGGTTGTTTATATTTATATATAGTTTTGTTTTTTCTATAATTTTTATATCTTTTAGATTTTCATTTTTTAGTTGTGCATCCAAATTGTGGTGCCATTTTATTTTTGCAACATGATAAATTTTTATTCAATACTTTTTCCATTTTTAATCTTTCTTTTTGGTTTTCACATAGTTGTATGAACCATTGATTTAAAAATTTTATTCTAGATCCTAAAGTATCTACCATTCCTTCATTATTCCAATCCTTTATTACGTTTGTACTAAATGGTTCTGATAATTTTGTATAATATTGTTTTCTTATTTCTTTTGCTTCGTCTAAATTGTATTTAGCTTTGTAATAATATTCTCTAAATGCGCAAGTATATTCTTCTAAGTAACACATTTTACATATAGCTAATTTTGTCATAAGTTGTCTATTTATTATTTTTTCTCTATTTTGTTCTCTTATATCTGTAGTCATACCTCCAAATTCATTTCTTATTGCTGATTCATATTTATCTAGTATATCTATATTTGTTCTTTGATGCGGATCCATCCATTTTCTTATCATTCCTAAGTACTTCTAAACTTTCCGAGGGTAGATTTTCTATCCATAATTTTATTGTTCCTCTGAATGTTCTTTCTATGTATCTTGGTGTTTTCATTGTTTCTATTTTGTTATCTATTAACTGTTTAGACATATTTCCTATCCATAATAATATTGCTTTATTTATATCTCATGACACAATCTAAATCTAAGAAATTGTATTGCTCATTTCTTTGGTTTAGGTGTTCAATTTTTATTTAGTCTACTTGTTCCATATTGCATTATTTAAATACGATTGTTGATAGCTTTACGTATAATAAGTTGGTGGTGTCCTCCTAGGACTAACTCTAGGACTATTTCTGGGACTATTATCCTGGGTTTTAACTCTTGACGTACTAGGCCTATTCATATCTCCTGTATTTATTTCTAATTTTTTTGGTTTATTTATCTGTTCTAGAATTTACTGTATATGTTTCACTTATATCGCTTATTTACGATTGTTGGTCATTTTCATTTCCATCTATTTCATTTACTTCAATATCTTCATTTAGATCTTCATTCAGTTTTTGTTCCATTTGTTTTATTTCATTTGTTAATTCTAGCTCTTTATCTTTTTCTTTTTGTTTTTGTTTATTTTCATATAATTATTTTAACCTAGCTAATTCTTTTTCTAATTCACTTATTCTTGTATTTTTTATTTCTTCTAAATTTTGTACTTCTTGTTTTGCTTGTGTTTTTATTTTTTCAATTTCTCTTGATTTATCTATTTCGTCATTTTCTTTTGTTATTCTTACCATAGCTGTTAAACTATCTTCTAATTTTGCTGTTTCTTTTTCTAGCATTAAGTATAAGTTATTTCCTATTTTCTTGTATCTTCTTCCTAAATTTGAAAATATTATTTTTATTATTATTCCATCTTGGTTTTCATATGTTTTTTCGTCTACTGCAAACTCTTCTTTGTTCATTATAATCTATGTATTATATTATGTTGTAATTCATATTCAAGACAATCTAATTCTAATTCTAACATTAATATATCTTTTCTTTGTGCTAGTATTGATTTATTACATACTCCTGCTAATATATTTTCTTCTAACCTTCTTTTTCTATGTTGTAACTCTTGTTCTTTTTCAGCTATTTTTTCCATTATTTCTTCTATTAATTGTTGTTTATAGATTTCTCTGTTCATACTGTTTTTTCAAATAGCAGACATATTTATATTCTGTTTTTGAAATTATGTTTATTAATTGATCTTTTTTATCATTGTCTGCTTTGACTAGTTGTGATAGTTCATATCCTGTATATAAAGATCTTAATTTTTTCCATATTTTTCTTACCTTTTTATCTATCTTAGTTCTTTTTATTTTAGTATTTTTATTTTTATTCATTATAACCTTTTATATAATATTTTAAAAAGCTTACTTAATTTATCTGGATATTTAATCTTTTTTAACCTGTAATTTCTACCATATCGCCTTAGCCAATGTTCAGTCATATTTAGTCTCCAATATCTAAATCATCATATAAATCATATATGTCATAATAAAGTTCATCATGTATACTTTGTATAGTTAACTTAGTCCAACCTTGGGTTGTTATTTCCATTATCTCGTATGTTAATAATTTGTTATAAATTTCTCTTTTTATATCAGAATTCAAATTTTTTAGCATATAGAGTAGTAATATCTTATAATCAACATCATCGTCTAATAGGTATGTTTCCATTTTTATTATTTTCATTTTTCACTAAAATTTTATTCCTTCCAACCTCTTAATAAATTATACTTGCTTATTATGCAAAAATAATGATTTAATAATCATCTCGTCTGGTCACTACTACAGCTTTCTTTTTTGATAAGTTACCCTAACAGCGCCTCAACTTTGCTTACTCCCCTAAACGGCCTTCTCTGCCTACTGGTTTCAACCTTAGGATGGCATAGTCTGGGCGTACTTATTCAAAGAATATTTCTGTAGCAAACTTTCTAAAGATGATTATTATAACATCATTCAAACATGATAAACAATTATAATTAACAAGAGATTTTCAAGAATAAATTAATTTAGCTACTCATGAATATAAAATGGTATACCTGTTTTTGTAGATCTTCCGACATAGTTGATTTGTTTTCCATAGTTATTTAACTAACTAGCTCTGATACCAATGGAGGGGGGTGGAAGCGGATTTATGATTTGAGAGTAGAGAGTAGAAAGAAGATTGTTAGCTGAAGGATTGATGATTTTTTTTATGAGGGGAAACCCTCTATTTATACACAAAATTTACAGACTTTTGGCCAAAAAATGGCCGACACATACTTTACACTTGGCCTTTTTATATTCGACCGACACAAGAAAACAAAATACTTACTATTACTACTTTACATAATGGCCTCTTCTTTATTTATGGCCGACATACACACTATTTTCTTTATGACTTTTACAATTGGCTTTTTACAGCCGACACAACACGAAAAAAAATAAAAATTATTTATTTTTTCATATGGCTGATATTCAGCCGACACAAAATTTTAACAAAATTCAAAATACTCTTTCTTTTTTTTTTTATTCTATTTGAACGTCTGGTATGACATTATCTTCTCCTTGACATTTTGAACATATATGGTCCGGGTATTTTTGTCCAATAATTTTGCAATATCTCGTCAATAATTCTTCTGAAATAAACCCTTTCCTTAATGCTCTTGTTGTTGGTTTTTGCTCAGGCTTGAGTAGACTAAGTATCCATTGGCGTATCTCTTCCATATCTTGTTCTCTGATTTCTTTAGAATTTGAATATATCATAACTTGTTCTCGTACATAATAGCTCCATACTGAATTTCCGTTTAAATAATTCTTAGTTAGTTCATTTAGGATAGTTGTTATCCCTATAACTCTTTTGTTGGCGTAGAATTCTGGTATCTCAACCTTTTGTATTTCTTGTTGTATTCCGATATCTTCTGGAATTATCATATCTCTGGTCAAATCAATTTTTATGACTTGTATAATTGGTTTTATCTCATCAAATAATATCTCTCTTTGGTCTTTGAATAAAACTTTATATAAAACAATGTTCCTTTAGTAATTCTTTTATAGTTCATAAAGGCTTTGTATAGCTCTGGTATGGTAGATATTTCATCTCCTGTTTGGGTATAAACTGTACTAAGTAATTCATAACAATAACATGTTTTTACTAGATTTGCATTGGTACCTGGTTGTGCTATTAACTTATTATATCCTTGTAGCTTTTGGGTTATAAAATCAGTATTAGGGTCTTTCGTAGTTGGAGATCTAGGTGTTGAATTTAAATAATTTTGGATTTTATAAAGGTTTTCAAAATATGAGCGGGTTATGTGGTTGTAGGCTTTTTTATCTTGGTTCAAACTTTCTGAGTAAGTATGTATTTGTGGTGGTATAAATAATGAGTCTTTTTCGTTCTTTGGAATAAATGTTTTTTCGAAGATTTTGTTCATATTTAAATTTGTATATCTTATTCCACTGGCTCCTTTTGTTGTAGATGTGCTTGCTGTAGCTGCATTTAAACAAACATTGTCATGGGTTTTATGGAGTTTCCCAACGTCTCCTTCTAGTTCTGGCTTTTTACCGTCCGCCGAACGACGTAGCTCCGCATTTTTAGAGTCATGCTGCTGACTGTTAGCTTTCAGATTTTGTAACTCTTTTCCCATACTGTTCCCCATCGTAGAAAGTGTAGTAATTGCTTTGAGTATTTCTTCTATTGTATCTTGTTCAGTTGGAGTTCCTTTTTCTTGATAGGTAGTCTGCAACAAGGTTCTTGTCAGTCTTAATTATTTCAATTGTAAATGTAAAATTTAATATATTCAATACTAATCTCCTTATTTCCTTTGTTGTAACTGAATCATCTAACTTTTTTGTTATCCACCATTTTACTTGTGTGTTATCTGTTCTTATAATAAATTTATTGTAAACAATATATGGTTCAAATGCTAATAAACACTTATATAATGCGAATAATTCTTTTCTATTTATTTCCCATTTTATTTGTGCTTCTGTATAAGATCCTGAATAATATCTACAATGGTGTTCTATTTTTTCTTTTTCATATTTGTATTTTAAAACTCCTCCATAACTATGATCACTCGAATCTGTTTCAACAATGTAAGTGAATGTTCTATTTTCATTAGGAAAATATAGTTTTGGTAACTTTTTACATAGATTCTTAATATTTTTTATATGTTCTTTATCTTTATTATCAAAATGATATTCTACATCTTTTTTATGTTTTTTATGTAATGGTTTTAAATGTTCTGCTAATTTTGGTATATATTCTCTTACCTGATTTACTAATCCTAGAAAGGATTGTAATTTCTTTTTTGTATCTATATTTTCATCAATAGTAATTATTTTTTGTACTATATGAGTTTGCATTTTTATTCCATTTTTATCTATTTGTATTCCTAGAAATTCTATTTGTGATTTCATAATTTCTGCTTTTCTTTTACTCAAACTTATACCTGTATTTTTTACTATATGTATAAATTTTTCCAATAATCTTATATGTTCATCTTGTGTTCTAGAATATAACAATATGTCATCTATATATACATGTAACGACCTGTTTAGTCGTTTAGAGCAGTAGATTTTATTTCTGGAAAAACTGGCTAAGATTAAGGACACCACGACGGACCGTCATAGGCACGACGGTCCGTCACAGATGTCTCGTTTCAATAAACTTAGAAAATCTGAAATTGGGTACTGAAAATCGACTCTCTGAACTTCGTGACGAAATGGCAGGACGGACCGTCACAGGTGTGACGGACCGTCACAGACCATTGGTGAAAAATTGGGTCTCTGACCCTTGCGACGGACGGCGGGGCGGGCCGTCGCAGGCTTGACGGCCCGTCCACGGCGTCGTAATCCCGATTGGAGTTGGATTTACGGTTCACGTTTTAAGGGCGTTTTGACTATTCTTGCCTTAATTATAATGTTAGTGGGTTAATTCTAATAAGTCTGATTACTTGTGGGATAAAAGAGTTAACCTTAAGTTAATTAATGAGGTATTATTGCCATCTTTTATTCTCAATTATATACTAATTAGGGTAAAAGAAAGAGGGTTTTGGGAATAAAGAAAATAGAAAGAACAAGAGAAAGAGAGAGAAAGTTGAACGATTGAGAGAGAGAGTTGAACGAGGAAGAAGAACATCAAAGCTTGGGAAATTGCTTGTTGATTCCAATTCTTCGGTGGAGGTAGGTTATGGTTTTCATGCTATTCGTAGTAAACTCTTAATAGCGAATGATATATGTTAGTAGTATTGTAAAACCCTTCTATATGCTTAATTGTATGCTTGCATGAATGATTTGATTATGTAATTATGAATAAATAAGCATGATGAAGCTATTGAATCCCAAATCTTGAAAAGAAACCCTAATCTACTTCGTTAATTATGATGCCTTGGTATAGAAGAAGGCTTGATGAATTAAAGTAATGGGATTGATGATGCCTTGGTATAGAGAAGGCTTGATGAATTTACAGAATGACATGTAGGGGATCGGAGTGTCACGTTCTGACACATAGAATTAGGGGATCGGAGTGTCACGTTCCGACACATAGAATTAGGGGATCGGAGTGTCACGTACCGACACATGTAGGGGATCGGAGTGTCACATTCCGACACATAGAATTAGGGGATCAGAGTGTCACGTACCGACACATGTATGGGATCGGAGTGTCACGTTCCGACACATAGAATTAAGGGATCGGAGTGTCACGTACCGACACAATAGGAAGAAGGATAATGAATCTTGAAAGATGATAATATACTCAACTTAATAAACTTAATTCCCAAACGAGTACGGTATGGAGGCGTGAGTCCTCATTGATGTGCTTGGTGTTGTGACCAAGGGTTATGGTTATTGTAAATGTCGCATGTTGAGTATTGTAGTTGATTTTATGATATTATCTGATATGTACTGTTTTCTATTTTGAGTTGGCCGATGATATCTACTCAGTACTTGTGGTTGTACTGACCCCCTACTTTTATGTTTTCTTCTTTGTTATTTGTGGAATGCAGCAAACGTTCCGTCAACTTCAACTCAACAGTAGATCTAGCCAGTCTTCACTACCTTCGGAAATTGGGGTGAGCTAATGCGTCTAGCTTGGACTGGATCTTCTTCTTCAAGTCTTGATGCCTTGAACTTTCGGCATGGACTAGCTTTTATGTATTTTTAGTTTTTAGAATACTCCTAGATTTAGTAATTTGAAGTAGATGTTCTTGTGATGATGACTTCCAGATTTTGGGGATAATAATAGTTATTGATTTTATTAATGAGTTTAAGTCTTCCGCATTACTTTATGATGATATTACATTGAAATGTTAAGGTTTAGATTGGTTGGTTCGCTCACATAGGAGGGTAAATGTGGGTGCCAGTCGCGGCCCGGTTTTGGGTCGTGACAAACTTGGTATCAGAGCATTAGGTTCGTTGGTCTCATCACACAAGAACAGGTCTAGTAGAGTCTTAAGGAACGGTAGGGGGACGCCTTTACTTTTCCTTGAGAGGCTATAAGACTTTAGGAAAATTCCACTCTTTCATTCTTTCTTTCGTGCTACTACTTGAGTCCAATTTGTATCTAGGCGATACGAATTGGTATCTGACCATCTTCACTCTATTTCGCAGATGGTTAGAACTAGAGCAACGACCGCACCAAAGAAGAACAACAAGACAAAGAAGAAACATCCGAGCCACCCACCGGGCTGTGGCTCGAGGGAGAACAACGGCAAGAGGCCGTGGTAGAGGTCGTGGGAGGACGTCCTCTAGAGGAAGAGGACGAGCACCTAGCCCATCTGATGCTAGCGCAGTGACTCCTCCACCGACTGAGGAAGTGGTAAGAGAAGGGGAGGATGGGGAGAATGAACAAGAGCAGAATGAGGAATTGCCACCCCAACCTACCCCAGAGATGATCAATCAGGTTCTCGCTTATCTTAGCGGGTTATCTGATCACGGTCAGGCACCTCCAGTGGTTTCTGCACCAACACCTCCGGTTTCAGAGGTACGACATACGGCTACTATGGCTCCCCGCATGGATGCCTCATTGGAGATAGGCACATTTCCACGTCTGACTACTGGACCGATAATGACAAACGATCAGCACAAACTTTTCAGTAAGTTCTTGAAATTGAAACCTCCAGTCTTCAAGGGTGCAGAATCTGAAGATGCTTATGATTTTCTGGTTGATTGTCATGAGCTACTACACAAGATGGGGATAGTAGAATGGTTTGGCGTTGAGTTCGTAAGCTATCAGTTTCAAGGGAATGCCAAAATGTGGTGGCGATCACATGTCGAGTGTCAACCGACAGAGGCCACACCCATGACTTGGGCATCCTTCTCTACCCTGTTTATGGAGAAGTATATCCCAAGGACTTTGAGGGATAGGAAACTGGATGAGTTCTTGAGCCTAGAGCAAGGTAGGATGTCGGTTAATGCTTATGAGGCTAAGTTTCGTGCACTATCCAGATATGCCACTCAACTTTGTTTCAGTCCACAAGAGCGGATTCGCCGGTTTGTGAAGGGGTTGAGATCTGAGTTGCGGATTTCGGCCTTACAGGTAGCGGCAACGGCAAAATCCTTCCAAGAGGTGGTAGACTTTGTGATAGAAATGGAAGGAGTGAAGCCAGACGACTTCACCACAACATCGACATCAAAAAGGTTTCGAAAGGGAGGTGAGTTTAATGGTTCTTACACTAGAGGACAAGGTTCAGGATGTTACTCAGTCCGACCAATTCAGTCTTCACTACAGACTGTAGTTGGGGGACCACCTCAGACCGGTCAACACTTCTCTGAGAGGCCTATTCTTGACTCTAGAGAGTGTTATGGATGTGGGGAGACTGGACATATTAGGAGGAATTGTCCCAAACAAAGTTATAGACCCCCAATAGCTAGAGGTAGAGGTGGTCATGGTAGAGGCCGTTATTACGGAGGACATGGTGGTCGAGGTAATGGTGGTCACCGGCGGCAGAGGTGATGGGCAAACCGGAGCCACTACATCACAACATGGTAGGGGCAACGGACAGACGAACGATAGGGCCCATTGTTACGCTTTCCTGGGATGCAAGTGGAGGCATCGATCTTTGTCATCACGGGTAATCTTACGGTTTGCGATTGCATGGCTTCTGTATTGTTTGATCCTGGATCCACGTTTTCTTATGTATCTTCCTCATTTGCTAATGGTCTTAATTTACATTGTGAATTACTTGACATGCCTATTCGTGTTTCTACTCGGTGGGTAGTCCGTGATAGTTGAAAAAGTATATAGGTCTTGTTTGGTGAACTTTGTGGGAGTAACACTTATGTAGACTTGGTTATCTTAGAAATGGTTGATTTTGATGTAATGCAGGTATGACTTGGCTTTCTCCGAATTTTGCGATCTTGGATTGTAATGCTAAAACGGTGACGTTAGCCAAGCCTGGGACAGATCCGTTAGTGTGGGAGGGTGACTACACTTCCAATCCGGTGTGTATCATCTCCTTTCTTCGTGCTAAGAAAATGGTTAGTAAAGGGTGTTTAGCTTTCTTGGCACATCTCAAGGATGACACTACTCAAGTACCCTCGATTGAGTCGGTTTCGGTAGTCCGTGAGTTTTTGGATGTGTTCCCTGCAGATCTTCCTGGTATGCCACCAGATAGGGATATTGACTTCTGTATTGATCTTGAACCGGGTACTCGCCCCATTTCTATACCCCCTTATAGAATGGCTCATGAGTTAAGAGAGTTAAAGGCACAACTTCAAGAGTTATTGAACAAAGGCTTCATTAGGCCAAGTGCATCCCCTTGGGGTGCTCCGGTTTTGTTTGTGAAGAAGAAGGATGGGAGTTTTCGAATGTGTATAGACTACAGACAACTAAACAAGGTAACAATAAAGAACAAGTATCCTCTTCCTCGCATTGATGACTTGTTCGATCAGTTACAAGGTGTTTGTGTCTTCTCTAAGATTGACTTGAGATCCGGTTATCATCAATTGAAAATACGAGCAATAGATGTGCCAAAGACTGCTTTTCGAACGAGGTATGGGCATTACGAATTTGTAGTGATGTCTTTTGGTCTTACGAATGCCCCTGCTGCGTTCATGAGCTTGATGAACGGGATCTTTAAGCCATATTTGGACCTTTTCGTGATCGTATTTATTGATGATATATTGGTATACTCTAAGAGCAAGAAGGAACATGAAGAGCATTTGAGAATGGTATTGGAAATGTTGAGGGAGAAAAAGCTTTATGCCAAGTTCTCTAAGTGTGAATTTTGGCTAGATGCAGTGTCCTTCTTGGGGCACGTGGTTTCTAAGGAAGGAGTGATGGTGGATCCTTCTAAGATTGAAACAGTGAAGAATTGGGTAAGACCCACTAATGTGTCAGAAATAAGGAGCTTTGTTGGGTTAGCTAGCTACTACCGCCGATTTGTAAAGGGATTCTCTTCTATTGCTTCCCAATTGACGAACTTGACTAAGCAGAATGTTCCATTTGTATGGTCGGACGAATGTGAGGAAAGCTTTCAGAAGCTCAAGACTCTGTTGACTACCGCACCCATTCTCACCTTGCCCGTAGAGGGTAAGAATTTCATTGTTTATTGTGATGCATCCTATTCTGGTTTGGGTGCAGTACTATTGCATGAGAAGAGTGTGATTGCTTATGCTTCAAGGAAATTAAAGGTGCATGAACGTAACTATTCGACCCACGATTTGGAATTGGCCGCGGTAGTGTTCGCATTAAAGCAATGGAGACACTATTTATATGGGGTTAAGTGTGAGGTCTACATGGATCATCGTAGCCTTCAGTATGTCTTTCTGTGAAAGATTTGAACTTGAGACAGAGAAGATGGATGGAACTACTGAAGGACTACGATATCACTATCTTGTATCATCCGGGGAAGGCGAATGTTGTGGCAGATGATTTGAGTAGAAAGGCGGGAAGCATGGGAAGTCTAGCTCATTTGCAAGCTTCTAGACGCCCATTGGCTAGAGAAGTGCAGATTTTGGATAATGACCTTATGAGGTTAGAAGTAAGTGAGAAGGGAGGATTGTTAGCTTGTGTGGAGGCAAGATCCTCCTTCCTTGACAAGATTAAGGGGAAGCAGTTTGATGATGAGAAATTGATCCAGATCCGAGATAAAGTGTTGCAAGGAGAGGCTAAGGAAGCACAAATCGATGAGGAAGGTGCTTTGAGAATCAAGGGAAGGGTATGTGTACCCCGCGTCGATGATTTGATCAACACTATTCTGACAGAGGCTCATAGTTCAAGGTATTCTATACATCCGGGTGCAACCAAGATGTATCGTGACCTAAAGCAATACTTTTGGTGGAGTAGAATGAAGCGTGATATTGTTGACTTTATTGCCAAGTGTCCAAACTGTCAACAAGTAAAGTATGAACACCAAAGGCCCGGAGGAACACTTCAGAGAATGCCCATTCCGTAATGGAAGTGGGAAAGAATTGCAATGGACTTTGTGGTTGGTCTTCCAAAGACATTGGGTAAGTATGACTCTATTTGGGTGATTGTTGATAGGTTAACTAAGTCTGCTCATTTCATTCCGGTCAAGGTGACTTACAATGCAGAGAAGTTAGCCAAGATCTATATCTCAGAAATCGTTCGATTGCATGGGGTTCCACTATCCATCATATCGGATAAGTGCAGCTTTACTTCTAAGTTTTGGAAAACATTGCATGCGGAATTGGGTACTAGGTTGGACCTTAGTACTGCGTTCCATCCTCAGACCGATGGTCAGTCTGAGAGAACGATTCAAGTGTTGGAGGATATGCTTCATGCATGTGTGATAGATTTTGGTGGTCATTGGGATAGCTTCCTACCCTTAGCGGAGTTTTCGTACAATAATAGCTATCACTCAAGCATTGATATGGCCCCATTTGAAGCATTGTATGGGAGGAGATGTAGGTCTCCCATTGGTTGGTTTGATGCATTTGAGGTTAGACCTTGGGGTACCGATCTGTTGAGGGATTCATTAGAGAAAGTGAAGTCTATTCAAGAAAAGCTTCTAGCGGCGCAAAGTAGGCAAAAAGAATATGCAGATCGAAAGGTTAGAGACTTAGAGTTCAAGGAGGGTGAACAAGTCTTGTTGAAAGTTTCGCCAATGAAAGGGGTGATGCGGTTTGGTAAAAGAGGTAAGCTAAGTCCAAGGTACATTGGGCCATTTGAGGTACTAAAGCGAATAGGAGAGGTGGCTTATGAATTAGCCTTGCCTCCAGGGCTGTCTGGAGTACATTCGGTATTTCATGTGTCCATGTTGAAAAGATACCATGGAGATGGAAACTACATCATCCGTTGGGATTCAGTTTTGTTTGATGAGAACTTGACTTATGAAGAGGAACCGGTTGCTATATTAGATAGAGAGGTTCGCAAGTTGAGGTCGAGAGAGATTGCATCCATCAAAGTCCAATGGAAGAATCGACCGGTTGAAGAGGCTACTTGGGAGAAGGAGGCAGATATGCAAGAAAAATACCCACATCTGTTTACAGATTCAGGTACTCCTTTTCGCCATTGTTTTTCTTCTTTTGATCGTTCGGGGACGAACGATGGGTAAATTGGTATCTATTGTAACGACCTGTTTAGTCGTTTGGAGCAGCAGATTTTATTTCTGGAAAAACTGGCTAAGATTACGGACACCACGACGGACCGTCATAGGCACGACGGCCCGTCACAGATGTCTCGTTTCAATATACTTAGAAATTCTGAAATTGCAATGCGAAAATCGACTCTACGAACTTTGTGGCGAAATGGCGGGGCGGACCGTCCGCAGTGTGACGGACCGTCACAGACCATTGGTGAAAAATTGGGTCTCTGACCCTTGCGACGGACGGCAGGACGGACCGTCGCAGGCGCGATGGCCCGTCACAGCGTGCGTAATCCCAGTTGGAGTCGGATTTCTAGTTACGTTTTAAGGGACGTTTTTGACTATTCTTGCCTTAATTATAAAGTTAGTGGGTTAATTCTAATAAGTCTGATTACTTGGGGATTAAAAGAGTTAACCTTAAGTTAATTAGTGGGGTATTATTGCCATCTTTTATTCTCAATTATATACTAATTAGGGTAAAAGAAAGAGGGTTTTGGGAATAAAGAAAATAGAAAGAACAAGAGAAAGACAGAGAAAGTTGAACGATTGAGAGAGAGAGTCGAACGAGGAAGAAGAACATCAAAGCTTGGGAAATTGCTTGTTGATTCCAATTCTTCGGTGGAGGTAGGTTATGGTTTTCATGCTATTCGTAGTAAACTCTTAATAGCGAATGATATATGTTAGTAGTATTGTAAAACCCTTCTATATGCTTAATTGTATGCTTGCATGAATGATTTGATTATGTAATTATGAATAAATAAGCATGATGAAGCTATTGAATCCCAAATCTTGAAAAGAAACCCTAATCTACTTCGTTAATGATGATGCCTTGGCATAGAAGAAGGCTTGATGAATTAAAGTAATGGGATTGATGATGCCTTGGTATAGAGAAGGCTTGATGAATTTACAGAATGACATGTAGGGGATCGGAGTGTCATGTTCCGACACATAGAATTAGGGGATCGGAGTGTCACGTTCCGACACATAGAATTAGGGGATCGGAGTGTCACGTACTGACACATGTAGGGGATCGGAGTGTCACGTTCCGACACATAGAATTAGGGGATCGGAGTGTCACGCATCGACATGTAGGGATCGGAGTGTCACGTTCCGACACATAGAATTAAGGGATCGGAGTGTCACGTGCCGACACAAGAGAGGAAGAAGGATAATGAATCTTGAAAGATGATAATATACTCAACTTAATAAACTTAATTCCCAAACGAGTACGGTATGGAGGCGTGAGTCCTCATTGATGTGCTTGGTGTTGTGACCAAGGGTTATGGTTATTGTAAATGTCGCATGTTGAGTATTGTAGTTGATTTTATGATATTATTTGATATGTACTGTTTTCTATTTTGAGTTGGCCGATGATATCTACTCAGTACTTGTGGTTGTACTGACCCCCTACTTTTATGTTTTCTTCTTTGTTATTTGTGGAATGCAGCAAACGTTCCATCAACTTCAACTCAACAGTAGATCTAGCCAGTCTTCACTACCTTCAGAAATTCAGGGTGAGCTAATGCGTCTAGCTAGGACTGGATCTTCTTCTTCAAGTCTTGATGCCTTGAACTTCCGGCATGGACTAGCTTTTATGTATTTTTAGTTTTTAGAATACTCCTAGATTTAGTAATTTGAAGTAGATGTTCTTGTGATGATGACTTCCAGATTTTGGGGATAATAATAGTTATTGATTTTATTAATGAGTTTAAGTCTTCCGCATTACTTTATGATGATATTACATTGAAATGTTAAGGTTTAGATTGGTTGGTTCGCTCACATAGGAGGGTAAATGTGGGTGCCAGTCGCGGCCCGGTTTTGGGTCGTGACAATACAATACAGTTTTCTAGCTGGTTAAAACAGTTATCCATAAAATGTTGGAATCTACCTGGTGCATTTTTATATCCAAAGGGTAAAACATTCCATTCATAGAAACCTTGCGGTACTGTATAAATTTTTTACATAGATTCTTAATATTTTTTATATGTTCTTTATCTTTATTATCAAAATGATATTCTACATCTTTTTTAAGTTTTTTATGTAATGGTTTTAAATGTTCTGCTAATTTTTGTATATATTCTCTTACCTGATTTACTAATCCTAGAAAGGATTGTAATTTCTTTTTTGTATCTATATTTTCATCAATAGTAATTATTTTTTGTACTATATGAGTTTGAATTTTTATTCCATTTTTATCTATTTGTATTCCTAGAAATTCTATTTGTGATTTCATAATTTCTGCTTTTCTTTTACTCAAACTTATACCTGTATTTTTTACTATATGTATAAATTTTTTCAATAATCTTATATGTTCATCTTGTGTTCTAGAATATAACAATATGTCATCTATATATACAATACAAGATTTCTAGCTGGTTAAAACAGTTATCCATAAAATGTTGGAATCTACCTGGTGCATTTTTATACCCAAAGGGTAAAACATTCCATTCATAGAAACCTTGCGGTACTGTGAATGCTGTTAATTGTTTGGATTCTTTTTCTAGTTTTAGGTGGTAAAATCCTGATTTACAATCAAATTTGCTAAAATAATTATATCCTTGTATTTGTCTTATTTTTAGTATTTTGTTTGGTATCGGATAATTGTATGTTTTAGTTTTAGCATTTAGATTACGATAGTCTATGACCATTCTACTTTTACTTCTTGTATCTTCTTCCTAAATTTGAAAATATTATTTTTATTACTATTCCATCTTGGTTTTCATATGTTTTTTCGTCTACTACAAACTCTTCTTTGTTCATTATGATCTATGTATTATATTATGTTGTAATTCATATTCAAGACAATTTAATTCTAATTCTAACATTAATATATCTTTTCTTTGTGCTAGTATTGATTTATTACATACTCCTGCTAATATATTTTCTTCTAACCTTCTTTTTCTATGTTGTAACTCTTGTTCTTTTTCAGTTATTTTTTCCATTATTTCTTCTATTAATTGTTGTTTATAGATTTCTCTGTTCATACTGTTTTTTCAAATAGCAGACATATTTATATTCTGTTTTTGAAATTATGTTTATTAATTGATCTTTTTTATCATTATCTGTTTTGACTAGTTGTGATAGTTCATATCCTGTATATAAAGATCTTAATTTTTTCCATATTTTTCTTACCTTTTTATCTATCTTAGTTCTTTTTATTTTAGTATTTTTATTTTTAATCTTTATAACCTTTTATATAATATTTTAAAAAGCTTACTTAATTTATCTGGATATTTAATCTTTTTAAACCTGTAATTTCTACCATATCGCCTTAGCCAATGTTCAGTCATATTTAGTCTCCAATATCTAAATCATCATATAAATCATATATGTCATAATAAAGTTCATCCTGTATACTTTGTATAGTTAACTTAGTCCAACCTTGGGTTGTTATTTCCATTATCTCGTATGTTAATAATTTGTTATAAATTTCTCTTTTTATATCAGTATTCAAATTTTTTAGCATATAGAGTAGTAATATCTTATAATCAACATCATCGTCTAATAGGTATGTTTCCATTTTTATTATTTTCATTTTTCACTAAAATTTTATTTCTTCCAACCTCTTAATAAATTATACTTGCTTATTATGCAAAAATAATGATTTAATAATCATCTCGTCTGGTCACTACTACAACTTTCTTTTTTGATAAGTTACCCTAACAGCGCCTCAACTTTGTTTACTCCCCTAAACGGCCTTCTCTGCCTACCGGTTTCAACCTTAGGATGGCATAGTCTGGGCGTACTTATTCAAAGAATATTTCTGTAACAAACTTTCTAAAGATGATTATTATAACATTATTCAAACATGATAAACAATTATAATTAACAAGAGATTTTCAGGAATAAATTAATTTAGCTACTCATGAATATAAAATGGTATACCTGTTTTTGTAGATCTTCCGACATAGTTGATTTGTTCTCCATAGTTATTTAACTAACTAGCTCTGATACCAATGGAAGGGGGTGGAAGCGGATTTATGATTTGAGAGTAGAGAGTAGAGAGAAGATTGTTAGCTGAAGGATTGATGATTTTATTTATGAGGGGAAACCCTCTATTTATACACAAAATTTACAGACTTTTGGCCAAAAAATGGCCGACACATACTTTACACTTGGCCTTTTTATATTCGGCTGACACAAGAAAACAAAATACTTACTATTACTACTTTACATAATGGCCTCTTCTTTATTTATGGCCGAACTAATCCCATGGATATCCCCCATCTACCAACCAATTTGTTTCTTCCTCCACTTTAATATTCGCAATGCAGCCTCAACCTGTAAATCTGACAATTCTGCAGAAAGTATAACAGACAAAGTTTCATTAGTACCCAAATACGCACACCTTATGTAATATCAGACATCATTCATGTGCACCGTCCTCATAAGGCTACTAAATGGTATCTTACTTTTCCATAACAATTTTGACTTATGCTCATGTTGAGAGAGAAGAACAGTACGATCAAACAGTCAAGGATTCACAACACGCTCCATTATATACTATATGAAAAATTATATTAATTCGTTTAATATAATAATATTTTGACAAATTAAATCATAAATTATCTTCAAACAAATAATTGTACGAGAGTTTAAGAATCTCTAACTTAATCAAGTCAATTTAATGTGTTACTTGTAGAGTCAACCACAAGAAAATAAAATAGAAAAAAATGAACCAAAAGACACGTATATCTAAAGAGAAAGAGATGAAACCATATATTGGAACAATTGAGGGATGACTATATGTACATTCGTGCAATTTCAATTTTGAAAAGTTATCTATCGAGTATCAAATTAATTTATGAAACTTTTGATTGAGATAATCCTTAGACAAACTAGCATATATCTATGACGTTAATCATCCTATTAGACTGATTTGATATAAGAAATTTTGTTATCAATTTTTTCAAGTATCTAGACACATTTTATGTACATAAAAATAATACTCTATTGTTATTTATTTTTTGCACTTTGATGGATCTAAATGGTAGTTTCGACTCATTTCACGTGGTAAAGTTAAAAAATATCTGCAGAAACAAATGAAATTGAGTGTTCATTTAGTATTAAAAACATGAGATGGAAAGGTCTAATCCAGTCAAAATAGTATTTTTGCAGTACCAATCCAATAGTGTAATTCCTTTTGTTTCTTTTAAATAAAAGTTTTTTTTCTAACTCAATATAGTTATCGAAAGCACATAAAATTAAAGACTTCTTTTTTTACTTTTTCCTAACATAATGATTATATATGTACTGAAAAAGAGTAGAATTGAATGAGAGAAAGGAAAATATGTAGTGTAATTCCTTTTAAGTAATTGAAAGTGATCAAAATAGAACTTCATATCATTTCAGAAAACGGATGGCACAAAAACACAGTTACTTATACAACAGATTCAACTAACCTATTCAAACAACTAGGCAAAATTATACTATACTAGACACAAGATGAGAAAAATGAAACACGCTCAAAGTAAAGAAAATATCAGATGTTAAAGAAGTACCTAATTTATATAATTTATAGGGTCGGATTGTTATATTGTCGGGCTATGCTACTCTGAAATTTTAATTTGTTGAGTGTGGGGCCGCTTCACTTGTCAGATTAGGACTTCTTCAAAGTGAAAAAACCTTTGGAAGCCATGAAAGTGAATGGAAGAAGGAGATGGTGAAAAGATAAAGTAATTTTTTACAAAGTGGAATATTTTCTTCCACTTTATAAAGTGGAAGAAAAAGTTCCAGTTTATAAACTTACACTTTTTAAAGTGTAAGAAAAATTTCCGTTATATATATTAAAATACACATCATGACAGTAACGGAAAACTTTTATAAAATTTAACAAAGTGACTTTTTCTTTCACTAAGCATATTTTAGTTACTTCCAAAAATAGTAGCTTATATTGGTCACTTTTACATTTTTATGACTTATTTAGGTTTCAGATTCATTATTTGATAACATATCAAATGAGTCTGAATGTTAATAACTTATCAAATGAGTCTGAATGTCGTTTGGTTACTCATTAGAAACATGCAAATATTAATTATGTAAAACGAAGTTATATATATATGATTGATGTTGTAACACAATAAGCTAGAAAAAAGTTTGATGATTCGTGTCCTAGATTTTTCATTTCCATCATATCATAGTTGATTTGACCTAAAGATATATAGTGATCCTTTTTTGAATAAAGCTTATCTGAAATCTATTTAAGAATTTGAATAGACAAAAAATTCATGTATAGTTTGCATAATAAAATAGGTGAGAGACAGGAAAGAAAGTAGTGTTAAATTGCAGTAGATGAAAGGTGCTAACAGTGGGCATGGCCGCGCCATAGAGGTATACATTTAGAATCTAAGTTAAGTGAATGAGGAGAGAGGAGATATGGTAAAACAATTCCTACAAATAGTCGTATAAAGCTGCAAACAAAAGAAAACCCAGTAGAATAATTAGGATAGGTATAGGGGTGTTGTTTAACTTTGGAAAGGAAAAATATATTTGGCAGGAAATCTTTTTGGTATGAATTGACACGAGCAATTAATTTTGAGTATTTTTTTGTAGTTTTCCTAAAAAGGGAAGGATAATTGAGTAAATTCAATTATTTCTTGCATTCAAAGTACTCTTAAAAGTAAAATAACTATGAATATATCAAAATCACTTTTGAAAAAGTCAGACTCATAATTGTTAATTTTTCAGTTCATATTGTCCAAAAAATTGAGGTCCACTTAAAAAAATATATATGTTAAAAGTTACGTTTCTTTCTCATTTTATTATTTTGTATCTTTTTGTACTCTCTTTTTTTCCTTTAAATTTCTTCATAATTTTTTAAATTAATTCATCAAACTTGAAAACTTTATATTTTTAGTAGGATTGTTTAGCTCGTGATTTAGTTTTGACCATTTTTTAATTAAATGAAGATAAATTTAATTAATTTGATTTTTCAAATGTTAAAATCCAATCCAATTAATTAAGTCAATATTCATAACTTTTATTTTATTTATTTTCTTTCTATTTGATTTTTGTGGATTTAAAAAATATATGATACTATAAAATTTTGTTAAGGTACACATATATATAGGATCCTTCAAAAAACAAATTAAGCATTATTTAAAATTTTAATCATTTTAAAGAAATATGATAAAATTATTTTCAACGATTTTACTATTTTCTTAAAATATTAAAGATGACGATATATTAAGATATCTTGTTAAAATTTTATTTAAATAACAATAATTAATTAAAATAATCAACTGATATGAAAGAGAGTAAATTCATATCTTTACGTAATCATGAACGAATACTATTGCAGTGTCAATGGTTAAATCTTAAACAAATAATCTATAGGTCAAAAGTTCGAATCTAGGTTAGGTCCCAATTTTAGGAATTTTTTTAAAAATAAATTTAGACTCTTTGAAGCTATTAGGATTTAAATAATATTTAATTTTATATTACTTTGGTAAATATGATTGTAAATGTTTATATTTAGATTTTTTCACAAAATATTGAAGATTTTTCATTATTATAAGTTGAATCGTTATGATGAAAATAAATGTAATAGATAGAGTATTATATGAGTTTTGTTCCCTCACAAATATAAGTCAATTAAATGTGATTATATATGCATAATCAAGTTATAATCAGATAACACAATTAGTTATGGTACATGTCAATCTTTGATTGATTTATCTTCACATATTAGAGGTTATTAGACTATATTTATTGATAATATCACATTTTAAATTTCGTAGTGATATTCATTAAACAACTGATATGAAAGAGTAAATACATTTCCTTACGTAATTATGAATAAATTTTATTGCAACGCGATAGGTTAAAGCTTAAACGAATAGGCTATAGGTTACAAGTTCGAATTTAGGTTATGTTGCAATTTTAGATCTTTTTAAAAAATAGACTTTCTGAAACTTTTAGGATTTAAATAATTTTCAAATTCATTTTTTTGGTAAATAAGATCATAAATGTTTTTTATTTGGATTGTTTCACAGAAATTGAAGATTTTCATTATTACAAGTTGAATCATTATGATGAAAATAAATGTGATGGATATACAATTATATAAGTTATTCTCCCTCACAAATACAAATTAATTGAATGCGATTATATATGCATGATCACATATTAATTGGGTAACACAACTAATTATTGTACATTTCAACCTTTAATAAATTTATCTTCACATTTAGTAGTTATTAGACTATATTTATTAATAATTTCTCATTTTAAATTTACAAGTGATATTCAATAAACAATTGATATGAAAGAGAGTAAATACATTTTCTTTTCGTAATTATGAATGAATGCTATCCCCAATATTAGATATTCTTTTAGTCTATTTTTTAAGTCTATAGGTCACGAGATATCTTTTTAGTTTTTTTTTCCAGGCCTATCGTATGCACCATCAAAATTTTCATGATTTTTGGAAAACAAACTATCAACCTCATCTAAACCCAAAATATTATTCAATACTTAGTTTAATTGACTATTCTAATTATTTGGACCGATTTTGTCAAATTATATAAATCAAACAACAAAATAAATAAAATTAATGAGTGAAATAAAGAAGAAAAAATGAGAAGTACGACAGAGAAAATAAAAAAAGAAAAAGTTAAGAGTGATTTTCTATTTTGGATGGAAACAACAAGTGATTTCAGATTCAAATGATTATTTATTCATTAGGTATAGGTTGTAGATTAATGTGCCTTGGTTTTCCAGTAGTGTAAATTTGTTGGAGTTGAAGGAGATGTAAAAGAATAAGGGTTTGTGGATATTTTTCTAATGTGTGTGGATCCCCCTAAACCTAAAAACTTTGTACGTAATTGTTGTTTATTAGGGTTTAGGGTGATGATGATGAGGGGAGGTGGAGGGAATTGTGAAGATTATGGATATCAAGCCAAGAATGATTGTTCACATTCCAGTTGTCGAACTTGTTGTAGGGGTAGAGGTTTACAGTGCAAACACACGTTAAAAGTACTTGGGTTCCCGCTGCTACAAGGCGTGAAAGGCAACAACAATTTATCATTGATCTGACCAAGAGATGAGAATATGGCTGGACCTCGTTTACCCTAAGGTATTTTATTGTCCAAAATCAAATACATTCTACATATATACATATATGTAGGTGTGCTAATTTCTTGTGATTGTTGGTGCAGAAGTAAGTTGTCCAACAGTATTCCGGTGCGTCAAGGTGATGATGCAGAAGAAGAATATGCATATCAAACATCAGTGAGTATTGGAGGAGACATTTTCAAAGAAATGCTTTATGACTAAGGTCTATCACACTTGTTCTTCCAACCTCAACCACAACCAACAACAGGTTTCCATTAATGCATATCCACCTACTAATATTTACCCTTTCGTGCCCAATTTTTTCCATGTAACAATCCTAAAAATGTTTATGCTAAGTAATGCTTAATGTGTATAGAATGCCTCTGACTAGACCGGGTTCACACGGAATTGATGCGCGTAGAACCAGACCTCTGAACCCTTGGGACATCCAAGCAAACTAACTTGGAGAGTTAGTTGAGCTAAGAAAGGTTGGTTCCAGCTAGGTAGGGCTCTCGAATATGAATATTGACTCGGATGAGTCTTTACTAGACTTAAAAGGGGGAAATCTTAAGTTTGGAGGGTCTAGGGATAAAATTGTCTTTTTTTAGGATAAGTATAGTATCGTAATTACTCTAAATATGAAATTAATTATTTACCTAATATGATGGCGGGGTATTTCGGGGAGAGAGGTCCAATATTGCCTTTTAGCAAAATCTTGCTCCCCCGGGATCGAACCTAGGTTGGAGTAATGATTTATATTGTTTTATTTAAATTAGTAAAATAATTTAATTAATTAACATTTATTATCTGATTTAAGAAAAATAAGAAATCAGATTTTCAATGGTTTGAAAGAGTCCTAGTTGACTAAGTCTAAACTACTCCACCTAATCCTAAACTACCTTTCACGTTTTAACTCTCTCTCACACGTCAATATCTCTCTTTTATTTTAACGTTCTCTCTGCCTAAACACAAGAACTGATTATCAACCAAAAGTTCTTCACACTTGAAGAACTTTCACATTAAAAACATATACAAAACATAACAAAAAATGTTAGGAAAAAGGGAGGGGTTTTTCTGTCGAGTTGGTGTTAAAGCTCTCGGACATGGACGTGATTTTGGAGAGGGTCTTTGGGAAGCAAGTTCAAGGTTTGAACGTCAAAATAAGGTATGGGTTATCTTACTTTTGGTCCCTTTCAAAAGATACCCTTAGGACTCAGATGAATCTATTCCGAAAACTAGGGTTATTCCCTGTTGCATGTCCCTATCACTATGTCCCATCGATTTGTAGGTTGGGTATGTTTTCTGGTTGAAATTAGGGATGTAATGTGTATCCCTGATGATTACGTTCATGTATGTATGTTCGAAGTTATGTGAATATTATGCATGTTGTCCGAAACTATGTGTTTATATGTGTGCAAGGTGTAGCCGTGACATATACTCTTGGTTTGAAGTTCAAAAATGACATGTTATGGTTGTATTCTTACGTGCACAAACTTTTTTAAATCATGATGTTCATATGAAGTATAATGTGGCTGATTTGAATGGAAACTATTAGCTAAACGAATCCATGAAAATGCACCTAAAGATGTAGTAAATGATCCATGAATTACCGTAAAAACTAACGTGTAAACGTTGATGAAAATGTCATGTAAAACGTTCATAATTTCCAGCATCTTGTTGATGAGTTTCGGCCCAGCTAAGTTGTGTATCATGCTATGTAAAATGAATTAAAAATAAGTGAGATCACATAGAATCGAACCCGCGACTTAACCATGTTAAAAATCATAGAAATAATGTGATAAAAAAAGAATGTGGCATGCGGGATTTAAACCCGTGTGCCTTGACCAAAACATGAATAAGATAATGAATAAAAATGAGAGGTGCGGGGTTCGAACCCAAAACCTTTCGATCAGACTTAAGGAAGAATTAAAAGAAAAATAAAAGTTGAAGCATGTGGGAATCGAACCCACAACATCTCGACTGAATAAATGAAATTAAGCAGAAAAATAAAGTGGGGTTTTGATGGTTTGATCCCACATCCTCTTGGTCCCAAACGAAAAAAAATTAAAGAATTTATGGGAAAAAGAAGAGAAGGCATTGGGGCTCGATCTTCGGTCCGAAAGCCGAGTGTATCAAACTAAAATAAATAAAAATATGAGTGTTGTCCAAGGTATTTGATATCGGGTTCCATTGACCAATTTTCATATTGATACATAAGTCATACGTGAATAAATGTTCAAAATAATGCTTCCTATATAGATTGAAATTGAAGATCTTGGCATAAATACAAGATGCATAAGTCGTGTATGACAAAATCTTAGGAAGATACAAATCACTTAAATGAACTATGAATGAAGCCTCATGGCTTATATGTATAGACCCATAAGTCTAGCATACGTTTAAAAGTTAGTGAACCTAAGATTTATGTAATGAAATGATCTAACCCTAGAAGGGTTAAGTAAGAGTGTGAAACACACTAAATGTCCAAGTGCATTGGCATATGATTGAATGAACATTCACGAAAAAGGGTTTAGTAATTATGAAAATCAAATGTGCTAATGTTAATGAATGTGGTGACAACATGATAAAAGGCTAATGTGAAAGATGAGAGCAATCTCAAATGAGCCTAAGTAATGGTTATCAAAACGTACTCACCTATTAGAGTGTAAAGTTAATGAAGAGACTAGTCTCTATGAACACTCAAATACAAGTATTGAGGTTGATGTATACTCAATACAGATGATGAGATGAGAAAAAGTGTAATGACCAATGATGTCCTCATACTAGAAGCAAACTTCCATGACGTATGAGTTGAATATAATGGAACTTTATACTGAGCACAAATAGGCTAGTTATGAGCGGTGATGCCTTCTTTTGGAAAGGTCGGATGTTCACGTAACTCTCATGACATGAGACTGTCTGGCATTTCGGGTATGGGTATCCTTATATCTCCTAGTCTTAGAACCTATACTTCCAATATAGGGATCTAGCAGGGTTCAATTCCCTATATACGCTAGGATGGTTTGGTTCACCTTGGGCGGTGATTCCACATCTTTTCGGTGTGGGGATGACACACTAGATTTCATGATTCTCATATGATCTATGTCAGTTAAGGTTAAAGTTCTCAAAGAAAGAATAAGGACAACCTCAAATGATGCACATAATAAAATAAACAATACAAAAGTTGTTAGAATAGGATAATCAAGAGGTGATCTAGACTAAAGTAATGTCACTAGGTTATTCTTGATCATTGCATAAAAAACCCGATGAGATTCTTAAAATTACATCCTAGGTAGGACTAATGGTTGCACTAGTATATGGATGAATGAAATGAAGTACATATGAATGAATTAAGCAAGCTCTGTGTTTTCTAAAGAAGGCTCCCTAGTTGAGGTCCCACATGTTGAGCCCTCATTTTGGGAAGTCTTAATGTCAAGTCCATGATTCCAAGGTCTCATGGCATATGATCGAATGACATGAAATATGTTATGTGCTATATGCAATATTTTATGTGCTTTATGTAATATGTTATCTGTTGTGTGCAATATGATACGTAAGATGATGCATGTTACTCTCATAGCATGACTTTCCTAAATCCAATTTGGCAAGTCCACTGACTTTCCTAATCCAAATCTGGAAAGTCCACTAACTTTTCTAATCCAAATTTGGCCAGTCCACTGACTTGATTTTCCATAAATCATGTTGTTAGGAAAAATCTATTCTTACTCATGCATGTCCTTGGTGTATTCTTGCATATACACATACTTAGTACAAGTGTGTTCTAATCCCATACCATATCTACTTTCAGGTGCACGGACAGGTGGACGCTAAAGCTTAAAGTACGATATTGCAGACGTTGAGCTTTCATCCGGATTCGATAGGCCCTCATGCTTTCGAGGGTGTCTACTGTTATTTTCTAGCTTATATGTAGGCGTTATTTAGTGGAGCATGTTCCACTAGTGTTTCCTTTCCACTTTCATTTCAGATTTTTTATTCGTGCCATTTTGGCAAAAATACGTTTAATTCAATTATGAACTATTTCTTTCATTGGATGATCTTAATATTAGATGGTTGATTGTGAACGTTTATGAGTTAAAGTAGAATGTCTTACATGAACGTTAAGCAACAAAAAGTTTAAATTTTCCTCTAAAATTAACCTAGATGAAGTAACAATGACGTACGTATGCTTGTCTATAACCTCTGAGAGGTCAACAACGCCAATCTCATTTGGGATCTAGATTTTGTTTGTTACAAAGTTGGTATCAGAGCACTAGGTTAAATTTCAAGGATAATAAGTTCACATCAACCACATTGTTTATTTCTATGTCATGGTAGTGAAGTGCACCACTATCCTGAGTTAGAGACTGCATGATGCTAAGGAAAATTTCCTTTACTTCTGATCTTATCGTGCCTTTTCCTAATGTCTGATTTCTTGGTGTTATGAGCATGTCTAACATCAATTCTTATGGTTTTACGAGAATGAATACCAGGAGGAATGTTGGTAAGAAGAGAGGGGGAGCAGCTGATGGGGACAATCAAGTTCCACCCCAGGCTGCAGCTGAAGGAGTGGCTATGGCTGTTAACCCCGCTGGGTTGACTGATGCGGAGGTATAGGTATCTATGGCCTCGATGGCAAAGACAATCATTATGTAGGCCAAGTCCATGACTGCCTTGTCAACCAGCAGAATGTTTAGAGGGAGAACCCACTGGTACGTAGCATAGCTAACAGGCTATGAGACTTCACGAGGAATAATCCTCCTATTTTCATAGTGTCCAAGATTCAGAGGATCACCAAGAGTTCATGTATGAGGTAAACAAGATTTTGGTGGTCATGGGGGCCACCAATACTGAGAAGGCTGAATTGGCTTCATATCTGCTCAAGGATGTTACACAGACTTGGTGCAAGATGTGGCAGGATACCTGAGCTTTGGGCGGAGTTCAGGTAACTTGAGATTCTTCCCCAGGGAGATGAGGGAGGCCAAGGTTTGTGAGTTTATTAACCTTAAACATGGATCAGTGACAGTCAGGGATTATTCACAGATGTTTGTTAAACTATCCATGTGTGCTACTTCCCTTGTATGTAACTGCAGGGATGAGATGAGTAGGTTTGTCACAAGAATCACCGGAGATCTAGACGAGGAGTGTCGGGTTGCGATGCTCCACGATAACATTGACCTCTCCAGGTTGATGGTGCATGTCCAATAAGTGGAGGAATGTCTAAAGAAGAGGGGCGTCCGTGATGCTAGGAGGCCTAGGCCTCATAATTAGGCGGGTCCTAGCAATAGAGGAAACATAAATAATTGTGGCGTCGTGAGCAGCCCAAATTCAAAAAACAGGCAACAGAGTTCAGGGAATTCTAACTTTCAGAGGAGTACAACACCTAAAGGAGGCAGACCCGATCCCAATAAGGGCAATGGAGGTGATATGCAGCATCCCAAAAAGAACTATGCTAATTGTGGTCGTTATCAAAATGGAAAGTGCAGACAGTGCACTAAAGCCTGTTCTGGTTGTGGTAAGAGCGGGCACATGGTTAAGGACTGCCCACAGAACAGGGGTCAGGCTGGAGGTAATGCTCATCCTAGGCCTAATCGACAAGGTGCAGCAGCAGCCGAGCTTCCTAAGAGGAACAGGTTCTACGCCCTGAAGGGCAGGGAGGAGTAGGAGAAGTCCTATTATGTGGTCACAGGTATGCTGCATGTATTCTCAACTTCTGTTTATGCTTTACTTGATCCAGGGTCTACGCTTTCCTTTGTAACTCCTTTACTTGCTCTCACTTTTGAGATATTGCCTGAATTTCTGCAAAGTCCTATAGTGGTTAGTATACCTTTAGGAGAAAATGTAAGTACTGATAGAGTATTCAAGGATTGCCCAATAGTTGTATGTTGTAAGACTATGTGTGCAGACTTGTTGAGTTACCAATGCATGATTTTGATGTTATTCTTGGCATGGACTGGCTTCATAGGTTTTATGCTTGTATGGATTGTCATAGTAGGGTTGTGAGATTTTGTTTCCCTAATGAAAAAGAGCTGGTCTAGGAGGGGTACAACTCGAGTCATCCTAATCCCTTGATTTTGAACCTTAAGGCCAATAAAATGATGTCTAAGGGGTTATTGTGTCATTTTGTGGGTGTTAATAATTTAGATCATGACGTTCCTTCTATAGAATCAGTTCTTGTAGTGATTGAGTTCCCAGATGTGTTTCCTGATGATTTACCTGGAGTTCCTCCCCCTCGAGAGATTGACTTTGGTATCGACTGAGAACCCGAAACTAAAAAAATTTGAATTCTTCCTTACAGAATGGCTCCAGATGAACTCAAAGAGTTGAAGCTGCAGTTAATAGATCTCATCGATAAGGGTTTCATTCAGCCGAGTAGATCCCCTTGGGGTGCTCCAGTGTTTGTGAAAAACAAAGATGGAACCCTTAGAATGTGTATCGATTTTCGACAGCTCAACAAAGTCACTATCAAGAATAAGTATCCACTTCCTAGAATAGATGACTTGTTCGACCAACTCAAAGGGTCTATTTTGTTCTCGATGATTGATCTTCGTTTAAGGTACCATCATCTTAGGGTTAGGTATGGAAATATCCCAAAGACATCCTTTCATACACGTTATGGTAACTATGAGTTCCTTGTTATGTCATTTGGTCTAACGAATACACCTGCTGCATTTATGGATCTCATGAACAGAGTCTTCCGTTAATACCTTAACTCTTTCGTCATCGTGTTCATTGATGACATTCTTATCTACTCTAAGACCAAGGAAGAGCATGAACAACATTTGAGACTAACCTTGCAGGTACTTAGAGAACATCAGTTATATGTCAAATTCACTAAGTGTGAATTGTGGCTAAGATCAGTGACCTTCCTGGGTAAGGTTGTGTCCGATCAGTGTGTGGAGGTGGACCCCAGAAAGACTGAGGCTGTTATGAACTGGTCAAAACCCTCTTACTCCCACTAATATCCGTAGCTTTCTGGGATTGGCTGGTTACTACCGCAGGTTCCTAGAGGGTTTATCTTTCATAGCTTCCCCACTGATAGCTTTGACTAAGAACAAGGCCAAGTTTAAGTGGACGGAGACTTTTGAGAAGAGTTTCCAGGTTCTCAACGACAGACTCATGTCAACCCCGATGCTTACTTTGCCTAAGTGTGGTGAGAATTACATTGTATATTGTGATGCACCTAGGGTTGTTTGGGTTGTGTTCTTATGTAAGGTGATAACGTGTTAGATTATGTGTTCAGACAACTCTAGATTCATGAGAATAATTATCCCACTCATGACCTGGAGTTGGCAGTTGTGGTCTTTGCATTGAAACTATGGAGGCATTACTTGTACGAAATGTAAGTGGATGTGTTCACACACCACAAGAGTCTCTAGTACATATTCACATAGAGAGAGTTGAATCTATGTCAGCGGATATGGTTGGAGTTGTTGAAGGACTATGAAATGAACCTTCACTACCATCCAGGTAAGGCTAATATTGTAGCTGATGCTTTGAGCAGGATGAGAAATGGAAGTACAACCCACGTTGAGAATGAGAAAAAAGAGTTGGTCAAAGATATACACAAACTGGCCAAACTGGGTGTGCGGTTAGTTGATTCCACTAGTGGGGTTGTTATAGCTCATCCTAGTTCTGAATAATCCTTAGAAGTTGAAGTCAAGAAGGATTAACATCTTGATCCTATGTTAATGGAGCTGACGGACTCAGTGTTGATGAAGATCAATGAGTCTTTTGCTTTGGGAGGTGATGGCATACTTAGGTACCATGACAGGCTGTGTGTACCAGATGTTGATGATTTGGTACCAGTATTGTTACAGTGGCCCAAAGATTCCAGATATTCCATACATCCAGGTTCCACCAAGATGTATCATTATCTTACGCAGATATATTGGTGGGATGGCATGAAGAAGGACATTGCAGAATATGTGGCCAAGTGTCCTCATTGTCAGCAGGTTAAGGCAGAACATGTTAATCCTGGTGGTCTTACTCATATTATTGAGGTTCCGACTTGGAAATGGGAGGCCATTAATATGGACTTGGTGGTTGGTCTTCCGAAGACTAGGAGACGGCATGGCTGCATATGGGTTATTGTTGACAGGATGACTAAGTGTGCCCACTTTATCCCTGTGAAGTCTACTTATAGAGACGAGGATTATGCGAGACTCTACATTGATGCGATTTTGAGATGGCATGGAAATCCTTTGTCTATCATTTCAGAAAGAGAAGTTCAGTTCAATTCACATTTCTGGAGATCCTTCCAGAAGATCTTTGGCACGCTGATATACCGTGGTTTCACGGTATTATTAATACTTTTTCCTTAAGTTTAGTATGTCCAAAATCCTTTTTGTGCTAATATTGATATAAGTTTCTCCTTATTTGCAGGAAATCTATCCAAAGATGAATGCGGAGATTTTGCGTAAAGAAATGCAGAAGAGACCACCTACGGAGCTTGTGATTGTCCGTCATGCTTGTGACAGTCCGTAGGTGGCAGCGTAGTGCAGCTTCTGAAGAAGGATGGGGAAGTCTAACCAAGTGTTGGATTATGGAGTCCATGACGGTCCGTCATGTCAATGACGGCCTGTCCTGCAGGTTCGTCATGAAGTTCAAAGAAGTAATCCCAGTACCCATATGCCAAGTGTTTATGTGTTATGGAACGAAGACCCTCGATGGACCGTTGTGTCTGTGACGATCTGTCATACTTGCCGTTGAGGGTAATGAAGAGAGCAGCAGAAGAAATTGCACAAGTATGGGACGACGTAGTCCATGACGGTCCGTCATGACCACGACGATCCGTCAAAAGGTCCGTCGACCCTGCCGCGTTTTGACAGATATCCAGCAAATAGAGTTCTTGTTTAATTAGGTTTCTATTTTCTATAAATAGTTCGAAAAACCTCGTTTTTGAGGTTAGACACGGTATAATTAGTTAGACTCTAGATTATTTCGTTAGGATTTTGATTATCATTAGACTTTTTGTGAGATTCTTGATTACTTTGAGATTCTTGCAAGTGATTATTGGTGATTTTTGGTTGATTAGTCAAGCAAACTTTTGGATTTTACTCTTTCTCATTGATGTAAGTACATGAATTCTTATATAATATATTTGAATATTGTGATTATGACTATGGGTAACTAAACTCCATAACAAGGGTTGTGGGAACCATTGGCAAATAATGAGGTAAAACCTAACTAAAATAACAATTATAGAATAGTGTCTTGCATGTATTAATAATTCTTTTGCTTAGAATTTGTTCTAACGGATGGCCAACGTTAGAACTCACCTTAATGCTAATTGCCGGAACAAGGAGGTAGATAATTCGAAAAGAATTATCAACATAGATGTAATGTATACTATCTAATAGGCTAGTATTGATTATTACGAGGTAATAACTTAGTCAAATATCGAATACGATGCTTAATATGAGGTAAAGATAAGGGTTAGGATAGAAACACATGTAGCTGGACCAAGGTACGGAGTGAAATTTTCTAGATGCCGGACCAAGGATATAGAAAAACATAACTTATTACTTTGCATGCAAGATACTAGGAAAGAATTGTTATAGTTAGAAATATCAAGTTATGAACCTGTGGGGAACACGTAAACCCTAGTTACTTTGATTAATTGATTAAACTCCAACATTCAAAGCCGTTAAGTGTCTCTTTCAAATTCGTTAGTTATTTTCATTCATTTAGAAATAGAAACCCCCCTTTTATTGTTTTTACTTTCCAAGGAAGTAATTGACTAATGAATAGTAATAATAGATTGAAGTTAAGTCTAAACTATTTTCCTCTTGGGAACGATCCCAACCTCACTAGTTGGGTTATTTACTTGACACGACCGCTTTACTTCTTATTTTAGAAGTAAGTTTGAGCGTATCAAATTTTGGCGCCGCTTCCGGGGAAAGTAGCTTTTAGATTAACTTAAACCTATTTGTATAGTTTAGTTGATATTTTCTTGATTTTACTTTGTTTTATTGTTTTTGATTTGTGCAGAACCAACCTCCTTGTATGCCAAATACACGGAGAGGAAGTGAACCCTTTTCCTCTATGATCACGAATTAGAGCGTACACTACGCAACATGATTCAAAACATAGGAATCAATGATGATGATCCAATCTAAAACATCCCAGCTCCGGTTGATGTTCATGGTCAGTTGTTACGTGATGCTCTGGGTGAACACCAACAGAGGGGACAAAATCCCGCTCCACGGCCCCAAGCATACTACAGAGGCTATGACAACATAGAGACTCTGATGGGCCACCTGTCTTGCCTCCTTTACCACCAAGCCATACTTTTGTGGTAACTAGTAGCCTGATGCAAATGCTCACTGCCCGAGGTTTGTTTTCAGGGCTAGCTTCTGAGGATCCACATGCCCATATAGCTAAGGTAAGGGCAGTGTGTAAAAGATGTTTAGGGAGGCCTGACTTGGACTCAGATGTAATAGGGCTAGAGTGTTTCCTCTCTGAAAGACGGGAGTGGCTGCTATATGGTTTACGGAGCTCCCTTACAACTCAATTTTCACTTGGGACCAACTAAGGGATATCTTCTTAGCACACTACTATCCGGTCTCCAAGAAACTAAACCACAAAGACAGAGTGAAGAACTTTGTGGCACTACCAGGAGATTCAATTAGTAGTTCTTGGGATAGATTCACCTCGTTCTTGAGAAGTGTCCCAAATAACTTCATAGATGATGAGTCACTGAAGGAATACTTCTATCAGGGATAGGATGATAATAATAAAGCGGCGTTGGACACTATAGCACGTGGATCTTATGGGGAGTGTCCTTATGTTGAGATTGCTAAAAAATTAGAGAAAATCTCATAGAACAATAAATCTTGGAGTACTAGGAAAACAGATACCAGGAGAAATACCTTCGCAGTACAGTCCACTCACGACCCAACCACATATGAGATTCGTGAAAAAATGGGTCAGATGAGAACTGAGCTTGGGTTGGTACTAAAACATGTCACTGGGGTGCAGCAAAGATAAATGCAGTCAAGTACTTATCGAAACCACCGCCACCTAATGATGAATGCTATTATGTAGAGGACACCTATGCAATAAATGAGAAGACTGGGGGTTTATGACCGAGTACCCAAGGCTCAAATCAGGATAATTGGCGCCAAGGTCAAGGGAACCAAGGTCGGATCTATGGTAACTACAACCGTGAGGGTCATTATGTCCGAGATGGAAACTACAACCACGACAACAACTTCAACAGGGGTAACTACGTTAAAATAAATGATAGGAATGGGCCCTATGTCCCTCCTTAAAATTGTGAAGTTACTCCTAGGGATGGTGGAGATAGTATGGCGCGAGTTAAGGATTTGTTCCACAAAATGATGAAGAGGTTCGATGCTAGTAATGAGCACATTAAAAAGTTAAGGTGTGATTTAGCAGATATTGTGGAAAAAGTCGATACACATGCAATATCGATTAAGCAAATCGAGTTTCAAATGGCCCAATTATCTGCGATTGTGAACATACGACAACCGGGCACTCTTCCTAGCAACACTGTCCAAAATCAAAAAAATGATGAAAACTGTATGGCAATTACCACTCGTGGTGGCAAGGAAACCATTGACCCACCTATGCCGTCTAATGAGGAAAAAGTGAGAAAGGATGATGATAAGGTGGTAATGGGTAGTGGTGAAGCAGAAGAGAGCACTAGAAAAGATGCGAAAGTCCCTATGAAGGTAATTCCCATGCCTAGACCACCACCACCCTTCCCTCAGAGATTAGTGAAAAAGTCCGGGGATGGTAAATATCGGCGTTTTATAACAATGTTGAAGCAACTTTCTATCAATGTCCCTTTGGTAGAAGCTTTTGAACAAGCCCGGTTATGCACAGTTTATGAAAGATCTGGTTACAAAGAAAAGATCGGTCACTTTCGAGGATAATGATAGACTGCAACATTGTAGTGCTATTGCTACATGATCTCTCGTACAAAAGAAAGAAGATCTTGGTGCGTTCACTATTCCTTGTACAGTCGGGTCATTACATTTTGCGAAAGCATTATTTGATATGGGGGTAAGCATAAATCTCATGCCCCTCTCGATTTACAAGAAGTTGGGTTTGGGTGACCCAAAACCTAGTGCGATGCGGCTATTGATGGCTGATCGAACAGTTAAAAGGTCTATAGGGATACTCCATGATGTGCTAGAAAAAGTGGAGTCATTCATATTTCTGGCATATTTTGTTATTCTTGATTGTGAAGTCGATTTTGAAGTTCCTATTATTCTTGGGAGGCCATTCCTTGCTACAGGTAGAGCCGTAGTTGATATGGAAAAATGGCAGATGAAATTTCGGTTGAACAATGAAGAAGCGACCTTCAACGGTTGTAGGACCATGAGGCAGAGTGGTGAGCTCCAATAGGTATCAGCCATATCCCTCAAAGAAAAGATGAAGAAGGATAATGAAGAAAAAAGTGCAAAACAAGAGTTTATGGTTGGGGATTTTGTACTTCTAGATAGATCTGGGTTGCCTTGTCTTCCGGGCAAGCTCCAGTCCAAACGGACTGGCCCTTATTTGATCACCCAAGTATTCCCTCATGGAGCAGTTGAGTTAAAAACCGGAGGGAGTGCGGTTTAAGGTTAATAGAGAACGAATAAAACCCTATTTTGGGCACACTGCATGGGTGAATGAAGTGACAGAGGCATACCATCTTGATGAAGGCTGAGTAATCAAGTGTCCTCAGTCGTGCCGCGACGTTAATTCAGGCGCTTGTTGGGAGGCAACCCAATAGTTATAGTTTTTTTTCTTTCTAGTAATGGTAGAATTTTCTACTAATGGATTCTTAATTTGCAGGCACATCACCAGGAAATTCTGCAGAAAATTACTCTGCAGAAATCACTGACGGATACAGCGACGGACCATTTCAACTGTGACAGACCGTCGGATGAATATGTCGTGCCAGGTATGTCTTTCTGTTACTTTCAAACTAGGGCATACATGACGGAACCAACGACGGATCCTCACATATGAGATGGACCGTCGTCGTTGAATCGTCGCGTCCTTAATGAGGCATACCCGACTTGACCCGACTGGGTTTTTTTTATAAAAAAAATCAACATTTAAAACCCCCAACCCTTAATTTCACCCCATTCCTTCACTATTCCTCCTATTTCCCTCCCTTTTCAACTTCCAAGATCTCTCCCTCTTCAACCGATCATTGTTCCCCCAAAATTCTCCAAAGCCCTAAAAGTTATCATCTACTAGTCGGAGTTGCTGTTGTGGGTGTCTTCTTGACCACTAAGTACCTTTCCATCTTGTTTTTCTCCAATTCTCAGGTATGTGTCTCTAATTTATACTCATTTATCTTGCATTTTTGTTTAACAATTAGTATTAGACTAGTTCTTCTTGATATGTTCATTTCTTTTCTATAAAATTCTGTCTAACCTAGGTTAAAAATCATTGAAATTATCGTGTTTACAACCCTAGACAAAGGTGCTTTGGCATTGCTAGTTTACTAGGTATTTAGGTTAGACAAATGTAGGTCCAAAACACTACAAATTCGATTTGGGTCATCGGGGATTAATGGGGTACCCCCAGTTCTATCACTGATCTACAGAACGAGACACCAATGACGGAGCATCGTACCCATGACGGACCGTCGTAGGGGCCGTTCCAAAATCCCTAACACCCCACTGTCAAATTTTATGCAAGTGTCCTCAAACGGACATATGCGATTGACCGTCATACCCACGATTGTTCGTCCTGCACAACCGTTCTTGTTGTCAGAGACCCTATTCCTGAGGGTCTCTCACTTTTTCTAAGTGTCCTCCAACGGACACAAGTGACGGACTTGCACAACCGTTCTGGTTGTCAGAGACCATGTTTCTAAGGGTCTCACTCCATTTTTCTAAGTGTCCTCCAATGGACACATGTGACGGGCCGTCGCCTTTACAACGGTCCGTCTTGCACAACCGTTCAGCTTGTTAGAGACCCTGATTCTAAGGGTCTCTCTCCATTTTTCTAACTGTCCTCAAATGGGCAAGTACGACGGACCGTCATACCCACGACGGTCCATTCTGCATGACCGTTATGAAGGTCAGAGACCCCTCTCCTATGGGTCCCCATATTTTTTCAAGTGTCCTCTGACAGACACCTATGATGGACCGTTGTCAATGTGAGGGTCCGTCCTGCACATACCGTCATACTTGTCAGAGACTCTCCTTCAAGGTTCTCCATATATACATAGTCTAAGTAAGACACGACGGACCCCATTACGGTCCGTTATAGTCACGTCGAGCCGTCACCTGGCCCATCGCGTTTCACTAATACTATAGAAATGTAATTTTATCTTAATTTTTTTGTGTAGTTGTGGTTGTCTTGTTTGCCACTTATTGTACTAATATTGATCCTTTACAGGTACGATCTACTATGGAACCAAAATAAGATCGAGTCTATGCACACGGGCGATCAAAGTCTGTCGCCCCATCTGCCCGCATGGTCATTGGCTCTGATGATGAGCGTGACCCCGAGTAAGTGCCCCAGGCACTTCCACCCCTTCCCGTGCTACACGTGCTACCAGAGCCACACCCAAAAAGGTGGCGTCCAGCGTAGTCAGTGCCTCCAAGTCTGATGAGGAGCGCACACCGACCGGCACACCTTCTGGGTCAGCCACCAATGAAGAAGGAGCGTCTTGCTCCTTATGAGTTTCATGGTCGGAGAAAGCCTCCTGCTCTGCTGAGGTTCCCGCACCCGCAACCGCTGCAGCGTTGGCCTCATCTGATAAGGCTGAATTTTCGTCCACACCCGGTTCACCAGCTCATGCCTTCACCCCGGCTACTAACCATCCCAACTCGTGGTGTGCCGACGGGCAATTTCAAGTCTACTCCGACACAAAATTCCTGAATGACAAAGATGTTATGACTCGAACACTAACATTGGAGTGGCGGGTCCTTATAGGGAGTCTTCTGACGATGCCTGTAATCTAAAATATCTTCAGCAGACATCGACTCGAGTGGACAGCACGTATATTGGGACGTTTTAGTAAAGAGATGGTCTGAGAGTTCTATGCATCCTACGTAGTGACTCTCCGATCGCAGATTTATAGGAGGGCTGCCCCCGCCAAACAGGCTCCACTGGAGCAGGTCCGAGTATGGGGTGTTCAGGTTGATATTTCCCTGCCTGCCATCCGCCGGTTTCTCTACGGCGAGGGTGTTTATGCTAATCGGACCCCTCTCACTGCCGAGTTTGACCACCGATGGCAGATTGTTAAAGATGGCCAATACCTGCGTGAGCAATCACTGAGAGAGACCACCAAGAGGTGGATGGCCCTGCACTTATCAATTGTTGTTGATTGTTCACCACTGCCTTTCCCCCAGAGCCGCTGATAATATCGTCACATGGGATCGAGCATTACTGATCGAGGCGATGATAGACGGGTTCGAGGTTGATTTTGCGTGGATTCTACAGGCAGTCATGCACGAGAGGGATTTTAAGGTCACAACTACTTACCCTTTCCTGTGCATGATATTTTCTCTCTACAAGTCCGTAGGTGTGCCTATATGGCACGTTGATCAGCTCAAGACCCCTCTGCGCACTTCTGATGTCGACCTCATCAGAGATGAGGCCAATGAGTTGGCTCCATGCAGAGGGACCCGTACAGAGATGCCCCCACTTGCGGAATATCTGGATGATACGGTAGCCTAGGACCGCACGGCTAGGCAGGCGGCGTCCACTAACACTACCCTTGTCGAGTCTATCCCGTGTAGTAGCACTGCCCCGAGCTCCTCTCGCACAGCCCCTCTACCTGCGCTGTTCCTGCTTTCTAGGGTCCAAAAATTAGAGGCGCAAATGGAAAGTGAGTGGTAGGGGACAATAGAGGTCAAAGAATTGGGCTACTCAGACTTCACCTACCACTCTAGTATTTCAATTTTTATGCATTGGGGACAATTGCATGTCTTTTTGTTGGGGTTGGGGTAAATGGAAAGTGAGTGCTAGGGTGAAGTCTGAGTAGCCCAATTCACTATCCTCTTTTGGGGTTTTCTTGCCTGTGTTCTTTTTCCCCAAGAGACTGATTACTTTTTCTATTAAACCGACATGTCTATATCTTGTGTACATAGTTTAATTCTAGAGCATGATGGCCAAAATGATATCCTGATAACTAGGCATAGTAATTGATAAATGTGTGGCTCAAAGCATGACATAGAGCTATTCCATTGCATTACCCTAATCTAAAATTAGAACTAGGTGTCTAATAATTTGGTAGAGTGATGACATGGCAAGTGAGTGTGATGAAGATTTGAATAGTCTCCTATTTTTACTAAGCTAGAACTTGCCTGGTTAGTCCTGCTAAAAGTAAGCTGTAATAGACCATAAGGAAAGGATCATAGGCCCTTATTAAATATAGCCCATTTATAGCCTAAATAAAAGAAAACCAAATGAAATTTATCCTTCTTTGATCCAAATGATCTGAGCTTAAATTAGACCTTTCTTTTTCACCCCAACTGATCTTTCTAGGAATAATGTGTTGGCACTGGTCCCTCCTTGGACATGTGCATCTAAGCTTATTCCAAAAGCATAGGTTGAGGGTGACTAACGCAGTAAACAACCTTCATTATGGCCCTGACCCAACTTTAGGTATTGTGTACTTTAACTTATGGCAAAGCCATGAGTTGAGGGTGGCTATTATGAGGAATGCTCTGGAAAGTGGGGTTGAAAGAACAAAGAGAGTGAAAGAACAAAAGTAAAGTGACTCAAGAATTAGTTGAAAGAAAAGTAAAGAAAAAGAAAAATATACAAGAAATACAAGCAAGAAAAGAAGAGAGTCACTTACACAAATGAAGAAAGAAGAGAAAATAGCAAGGTGAAAGAATATGAGAAATTGGGCGAGATAAAATGATAGAAAATGGTATGTTTAGCCGATATGTCAAGGAGGGCAAAAAGTCACTAAAGTATACCTAAAATATACCCTAACTGACCCTGAGCCTATGTTACAAGCTAAGAAAGTCCTATCATGATCCTAAGGGTTGTATAGCGATTTTAAGGAAGTGAAAATAAGGGCAAGCTTATGGCAATATGTATGAATGAGCGTGAATTTGTTCTGAGAACGAGTGTTGAAAAGTAATCCTTATACTCAAACTGAAATCATTGTGTGAAAATTGAGGATTTTGTTTTAAAGTGAGGAGACTAGTTGCAATACCGGAAATATTAGCATCTCGGTGATAATTTGAAGAGGATAGGTGTTAGTGCATGGTGAGTTTGTGTCATTCTTTGATCCCACATAATTCAAGCCTACTAGTGATAGCATGCATATATATGATGAGATTAATCGGGATTGATATCCGAATGATTGCAAAGGATAAAACATAGATACTATTTTACAAAGATTTTGTATTGAGTCATAGTGCGTCGCTTGAGGATAAACAACGAATTTAAGTTGAGGGTGTAGATATACCGTGGTTTCACGATATTATTAATACTTTTTCCTTAAGTTTAGTATGTCCAAAAGACTTTTTGTGCTAATTTTTATATAAATTTCTCCTTATTTACAGGAAATCTGTCAAAAGATGAATGCGGAGATTTCAAGCGAAGAAATGCAGAAGAGACCACCTACGGAGCTTGTGACGGTCCGTAAGTGGCAGCGTAGTGCAGCTGCTGAAGGAAGATGGGGAAGTTTTACCTAGTGTGGGGTTACGGAGTCCATGACGATCCATCGTGTCTATGACGGTCCATCCTGCAGGTTCGTCATGAGGTTCAGAGAAGTAATCCTAGTACCCATATTCCACGAGTTTAAGTGTTTTGGAACGAAGACCCTCGACGGAACGTCATGTCTGTGACGATCTGTTATACTTGCCGTTGAGGGTAATGAAGAGAGCAGCAGAAGAAATTGCACAAGTATGGGACGACGGAGTCCATGACGGTCCATCGTGACCACGACTATCCGTCGCGAGGTCCGTCGACCCAGCCGCATTTTGACAGATATCCAGCAAATAGAGTCCTTGTTTAATTAGGTTTTTATTTTCTATAAATAGTTCGAAAAACCTCGTATTTGAGGTTAGACACGGTATTAATAGTTAGACTCTGGATTATTTGGTTAGGCTTTTGATTATCATTAGACTTTTTGTGAGATTCTTGATTACTTTGAGATTCTTGCAAGTGATTGTTGGTTATTTTTTGTTGATTAATCTAGCAAACTTTCGGATTTTACTCTTTCTCATTGAAGTAAGTACATGAATTCTTATATAATATATTTGAATATTGTGATTATGACTATGGGTAACTAAACTCCATAACTAGGGTTGTGGGAACCATAGGCAAATAATGAGGTAAAACCTAACTAAAATAATAATTCTAGAATAGTGTCTTGCATGTATTAATAATTCTTTCGCTTAGAAGTCTTTTTAACGGATGGCCAACGTTAGAACTTGCCTTAATGCTACTTGCCAGACAAAGGAGGTAGATAATAGGAAAAGAATTATCAACATAAATTTAGTGTATACTATCTAATAGGCTAGTATTGATTGGTACGAGGTAATAACTTAGTCAAATATCGAATATAATACTTAATATGAGGTAAAGATAAGGGTTAAGATAGCAACACACGTAGCCGGACCAAGGTACGGAGTAAAATTTTCTACATGTCGGACCAAGGATTTAGAAATACATAACTTATCACTTTGCATGCAAGATACTAGGAAAGAATTGTTATAGTTAGAAATATCAAGTTATGAACCTGTGGGGAACACATAAACCCTTGTTACTTTGATTAATTGATTAAACTCCAACATTCAAAGCAGTTAAGTGTCTCTTTCAAATTCATTAGTTATTTTCATTCATTTAGAAATAGAAACCCCCCTTTTATTGTTTTTACTTTCCAAGGAAGTAATTGACTGAACAATAGTAATAGTAGATTGAAGTTAAGTCTAAACTATTTTCCTCGTGGGATCGATCCCAACCTCACTAGTATGGTTATTAACTTGACACGACCACTTTACTTCTTATTTGAGAAGTAAGTTTGAGCGTATCACACGTAGCTTAGAACTGCCTTTCATCCTCAGACTAATGGGCAGGAAGAGCGCACCATTCAGACATTGGAAGACATGTTGAGGGCGTGTGTGATTGACTTCAGGTATAGTTGGGACGACTATGTGCCTTTGATAGAATTCTAGTATAATAACAGCTACCACTCCAGCATTGGGATGACACCGTTTAATGTATTGTATGGTAGGATATGTAGGTCTCGAGTTGGGTAGTTCGAGGTTGGAGAGTCATCCATTTTGGGTCCAGAGATCATTCATGAGGCCTTAGAGAAGGTCAGGGTGATAAGAAACAGGTTGGCTACTTCTTACTATCGGCAGAAGTCTTATGGAAAAAACAGAAAATGGACCCTTAGAGTTTGATGTTGGTAACCAGCTCTATTTGAAGATATCACCTATGAAGGGGGTGATGAAGTTTGGCAGGAAGGGGAATTTGAGTCTGAGGTATCTTGGGCCATATGAGATCCTACAAAGTGTGGGTGAGGTGGCCTATGAGTTCGCATTGCCGGCGGAGCTAGTTTTTGTCCATCCAGTCTTTCAAGTATCCATTTTAAAGAAGTGGCTAGGTGATCCAGCTTCGATTCTACCGGTGGAAGGATTGGGAGTCGATGAAGACTTGTCCGATGAGGAGGTACATGTTGAGATCTTAGGTAGACAGACCAAGCGGCTGAGAAATAAGGAGATTTCCACAGTAAAGGTATTATAGAGAAATCATGTTGTGAGGGATACGTGGGAGGCCGAGGCCAATATGAGATCCGCTATCCCCATCTTTTCAGTCCTTGAGGTTAGATTCCTTACTCTTAAGTCAAAGTTTCCTTATCTCCCATTCTTTGTTGCTACTGCTTGACTTTGCATAGTGGTTGTGTTATGATATTAATGGCGTGTGCTAGATTATAAGAAGTTTCATTCGGGGATGGATATTCCTAAGGGGGGATAATTTTACAACCCTAAAAATTGTTATGCTAAGTAATACTTAATGTGTATAGAATGCCTACGATTAGACCGGGTTTACACAGAATCGATGCGCGTAAAACCATACCTCTGAACCCTTGCGGCATCCAAGAAAACTAACTTGGGGAGTTAGTTGAGCTAGTAATGGTTTGTTCCAGCCAGGTAGGGCTCCCGAATATGAATATTGACTTGGATGAGTCTTTACAGGAATAAAAAAGGGGAAATCTTAAGTTTGTAGGGTCTAGGGATAAAATGGTATTTTATTAGGATAAGGGTAGTATCGTAATTACTCTAAATATGAAATTAATTATTTAATTAATAAGATGGAGGGTTATTTTGGGGAGAGAGGTCCAAAATTGCCTTTTAGCAAAATCTTGATCAACTCAGGTTCGAACCTAGGAGGGAGCAATGATTTAAATTTATTTATTTAAATTGGTAAATTAATTAAATTAATTAATATTTATTAGATGATTTAGGAAAAAGGAAAAATCAGATTTTTAAAGGTTTGAAAGAGTCCTAGTTGACTAAGTCTAAACTACTCCACCTAATCCTAAACTAGCTTTCACGTTTTAACTCTCTCTCTCACGTCAATATCTCTCTTTTCTTTTCATGTTCTCCCTGCCTAAACATAAGAACTGATTAGAAATCAAAATTTATTCACACTTGAAGAACTTTCACATTAAAAACATATACAAAACATAACAAAAAACGTTAGGAAAAAGGGAGGGGTTTTTCCGTCGTGTTGGTGTTGAAGCTTTTGGATTTGGACGTGATTTTAGAGAGGTCCTTTGGGCATCAAGTTCAAGGTTTGAACGTCAAAATAAGGTATGGGTTCTCTTACTCTTGGTACCTTTCCCAAGATACCCTTAATACTCAGATGAATCTATTCCGAAAACTAGGGTTGTTCCCCGTTGCATGTCCCTGCCACTAGTTCCCATCGATTTGTATGTTGGGAATGTTTCCTAGCATAAATTAGGGTTGTAATGTGTTTTCGTGATGATTACTATCATGTATGTATGTTTGGAGTTATGTGAATATTAAGCATGTTGTCCGAAACTATGTGTTTATGTGTGTGCAATGTGTAGCCGTTACATATAATCTTGGTTTGATGTTCGAAAATGACATGTTATGGTTGTATTCTTACGTGCACAAACTTGTATAAATCCTGATGTTCATTTGAAGTATAATATGGCTAATTTGAATGGAAACTATTAGCAAAATAAATCCATTTAAATGCACCTAAAGATATAGTAAATGTACTTCATTTCCAGCATCTTGTGGATGAGTTTCGGCCAAGCTAAGTGGTGTCTCATACTATGTAAAATGAATTAAAAATAAGTAGGTCACTGAGAATCAATCCCGTGACCTCACCATGTTAAAAATCTTTGAAATAAAGTGATAGAAAAAGAATGTGGCATGTGGGATTCGAACCCGTGTGCCTTGACCAAAACATGAAAAGATAATGAAAAATAAAAATGAGATGTGCGGGGTACAAACCCACAACCTATAGGTCAGACTTAAGGAAGAATTAAAAGAAAAATAAAAGTTGAGGAATCTGGGAATCAAACCCACGACATCTCGGCTAATAAACGAAATTCAGTAGAAAAATTAGTGGGGTTGTGGGGTTCGATCCCACACAATCTCGGTCAAACGAAAATGGTTTAAGAAAAAAGAGAATAAAAGAAAATAAGGTTGTGGGGGCTCGATCCCACAACCTCTTGTTCCCAAACGAATGAAAAATAAAGAAATTAAGAGAAAATAAAGAGAAGGCGCTGGGGCTCGATCTTGGGTCCCCAAGCCAAGTGGATGAAACGTAACTAAATAAAAATGTAAGTGTTGTCCAAGGGGTTCAAAATCGGGTTCCCTTTCCCCATTTCTGTATTGATACATAAGTCATACGTGAATAATTGTTCAAAATAATGCTTCCTACATAGATCGAAATCGATGATCTTGGCATACATACAAGATGCATAAGTCTTGTATCACAAAATCTTAGAAAGATACGAATCACTTAACGAACTAGAATGAAGCCTCATGTCTTGTATGTATAGACTCATAAGTCTAGCATACGTCTAAAAGTAAGTGAACCTAACATGTATTTAATGAAAGGATGTAACCCTATAAGGGTTAAGTAAGAGTGTGAAAAACACTAAATGGCGAAATGCATTGGCATAACATTAAATGAACATTCACGGAAAAAGGGTGAGTAATTATGACAAACAAATGTTCTATAATTAATGAATGTAGTGACAACATAATAAGAGGCTAATGTGATAGATGAGAGCAATCTCAAATGAGCCTAAGTTAATGTTAACAAACATACTCAAAGACACTCTAATGAAAGAATTGAGATTAATGTATACTTAATACGGATGATGAGATGAGAAATCATTTAATAAGCAATGATGTCCTCATACTAGAAGCCAACTTCCATGACGTATGAGTTGAATCTAATGGAACTTTATAGTGAGCACCAATAGGCTTGTTATGAGCAGTGATGTCTTCTTTCGGGAAGGGCGGAGGTTCATGTAACTCTAATGAGAAGAGATTGTCTGGCATGCCGGGTATGGGTATCCTTATATCTCCTAGTCTTTGAACCTATACTGCCAATATAGGGATCTAGAAGGGTTCAATTCCCTATATACGCTAGCATGTTTTGGTTAACCTTGGGCGGTGATTCCACCTCTTTTTGGTGTGGGGATAACACACTATATTTCATGATGCTCAAATGATCTATGTCAGTTAAGGTTAAAGTTCTCAAAGAAAGAATGAGGTTAGCCTGAAATAATGCACATAATGAAATGAACGATACCAAAGGTGTTAGGATAGGTTAATCAAGAGGTGAGCTAGACTTAAGTAATGAAACTAGGTTATTCTTTATTATTGCACAGCAAACCCGATGAGAGTCTTAAAATTACATCTTAGGTATGACTAGTTGTTTCACTTGTATATGAATGAATAAAATTAAGTATGTATGAATAAAGCAGACTCTATTATTTGCTAAAGAAGACTCCCTAGTTGAGGTCTCATATGTTGAGCCATCATTTTGGGAAGTCTTAATGTCAAGTACATGATTCCAGGTTCTCATGGCATATAATATAATCTGTGTTGTGTACAATATGATACGTATGATGATGCATGTTACTCTCATGGCATGACTTTCCTAAATCCAATTTTGCAAGTCCACTGACTTTTCTTATCCAAATCTGGCAAGTCCACTGACTTGACTTTCCATAAATCATGTTGTTAAGAAAGCGCTATTCTTACTCATGCATGTCCTTGGTGTGTGCTTGCGTATATCCATACTTAATACAAGTGTGTACTAATCTCATACAATACCTACTTTTAGGTGAAGGAACAAGTGGTCGTTAAAGCTTATAGTCGTACTATTCGGACGTGGAGCTTTCATCCGGATTTGGTAGGCCCTAATTCTTTCGAGGATATCTACTGTTACTTTCTAGATTAGATGTAGGCTTTAGCTAGTGGAACATTTTCCAGTAGTATTTCATTTCCACTTTCATTTCAGACTTTGTATTGGTGCCGTTTTGGCAAAAATACGTTTAATGCAATCAGGAACTATTTCTTTCATTTGATGATCTTAATATTAGATGGTTGATTGTGAACGTTTATGAGTTTAAGTAGAATGATTTACATGATTGTTAAGTAACAAAAAAGTTCAAATTTTACACTAAAATTAACCTAGATGAAGTAACAATGACGTATGTAAGCTTGTCTTTGACCTCAGAGAGGTCAACAATGCCGATCTCGTCTGGAATCTAGATTCCGATCGTGACATTCCACCCCCAACACCTGCTTAATTAATTAACACATTGTGTTATAGACCTACCTATTTTGGCCCTATCTCTCATTTTCTGCTTCTTATATTTCATTCGCACCTAAGTTTAACTAACTAAGCCAAATTTTTAAATTGTAGTTATCTATGGTGGACTAATGAATACTATCTTTTTGTTATTTTAAATTTATTTAAATACAAAGCTATCAATCTTTGTTAAAAAATGTTTTAACTAACAAAGCCAAAGTTTTAAATTTTACTTATCTATAGTGGACTAATGAATACTATCTTTTTGTTATTTTAAATTTATTTAAATACAAATCTATCAATCTATGTTAGAAAATGTTTTATTCTTTATAGATTGATATACGGAGATGCCTAAATAGATAACAATTGTTTGATTTGTTGGTATGAAAATGCACTGACAATATATATTATGACTACTTAATACTCTCTCCCTCTATATTTGTGAGTCTCCACTATAGCGGACAAAAAAGTTTTACCGTTTAAAAATATTTACTTCTTTTAATTTAAATATTATAATTTTATATTAGAAGATTAATGATTTTATTTTTATTTTTAATTTTTAAAACAAGTTTTACAGATCTGAGCTTAGCTTTTTTTAAGAGAACGTTCAAATATTTTTGATACTATCAATTTTTTAATATTTAAATAAATTTTAGTACATATGATAATATATGAATTGAAGTTTGTTTTCAATAAATTTTTGTATTATTGATTGAGTGGACTAAGAAGAGAAAATATAGTCTGAAGCAATAAAAGCACCTATAAAAAAAATCATGTTTAATAGAAGACTTAATAAATTATGAATAATTATTTTGTGAGATTAATTAATCCAGATTTTAAAAAGAATTTAAAAAAAAAAGTAAAAAAGTTACTAGATGATTATCTCAAATTGTTTTTGGCTAATAAAGTCATCTGCAACTCCTAAGTTAAAGCTGTCCGTAGAATTTATTTAGACACCTAAATAAAGGCTATAATCCTATTAAACACTTGAACCTTAAGAAATTTATATCTATCACACACAAAATGATAGTAAATTGAAAAGAAAATTATGTGTAGCTCAAATACAAAAACATAAAAGATTTATCAATGAAATAATGAAACGTGAAAATAAAATTTAATTTTTAAAATATTTTATACAAATAATCCAAAAAGAATTTTTAGAAAATAAATAATAGTTTATTTTTAATTAAGGCCCCCATGATAGGTAGTGGAGCCTGATTAATTTTAGGCTTTCCTATTTATTCTCTATTTTAGACTTTCCTATTTATTCTCTATTTTAGGTTTTCCTATTTATTCTCTATTTATTCTCTGTAACAAAAAATACTTTGATTTATTAATATAAATATACCTCACCGCCGTGGAAGTTTACTCAAGGGGTATTACCACGAAATATTAGATTTTCTCTTTCTCTCTCTAGATCTCTCATCTCTTTCTCTTGAAAGTTCTTGTGTTCGTCATTCATCTAGTGTGTGTGCGTGAATTCGATCCTAACAACTGGTATCATAGCTAAGGAGATTCAACACGATCACAGCGAGGCTTTGAATCGAGAAGTTTGATGGATCCGATTTCAGATTCTAGAAGATGCAGATCGAAGATTATCTGTAGCAGAAAGATCTCCACGAACCGCTGATCGGGGTGATGCCGGAATCCATGACGGAGGAGAAGTGGAAACTCAAGGATCGCCAGGCTCTAGGGTTGATTCGGTTTACTTTGTCAAGAAACTTGGCGTTCAACATCGTGAAGGAGAAGACTACGTCCGGTCTGTTGAAGGCACTGTCAAAGATGTATGAAAAATCATCCGCTATGAACAAGGTATATTTGATGCGTAGATTGTTCAATTTACAGATGTCTGAGAATGAATCTGTTTCTGATCATATAAACAAGTTCAATATGATTGTGAGTCAACTCAATTCTGTGGGTATTAATTTCGAAGATGAAATTAAGGCGTTGATTTTGATGTCATCTCTGCCCGAGTCATGAGATACTGTTGTTGCTGCGATTAGCAGTTCCCGTGGATCTGAGAAACTAAAGTTTGATGAAATCCATGATGTTGTTCTTAGCGAAAGTATTCGCAAACGAGAAGTGGGAGATTCCTTGGGCAGTGCTCTCATCTTTGATCGAAGGGGGAGAAGTAAGACGAAAGGCCAAATTCCACATGATCGATCAAAATCAAAGAATCGACGAAAAACCCTGAATAGATCAAACATGACTTGTTGGAACTATGGAGAAAAAGGGCACTTTCGGACGAAATGTACAAAGCCAAAGAAGAAACAAAATCAGAAATTTGGAGATGAAAATGATTCTATAAATTCAGCAGAGGACATTGGGGATGCTCTAATCCTTAGTGTGAACAGCCCGGTTGAATCATGGATTTTGAATTCTGGTGCATCTTTCCATTCGTCTCCAAGCAAGGAGTTGTTCCAAAATTTCAAATCTGGAAAATTTTTAATAGTATATCTTGCTTACAATAAAGGCTTAGAGATTGAAGGAAAGGGTTATGTTTGCATAAAGACCACCTCGGGAAACCAGTGTACATTGGAGGATGTCAGATATATTCCTGGGATAAAGAAAAATCTGATCTCTGTTGGTCAGTTGGATAGCAGAGGATATGAAGCAATGTTTGGGCAAGGTTCATTGAAGATCGTGAAAGGTGTTATGGTAGTAGCTCGTGGCACCAAATCTGGAACCTCGTATACCACTGCAGGGTGTATAAACATGGTCGATGTTGCTGAAGGTGCTTCCGGTTCATGTCTGTGGCACAACAGACATGGACACATGAGTACTAACGAAATAAAGATGCTGGTTGCAAAAGGAGAATTGGAGGGTCTAAAGTCTGTTGATATGGGTCTTTGCGAGAGCTGTCTTATGGGCAAATAGAAAAGAGTAAGCTTCACAAAGACTCCTAGAGAGCCAAAAAAAGTGCGGTTGGAAATAATCCAAACAGATGTTTGGGGACCATCTCCAGTATCATCACTTGTAGGATCTAGATGCTATGTTACCTTCATTGATGATTTCAGGAGGAAGGTATGGGTTTACTTCTTGAAGCATAAGTAAGATGTGTTTGAAACTTTCAGGAAGTGGAAAGCTGAAGTTGATAATCAGACCAATTTGAAAGTCAAATGCCTAAGGTCTGACAATGGAGGAGATTATGAAAAATCAGAGTTCAAGGCATTCTGTGCAGCTGAGGGAATCAGATTGATGAGAACAGTTCCTGATAAGGCAATGCAGAATGGAATTGCTGAGAGGATGAATAGAACATTGAATGAGTGTGCAAGGAGTATGAGGATACACTGTGGGCTGCCCAAAACACTTTGGGCGGATTCTGTGAGCACAGATGCATATTTGATCAACAGGGGAACATCAGTTCCTTTAGGGTTCAAGATTCCAGAGGAGGTGTGGAAAGTAAAAGAACTCAAGTAATCACACTTGAGGACTTTTGGTTGCACTGCTTATGTTCATGCTGATCCAGAAAAGAGAAACAAGCTTGATGCCAAGGCTGTGAAATGTTACTTCATAGGCTATGGTTCTGATATGTTTGGTTACAGGTTTTGGGATGACAAGAACAGAAAGATCCTGAGAAATTGTGACGTGACATTTGATGAGTCTGTCCTGTACAAGGACATAGAGCAGAAGGTTCTAGAGATTACAAAGCAAGTGGGAGTTGAGGTTGAGATGTAGAAGAGTAACCCCAGAGTTGTCGAAGCAGATACTCAACCAACTCGTACTGAAGAATCTGAAGTGGAGCAAGTTACACATGAGCAAGTGTTAAGGAGATCATCCAGATCCATCAGGGCACAAAATAGGTATTCACCTTCGTTACACTATTTATTGCTGACTGATGAGGGGGGACCATAGTCTTTTGATGAGGCTCTACAGGTGGAGGATTCGATCAAGTGGGAGCAAGCCATGGATGATGAGATGAGGTCACTTGAGAAGAACGACACATGGGTGTTGACTGAGTTACCTGCAGGGAAGAGAGCTTTGTTGAAAAAGTGGGTGTTCAGAATCAAGACTGAACCAGATGGCAAAAGAAGGTTCAAGACTCATTTAGTGGTTAAAGGATATTCACAAACGAAATGTACTGATTATGCTGAAATATTCTCTCATGTTGTGAAGTTAACCTCTATTCGAATTCTGTTGAGTGTTGTTGCATCAGAGAATTTGCATCTAGAGCAAATGGATGTAAAAACAGTATTTTTACATGGAGATCAGGACAAAGAGATCTATATGAAGCAACCGAAAGGATTTGTGGTTCTAGGCAAGGAACACATGGTGTGCAAGCTCACCAGGAGCTTGTATGGACTAAAGCATGCACTAAGGCAGTGGTACAAGAAGTTTGACTCCTTCATGACCAAGAGTGGATTCTGCAAAGCTGGAAAGGATCCTTGTTGTTACTTCAAGAAATACACTGATTCATATGTCTTTCTACTCTTGTATGTGGATGATATGTTGATTGCATGATCGAGTGTGAGGGAGATTAACAATCTGAAGACAAGGTTGTCTGCAGCGTTTGAGATGAAAGATTTGGGTCCAGCAAAGCAGATTTTAGGGATGAAGATTTCTCAGGATAGATCTGCTGGCAGTGTAAATCTATCTCAGAAGTTGTACATTGAGAAGGTGCTGAGCAGATTCAGGTTTAATGATTCTAAACCCAAGACTACTCCATTGGCAAATCACTTTAAATTGTCAAAGGAGCAGTCACCCACGACTGCCGAGGAGCGTGTTCACATGACACTTGTTCCATATGCTTCAGCAGTTGGTAGTTTGATGTATGCTATGGTCTGCACTAGACCTGATATAGCACATGCAGTGGAAGTGGTTAGCAGGTACATGGCGAACTCAGGGAAAGAGCATTGGGAAGCTGTGAAGTGGCTTCTGAGATATCTAAGAGGTACATCAAGTACTTCACTTTGTTTTGGCAAAGGCAATGTGACTCTACAGGGTTTTGTGGATGCTGATCTTGGTGGGGATGTTGACTCGAGAAAGAGTACATCCGAGTACATTTACACCATAGGTAGAACAACACTGATTTGGATGTCCATGCTTTAGAAGTGTGTTTCTCTTTCATCTACTGAAGTTGAGTTTGTGGCAATAGCTGAAGCTGGAAAAGAGATGATATGGGTGGCAGATTATCTTGATGAATTTGTCAAGAAGCAAAGCGAGAAAATTCTTTACTCATATAGTAGAGTGCCATAGAGTTGGTGAAAAATCCAGTCTATCATTCGAAGATAAAGCACATCAGAAGGCGATACCATTTCACTCGCAGGGTAGTGGAGGATGATGATATGTGCTTGGAGAAGATAGAGGGTGCAAAGAACCTAACAGACATGTTGACGAAATGTGTTGATGTTGGGAAACTGAGGTTATGTAAAACCTCGGTTGGTCTTCCATAGTTGTTGCTATAGATGTTGCGGTGCGGTAAAGATGTTGATGATGAAGAGATTTTTTTTGAGAATGTATTTTTTTGGATAACTGAGTCAGTCTCCAAGTGGGAGAATTGTTAGGTAGTGGAGCCTGATTAATTTAAGGCTTTCCTGTTTATTCTCTATTTTAGGCTTTCCCATTTATTATCTATTTTAGGCTTTCCTATTTATTCTCTATTTATTCTCTGTTACCAAAAATACTCTGATTAATTAATATAAATATACCTCACCGCCGTGGAAGTTTACTCACAGGTTGTTACCACGAAATATTGGATTTTCTCTTTCTCTCTCTAGATCTCTCATTTCTTTCTCTTGAAAGTTCTTGTGTTCTTCATTCATTTAGTATGTGTACGTAAATTCGATCCTAACACCCCACCCTGCCATCTTCTTCTTTAACCGTTTTCCCCTCCATCGGTGTTGACACGTAAATAATCGCCTCCCCACTCCTTCATCCCCTTTCATTGGCATCGGTAACACCTCCTACCCATCTCCATCATCTTCTTCCGATTAAATAATATTATCATAATTACAAGAAATAATCAATTTTTTGTCGAAAAAAATTAAATCAATTTGCTTTTATAGAAATAAATGGAGCTTCACTAAAATATTAAAAATCTGAAAGAAAAAAAAAAGAGACGGGAAAAGCATAAAATTACTTGGAGAGGATGAGAGAAAGAGAGAGTTGGAGGGGTAGGCGGAATGGGAGGTAAGTACAAACATAGTGGAAATATGTTGAGGCAACATTCTGTGGAGAAGATGTTTTATTTAATTTCTTTATTAATTAATGCGGATGATAATAAAACAAATAAGTGTACTTTTTCATGAAAAATAAAACAGAAAATATTATTTGTTGGTATCTATACGCGTTCATGGAATGTTTTATAGCGATATCAGTATTTTATGTTTAATAGATACATAATTTAAATATTTTAGGTGTTTAATTCAATAGATACTAATACTAATTAAATGCTTAAATGAATTATGCCGACAATATGAGAAAATTGCATATGCTTTAAGTCAATTGCTTTTAATGGTGTTAATGGAGAACAATATGATAATAACAACAACAAAAAAGTGGTAAAACAATTCTTATTTTTTACAACCAGATATGATTTGCACCTAATTTTTTTCTTAAAAAAACTAGCAAATTAAATTATCATCTTGATTATATTGTATGTTAAACATAGAAATGTTATCTCATAGTATAAGAGTAACATAATTGTCATAGATCATACTCTTCCTCCCATATAAGTTGATTCTCTTATCAAAAATAAAATATTTTATTTAGTTATTCACCTAACTAAATTAAAAGATTATTAAATTAATTATATTCTTATGATTAGTTTATTCTTAAAGTATACACATTTGTATTACTAGTAAAATTTCGTTCCCAATAAGTTTCTTAGAAGTGAATTAGTAATGTTTTTTTTCTTATTTATGATTGGGACAAAAGATAAATTTATTCTCGATTATCGTAAATGACATGCAAATATCCTTTGTCATACTGTTAGAATATTGATACACCACCGTCCAAAATTAAAGCATATATAAGCATGGCCTAATACCTTGATAAACATGACAACTGACCTAATATTAACTACATTAGTAATGAAGTTTTTATGTATACTGTACACACATAATTTTTAACCAAATCTATTATTTTACACCATTTTTATATCAACAATATTTTTATAAATCTAAGTTAAAATTTTGACTTTTATCTTATTTTATTAAGTATCTTAAAAAGATTTAAAAACAAACAACATACATATAACTTTTTTTAGATAAATTTCTTTTTAATTGTTTTAAAAAGAAAAAAAAGTTACAAAAATATATTTTCTTTTAATTTATATTTAATAAATAAACTAATATTTCTTAATTATATTTTTTAATCAGCCATTTAATTTTTTTAATTATAAATTCAAAATATTTAATATTTTAATTATTATGATATGATATATGTTTATTTATTATAAAAATCATTTTCCTATTACCCCCACTCTACCCACTCCCCCCACAACCTGCACACACGTACACACACCTACATTACTGTACATATACACACTTTTAGAAAGAAAAAAAATGGGGGGGGGGGGGGGGGGGGGCGGGGGGAGCATAGTAAAAAAAAAACACGCACAGCAAAATATAGAACATAATAATAGTTGAGTTTGAGGTTTTATTCGTTGATTCAAGCATTGGCGGAGCCACATGTAGTAAAGGGGTGTCGATTGACATCCCTTTGTTGGAAAATTACTTTGTGCGGCTAGAATTAAAATATTTTTTTATGTATATCTATCTGCACTATTTTATTTATTTATATTTTGATATCCCATAGACCAAATTCTAGCTCCGCACTGACTTCAAGTTCTTAGTTAAAAAGTAAAGTAATGTATTTTGTTTTTTGTGACGGCTGAATATCCGCCATATTTACAAAGAAATAATCTTTTATTCTTGTCGTGTTGTGTCTGCTGTAAAAAGCCAATTATATAAAAGTCGTAAAGTAAATAGTAAGTGTGTCGGCCAATAATAAAGATAGGCCACTAAGTTTTTTGTTTTTAGCGTCGGCCAAATGTTAAAAGGCCAAGTGTAAAGTAGGTGTCGGCCATTTTTGGCCAAAGAGGTAAGATTGTTGTATATAAATAGAGGGTTTCCCCTTATAAATAAAATCATCAATCTTCCATAATCTTCTCCTCTCTACAATATTTTCTTTCTTTACAAATCCACTTCCCCCAAAATTGGTATCAGAGCTAGCTAATTAAATAATTAATTATAGAAAAATCTGGAGCTACAGATCTACAAAAACAGATATACACTTTTAAATTTATGAGTAGCTAAATGAATTTATTCCTTAAAATCTCTTGTTGATTATAATTGTTTATCATGACTTAATAATGTTATAATAAACAGCTTTAGAAGGTTTGCTACAGAAATATTCTTCGAATAAGTATGCCTAGACTATGCCATCCTAAGGTTGAAACCGGTAGGCAAGAAGGGCTGTTTAGGGGAGTAAACAAAGTTGAGGCGCTGTTAGGGTAACTAATTAAAGAAGAAAGCTGTAGTAGTGACTAGACGAGATGATTATTAAATCATTATTATTTCATAATAAATAAGTATAATCCATTAAGAGGTTGGAAAGAATAAAAACTTTTAGCAAAAATGAATAAAATGAGTACCTATTTAATAGATGATGATGATAATTATTAGATATTACTACTCTATATACTAAAAAATCTGATTACTGATATAAAAAGAGAAATTTATGACAAATTGGTAACATATGAAATAATAGAAATAACAACCCAAGGTTGGACTGAGTTAACCATACAAAGTATACAAGATGAACTTTACTATGATATGTATGATTTATATGACGATCTAGATATATTTACAGATTAATGATTGAATTAGAAAAATTTGAAATATGGCAAAGACGAAGTATAAGATATAGGAAAAAATTAGTTAAAAACCCAACCAAGTTAAGTAAACTTTTTAAAATTTTATACAGAAAAATATAATGAACAAAAGTAAAAAGATTAAAATAAAAAGAACCAAGATAGATAAAAAAGTAAGAAAGACATGGAAAAAATTGAAACCCTTGTATATAGAATATGAACTATCACAACTAGTCAAAACAGAAAACGATAAAAAAAATCATTTAATAAATATAATTTCGAAAACAGAATAAAAATATGTTTGTTATTTGAAAAAATAGTATGAACAAAGAAAAATATAAACAACAATTAATAGAAAAAATAATGGAAAAAATAACTGAAAAAGAACAAGAATTACAACATAGAAAAAGAAGGTTAGAAGAAAATATATTAGCAGGAGTATGTAATAAATCAATACTAGCACAAAGAAAAGTTATATTTATGTTAGAATTAGAATTAGATTGTCTTGAATATGAATTACAACATAATATAATACATAAATTAAAATGAACAAAGAGGAATTTGCAGTAGACGAAAAGACATATGAAAACCAAGACGGAATGATAATAAAAATAATATTTTCAAATTTAGGAAGAATATATAGAAAAATAGGAAATAATTTACACTTGATGTTAGAAAAAGAAACAACAAGATTAGAAGATAGTTTAACAACCATGATAAGAATAACAAAAGAAAATGAAGAAATAGATAAATCAAGAGAAATAGAAAAAATAAAAGTAGAAGCAAAACAAGAAGTACAACATTTAGAAGAAATAAAAAATACAAGAATAAACGAACTAGAAAAAGAATTAGCAAGATTAAAATTGTTATATGAAAATAAACAAAAAGAAAAACAGATAGAAAAAGAAAAAGAATTAACAAATAAAATAAACGAAATGGAATAAAAATTAAATGAAGATCTTGAGGTAAATGAAGTAAATGAAATTGATGAAAATGAAAATGACCAAAAATCAGAAATAAGTGACATAAGTGAGACATATACAGATATTTTAGAACAGGTAAATAAACTAAAAAAATTAGAAATAAACACAGGAGATATGAATAGACCCAGTACGTCAAGAGTCAAAACCTCAGATAATAGTCTCAGAAATCGTCCTAGAGCTAGTCCTAGATGGACACCACCAACTTATTATACAGAAAGTTATCAGCAATCAGATAGAACTAACACAATATGGAACAGTAGATTAAATAAGAATTGGACACCAAAACCAATAAATGAACAATATAATTTTTTAGATCTAGATTGTGTCACAGACATAAATAAAGCAATATAGCTATGGACAGGAAATATATCTAAACAATTAATAGACAACAAAATAGAAACAACAAAAACACCAAGATACATAGAAAGAACATTCGTAGGAACAACAAAATTATGGATAGAAAATCTACCCTCAGAAAGCTTAGAAGTACTTAGAAGTGATAAGAAAATGGATGGATCCCCATCAGCAACAAATATAGAGATATTAGATAAATACGAATCGGCAATAAGAAATGAATTTTGAGGTATGCCCACAAATATAAAAGAACAAAACAGAGAAAAAATAATAAACAGACAACTTTTGACAAAATTATCTATATGTAAAATGTGTTACATTGAAGAATATACTTGTGCATTTAAAGAATATTACTACAAATCAAAATATAATTTAGATGAAGCAAGAGAGATAAGACAACAATATTTTACAAAATTACCAGAACCATTTAGCACAAAAATAATTAAAGATTGGGATAATGAAGTGTCACGACCCAAATCGGGGCCGCGACTGGCACCCACATTTACCCTCCTATGTGAGCGAACCAACCAATCTAAACCTTAACATTTCAATATAATATCAACAGAAGTAATGCGGAAGACTTAACTCATTAATAAAACAATTCAAAACTATTATTAATATCCCCAAAATCTGGAAGTCATCATCACAAGAACATCTATCTCAAATTGCTAAACTAAAACTGTCTAAGAAGCTAAAACAACTACTAGCTAGTCCATGCCGGAAGTTCAAGGCATCAAGACTTGAAGAAGAAGACCCAGTCCAAGCTAGACGCATTAGCTCACCCTGAATTTCCGAAGATAGTGAAGACTGGCTAGATCTACTGTTGAGTTGAAGTTGACGGAACGTTTGCTGCATTGCACAAATAACAAAGGAGAAAACATAAAAGTAGGGGGTCAGTACAACCACAAGTACTGAGTAGATATCATCGGCCAACTCAAAATAGGGAACAATATATATCAATAATAATGTAAATCAACTACAATACTCAACATGTAGCAATAACAACATAAATTCATCAATAACTACAACCGAGTTCACACATGAGGACTCAAGCCTCAATACCATACTCATTTGGGAATTAAGTTCATTAAATTGAGTATATTCATTATCTTTCAAGATTCATTATCTTTCTTCCTCTTGTGTCGGTACGTGACACTCCGCTCCTCTATTTCTATCCTGGTGCCGGAACGTGGCACTCCGATCCTCATATACTATCCTGGTACCGGAACGTGGCTCCCGATCCTCATATTCATTCTATTCTGGTACCGGAACGTGGCACCCGATCCTCATATTCATTCTATCCTGGTACCGAACGTGGCACCCGATCCTCATATTCATGCTATCCTGGTACCGAACGTGGCACCCGATCCTCATATTCATTCTATCCTGGTACCGAACGTGGCACCCGATCCTCATATTCATTCTATCCTGGTACCGGAACGTGGCACCCGATCCTCATATTCATTCTATCCTGGTACCGGAACGTGGCACCCGATCCTCATATTCATTCTATCCTGGTACCGGAACGTGGCACCCGATCCCCTAATTCATCAAGCCTTCTTTCATACTAAGGCATTATCATTAACAAGTGAATTAGGGTTTCTATCAAGATTTGAGATTCAATAGCTTCATCATGCTTATTTATTCACAATTTCATAATCATATTCATGCAAGCATACAGTTTAAGCATATAGAAGGGTTCACAACACTATCAATACATATCATTCACTATTAAGAGTTTACTACGAATATCGTAAGAGAAACCATAACCTACCTTCACCGAAGAATTGGAATCAACAAGCAATTTCCCAAGCTTTGATATTCTTCTTCCTCGTTCGACTCTCTCTCTCTCAATCGATCAATCTATCTCTCTCTTTTCTTTTCTCTTTTTCTTTATTCAAAACCTCTTTCTTTTACCCTAATTCTATATAATTAGGAATGAAAGATGGTAATAATGACCACTAATTAACTTAAGGTTACCTATTTTAACCCCAAGTAATTAGATTTATTAATATTGACCCTCAAACTTTATAATTAAGGAAAGAATAGTCCAAAACGCCCCTTAAAACGTGGAAAGAAATCCGATCGACCGGGATCAAGCGACTGCGGACGGGCCGTCGCGCTGCGACGGTCCGGTCCCCGCCGTCCGTCGCAAGGGTCAGAGACCCAATTTTCCATCAATGATCTGTGACGGTCCGTCACACCTGTGACGGTTTGTCCTGTCATTTCGTCACGAAGTTCAGAGAGTCGATTTTCAGTACCCAATTTAAGAATTCTAAGTGTCATGGAACGAACCCTCCTCGACGGGCCGTCGTGACCACGACGGTCCGTCGTGACACCCGTTGTCCCAGCCAGTTTTTCCAGAATTAATTCTGCTGCTCAAAACGACTAAACAGGTCGCTACAATAGATACCAATTTACCCATCGTTCGTCCCTGAACGATCAAAAGAAGACAAACAATGGCGAAAAGGAGTACCTGAATCTGTAAACAGATGTGGGTATTTTTCTTGCATATCTGCCTCCTTCTCCCAAGTAGCCTCTTCAACGGGTCGATTCTTCCATTGAACTTTGATGGATGCAATTTCTCTCGACCTCAACTTGCGAACCTCCCTATCTAATATAGCAACAGGCTCCTCCTCATATGACAAGTTCTCATCAAGTAAAACTGAATCCCAACGGATGATGTAGTTTCCATCTCCATGGTATCTTTTCAACATGGACACATGGAATACCGGATGTACTCCAGACAGCCCTGGAGGTAAGGCTAATTCATAAGCCACCTCCCCTACTCGCTTTAGTACCTCAAATGGTCCAATATACCTTGGACTTAGCTTACCTCTTTTGCCAAACCGCATCACCCCTTTCATAGGTGAAACCTTCAACAAGGCTTGTTCACCCTCCATGAACTCCAAGTCTCTAACCTTTCGATCTGCATATTCTTTTTGTCTACTTTGCGCCGCTAGAAGCTTTTCTTGAATAGACTTCACTTTCTCTATTGACTCCCTCAAGAGATCAGTACCCCAAGGACTAACCTCGAATGCATCAAACCAACCAATGGGAGATCTACATCTCCTCCCATACAATGCTTCAAATGGGGCCATATCAATGCTTGAGTGATAGCTATTGTTGTATGAAAACTCTTCCAAAGGTAAGAAGCTATCCCAATGGCCACCAAACTCTATCACGCATGCGCGAAGCATATCCTCCAACACTTGAATCGTTCGTTCAGACTGACCATCGGTCTGAGGATGGAACGCAGTACTAAGGTCCAACCTAGTACCCAATTCCGCATGCAATGTTTTCCAAAACTTAGAAGTAAACTGCGTACCTCTATCTGATATGATGGATAGTGGAACCCCATGCAATCGAATGATTTCTGAGATATAGATCTTGGCTAACTTCTCTGCATTGTAAGTCACCTTTACCGGAATGAAATGAGCAGACTTAGTTAACCTATCGACAACCACCCAAATGGAGTCATACTTACCCAATGTCTTTGGAAGACCAACCACAAAATCCATTGCAATTCTCTCCCACTTCCATTCAGGAATGGGCATTCTCTGAAGTGTTCCTCCGGGCCTTTGGTGTTCATACTTTACTTGTTGACAATTTGGACATTTAGCGATAAAGTCAACAATATCACGCTTCATTCTACTCCACCAAAAGTGTTGCTTAAGGTCACGGTACATCTTGGTCGCACCCGGATGTATAGAATACTTTGAACTATGAGCCTCTGTCAGAATAGTGTTGATCAAATCATCAACTCGGGGTACACATACCCTTCCCTTGATTCTCAAAACACCTTCTTCATCGATTGTCGCTTCTTTGGCCTCTCCTTTCAACACTTTATCTCGGATCCGGATCAATTTTTCATCATTAAACTGTTTTCCCTTAATCTTGTCAAGAAAAGAAGATCTCGACTCCACACTAGCCAACAATCCTCCCTTCTGATTTACTTCTAACCTCATCAAGTCGTTAGCCAGAGTTTGAACCTCTCTAGCCAATGGGCGTCTAGAAGCTTGCAAATGAGCTAGACTTCCCATGCTTCCCGCCTTTCTACTCAAAGCATCTGCCACAACATTCGCCTTCCCCGGATGATACAAAATAGTGATGTCGTAGTCCTTTAGTAGTTCCATCCATCTCCTCTGTCTCAAGTTCAAGTCTTTACGAGTAAAGACATCTCAAGGCTACGATGATCCGTGTAGACCTCACACTTAACCCCATATAAATAGTGTCTCCATTGCTTTAGTGCAAACACTACCGCGCCAATTCCAAATCATGAGTTAGGTAGTTACGCCATGCACTTTTAATTGTCTTGAAGCATAAGCAATCACGTTCTTCTCTTGCATTAGTATCGCACCCAAACCAGAATAGGATGCATCACAATAAACAATGAAGTTTTTACCCTCTACGGCAAGGTAAGAATTGGTGCGGTAGTCAACAAGGTCTTAAGCTTCAAAGCTTTCCTCACATTCACCTGACCATACAAATGGGACATTCTGCTTGGTCAAGTTTGTTAATTGGGAAGCAATAGAAGAGAATCCCTTGACAAAGCGGCGGTAGTAGCTAGCTAACCCAACAAAGCTTCTTATTTCTGACACATTAGTGGGTCTCACCCAATTCTTCACTGTCTCAATCTTAGATGGATCTACCATCACTCCATCCTTAGAAACTACGTGCCCCAAGAAGGACATCGCATCTAGCCAAAACTCACACTTAGAGAATTTGGCGTAGAGCTTTTTCTCCGTCAAGGTCTCCAATACCATTCTCAAATACCCTTCATGTTACTCGTTGCTCTTAGAGTATATCAAGATATCATCAATAAATACGATCACGAAGAGTTCCAGATATGGCTTAAAAATCCCGTTCATCAAGCTCATGAACGCAGCAGGGCATTCGTAAGACCAAAAGACATCACTACAAATTCGTAATGCCCATACCTCGCTCAAAAGCGGTCTTTGGCACATCCGTTGCTCGTATTTTCAATTGATGATAACCGGATCTCAAATCAATCTTAGAGAAGACACAAGCACCTTGTAATCGATCGAACAAGTCATCAATGCGAGGAAGAGGATACTTGTTCTTTATGGTTACCTTGTTTAGTTGTGCGTAGTCTATGCACATCCGAAAACTCACATCCTTCTTCTTCACAAACAAAACCGGAGCACCCCAAGGGGATGCACTTGGTCTAATGAAGCCTTTGTTCAATAACTCTTGAAGTTGTGCCTTTAACTCTCTTAACTCATGGGAGCCATTCTATAAGGGGTATAGAAATGGGGCGAGTACCGGTTCAAGATCAATCTGAAGTCAATATCCCTATCTGGTGGCATACCAGGAAGATCTGCAGGGAACACATCCAAAAACTCACGGACTACCGAAACCGACTCAATCGAAGGTACTTGAATAGTGTCATCCTTAAGATGTGCCAAGAAAGCTAAACACCCTTTACTAACCATTTTCTTAGCTCGAAGAAAAGAGACGATGCGGACCGGATTGGAAGTGTAGTCACCCTCCCACACTAACGGATCTGTCCCAGGCTTGGCTAACGTCACCGTTTTAGCATTACAATCCAAGATCGCAAAATTCGGAGAAAGCCAAGTCATACCCAGAATTACATCAAAGTCACCCATTTCTAAGATAACCAAATCTACATAAGTGTTGCTCCCCACAAAATTCACCAAACAAGACCTATATACCCTTTCAACTACCACAGACTCGCCCACCGGAGTAGAAACACGAATAGGCATATCAAGTAATTCACAATGTAGATTTAGACCATTAGCAAATGAGGAAGATACATAAGAAAACGTGGATGCAGGATCAAACAATACGGAAGCCATGCAATCACAAATCAAAAGGTTACCTGTGATGACAGCATCAGACGCCTCCGCTTCAGATCTCCCAGGGAAAGCGTAACAATGGGCCCCATTACTCGCCTGTCCGTTGCCCCTACCAGGTTGCGTAGTAGTGGCTCCAGTTTCCCCATCTCCTCGGCCATTTTGGTGACCACCATTACCTCGACCACCACGTCCTCCAGAAAAACGGCCTCTACCATGACCACCTCTACCTCTAGCTATTGGGGTTCTGTAACTCTGGTTTGGACAATACCTCTTAATGTGTCCAACCTCCCCACATCCATAACACTCTCGGGGTTCATGCATAGGTCTCTCGGAGTAGTGTTGACCGTTCTGAGGTGGACCCCCAACTACAGTCTGTAGTGAAGACTGAATTGGTCGACTTGAGTAACCTCCGGAGCTCTGTCCTCTGGAGTGAGAACCATTAAACTCACCTCCCCTTCGAAACCTTTTTGATGTCGATGTAGTGGTGAAGTCATCTGGCTTCACTCCTTCCACCTCTATCACAAAGTCTACCACCTCTTGGAAAGATGTTGCCGTAGCCGCTACCTGTAAGGCTGAAATCCGCAACTCTGATCTCAACCCCTTCACAAAACGGCGGATCCGTTCTTGTGGACTGAAATAGAGTTGAGTGGCATACCTTGATAAAGCACGAAACTTAGCCTCATATGCGTTAACCGTCATTCTACCTTGCTCGAGACTCAAGAACTCATCCCTTTTTCTATCTCTCAAAGTCCTTGGGATATACTTCTCCATAAACAGAGTAGAGAAGGATGCTTAAGTCATGGGTGTGGCCTCTGTCGGTTGACACTCTACATGTGATCGCCACCACATTTTGGCGTTCCCTTGAAACTGATAGCTTACGAACTCAACGCCAAACCGTTCTACTATCCCCATCTTGTGTAGTAGCTCATGACAATCAACCAGAAAATCATAAGCATCTTCAGATTCTGCACCCTTGAAGACTGGAGGTTTCAATTTCAAGAACTTACTGAAAAGTTCGTGCTGATCGTTTGTCATTATCGGTCCAGTAGTCAAACGTGGAAATGTGACTATCTCTAATGAGGCATCCATGCGGGGGGCCATAGTAGCCGCATGTCGTACCTCTGAAACCGGAGGTGTTGGTGCGTAAAACATCTGGAGGTGCTCGACTCGATCGGATAATCCACTACGATAAGCAAGTACTTGGTTGATCATCTCTAGGGTAGGTTGGGGTGGCAATTCCTCATGTTGCGCTTGTTCATTCACCCCGTCCTCCCCCTCTCTTACTACCTCTTCAGTCGGTGGAGGAGTCACTGCCCTAGCATCAGATGGGCTAGGTGCTCGTCCTCTTCCTCTAGAGGACGTCCTCCCACGACCTCTACCACGGCCTCTTGCCGTTGTTCTCCCTCGAGCCACAGCCCCAGTGGCTGGCTCAGACGTTTCTTGTCTTGCCGGTGTTGTTGTTGGCGCGGTCGTGGCTCTAGTTCTAACCATCTGTGAAATAGAGTGAAGATGGTCAGATACCAATTCGTATCGCCTAGATACCAATTGGACTCAAGTAGTAGCACGAAAGAAAGAATGAAAGAGTGAAATTTTCCTAAAGTCTTGTAGCCTCTCAAGGAAAAGTAAAGGCGTCCCCCTACCGTTCCTTAAGACTCTACTAGACCTGTTCTTATGTGATGAGACCAACGAACCTAATGCTCTGATACCAAGTTTGTCACGACCCAAATCGGGGCCGCGACTGGCACCCACATTTACCCTCCTATGTGAGCGAACCAACCAATCTAAACCTTAACATTTCAATATAATATCAAGAGAAGTAATGCGGAAGACTTAACTCATTAATAAAACAATTCAAAACTATTATTAATATCCCCAAAATCTGGAAGTCATCATCACAAGAACATCTATCTCAAATTGCTAAACTAAAAACTGTCTAAGAAGCTAAAACAACTACTAGCTAGTCCATGCCGGAAGTTCAAGGCATCAAGACTTGAAGAAGAAGACCAGTCAAGCTAGACGCATTAGCTCACCCTGAATTTCGAAGATAGTGAAGGCGGCTAGATCTCTTTGTTGAGTTGAAGTTGACGGAACGTTTGTGCATTGCACAAATAACAAAGGAGAAAACGTAAAGTAGGGTCAAGACAACCACAAGTCTTGAGTAGATATCATCGGCCAACTCAAAATAGGGAACAGTATATATCAATAATAATGTAAATCAACTACAATACTCAACATGTAGCAATAACAACATAAATTCATCAATAACTACAACCGAAGTTCACACATGAGGACTCAAGCCTCAATACCATACTCATTTGGGAATTAAGTTCATTAAATTGAGTATATTCATTATCTTTCAAGATTCATTATCTTTCTTCCTCTTGTGTCGATGCGTGACACTCCGCCTCTATTTCTATCCTGGTGCCTAACGTGGCACTCCGATCCTCATATACTATCCTGGTACGGAACGTGGCACCCGATCCTCATATTCATTCTATCCTGGTACCGAACGTGGCACCCGATCCTCATATTCATTCTATCCTGGTACCGGAACGTGGCACCCGATCCTCATATTCATGCTATCCTGGTACCGGAACGTGGCACCCGATCCTCATATTCATTCTATCCTGGTACCGGAACGTGGAACCCGATCCTCATATTCATTCTATCCTGGTACCGGAACGTGGCACCCGATCCTCATATTCATTCTATCCTGGTACCGGAACGTGGCACCCGATCCTCATATTCATTCCATCCTGGTACCGGAACGTGGCACCCGATCCCCTAATTCATCAAGCCTTCTTTCATACTAAGGCATCATCATTAACAAGTGAATTAGGGTTTCTATCAAGATTTGAGATTCAATAGCTTCATCATGCTTATTTATTCACAATTTCATAATCATATTCATGCAAGCATACAGTTTAAGCATATAGAAGGGTTCACAACACTATCAATACATATCATTCACTATTAAGAGTTTACTACGAATATCGTTAGAGAAACCATAACCTACCTTCACCGAAGAATTGGAATCAACAAGCAATTTCCCAAGCTTTGATATTCTTCTTCCTCGTTCGACTCTCTCTCTCTCTCAATCGATCAATCTATCTCTCTCTTTTCTTTTCTCTTTTTCTTTATTCAAACCCTCTTTCTTTTACCCTAATTCTATATAATTAGGAATGAAAGATGGTAATAATGACCCACTAATTAACTTAAGGTTACCTATTTTAACCCCCAAGTAATTAGATTTATTAATATTGACCCTCAAACTTTATAATTAAGGAAAGAATAGTCCAAAACGTCCCTTAAAACGTGGAAAGAAATCCGATTCGACCGGGATCAAGGCGACTGACGGGCCGTCGCGCCGCGACGGTCCGCCCCGCCGTCTGGCCGCAAGCGGTCGAGACCCAATTTTCCATCAATGATGCGTGACGGTCCGTCACACTGTGACGGTCCTGCGGCCGTCATTTCGTCACGAAGTTCAGAGAGTCGATTTTCAGTACCCAATTTAAGAATTCTAAGTGTCATGGAACGAACCCTCCTCGACGGGCCGTCTTGACCATGACGGTCCGTCGTGACACCCGTTGTCCCAGCCAGTTTTTCCAGAATTAATTCTGCTGCTCAAAACGACTAAACAAGTCGTTACATGAAGGGATAGTAGATACTTTAGGAGCTAGAATAAAATTCATATCTCAATGGTTTACACAATTATGTGAAAGCCAAAAAGAAAAATTAAAAAAGGAAAAAGTACTAAATAAAAATTTAACATGTTGCAAAAATAGAATGGCACCACAATTTGGTTGTACAAATAAAAAACAAAAATCCAAAAGATATAAAAGTTATAGAAAAAATAAAACTAAGTATAAATATAAACAACCAAGACGAAGGTATTATATAAAAAATTATAAAGTAAAAAGACAATATAAACCAATGAGGAAGATATCCCAATGTACTTGTTACAATTGCGGAAAGATAGGACACATAGCTAAGAATTGTAAATTACCAAAAGATCCAAAAAGAAAACAAATAGCAGAATTAATCATAGACCATGAAAAATATATGCAAATAGAATACAAAGACTATGAATTAAGTGATAACGACAACATATATGAAGTATCAGATATAGAAACTGAAAATGGAGAAGAAAATTTAGATAATGAAATAGATGAAGAAATATAATGTCTGAAAACGAAATAATATCTAAAGAAAATTATGAAAATGAAGAATCATCACACCAAAAGGTTATATTTGATAATACAGTTTTTGAACAAATAAAAGGAAAAGAATTAGATTTATGTGTTGAAAAGATACTTGAAATACATACATTAAAAAACAGGTTTAAAAGACAAAAAGAAGAATACTATGTAGTTAGTCAAAAAGAACACGTCATAGACTGTAAATATACAAGCGGAAAAGCATTTATACCTATTATAAGTAAACGAATAATAAATAAAGAAATACAAGACATAAAAAATAAAGCAGCTATAAAATATGTACATTTAGGAGGAACGGAAATACTAATAAAAGCTTGTTTAAGAGAAGGAATAGATACACCCATTGAAATATATTTAGTAGATGACAGAATAATATACCCTATAGAAAAAAGTGTAATAAGTGTATGTCACGACCCAAAACCGGACCGCGACTGGCACCCACATTTACCCTCCTATGTGAGCGAACCAACCAATATAGACCTTAACATTTCAATTTATAACAACAGAAAATAATGCGGAAGACTTAACTCATTAATAAAACAATTCAAAACTATTATTATTATCCCCAAAATCTGGAAGTCATCATCACAAGAACATCTATCTCAAATTGCTAAACTAAAACTGTCTAAGAAGCTAAAACTAATACTAGCTAGTCCATGCCGGAAGTTCAAGGCATCAAGACTTGAAGAAGAAGACCCAGTCCAAGCTAGACGCATTAGCTCACCCTGAATTTCCGAAGGTAGTGAAGACTGGCTAGATCTACTGTTGAGTTGAAGTTGACAGAACGTTTGGTGCATTGCACAAATAACAAAGAAGAAAACATAAAAGTAGGGGGTCAGTACAACCACAAATACTGAGTAAATATCATCGGCCAAATCAAAATAGGGAACAATATATATCAATAATAATGTAAATCAACTACAATACTCAACATGTAGCAATAACAACATAAATTCATCAATAACTACAACCGAGTTTACATATGAGGACTCAAGCCTCAATACCACACTCATTTGAGAATTAAGTTCATTAGATTGAGTATATTCATTATCTTTCAAGATTCATTATCTTTCTTCCTCTTGTGTCGGTACGTGACACTCCGCTCCTCTATTTCTATCCTGGTGCCGGAACGTGGCACTCCGATCCTCATATACTATCCTGGTACCGGAACATGGCACCCGATCCATATTCTATCCTGGTGTCGGAACGTGACACTCCGATCCTCATATTCATTCTATACTGGTACAGGAACGTGGCACCCGATCCTCATATTCATTCTATCCTGGTACCGGAACGTGGCACCCGATCCTCATATTCATTCTATCCTGGTACCGGAACGTGGCACCCGATCCTCATATTCATTCTATCCTGGTACCGGAACGTGGCACCCGATCCCCTAATTCATCAAGCCTTCTTTCATACTAAGGCATCATCATTAACAAGTGAATTAGAGTTTTTATCAAGATTTGGGATTCAATAGCTTCATCATGCTTATTTATTCACAATTTCATAATCATATTCATGCAAGCATACAGTTTAAGCATATAGAAGGGTTCACAACACTATCAATACATATCATTCACTATTAAGAGTTTACTACGAATATCGTAAGAGAAACCATAACCTACTTTCACCGAAGAATTGGAATCAACAAGCAATTTCCCAAGCTTTGATATTCTTCTTCCTCGTTCGACTCTCTCTCTCTCTCTCAATCGATCAATCTATCTCTCTCTTTTCTTTTCTCTTTTTCTTTATTCAAACCCTCTTTCTTTTACCCTAATTCATATATAATTAAGAATGAAAGATGGTAATAATGACCCACTAATTAACTTAAGGTTACCTATTTTAACCCCCAAGTAATTAGATTTATTAATATTAACCCTCAAACTTTATAATTAAGGAAAGAATAGTCCAAAACGTCCCTTAAAACATGGAAAGAAATCCGATTCTGACTGGGACTACGCGACCTGTGACGGGCCGTCATGCCTGCGACGGTCCGTCACACAGGTCGTCGTGACGATCGGAAATTATCTTTCGTCAAGGACACTGTGACGGTCCGTCACACCTGTGACGGTCCGTCCTGCCACTCCGTTACGATGTTCAGAGAGTCGATTTTTAGTACCCAAATTTCAGAATTTCTAAGTGTTTTGAAACGAAACTTCTGTGACAGACCGTCGTGCCTATGACGGTCCGTCGTGGTGTCGGTAGTCTAGGCCAGTTTTTCCAGAAATAAAATCTGCTGCTCAAACGACTAAACAGGTCGTTACAATAGATACCAATTTACCCATCGTTCGTCCCCGAACGATCAAAAGAAGAAAACAATGGCGAAAAGGAGTACCTGAATCTGTAAACAGATGTGGGTATTTCTCTTGCATATCGGCCTCCTTCTCCCAAGTAGCCTCTTCAACGGGTCGATTCTTCCATTGAACCTTGATGGATGCAATCTCCCTCGACCTCAACTTGCGAACTTCTCTATCTAAAATAGCGACTGGCTCCTCCTCATAAGACAAGTTCTCATCAAACAAAATCAATCCCAACGGATGATGTAGTTGCCATCTCCATGGTATCTTTTCAACATGGACACATGAAATACCGGATGTACTCCGGACAGCCCTGGAGGTAAGGCTAATTCATAAGCCACCTCCCTACTCGCTTTAGTACCTCAAATGGTCCAATATACCTTGGACTTAGCTTACCTCTTTTGCCAAACCGCATCACCCCTTTCATAGGTGAAACCTTCAACAAGACTTGTTCACCCTCCATGAACTCTAGGTCTCTGACCTTTCGATCTGCATACTCTTTTTGTCTACTTTGCTGCGAAGCTTTTCTTGAATAGATTTCACTTTCTCCATCGAATCCCTCAACAGATCAGTACCCCAAGGCCTAACCTCAAATGCATCAAACCACCCAATGGGAGATCTACACCTCCTCCCATACAATGCTTCAAATGGGGCCATATCAATGCCTGAGTGATAGCTATTATTGTACGAAAACTCCGCTATGGGTAGGAAGCTATCCCAATGGCCACCAAACTCTATCACACATGCACGAAGCATATCCTCCAACACTTGAATCGTCCTCTCAGACTGACCATCGGTCTGAGGATGGAACGCAGTACTAAGGTCCAACCTCGTACTCCACCTCGCATGCAATGTTTTCCAAAACTTAGAAGTAAACTGCGTACCTCTATCTGATATAATGGAGAGTGGAACCCCATGCAATCGAACGATTTCTGAGATATAGATCTTGGCTAACTTCTCTGCATTGTAAGTCACCTTGACCGGGATAAAATGAGCAGACTTAGTTAACCTATCAACAATCACCCAAATGGAGTCATACTTACCCATTGTCTTTGGAAGACCAACCACAAAGTCCATTGCGATTCTCTCCCACTTCCATTCAGGAATGGGCATTCTCTGAAGTGTTCCTCTGGGCCTTTGGTGTTCATACTTTACTTGTTGACAATTTGGACATTTAGCGATAAAGTCAACAATATCACGCTTCATTCTACTCCACCAAAAGTGTTGCTATAGGTCACGGTACATCTTGGTCGCACCCGGATGTATAGAATACCGCGAACTATGAGCCTCTGCCAGAATAGTGTTGATCAAATCATCGACGCGGGGTACACATACCCTTCCCTTGATTCTCAAAACACCTTCTTCATCGATTGTCGCTTCTTTGGCCTCTCCTCGCAATACTTTATCTTGGATTCGCCTTAGTTTCTCATCATCAAACTATTTTCCCTTAATCTTGTCGAGAAAAGAAGATCTCGACTCCACACTAGCCAACAATCCTCCCTTCTCATTTACTTCTAACCTCATCAAGTCGTTAGCCAGAGTCTGAACCTCTCTAGCCAATGGTCGTCTAGAAACTTGCAAGTGAGCTAGACTTCCCATGCTTCCCGCCTTTCTACTCAACGCATCCGCCACAACATTCGCCTTCCCCGGATGATACAAGATAGTGATATCGTAGTCCTTTAGTAACTCCATCCATCTCCTCTGTCTTAAGTTCAAATCTTTCTGCGTAAAGACATACTGAAGGCTACGATGATCCGTGTAGACCTCACACTTAACCCCATATAAATAGTGTCTCCATTGCTTTAGTGCAAACACTACCGCGCCAATTCCAAATCATGAGTTGGATAGTTACGTTCATGCACTTTTAATTGTCTTGAAGCATAAGCAATCACGTTCTTCTCTTGCATTAGCATCGCACTCCAACCTGAATAGGATGCATCACAATAAACAATGAAGTTTTTACCCTCTACTGGCAAGGTAAGAATTGGTGCGGTAGTCAACAAAGTCTTAAGCTTCTGAAAGCTTTCCTCACATTCATCTGACCATACAAATGGAACATTCTGCTTGGTCAAGTTCGTTAATTGGGAAGCAATAGAAGAGAATCCCTTGACAATGCGGCGGTAGTAGCTAGCTAACCCGACAAAGCTTCTTATTTCTGACACATTAGTGGGTCTTACCCAATTCTTCACTGTCTCAATCTTAGATGGATCTACCATCACTCCATCCTTAGAAACTACGTGCCCCAAGAAGGACACTGCATCTAGCCAAAATTCACACTTAGAGAATTTGGCATAGAGCTTTTTCTCCCTCAACGTCTCCAATACCATTCTCAAATGCTCTTCATGTTCCTCCTTGCTCTTAGAGTATATCAGTATATCATCAATAAATACGATCACGAAGAGATCCAGATATGGCTTAAAAATCCCGTTCATCAAGCTCATGAACGCAGCAGGGGCATTCGTAAGACCAAAAGACATCACTACAAATTCGTAATGCCCATACCTCGTTCAAAAAGCGGTCTTTGGCACATCCGTTGCTCGTATTTTCAATTGATGATAACCGGATCTCAAATCAATCTTAGAGAAGACACAAGCACCTTGTAACTGATCGAACAAGTCATCAATGCGAGGAAGAGGATACTTGTTCTTTATGGTTACCTTGTTTAGTTGTCTGTAGTCTATGCACATCCGAAAACTCCCATCCTTCTTCTTCACAAACAAAACCGGAGCACCCCATCCTTCTTCTTCACAAACAAAACCGAACACGATCGTCACGATGACCTGTGTGACGGACCGTCGCAGGCACGACGGCCCGTCACAGGTTGCGCCAATCCCAGGCAGTTTAGGATTTCTTTCCTCGTTTTAAGGGACGTTTTGGACTATTCTTTCCTTAATTATAAAGTTTGAGGGTTAATATTAATAAGTCTAATTACTTAGGGGTTAAAAGGGGTAACCTTAAGTTAATTAGTGGGTTTTATTGTCCTCCTTTACACTTAATTATACTTTTAATTAGGGTAAAAAGAAGGAGGGTTTGAATAAAACAAACCAAAAGAAAAGAGAAAGAGAGGGACGAATTGAGAGAGAGGATAAACGAGAAGAAGAAACAAGTCTTGGGAATTTCTTGCTTGATCACGAACCTTCGGTGGAGGTAGGTTATGGTTTCTCTTACGATATTCGTAGTAAACTCTTAATAGTGAATGATATGTATTGATAGTGTTGTGAACCCTTCTATATGCTTAAACTGTATGCTTGCATGAATATGATTATGAAATTGTGAATAAATATGCATGATGAAGCTATTGAATCCCAAATCTTGATAAAAACCCTAATTCACTTGTTAATGATGATGCCTTAGTATGAAAGAAGGCTTGATGAATTAGGGGATCGGGTGCCACGTTCCGGTACCAGGATAGAATGAATATGAGGATCGGGTGCCACGTTCCGGTACCAGGATAGAATGAATATGAGGATCGGGTGCCACGTTCCGGTACCAGGATAGAATGAATATGAGGATCGGGTGCCACGTTCCGGTACCAGGATAGAATGAATATGAGGATCGGGTGCCACGTTCCGGTACCAGGATAGAATGAATATGAGGATCGGAGTGTCACGTTCCGACACCAGGATAGAATATGGATCGGGTGCCACATTCCGGTACCAGGATAGTATATGAGGATCGAAGTGCCACGTTCCGGCACCAGGATAGAAATAGAGGAGCGGAGTGTCACGTACCGACACAAGAGGAAGAAAGATAATGAATCTTGAAAGATAATGAATATACTCAATCTAATGAACTTAATTCCCAAATGAGTATGGTATTGAGGCTTGAGTCCTCATGTGTGAACTCGGTTGTAGTTATTGATGAATTTATGTTGTTATTGCTACATGTTGAGTATTGTAGTTGATTTACATTATTATTGATATATCTTGTTCCCTATTTTGAGTTGGCCGATGATATCTACTCAAGACTTGTGGTTGTACTGACCCCTACTTTTATGTTTTCTCCTTTGTTATTTGTGTAATGCAAAGAACGTTCCGTCAACTTCAACTCAACAAGAGATCTAGCCGCCTTCACTACCTTCGAAATTCAGGCGAGCTAATGCGTCTAGCTTGGACTGGTCTTCTTCTTCAAGTCTTGATGCCTTGAACTTCCGGCATGGACTAGCTAGTAGTTGTTTTAGCTTCTTAGACAGTTTTAGTTTAGCAATTTGAGATAGATGTTCTTGTGATGATGACTTCCAGATTTTGGGGATAATAATAATAGTTTTGAATTGTTTTATTAATGAGTTTAAGTCTTCCGCATTACTTTCTGTTGTTATATATTGAAATGATAAGGGTTAAATTGGTTGGTTCGCTCACATAGGAGGGTAAATGTGGGTGCCAGTCGCGGCCCGGATTTGGGGTCGTGACAAACATGGTATCAGAGCATTAGGATCGTTGGTCTCATCACACAAGAACAGGTCTAGTAGAGTCTTAAGGAACGGTAGGGGGACTCCTTTACTTTTCCTTGAGAGACTATAAGACTTTAGGAAAATTTCACTCTTTCATTCTTCCTTTCGTGCTACTACTTGAGTCCAATTGGTATCTAGGCGATCTGGTGGTATCTGACCATCTTCACTCTCTTTCGCAGATGGTTAGAACTAGAGCAACGATAACACCAACATCAGCACCGCCAGGACAGGGTGCATCTGAGCCAGCCACTGGGGCTGTAGCTCGAGGAAGAACAACGGCAAGAGGCCGTGGGAGAGGTCGTGGGAGGACGTCCTCTAGAGGAAGAGGACGAGCACCTAGCCCATCTGATGCTAGGGCAGTGACTCCTCCACCGACTGAAGAGGTGATAAGAGAGGGTGAGGAAGGGGAGAATGAACAAGCGCAACATGAGGAATTGCCACCCCAACCTACCCCAGAGATGATCAATCAGGTTCTCGCTTATCTTAGCGGGTTATCTGATCACGGTCAGGCACCTCCAATGGTTTCTGCACCAACACCTCCGGTTTCAGAGATACGACATGCGGCTACTATGGCTCCCCGCATGGATGCCTCATTGGAGATAGGCACATTTCCACGTCTGACTACTGGACCGATAATGACAAACGATCAGCCCGAACTCTTCAGTAAGTTCTGGAAGTTGAAATCTCCAGTCTTCAAGGGTGCAGAATCTGAAGATGCTTATGGTTTTCTGGTTGATTGTCATGAGCTACTACACAAGATGGGGATAGTAGAACGGTTTGGCGTTGAGTTCGTAAGCTATCAGTTTCAAGGGAACGCCAAAATGTGGTGGCGATCACATGTCGAGTGTCAACCGACAGAGGCCACACCCATGACTTGGGCATCCTTCTCTACTCTGTTTATGGAGAAGTATATCCCAAGGACTTTGAGAGATAGAAAAGGGATGAGTTCTTGAGTCTCGAGCAAGGTAGGATGACGGTTAACGCATATGAGGCTAAGTTTCGTGCTTTATCAAGGTATGCCACTCAACTCGCTTTCAGTCCACAAGAACAGATCCGCCGCTTTGTGAAGGGGTTGAGATCGAGTTGCGGATTTCGCCTTACGGTAGCGGCATGGCAAAATCCTTCCAAGAGGTGGTAGACTTTGTGATAGAAGTGGAAGGAGTGAAGCTGCACGACTTCACCACAACCGACATCAAAAAGGTTTCGAAAGGGAGGTGAGTTTAATAGTTCGTATACTAGAGGACAGAGCTCAGGAGGTTACTCAAGTCGACCAATCCGGTCTTCACTACAGGTGTAGTTGGGGGTCCACCTCAGAACGGTCAACACTACTCTGAGAGACCTATGCATGAACCCCGAGAGTGTTATGGATGTGGGGAGGTTGGACACATTAAGAGGGATTGTCCAAACCAGAGGTACCGAACCCCAATAGCTAGAGGTAGAGGTGGTCATGGTAGAGGCCGTTTTACGGAGGACGTGGTGGTCGAGGTAATGGTGGTCACCAAACGGCCGAGGAGATGGGCAACTGGAGCCACTACTACGCAACATGGTAGGGGCAACGGACAGACGAGTAATGGGGCCCATTGTTACGCTTTCCCTGGGAGATCTAAAGCGGAGGCGTCTGATGCTGTCATCACAGGTAACCTTTTGATTTGTGATTGCATGGCTTCCGTATTGTTTGATCCTGGATCCACATTTTCCTATGTATCTTCCTCATTTGCTAACGGTCTAAATTTACATTGTGAATTACTTGACACGCCTATTCGTGTTTCTACTCCGGTGGGTGAGTCCGTGATAGTTAAAAGGTGTATAGGTCTTGTTTGGTGAATTTTGTGGGGAGCAACACTTATGTAGATTTGGTTATCTTAGAAATGGGTGACTTTGATGTAATTACTGGTATGACTTGGCTTTCTCCGAATTTTGTGATCTTGGATTGTAATGCTAAAGCGGTGGCGTTAGCCAAGCCTGGGACAGATGCGTTAGTGTGGGAGGGTGACTACACTTCTAATCCGGTGCGTATCATCTCCTTTCTTCGTGCTAAGAAAATGGTTAGTAAAGGGTGTTTAGCTTTCTTGGCCCATCTCAAGGATGACACTATTCAAGTACCTTCGATTGAGTCGGTTTCGGTAGTCCGTGAGTTTTTAGATGTGTTCCCTGCATATCTTCCTGGTATGCCACCAGATAGGGATATTGTCTTCTGCATTGATCTTGGACCGGGTACTCGCCCCATCTCTATACCCCCTTATAGAATGGCTCATGAGTTAAGAGAGTTAAAGGCACAACTTCAAGAGTTATTGAACAAAGGCTTCATTAGACCAAGTGCATCCCCTTGGGGTGCTCCGGTTTTGTTTGTGAAGAAGAAGGATGGGAGTTTTCGGATGTGCATAGACTACAGACAACTAAACAAGGTAACTATTAAGAACAAGTATCCTCTTCCTCGCATTGATGACTTGTTCGATCAACTACAAGGTGCTTGTGTCTTCTCTAAGATTGACTTGAGATCTGGTTATCATCAATTGAAAATACGGGCAACGGATGTGCCAAAGACTGCTGCCGAGCGAGGTATGGGCATTACGAATTTGTGGTGATGTCTTTTGGTCTTACGAATGCCCCTGCTGCGTTCATGAGCTTGATGAACGGGATTTTTAAGCCATATTTGGACCTCTTCGTAATCGTATTTATTGATGATATATTGGTATACTCGAAGAGCAAGAAGGAACATGAGGAACATTTGAGTATAGTATTGGAAATGTTGAGGGAGAAAAAGCTCTATGCCAAATTCTTTAAGTGTGAATTTTGGCTAGATGCAGTGTCCTTCTTGGGGCACGTAGTTTCTAAGGATGGAGTGATGGTAGATCCATCTAAGATTGAGACAGTGAAGAATTGGGTATGACCCACTAATGTGTCAGAAATAAGGAGCTTTGTTGGGTTAGCTAGCTACTACCGCCGATTTGTCAAGGGATTCTCTTCTGTTGCTTCCCAATTGACGAACTTGACTAAGCAGAATGTTCCATTTGTATGGTCGGACGAATGTGAAGAAAGCTTTCAGAAGCTCAAGACTTTGTTGACTACCGCACCTATCCTTACCTTGCCCGTGGAGGGTAAGAACTTTATCGTTTATTGTGATGCATCCTATTCTTGTTTGGGTGCAGTACTAATGCAAGAGAAGAGTGTGATTGCTTATGCTTCAAGGCAATTAAAAGTGCATGAACGTAACTACCCAACTCATGATTTGGAATTGGCCGCGGTAGTGTTTGCACTAAAGCAATGGAGACACTATTTATATGGGGTTAAGTGTGAGGTATACACGGATCATCATAGCCTTCAGTATGTCTTTATGCAGAAAGATTTGAACTTGAGACAGAGGAGATGGATGGAATATCATCCGGGGAAGGCGAATGTTGTAGCGGATGCTTTAAGTAGAAAGGCGGGAAGCATGGGAAGTCTAGCTCACTTGCATGCTTCTAGACGCCCATTGGCTAGAGAGGTTCAAACTCTGGCTAACGACTTGATGAGGTTGGAAGTGAATGAGAAGGAAGGATTGTTGGCTAGTGTGGAGTCGAGATCTTCTTTTCTCGACAAGATTAAGGGAAAACAGTTTGATGATGAGAAACTAAGGCGAATCCAAGATAAAGTATTGCGAGGAGAGGCCAAAGAAGCGACAATCGATGAAGAAGATGTTTTGAGAATCAAGGGAAGGGTATGTGTACCCCGCGTCGATGATTTGATCAACACTATTCTGACAGAGGCTCATAGTTCACGGTATTCTATACATCCGGGTGCGACCAAGATGTACCGTGACCTGAAGCAACACTTTTGGTGGAGTAGAATGAAGCGTGATATTGTTGACTTTATTGCCAAGTGTCCAAACTGTCAACAAGTAAAGTATGAACACCAAAGGCCCGGAGGAACACTTCAGAGAATGCCCATTCCTGAATGGAAGTGGGAGAGAATCGCAATGGACTTTGTGGTTGGTCTTCCAAAGACAATGGGTAAGTATGACTCCATTTGGGTGATTGTCGATAGGTTAACTAAGTCTGCTCATTTCATTCCGGTCAAGGTGACTTACAATGCAGAGAAGTTAGCCAAAATCTATATCTCATAAATCGTTCGATTGCATGGGGTTCCACTCTCCATTATATCAGATAGAGGTACGCAGTTTACTTCTAAGTTTTGGAAAACATTGCATGCAGAATTGGGTACTAGGTTGGACCTTAGTACTGCGTTCCATCCTCAGACCGATGGTCAGTCTGAGAGGACGATTCAAGTGTTGGAGGATATGCTTCGTGCATGTGTGATAGAGTTTGGTGGCCATTGGGATAGCTTCTTACCCTTAGCGGAGTTTTCATACAATAATAGCTATCACTCAAGCATTGACATGGCCCCATTTGAAGCATTGTATGGGAGGAGATGTAGATCTCCCATTGGTTGGTTTGATGCATTCGAGGTTAGACCTTGGGGTACTGATCTCTTGAGGGAGTCAATAGAGAAAGTGAAGTCTATTCAAGAAAAGCTTCTAGCGGCGCAAAGTAGACAAAAAGAATATGCAGATCGAAAGGTTAGAGACTTGGAGTTCATGGAGGGTGAACAAGTCTTGTTGAAGGTTTCACCTATGAAAGGGGTGATGCGGTTTGGCAAAAGAGGTAAGCTAAGTCCAAGGTATATTGGACCATTTGAGGTACTAAAGCGAGTAGGGAGGTGGCTTATGAATTAGCCTTGCCCTGTGGCTGTCCGGAGTACATCCGGTATTTCATGTGTCCATGTTGAAAAGATACCATGGAGATGGAAACTACATCATCCGTTGGGATTGATTTTACTTGATGAGAACTTGTCATATGAGGAGGAGCCTGTTGCTATATTAGATAGGGAGGTTCGCAAGTTGAGGTCGAGAGAAATTGCATCCATCAAAGTTCAATGGAAGAATCGACCCGTTGAACAGGCTACTTGGGAGAAGGAGGCAGATATGCAAGAAAAATACCCACATCTGTTTACAGATTCAGGTACTCCTTTTCGCCATTGTTTGTCTTCTTTTGATCGTTCGGGGACGAACGATGGGTAAATTGGTATCTATTGTAACGACCTGTTTAGTCGTTTTGAGCAGCAGAATTATTTCTGGAAAAACTGGCTGAAACCCCGGACCCAACGACGGACCGTCACAGGCCCGACGGACCGTCGTGGGTGTTTCGTTCCATGACACTTAGCGTTCTGAAATTGGGTACTGAAAATCGACTCTCTGAACTTCGTAACGAAATGGCAGAACGGACCGTCAAATCCACGACGAACCGTCGTGAGTACCCGTTGCAAAACACTTCAACTTTTGAGAATTTGGTGCAAGAAACGAGCTCCTGACCGCCAGGACGGAGGGCAGGACGGACCGTCACAAGGGTGACGGGCCGTCACAAGGGTGACGGGCCGTCACAGCCCACCTGGAGCCTGGGGAGGTTGCGACGGCCACCGTGACGGACCGTCGCAGGCACGACGGCCCGTCACAGGTTGCGCCAATCCCAGGCAGTTTAGGATTTCTTTCCTCGTTTTAAGGGACGTTTTGGACTATTCTTTCCTTAATTATAAAGTTTGAGGGTTAATATTAATAAGTCTAATTACTTAGGGGTTAAAAGGGGTAACCTTAAGTTAATTAGTGGGTTTTATTGTCCTCCTTTACACTTAATTATACTTTTAATTAGGGTAAACAGAAGGAGGGTTTGAATAAAACAAACCAAAAGAAAAGAGAAAGAGAGGGACGAATTGAGAGAGAGGATAAACGAGAAGAAGAAACAAGTCTTGGGAATTTCTTGCTTGATCACGAACCTTCGGTCGAGGTAGGTTATGGTTTCTCTTACGATATTCGTAGTAAACTCTTAATAGTGAATGATATGTATTGATAGTGTTGTTAACCCTTCTATATGCTTAAACTGTATGCTTGCATGAATATGATTATGAAATTGTGAATAAATAAGCATGATGAAGCTATTGAATCCCAAATCTTGATAAAAACCCTAATTCACTTGTTAATGATGATGCCTTAGTATGAAAGAAGGCTTGATGAATTAGGGGATCGGGTGCCACGTTCCGGTACCAGGATAGATTGAATATGAGGATCGGGTGCCACGTTCCGGTACCAGGATAGAATGAATATGAGGATCGGGTGCCACGTTCCGGTACCAGGATAGAATGAATATGAGGATCGGGTGCCACGTTCCGGTACCAGGATAGAATGAATATGAGGATCGGGTGCCACGTTTCGGTACCAGGATAGAATGAATATGAGGATCGGGGTGTCACGTTCCGACACCAGGATAGAATATGGATCGGGTGCCACGTTCCGGTACCAGGATAGTATATGAGGATCGGAGTGCCACGTTAGGCACCAGGATAGAAATAGAGGAGCGAGTGTCACGCATCGACACAAGAGGAAGAAAGATAATGAATCTTGAAAGATAATGAATATACTCAATCTAATGAACTTAATTCCCAAATGAGTATGGTATTGAGGCTTGAGTCCTCATGTGTGAACTTCGGTTGTAGTTATTGATGAATTTATGTTGTTATTGCTACATGTTGAGTATTGTAGTTGATTTACATTATTATTGATATATACTTTGTTCCCTATTTTGAGTTGGCCGATGATATCTACTCGGTACTTGTGGTTATCTTGACCCTACTTTTATGTTTTCTCCTTTGTTATTTGTGCAATGCAAAGAAACGTTCCGTCAACTTCAACTCAACAAGAGATCTAGCCGCCTTCACTACCTTCGGAAATTCAGGGTGAGCTAATGCGTCTAGCTTGGACTGGGTCTTCTTCATCAAGTCTTGATGCCTTGAACTTCCGGCATGGACTAGCTAGTAGTTGTTTTAGCTTCTTAGACAGTTTTAGTTTAGCAATTTGAGATAGATGTTCTTGTGATGATGACTTCCAGATTTTGGGGATAATAATAATAGTTTTGAATTGTTTTATTAATGAGTTTAAGTCTTCCGCATTACTTTCTGTTGTTATATATTGAAATGATAAGGGTTAAATTGGTTGGTTCACTCACATAGGAGGGTAAATGTGGGTGCCAGTCGCGGCCCGGATTTGGGGTCGTGACAGATCGGAAATTATTTTTTGTCAAGGACACTGTGACGGTCCGTCACACCTGTGACGGTCCGTCACACCTGTGACGGTCCGTCCTGCCACTCCGTTACGATGTTCAGAGAGTCGATTTTCAGTACCCAAATTTCAGAATTTCTAAGTGTTTTGAAACGAAACTTCTGTGACGGACCGTCGTGGTGTCGGTAGTCTAGGCCAGTTTTTCCAGAAATAAAATCTGCTGCTCAAACGACTAAACAGGTCGTTACAGTGTAGTTAAAGGAAATTTAATATACCAAAAATTTAAATTTATAATAAGTGCTAATTATACAGTAGCATTAACAGATACAAATATAGATAAATCATTAGTTTTATAGTGGAAAATGTCAGGAATAGGGTTAACACCAGGAAGTTAGGTATTCAAAGCAAGATGTAAAAATCTATATATATTAACAACAAAACATAAAATAACAGCAAGGAATAAAAATGATAAAATAAAAATAGAAAATCCTTTTGAAAAAATAATTACTGTAATAGATAATAATGACTATAGCTATAAAGAAATTGATACGGAAGGAGATTTGGAAATAGTAAAAGAAAGATTAAGCACCTCAAGTACACCAAATACAAGCACATTAAAAATGTTAACTAGAGCTACATCATCAAGGATGAGTACATCTAAAAGAAAATAAGAAATACCACAAAATTTATTAGAAGAAACGACACCATATCATTATTTTATAACAATAATAATGGACCAGAGAAAATATAAAATCTTGATAAACACTGGACAAGAAGAAAATCATATAACAAAAGAATTAGTATTAGAAGAAGAAATTATGAAAACAGGACACATATGCCCTGGTTTACCTAGTGAAATAGTAAATACAAATAAAGAAACAACAGAAAAAGAAATAATTATAGGAGGAATTCCATTAAAAATACAATTTAAGATATATGAAGGAAATCATAATATCACGTTAGGAATAAAATGGTTAGAAAAAGTTAAACCATACAACATAGAAAATGAACAATTAACAATAACTTGTAAAAATAAGAAAATAATTATAAAAAGAACAAAATGATTAATGAAAATATTTATACTTACAAAAATTATTGTAGAAAGATATCACAACAGATATTATACCCCTATGATAGATATAGGAGCAGAAGCAAATATATGTAAATATAATTGTTTACCAGAAGATAAATGGGAAAAATTAAAAACACCAATGGTAGTAACAGAATTTAATAATGAAGGAAATATGATTAAATATAAAGCAAAAAATATATAAATACAAATATGGGATAAAATATTAACAATAGAAGAAATCTATAATTTTGAATTCACAACAAAAGATATGTTGCTAGGAATGCCATTTCTAGACAAATTTTACCCACATATAATAACAAAAACACACTGGTGGCTTACTACGCCATGTGGCTATAAAATAGGAGCAAAAAGAGTAAAAAATAAACAACGAAAACCTATAGAATGGATTAAAGGTAGTGAAAAAATAAGCCAGGAAATAGAAAATATCAATGAAAAACAAATATCACAATTAGAAACCATTGTATTTACAATAGAAAAAGTTAAAATAATTAATGAACAACTAGAACAATTATATAATGAAGATCCACTACAAGGATGGAAAAAACATAAAACAAAAATAAAAATTTAATTAATAGATGAAAATAGTATAATAACACAAAAACCATTAAAATATAACTTTGATGATTTACAAGAATTTAAAATACATATAAATAAACTATTAAAAAACAATTACATACAAGAGAGTAATAGCAAACACACAAGCCATCATTTATAGTTATAAAACACAGTGAACAAAAAAGAGGTAAAAGTAGAATGGGTATAGACTACAGAAATTTAAATGCCAAAACTAAAACATATAACTATCCAATACCTAATAAAATACTTAAAATAAGACAAATACAAGGATACGTCTATTTTACAAATTTGACTGTAAATCAGGATTTTACCATCTAAAACTAGAAAAAGAATCTAAACAATTAACAACATTCACAGTACCGCAAGGATTCTATGAATGGAATGTATTACCATTTGGATATAAAAATGCACCAGGTAGATACCAACATTTTATGGATAACTGTTTTAACCAGTTAGAAAATTGTGTTGTATATATAGATGATATATTACTATATTCTAAAACACAAGATGAACATATAAGATTATTAGAAAAATTTATACATACAATTAAATATTCAGGTATAAGTTAAAGTAAAAGTAAAGCAGAAATTATGAAACCACAGATAGAATTTCTAGGAATACAAATAGATAAAAATGGAATAAAAATGCAAACTCATATAGTACAAAAAATAATTACTATTGATGAAAATATAGATACAAAAAAGAAATTACAATCATTTTTAGGATTAGTAAACCAAGTGAGAGAATATATACCAAAATTAGCAGAACATTTAAAACCACTACATAAAAAACTTAAAAAGGACGTTGAATATTATTTTGACGATAAAGATAAAGAACATATAAAAAATATTAAAAAATTATGTAAAAAATTACCAAAACTATACTTTCCTGATGAAAGTAAAGCATTTACATATATAGTTGAAACAGATTCAAGTGATCACAGTTAAGGAGGAGTATTAAAATATAAATATAACAAAGAAAAGACAGAACACCATTGCAGGTATTACTCAGGATCATATACTGAAGCACAAGCAATATGGGAAATAAATAGAAAAGAATTATTTGCATTATATAAATGTTTGTTAGCATTTGAACCATATATAGTTTACAATAAATTTATTGTGAGAACAGATAACACACAAGTAAAGTGGTGGATAACCAAAAAGATAGATGATTCGGTTACAACAAAAGAAATAAGAAGATTAAGATTAAATATATTGAATTTTACATTTACAATTGAGATTATTAAAATTGACGAAAATCTTATTGCAGACTACATCTCAAGAAAGAGATACAATGAAAGATCTATTGACAATAATGACAAACCTATGCCAGAAAATAGAAAAAATAGAGACAGATGTACAAAATCTGAAAGCTAATAGTCAGCAGCATGACTCTAAAAATGCGGATCTACGTCGTTCGGCAGACGAAAAACAGCCAGAATTAAAAGGAGACGTTGGGACACTCCTTAAAACCCATGACATTACTGATGTTGCAGGTACAAGCAAAGGAGCTATAGAGAAACCTACACCAAAAAACATAAACCTAAATAGCGTATTTACCAAACCATTTACTCCAAAGGTAAAAATAATAGATACTTCAGCACCACAAACATCTACGTATGCAGCTAGCCTGCATAAAGAGAAGAAAATATATAACCATATATACCGAACATATATTGAAAACCTATACAAGATACAAAACTTTTTGAATCAAAAACCAAAATCTACCACGACATTAGAAAAAACCCAAGACTACCTAACCCAAAAACTACATGGTTATAACAAGTTAATTGCACAATCAAAAACTAATCCAAACCTAGTTAAAACTTGTTATAACTATGGATTATTAAATACAGTCTATACATATACAGGTGAAGAAATAAGTGGAATCCCAGAGGTCCACAAAGCATTTTTAATATATAAAAAGATAACAAAAGGAAACTTATTTTTCATAAGATTCTACACAGCACCAGCGGAGATACTCTATGATGAAATAAAATCAATTATCCAGATAGTCAAAATTGGGCTAACGCGGGAAATGATAATTCCAGAAGATATAGGCCAACAGCCAGAGATAACACGAGTTGAGATACCCAGTTTCTATGCCAATAAAAGGATAATTGGATTATCAACTATTATACAAGAACTAGAAAATAACTATCTACAAGGCAACGCCATATGGAGCTACTATTCGGGAGATCACTTAATGATATACGCCAATTCGCGAGAAATAAGAAAAGAAGATATGGAAGAAGTCCAAAAATGGATTTTGTCCTTGTTAAAACCAGAAGCTACGCCAACAGCTAGAGCAATAAAGCAAGGATTCATATCCGAAGAACTGATGACAAGATATTGCAAGCTAGTTGGGCACAAATACCCAGACCATATTTGTTCAAAATTTAACCTAGGGGGTGACATAATCCCTGAGGTACTTTTAGAATAATAAAAAAAAAGTAAAGTAAAATATTTTTTTTTTTGTGTCGGCTGAATATCAGCCATATGAACAAAGAAATAATCTTTTATTCTTGTCGTGTTGTGTCGGCTGTAAAAAGCCAATTATATAAAAGTCGTAAAGTAAATAATAAGTGTGTCAGCCAATAATAAAGATAGGCCACTAAGTTTTTTGTTTTTAGCGTCGGCCAAATGTTAAAAGGCCAAGTGTAAAGTAGGTGTCGGCCATTTTTGGCCAAAGAGGTAAGATTGTTGTATATAAATAGAGGGTTTCCCCTCATAAATAAAATCATCAATCTTCCATCATCTTCTCCTCTCTACAATATTTTCTTTCTTTACAAATCCGCGAATCTTTTTTTCTAGTGAAATAATTTTCAAAAGAGGTAACACCTAATTTTATTTTATATTGTATTAGTTTTATGTCATGATTGTACACAAATTAATTCCAGTATATTGAAGTTATTCATATTTCGATGTGTTTAATCTATTAATATTATTAAATATTGTGTACTTAAATATATCCAAACATGCTATACAACATGGTGAGTATTTCTCACATGCTTAATAGTCCATTTCTCGTTCTTTTTTCTAAATTAATTATGTTTGTAAATGAATTCTTTGTTTGGTTGTGTTTAGGAAAGTATTAAGTTATGTTTTATGCTATGATATGTGTGTTGTCTTGATCTTTTGGATACTAACTTAATACTTTTCATATTCATTTTTTTTAATAATTAATCATAAATTGTCAAATATGAGTGATTTGTGTATCAATATTTTTTTTAATGTATGTGTCTATATGTATTCAAAATTGATGAGATTATACTACGTTTTATAAACATACTATGCATAAAATAAAAAAACAAAAAGTTCAATTATGATAAAATATTTTAAATATGAAAATTTATTCTTAATAAATTAATTAAATAAATTAAAAATAATATGATCATTATTTTAGTTAAATGAGTTTAATGAATTAAATTAGTCTATTATTAAAAAAGACTTTAATGACATGTCATGCCAACTAGGAGAGTACGATATTGTGAGTATTTCTCACATGCTTAATAGTGCATTTCTCGTTATTTTTTATTAATAAATTGTCAAAATTTTTATATTCATGTCTAACAATATTTAATGAATTCTTTGTTTGATTGTGTTTAAAAAAGTATTAAGCTATATTTTATGCTATGATATGTGTGTTGTCTTGATCTTTTGGATACTAACAAAAAATGAAAATAATAAATTTGTTAGAATAAGAAAAAAGAATATTTTAATTAGAAAAAGAATTTAAAAAAAGTGTTAAGGAAAAATAAAAAAGAAGAAAAAATGTACAACATTAAAAATGAAAATATAAGATTTTAAAATTAAAAGAAACAAAAAATACAGTGTTAAGAGTATAATGATTTTTTGTTTCTTAAAATATAGGAACATGATTTTTTATTTTGTATATATTTTAAGAAAAAGTTAAGGAAAAAGAAGTAAAAGGAATGTAACAATAAAAAAAAAGAAAAAAGTAAAAACAAGAAGAAAATTCTACATTGAAAGAATGATTAAAAAAACAACAAAAATGTATGAAATAAATTTAAATAAATTAGAGAGTGAGTCTAAAAAATATTTTTATTATTAAGTTAATAATATAATATCAAAAAGATTAAATCAATTAATATAAAAGTCAATAAAGCGACCGTGCTAGAATCACGACACTCGGGAGTTTCAATACTTTTCCTTCGGTTAACAAAATTTTTTATTCAATTTTTGATTTCGCAGACCATAAAATAAAGAGTTAACTTTCTTTTGATTTAGGATGTAAATAAGTTGGTTTGGAACAATAAAACTCAATTCCATTGGCGACTCTGAATATAGAATAATCTCTTTTCAAAATGTCACCTTAGTTGGAAAAACTCTTTTATCTCAAAACTGATATTTTTGAGGGAAAAATAGGGGTGTGACATATACAACTTAAGTTCATTCATATATTGGTAATAGAATAGGGTGGGGAGAACTTCACTTTTGACATAGCACAAGAACTTGACTTGTCTAATTTAGGAAAGAGAAAGTAGGACGTAAGAATAAAATATTTTAAGCTATATTCATATTTTTCTCCTAAATCTTCCTTAGAATATCTATTTAATATCTGATAAAAAAAAACCTAAATAATGTTTCATCTGTTAAACAAGTTTAGTAATGAGTATAAGAGAAAGAGTGTACCAATAATTTTTATACGATTAGTGTCACTTAATTCAGTCACAATTTTTTTCATCTAGTTTATTTCATAGATAAATCTTCAAGTTCCGCAAATTTTAATTTCAGACCTTGCTCATGGATGAAAACCGAGAGTTAAAAGTTCAAATTAATTCATTTACAAGGTCATTGGGTGTAATTTCCTAGACAGGCGTGATTTTGGTTTGACTAAAAATCTTCTTTCATAGAATATTCAGTTCACTTACTAATTAATAATTATTGTTGCAATTTCATTTTACGTGAGTTACATTAATGTGACACAAACTTAAAAAGAAAAAAAAAGAAAAACTTTATTAATTCACGGAGGATATTTCATCAATAATTATTCAAAAAAATAAAATAAAATAAAGAAAATATCATTCTGCTTAAATTCTAGCAATCATTCTGCTTAAATTCTAGCAAAAAAGATTCTACTTAATAATGTGACTTAATCCCCAAAATCTAGTTGGTGTAAACTTTCTTGTACCAGTTAAAGAGAAGTAAAGATTCTACTTAATAATGTGACTTAATCCCCAAAATCTAGTTGGTGTAAACTTTCTTGTACTAGTTAAAGAGAAGTTTTGAGTTGCCTTGGAAAGACAGAGTACGATGCACACTTTGTTATACATTTAGATGCAAAACCCAACTCCCACCTTTTCTTTGTTATCAATTTACGTATCACGTGATATATTCTGTTAGTTTATTTCATTAAAAAACCATTTTTTTATTTCATAATATCTATCAAGATCAACGTTTTATACATGTTAGGTTTCACTTATTTGATCGTTTAAATGAAAGTACAAAAATACTTTTAACATAAAATAAATTAAGCGATAAAAGGATTTCTACTTCTAGCTTCATATAATATTGATATTTTTAATAAATTAGTAAAGAAGTATTTCTGAATATATTTTAAATTAAAACAAGATAACTATTTTATACTTAAAATAAAAAACCTTTATTAGGAAAATAAGATATTTAAAAGAAAAAAATAATAATTTTTTTGACAAATTAAATAACATTACATAATTTTTTTGCAAAACTGTTGTCCGCTTTAGACAAAACTATTGAAAATCACAAAACATTTGTAAACCAAATTATCCATTAAGGATTTTTCTAGTTTATTATTACTTTTTTTTGGATTATTAAGTTCTATATTGTTGTCTTGTAACTTACTACCGATATTTATTTTCTTATTCCTTTCGTTTTATTTGAAGTAAATTTAAATATAATATTTCAATTTTTTATAGATTAAAATTTCTATATGCAAAATCTAAATAAAAATATATCTTATAAATTGAAATAGTTAAATTTAAATTTATAGAGAGTTGAGTGCCATTTCAAGAGAATTCACTGATTTTGGATCGTACAACGTCCATGCACGTATATTCGTCTTCCTTTATTAATGCTTCACAGTTAGGGTGTGTTTGGTACGAAGGAAAATGTTATTCATGGAAGTGGTCTTTTGGAAAACAAGTTAGTTTCTAATTTCTCTCATGTTTAATTGGAGAGTAAAAAAAATTAATGTTTAATTGGTGAATAAAAATAGTTTTTCAGAAAATATGTTTTTTTTCTTGAGATTAAAATAATTCTCTTTAGAAAAATAATTTCTGATCCAAAAATATTTTTCGATAATTAATGTAGGACTCTACCTCGACACCCAAACTTGAACAGTACCCCGATGACCGTTTCAAAATTGGACCATGACATCTGACCCAGGAAAAATAAAGGACGGATGTGTCCTAGGTGGGGATGGTGCGGGAGTGGGGCGTGTTGGGTGTATGGGTGGCGTAAAAATGTTTTTTTTTTAAAAAAAATTGAAATACATCCCAAAAGTATCTTTTTTCAAAAGAAAATTGATTGGGGGTGTCGGCGGAGTGGGATGACCTTGTTTGGGTGGGGAGGTAGCGGGAGCTAAGAAGGATCACTCCGCGAAGTTAGTCAGAATCGTCGGTCAACTCGGCGATCGTCCCTTTAGTATATTCCATCGTCATCTTGCTTTAGACTTCAACATATTCGCGCTCTGGATCAATGGGCGATCTAGTATTGCTTTGCGGAACTGCTCAACGAAACACCTATTGCTCCTTTTCACCTCCGACTTGATGCTTTTCATAAGGGATCTGCACCCTAGAACATCAAGCGAGAATAAGACCATTTGGTGACTCGCCTAATGGATTAGGCGATCCCCAGGCCGTCTTTTCTTCATTCTTTCAACTACCTTGTTCCGTTTTGCTCAATTGGTCCATGCTTTGTATCCAAGTTTAAATACTTTAAAATTAAGATTTCTCATAAGTTCTTGAGACAAAATATGCATTTGAGGACATTAAATCTACAAAAATATAGTCCTAAATGAGTCCAAATCGTGGACTCATCAGTTTCACGTATAAATTTGAATTTTTTCTTCCTAGAGCTATAATCGATGAGCCTTTGATCTTCCATTTTCCAATGCACAAGTCATTATGATAGCCATTATCATCTAGTTTTCCTCCATATATCAAAATTCACGGAAGTTTCTAGCGTATACTTGACATTCTAAAGAACTAACATTGAACCATTATTGGTTTTCAAATACACTACGCCATGATAAAACACCTTAACCTCATCAACATTACCCATCTTTAACTCCTCAGGGTTTAAAGAAGTATAAGATAAAAAAAATTCTTTTCTCACTGTGACATGTGATGTAGCTCCAGATGCGACAACAACAATAACAACATTGTTTACGATATTTTCTTCTTTCTTCCCTTCTTTAATATCTTGCTTCAATTGTTTGGAAAGTCTTTTCATGTGTCATTTCTTTCCACAATGATGTAATATCATATTTTCATTCCTGAATCTTGACTTGGTTTTTCTTTTACCTCTACTCATCGGTTTTCTTGTCTTGTCTCTCTCTATCGATCTTCAATAAATGGAATATTTGAATGTGAGAATGTCCCTTTGTATTTTCTTCTAACATCTTTTATTCAACACATTACTTTTTGCATATTCCATATTCCCCTTATAACCAGGAGCATAATTCCTTATAGGAACATGAAGAGTTCCCCAATAAGCTAGTAGAGTATTAAGATTCCAAAGTCCTTATACTTAATCATCGAAATTAACACTCATTCTCGATAGCTGATCAAGAACACCTTGAAAATAATTTATGTGACTAAGAAAAGAACTACCCTCAATTTTTTAGCAAGAACAACCTGTTATTGCCCATTTTCTATGTTTCAAGCGGCTCCAACTTTTCCCACAATGTTCTAGCATGTGTTTCATTCATAATATTGTTGCGAAAGCTATCTTCAACCCAATGAATTATATATCCACATACTTGTTGGTTCTTCAAAGCTCAATTTTCATCAGCCACAGTCGCATGTTCATGAACATAAAAAAATGAGAAGATGCATCTTTTTCAGGAACGACAGATCTTTCATCTTGCTTTTCAATATGTTGTTTCTTCAAGTTAGACCTACCATCTTTATCATATTTTCCCCCATAAAAAAACCATTGATAGAGAACCCGATTTTGATACCAGTTGTTGTGACGAAAAGATGAGAGGAAAATCTAAAAATAAAGAACACGAATTTTATCATGGAAAAACCCTTCAAACCGAAGGTAAAATTCACATGATCGATAAGTTATAAATTGCTTCACTCTAACAATAAGATGGTTACAAATATTCTACTAATGTCTACATAACAAGTGTCGAAAGATAGAAAATAATAGCTACACAAACAAAATATAAATTGAAAGAAATACCACCGAAATGTAGCTGTTATTCATGACCTAAAACAGGATTTTGCTGACCTCCGAATCTAATCTTTACCGTTCATACAACTAACAAGTTTTTGGGAATAGTCAATCAAAGGTTAAGCCTGATCCAATGGTTAGTTAATTAAATATCATGATCTAAAGGTTTCTGGTTGGAGAAAAAGGCTGCAGCAAAAACACCCCTTTTCCTCTCTCTTCTCTCTTGTTGAAAGATCTCTCGAAAATCTATTTATGCTAAAAAAAAATAGGACAATTAATACCCCAAAAGTCTCCTCTTTGGCCTAAATTTCTGACAAAATAAATTTGCTCCATCTTTTTCATATAATCTTCAACTTCTTGCATCTCAAAAATTATGTCTCATCACAGAGAACTTCTCTGAAACAGTTTCTCCAATAAAATCCTTGTTAGTGTCAAATAGGTTGCGACTAGAACTACTTCTGCTCATACAGACACCCGATTTTTAACCTATCTCCAACGTTATGCCATTAAACCTTGATCCATCATTGAACCATCCAACCTGACTTCATCATTGAACTTGGCTCTGATACCACTTTCTAGAACTGAAATAAATCAAGTGTTAGCAAAAAAATCTCGATAGACCATGAATAAGAGGACAAACGAAAAATATATCAAAAGATACAAAAATTTAATGTGATTCAATAAATCGACCTACATCCACAAAGGAGATGAACAATCTAATATATATATATGAGAGCATAAAATATAGAGAGAAAGGGAAAGAAAAATATTCCCCCTGAACTTGTATTAAAAAAATTCAGTTACACGCTAAAACTGTAATAACAAATTATTACACACCTTTGCTATTTAAAAGTGTATCTATTTATCCCCTAAAAAGATAACGTAGAAAAATAATAATAATTAAAATATTCACGAGCCTCTTTTAAATATTAAAGTAAAAAATTAAAAAATCATAATATTTCATAAACTCCACCCCACATCTCTTCTTTTTCACACCCCACTTTGCTCGTCTTCTTCATACCCCATTAAGTTTAAAACAAACCAATAACAAGAAACAACCATGAAAGGAGTAAAATTTTGGAAGCTTTCATCTGTTTGGGCTTTGATTGACGTTTTTGAGTATTGAGTGATCGATTGAAAATGAGAAGAAAATTATTTTCTATTATCTCAATTTTTTGAGAAATCTTATGAATAACAAGGAAAAAAATAATGTTAGCCCAAATATGAAAATATTTACAACTACAAGCCACAACAAATAACTAACATTTAAAAAACAAGTAGCCTAAATTAGAGGTTTGTAGTCATAAATAACTCATGATGTCTAAAATTAGTGTTTTTTGGGTTAATACGCCAAGGAAGACTTCCAAAGGACCAAGGATCGTTGAGGAGGAACTTAACCCCCCCCCCCCTTAAAACTACCCAAAAATCACTCCCGCTCGTGAGGGACCTATTGACAGTAAGTGTGCCCATGTCTCGTAGGTGGGGTCGTGGGTCAAGCCCCTAAAACACAGGTTGCATATCAGTGAACTGTGAACCACAGACCTACAAGACGTCACGTGAGTCCACTCACGGCCCGTGGGTCCTAAGGTAGTAGGTCACACTTGAAATTGCCTTTTGGCAGTTAAGGTTAGGGGTCTTTTGGGGATTTCCTATTTAATTGATAATTATGTGTTGTTGTTGTTAAGCCTATTTTCACATATATATAAGCATTTTTCCACCTAAAATAACTCATCTAATATCATAATTAAAAATTCCCAAATCAAAATCAAATCCTCCCCAAAAGCTTTCTTTAGAACCCTAAAGAAAAAGAAGAAGATCAACGTAGGGCTTGAAGAAGGAAAATTTTTTCACATAAATTTGTTGGATTTATTAATCAAGCTATGGTAGTCTTTGATTCATGGATATATTTCATCTATGAAGTCCTGAAACTCTCAATTTCAAAGTAGGAAATTTCCTCAAAGCTAGGGTTTTCACTTGAAGTCATGGATTCTTTTTAAATGTTTTCACTGATTTAATTATCATATATTATGATTTAATTGTTGATTATTATTGTTTTATGAGAAAATATTCCATGAATTCATGAAAACCCCGTAACCCTAATTTATGACTTGTGATTTGAGTGAATTATAGTAAGATGAATACTATAGAATTATACTTGTAGTAGTTTAGTTATTTAAATCATATTAGTTTTGCTCCCAATTGCACACACAAGTGTACGCAGTTACGCAAGTAATATAGTGACTCTTAAAAGAACCAGATTATCAAACACAAAGGACTTGTCAATTAACTATTTTTACTAAATTATACTGGTCTAATTATTTATTTAAGAGTTCCAAAACAAAAGAATGCATGAATAAAATATTAAAATTGCTTACAATTGTTTGAAAGTCCTAGGTTTGCAACATGTATTGAATCTCGTGTATCATATTATTGGTTTAGAACTTATTTTTCTTTTCAAGTTACTCATTTATATGGTTAATTGCATGAGTCAGGCTGCACACCTCTCGTCGTCTACTCCAATTAGCTACCAATCTACATCATTGATCGGGGATAAATAGACTAACTAACGAACATTTATATTTCATCATATTTCGTAAGCATGCAATTGTGTTCGTTCGGGCATCACTCCTGAACACTAATCACCTCAATCTAATGGGTGAACCGACCTCTCTATATTCTCTGGTCTATATAATCCTGCTTTTCTCGATATTAAGATTAGACGATATATTTATCCCATAGTGATTAAGCACTAAATACTAAAACAAGAATATATAAGTAACTTATAATGACAAACAAAAATGAATTCAAAAATCTTTAATAATCAACAATCAATTCGTATCTTCATCCCAGAACAACGACATTTAACAACTAATCTCTAAGAAAACAGCAGGAAGAAAACAATCCTAAAAGGTATTGATGAGAGTCTCTTCAAAATACCTCCTTGTTAATCTCCTCATCTAGATTGATCTTTACCTCTTTCTAATCTCCAAAATAGTTATTTCTATGAAATATTTAATAGATATAGAAAATCCTCAATAAAATAACAGACTCTAAAACAAATTGGAAAATCAAATCCAAGACAAATAAGAATTATATAGGGGTGAAACAATGGACCGCCTCAAAATTTTGTTACGTTCCTTTACTGTTGTCCTGGTGCTGCCTGCCACGTTTCCCAATAGATGCAGTTCAATTGCAATTCTAAGTCTACTTCATCCAACATATATATTATTATATAAAGTTTAATCCATTAAGCTGTCTGGTTGAGTTTCTTATTCAATCTTTTATATTAAATTCGTTTTAGCTTCAAACATTTTCAACTTTACACCAATTTATTCCTACAAATAAAATACATTGTTTAGAACAATCCATAAAATTCGTGCTACAAAAGAACAAGGATAAATTATAAATGTGAGGAAAATAATAATTAAAAATATGTAATTTGGCCTCACATCAACACCCTAAACTTAAAATGATGCTCGTCCTTGAGCAAGCATTAAAGCTCATATAAACCAATCAATCTAGGATTGTCGTCAATTTGATTAATACAAATAATTAGTCTATATATCAATTTCAAAACACCAAGTACACTTTTCAATCATTATGCAAGACATACATATAAACAACAAACTTCTAATCTCGTAACCATAAGAAAAGACTTTAAACTCATCAAAGTTAAGCTTGCTCTGCTACTCTCATCAAATAAAGCTAATAAAATCACATATATATCATTAAAAAAGTGCCAGCACAAAAAGAAATAGCCCACATATCAATTCAAAAGATTGAGTATAAATTAAGACTTCATATCAAAAACAACTCTTACACTGACAAATAAAATTCACATGTCTATGAACAAAGAACCATAGGCTTGCCCATTACGTACATATCCACTAACTAATCATGCTTGAATATAATCAAAAATGTCTTTAACGGGTTTAAATGTAAGCTAAAGGAAGGGCGGCAAAACTATATAATAGTGACTTACACTTCCTCAAGAATTTTGCAATTTTAGCTTCATCAACCATTATTTTCTTCTCTTTATTTTAATTTTTTTCTTACAACAATTATTTTACAAGTAATTCTCATCATCTGGAGAATATATATAACAAAGTGTGCAAATATCAAGTAACGACTCCCCAGAAACCACATGTAGGGTCCTTGAGGACGACCCAAACCTTGGTGAGCAAGCTGTCAAAAAGATTGCGACATCCTAGAATGTGAATTCCCTTGCACGTCATCCATCATTTTACCTCGTGACGCAGGGCCTTCATGATTCTAACTGCCTCTGCCCAAACTTTCAAAAAAGAATTGGAATTGGCCCCGCGATACGCAGCCACTTTTCAGGTTCGTCCGCGTCGTTTTTAATTAAATTAACTTCACAAAAAGACACAATTAAGTTAGGGGTCTTTTGGGTATTTTAGGAGACGATTTTGTAAGGATTTTAGGTCAGTTTTAAACCACTTTCATACACTCTAAATAATAATTAACAAATCCCTCTCATCTCTTTAAAAAACTCTCTTTCTTTCAACCATAATTGAAGAACAAGAAAGCGTAGGGAAGAAGATGAAGACTCCAAGATTTTCATTCAAAATTTGTCAAATAATTGTCAATAAGGTATGTGTTCGTCACTCATGGGATTCCTTTCCCCAAGAGGTCCTTTCAAAGATGATTTTCAAGAATTCGATTCTTAGGGTTCTTACTATACAAATGGGTTTTCTTCCTAACTTGAGATTTATGAATAATGATGAAAAAATATGACATTCTATGGTTAATTAAGTATGTATTTGTTGGGTAATTGATATTTAATGTTGGGTTTTCGTGAGAAGCATATTCCTTCTCTAAATAATTGATTCGATTATATTATATCTATCACTTAATGTCATGTAAATGTTGGAATTGGAACTATAGCTTGAATGAACTCTTAGATGATCCCTTTACCTTAACCCTGACTATGAATTGGTCTTGTGTATGAATAAAGTTGTTGGGATTGGTTATATTGTTGAGTATTTCACTATATTGTTGAATGATTGTTATGAATTGAGTTTATGTTTTTGATGAATATTTTTAAAAGCAATAGATAAGTCTTCTAAGGTCATGATTGATCTATTATGTTGATGTTGGCCTAATTAATGTTGTTATGCAATTGAATTATATATGATGTTTCTATGCATATATGATGGCCGATGAATATGTTGCATGTGAGATCATGGTAATGGAATGATAATGAAAGGTTGATTATGCTTCTCTTGTGTTCCTTACATAATATGACTATGATATGTTAATCTCACTAATGAAGGGTTGTGATGAAAGGAAATTCTCATCTTCAACCTAATGAGCTACAATCATGTTTATATAAGGAGTTAATCTCCTATGGCCTATGATAAGATTGGTGAATAATAATAACGTAAAGGCAATTTTAAAAGGGATTTAGCTTAGCACTGAGTGAACTACGTTCATGTTTTGGTTCTACCTTGGCAAGTTGGACACCTTCTTTCGGTATAGGGTTTCATGACATCGAATTCCATGATTAGCTCATATTGTCTAATGTCGGTTAAGACAATTGTTCCCTCAAGTAAAATGAAAGAAAAGTAAATGGATATTAATTAGGGTGACTTCAGGATTCAACTTAGTATAGTTAGAGGTGTGAGACTCTACCTAGAAATTGCACAACTTGACTTTAAGGGAATTCCTAGGAGATTGTTCCCATGTAACATGATCATATGAAATGCATAATGCTTATGATATATGATGTTGTTCTTATATGATGTTGTCTATGCTTATGAACATGTTATTGGTCTATGTTGTTATATGTGGTGATGACTACTTATATTAAAAGTTATATGAAACAAGGTATGCTTTATGGTATCCTATCTTGTTTACTTGATTTTGTGGGGTTATGAAGCTTCACATGAGAATTGCACTTGTAGGCTTGGGACGGGGATCATTTGGTAAGCATGTTATGTTGATTTGAACTATTAAACATGAAAATGTTAATATGAACCTATGCCCATTAGAGGCAACCTGCTCAACCCATTCATTTGTGTCCCACACACTCCAACATGCACTTCTTCAAGCAATCTTGTGGATTCTGCCTCATCCACATATCTCAACAATCCTAGATCAGGTGTCCTCTTATTAAGAACCTCTCTATCAAAAAAGAAGTTGTTTTCCATTCTTTGGATTGTTTTGTTTAAGTTGCTTTTTTCTTTTTGGGGTATTCACCAACTTCTTAGTACTTTTTCACATCGATATACCAATGATTTCAATTTGGTTCCTTTTCCACATGTGAACAATGTTCTTGTTGAAAAACCTATATCAAGTGAGTAAATGTAACTCTCTTCTGGGTGTTGTATCATGGATGATATGATTGCATGGGCATTGACAAAATCGTTCTGTATTATTGGGGTATGTCTGAACTTGATCTTCCTATATCATTTGCATAACCTCCGATCATGTTGTATGTAAGGTAAGATTTTAGGATTCTTCACGGCCCATTTTCCTTGAACTTGATGAATTAACAAGTATGAATTACCAATTATAAGTAATTCTTTAACATTCATGTCAAGAGACATTCTGATGCCAAGAATACACGCTTCGTACTCAGCTATGTTATTAGTGCATCGAAATCTAAGCCTTGCTGTTGCTTGAAAATATTGCCTCCATTCAGATATCAACACTACTCCAGTTCCTTATCCTTTAGAATTCACTCCTCCATCAAAGAACATTATCCATCCAACATATAATTCTGATAAGTCTTCCCCTACAAACAATACTTTTTCATTTGGGAAATATATTCTAAGAGGTTCTTATCCTTCTTCTACTGGATATTCAGCAAGGTGATTGGCCAATGATTTCCCCTTGATTGCTTTTTATTCATGCACACAATGTCAAACTCACTCAACAACATTTTCTAATTGCTAGTTTGCCTGTTGGACATTGCTTTCAAAATATGTATTTGAGCGGTTCCACTCTCGAAATGAGATATGTTGTATAAGACGACACATACTGTCTCAATTTTTGAGCAACCCAAGTCAACGTATAACAAGTTCTCTCTAAAAGGGTGTAACGATCATCATAGAATATGAACTTCTTGCTCATATAGTATATAAGTCTCTCCTTTCTTCCGGTCTCATCATGTAATCCCAACAAACCCAAATGCAATGTCAAAGACAGATAAATACAATATCAAAGGACTACCTGCTGTAGCGGCACCAATACAGGTGGATTTGAAAGGTAACACTTGCTGGTATGGAAAGCCTCTTGATATTCTTTGGTACATTTGGTTGGTGTGTCCTTTCGTAGTAACTTGAATATGGGTTTACAAATCACCATTGATTTAGACATAAATCGACTAATGTAATTCAATCCCCCTAGAAAACTCATTACTTCCTTCTAAGTATTTGGTGGAGGCAAGTCTTGAATTGCCTTGATCTTGGAAGGATGAATCTTGATACCTATTCTGCTTACTATGAATCCAAGTAACTTCCCCGCAGGTACTCCAAATTCACATTAGGATGGGTTAAACTTCAAAGCGTACCTACATAACTTGTCAAAAAAATTTCCATGTGCATCAGATGATCCGAACTCTTGCGGGATTTCATGATGACATAGTCCACATACACCTCAATTTCTTTGGGGATAATATTATGAAAAATGGTGTTCATAACTCTCATGTAAGTGGCTCCTGCATTCTTGAGGCCGAACAATATCATTTGGTAATGTTACACTCCCCAAGGTGTGATAAATCTTGTTATTTTGTATCTTTTTCATCCATTAAAATATGGTGGTATCCCGCAATGCAATCCACACAAGATTGTAGCTCATGCTTAGACAAATTGTCAATGAGTATGTTGATATTTTGCAAGGGAAAATTATCTTTTGGACTCGCTTTGTTGAGATCCCAAGAATCCATACATATCCTAATTTTTCCATCTTTCTTTTCCACTAGAAAAATGTTAGCCGACCAAGTGGAATACTTGGTCACTTCGACGATCTTTGATTCGATTTGCTTCTTGACCTCTTCATTTATCTTTAAACTCAGTTCTGGCTTTAACTTTTTTGTTTTCTTCTTTACTAGATAATACTCTGAATTTATAGGAAGCTAAAGGGAAACAATAATAGTGCTTAACCCTAGCATATCATCGTAAGACCAGGCAAACATATGAATGTATTGTCTGAGTAACTTAACCAATACTGTTAGTTATTTCAAATGGATACTGACTATGCTTTCTCTAACTAACTTGTCATGTCCCAAGTTTACTATCTCTATCTCATCCAGGTTGGTTCTTTTTTATCATTTTCAAGTTTCCTCAAGTCCCCAGTTGGGTGCTCCACCATCATAGTTTCCTCGTCATATTCTTCACATTCATCATCATTAACCTCGCTCGGTTTACCGTGTTCGTGACATATCATGACATTAACAGGTTTAGATTCATTATACGTAAAAGATAATAAATCAACCATATTATATAGAAAGAGTTAAATGTATATTAGAGAATAATTCACAAAGACGGAAAATCAATTTAAAAAAAACAAGCATTTCATTGGATATTAAAAAGGCGTAAAAACTTTGGTCATGACTCATGAGTTATTTTCTTTTTAAACATTACGATGAAAAATAAAGAGACATAAATTGTGATTTTGGGCCTCATCGAAAAACACCAATTTTCAAAAATAAAACTCCAAAATTTGTATTTGTCTACCAAGCCATTTCATGGGTCATAAGTGGAGTGACCATCCAATTTCGTAGCATCTTTTCAGCTTCACATCTCGGTTGATAGGTGTTGTGGTGCATTCTGTCGATGATAACACTATCTTCTTCATCAAATATATTCTCATCTTTTCCACTAGACCATCAATCTTAGGATCTGAGTCTTTCGGAACGAATGATTGGTACAATTCTAGAATAGGCTTCGGTATATCACAATCATGCTTCTTCTTTGTTTTTGCTTCAACCAATTTTTTCTCTGTTGGGGTATAATTGACGTCAAAGCATAAATTTTGAAGCAGGATAGGAAGTGGTTCGGATACGCCATCCAAATTCTTTCCCAACCCATGCCCATGATTACAACCGCTTCTTACAATAAATGTGGCTAGCATTTTATACGCTAGCGACATTGGTACTTGTGGCGTTGTATCTTAAAACACATAATTCATCATTCCCACCATGCGAATGTCTGTACCTTGAGAAAAATCTTCAATAACTTGTATAGAGAAACCATGGTAACTACGATCACTTCTTTCACTATAGATTACAATTTCATGATCCTCCCAGATGAACTTCAAAAGTGAATGTAGTGTTGATAGAACTGCTCCAACAATATGGATCCATGGTCTTCATGGAAATAAGTAGTAACTTGTTGATAAACCCATTACCTGAAACTTAGTGACAAATTATGCAAGCCCCATTTAGATACATAAGTCTACCTCCCGCATAGTATCTTTTTGCGCACCATCAAACACTTTAGCATTTATGCAATTTTGATTAATTTTTCCAACATCATAATTTATTTAAGTAAGGGTCGATAATGGGTATGTATTGAATCCTGAGCCATAATGAATCAATACTCGAGCTACAAACTTGTACCTGCAGTTAAGGATCATATACAAGGCACAGTTGTGCATCACTTCTTGAAGTAGCAACACCTCTTCTCGAAAAGAGATTTGATGACTCCCAATGGCATGACTTATCATAGTGGCCATGTTTTCACCACTTTTTCCATTTGGTCCATACGCTTCATCAAGTAACTTCAGCAATGGTTTTTGATGGTACTCAGAAATTATTAATAGAGTCCAAATGGGAATTTGAGCTAGAGTTTTCTCCAAATGCTTGACAATAGGACATTCTTTAGGCTGCATTTTTCGCCGAACTCTTCGGCCTCACCTTCTGTGATAGGACTTTTTGGTTTTTCTTTTCTTCGTATCTTGTGAGATAACTCTTCTGGGACATAACATCTTCTAGAACGTGTCATCCCTAGAGCTTTAGCCTCCTGGACAAAAAACTTTTGTTTGGGCCACTTGTGGCTTCTTTTATTTGCCCAAATGAATGGGAGATGAGGTGAAATTATTACAACAAGATTTGGACGAACCTTTATGGTTAATAAGTCTGTCGTTGGTATAAATGAGTTGGCATTTGCTTCACCTATAGTCCCATTAGCAAGATAATCTACGTCTTTTTCAATTATGTCAATTATCGCTACCCCATAATTCGACAATGGGTTAAGGTTCACATAAGGGGTTGGAGCCTGGAAAGTGATGACTCTATTATCGATCAAGTCTTTAATCTTATGTTTTAGATTGATACATCTTTTTGTATCATGTCCTTCCCCTATATAATGGTAGGCACATCGTTTATTCACATGAAAGAACTTTATTGTCGGATTAATTTTCCTTTCATCTACTAAATTGATGAATCCTGTTGCTCTTAGACATTCACAGAGTTCGATGAGTGTTTCTACAAAACAGTGAAAACTCTGGGAGGACTTCTTTTGAGGTTGAGGCGGGGTAGATTGTTGGCATTTGGGTTGTTTTGTCCAAGATTTTTGTAGACTGGTGCATTGGATTGGTGATTTGGTAATGTATTTTGGTAGGTTGTTGGTTGAATTTTGTAGATAGGCAGGGATGGTTGCTAGTTTTATTGTGCATAGTAGATATGGATTGGATCTTGTAGAGATGCCAGGTAAATATTTGAGGTGGGGAATTGGTTTGAATTTCCAATGGAAAAATCATATGCAAAAGACCTTTGTGTCCTAGGCCTAACTCTTAAAGATATGGTATAGACATCTCCTTTATTATTCCTAGCGAATCCTGTGGCCACAGATGGTGAGAATTTGTTGGCGGCCTGCAGAGCAATGAGACTTGTTACCTTTCTAGATTTGAGGCCATTCTCTATTGCTTCTACCATTCTGATCAGCTCCATGAACTTTTGTCCCATCATGGGCAACATCCTTTCATAATACTCAGGATCATGAGATAGAATAAAAGTTGCTTTCATCCATAACAAGTTGTACCTTTGCGACTTCTTTCCCCCAGCGGCACACATATTCATAATATTCCTCGGTGGTCTTTTGTTTGATTTTTTTCCAAATAGTATTTGTCAGGGAAAACATAAACCTTAAACTACAGTCCTTCCAAAAAATATTTTTCCTGAGCCCCCATGTAGACCAATGACATAATTCTTGATATGTGAACAATTCTAACCCATACCCCTTGAGCCCTTGACTAAACAACCTCATAATCAATGTATCATTTTTCCCGATTCTCATTGGTTTGTCACAGTAAGCTTGTAGGTGATCCATGGGGTTCACTATAACTATGAAGGTCTCAAATTAGGGAATTTTTTAACCTTCAGGCATTTCCAAGTCAGGTTGCATGCAAAGTTCCTCATATTCAAGCCTTGTAATTTTTCTCGAAGATTGAACAATTCTATCCGCTTTTATGATGGACTCCATCATGACATTCATTTATTGTTCATGATTTTCTTCTCTCAACCTCCTCTCATTCTCCATTTCTTCACAATGATCAAACTCCGGTTATGCAGGAAAACTAAGACAGGTCAGGGATTGTATATGCTGTTGGAGATTGGAATGTTAAGGAGTGTGGGCATGCTCTCTAGTCAAAACAAGTGGATTATAAGAGACTGGGGGTGGGATTTGGTAGGTCGGTATGAATTTTCGGGAGTGATTAATGTAAGGTGCTTAGTTCTTATTTGGTAGATGTTGTGGTGTTTGGTGGGAAGTGTTGGCATAAGGAACGTTTGATATAGTTAAGTTAATGGTAGAAGGATTAGGAAAGGAAGTGATGGGTCATGTGGAGTAGGTAGGGAAATAATTGGTTAATGTAGAACTTAGTGATGGAAAAAGAGAAGGAGGTCCTCTAGTTTTGAGGGGTAATTAATTCAATGCAATAGCCAATTTGGCTAGATCTTTGGTTCGTTGAATCTCTTCCTGCATGTGTGCAGTTCGTTGCATTAGCTCAAAGATCCACTCACTCTGATTAGTGATTTCAGCAATTCTTAGATCACATCCACTATTCCCGTCTCTTTAGAAGTACTAGTTATTTTGCTTTTGTCTTTATCAAAAGAATGATCAGGGATGAATGGTATGATTGCTTTAGATCTTCTAAAGTAAGGATGGTAGGCCAGTTTGATTTCAAAACATATTAGTCTTTACATGTATAAAAGAACAACTCAAAAGACATATATGTCAATTTCTGTTTTTAATGAGATTTGCTAATAAGTTTACATTAAGATAAACACACAAATGTTACTTCACTACAAGCAGACAAATCCAGGAAAATACTTTTGGGGAACAGGGGGACTCAAATGAGAAGAAATATTTTTGTGATTTAATTGGGAAGGTCGACTTGCATATAATATTGTTAATTTCTTCCACTCATATTCTTTTGTAGGTGAAATTGTTAAGAATCTTTCACTAATAAGGGAGAATAAAAATTGAAAACACAGGGACCTAGCCTTAAGTAGGTCGCGTACGTATCAACTAAAGAAATCACGCCCAATGCAGTTCTAATTACATAAGATAACTTAAACATACCCCTCCCGTAATTGATAGAAAGACTAGGGTCGAAAAGCGATTCCTACGTACGCCCCTATGGGCTCAAGTCTCGCATAGTTCCTGATTACAAACAAAGTTAAGAACAAAGTGACAAACATGAGATTTGATTCGCTTGAACCTAAATCTACCCCCAAAACTTCTTTCCTCTTCAACCGTAGGGTGACGATCCAGTGCTCTCATCATTTGAACCTTCTTTTGTATTCCCTTTTCCCCTCATGGAGGAAGCATTCCCAAAATTTAGCTTTTGAATGTCCCATTCAATTTTGGGGATCCTTGCAGACGCTTTAGTGATATTAATTATCTCTTGATAAATTTTTGCATTCTTTCTGTTCACTGAGGTTGTTTCCATGTCAACCTCTATAATTCTTTCTGCTTTTAGTTACAACTATCCTCTCTTTAGTCTCCATAATTTTTTTGAACATTCACTCTTTAGTTTTTCCGTCACTAACCAAAGTAATGGGTGGGATTGGTGTGTTGACATGTTTTTCATACATACTAGCAAATCTACTTTCCTATGGTGCTTAAATAAATATTTAGGAGTTTTTTTTGAGTAAATCATTAATATATTTATTGGAAACTCGAACAATAGTTGAAGAATAATTGGAATGGGATTTATTGTTGTGAATTTTAATATATGTTTAGAATTCAGTAGCAACAATAATGGATTAATTTTTCTTTAGACAAAATAACCCATCACAATACATAACAATTATGTCAAACAACAAACAAACAATTTTTATCACACCCTAGATTTGTGACCTTTTTATGCCAAAGGTAGGCCTAAACATCAAAAATAATGTTATTATGATAGACTGATTCAAGCCATTAATTTGTTTCCAGACGAGTTTGGGAAACAAAGATCAAATATTAATGAAATACCAATAAAATGGTACAACAAAGAGAGAATAAGCAAAAAATACATAAAATGACACACAATACAGACAAATCTAAGACTCAACTTAAATATTGTCATCAATCACGCTGGTAGAGGAAGTGATAATGACGCTCCCACGTTGTTAGGCCCTGCTCCCGTATTATCAAAATGTTGCATTATGGTTCCCATTTGATCCCACATTTCAGGAGTTACCCCTTTGGTTCCATGATGAGAATGCCTTATCTAGATCGTCATCTTACAATCCTCAAAACCTTGTTCTCGTTTCTTGACTCATGCAATTTGGATTTTTTCGAAGCCACACATGACATTCTGGAATTTCTCTCTTCATACCATTTCCTCTATCTATCGTGAGAATATTGTTACATTCATGAATAACATCTATGGCTCTAGGGACTTCGATGTTTGGTCCGAAGGAAATTTTTGAATCCCCCATGTTTTCTCGAAGAGGGATTACTTGTGCTTAACCAAATTGTTGAAGCACGTGCACATGAGCATATTGTTGGAGACCTTTCAACTCAATAAGCTCGATATAGTAGAAACTCCTACATCTGATATATGCCAGAAAACGTAAAAGTAATGGATATTTCCATTGAGTTTGAGTTACTAGTGTGGGAGGCTAGATATCTATACTAGTCATTAGTACCAAGCAAAGACACAAACCTTTTCATCATGTCATAAAAACTTTCAAGATGATATATGTTGCTAAAGCATATGTCATCCATATTTTTATACTTTTGAAAATGTTCCATTTCCTACATTTGTAAAAGAAGATTGCAACCTTCAAAGAAGTTTGCTTTCCTTCTTTTACCTTTCCCAAGAGATTGAAATATTTTTGCTAAAATCATGGGAACTAGAGTAAGTTCTTCGCAATTAATACCTTGAAAAAGTACACAAGCCAGAAAACATATGCAGGCGCTAATATAAACATGTTCTCATGGAAACACTAAAGTCCATAGTAAAGCGACAACCAATGCGATAGGACGTCTAGCTTGCCGATGAACATGAGTGCAAGAGAATTCTTTCCTAAGTAATTTGTAACTATCTGAGCGTCCATGCCTTTCTTATAAGTAATCTAGAGAAACCCAATTATGTTTGAAGCATCAAAGTTTTCTTTAATTTTTAGTCCTAAGAAGCGAAGAAATTTCTTGTTGATTGTGTGGTATAATTTGACCTATTCCTCAATACTTCAAACTTCTGAAATAATAGATTTCCTGCATTGTAGGTGTTAGTTCGAAGTCCTTGAACTCGATAACAGCACGGTTTGGATCCCAAAATGGAATCAATTCTCTAATCACATATTTTGCTGGGTTAACCTTGAATAGCATAGGGAGGCACCGTAACCTTCTTGCAATTGCTAGTTTTTCACTTGGAGTGATTTTCCCACTAGGTCTTCAATTTGTATGGGAAACCCTCAACCATCCTGATTTGGGGCACTTGGGGAACTGAATCCATCCTACAAGTCAAAATAAAATGAAAATATAATTTCCAAACTCACTATGTGAAATTTAGTCTTTGGTCCATCTCTCATTATCACGTTGCACAAAACATGTTCTTTGGTCATTAGGTCATGAAACCAGTCGACATAAGGGTGGACTTATTAAACGTGGAATTGATACCCATGACTGATCCACCTAATGTATATGCATACATGACTTAAACTGACTTACTAAACACAAGGTTTCCGAGTGGACGACTTTAGTGAGGAGGATACGTGTCACACAAAAAAAATATCCGGATACCCCACGCATATGCCAACTCTCCTAACTTTTGGGATTTTGATAGAAATTTGCGGGTGCGCAAAATACACCTCACAGGTAAGTGTTATTGTGTGAATTTTTCAGAATTTGAGGAAGTATGAACGGAATGACAATTTATAAAGATGTAATAAATACAAAATTTATATAAAGAAGTAACAAATAAACAGTTTGATATGTTAATAACATTAATAATTAACCTAAGTCTATTATGGACCTATTAAATCCCCAATAGAGTCACCATTTATTTATGCCGTAATTTTAATATCTTTAGAAAAAAAATCATTTTTGTACTGTTCCAAGTATAAAACAATTTGAGAAAAATACTTAGAAAGAGTCGCCACTTAATTTTTTTTAATGAAATTAAGAAAAAATGATTTAAAAGATTTTAACAAATAAAATCCTTAAGCATTTGAAGCGCTCACATGGTTATCCTATGACTTAGTTAAATATTTTTTGACTATTATTTAGTAAAATGATTTAATATATATAAATAATAATATTAATTTATGATATTCCACTAACTTGAACAAATACATTAAATAAATGACAAATTTTATGTATTTTACTTTTATTGAAAGAGACCTAAAATAAAATATTTATGTTAAAAAGCAAGTGAATAGAATTTTGACAAAACCAAATTAATCATATATAATTCATTTGAAATTGAGAAATAACAATTTGAATCAATCTAGATCAGACTATTAATTAAAGAAATAAAAAATAAGTAAAGTTCTGACTAACTTTTTGGAGAAAGTGACAAAGGTGAAGAAAAACCACATTTAAAGTTTATTGGCGAAAAATACTTAATTTAAGACAATTTTAGAATGAGTAAGAATGTGTAATGAAGAGTTAAATAACACATTTTTTAAGGAAAAACGATTTAACTTAATTGAGGATGTAAATTTGACCAATATTTGATTAATAAAATAGATGACCACAACACAAAAAAAATTTATCTAAAGCAAAAATACACAAACAAAATAAAATAATTAACTTAATTATGGATTAATTACTCAAAACATAAACTATAAATTCGCTAAAATATTTAAACAAATATTTAAGAGAAGCGAAAATCTTTTTGAGATTATTTCAAATATTAATATAATAAATTTATACAAAATTATATAGAATATGAATTATTTTAAAAAATTATAAAAATGACAAAACTACTTAATATGACGAAAATATTTAATATTTTAAAGTTAATTAGTTCTAATTGTTTGGAAATTAAGAAGCTCGATGATTAATTTATATTGTAGAAGACCAAAATTGGTGTCATCAAGCAACACTTATTATTTTTCTTCAATATCATGCTGGGCAACTTCTAGACTAAGATGCAAAATATGAATAAACAAATTCTCACCACACATGAAACAAATATCAATCAAGATGTATCAATTAAACTTCTATGACAGATTGGATCATAACAACCTACAAAATAATATAATTTATATAGAAAGTCACGACCATGAGCTAAGGTTTCAAAGAGTTCACATTTTTTTCATCAAGCATTCAAAAAAATGTACTACTAAAAAATTAGACCTAAATAGCAGGTATCATACCACTCAAAAGGGTTTTTCTTTTGTCTAAAAAAAAGAAAAAAAATCAAAGAAAACATATTCCTAGAAATATAAAAGACACTCGGTTCAGAGGGACTATCCTTAGGAAAAGAACCGCAAACAAAATCAAGGAACCCATCCTAAAGAAAGAAAAGACTCAATAAAACAGTAAAAAATTAGGAATTAATTCTTCTACTCCATAGTTGAAAAAATGTTGTGTCTCTAAAGCATCATATATTATTCAACACAAGGCTTAGGAAAACTCCATGAGGACTTTATACCCAGCTAATAACATGTTCTCTTTATTTTCATCAAGGACCGTACGCACACCACACTTAAGTACAAAGTGCTCTTAGCTCAAAATTTCAGATTCTCAGAATTCTCCAAAACCTCTAAAACAACACAAAAAATGAAATAAAAATATTAAAATAATAAAAAAAGAAGTCATACTATAAATTGGGTTGCCTCCCAATAAGAGTTAATTTAACGTCGAGACACGAAACAAATAAACGTACCACTTTTCTTTTGATTTTGAACTTATGAATTTTACCCCTAACTTTGCCTTTTTTTTTTGTTTCTCTAAATGGAGGTGGTATTAATATAAATGAGTCAAGTAATTTATGTCGCATCATGCACTTCTTGGACATAGGTAAGGAATGTCTTTTTATCTACGTGGGCTAAAAAACATTAGAATGTAAGGGCCTTGTTTCTCATATATACAGTCAACCATTAGTTCAGATATTACATAAAAGTGTTTTGAATGAGATTCAAGTTACCTCAACTCCAAAGCAGCATTATTTATAACTTCCTCCTTTTTGTACTCTTTCTCAACATCGATATTATGGAATAATGTATAGATGAATTGTTGGAATTGTTGCTCCACTAGTGGGTCATTATTTATTACAATTGGTAATTGAGAATCATACACCTCAATCTTTTTGTTCAGGTGAGCCTCAAAGTCATGAATATCTGAACGAAATTGATATTATTTTTTTGTGTTAGCTCAACTCTTTCTTCAATTAGTTGGGTTGTCATATATGTCACACCATCACAGATAGACTGGTGAAACTTAAGAAGTTGAGTTTGTAGACAGTAGTATCTCACTATCTCTGCTTTTGCTTTGTTCGGCTGCAATGTTTTCTAATTAACCTAAAACTATAATTTCTAATTGAATAGAATCAATCTCATACACAAATTTCTTGATTTCTTTGTGACTTTCTGTGCATTCAATTATTTGTCTAGTGATTGTTGAATTAACTTTGTCCAACATATTCGTACATTCCATAGGTGAAACTTGTTTTTCAATCTCCACTTCATCACCTCTACAAAAATCACAAATAACATAAGAATCATAATAGGGTTTGGGGGGGGGGGGGGGGAAGGAATCAGATTTCGGACAATCATTCCAATGAATATATTGACGACCGCATATATGACATAAAGGACATTCATCACCCACAAACGATATATCCCAATAATCCATATCAATAAGTTCCAAACTATTAAAATAAAGAAGAAGAAAAATTAATTGTTTAGAAAAAAACTATCTAAAGTAAAAAAAAATTTATCAAAATAAAAATAAAAAGTATAACCTAGACGAATAGTTAATTTCTAGTTCCCTGGCAGTAGCGCAAAAAAATTGTTGCTCCCAAATATACACTCAATTGTACGTAATCATGCAAGTAATATAGATTCTTTATTAAATGAGTTATTGTTCCTAAGGGACTTATGATCAATATATGTTTACACTTAATTCTACAATTAAAAGTAAAAGTAACTATTTCAAGAGTTGATTATTGATTGTTAACTACGGCTAATTATAAACTAAATAAACGTAACTGAATGTTAACACGTTGAAGATGATGTTTTAAGAAAGTAATAGGGCTACAACATGAATTGAATCTCGTGTATCGTATTGTTTGCTTAGAGCTTAATTTATTGGTCAAGTTACTGGTTAGGGTTGATTATATGATCTAGACTACACACCTATCATCGCCTACCCCAATTAGCTATCTTACTACATTATTGATCGGGGATATATAGCCGAACTAACGAGCATTTATATTTCATCCTGTTTCGTAACAAAGCAAGGTGTTCGTCTTGGCGTCATTCCTGAACATTAATCACCTCAATCTAATTAATGGGTGAAACGAGATATCTATATTATATGGTGTATCTAATTCCATCTCTCTCGATTTTTAGATTAGACACTGTTTATATTTGGTGATCAAGATTAAAATAGTAAAATAATAATATAGTAGTAACTTCTATTGACAATCGAAAAATCAATTCGTAAACCAATAATATTAAACAAATGATTCATAGAAACAACCCCAGAACTAGGGCATTTAGCCACTCATACTATTATAAAACCACAAAATACAATTGTTGATGCAATTTTCGGAAAATTGAAGAGTAAGAAGATCAAAACCTATTACAAACTTGAATTCTTGCTTTTGCACACCAATTGTAACACCTCAAATGTTATTTAGGTGCAGCTAGAGCATAACATGAGTTTCATGAGTTTATAAGGTCCTACTAATACTAAAAATAGTGTTAAGAGTCAGTATATAAATTTGGAAAGTGTTTGGAGGTCAGACGTCCAAGAACGTTAAAAAGATAGTCAAAGTTGAACTAGTGTGTCGTAGTGTTTTGTAGTGGGGTATTGGGGTATGGCGTGAAGGTTAAATTGAGTATTGTGGGTTTCAATACATAGACATACATGTAGAGGATCCAAACGTTTGAGAACGATGCCCCGGGAAGCAGTCTAAGGGTTCCCAAGGAGGACCCAAATATGGGCGATCGAAGCTGCCAGGTAACCTAGAAGTGAAGATTGTTGCGATGCGTAGCCACAATTGAAGGGTGAAAATCATACCCGCAATGGGGGGCCTTCACGAACCATTCTGTCCCAAAAATTTCTAGAACCAACAATCAAAATTGTCTTCGCGATGCGTAGTAAACTCTGAGATTTGGTTGCATCGTTTTTAAGTCAAATTAGAAATCGTGAAATAGTGCAATAGTTACAGGGTCTTTTTGGCACTTTAGGAATTAATTATTGGAGGTTATTTTAGGTATTAGAAGAGTATTTAAGCAGTACGATAGCCAGTAAGACCTAGACTCCGAATCAAAACCTTTCTCTCCCAAAATTCTCCTACAATTACCATTGAAGAAGAAGAGAAACTGAACGATGCTTTAGGACGAATTAACTAAGGTTTCAAGCTGGGCTTACGAATCTAATTTGAGATATGTGAAGATTATTCATTCATGGATTCTTCCGTCCATGAAGACCCCCTATTTTCCCTTCAATTGTGATTCTGAAGAACCCCATTCTGGAGAGGGTTGTAATTGTATTCTGGGTAAGACTTGATTGTGATCCCAATATAGTGGGTAACATTTAATGATGTTTATGTGATGATTATATTCTGTTTTCTTTAAGATTTCATGGTGAATTATAGTAATTGAATATTTGAAGGTGATCATGGTTATCTTAGCCCATTAGAGGCTAGATAAAGGTTTATGTTGATCTTCTTAATTCAATTGTATTCTATTCTATTTGATCATATTTGAATCACCTAGATATGAATTGAGCTAGACCTAATTGATATAGGTTGGTCTTGAATTTTTAAGCTTGAATTTAACCTATGTGATCATGTATGGCTAGACTTACCTTCTGATGATCAAATTGAATGAAGTAAGCTTGATTAGAACATATATTAAAATGAATTAAAGGTAACAATCAATTGTAGGTTGTTATGAAATTGAGGCTAGGGATTTGAGGGTAAAGTCATTATGAAGATATTATGATGAGGTTTTCTTCTAAATTAGACATGAACATGATTAGGAGAAGCAAGTTCTTACAATCGATGAACCCTAGGTTAAATTAAGAACCTAAAATGAATCAATGCATGGTAGACTAAGATTAGCTTGAAGATGAGTTGTATGGTCACTTCTTTTGTAGTAGACTTGGTGAGACAACACCAAGGAAATGGTATCTTGAGTTCAAATACACATGATAGCTTGAGATATTAAGATCTGAAGGGTAGCTTGAGATGTGAAATCTCAAGGAGGCTTGAGTCGAAATACTCATGGTAGCTTGAGATGTTGAAATCTCATGGAAGTTTGGGATAGAACCTCATGGTAGCTTGCAATGTTGAAATATCATGGAATTATGGCATATATTACTCATGGTATCTTGAGGTGATGAACCGCATGATATCTTAAGAAGGAGGAAGTACGCTCTCTCATGTTTAGCTTAGTCATGTGATGCAAGGATGCTTGATCATGGTAGCTTGGGAATGGTGGTTGTCACGTTATCTTTGGATAGATGAATCAAGCTCTCCCATTATTAGCTTGGTCTTGTGTTGTAAGGATACTTGATCATGATTGCTTGACTTGGTTTGGCCAAAACTATTTCATTGTAGCTTTAGGAGAAATGCCCATACTCTCCTAATGGTAGCCTGATTTGCATGTAAGGTGTATTTCATAGAATGACTTGAGGTACGTTTCTCATGGTAGATTAGGTTGAGGATTCATCCTCCCGTATTATTAGCTTGCATATACATGATTGGTGGCATGGTGTTCAGGATGGTTGTATCCTTCCTTAGTTAGCTTCGATTGTATGATGAGATGCTTCCATAGTAGTAGGTCTATTTTAGTAGAAAGTTGAACTTAATAGAAAATAATGCAAGATAAGTTAACTTGGATTAGGTTAGTATAGAGTAGTACTTAGTATGGATGGTAGTATGGGATGCCATCTATACATTCCACAAATATGACTTGAAGACACCTAAGATATGAACCCTACATGATGTATGCTTAGCTTGGATAGTGACTATAGTTCCATTGCATGACATGGTTGACTTATGATGATGGTTCCTTCAAAAGATGAAGTAGGACTAGTAGAGACTCCTAATATGACGTGAAACAAGAGAGGGTGACCTCAAGCTATGCTTAGCGTTTGAGGTAGTATGGGATGCTTCACATGCATTGCACAAGTGTGCTTTGGGGTTACCTAGGGGCATAGTTATCATAAGATATGATGAACCTAGATATTAATTATGAGTGTGGACTATGATAAAGAATGACCAAAGAGATGTACTTAGCTTTGGTAGTAGTATGGGATGCTACCTTAGCCTTGCACTAGTATACTTGGAGGTGGATTGTGAGGTAGTTCATTTGAGTAAGAAGGACAATGATTTAATTATGAACTCTTATATGCTTTAGAATGCTTTCATATGCTTTTGATATTCATGTTATACTGATGTATTTACCTCTCATGATTTTGTCTATTGTTGACTAACCCTTTGAGGTATATTATGTTTGGTGTGACCGTTTCCATACTTAGTACTTATCGTACTAACTCATATTGCCTACATATTGTCCATTTCGGGTTTAAGGATATTAAGTTACTTTCAATGGTAGATTTTTTCAAGGGCTGCAGGGAAAGAGGAATGGCGAGTCCTCATAGCATCCGAGGACATCACTACTACATTGTCTTTTATGTTCTTTCAATGTTTTGACTTTATAGGCTGTGAACCTAGATTATTGTACTCATGATGTCATAGATGGGGTTTGAGACTTATGTTAGAAGTCTTATGAAGGGATTCCGCTTTATGTTTTATAAGAATTGTTTTAATTCCGCACTAGTTTTCGTATATAAGCAATGAAAGATATCTAAAAGGCTTGTACAAGACCTCCGAGAGGTCAAGTACGCCGTGTTGCGACCTAAGAATGCCCTAACTTCTAGGGTGTATATAATGGTTGTGACACCAATTAAAAAGTCAAACCCTAACAATGAATCCCCAAGGGTCTATTTATAATTGGTACGAACAATAGAGTCGAATTCTAATTCAACTATGAGTCATTTTTAAATCAACTTTCCTCAAAGGTCCACATAGAACTGGAGCACAGCGTTTGATTTAAACCTACCAACACTGGCAGTGCGCCCATAAGTTTCCTCATCAAGGATGACTTGGCGCATCGTGACCTTAATGTGCCAGTGGTACTAGGGCGCCGTGCCTGGATCTTGCTCCCAACGTCGTGGTTAATCTTTAAATAATTTTCCTTTCTTGAATCATTCAATGCTTCAACAAAAGTCGCACCCAACTATCTCTAATGAACCCTTGTTTATCTCAACACGTCGAGTATTCCAATTTGAATAAATTCATGAAATAAACTTAAGTTGCACTCACCTTGATCTATAAAGAAATATTGAAGTCCCAGAGAACTTATGTTTGCATGAATGTGTTAGGAAATTTGTGGAGCAATTGCTTCTCATAAACATACTTATCTCTTAAGTACTTGGATTCTTGTTGGTAGACATACCAATCCTTACCATAGTTCATTACCTCTTGGTCACCGAATATTTGGGGTGGAAAATTGGTGGGTTCCCAACTAGAACTTCCGGAAAACATTCCCTTTCAACTACTCTTATTTCTTGAACTACTAGCAACATTTTTATCCTTATGAGCCCTTTTTGATAACCAACAATGTGAGAATTAAAGAAAAGAGAAAAAACATTGTATGAAAAATTCGGCGTACTTGACCTTTCGGACTTGTACAATCCCTTAGACACTTTCATGGCATAGAAATATAAATTTCACAAAAAAATTAAAATTTTTCATAGCACATAATATTGTAGAACATCACTTCATATATCTAAGATATTACAACATAAAATAGAATAGAATAGTGACACGACCCTTAACAACATAAAATAATAATTTAAGCTATTACAAAAACTTAAAGAGCATCTTTGACATAGGAAATCCTTGAATATTAAGGGTCCGTTTCTTTGAACTTGGGAGATATATCCAAGCTCTTCACTTAGGAGACATCCTCTAGACATGAACACCTACACTTTGTTTAAAAAGATGAAGAAGAATGGTATTAGGACAAAAATGTACTAAGTATGAGAATCATGCAAAAACATGCATTAAATGAGGACATTTATTTAGAAATCATGCATCATGTCTTTTTAGTAAACTTCATGAACATTACTACAATAAGAATCATATAATTCATATACTTCATATAGAAATGTACACAATTCATAATAAAACAATAATCCACTTATCACATTTTGAGGCAGATAAATACATACAACACATTAACTCTCTTTTACCTTAACTTCTTTGCTTAAGCAACCCTCAAGTGGTACTTAGTACATTGTATAACCTTAAGGTCACCAAAGATGGTTTTTCATAAATATTCTTCATCAACACAACAACATATATCCATAAAGTTATAAGAACAACATAGGACATAACCTTCATATAAGAACCATCGCCTAAGACAACCCCCAAGTCACACTAGTTCAATGTGTAGGTAGCATCCCATACTAATACTTACACCAAGTGTTCGTAAGAAGTCACCCTAGAATTGGGCACATCACATTCAATAACATACCGCACATGCACCTTTGACATAAGACCAACATATTTCATTAATGGTCACATGAGAACTCTTTCATTCATTACATATTAGTCAAAACACATTTAATTCATATCATAGCTAAACAACCCTCATGACCCCTTCACAAGATTAATTGGGCAATTTACACATGGAGTCCTATACCCACACATATACTATGTAAACCGATTGGAAGCCACAAGTGCAATTCACATGCATAATCATAATTCATTTATTGACATAGCAAATTCATTTTAACATGCATTCATACAAATCATACATAATATAATTCTTCATTTCATAAAGGCTCTAATTTTATCTTTTCTTAAAGTTCACTTGTGAAATGCATGGGTAGGGTCCATAGTCCTACCTATACTAAGTAAAATTCTGAAGGAGTTGTGACTATATTTCATATTCTTATCTTAATTTATTTCTTACTTTTGGGAGACATAGCCATAACCGACATAGACCATGTAAGTTACATGGAATCCGATGTCATATAACCCTACACCGAAAGTAGGTGCTCTAGTTGCCAAGGGAGAACCATACATAATAGCTATCTATGTGGATCCACTAAAATAAGACCTATGGGAACATAGTTATAGAACAAGGAGATTTCTTCGAGAAACCCTGACTTGCTAACGTGGAGTTTCCATCTCATGAGACAACATCTATTTTTGGAACCCGAACTTGCTTAACCTAAATGTTCTCTTGTGAGAAGACGGACTTACTAAACGTGAAGTCCCCACTCCCATTTTTTATTTTCACTCGGTGCTGAGGTCAAAATCCATTTCAAAACATCCTTAAGCTTTTATTAGTATTAGTTCATTAAGTAGGCTGTTGGGAATCACTTTCTCATACATCATATGGCTTAAAGATATGTAAGATGAGAATGTCCCTTCATCATAAAGCCTGCTTTATGTTAGAATGTCCTTTAACATAATTCTACCATTCATACAATCATGTGTGTGTGCATACATATGTGAGAAATGCTCACATAAAATATCTAAGAAACGCATGCTCATAATTCATTAATCATATACTTTACATGCATAGTAGTACGTAGTGATGCATCAGAGAACTATCATTTCCTTAGTCACCATGAATCTATCCTATTCATGGATATGCATGAGGTTTGTGTACATTGGTGAATATGATTACATAATGTCAATGACATGGTATTGAGGAGGACACCCATTAATATTACAACACATGTATAATATCTATTAATTCTTAAGTCATACATATATAGAGTATTAAGGACTATAGATTACACGCACTCACATTACATCATAAGAGGCAAGTACATATTCAACATTAGAAGAGAATACTCTTAGCATTCTATGATCACATTCATATAGGGATATCATAGGTAGGGATCATGCTACAAAAGTATTCATCATCATTAGCCATATAAATCATACCTTACCCTAACCTCAATATATGCATTCTACTTCACATCATAAATACACTTAAAACATGATACTAGATCACAGACTAAAATCAACTTAATAACATGAAAACATGAAAATCATCATATAAGTTCATCTTTCAAGTAATGCCTTCAATTCCATGATTAGAATACATAAAGATATACAAGAATCTAATCACCGCCACCATAAGTGGACCATACCAAGAAATATAGTTCATTATCAATTCTATGCTAAATAAAGGAAAATAGGTCAACTTACCAACCCTCGAAGTAATGATCATCATTTATCAATTCTCCAAAATTCATAATTGATTGACATAGATAAGACTAGTATTAAACAATATACCACAATTTAATCACAATTGAATAATTATCTAGTCAAGATCACAAGACCCACATTATATCATAAATTCAGGGGTTAAGGAGATCATCAGTTCTTCATGGAATTTTATTTAAAATCATGTTAAACCTTTTATCAATCATATATTCAACATCAAAATTCTTTTGAAGTCAATTCGACAATGAACCCATGGTTAGTTTGAAAGATAGTACTTTGACCTTAGAATAATGTTCGAAAACCTTTGAAAGAACTCCTTAGATGAAGGGTTAGCTGATAAAGAGTTACCATAACTTAATACAAGAGAAGCGATGAAAATTCGGAGGATAAAGCACTTGGAATACATATCTTGAGATTTGTCTCCAATGGAGGTTTTTGGGGGTTTCATATTTTTGAAGGAAGGTTTAGATTTGAAGAATGAATTCTAAAATATGGTTTTATGTTTTTAATAAACATATAAAACCCAAATATAAGTAAAATAAACCCATTCTTAAGTCTAAATATGGGGTGAATTGCCTAATTAATCCCTAGCTTGGTCGTGTCTCTTAGTAGTGTTGCAGGTCCAATCGACGGTGCCAAAGAATGGGTTGTCGTTTGAAAGACGTGCTGTCCTCCTTCTCTGTTGTTTATGATTGAGGATCCCATATTGGTTCTGATATAACACGCCTAAGTGCGGAGCAACGCCCAAAATCTATTGGGCGTCGATCCAAGCATGGAGTGTAGTTTGCTTAGGAATCATTTGGACACTGCCTAGGCAATCTTTTGCCAACCTTTGGGTCCTTCTCAAGGAAAATTTAGGTGATCCTTGGGGGGTCGTGCCCTAATATTTAGACACTATATACGTCCATATATATGTTAGGAACCTCTCTTAAAAATTAAAACTCCAAACAACTCGTAAAACATACAAAGTCAAACTAGAACACATTTGTACACTTTAAGGCTAACTTTCGAACATCTTGGCCGTTCTTGGACAGTTGACTTCCAAACTCTTTAAATGGACTATCTTAGGATGTGACACTCTTGATTATCATGTTATAAGACACATGTGAGTCTCTAGATGCCTTTTTCATTTTGAGTATGTTCACAAAGGGTTTTTGTATGTTGGTTTATTTAGGTAGGTGGAAGAAAAATGTTGGATTTGAAGTGGGTCCCATGAGTTTTTTAAGGTATTTAGTAAATATGTACTCACCAAGTAAGAGGGTGACACAATGAGCTGCCAATACTCTCAAAAAGGGTCACAAGTACTTGACCCCTTGTGAGGCGCGCCTAGTTTGAGCCAAACCTAGTGGCGTGATGTGTCTTGCCTGTGTCAGAATTAACATTTGGTGGAGGTTCTGGAGCGATGGTGGCGCGTTGCACTAGTTGTGCCCCTCAAATTGGTTGTAGTCACCTAGACTTGGCGTGCGCGCCCGGTTTGTGCCCAAATTGTAGTTTTAAACATATTTTCTCTATTTTTGCGTGCTTTCTTCTCATATGACCTTTACATAAGCCAAGCAACGTGACATTATAATAGTGGGTTGCCTCCCACCCAACACCTTTTTTTGGTTGTGGCAGGACTTATCTTTTTTTAATTTTTCTTTTATAATTTTTAAAGTACTATCTAAAAACCAAACTTAGAAAATAAAAACTCTACACCTAAGAATTTGAACTGAGTTAAAATTTCAAATGTAAACAAAACTACTACTTAGTACATAACATTAATGGGTTACCTTCTGTGTAGCACTTGATTTAATGTCGCGATACGACACAGTTTGGATCATTCATTATTGTCACACCCGAATTCTGGAATCCGAATGCAACCGGTGTCGTTAAGCTGTCAGAGATTGCAAACAAGCCTCTTAGCATTTGTCTTAATTGATCATAAAAATTTGCAGAAAAATTCAAAACTTTTAATATACCAATGAAGTATTCTTAGACTTCATACTTAAGATTTATGAAAACATACGATATTCTAAAACTATTATCTCACATAAATAGAACCATCTAAGAGTGCAAATCTGAACTTAGTGAAGAATAGTTAATGTGCATATAGGTCTTATTACAAAAAATTCAAAGAACATAATGGAAATAGTGTATTCTTAAAACTATAAAAAATCTACGTAAGCTAGAATATGAAATATAGCATCCCCGGACATGAGGACCTACCAAGACTTGGAGAAAGAGTTCCAAGCTTCTTCAAATTGACATCCTTAAGCTTCAATGGCCAGAACCAACTATTGTAGTAATGTGAAGTAATGGGGTTAATACGCCACATGTACTGGGTATGTGTATATGCACATAACACATAAGGACATGCATTAAGATGAATAATTTATCATATCTTTAGAAACATGCGAAGACATATAAAAATCTACAAGATAAGGGTTTCGTTGACATCAAACATGTTTATAATTATAGGATTCTTATCATAAAATTACGTTTAACAATTCATATTCAATAAATCATATAAACATACCATACAAAATACTTACCAATGAGTCCATCCCCAACCTACAAGTGCAATGGTCATGTAAAGCCCCATAACCTCACATAACCAAGTAGATAAGATAGGAGACCAAAAATAAAGCTTTGTTTCATATAACAATATTACTTAATAACATATTCATTATAAATGTAAGAGTAACATCATATATCAGAAACATATTCTTTAACACCATCATATTATTTAAGAACAATCTCCTAGGACTTCCCTTAGAGTAAACTTGTGCAATGTCTAGGTAGCGTACCATACCACTAGCCATACTAAACAAGATCTTCAAGTCACCCTATGTAACGATCGAAATCTAGACCCCAGACGAGACCGGCTTCGTTGACCTCTCATAGTTCACTAAGCCTGCATACGTCATCCTTACTTCATGTTGTTTAATTTTAGCGGAAAATTTAAAACTATTTGTTTCTGAACATACATGTATACATACTACTTAACATCATAGGCGTTCACAAATGAACCATCTAATAAAGAGATGATCAAATGAAAGAATTAACTCATAATTTTTCGAAACGTATTTTTGCCAAAATGACACCAATACAATGTTTAAACAAAAGTGGAAAGAAACACTAGCGGAGCGTGATTCACTATTTATGGACTACATATAAGCTAGATAATAACGGTAGACATCCTCTAAATAAAGAGGGCCTACCAAGTTCGGATAAAAGCTCCACGTCCGGATAGCTGCAAAATCAACCTGTAAGCTCTGGCGTCCACCTATGCGTGCACCTAAATATGTAGAATTGTATGGGTTTAGCACATAGTTGTACTAAGTATGGGTATATTCAAGCATACACCAATGACATGCATGAATAATAACATCTCTTTCCTAACAACATGATTATGGAAAGTCAAGTAAGTGGACTTGCCATATTGGGATTAGAAAAGTTAGTGAGCTTTCAAAATTTAAATTTGGAAAGTCAGTGGACTTGCAAAATTGGATTGTCATACCATGAGAGTAACATGCATCATCATACGTATATCATTGCACACAAAACATAACATCTTACACATAGCACATAACATATTGCATATAGCACATAGAATCTTTCATATAATTCATTCATATGCAATGAGAACATAGAATCATGGTCATAACATTTAGACTTCCCAAAATGTGGTCTCAACATGTGGGACCTCAACTAGGGAGCCTTCTTTAGCAAAAGTAGAGTCTCATTCATTCATTAATACATACTTCCTTTCATTTCTTTCATAGGCTACTATTAGCACAGCCTATACCTAGGATGTAGTTTAAGACCTTCATCGAGTTTGCTGTTCAATGATTAAGAATAACCTAGTGTGATTACTTAAGTCTAGCTCACCTATTGATCATCCTATTCTAACACCTTTGGTATCATTCATTTCACCATGTGCATAATTTTATGCTGGCCTCATTGCTTCATTGGGAACTTTAACTTTAACCGACATAGATCATATGAGAATCATGAAATCCAGTGTCTCCCCCACTTCGAAAAGAAGAGGAATCACCGGACAAAGTGACCGAAAATATGCTTGAATACATGAGAATTGAATCCCGCCAGATCCCTTTATTGGTGAAGTAAAGGTTCAAACACTAATAGATATAATGAGACCCGTACCCGGCATGCCAGACAGTCTCATCTCCTGAGAGTTACGTGAACCTCCGCCCTTCCATAAAGAAGGCATCACTTCTCATAGCTAGCCTATCGGTGCTCAGTATAAAGTTCCATTACATTCAACTCATACGTCATGGAAGTTGGCTTCTAGTATAAGGACATCGTAGCTCAATAGATGATTTCTTATTTCATCATTAGTATTAAGTATATATAATTCTCAATACTTTTATTAGAGTGATCATAGAGATTGGTCTATTCATTAACTTTACACTCTCATAGGTGAGTACATTTTGGTAACATATACTTTGTATCATTTGAGATTGCTCTCATATTTCACATTATCCTCTTATCATGTTGTCACCCCATTCATTAGAATTAACACATTTTATCTTCCTAATTACTCACCCCTTTTTACGTGAATGTTCATTTCATCAAATGCCAATGCACTTGATTATTCATGTGTTTCACACTCTTGCTTAACCCTTCTAGGGTTTCATCATTTCATTACATAATATTTATTTCATCGTATACCAATGCACTTGGCCATTTAGTGTGTTTTGCACTCATACATAACCCTTCTAGGGTTACATGATTTCATTACATACATATTAGGTTCATTAATTTTTAAACGTATGATAGACTTATGGGTCTATACATACAAACCATGAGGTTTCATTCATAGTTCGTTTAAGTGATTCATATCATCCTAAGATTAAATTGTACAAGACTAATGCATCTTGTATGTATGCCAAGATCTAGATTTCGATCTAAGTAGGCAACATTATTCTTGAACATTTAATTCAAGTATGACTTATGTATCAATATGGAATTTGGGAAAGGGAACCCGATTTCGAATCCCTTGGACAACTCTTATATTTTTGATTTATTTTATTTTGGTTCACACGGCTTGGGGACCCAAGATGAAGCCCCAATACCTTCATTTAGTTTTAATTTCTTTGCTTTAAATTTTCTCTCTCTTGGCTGAGGGGTTGTTGGATTGAAACCTCACAACCCTTTTTATTTTAATTTTTTTTCCATTGACTTTTTTCGAGTTGACCATGAGGGTGTGGTTTCAAATTCCCACAGCATCCCTTTGTTTTTCTCTTAAACCCCTAAATCAGCCTATAGGTCGTGGGTTCGATTCCCACATGCCTCAACATTTATTTTCTTTTAATTTCCTTAAGTCTGTCTGAGAGGTTGTGGGTTCGAATCCCACTCCTCTCATATCTTATTTTTCCATTTTTTCCAGCCAAGACCACCATTAGAATCCCCCTCAGCAAAAAATTTCTAAATCATTTATTTTCATGGTTTTTAACATGGTGAGGTCACGGGTTCGACCCTCAGTGACCTCACTTATTTTCTTCATATTTCATAACATTTTAATTTTTTTTTAACTTGACTGAAATTCATCAACTAATGGCTGGAAATTTTATAATTTTTTAGCATCATTTTCATCAAGTCAAACATTAGTTCTTAGGGGAATTTCGTGGTTCATTTATAACTTTTTAGGTGAATTTTCATGGATTCGTTTGGGAAAGAGTATCTCACTCATTTAAGTCACATTACACTTCATATGAACATCCCGATTTACATAAACATTTGTACATAAAATACAAAGAACTAACATGCCATTTCAAGTTCTAATACGTGACCAATAGTAACGACAATAAACCCAAACACACGTATGTCATATATTCGGAAAACATAGATTATCATTCATACGATTCCAAACAGACATTCATGAAAATATTCATGACGAAAACACATTACATGCCTCATATCTACCAAAAAACATACCCAACCTACGAATCAATTGGAGCTAGTGACAGGGATATGCAATGCGGAACAATCCTAGTTTTCGGATTAGAATATACTGAGCCTTAATGGGTATCTTGGTGAAAGGAACTAGAGAGAAGAGAACCCATACCTTAATGTAATTCAAACCTTGAAGTTTCTGCCAAAACCTTCTCCAACACTCAGGTCTAAAACAAAGTTTCAACACCAAACTTTCGACGAAAAACCCTCCCTTTGCATAACGTATTTTGCTTAGCGTTTGATTTTATTTTTCGTTGTCAGTTCTTCATGTGTGAAGAACTTTTGTAAATTTTCTATTCTTGTAAGTTATTTTGGATGAGGGAACTTGAAAGAGAATGATATATATGTGAGAAAGAGATGAGTGTTTTCTTAGGCTTAGGAGTCTAGTTTAGGATTTAGTCAAATAAAGTTTTATTAAATGGTAAAAATTTGATTTCCCTTTTGTTTTAAATCATCCAATAAATAATAATTAATTACATTAATTTACCAACTTAGATAAAAAAAAATAATTTAAATTATTTCTTCCACCGAGGTTCAAATCCGGGTGAAGCAAGACTTCACTCTAAGAGCCAATTTTTGGCCCTCTCTCCCCAAAATGACCGTACAATTTATTATTTAAATAATAATATACATATTTAGGGTAATGATGATACTACCCTTACCCTAGGAAACAAACCATTTTATCCCTAGACCCTCCAAATATAAGATTTCCCCTTTTAATGTCCGATAAAGACTCATCTGATTAAATCTTTATATTATGGAGCCCTTCATGGATGGACCTAACCTTTACTAGCTCAAATAAATCCCCAAGTTAGTTGCATTGTCTGTCGTTAGAGTTCAGAGGTGTAGTTCAACGCACATTAATCTTTATGAACCCGGTCTAATTTTAGGCATTCTAGACACATTAACCATTACTTAGCAAACCCATTTTTATGGTTGTTATACCCTAGTCAACTTTCATTTACTTGTATTTTGTTTTACATGAGGGAACATACACATTAAAAACCATAGACCATGTGAGTTAAATATAAAATCCGGTGTAATGAAACCTCACACCGAAAAAATGGTCTACCGGACAAAGTGGAACCTACATGACATAGATTTCTAGATGGATCAGCTAGCTTGTATCCTATGGTGGAAACATAGTTCAAGAACTAGGAAATGTATTGGAGACCCATAGTTTCACATTACATTACAGCCTCAATCTCATGATAAAGATTGTTAACCTACCTTCCCCTAGAGAAGGAACATTTCCCATATATAGTATATCAGTGCTTAGCTTAAGTCCCTTTTCTTGAAATCACCTTTAAGTTTTATTTATCATAAACTTATCATAGGTCAAAGGAAATTATATTCTTGTATAACATGAGATTAACATAACATAATCACTTTATGTAGAGCATATAAGGGATATCATAAACTTGCGTTCATGCTCTTACCATGATCTAATAATTTACATATTCATAGCCATCATATTCACATAGTAACATCATACATACTTTTAATAACATCGCATCACAACTTATAGGCTAACATAAAAATCTTAGAGTAATCACAATTTTAGAAGACTTACTTTTTGTTTCCAAGAACCTTATTCATCATGCGATATTCATAAAAATAGTGAAATACTCAATTACATAATCAATAAGAAATCATAAAATCATGTACAAGATCAATTCATAACAGACGAGAAGGTAAACGGGTCATTAAAGGATTCATTCAAACCTTATATTCTAACCCACACATTTACATATTATTACGTCATAGAAAAAACCATACAAAACCATCATAAAGGTAAGAACGTGCTTTACACTAATTCAAACATAATTATTATCATACTCATCAAGTCATGTTGAATGATGTATAGAAAACACATACATTTCATTGAAAATCATAAATCCAGGGTTAGGAAGAAAATCTATTTTGTAGAGTAAAAACCCTAGAATTGAAGATCTTGAAAACATATCTTGAAAGGAGATCTTTCAGAAAGTAATCTCAAGAATGAAAACCAATACCTTATAGATTAAGAATCTACAAAATCTTTATTGGAAACTTCGAAACCTTTGTCTTATTCCTTAAGCTTTTCTTGTTCTTAAATGTAGTTTTGAAAAGAGAGCGTTCTTGAGGGATTGAGAGAATTTTTTTTGATACTGATTTGGGAAGTGTAATTGTGAATACATAGACCTCCCAAGACTTATCCTAAATACTTCCACATAACTTACAAAAAATGCCCCTCCTCAATTGTTTGGAATTAGAAGAACGCTTGACTTAAATGAAATCTTAGCCTAGCATAATTACTAAAGTACCCCTATGTTTTTAGGACTATAACCAACCCTTTGGACCATCCTAGGTTGGGAACTAGAATGTCCCGTAGTTAGTTTCTTGTCTTAATTTCACCCAGATAGGTTTTAGGTTATCGGGTTCCTTAGTTATTTTTTGTTGATCCCATGTCAGTAAGTTAGTTAGGGACATTACATAGGACCTAGAATCAGTTAGGGAGTTCGGCCCCACATGGCTTGAGCTGTTCGCTTACCTACCCCCATTCCTCACTAACTGAATTCGGTTGGGCTTGGTTGTTTGTCTCTTGGCCATTTAGCACATGTGCTTGCACATGTGTTGCTGCTCCCTTATTGTTGTCCCTAGGATCCTCACAATGTCCTTGGGCCTGTTTAGTCTACATGATCATTTTAAAATGGTTATCTTCTATGGTACCTAGGCTTGACACTTGGATCACTCGTACTTAATGTGTGTGAGCTATAAAGGAAAAAAAATTATCTTAAGGGTGTTCATTGCATGTAAAATTCAAAAACAACCTTAGATTGTTGAACTTGAATCAAAGTGTATTTTAAGTTTTGTTAATACTTAGAAATTGGGTAACACCCAATAGTCCAATATTCTCTCACATGCCCAATATTTCTCAATATTAGGCATTGGGATGCCTATGTACCCAAATACAAATTCTTGAAACATAATTGACTCTTCGCTGGAAAAATATATTTTTTGGGAACATCATTTTAAGCATTATTAAATAGATTAAGCTCTTGTCGAAGTCATGGAATTCTTGGAGTGTTATATTATCCCCCCCCCCCCTTAGGAAAATTCGACCCCGACACTAAAATCTTTTGGAGTGTAGGAAATAACTTAATATTAGAAGCATAACAAGCACATAACATATCATTACCCTTAAAGACATGTGGCACAAACATATAAGAGCTACATATTCATAACACATAGTGAGTAACTACCTTGTCAACCTTGTAATAAGCTCAAAAATGCATCAAAGATTTATCATGCTATCAATTTTTTCGAGATAACAACAAAACAACAAAATCTCAAGAAATCATATGCATACAAGTTTCACATAAATGCGAGAATAGAGTATGAAAACTTCTTTTTAAAACTCTAGTTGATACGATATTTTACAAAAACATGAACCTATTTAGTAAACAAGTTAAATTTTTCATTCTTGTTAAATTGGCATGAAGTCTTTATAAGCCAATCTTTATTGGCTAGGTCCATTCTTTGATTATTTGCATAATATAATGTTCTTGGGGGATACTTTTATACTCCTATATTGGCATAAAACAATAACTGTTTACACTTCATTGTTATCAAATACTGAGGATTTGACATTATAATGCTTTGCTTACTTAGTTTACTTTGAACTTACACTTCTTCTTTCTTTCTTACTTTCTTCCTTAAATCTTGAGCATTATACATACTACTAAAATCTAAAATAGGGAGAACATGGTAGATTAGCATTCGACAATTTCATTGGGAACAACCCTAGTTTAATTTTTCTTGGATTCAATACATTTGAAAAAACCTTCTTTATCTTCAACACATGGTATAAACAACCCTTGGACATCCTCTTACAAGGATTTAAACACGAATTAATTTGACTCCTTGGCATATAATTTCCCCCCTTTCCATTATAACATGGGTTCAATGAAAACATCGGGAAGTACATCAAACTTCTTAATTACAAAAGGTATAATAGAAAAAAGAGTAGCCCTAGGTCAAGCAAAGCATAAACATTAACTGAGAAAGTTTATAACATACCCTTCACAGCTTCAGGAGAGCTTTCTTGTTCACCCCTAGCCTTGAGTGCATAGAAGCAAAACCTCTTTGGAAATTCACAATTGGGGCCGTTTAGTTGAGCTTGGCTATTATCCTTACCTTTACTTCTCATATTAGGACAATACTTTACCATATGGCCACCTTTGCCACAACCATAGAAACTATTAGTCTCAAAAAGACATTAGCCCTCATGTTTCTTACCACACTTACCACAAGTTGGTCTCTTTTTTTGTTGATCAACACTTTTCCCCTTTTGAGGTTTACGACTAGTACCTCTATCATTGCGATTCTCAAAGAAACTAGAATAAACATGATTTGAAAACCTTTTCATAAGCTTAGCCTTGTTTGCACATCAAGCATACTCTTAGAAGAATCCCTTTCAAACGACTTTTCCTTTTTGGCTTCCCTATTCCTCTTCCATAGACGACTTTCCTCAACTTGTTGAGCATGAACCGTTAACCTAGAAAGATACATATCATCATGAAGCATGGCTGCACGACATTCTTCTTCAAGCTCTTCGTACACGCCTGTTACAAGAAAGGGATTAGATTATAAAATACAGATAATGTCAAAACTCTAAAGGCACGACATAGTAGTATCAAGAAACGAGAAGTTTCCTAATCATCACCTAGCCTCTCATCCATAATTTTGGTGAGATTCACAACCATAAACAAGACACTACGTAAAGTGGTTTAGTGAGACATTGACCATAAGGATATTAAACCTCATGCTGTGATACCAAGTTTGTCACACCGAGATTCTAGGATCCGAATACGACCCCCATTGTTAACCTCTCAATGGTCGTAGACAAGCCTCTTAGCATTCGTCATAAAATGTGATCATTAAAATTTGTGGAAAAATTAAATTTTTCAATATACGAATGAAGTATACTTAGAATTGATACTTAAGATTTATAAAAACATATGATATTCTAAAACTATTGTGTCATATTTATAGAAACCATCTAAGTGTGAAAATTTGACCTTACCCAATAATAGTTAATATGCCATATAGGTCTTATAACAAAAGAATTCAAAGAATATAATGCAACTAGCATATTCTAAAAACTACTAAAATATACACAAGCTAGAATATGAAAGATCACATCCCCGGACATGAGGACCTACCAAGACTTGGAGAAAGAGTTCCAAGTTTCTTCAAATCGACCTCCTTAAGATTTAGTTGTAGTAATGTAAAGTAATGGGGTTAGTACGCAACATGTACTACGCATGAGCATATATACATAACACAAAAGGACATGCATGAAAAAGAATCATTGATCATATCTTTAGAAAACATGCCAAGCCACATAAAAATCTTCAATGCACATAACATATAACATATACAAGATAAGGATTTCGGTGACATCAATCATTATTATAATTACAGGCATTTTATCATAATATAACCTTTAACAATTCATATTCAATAAATCAAATAAACATAACATATAGAACACAACGAAATGATGCTATCCCCTACCTACAAGTGCAATGGTCATGTGAAGCCCGATAACCTCACATAACAAAGTAGATAAGATAGGGGACCATAAGTAAAGCTTTTCTTCATATAACAATATAACTCAATAGCATATTAATTAGAAGGATCGGCATTCATGTAAGAGTAACATCATATATAATAAACATATATCTTTCACATCATCATATTACTTAAGAAAAATCTCCTAGAACTTTCCTCACACTCAACTTGTTTAATGTCTAGGTAGCGTTCCATACAACTACCCATACCAAGCCAACTCTTCAAGTCACCGTAGTCAACGTTCGTTTACTTGTCTTTCGTTTTACATGAGGAACATACAAATTAACCGACATAGACCATGTTAGCTAAACATGGAATCCAATTTCATGAAAACCCACATCGAAAAATGGTTATCTACCGGCCAAAGTGGAACCTACGTGACATAGATTTCAAAATGGATCAACTAGCTAGTATCCTATGGTGGAAACATAGTTCAAGAACTAGAATATGTATTTGATACCCATAGTTCCACATTACATGGCAGCCTCAACTTATAGGCTAACATAAACATCTTAGAGTAATCACAATATTAGAAGACTTACCTCTTGTTTCCACGAACCTTATTCATAATGTGATATTTATAATAATACTTAGTGAAATACTCAATTACATAAAACAACTCATAAAACCATGTACAATATCAATGCATAACATAGTATAAGGTAAATGGGTCATTAAAGGGTTCATTCAAACCGTAAATTCTAACCCGAACGTTTACATATTATCACGTCATAGAAACAATCATACAAAACCATTATAAAGTTAAGAACGTGATTCACACTAATTCAAACATAATTAGAAGAATACTCATTAAATCGCGTGGAATGGTGTATAGAAAACACATACTTTTCATTGAAAATCATAAATCAAGGGTTAGGAAGAAAATATCTTTTGTAGAGTAAAAACCCTAGAATTGAAGTTCTTGAAAACATATCTTGAAAGGATCTCTTGGGGAAACGAATCCCAAGATTTAAGACCCATACTATATATATATTATGAATCCATGAATTCTTGATTTGAAACTTCGAAACCTTTGTTATTCCTTAAGCTTTTCTTGTTCTTCAATGTAGTTTGGAAAAGAGAGCGTTCTTGAGGGATTGATAGAATTTTGTTTGATTCTGATTTGGGACATTTAATTGTGGTCAATAACTTACATAATATAAATATATAGGCGTCCCAAGACTTACCCTAAACACCCTCAACTTAAATTACCTAAAATACCGCTCCTTAATTGACTAGAATTAGAGGAACACTTGACTTAACCGAAATCTAGAAATTGCATATGGTTTCAGTTTTGACCAATTAAATTAATTAATTAAGTTGATAATTTAATTAATTAAGTAACCTAGGATAATTTCTAAAGTAACCCTAAGGGTTTAGGACTATAACCAACCCTTTGGACCATCTTAGGTTAGGTACTAAGATGCCTCTTAGTTAGTTTGTTTTGTTAATGTCACCCAGTTAGGTATGAGGTTGTCGGGTCCCTTTGTTAGTTATTTTGGTTAATATTAGGTTAATTATGTAGTTAGGGACGTTAGTTAGAACCTAGAATCAGTTAGGGAGATCGGCCCCACATCTCCTTAGTCGTTCGCTAGCCTGCCCTCTAACAGCCCAAACCGAATTCGGTTGGGCTTGGTTGCTTGTCTCTTGTCTGGTTAGAACGTGTGCTTGCACATGTGTTGCTGCGCCGTTCTATTTGTTCCAAGGATACTCACTATGTCCTAGGCTTGACACTTGGATGCCTCGTACCTAATGTGTGTAAGCTATAAAGGAAAAAAATTAGCTTTAGGGTCTTTATTGCAGTTATAATTCCTAAATAATCTTGGATTGAGGCATCTGAACCAAATTGTATTTTATTTTTTTTGAATACATAGAAATTGTCTAACACCCTTTACGCTAATATTCTCTAACATGCCCAATATTTCTCCGCTATGATTGCTGTTGGTGGTCGATTTCTTCAGAAAAAATCAGTGGGGTGTCTTCTATGTTCGATATGGTATCCACCCTTGAACTCTCTTACATTAAAGGAGTCCGTTCTAATGAGTTTCTGAAAAGGGTTTTTCAACCCTAGTTTCTTCTATCTTCAACTATATATATGGGTCTTGCATGAAAACAATTTAAATGATTTAAATATGATGTTCCGAATGTTAGTTGGTGATTTTAATGCTAAAATGTCAATGAAATCATAATTAAGCTTTTTATCAAATTGTGGCTTAAGAAATGGGTTAAGTGAGCTTGATTTTGTAGTCTTTGAGCTTTTCTTTACTTGTGTTGTTATTGTTGTTAAGATACTACCCTAAGGTCTCTATTATTATGAAATGTTGAGAAAAATGTTAGGGGGTGGAATCTAGGATTAAAGGGTAAGTGGTTAAGGTGTTTTTGCTTTAATTATGGAATGATCTTGAGTGGTATGGTCCACCTTCTTGATGGTGGTGTTTACTTGAACTGTATGAATGTGTAGTTACTAGTGTATTCTGAATAAGGCTATGCATGCATATTATGTGATTAAACATGGAAATGAAGTATTCTTGTTAATGTGTTTTTACGAAGATTGTTATGAAAAGTATGGTAAGGATTATGTCTAAATGAATTATAAGATTATGTGAAGCATTTAAAGTGTGTGATGTGATGAAAGATGGTCTAAGCATGTAAAGAATGAAATGTAAATGAAATGATGCTACTGTGCAAGGTGTGTTCACATGTACACACACACTCACACTTGAATGAATGAATGAATCTAAGTTAAGTCAAAAAGGGTAGTTTTAGGGTGAACACTCTTCGTGAGTTGAGATGAAGTGTTTAGTAGCAACCTCACTACATTCTAAGATCTTTTTAAGATAATTTGGAGGATGAATATCCTTGTTGAGTTGAGAAGTAGTGTTCACTAGTTATCCTTCACCTATAGTTTTTAATGTTTAGAATTTGTGGAGAGCTATGCCTAGCACCAGGAGTATATGAAGAAAGGGTGGTTACACTTCGTGAGTTGAGAAGTTGTATTCCAATATACCTCTTTAGATGAGTATTCCTTGTTATAGAGAATGAGTGACTTAGTAGCAATCTTCTTATCTCTTAACTATGCGCCCGCATAGGTGTAGCTCTTGGGACAGCCATGTCTAATCTAAAAAGTAAGAACATTCTCTAGGCATGTGAGGGGACCCTTTTCCGATAAGAGAAGTATCGGGATTCGAAATTTATCTCTCATGGTAAATGGCAGTTAAGCTAACCCCCACAAATTAGTGAAAGTATTAAGTACTTTAAAAGAATGTACTACTTAGGGTAGGTAGTGGAATGGGACACTATTTATCCATTGCACTAGGTAGGCATTCTAAAAGGGGAGTCTTTGTGAGCCTTATCTGAATTGAATGAACTAAGTCTCTTAAAAGAACATACTACAAAGGGTAGGTAGAGGAAAGAGACACAATCTATCGACTACACTAAGTAGACCTTCTGAAAGAAGAGTCTTGGTACTAAGCTTTCTAAAAGAGTGTACTACTTAGTGTAGGTGGTGGAATGGGACATCATGTACTCATTTTACTAAGTAGGCATTCCGAAAGGGAAAACTTTGGTGTATGGCTTGAGTGTTTCTCTAATATCTTGTCATTGAGTGGGGGCTTGTTCTCCCGAGTGAGTAAGAAAAAAAGGGGTAGTCTTGAGGATCACTTTGGTATGTATTGAAGGAGGTATATATGCTTTTCCTTCATGTCTTACTTGGTGTGTCTTAGTATAACAATAGTTAGGGAAACTCCTATGGAAATGAGTTCACTTCCTCTTTGCCTGGCCTTGGAAGTTCACTAATTTGGAATAGGGATAGTTCATTGTAACATGTCAAAAAGAATTCACTGTTAATTTTGAAAAGCTTAGTGTAAAGTATCTCTTCTGTTAAGATTATGGAAATTCTTCTCTAAGTGTTAAATAATGTTTCCTAGGTTGTTTTACTTCGATATTTATGAATTTTTTACTTAATTGGCATGAAATTGTGTTTTTACTAAAATGTCCCTTTTTGCATGTTTTAAGATATGTCATGCTTAGTACATTGTTTTGTACTAACCCCATACTTTTCTATACTCTATAAGTATAGGTTGTGGAAGCAAGGTTGAAGTTTAGAAGTCAAAGTTTGGGAAAGATTATCTCAAGACAGAGTATGTCCTCATATATTCGAGGGCATAGTCCTTAATTCTTTTAGTTTTGTATAAATTCTTATTATGTATTTCTTTGAATGTAAAGGGCCGTGTCCCTAAGATATTATGTCATTTCTTTATGTTGGCTTGTTACGATGAGAATTTCTAAGTATTTATGAAAGAATTCTTTTTTATATTAAATGTTGGGAAAAACTTTAATTCTGCACTACTTTTTAGGTCTTATGTAATGAATGATATTTAAAGGGGTTAAAAGACCCCAAAGGGTCATGTACGCCCTGTCATGACCCAAGGAATCTCCCTAACTTGTAGGGGGTACTTGGGGGCGTTATAGACTTTGTATCAGAGCATATGGTTATGGGAAATAGATTAGGGTCTAAAAGTGTCACAAGACACGTCTAGTAGAGTCTTAGTAATTGGTGTGAGTTGTAACACATTCATCGACAAGAGGCTATAGGACGATAGAGTTTCACTTTCTTCATTACTCTTGAATCGTTCCATAAAACTTAACTCCATAAGGTCTCTCTCTCTTATGTTACCTTTTCCAGTCGTATTCCAGTTGTGATTGCTTAGAAGGGGAGATGTTTCTAAGTTTGAGGGAGAGAAATGTGAGTTTTGATGCTTATGATGGTTTTTTGGCTTGAACAATAGAAATGAAGATTGGTTTTGAGAATTGTAATGTGAAGCTATCTATGGGTATGTGTGACTTATGAGGTTGGAAGTATTGTGATGATAAACCTAATGTTGATGTAGTTTTAAGCATGGTAAGAATTATAATGATTGAATAAAGTGTCTTTGAGAGCAACTCAGTTATCTAGGGATTATGTTCAATGATGGTAGAAATGCTTTAAGGTTTAAATTTCAAGAACGTTGAGACAATTCAGAAATTTTATAGGAGTAGAGGGCAACACTCTTGTATGAATTAAAGTCTTAATAGTTGTTATTTTGATTGGGTTGAAGTTCTTGTGTCGGTTTACTTAAAAGAGGAAATGTGGTATAAATACCTAGTAAGGATTTTGTTCCATGATATTGAGTTAAGTGGTTCCTAAGAGTTCATTGATGTGGTGTTTAAGAAAGTTTGTCTAAGCTTGAATCCTAATAAGAATGTGTTATGCTTAACTTATGAGGTTGATGTGTAGTCTTGATCTGCATCAGTTAATGGTAGTTTGAGTTCCTACCTTGTGAGAGGTATAAAGATACTTTGAAGAAGGAGAAATTGAAGATTTATTTTCTCTAAACGGGGAGAATAAGTTAGTAGAAAGGTAGATTATATCTTCAAAGCGATGTTTTTGCATAATGAATGTTAAGTAGAATTGCATGTAGTGTACTTAGTCTAAGAGAATCCTCAAGGGTCACTAAGTAGGAATGGTAGTATGGGATGCTACTCTCACATTGAAGTTAGTGTAACTTACCAAGTCTCTTTGGAGTAATTTAGTATGGCCTTATATCTCATATTTTCATGTCATCTTGTTAAAGTTACTTGAAAGGTGCATTATAAAATTTTTAATAAAGTGACAGTGAAGTTTTGATTTCACTGTAAAGAAGTCCAAAATTTGAGAAAATTGCATTTTTCATTAACGATGGTTTCAATGTGTTTAGAAATAATGTTTATGAGAATGTTTAATGTTGGAGAAGTTAGTTCCTCCATTAGTAAACAAAGGAAAGTGAGATTGAATTTGTGAATTTTTGCAAATTTGCCTATGATACAGTGATGCTCAGTGTGAAAATGTTCAATTTTGCAAAAAAATTTCTTTGTATTGAATTATAGTAATAATGTGTGTAATTTTTTTGTATATGAGCATATTTAATGTTGGAGAAGTTAGTTCCTGCATAAGCAAAGGGTAAGGGTGAATTTTGAAAAGTGAAAGTTCTCGCGAAGTGCTTGTGTTGCAAAGTGTTTCAAAGTGTGAAACTGTTCTCCTTCTTAGTTGGTTCCTTGACTATTATGTTTAAGCCTTGATGGTAATGTTTTATGTGATTCTAAGTGAGTCCTTAATGTTCTTAATGTTTTCTGTTATTCGAAGACGAATGTTGTTCCAAGTGGGGAAGAATGTAACACCCTATAACAAACTAAGGTGAACTAGAGCTTCATGATTGTTTCTTGATTTTATTTTGTGACTAAATGAGTTATATTAGTCTACTTAGGCAGTGCGTGAATTTTTGTTAAGTTTGGAGGTCTAACATCCGAGAACGTCAATGACGTTCGCAAAGTGTACCTTAGAATGTTCTTGTGTGTCTGGATGTGTTTGATTCAGTTTTACGTGTTTCTTTTGTTTTAAATTGGTGTGGGATGTTTAAAAGATATATACACAAATATGTTTATTGGTTTAACGTCCAGGTACAACCCCAACTATGACACACAAGGGGGTCTAGAGAAGGGCCCAAGACAAGGACCCAATATTGCCTTGGCAGTGTCCATAAACGAGGGAAAACGACGGCCGGTGGTCCAACGAACGGCCCGTTAACTTGCCCTGTACTTTGTAACTGCAAGGTAGTCTAGCCAGTACCCAAATGAGTCTAAGTCCCGAAAAATGAAACCCCACCAACGGGCCGTTGTTTGACAAACGGTCAATTCGTTGGATCAATATGTTAGACTGCCCCAAAATCTACTTTTTCCTGCAATGACTTGGGGTGTTTCATAAATTCATCCTAAGTCTTTTATGAACATAGGGTAATATTTTTAGGGTATTTTAGGTACACTAAGATGTTTTAAACCATAATACCTAATTTTAGACCTCATTTACTGTAACCCAAAACACCACTCTCTTAAAACTCTCTCTCAAGTCTTTATAGAAGTCAGAAGTCAAGAAGAGCTAGGAGGGCTGTGGGTGGTCGATTTATTCACCAAACATGATTGGGGTTTCTTCTATGTGAGGTATCGTATCCATCCTTGAACCCTCTTTCATTCAAGGAGTTCCTTATAATGAGTTTTCAAAAAGGGCTTTTCAACCCTAGTTTCTTCTATCTTCAACTCTAAGTATGGGTCTTGAATGAAAATGTTTTCAATGATTTAATTATGATGTTACTAATGTTATTTTGTGATTTTAGTGCTAAAACTTCAAAGAAATCATAATTAAGCTTTTAATCTTATTGTGTCCTAAGAAACGGGTCAAATGAGCTTGGTTTTGTAGTCTTTGAGCTTTGATTTACTTGTGTTTTTATTGTTATTTACATACTGAGCGAAGGTCAATATTATGATGAAATTTTGAGAAAAATTTTATGGGGGATGGAATCTAGGATTTAAAGGGTAAGTTGGTTATGTTATTTTGCTTTAATTATGGAATGCTCTTTAGTGGTATGGTCAACCTTTTTGGTAGCGGTGTTTACGTAAATTATTTTAATGTGCAATTACTTGTGTATTGTGAATGAGGATATGAAGGCATATTATGTAAAGAAAGATGAAAATGAAGTATTCTTCTTAATTTTTTTTATGAAGCTTGTTATAAAAAGTATGCTAAGGATTATGTCTGAATGAATTATATGATTATGTGAAGCATGTAAAGTGTGTTCTTGTGATGAAAGAAGGTATAAGCATGTAAAGAATGAAATGCAAATTAAATGATGCTTATGTGCTAGGTGTGTTCACATGTACACACACGCTCTCACTTGAATGAATAAATGAATCTAAGTTAAGTCAAAAAGGTTAGTTTTAGGGTTAACACTCTTCAGGAGTTGAGATGAAGTGTAAAGTAGGAACCTCACGACATCGTAAGAGATTTGTAAGATAGGTTGGAGGATAAATACCCTTGGTAAGTTGAGATGTGGTGTTCACAAGTTATCCTTCACCTATAGTTTATAATGTTTAGAATCTATGGGAATTATGCCTAGCACGAAGTGGATATGAAGAAGGGTGGTTAGACTTCGTGAATTGAGAAGTTGGATTCCAATATACCTCTTGAGATGAGTACTCCTCGTTAGTACATAATGATTAACTTAGTACCAATATAGTTATCCCATAACTATGTGCCCGCATAGGTGTAGCTATTGGGATAGCCATGTAAAAGATAAAAAGTAAGACCTCACTCTAGGCATGTGAGGGGACCCTTCTCCGATAAGAGAAGTACAAGGATTCCATATTTAGTATTCATGGTCTATGTCAGTTAAGTTAACCCCCATAAAAGTAGTGAAAGTGCTAAGTCTTCTAATAGAATGTACTACTTAGGGAAGGTAGTGGAATGGGACACGATTTATCCATTACACTAGGTAGGCATTCCAAAATGGTAGCCTTGGTGAGCTTTATATAAATTGAATGAACTAAGTCTCTTAAAAGAACATACTACTTAGGGTAGGTAGTGGAATGGGACGCTATCTATCCATTGTACTAAATAGACCTTCCGAATGGGGAGTGTTGGTGCTATGCCTTTTAATAGAGTGTACTACTTAGGGTAAGTGGTGGAATGGGATGCAATCTAATCATTGTACTAAGTAGGCATTCCGAAAGGGATGTCTTTGTCTGTGTCTTGAGTGTTCTACTAAGTTCTTGTCATTGAGTGGGGGCTTGTTCTCCTAAGGTGAGTATTTCAAAAAGAGGTAGTCTTAAGGATCACTTTGGTGTGTATTGAAGGATATTTATGTGTTTTTCCTTCGTGTCATTCCTTGGTGATTCTAAGGATACCCTTAGTTAGGGAAACTCTTATGAAAATGAGTTCACTTCCTCTTTGCTTTTCCTTGGAAGTTCACTAATTTCGAATAGGGATAGTTCACTGTAAAATGTTAAAAAAGAATTCACTTTTAAATTTTAAAAGCATACTGTAAAGTATCTCTTTTGTTAAAATTATGGAAATTGTTCTCTAATTGTACTGATATTTCTTATCTTGTTTTACTTCCATATTCATGAATGTTTTACTTAATTGACATAAAAATGTGTTTTTACTAAAATGTCCCTTTTTGCATGTTTTTCCATATGCCATACTTAGTACGTCGTTTTATACTAACCCCATACTTTTCTGTTCTCTATAAGTATAGGTTTGGAAGCAAGGTTGAAGTTTAGAAGGCAATGTTTTGGAAAGATTCTCTCAAGATAAAGTATGTCCTCATATATTCGAGGGCATAGTTCTTAATACTTTTAGTTTTGTATAAGTTCTTATTATGTATTTCTTTCATTGTAATGGGTCGTTTCCCTGAGATATTATGTAATATATTTAAGTTGGCTTGTGATGATCATATTCTATAAGTTTTTGTGATAGAAGTCCTTTTTATATTAAATGTAGTGAAAAGTTTTAATTCCACACTACTTTTCATGTCTTATGTTATGAACGATAGTTAAAGAGCTTGTACGAAACCCCAAAGGGTCAAGTAATCGATGTCATTACCCAAGGGTTCTTCCTAATTTCAAAGAGGTACTTGCGGGTCGTGACACTACACATTGTAAATATATCATTTGTATTCATAGTTTCACTTGTCAGATGTATTGGTTCAGCTTGTCAATATGTGTTGTACATGAAGCTTCTCATTAGTAAATATATTTGCATCGTAGTTTACTTTCTCATCATAGGTCACTTGTAAGGCATGTGTTCATATGGTACTTGTCCTCCTCACTTGTAGTTGGGGTGTGACAGATCTTATGTGTTATATGCTGCTAATTGAGTCCTTGATATCTTTAAAGTGTTTAGTGTTATTCGAGGACAAATGTTTTTCGAAGTGGGGGAGTATGTAGCGACTCTCATTATGAACAAGGTTGAATTAGATATTCAGAAGTATTTCATAAGTTAATAATGTGGTAAAATAGTGAATTTTAATGTTTGAATCCATAGAGAATGAAGATCAAGGTACTAATGACTAAGCGTGTTGTTACTTGTTTTTGTTGATTGACTATTAAACTTGAGGTTATGATTCTTAGCATAGTGAAAGAAATCTAATTTAGGGATGAATGTTCCCAAGGGGTAGATATTTTAACATCACGTTACTTGTAATAGACAAGAATAAGCTAAGAAACGAAAATTTATCACTTTTTTTTAAAAAAACAGAAATCTGGAAAAATTTCCGTAGTTAAAAATGTGTGTTTTTGGTTATTTTCAAATGGTCATAACTTCTAGCTCATGATGAGTTAGAGTCAGTTCTTGATATGGTTGGAATGATCTTTCCAACACCACCATGTTTGTATCAAACTTTGGATTTAAGGATGGGCAAACTAGTATTTTCACCCATTTATTTCCTATGTCATTTTAAGGATTTATTTGGGGTAAAATTAAGTTTTAGTTCAGATTAGAAAAGTTATTTTACCCTTAGGTCTTGGAGAAAGAGAAGAGAAGAAGGAAAAGAGATAAAAGATCAAGAGAACGGTAAAGTTTCGCGAGTTGAAGTAATCTAGGCTGATCTCTATAAAGGTATGATAGATTATTCATTTTGGGTTAGTTCACTTACACACCAACTTGTGTTGAATTATGAAAAGTGAAGTTCTTGAAGAATAATGTTGAATTCTTGTTTGTTGGGTTGTTTCATGTTTAGTGTTTATTTGATTTGTCTTTACGGGTTGTTTTTCAAGTCAAATCTATTGGGTATTGAAGTTACTGATGATCCTATGTGTTTGGCGAAGGAACCATGGGATTTTAAAGGTTTTTGAATTTTCAAATGGAAAAGAAATATTGAAAAACATTTTCGTAAGCCATAGGGCGCCGCACCTCTAATAGCCCCATAGAACAGTCTCTATCTGCAGGGCCTTGAGGCGACTTGCCAGTCAAAGCATCCCAATTTGGCCTCTTATGTTTGGGCCATGGTGGTGTACGCCTCTCAATGCGCCAAGGATGTTAGTTCAACCTATTCATTCCCTACCTTTTCGTGCTATTTTTAAAGTGATGTACCCACGTTTCTTACTATTTTTTCAGCACTCTAAGGTACATATAAATATGATGATATTATTCATAAATATGAGATCATCAACCTTGAATCCATAATCCAATTAAATGAATGTTAAGATCACAGTCAAAGAAGTTAATCAGCAAGTCAAAGTAAGTTCTTAAAGTTTTCAATTGTCTTTAATAAAATTTTAATGTTTGATTTTAAGACTCAAGTTTCAAGTTAAAAAAAGAGTAAATATTTGAGTTAATTTCTCAAAAGTTATAAAGTAACTGATTATGCCTTAAGAGTTACAAATGTATCAAAAAATTTAGCAAGTTAGGAAGCTAGACTTGCAACGGAGCTTTTGGCTAGTTTTAGTGTAGAAGAAACTATGATATGCAAGAGTTCTTTTAATGCTAAGTATGAGAAATTACCTTAAACCAAAGAAGAAGTTGTTTTAAAAACATATGAGCTAAGTATTTTGGGAGTAGTACTGGGCACCACATGGGATGCGAGTTCATATTAACTCAAGTCCTATAAGCCATGTAGCCGACATGGACAGAAGAAGGGTCATACATTAGAGATGATTGCTTAGTGATTTTTAGCATAGAGTACGGTATCCACTTAGTAGTTCAAGTTTTATACTGACTGAATGGTATAGGACGACCCTATGGAAACGTGAGGTAAGATGTTGTACCATAACTTAGGCTCATAGTGATGGTTGTTGGTAGAGAATCTCCTACGAAAACTAGATATCTTTCATATATAAGTAAATATGAGTTTGTTCTTCATTTACTTTAATGAACTAAGTAGTTTAGTGTTTTACAAGATTTATATATACAGTGTGTGTCATCATTGGGTTCTATTAAGTTTAGTATTTCATGAGTTGAGCAGATTCAAGGTAAGTGTTTCTTCTTATTCTTTTTCAGCATAAGTTGTTGTTTAGCATTCCAACTAGCTTACTCGTATATTTAATGTACGGAAGTCAGTTGGGCTGAATCGTCTTATGATGCAGACGCACTTAACCAAGATCAGGATCACCCAACGCCACGTTAATCTATTGAACCACTCGATGTCAGTAGTGAGCCTCCATGCATTCTAGAGGACACACTTACATGTTTTTTAGTATTTCTTTTAAAAGATATTGTGGGGTCTGTACCAACATCCATCTTGGTATTATAGAGGCTTTATAGACATATAGACATTCAGACAGTTTAGTTTTGAGTTTGTGTTTATTTATAGATATATTATTATGAGATTTAAGTGAAATTTTGTCCAAACTATTTTATTTTTTGGAATTTTGTTGAGAATGTCTCTTACTTTATGCTTACGTAAGGTTTTCCGCTGAGTTATGTAAGTCAAGCCAAGGGTTCCCTCAGGTCCAACAATGGTCATTGGGTGCTGGCCACGTCTAGGGTGTAGGCTCAGGCTGTGACAATCTTATAGCCTCTCACTCATAAATGTGGCACGCTTCACTCATGAACAAGACTCTACTGGAAATGGTTCAGGAGACATCATTGAAGAATCATTCTAAACCATTGCTTTCATTACCAAGTTTGGCATGACCCAAGGGTACCCCCTAACAGAACAAGGCACATAATTCCCCTAAAGGAACTATGTAAGCCACTTAGCATATCATCACATAAATAAAGAAAAATAAAGAGTAAAACACAATTCAAGTATTAAGAAATTTTCATACAAAATCAAATCAAAAGTCTAGACATTTTCTTATTTAGTAATCTATAACAATCAAAGCCACAAATAGGGCCACAACTCTTACAATAGAAAACTGAAAAGTCTAATACTACGAAACAAATGGAACAACAAGACATCACTTGTCCTTTGATCCATGAGGACTCACAACAATCTAGGAGAATAGATGATCCAAACTTGTATCAAAGGAAGATCACCTCTAACAATGAAATATAGAATTTCTAGAAAAATGTAGAAGAAATATAGGTTAGCACAAAATGCACTATGTATGGTAGCTATGCATGAAAACCTTTATAAATGCTAAAACTGGACATTTTAATTGAAAACTATGCATTTTACAAAGTTTAGTAACCATAATAAAAATAAGTGCAAAATCATAAGTATATTCAACATGTTGATCATCATACCATAATGAAAATATTCCATAACAACCCTCGAAGCATGCTTTTGCAGTGTATGAATATGATTCTACACTCTACCCATACTAAGGAAAACTTATCGAGTAAGTATAGAACATAACTCATACTCTAATTCATTTATCATTGTGGGATAATCTTTAGCTTGAATAGACCACGAGAGGTTAATCATGGGATCCAGTGCTACTCCACAGTGAAAAGAGTTTGTCCTACTTGCCTGAGGTAGACCAAACTATTAACTTAGGTTGATCCACTAGCTAAAGATCTATGAGGGAACATAGTTTATGAGATAAGAAAATTTCTACTAAAAAACCCAGCCTCTACTAACGTGAGGTCTTCTATCCTAAGAGATTATTTTTAGAAACATTTATCTACAATCATGAGGGCTTCCATTTCATATCATTGTCCTCTCAGTGCTAATCATTACTCCCATTGAGTGTCTTGACATTCAATAGAACAAACTCTTGTTAAAGCTCCTAGATTCCATAAGTGAGACTAGACTTCAAACCTTTGAATCACTATATCTGACAAACCTTTCACATTGTATGATATTTATACCTAAGTACATGAGGACAATCATCCAATCCACACAACAATTCGATTATAGGATGTTCACTCTAATCTCAAAGAAATCTAGTTGTATACACACAAGTCTCAAACACATAGTTAACTATCATGTTCTATCCTTTAAGGACTATAGATCACATTTAACCAATTTATCAAAGACTACGACAGTATATATGTATGGTTACTGATGTGAGGAAAAAAAAATTTAAAAAATCATATATCTCGCATTTATTATTTATACGTCATTTTTAGCATGAATTATTGAGCTTTCTAAATAATGTTTTTCATTTGTAGGAATAAGTTGGTGTAAAGTTTAAGATGCTTGGATCTTAAACTAATCAAATATGAAAAATTGAAGAAGGAAATAAAGCATAAAATTCAATGGACTAACATTTATAAAATAATATATATGTTGATTGAAGTAGATTTATAATTTAAATTTAACTACACCTATTGGGCAATGTATCAGGAAGCACCATGCCAACAACAAAAGAACATGACAAAATTTTGAGGTGGTCCCTTGTTTGATAGGAATGGAATTCTTATTCTGCTTCGATTTGGTTTCCCATTTTGTTTTGGACTCAGTTATTTAATTGAAGGTATTCTATATCTATAAATAGTCCATAGATATAATTGTTTCGGAGATTAGGCAGTGGTGAAGATCATTGTCGAGGGAGATTAAGGAGGAGTTATTTTGAAGAGAAAGTTATCAACACTTTTTTGGATTCTTTTCGTCTTGTTGTTTTCTTAGAGATAATTGGATAAACTCCCTTGTTCTGGGGTTTGAGTTACGAATGGATTTTTTATTATCAAAGCCTTTTGAATTGATTCTTGGTTGTCATTATAACTTATTGGATATTCTTATTTTAGTATTTTGTGTTTGATCACCATGCAATAAATATATTGCCTAATATCAAAATTTAGAGAGGCGGGAATAGATAGAACAGAGAATATAGAGAGCTTCATCAACCCATTATATTGAGAATATTAGTTTTTAGGAGTGACGCCCGGATGAACAACTTGCTTAGTTACGAAATATAATGAAATGTAAATGTTAGTTTGTTAGTCTACTTATCCCAGCTCAACGATGTAGTTAGAAATAAGAGTTATGTAGTATTCCTCATACAGTTAACCCTATAAACCAGTAACTTGACAAATAAAATTTGTTTTAAGCCAATAATATGATACATGAGATTTGATACATTTTTTAGCCCTGGGATTTCCCAACCATTGTAATTAATTTTATTATTTTATTCATGTATTCTTTTCTTTTTTCACTCTTAATAAATAATTAGAACATTATAATTTAGTAAAAATAGCTTATTGAAAATTAGTTTCGCATGAATAATTTGGTTCATTTAAGAGTCACTATATGACTTACGTGATTGCGTACAGTTGCTTGTGCAATTGGGAGCAACATGTTTTTTGTGCCATTGACAAGGACTTAGCAATTGATTTATATTAAATCGCATTAAGTCTACAATTAGAATATTCAAGTATTAAATACTTTATCTTAGATTGTTTATTGCAGGAACTTGATTTTCGGGTCTCACTCGCAGATGAGATCTTGTCGAACCTTACAACGAACCTGAAAGAGTCTTATTGTGGAAAATTGATAACCATGGATGACATGGAGAATTAGGGTTAGATTTTTCTTGTAATCATTGATGGGGATTATCAAGAAAACATGAATAACCCAAAAAATGTGAATAACCAAAGGAACCCAAATAATGGAGGGACCTTGAATAAGAAAGGTGCAGCCCCTATCATTCATTTCATCCCTAAAAGGCACGTATGTAATGTGGAAGTCTCATTCACAACAAAATTGGCATCTAGTATTAGAAAACCTCCGCCGAGTGGTATATTTGAACTAAAGGAGATCAATGTACAAATCCTCCATTCTAATGGGCAATTCACTTGTGTCCGCCATAAGGATCCTCAATTCCATCTTAGGACCTTCCTAGATATTACTGATAAATGCATCCCAATTGGAGATTTATCGGATTATGTGAGACTGATGTTGTTTCATACTCACTATTAGGAGATACAAAGGGTTGTTTAGATTTTGAGCCACGAAACGCTAACACTACTTTAGATGATCTAGCAAAGAAATTCCATAGTACATGCAAACTAATGAGGTTCTTGGTCACACATTTTTTAAGGGTTTAGATTATTATGCTCGTTCTCTTCTTAATAGTGCCACATGTAGGTAGGCCCTATCCAGAAGAAGTGAAGAGTTCTTCAACTTACTCGATAAACATTTTGAATGGAACCAAGGGTATGAGCCTAGAACCACAACTCAAAAGACTGAACGGATTTCAGATGTAAATAAAGATACTTCCATAAATTCCAAGTTACATGCAATGCAACATAACATGACCTTACAATATGAATAGATGGTTCTTAAATAAGGCACCGGTAAGCGTTCTAAATAGGCATATAATTAGTGTGAGGTATGTGGCAGTGGAACTCATGAAATTGAGCAATGTGAGGCAAACCCGGATTTCATGAACTATCTGCGTAATGCGCAAAGGGGTGGACTACAACAAAATCAAGGTAACACTTACAACCCTAGTTTGAAAAACAATCCTAACATCTCATGGGGTAGTAACCAAAATCAAAATCAGGCACAAAAGTGTAACGACCCACAAGTACACCCTAGAAGTTAGAGTGTCCTGGTGTCTTCAAAGGGCAAATGAGACTTCAAGAAGTCTCATATAATCCTCTTGTATCATTGATTGCATAATAAACATACTAAAACACGTAAGGATTTACTTCACACATGAAGAACTCTTTCATCAATAATACCTAAGATGAAGATTTTCTTTTCAAACAATAAATCTATAAAACATCTACCTCATCCATCTAAACATTAAAGTATTCTATACTTTCATACGAGTAAATAAAATAAAGACTATGACTTAAGGGACATGCGGATATTGTCCTCGAATCGATGAGGACTCACCAATACTTCATATTTATCCCTTAGAAACCTATCATTCCTCCATGGTACGTGAAGACTTCCAATTCGCTACACATTAGTCAATGAGGGAAAAGAAGGGGTTAGCACATTAGATGTATTAAGTATGGAATTCATGCAAAAACCATGAAAAAGGAAAATTTATTAAATAGCATGCTTTTAATAAATTTCGATTAAAATGTAATACTATAATCATAAGAACAACATCTAACAACTTACAAAACACATAAGAAGTCATGTAACTAATTATCACATATTTGGACAACATTAGTGAACTTACTTCATTGTTATAGTGAATTCCCTCACTGTACAGTGAAGTTTCTTAGCTTCAGTGTACACACCTTTTAGTATATGATTCCCTCACATAAAGCTATTTTAAGACTCACTTAAGTGAGATAAAGAGAGACCGCCCATACACCCTCACTATACACCTAAAGTGATTCTTAAGACCACTCATAATGAGACATTCATACATACAAGACATGAAAGCATCAATACATAGATAATATGAAATTCTCCTTCCAAAGGTTATCCAAAGACTTACATAAGTAAATCAAGAAGATAACGTCCATAATTGACCTCTTCAAGAATACCCAAGCAGTCTTTAAGACTAGTTATGTCTTTGATCATGTCTACATAAACAACCAACTTTTCTAAGTAGAGTCATTCTTAATACTTATCTAGGTAAGATAGAAGTGACAATTCCTATGCCCCCTTTCACACCATAACTAGAAAACCCTTAGCTATTGTATATAAGTACTACTTCATTTAACATACTTTCTTAACTTAAGTCTTATAGTCATTAGTTCATTTAAGACTCATTCTTCACATAAAGGACATTCAAGTAATGGTCTTGGACAAGACCTAGGGACTCTCACTAACACCTTCAAAGCCTATTGTGCGATGTCTAAATAGTGTCTCATACCACAACCTAAACTTCATAAAACTTCTCTAATGCTATTAGGTATCCCATATGATGATAATAGGCAATAACCGACATAAACCATGATAGCTAGACATGGAATCCGCAGTTCTAACCTAATCATATGAGGATGTTCTACTTTCCAAGGGTAGAACTAGGACACATCTTATGTAGGCACATGGTTAAGAAATATGAAGGGATTTTATGCACTCCAGTCTCATTCTCAAGTATAGCTACATTGTACTCTAGTCTCCTTCTCATGTAGAGCTACTTCCCATGACATAATAACTTGGTGCTAGACTTTGTTCTCATAGAATAATTGACACTAAAGGATCACATGAAGAGGTTCATTATCTAGTTCATAACCCAATCCCATTCTCCTTACCAAAGAGGTCCACTACGGCTTTTTTCCAATGGCGACTAAGATAGATCATCATGACTTCCCTAAGAATAATATGATGACTCTCCACCCAATCAACCATAAGTCAATCATCCTTTAAATGAAGGATACCATTACGACTCTTCCACATCAAATTCATAACAAAACTTTTTTCAAGTACATGACCTTTTTAATATCATCTAAGGTCTCACATATCACTGATTCATACATGACAAGGGTGTACTAATCCTTCCTACACAAGACATCTCATATTCGCATATCATTCATACATGTATCAAGTAAGGGACACAAGTCTACCAAAACAAGACACAACATTCTTTACTTTATCACATATAGCATAACGTTCTTTTAAGAACTTAGGAATAACCCTTATCATATTTATGTCATCTGACACACTACAATTCCATCATCAATATAACAGTTATAGGCTTATATAGTAAAGTAGGAACAACCATGTATCAACCCTATGTCTACACGTAGAAGCACACAGTCATAGTCTACATGATTTCCTAACATACATAGAACGAACACATACTGTCACATTACTACACACATGAAAAACATACTCATACTTCACATAAACCAACTATTCAAAACACCATAGTACATCAAGTAGTTCAGACAAGGCCTTGATCATCGTATTGCATAAAGTAACGCCGAGAAGGCCACATAAATTCACATAGCACCACCACCATAAGTGGACTATACAAATCACAACATAATAAAATCTAATTAACATAAAATAAAAGGAATTAGGGAAGAATACCTCCACACTCTTTTACCACATCGATTTCAAGGCTAAATCATGTAATTCGACATCACAATGCCCTTACCCATGACCATAACCAACAATTCAACATTATTATAGCAATGTTCATGAAAAAAGGTAAAATTTGCTATATATTCATCAATATAATGTAACCTACATATCAATTTAATATAATCATTACATTAATCAAAAGCCTATATGAATCTATATTAGAATTTATAAACCTTAAGTCAAAATCAATCCAATAAGCCTAATATTTAATAGATATACGAATTTACAATTTTCAATTTATCACATTAAAACAGCCTATAAACCAATTGACCATACTTTATACATGAATCAAAATCCCATAACAATCTACACATGAATTCATCAATATCGAAGCATGATCACATAAACCATATTTTACTAAAATTTAGAGATATGTTAAGTTCAAGTGTTCATGTATAATTTAATTGGAAAACATCATTTTAAAAATCAATATTATCATATTTTAGTTTTTGAAAACGTTTCATGCAAGAATCCATGTTTTAAAGTAGAAATTGAACTTTTCATCTTTTTGAAATCTTTGAAAATCATCTTTTAAATTGAATCTTAGGTGATAGCAAGCCTTACATAAGAACTCCCATACCTTATTAAAAGAACCCAATGAAAAATGAATAAGAAACTCGATTCAAGAACAATCTTCAAGCTTCATCTTCACCTTGAACTCTCACGGAGGTTTTTGAAGAAACCTTTTGGGAGGGAATGTGTTTTGATTTAGTTGTTAGCGTTATAATGATAGTTTAATGACTTAAATACTCTAAAAATACCCATACAAACTCAAAACAACCGTTCTTACATTTTATATGACTTGAGATGAATTTCCCAAAAACGCCAAGTCCTTAACAGAAACTGGCAACAACTCATAGGACCATCGACGCCCTACCATTGACGGTTCGTGGATAAGACCACTCCCATCTATGGGGTCTTGTGGTTTGATCTTGATGCTCCTAAGCCTGAAAGCTAAGTGTATCCATCGATCAGAACCATCGACGGGCCTTCGCCTGATTGACCGGCCGTCAGTTGGGTCGTCTATTGGCACTGCCTGGTTGTGTTGAGCTCCAAGTTGGGGTCCTTCTTTAGGGCCCCCTTTGGGTCCTATGTGGATCGTACACGGAGGTTTCCAACCCAAATATTATCATATATGAGATTAGGACCTACCTCTTTAGTTTATTTTAAACAAACACGTAAAACATGGTGAAACATGCATAGACACACAAGGTCATTTCAAGGAACACCTTTCGAACGTCATGGACGTTTTGGATGTTTGACATCCAAACTTAACAAAACATGACACAATTCCTATATAATATATAGTAACTCATATAGGTACCTTATAACCTCATTAATAACATATAAACACGTAAAACCACATATGAGTCACATAGGCGACTTAGTCGTCAAACGTCTTGGTCGTCCCTTAACGTTTGACTCCCAATGCACCTACACTCTTATACACTGCGTCAAACCCACAATATAAACCATTTTTGGACCGTAGAACATCACGACAATAATATTAATATCTAGCTTCATCTAAATCTTTTTCGGAGTCTTTCAAAGGGGTTAACCAATATCATTCACAATGAGCTGGGAAACAATACTACAATCCTAAACAAGGTTCAAATCCTAGTGTACCAAAAGGGGGGATGATCAATGAAGAGCTAATCCAAAAGATTATGGCTGAAATATGGACAAAAAAAATGCTAGAATACATACACAGGACGAGACATAAGAACTATCCAGATATACAAAATTAGTTTAGAGAAACAAATTGTGTTAGTAGATAATTTATTGAACTTGCATACCAAAGGTGGGATGCTTGGTGATATTGAGACCAACCCAAAGCAATTGCATGCGGTAAGTACTAGAAGTGGGTTTCAATTAAGAGGAACTAGCTCCAAAGAAGAGTGTTATTTAGGTAAGTAACAAAGAATTTAAAGTGGAAGAGATAGTAAAAATCTCCAATGTTAAGGCACCCATTCTTCAAATCAAATTACCATCTGCGTTTCCACAAAGGTTGAAAAAGCAGAATAAAGATGAATGCTTCGTAACGTTTCTCTCTCTTTAAAAAATTTCACATTGATCTACCTTCGATTGACATTTTGCAGGGTATTCCAAAGAATTCTAAATATGTTAAGGACATTATGTCTATCAAGATGAGGCTCATTGAGTATTGAAATGTAGTACCTACTGAGGAGTGTAGCTCTAGGATCCAAAATAGACTACCCAAAAAGTTGAAAGATTTAGGTAGTTTTACTGTGGCATAAACTATCGGGGTACATGTTCATGTCATTGGGTTATGTGATTTGGGGGCTAGTATATATTTGATGTCTCATATTTGTATCTTAATCTTTGGTTGGGTAATCTAAGAAGAAACACTATTAATATCCAACTCGGTGATAAATCCGTTGTTAGGCCTGAGGGAGTGATAGAATATGTGTTAGTACATGTACTTTCATTGATTTTCCCTACTGAGTTTGTGGTCTTAGATTATTAACCTGATGTTGAAGTTCCATTCATTTTAGCACACACTTTCTTGGCTAAGGTTAGGACATTAATTGATGTAGATTCTGGTCAACTAACTATGAGTGCTCATTATATGGTTGATGTATTCGATGTTTACAGAGCTTTACAATTTCCTTCTATTTATGAAGAGTTGTATGCTATTACTATAGTTGACCAAATAATAGAATCACAAATAGATTGCTAGAATATCCCATAGAAAGAGTGTTAGTAGGATATGAGATAGATGTAGATCTGAGACTCAATATATTGGATCGTTCTTGAATGTAGTACTAGTTGACACTCGTAGGACTCAAGTAGAGTCATTAGATTGCAAGTTGGGGCCACTACCAAAGGCATCAGTAGAAGAAGCTTCAAAGTTGGAACTAAAAACTCTGTCGACTAACCTTAGGTATGCTTATTTGGGAACAATTGAAACTATGTTTGTTATACTTTCTGCAAAATTTTCGGATATACAGGTTGATACGGAAATGAGAATCTTGTAGCGAAGAAAGAAAGAAATTAGATGGTAGATAGCTGATATTCATGGAATAAGTCCAGCGTTGTGTATGCACAAAATTTACATGGTTGAAGATCACAAACCTAACACATAACATCAACGTCGACTAAATCCTGTGATAAAAAAAGTGGTAAGAAAAGATGTAATAAAGTGCTAGATTCTTGAATTGTGTACCCAATCTGTTATAGTAAGTGGGTAAGTTTGGTACAATGTGTTCCGAAGAAAGGAGGCATGACAGTGGTAAGTAACGAAAACAATGAGATGATTTCTACCTGAATTGTGACCGGGTGGAGAATTTGTATGAACTACCGGAAACTAAATGATGCTACCCGGAAATATCACAATTTCTTCCCTATATTGATCAAATGACTAACTGAATAGAAGGGTAGGAGTAATAAATATTATTTGATGGGTATTCTGATTAAGATCAGATCTTAGTTGCACCAAAGGATTAGTAAAAGACCACAATCACTTGTCATTACGGGACCTATTTGTTAAAACCCATACCATTCGTACATTGCAATGCACCATCAACTTTTCAAAGGCACATGCTGGAATATTTTAATGATATGGTGGATGACTTTGTATAGGTATTCATGGATCATTTCTTGGTCCATTGGATGTCTTTTGAGGTATGTCTCTTGAATCTTGATAAAGTACTTGCTATGTGTGAGGACACTAACTTAGTTCTCAACTGGTAAAAGTGTCATTTTTCGGTTAGAGAGGGGATAGATTTAGGACACAAGGTGTCTCAATATTGCTTGGATGTTGATAAGGCCCAGGTAGAAATTATTGAAAAATTTCCCCCTCCCGTATCTATAAAAGGGTACATAGTTTTTATGGTCATGCATGTTTTTATATGCAATTCATCAAGGATTTTTCTAAAATTGCAAGACCTGTATGTATTCTTTTGCAGAAGAAGGTGAAGTTTAACGTTGGTGCAATGTGTTTAAGAGCTTTTGATATGTGGAAGAGGAACTTTATAGAGGCTCCCATCTTAATTCCCCTTGATTAGGAGTTACAATATAAACTTATGTGGGATGCAAATGATATTGTAGTGGGTGTAGTGTTGGGATATAAAAAGAATAAAGTTTTCCACTCAATCTATTATGAAAGAAATACCCTTGACTCTATACAAACTAATTACACAGTGATTGAGAAGGATATACCAGCTCTAATGATCGTCTTCGACAAGTTTAGATCATATTTGGTAGGTACAAAAGTAATTTTTTACCGACCATGCAGATATTAGGTACCTATTAAGCAAGAAGCATGCAAATCCAAGGTTAATTCTTTGGATATATATTGTCAAAGAATTTGACATTTAGATCAAAGATAGAAGAAATATTAAAAATCATATAGTTGATCACCTTTCTAGGTTGAAGGACTTCACACACGTGAATGATGGTGAACAAATCCGGAATGAATTTAAGGATGAAAAATTAATGGGATTAGATATCTCTTATTTTCATGGTATGAAAATATTATGAATTTGATCATAAATGGCAAGTATCCTCAAGGTGCAACAACCCAACAAGAGAAAAAGCTCAATCATGATTCCATATTTTAAATTTGGGATGAACAATACTTGTTCAAGCAAGGTGAAGACCGGTAGTGAGAAGATGCATTCTACAGTCTAAGATTCACAAATTGTTTGAAAGTTTTCATACTAGCTCATATGGAGGTCATCATGGAAGAGAGCGCACTACTCACAAGGTACTACATTTCGGTTTCTTTTGGCCCTGATTGTTTAAAATTTTATTGCTTTGGTAAAAGGGTGTGTTAAATTCCAAACGTTGGTTAATATTTCAAGAAGACATGAGATGTCGCTAAGAATCATTTTCGAAGTGGAAATGTTTAATGCGTGGGATATTGACTTAAGGGGTCCTTTCCCACCGCTTTGGCACTCCAAGGGAAATAATAAGTGATAAAGGTAAGCATTTTGTGACCATCTTGTTAATAGTGTTCTTTCTAGGTATGGTATTCTTCATAAGGTTACTACAACTTACCATCCTCAAAGGAGTGACCAAGTGGAGTTGTCGAATACAGAGGTGAAGTAAATCTTGCAAAAAATGTTGAATACGCAAAGGAAAGGTTAGTCTGAGAAATATGAGTGATGCGTTTTGGGCATATAGGATTATGTAGAAGACACCAGTAGGGAGTTGTTCCTATTAAATAATATTTGGAAAAGCATATACCCTTCTAGCAGAATTAGAACCTCAATCTGAATAGGCCATTAAGAGGTTGAATCAAGAAAATGCAAAGTATTACAAATAAAAGACAAAGAGGTGGCATGACAAGCACATAGTAGCTTGTTCTTTCAATCTGAGATAAGGTATTGCTCTTTTAATCTAGGCTAATGTTATTCCATGGAAAACAACGGTAGAATTGGAATGGTCCTTTTGAAGTAGTGAGGATGACACAACTTGGGGCAGTTGGCTTCAAGGTGAGAATATCCCTACGTTCTTGGTAAATGGGAAAAGGGTGAGACACTCTTTTGGTGAGGATTGACATCGTGATTGGGAGGCTTTTGAACTAAATAATTGTAACACTTTGGAAATTCCACGTGTTCATAAATGACTTGGGATGAATTTACTAGAAAACCCAAGTCATTACAGGAAAAAGATATCTTTTGGGGCGGTATCATATATGTATCAAACCAACAGACCAACGGCCTGGTGGTGGTGTTTCGGTTGTTGGGACTTAGCCTCATTTTGGACCTTGATAGCCTACCTTAATGGTCCAAATCAGGGGAAAAGTAAACGGGCCGTTTGATGGACCACTGGCCATCGTTTTCCTTTGTTTGTGGACACTGCAAAGGTAGTCTTGGGCCCTTCTCTAGGGATTCTTGTGCGTCCTATTTGGGCTTTTACCTGGACGTTAAACCTCCAAACATAGTCTTCTTGGGCTGAGGAACATCTCACACCAATTTCAAACAAAACGAACACGTAAAACTCACTCAAAGATATCAAACCACACAAACACTTTTTAAGGTACACTTTATGAACATCATGGACGTTGTCAGACATTTAACCTTAATACTTAACCAAAATTCATGCACTGCCTAAGGACAATAATAACTCATTTTAACACAAAATTAACTCAAGAACAATCACGAAGTTGTAGTTCACCTTAGTTCATTTTAGGGTGTTACATTCTTCCCCACTTGGAACAACATTCGTCCTCGAAAGACACAAAACATTAAGATCATCAAGGTCTCACTTAGAATAAAATAACACATTACCATAAAGGCTCAAGCATTATAGTCAAGGAAACAACTAAGAAGGATCACAATTTCACACTATCAAATACTTCTCAACACAAGCACTTTGCGAGAACTTTCACTTTCAATTAACCCTTACCCTTTACTTATGGATGAACTAAATTATCCAACATTAAATACTCTCATATACAAAACATTTGCACACATTGTTACTAAAATTCAAGGCAAATAATGTTTTTTTCAAAAATGAAGATTTTCATAGTGAGCATCATTGTAGAATATGCAACTTTGGCAAAATTCACAAATTCAATCTCACTTTCCTTTCTTCACATATGGGGGAAGTAATTTCTCCAACATTAAATATGCTCATAAACATCATCTGTAAACACATTGAAACCATTGTTCATGAAAAATGCAATTTTCTCAAAATTTGGACACCTTTAAAGTGAACTCAAATCATCACTGTGTCGCTTTCTTAAAAATTTTATAATGCACCTTTCAAGCAACATTAAAAAGATTACATGACAATATGAGAGACAAGTCCACACTAACTTACTCCAAAGAGACTTTGTAAGTTACACTAACTGAAATGTGAGAGTAGAATCCCATACTACCACTCTCACTTAGTGACCCTTGAGGATTCCTTTATACTAAGTACACTACATGCAATTCTACTTAACATTCATTATTAAAAAACATAGCTTTTAGTATATCAACTACCTTTCTACTTACTCATTCTCCCCAACTTAGGGAAATCCTTCTTCTTGCTCTCCTACTTCAAAGTATCATTATACCTCTCACAGGGTAGGAACTCAATCTACCCTTAAATACTATAGATCAAGACTAAACATCAACCTTATAAGTTAAGCATAACACATTACTCTTAGGATACAATCTTGGACAAACATTCTTGAACACCACCTCATTCAACTCTTAGGAACCATTTAACTCAATCTCATTGAACAAAACTCCCTTACTAGGCATTTATATCACATTTATTACTTAGACTAAACCTACACAAGAACTTCAACCCAATCACAAGATCAACTATTACGACATTAATCCACAAGGAGGGTTGACCTCTACTCCTATAAAATCTCCACATTCTCTCAACATTCGTCAAATTTAAACCTTAAAGCATTTCTACCATCATTGAACATAATCACAAGATAACTTAGGTTCTCTCAAAGGAACTTTATACAATTGTTATAATTCTTGCCATGCTTAAAACTACATCATCATAAAGTTTCTCAACAAATATTTCCAACTCATAAGTCACACATAGCCATAGATGGCAATACATAACAATTCTCAAAATCAACCTGCATCTCTACTCTTCAAGACACAAAATAATCAAAAGCATAAAAATCACATTTATCTCCCTCAAACATAGAAATATCTCCTCTTCCAAGAAATCACACCTAGAAGACCACCAGACAAGCAAACATAAGAGATTGAGGCCTTATGGAGTTAAGTTCTATGGAATGATTCAAGAGTGATGAAGAAAGTGGAACTCTATCGTCTTATAGCCTCTTGTCCATAGATATTTCACGACTCACACCAATGACCAAGACTCTACTAGATGTGGCTTGTTACACTTTCGACCCTAAACTATTTCCCATAACCTTATGCTCTGATACAAAGTCTGTCATGACCCGCATGTACCCCCTAGAAGTTAGGGAGAACCCTTGGGTCATGACAGGGCGTACATGACCATTTGGGAGCTTGTACAAGACCTTTAACTATCGTTCATTACATAAGACATGAAAATTAGTGTGAAATTAAAATTTTTCATGACCCTAAATATAAAAATGAATTCATTCATAAATACTTGGAGAATCTTATCTCAAAAGCCAAGATAAAGAAATGACATAATATCTTAGGGACATGACCCTTTACATTGAAAGAAATGCATAATAACAATTTGTAAAAAACTAAAATAATTAAGAACTATGTCCCCGAATATATGAGGACATACTTCATGTTAAGAGAATCCTTCCCAAACGTTGCTTTCTAAACTTAAACCTTGCTTCCAAAAACTACACTTATAGAATATAGAAATATATGGTGTTAGTACAAAACCATGTACTAAACATGGCATATGCAAAAACATGCAAAAAGTGTCATTTTAGTAAAAATACATTTTCATACCAATTAAGTAAAACAATCATTAATATGGAAGTAAAATAACAATATAAACATCATTTAACACTTAGAGAAGAATTAACATAATTTTAACAAAAGAGATACTTCACAGTAAGCTTTTCAAACTTAACAGTGAACTCTTTTTAACATTTTACAATGAAATATCCTTGTTAAAAATTAGTGCACTTCAAAGTCCAAGCAAAGAGGAAGTGAATTCATTTCCATAGTATTTTCCCTAACTAAGTTTATCTTAAGACTCACAAAGGTAATACGTGAAGGAAAATCACATATACCTCCTTAAATACACACCAAAGTTATCCTCAAGCTTACTCCTTCTTGGACTACTCACCTCGGGAGGACAAGCCCCAACTCTATGACAAAATATTAGAAGAACTTCTAAGCCGCACACCAAGACTGCCCTTTCGGATTGCCTACTTAGTGCAATATATAGATGGAGTCCCATTCCACCACCTACACTAAGTAGTACACGCTTCGCACAAAGACTCCTCTTTCAAAACGTCTAATTCGTTCAATGGATAGATAGCATCCCACTCCAATACCTACCCTTAGTAGTACGTTCTTTTAGGAGACTTAATTCATTAAATTCATATAAGGCTCACCAAGAATCCATTTTCGGAATGCCTATCTAGTAAAATGAATAAATAGAGTAATACCTAGTAAAGTGAATGCCTACCTTTTTATCAAAACTATTAGCTTCATGCACTCTAATCCCACTATGTAAAACCATACTAATAACAACTTAAGTCTAACCAATCAATTTTCCTTTTGTTTAATATACCCTTTAGTCACATCCCGATTCTCAGTAGCCAGTAAATAGATAATACTAGGAATTTCCATACATATACCATTTTCAACAATTGTCAAACTTATCCTAAGTTTCATAACAATTAAATAAATACAAACGTTATTAGCAATTGTTCGGGCTTGTTGAAACATAACATATAAGTGCAAACCATTGACATACTTGGCAGGACTTACACTGAGAATCTGAGCCTTGCCAGCCAATCAGGGTCCTCTTTAGTAACACTATTGCACTCATATATCCACCTAAAAAATTGTGCCACTACTTTCTTCGAACAAAAGAAAATTTGTTTAACTACATCAATTTCAAGAACATGTGTAACGATGAAAATTCATTGCATATCAAAGACTAAGAACAAGTGTCCTCTGTAGGAATACTCTTGTAAGTATAGATGAAATATAGAACCTAAAAGCTCGTTACATGCTCAAAAGGCGATGTTCCTGAAGATGCTAGAACAAGTATATGTAACTAGGTAACAAAACATTTTTGAACCAACATCATGCAAATGTTACAAATGCAACATTAGATGCAAATAACATAAAGTCCTTTACATAACTTGTTGAGTGTGATGGTCAAATAAAATGACCTCAATCTAGTCAAACATTCGCTAACTTGAGGTCTTTTCTTTATGTTACAGGTTAACACTACAACAATTGTTAACCTTAAATATAGTTAATATGAATAGCATGATCCGGTACAACTAGAAATTGGCTTCTTAACTTTGCTCTATCGCACAGTCAGGACTATGAAGAAATGTAACATTTCCGAAATGACCAAGCGGCCCCCTAATTTTAAATGTGGATGTCAACACATTCATAACTAAGGCTCTACTAGACATGACTATGTAGACTCCCTAGGCCGAACTGATCTGATAAAACTTTTGTCACACCCCAACACTAAGTGAGGAAGACAAGTACCATATGAACACATGATTTACAAGTTACCTATGATGAGAAAGTAAACTAATATGCACAAAAATTAACTAATGAGAAGATTTATATACAATAAATGTTGACTAGCTGAACCAATACATGTCAAAATTAAAAGTATGAATACAGATGATTGCTTTACAATGTCTACAAAGCATCTACTGGAATCCATGATGGTACCACTATGAAAATATGCATATTATATACTCGATAAAGCCCAAAATTAACCTTGAGCTCACCAACAACCGCTGAGTATAATGTGCTTCAATTGTGGAGATATAGTAGTTGAGTACTTGTACTTGCAGCATGAAATGAAGTGTAATCAATAAGATATGTCAGTTTGAAAGAATGTACTGTATATGTAAGATATATTAAAACCATAAGTAAAATGAGAGCTCAAGTGAAACAAAATACCAATATAAATTGATTAGGACCACATTTGCTTATGCTTGTGGAATTGTGTATGTTACATTATTTTCTTTACTTTTGTGTGCGTTATAATTTTTATATTCCATGTGATACAAATGACCAACTCATCGGTGGTAGGAAATGATGACCCATGCTTAACATTCCAACCCCTGGGATGTTGTCCTCATAATTCCATATATTGGGATTGACCCATGGTAGGCTTTCGCTCATGGGCTGCCACCCTTCCATGCCAATAGGAATCGGCCTATGCTAGGATTTTTCCCCTGAAATTCAACCCTTCAATATCAGTTGGGATGGACCAACGCCTGGATTTTTCCCCTTAGCTGTCACCCATAATTATACAATATCTTTACTTAGATTCTTTAACCTTTGTGATTGTTGTTTGATGTTTAAACTCTTGTGAGATTGTTCTTTGGATAATCATTACTCTTTTGAGATTGATGTTTTTTGTGGTCATAATTATTGTTGAGTAGAATACATATGAATATGGACTTACTTTAATGACAATAACGTCGGAAGAAAATGTGTCACCAATGTAATACTTAGGAGCTTCTATACCTCAATAAGCATTTTGAAATCTCAAATTGAAGCACATATCAAGTCTTACATACAACTTGTAGCCAAGAGATTTGAACTCTATATTGATAGCCAAAGACTCACAAACTAATATCAAAGACAAGGTATACATGAATGTGGAAGAAATGAAGAATGTGGACAAATTAACCTTAAGGAAGGATACATATTCCAAGTAAGTACATATAAATGTACACTAGAGCAAGTGAGGTAACATAATAGTCTAATACAAAGGGAGTAATAACCAATAATGGGACCATATGAACATGTGAAAAGATGACATATACAATGGAATTGACTATTTAAGAAAGTTTACAAGATATGGGAAAATTTTGTATCCATCCTACATATATATGTACCATGTGTAATCTAGGAAAACTTTGACTTATATAAGGGAAATACGTGCCCGGGTTTCTTTGACAATGAAACAACATTAACCTTACATTCTAACACTCGGTAGAGTGAAACACGCAGATTAGTAACAAACATATATTAGAGTGCTAACTTTAATGGTCTAGGGAGTACGAACTGAATTTATGGATCAATCACTACAAAAGGCACTTAGAAATCTTACAAGTGTTGGGTACATGCCAAAGAAATAGGAAATCCAATAGCCTTACATACCTTGCTACACAACAATGGATATTAGTAGTTAATCAGTAAATTTAGGCTACTGAGAAAGATCGAAATAGTACTTGGCAGTAAATCTATAATTTATACAATAAAGGGTGTTCTTCCCACCCATTCTCCTCTAACTTTTTTCTTAAGCTATACCACCTTGTTATATGGTCCTACGAAACTCGTTGGGATAGAGATTTTTGGAAACAATATACAAAGGGATGGAAGAATGTACACTTATGCAAGACTCAATTAAGCATCATATAGATACTTTTCAATATTCAATCCTCTAACTAGTTCCGATAACATATCCATCAACCCCCTTATTTACATTACACAAAACAGTCCCTGAGCCTTACCATGTGGAAATCGAAATATGAACTCATGACTTCCTAACGACATCGCGTGAATTCCAACAAAATTTTAGATTCTCGAAATAAGCTCATAATCAAAAATTAAGGGGAGTCCACTCCATGTCTTTACAAGCAATCACTTCCTTCCTGAACATTAACCAAGATCACACCATGTAGAGGAAACACTCCTTAGTTCATTAACACATGCAAACTTTTACAAATAATGCAAAAACAAGAGAGGGTTAAAAATTACCACAACTTACCTTTCCAGAAAGAAGCCTCACTTACCAAGTCTTAGATTCTTCAAGGTTTAGGTTTTCCTATAACTTTCATTGATGTTAAAACAGATAATTCACTTGAATTCCTTTAGATGGGTGATATACTACCATCTTTTACTTTTCAAACAATGGGCTTTCTAAAAATTTTAATTGTGAAGTTATAGACCAGAATTCATAGAGCTTCCATGGCTTTTCTTAGAAATAATTTTCTGGAGAATAATTGATATGAAGGAGATATGATAAGCTTGATGCTTTAGAGGCTCCATTTTGGACGTTTTTCATCTAATAAGTTGGGAAATAATATGGTCCTTTACTTTAAGCAAGCAGGTGCATCACCTCCTTAACTTCTGCCACAAGTTTATCAGTAGTTGCATCAGCTACTTGGTCGTTTTACTTAGATTCAGTCCACTTATTCTTAGTAGGTGAATCACCTACTTGGTCGTTTTAATTTAAAATTCTGTCCACTAATTCTAAGTAGGTGCATCACCTATTTTCCCTTTTTCACTTAAAATGTAGTCCACTAATTCTAAGTAGGTTAAACCCCTACTTGTCACCTACTAGCATAGTTTAGTCGGGCAAGCACCTCAATTTTTTACACCATTTTCCCCTATACATGTTTCTTTACAAGATCTTAGCACTTATACATACTTGACCACTTTTAAATTTACATTGAATACAACCTTTTACTATCACAAATTTGAATAATTTTTGAGTTCAGTTATTCGTATATTTGTTGGAAGGCACAAGGTATTACAACTTGAAACATAGTCTATTGTCACCAGTAGCATAGGAAATCGAGTTTATAACTATACCACAAGGAAATTTTTGAGCCACATATACATAGAAATAGTAATTGTAGAATGCGGGTTGTTACAACTTCATAGTCATACCATTCATAATCAAGGCACCAAATTTACAAGGAACACAAACTTCAAAGTACACACTTACTTCATCATTCTCATTTAATTTATGGAGAAACTACCTTACCAAACAATATAAATTCTTATCATACCATTTCAAAGATCTACTTGTAATATCATTCAAATCACACATTGGTACATAAACACAACAATGTTGAAGAAACTAAGCAATATCATTAGCTTCACATTGACATGTGAAATTATAGAATTATTACCTGTCTACTCATATAAAAATATATCATTCAGAGAATGGAAAAAATCATATCATCATTGAAGCTCATATAATAAGGATACATGCAACTCGTACTCATAAGAATGACTCCACAACATAACAAAACTACTAAGCATTGGTCTTAAGCTTTAGTAGTTATAGAAGGAATATATAAAGGTATCTAATATTTTACTACTCAACTCATTCGCCTCAAACATAGGGTTATCCCGTCTAAGACAAATCAAAACAACCATAATGAACCATCACTTACAGGGCCTTTACCCCGAATTAGGTAATTTACACATTCTCATAATTTATTGTTAAGTCCCTTAGCAAGAATCTTCAATTCCTCATATTTAATCATCCCACTACACCTTTCATATGGTGGGAACTAATGCTATCCTAAATCATGAACAACAAAACAAACTATCAACCTTACTAGTAAAACATAACACCCTCCTCTTTGGTTTTAAGCTTAGACAAACCCCCTCAAATATCACTTCATTCAGATCTTAAGCACCACATAATTCAAACTCATGGAATAAAACTTTCTCTTTTTCATCCGCAATTGGGTAGATTCATTTGGGAATCAACATTATAGATATATGGATTAAACCATTTGCTAGAATAATGCCACAAATATCATTCTAGGTAATCACTATATTTTCTCTCCATAAGAGAAAACCTACTCAAGAACTTCAATCTATCAAAAGGACAACCATGAAACATTACCAGTAATACATCAAAAATTATTTAGTAGAATCTAGATCCAAACATGGTTTTCATGAGAGTGTAAGGTCCTAAATTAGTCTATAGTGTTGTATTGAGGCAGTGTCTAAGAGTTTTTGGTGATTTGGAAGTTAAACAACAAGGGATGACTAGGATGTTCGACGACTAAGTCACCTAAGTGCCTCATGTGTGGTTATGTTCCTATATGTTTCTTTCATAAGCGTATGAGGTCTTTAAATGAGTTGTTATAGTGTTCATAGGCAGTGTTTCATGCTTTGTGAAGTTTGGAGGTCAAAAGTCCAAGAACATCCATGACGTTTGAAATGTTTGCCTAGAAACGATCTTCTGTATCTTTGCATTTTATGTCATGTTTTACGTGTTTATTTTGGATGAAATTTATGTTGGATGTGCTAAACTCGTATGCGAGCATATTCAGGTTTGAAACGTCTGGGAAAATATCCCCAAGGACCATCCAAGGGTCCTTGAGGAAGGACCCATGTTTGTTTGCCAAATCTACTCAAGGCAGTACCACCTACGGATGGAAAACGACGGCCAGTGCCCTGGTCGACGCCTCGTAGGTGGTGGCGTCGTTTGGTTATTAACCTAGGTAGCTTACTATTTTCAATTCTAGTCCCAAACGATTGGACGACGCCCAGTAGATGCTATCCGTCGACAAGGTCTACATTCTTACAAATTCACTATTATATGAAAGGGGTAAAATGATAATTTCATCCCACGTCCAAATAAGACTTTGGGCGGTTACTTAGCTGTATTTTTGATAATGTAAAATTTTTTGTATGTCTTAGACATTCAGTAGATTTCATTCTTCAAAAATCAAACACCCAAATTCTCTTAGAAATTCTCTAGATCACCATTGAAGCCAAAACTAATGAAAGAGTTTGGATTAGATAGTTGAATAATATTCTTCATCAAATTGGTGGATTAAACTTATTGAGGTATGATTTTTCATCCTTGTAACTCTATTTATCAAGAAGCACAACTTTCAAAGAGTTTTCCAAATTTTTCAAAGATGAACTTGTCCAATTTCATGATCTATCCATGGGTTCTTGTATTAATGGTTTTAACAAATTGTATATTAATTTATTTGTTGTTTATTAGATGATCAAAACTCAATTAACCTATGAACCCATTTAATTTATGAACCCTACTTTTTGACTACTTTATGGGTTATGTTATATTGTCTTAATGCTTATGAAATCTAGTGTAGTTTTCAATGGGCTATTGATTGATGTAAAAGTATTCAATTAATGTATAATTGGACAAACATACATTAATATATATTCAATTGACCTATATTCATTGAGTATGACTATTTTTATATTAAATTGATGTACATGGCAATGGGTAAGGGCCTTTGGGTATTGAATTGGATGATTGGAGTTTGGATTGACGTGGTGAGAATGGATTGGTGGTAAACTAACCTAAATCTTTTTATTATATGTTAATTAGTCATAAATTATGTTGTTATTGGTATGGTCCACATATGTTGGTGGTGCTATGTGCTTTACTAACAATTTATGTGGCCTTGCCGGCGTTATATGTAATATCATGATCATGGCCTTATTGGCAAACTACTTGAATTACTATGATGATTTGTGTAGTAAATTTATGTGAAGTGTGAGCAATTATATCTACGTGTTATCAATGTGATTATGTGTTCTTCTATTGATGTTAAGTGATCTTGTTAGACTATGACTATGTTTTTATGTGAGTAGTCTTAGAGTTGATGCATGATTTTTCCTACACTAATATATGTCTCTATGATGGTTATATTGATGATGTTATACTAATGCATAGGATTATATAAAGATCATAAGGGTAATTCATAAGTGCTTCAAATAATGATATGCTATATGTAATAAAATAAAGTACGTTGTGTCTTTTTTGGTAGACTTGTGTCCCTTACTTGATACATGTATAAATTATATGAGAATGTGAGATTGCTTGAATAAGGAAGCTTAGTGCATCCTTTTCATGTATTAATGAATTATATGTGAGAACTTAAATGATGTTAAAAAGGTCGTGTACATGGAACCTTAAAACCTAGTGGTAAGGTTATGAACTTTGAAGTGGAAAGTAAAAATTGTATCCTTCATCTAATGAATGATGGACTTAGGGTTGATTGTCTGGAATGACATTATATCATCCTTAGGAAAGTCAGGAGGAGCTATGTTTGTCGCCATTGTAAGGTATCCCTAGAGGACTACTTTTGTAGGGTTAATGTGATTGGGTTAAGAACTTGATATTGAACCCATTTGTATGAACCTTTAATGTCAATTAATCTATGAGAACAAAGGCTAGCACCGAGTGAGTATGTCATGGGAAGTAGATCTACTTGAGATTGAGACAAGAGTACAATGTAACTCTAATTAAGAATGAGACTAGAGTACATAAAAGCCCTTCATATTCCTTAACCATGTTCCTACATGGGATGTGTGCTAGTTTTACCCTTGGAAAGTAAAACACCCTAATGAGTAGGTTAGAACTTCAGATTCAATATTTAACTAGGATGGTCTATGTCGGTTATTGCCTATTCTCTTCATACGGATACCAAATAACAAGTTCTATGAAGTTAACGTGGTGGAATGAGACTCTATCTAGACATTGCACAATATTCTTTGAAGGTGTTATTTAGAGTTCCTAGGTCTTGTCCAAGACCATTACATGAATGTCCTTATGTGATGAATCTTAATTGAACTAATGAATGTAATAACTTAACATAAGAAAGCATGTTTAATGAATAAATTATTATATCTAGAGTAGTTAAGGGTTGTCTGGTTAAGGTGTGAAGGGGCATAGAAATGATCAGTTCATATCTTTCACGGTACTTTCAATGCTTTTTCCTTATGTTTAGTCTGTGAATAAGGATTTTTTGTAGTAATTCTAATGTATTTTTATCTGTGTTTGCTGGAAAACTGTCAAAAATGGAAACATAAAAGAGAGTGGTGTAATCAGTGAAGAAGTATAACCTACGGAGCCATTGACGGTCCTTAGGTGGTGATCGTTGACTCCAGGTTCAAGCTGCTGAAATCGAATAAGGGATTTTTTACCAAGTGTGGAGCTACGGAAGGATCAAAGGGTTGTTTACTGATTGATGGATCTCTTGGCAAACCGTTGATTGTTACATAAAGTAGTCCCAGTACCTGACTTGAAGAAATCACTATGGAGGAACAGAGGCATCAACGGACCGTAAGTCCAACAATGAACCGTGTTGTTGGTCCGTCGATTATAACAAAAAGCATGCAAAAGTGGTGGCTGAAATTTTTTCTTTAAGTGTGAACCAATGGAGGCAGTTGACGGTTCGTTGTTCCATCGACGAACTGTCCTTTAGGTCATCCACTGAAGACACGTTTTGCACAGATTTTTCCTTATTTAGAAATTCTTTAATTTTGGACTTTACTATTATAAATAGGGTTAAAACCACATTTTTTGGGTTAGACTTTCTGTTATTTTTTATAATCTTACTATTGGAAGTTGAAATTTGGATTTTGGGAATTACTTCAAGTTTCCGTAATCGATTCTCCAAATTTTTTCAATAATTCAAGTGTTATTTCTTGATTTTTTTTAAAAATTGTCAAAGAAAGTACATAATTTTTTTGTTTAATAACTATGAATTGTGTAATTCTAATCGTGGGTAACTAAATCCACAACTAGTTTTTTGGAATCATGGGTAACTAACAAAGTAAACCTAGCAAAATATTTATTGTCGAATAGGTTCTTGTATGTATTGATAATTATTTTGTTTAGAAGTCTTCTTAACGAGTGCACCCGTTAGAACATGCCCTATTCCTACTCATCGGACCAAAAAATAATTATCAACATAAATTTAGTATACACACTCTAATATACTAGTTTCAATATGTACAAAGTTGTAACTTAGTCATACATTGAATATAATGCTGAATAAGAGGTAAAGGTAAGGTTTAGTAAAGTAGGCACAAGTTGCCAGACAAGGGAATTAGGGATAAGGTTTAGTAGAGTAGACACCAGTTGCCAGACCAGGGAATTAGGGATACATAACTTACTACTTTGCATCAGAGACACTAAGAAAGAATTGTTATTGATAGGATTACCACTTTATGAAACTATGGGGAACACTTACACCCTAGTTTCTCTCATCACTTGATAAACACAAAAGCTTAAACTTTCTATTTGTCTTACTTAGAAAAAATTAAAAATTTCTGTTATACAAAACCCCTTTAATTAATTGTTTTCGGAAATAACATGACTAAATAGACGTAATCTAGATTGAAGTTAAGTCTAAACCATTTTTATCGTGGGATACACCGCAATCTTAAAATTGTATTCTTTACTTGATATTACTGCTTATTCTTTTTTTGGGAAGTATAATTTAAGCTGAACAAATTTTGGCGCCACTGCCTGGGAAAGTGGCTTTTAGATTAACATTAAGCACAATTACCAATGTTTAGTAAGTAATTTCCTAATTTTACTTTGTTTTCTTTATTTTTGTGTCTTTTAGGTCTAGTTGTAGTGTATTCAAAGTACACGACGTCGAGGAGAACAATACTTCCATTTGATCCAAAACTAAACCGTACACTCCACAGAATTAATGAGCCACACAATCATGATAGAATTAGTGATGGGATCCACATGCTCACATCTCCAAACAGAGGTTGGTGTGAAAGAGTACTGTAGGGAGGCCGGACTTTGACATGGATATCATTAGATTCAGTGTGTTCCCTCTCTCACTGAGGGGAGAGGCCACAATTTGTTTTAATGAGTTGCCTTATAATTCAATCTACACTTTGGAGCAGTTGAGGGATGTGTTCCTAGTAAGGTATTACCCGGTTGCAAAAAAGCTTAACAAGAAAGATAGGGGAAAGAACTTTGTTGCATTGCCTGTGGAGGCTGTAAGTAGTTCTTAGGATAGATTCACCTCATTTCTGAGAAGGGTCCAAAACCAACGCATTGATGATGAATCATTGAAAGAGTACTTCCATATGGGGAAAGATGATAACAATAAGGAAGTACTTAATATTATTGCGGGTGGTTCTTAAGGTGAGTGAACTTATGCAGATATCGCGCAAAAGTTGGAGAAAATTTACCATAACAACAAGGCTAGGATAACTAGGAAGTTGGACACTAGGAGAAACTCCTTTGTTTTACAAGCAACACACAACCCGGCTGCTGATGAGATTCTTGAAGAGATGGCTCAAATGAGAACTTAACATGGGTTAGTATTACAACATGTCACTAGGGGTGCAGATGAAGTGAATGTATGAATTATTTAACTAAGCCATAACCACTAATAGATGAATTTTACTATGATGAAGACTCTTATGTAGTGAATGAGCAGATATGGGTCTCCGAACAAACGCCCAAGGCTCCATTAAAGATAATTGGCTCTAAACTCAACGAAATCAAGGTCGGAACTATGGGAATTACAATCCATAGGGTCACTACGTTCGAGATGGTAACTACAACCATGACAACAACTTCAACAAGAGTAACTATGGTAAAAGAAACAATAGGAGTAAGCTCTATGTTCCACCTCAATATAAGGAAGTGGATCCTAAGATGATTGAGATAGTATGGCTCTAGTTCAGGATATGTTGCAGAAGATGATGAGGAGGTTTGATGAAAGTGATGAGCACATCAAAGAGTTTAGAGGCGATTTAGCGAATATTGGGAAAAAGGTGGATTCACACGCAATCTAATTCAAACATCTTGAGTTGCAAATGGCCCAATTTTCATCTACTTTGAAACCATGCCAATCGGTTACTATTTGTAGCAATACCGTCCAAAATATGAAATATGATAGACATTCTATGGCAGTCACTACTCGAGGGGTTAAGAAAACTATTGACCCACCTATGCCGTCTGGCGTAGAAGATGATATAAGAGAAGATGATGTGGTAGAGGAAGTTAGTTGTTAGTTGGTAGACAAATTGGAGAAATTAATCTGACATACCCCAAAAGGTTACTCCGTTCCTAGACCACCACCTCTATTTTTTCGCAAAGATTGGTGAAAAAGACTGATAATGGTAAAAACTGGCTATTTATTACTATGTTGAAACAACTTTCCATCAATGTCATTTTGATAGATTCTCTTGAACAAATGCCTGGTAAAACCAAGATCATGAAAGATATAATTACTAAGAAGATATCGGTTTGTTTTGAGGATGACGATCTTATGACATACTATAGTTCTATTGCTACAAGGTGTTTTGTGCAAAAGAAAGAAGATGCATGTGCTTTAACTATTCAATGTACAATTAGGTTGTTAAACTTTGCTAAAGAATTATGTGATTTTGGGGCAAGCATAAATCTAATATATCTCTATACTTACAAGAAGTTGGGTTTAAGAGACGCAAAGCCCACTGTGATGCGGCTATTTTGGAAAATCGAATGAAGAAGTGGCCTATTGGCATATTCCATGATGTGCTAGTGAAAGTAGAATCATTTATTTATCCGTTTGATTTTGTGATTTTGATTGTGAGGTTGACTTTGAGGTGCCTATTATTCTAGGGATGCCGTGCCTTACTACCGATCTTTCCTTGGTTGAGACGGAGAAAGGGCAGATGAATTTTGGGTTGAACAATGAAGAAGCAACTTTCAACATTTGTAGGTCCATGAGGCACAATGATGAGCTCAAATCGGTATCTCCCATATCTTAAAAGGTTGAGAGTTCATCATAGTGCGAAATAGAATAGAGCCTTGGTGTTAAGGCACTAGAGGCAGTGATCATGAATTTTTAGAGTGATTGTATTGAAGAGAATGGGTCGCAGCACTTGATGGAGATGATGTTCGATTTAAAACAAAGAAATTGGATTTATATACGAAGCATTACGAGTCTCCGACCTCGAAACCATCTATTTAAGAGGCCCCAAAACTGGAGCTTAAGGCTCTAGCATCTCCTCTAAGGTATGTTTTCTTGGGAAAAGGTTACACTTTTTCTGGTAATCATTGCATCGGATTTAAATGTGGAGAAAGTGGAGTGTCTTGTAGAGGTACTGAAGAGGTTTGATGAGCCATTGGTTTGACAATTGCCGACATTACGGGTACTCCATCCAGTATTTGTTCTCACAAAATCCAAGTCATGACGAGCATCAGCCAAGATAGATCATCAAAGATTGTTAAATCCAGCTATGCAAGAAGATGTGAAGAATGAGATTATTAAGTGGTTGGATGCCATAGTCATATATCCAATCGCTGATAGTAGTTGGGTATACCCTGTTCAGTGTGTGTCAAAGAAAGGGGTATTGACTGTGGTCCCTAATGAGAAAAATGAGCTTGTTCCAATGTGGCTGGTGACCGGATGTAGAGTGTGTATTGATTACCGAAAATTGAATGAATGTAATCAGAAGGACCATTTTCCTATATCTTTCATGGATCAGATGTTGGATAGGTGATATACCGTGGTTTCACATTTTTTTTAATGTTTTTTTTTATGTTTAGTGTGTCTCCAAAAGCCTTTTTGTATAAATATTATGTAGGTTTCCCTTTATTTGCAGGAAATCTGTCTAATAATGAACGTAGATGTTTTTGAGAAGGAAATGCAGAAAAGTTACCACCTACGGAGCTTGTGAATATTCATCGTGCCTATGACAGTCCGTAGGATGCATCGTAGTGAAGCTACTGAAGGAAGTTTGGGAAGTCTAACCAAGTGTGGGGTTACGATGTCCATGGACCGTCATAGCCATGACAGAACGTCCTGCTGGTTCGTCGTGATGATAAGAGAAGTAGTCCCACTACCCAAATTCCAAGTGAAACAAGTGTTATGGAACAAAGACCCTCGAAGGACCTTCGTGCATGTGACAGTCCGTCATACCTACTGTTGAGGGTAATGAAGAGGGCAGCAGAAGAATTTGCAAATTATGGGACTAAGTCCATCGACGACTGAGTCCATGACAGCCTCTCATAACCGCGATAGTTGTCACTAAGTCCGTCGACGCAGCCGCATTTTGACATATTTTCAGCAATTAGAGTCCTTCTTTTATTAAGTTTTTTTTTATATATAGTTGCAAAAACCTCGTTTTTGGGGTTAGACTCATTATTGAAAAAACACTTTTATTTTAGATTCGTTGTTAGTAGATTAATTTAGATATTTGACTTTGGATTGTTATACTTTTCACTGGAGTTTATTGTTGGTGATTTTGTCGATTAATCAATTAAATTTCTGGATTTTATGCTCTATCATTGAAGTATGTGCATGAATTCTTATATCATATATATGAATATTGTGATTATGACTATGGGTAACTAAACTCCATAACTAGGGTTCTTGGAACCATGGGTGAATAATAAGGTAAAATAAAATAACAATTCTAGAATAGCGTCTTGCATGTATTGATACTTCTTTCAGTTAAAAGTCTTTTTAACGGATGGCCAACGTTAGAACTCGCCTTGATGCTACTTTTCGGACCAAGGAGGTAGATAATAAGAAAAGAATTATCAACATACATTTTGTTTATACTATCTAATAGACTAGTATTGATTGGTACGAGGTAATAACTTAGTGAAATATCGAGTACTATGCTTTATATGAGGTAAAGGTAAGATTAGTATAGCAACACACATAGCCGGACAATGGTGCAGAGTGAAATTTTCTAGATGCCGGACCAAGGATTTAGAGATGCATAACATATCACTTTTCCTGCAAGATACTAGGGAAGAATTGTTATAATTAGAATTTTCAAGTTAGGAATCCGTGGCGACCACTTAAACCCTAGTTACTTTTATTAATTGATTAAACTTCAACATTTGAATCTATTAGGTGTCTACTTTTATTTAGCTAATTATTTTCATTCATTTAGAAATACCCCCCCCCCCCCCCCCCCGTTTTATTGTTATTATTTTCAAAAGGAAATAATTGACTAAATAATAGTAATAATAGATTGAAGTTAAGTCTGAACTATTTTCCTTGTGGGAACGATCCTAACCTCATTAGTTAGGTTCTTTACTTGATACAACCGCTTTACTTCTTATTTAAGAAGAAAATTTGAGCGTATCAAATTTTGACGCCGCTGTTGGGGAAAGTAGCTTTTTGATTAACTTTAACTTATTCTTACAGTTTAGTCAATATTTTATTAATTTTACTTCGTTTATTTTTTAAATTCTTGCAGAACTATGTTCCTTATATGCCAAATACACGGAGAGGAAGTGAACCCTTGCTTCCCTACGATCACGAAAAAGAGCGTACACTACACAACATTAATTGAAACTTGGGTATTAATGATGATGATCAAAACCCGAACATCCCAGCTCCGATTGATGTTCATGGTCAGTTATTACCCGATGCTCCTGGTGAAAACCAACAGAGGGGAAAAAATCCCGCTTCACGTCCCCAAATATACTACAGAGGCTATGACAAAATAGCAGACTCTTATGGGCCATTTGTCTTGCCCCCTCTACCACCATACCACACCTTTGTTGGAACTAGAAGCCTGAAACAAATGCTCACTGCCAAAGGTTTGTTTCAGGGCTACCTTCTAATGATCCACATGCCCATATAGCTAAGGTAAGGGCAGTGTGTAAAATCTATGTAGGGAGGCCTGACTTGGACTTGGATGTAATAAGGATAAGAGTGTTTCCTCTCTCACTGACGGGAGCGGCTGCTATTTGGTTCACTGAGCTCCCTTATAACTCAATTTTCACTTGGAACCAACTAAGGGACGTTTTCTTAGCATGCTACTACCCGGTCTCAAAGAAACTAAACCACAAAGACAGAGTGAACAACTTTGTGGAACTACCAGGAGAGTCAGTTAGTAGTTATTGGGATAGATTCACCTCGTTTTTGAGAAGCATCCCAAATCACCGCATAGATGATGAGTCACTAAAGTAATACTTCTATCAGGGACGGGAATATAATAATAAAGAGGCGTTGGATACCATAGCGGGTGGTTTTTATGTGGAGTGTCCTTATGCAGAGATTGCCGAAAAGATAGAGAAAATCTCCTGAAACAAATCTTGGAGTACTAGGAAGTAAGATACAAGGAGAAGTACCTTCGCAGTGCAATCCACACACAACCCAGCCATGTATGAGATACGTGAAAAGATAGCTCAGATGAGAATAAAATGAAGCATTATAGTGCTATTGCTACAAGATATATTGTACAAAAGAAAGAAGATCCTGGTGCATTCACTATTCCTTGTACAATAAAATTATTACATTTTGCGAAAACATTATGTGATTTGGGGACAAGCATAAATCTCATGACTCTCTAGATTTACATGAAGTTGGATTTGGGTGATCCAAAGCCCACCAGCGATGCGGCCACTGATGGCCGATCTAATAGTAACAAGGCCTATAGGGATACTCCACGATGTGCTAGTAAAAGTAGAGTTGTTCATATTTCCGGCAGATTTTGTTATTCTTAATTGTTAAGTCGATTTTGAAGTACCCATTATTCTTGGGAGGCCATGCCTTTCTACGGAACAACCTTATTTTATAAGGAAAAAAGGGGCTGATGAATTTCGGTTGAACAACGAGGAAGTGACCTTCAACATTGTAGGTTCATGAGGCATAGTGTTGAGCTCCAATCGGTATTTGATATATCCAACAACGTTGGTGAGTCATCGAAGACACAAAAAGAAGAACATCTAGGTGTTGAAGCATTAGCGGCAGTGATAATGAATTTTGATAATGATTGCAATGAAGAGTATGAGTCATTAGTCGAGTCTCTTCATCGAGGAGATGATAAGTTTTAACCTAACAAATATGTGTTAGCCATGAAGAGTGGCGAGTATCCACCCGCGAATCAATCTATTGATTACTCTCCAAAGTTACAACTAAAATCTCTCCCACCTCATCTCAGGTATGAATTCTTAGTAAATGGTGACATTTTGCCGGTAATCATTACATCATACCTGAATGAACAACAAGTTGAGAGTTTTGGTTAAAGTGCTAAAAAGGTTTAAAAGAGCTATTGGGTGTACTATTGTAGACATTATTGGGATCCCTCCTGGTATTTATTCTCATAAAATTCAACTCATGCCCTTTCATATGCCAACTATTGAGCACCAGTGATGCTTAAATACATCTATGCAAGAGGTCGCGAAGAAGGAAATCATTAAGTGGTTGGATGCCGGAGTAATCTATCCGATCGCCGCTAGTAGTTGCATATGCCCGGTTCAGTGTGTACCTAAGAAAGGAGGAATGACTGTATTCCCCAATGAGAAAAATGAACTTATTCCAATGAGATTGGTTTTTTGATGGAGGGTGTGTATGGATTACCGCAAATAAAATGCATTGACTGAAAAATACAATTTTGCTATTCCCTTAAAGGATTAGCCGTTGGATAGACTTGCTGGAAAAGGGTGGTACTGTTATCTTGATGGATATTTAGGGTATAATAAGATTTCTATGGCACCAGAAGATCAAGAGAAAACCACTTTTACTTGTCCATATGTGGCCTTTGCGCTCAAGAGAATGATGTTTGGGTTGTGCAATGCCCTCGCCAAATTTTAGAGATGTATGATGTCAATATTCTCCGACATGGTGGAAGAAACTATAGAAGTTTTTCTGGATGATTTTTTTGTGGTTTGTGCTTCATTCTAGCTGTGTTTGAACAATTTATCTGAGGTGTTTAAGAGATGTAAAGACTTCAATTTAGTACTAAATTGGGGAAAATACCACATCACTGTGAAAGAAGGTATTGTTTTGGGTCATCGCATTTTAGAAAAGGGCATAGAGGTTGATCGAGCGAAAGTCAAGGTAATAGAGACTTCCCCACCTATCGGTGTAAAAGTTATGAGGCATGCACGTTTTTACCGGAGATTCATAAAAGATTTTTCAAAAATTGCACATCCTCTGTGCAAACTTCTAGAGAAAGATTGTAAATTTTATTTTGATGAATCAAGTCTTAAAGCATTCGGCAAGCTAAAAGAAAAATTGGTGTTTGCGCCTATCATTATTTCTCTCGATTGGAACATTCCATTTGAGGTGATGTGCAATGCTAGTGGGGTTGCTCTTGGTGTAGTATTGGGACAAAGAAAGAACAAAATCCTTAACCCCATTTACTATGCTTGTAAAACCCTAAATATTGGTCAGAAGAAATACACAGTAACTGAGCAAAACTCCTTGCAGTAGTCTTTGCAGTTGAAAAATTTTGTTCTTATTTTCTAGGTACTATAGTTATAGTGCATAATGACCATTCATCAATGAGATATTTGATGGCAAAGAATGATGTGAAACCAAGGTTGATTTGTTGGGTATTAGTGCTACAAGAATTTGACGTTGAAGTAAGGGATAGAAATGGGACCGAAAATCAAGTTGCCGATCACTTGTCCTGACAAGAAGATGAAGCTATGAGAGAGTTAGGGGATGAAAATGTTATTGATGATACATTCCCTTATGAGAATGTATTAGTTGCCTCACAAGACTTAATTCCATGGTTCGCAGATTTCGCAAACTATATGGCTGGTGATATTATTCCATCGGACTTGTCCTTTCATCAAAGAAAAAAGTTCATGTACGATTTGAAGAAGTTCTGTTGGGATGAACCATATTTATACACGAGTTGTGCCGACAGGCTTATTCGGCGTTGTGTGCCAAAATATGAGATGTTGAGTGTTTTAGAGGCATGCCATTCCTCACTCGTTGGTGGACACCATAGTGGTCTCCGAACCAGTCATATGATATTGCAATATGGGTACTATTGTTCAACTCTTCATCAAGATGCTCATAAGTTTGCTAAATCATGTGATAGATGCAAAAGAGATGCCGGCATTTCATGAAAGCAAGAGCTCCTTCTAAAACCCATTCTAGTGATTGAGTTATTTGATGTTTGGGGTATTAACTTTATAGGTGCTTTTGTAAATTCTCATGGAATGAAGTATATTCTAGTTGAGGTTGATTATACATATGAATGGGTGGAAGCTATTGTCCTTTCAAACAATGAAGGGAAGAGTGTCATTGTGTTCTTAAAAAAGAATATATTCTCTCGTTTTGGCACCCCAAGGGAAATTATTAGTGATGGGGGCTCCCACTTCTGCAACAAATTATTCAACGGATTATTGGAGAAATATGGGGTTCGCCATTATGTGGCCACTCCTTACCATCCTTAAACTAGTGGGCAAGTTTACGTGTAAAATAGGGAGATGAAACAGATATTGTAAAAAATATAAACGCTAGTAGAACAGATTGGTCAAGGAGGCTTGATGAAGCTCTTTGGGCCTACCTGACAGTGTATAAGACTCCCAAAGGTATGTCCCAAACTAACTTGTATATGGGAAAGCTTGTCATTTTATAGTTGGATTAGAGCATAAACCTATGTGGTCTATGAAAAAGTTGAAAATGGATTGGAACGAAGCTGTAGAACTACGGTTAGCTGGGTTGAATGAACTCAATGAATTTCTCCCAAAAGCTTATGAAAGCTCAGCATTTTACAAAGAAAATATGAAAAAGTACCATGACATAAAAATTGTAAAACAAGAGTTTATGGTTGGGATTTGGTGCTTTTATTAAATTCTAGGTTTCGCTTGTTTCCGGCCAAGCTCACGTCCAAATGGACTGATCCTTACATGGTTACCCAACTATTCCCTCATAGAGCAATTGAATTGGAAACTAAGAAGGGTGTTTGGTTCAAGGTGAATGGAAAACGCATAAAAATGTATTTCGGGAATGCTGAATAAGCAAATGAAGTAATCGAGGCATACCATTTTGATGAACTCTGAGTAATCAAGCGTCTTCAGTCGTGCCACGACGTTAAATCAGGCACTTGTTGGGACGCAACCCAATACTTATAGTTTTCTTTCTAGTAGTGGTAGAATTTTTTACAAATGGGTTTTAAATCTGCAGGCACATCACCAGCAAATTTTGCAAAAAATCACACTGCAACAGTCATTGACGAACACATTTACGGACCATTACGCACACGACAGAATGTCGCATGAATCCGTCATGCCAGGTACGTCTTTCAATTATTTTCAAAACTAGGGCACACATGACGGAACCAACGACGGACCGCCTCATCTGCGATGGACCATCATCGGGGCTCGTTGCATCATTAATGAGCATACCCGACCCGACGCGGTTGGGGTATTTTAAAAATTAGCAACCTTTAAAAACCCCACCTTTTCATTTCACCTATTTATTTCCCTCTTTATCGCATTTCCATCCATTTTAAACTTCCTACCTCTCTTCTCTATTAACTGATCACTTCCCCAACTCCCCAAATTCCTAAAAGCTACCCTCTACTATTCAGAGTCTACTGATGTGGTTCTGTTCTTGCTAAGAAAGTACCTTCCTTGCCTGTTTTTCTAAAATTCTTCGGTATGTGTTTGTGATATCTACATATTTACCTTTAATTTTTGTGTTTTTAATTCGTATTAGCGTATTTTTTTTGGTGGGTCTTCATTCTTTGATCCAATTTTGTATGACCTAGGTTAAGAATCCATGAATCGCATTGTTAAAACTCTAGAAATAGGTGCTATAGCATTGCTAGTTTACTATGTATTGGCGTTAGACACATGTAGTTTAAAAACTAAATATTCCATTTGAGTTATAGGGGATGATTGTGTCATCCCCAGTTTTATCATTAAATAATAGAATGAGACCCCGGTGACGTACCGTCGTACCCACTATGGACCGTCATAGAGACTGTTCCAACAATCCTAATGTACGTTTTCTCCAAGTGTCCAACAACGGATATATGCGACAGACCGTCGTTCCCACGACGGTCCCTCCTGCACAACCGTTCTAGTTGTCAGAGACAACTTTTCTAAGAGTCTCCTACATTTTCTAAGTGTTCTCTGACAGACATCTACAACGGAACGTTATACCCTCGACGGTCCGTCATGCACAACCGTCATGATGGTCAGAGACCCCTCTCCTAAGAGTATCCTACTTTTTCCAAGTTTCCTATGACGGATATCTATGATGGACCGTCATACCCTCGTCGATCCATCCTGCACAACCGTGGTGATAGTTAGAGACCCTTATCCTAAGGGTCTCCCACTTTTTCTAAGTGTCCTATGACACACATCAACAATTGAGCGTCGTAAGCACAATGAGCGATCTTGCACAACAGTCACGGTTGCTAGAGACCCTTGCCCTAAGGGTCTCCCACATTTTGTATGTTTCCTCTCACGGGCATCTACGATGTACCATCATACCCTCTACGGTCCGTCTTGTATAACCATTGTGATGGTGAGATAATCCTATCCTAAGGGTCTTCTCGATGGACATCAACGACGGACCGTTAGTGTCACAACGGTCCATCCTGCCTATCTGTCATACTTGTCAGAGACTTTTCTTTAGAGGTATCCACAGCAACGTAGTGGAAGTAAGACATGATGGACCCCATGACGGTCCATCGTACTCACATCCAGCCGTCACCTGGTCTGTCGTGTTTCACTGTTAGTGCAGAAAAGTCATTATAGCTTAGCTCTTATATTTATTTTGTTTTGTTTTTGCTCGTCTTGTTTGCTCCTTCTCCTACTAATATTTATTCTTTATAGGTACTATCTCTTATGGCACAACAACAAGATCGATTCCATGTACGTGGGCGATCAAAGTCTATTGACCCATCTTCCCGCCTGGTCATTAGCTTTGATCATGAGCGTGACCCTAGTACGTGCCCCTAGGCGCTGCCAATCCATCAGGAGCGGCAAGTTCTACCCTAGTTATGCCCCAAAAGGTGGCGTGCGACATATTCACTGCCTCCCAGTCTAATGAGAAGCACACACCGACCGGCACACCATCTAGGTCATCTACTCATGAAGAAGGCGCGTCTGGCTCCATAGGATTTTCATGGTTGGAGAAAGCCTCCGGGTCTGCTTAAGTCCCTGAACCTGCCACATCTGCACAGTATGCCTCGTATGATGAGGCTGACAGTTCTGAATCCACGCCCGACTCACCGATTCATGCTCTAACCCCGGTTGCCGACCAACCCAACTGGTGGTGTATCGACGGGCAATATAAAGTTTATGTAGACTCAAAGTTTTTGAATGATAAAAGAGTCAAGACACAGACTCTTACACAAGAGAGGCGGGTCTATACACGAAGTCTCCCTACCATGCAAGAGATCCACAATCTCTTCACTAGACACCGACTGGAGTGAACAATGCCTTCTTTGGGCCAATATATTGAATAGTTAGTCTGAGATTTCTACGCCTCTTACGTCGCTACTATCAGATCACAGATTGATAGGCGGGCTGCCCCTGCCAAACAAGCCCTACTTGAGCATGTCCAAGTACGTGGCATTCAGGTCAATATCTCTCTGCCTGCCATCCGTCCGTATCTATACGTCATGGATGTTGATGTCAACCCAAATTCTCTCACCGTTGAGTTTGAAAACCGTGGCAAATTGTAAAAGATGGCCAATTCTTACGTAAAGCATCGCTTAGAGTGACCACCAAGAGGTGGATGGCCCTGCAGTTGTCTATTGATGGAGAGGGTGATGACTGGGTAACAGAGTCGAAGGGATCCATCAATAAGTCTAACTTGACCTTCACGACTAAGTTCTTATGGTTTATTATCCGCCACTGCCTTTCCCCAACGCCCGCTGATAATATAGTCAGATGGGATCTAACAGTTTTCTGATTGCGGAGATGATAGCCAGGTTTGAGGTGGACTTTGCTTCGCTTCTATAGGCGGTCATGCACGAGAGAGCTTTTAAGGTCAAAACTACTAACCCTTTTCCGTGCATGATATTTTTTTATGCTTGTCCGCAGGTGTGCCTGTCTGGCACATTTATCAGCTCAAGAATCCACTGGGCACTGTTTATACAAGCCTCATCAAGGATGAGGCCAATGAGTTGGCTCCACGCAGAGGGCCCCGCCCAGAGTTGCCTCTTGTTGGTGACAATCGGGCTAATACAATAGCACATGCTTGCACAGCTACGCAGGTTGCTTCTGAAACAACTGACAGTAACCGTACGAGTCTATCCCGGGTTGTAGCATAGTCCCGAGATCCTCTCGCTCATCCTCTTTCCCCACTCCGGTACCGCTTGGTAGGGTCCACAAACTAGAGGCACAGATGGCTACACGTCTGCATCACATCTAGCCTTTGATGCAAAGGGTTTATTGCTGAGGCAAAAGAGCGCTTGGAGCGGAGAATGGTCCTGCACATAGAGCGGAAGATCGATGAGGTTCATCAGAGCTTTGACGCTTTAGAGTTGTGGGTTCTAGCTTGGCGAGCCCCTTAGGTGGAAGTGTCAACCCTTTAGGTTGTGATCGAGAGTCTTCGAGCAGATAGTTATATGATCCTAGAGTCTAGGGTTCCTGAGTCTGAGGCTCTTCTTTAGAGCCTGCTGAGGACACAGTGATGAAAGCCTTATTCGCCAATTTTAAGATTCCACCACCTTCCCCTTGAGGGCATGCCAAGAGGCGCAAGGGTTGAGATGAGGATGAGTCTAGAGCACAGGAGAAGGAGCGTCGTGAAATGGAGGCTGCGAGGAGTGCCTCTGTTTCATATGAAGAGGCACGTCGGTTGAGGGCTGTAGATTAAGCTGCAGGGGCATCTAGCTCCGGAGATGTGGCGATACAGTGAGGCTCTGTTGAAGCGCTATTGTTGATGAAGACACTACTAAGGGTGTACAGACTACAGAGGTAGATAGTTCCGGGTTACCGGACCCATCAGCTTGTTGATCGTCGACGCTTTGCGCCCCATGTTAGCTTCACCTACCACTCTCGTATTTCAAATTGTTTTTATGCATTGGGAAAAATTGCATGTCTTTTTATTGGGGGTAGGGTAAATGGAAAGTGAGTGCTAGGGATGATGTTTGAGTATCCCAATTCACTATCCTCTTTTGGGGTTTTCTTGCCTGTATTCTTTTTCCCCAAGAGACTGATTATTTGTATTGTTTAACCGACATGTCTATATCTTGTGTACATAGTATAACTCTGAATCATGATGTCTCAAAGAAAAATGATACCCTGATGAAATGAAAATGATGCATAACTAGGCATAGTAATTAATAGATGTGTGGCTCTAAACATGACATAGAGATACACCACTGCATGACCCTAAGTCTAAAATTTAAACTAGGTGTCTGATAATCTAGTAGAGTAATGAGAGGTCAAGTGAGTGTGTGGAAGATTTGAATAGTCCACTATATGTACTGAGTTAGAACTTGCCGGGTAGTCCCATTAAAAATAAGTTGTAATAGAAAATTAGGAAAAGATCATAGGCCCTTGTTCAATATAGCTAATTTTTTGCCTAAATATAAAAAACACGAATAAAATTAGTCTCTCTTTGATCTAAATCATTTGAGCTTAAAATAGACCTTTCTTTTCCACCCCAACTAATCTTTTCTAAGAATAATGTGTTGGCCCTAGTCCCGCCTTGGACATGTGAACCTCTACTTATGAAAAAAGATTAAGTTGAGGGTGGCTAATGCATTAAACAACCCTTTCATGGCCATGACCCAACTTTGGGTATTGTTTACTTTGACTCATGGCAAAGACATGAGTTGAGGTTGTCTATTATGAGGAATGCTCTGGAAAGTGGGGTTATCAGATCAAAGAGAGAGAAGGTACAAAAGTAAAGTGACTTAACAACCAGTTGAAAGAAAAGTGAAATAAATTCAAAGAAATACAATAAATACAACCAAGAATATAAGAGAGTCACTTACACAAATAAAGAAAGAAGGGAAAATAACAATGTGAAACAATATGAGAAATTAGGCGAAATAAAATTATAAAAACTGGTATGTTTAGCCGATATGTCAAGGACGGAAAAAAGTAACTAAAGTATACCTAAACATACCCTACCTAACCCTGAGATTATGTTACACGCTAATAATGTCCTATCACGATCCTAAAAATTGTATAGCGAACTTAAAGTAATTAAAATAAGGGAAAGCTTATGGCAATATATAAATGAGTTGTGAATTTGTTCTGAGAGTGAGTGTTTAAAAGTATCCTTATACTCATACTGAAATCATTGTGTGAAAAATGAGGATGTTGTTTTGAAGTGAGGACACTAGTTGCAATAGCGGAAATATTAGCACCTCATTGAGATATTGTGGAGGATAGGTGTTAGTGTGTGGTGAGTTTGTGTCATGGTCCGATTCCAAATAATTCAATCCTAATAGTGATAATATGCATAAATATGATAAGACATATTAGGATTGATAGGCAAATGATTGCAGAAGCTAAAACATGGATACTATTGTACAATGATTTTTTTAGTGAGTCATAGTGCGTCGCTTGAGGACAATCAACAAATTTAAGTTGACAGTGTTGATATTATGTGGTTTCATGGTATTTTTAATGCTTTTTCCTTAAGTTGAGTGTGTGTCTAGAAGCCTTTTTGTATTGATTTTTATGTAAGTTTTCCTTTATTTGTAGGCAATTTGTATAAAGATGAACACAGATGTTTTATAGCATGAAATGCAGAAAAGTTACCATCTACGGAGCTTGTGATGGTCCGTCATGCCTATGACAGTCCGTAGGTGGCATCGTAGTGAATCTTCAAAGGAAGATGGGGAAGTTTAACTAAGTGTGGGGTTACAAAGTGCATGATGGACCGTCGTAGCCATAACGGTCCGTCATGCTGGTTCATCGTGATAATCAGAGAAGTAGTCCCAGTAACAAAATTCCAAGAGTTTAAGTGTTATTGAATGGAGACGATCGACGGACCGTCATGCCTATGACGGTCCATCAGACCTGCCATCGACGGTCCGTCACTATGTCCGTCGACCCACCCGGGTTTTGACATATTTTCATTAATTAGAGTCCTTCTTTTATAAGGTTTTTGTTTTTTATAAATAGTTGTAAAAACCTGTTTTTGGGGTTAGACTCTTTATTGGAAAAACTCTTTTACGTTAGATTCTTTGTTAGTAGAATATTTTGGATATTAAACTTTTAATTGTTACACTTTTCTCTGAGGTTGATTTTAGTGATTTTTTCAATTAATCAAGTAAATTTCTGGATATTATTCTTTCTCGTTGAAGTAAGTGCATGAATTCTTATATTATATATATGAATATTGTGATTATGACTATGGGTAAATAAACTCCATAACTATGGTTGTGGGAACCATGGGTTAAAAATAAGGTAAAATCTAACTAAAATAAAAATTCTAGAATAGTGACTTGCATGTATTGATAATTCTTTCTCTTTGAAGTCTTTTAAACAGATTGCCAACGTTAGAACTCGCCTTAATCCTACTTGCCGAACCAAGGAGGTAGATGATAGGAAAAGAATTATGAACATAGATTTAGTATATACTATCTAATAGGCTAGTATTGGTTGGTACAAGTAATAACTTAGCCAAAATTGAATACGATACTTAATATGAGGTAAAGGTAAGGGTTAGTATAGCATTACACGTATTCGGACTTGGGTGAGGAGTGAAATTTTCTAGATGCCGGACCAAGGATTTAGAGATACATAACTTATCACTTTGTATGCAAGATACTAGGAAATAATTGTAATAGTTAGAATTATAATGTTAGGAACCTGTGGGGAACACTTAAACCCTAGTTACATTTTTTAATTGATTAAACTTTAACATTTGAATCTGTTAGTTGTCTACTTTAATTTAGCTAATTATTTCATTCATTTAGAAATAAAACCCCCCTATTATTGTCTTTGTTTTCTAAGGAAATAATTGACTAAATAATAGTAATAATAAATTGAAGTTAGGTGTAAACTATTTTCCTCCTGGGAGCGATCCTAACCTCATCAGTTGGGTTCTTTACTTGATATGACCGCTTACTTCTTATTTGAGATGTAAATTTGAGAGTATCAATAGGCTTGTACGAAAGAGTTAGTATTGTTTTCTTGATGGTTATTCGGGTTACAACTAAATCTCTATTGCACCAGAAGATCAAGAGAAAACAATTTTTACTTGTCCTTATCGAACTTTCACGTTCAAGAGGATTTCCTTTGGGTTGTGTAATTCTTCGACTACTTTTCAGCGATGTATGATGTCTATGTTCTCCTTTATGGTGGAGGACACCATTGAGGTGTTTATTGATGATTTTTTTGTTCTTGTTGACGTGTTTGAACATTGTTTGAGTCATTTGGTTGATGTTCTCAAGAGGTGTGAAGATTGCAACCTTGTGCTAAATTGGGGAAAATATCACTTCATGGTGAAAGAGTGTTTTGTATCGAGCCAAATTTGAGGTGATAGAGAGACTTTCTTCACCCATATCTGTAAAATGTGTGAGGAGTTATCTTGGGCATACTGGCTTCTACCGGAGGTTCATCAAGGATTTTTCAAAAATTGCACATCATCTGTGGAAGTTACTTGAGAATGAGTGTAAATTTTATTTTGATAAATTCTTTTTCAAAGCATTTTGAATTTTGATAAATTCTTTTTCAAAGCATTTTGAGACTTGAAGGAGAAGTTGTTGTTTGCGCCAATTATTATTTCCCAGATTGGAGCAAACCATTTGAGGTTGTGTGTGATGCTAGTGGGGTTGCTCTTGGTGTAGTTTTGGGACAAAAAAGGGATAAAATCCTTTACCCCAATCATTATGCGAGTAAGGCCCTTAATGAAGCTCAAAATAAGTATATTGTAATTGAACACAAGATCCTTGCGGTGGTTTTTGTATTCGAGAAATTTCCCTCCTATTTGCTTGGCACAAGAGTCATAGTTCTTATTGATCATTATTCTTTGAGATAATTGATGGAAAAGAAGGATGCAAAGACAAGGTTGATTATGTGGGTATTACTGTTCGAAGAATTTTAATATGAAGTGAAAGATAGAAAAGGGACCAAAAATCATGTTGATGATCACTTGTCGCAATTATTGGAGGAAGTTGTGCGAGAGTTGGGTGAAACGACTTAAATTGATTATACTTTCTCTGATGATCATGTTTTGGCCGCTTCCCATTACATTGATTCCAGTGTTCGCCAATTTTTTGAATTATTTGTATAGTGCATAGTTACATCGGACATGTCCTTCATCATAGGAAAAAGTTTATGCATGATGTTAAAAGTTCTTTTGGGATGAGACATATTCATATAGGAGTTGTGTTGATGGTCTTATTCGCCGGTGTGTGCCGGAAGTTTAGATGTTAAGTGTTATGGATACATGTTACTCCTCAACTATTGGTGGGCATCATTGTGGTATGCTGACTGCCAATAAAATCTTGAAATGGGGCAACTATTGGCCAACCATCCACCAAGATGCTCATGTGTTTTCCAAGGCATGATATATGTGTGAAAGAGATGAATATTTCTAGAAGGCAAGAGTTCCCTTTAAATCTCATTCTTGTAATTGAGTTGATTGATGTGTGGGGCATTGACTTTTTTGGCCCATTTTTGAGTTCTCATGGGATGAAGTATATTCTTATGGCGGTTCATTATGAGTCAAAAGTGGTGGAATCCATAGCACTCGTAAAAATGAAGGCCAGAGTGTCACCGCGTTAATGAAAAAGAACATATTTTCCAGATTTGCCACCCTAAGGGAACAAACTTTTGCAACAAACATTTCAAAGGGTTATTGTAGACATATGGGGTTCACTAAAATGTAGCCATTCTTGCCATCCTAAGACTAGTTGGCAACTTGAGATGTGAAAAAGAGAAATCAAGCATATCTGGCATAAACGGTGAATGCTAGTAGAACGGATTGGTCAAGGAGGTTTGATGATACACTTTGGGCCTAGCAGACAACATACAAGACCCCCATAGGTATGTCTCCATACAAACTTTTATATGGGATGGCGTGTCACTTGTTGGTAAATTTAGAGTATAAAGCCATGTTGGCAATGAATAAAATTAAAATGGATTGGAATGAAGCTGGAGAACAGAGATTAAATGGGTTGAATGAGCTTGATGAGTTTCGCTTGAAGGCGTATGAATGTTCATCCCTCTACAAAGAATAGATGAAGAAGTACCATGACCAAAATATTGAGAAGCGCGACTTTATGGTTGGGTATTTAGTGCTTTTTTCAAGTGTAGGTTGCATTTGTTTTAAGGCAAACTAAAGTCCAAATGGACAGGTCCATTCTTATTCACTCAAGTGTTCCCTCATGGTTCAGTTGAGTTGGAGAACAAGGAGGGTGCATGGTTCAAAGCAAATGGGCAAAGGATAAAAATCTTCCTTGGGCATGAGGAAAATGCCAATGAAGTGGTTGAGACCTATCATCTTGATGAAATATGAGTAATCAAGACTCTTGCATCGTTCCGCGATGTTAAATTAAGCGTTTATTTGGAGACAACCAAATATGTATCATCTTCCCAACAATAGGTTTTCTTTACTATATAGGAGTCGTTGCATTATTTTTGTTTTTACCTAATGTCGTGAGTGGATATTCTTTTAGAATTGTTTGCTAGAGAATAGACTAGTTTCCATGTCGAAAAATTTTTCCAGAAAATAAAAAAAGACTGAATTATTGGGTGCTAAATGTGAAGGGATAAAGTCACTATAAATCTTCAAAACATGGCTACTGCAATGATCGACGAACAAATCGACGGTCAATCGTCCCGTCTACGAACAGTTGATGGGGTCCATAGATCCAAGGTTTTTTTCCCAATATTGTCTCAGTTACCTCACAATCAATCGAGCAGATGATGGACCATCGATTGACTTAAGGTCCGTCAACGGGGAATCGTAAGTTCCACAAATCGAACGACCCGACCAGAATTGACCGACTATAAAATGACTTTAAACTCTTCAGTTACTTCCCACCTTTTGAAATTCCCTCCAACAATATTCCCCCCCACATTCCATTACTCCCCCACTCACTCACACACTAACTTCAACCTCGCTTTCATACCTATAGTTATAGAGAATAGAAAAGTATGGGGTTAGTACAAATAATGTACTAAGTATAACATATGAAAAAAACATGCAAAAAGGGAAATTTTAGTATAATAAGCTTTCATTCCAGATAAGTCAAATCTTCATGAATTTAGAAGTAACACAACATACTTTACCTTTCGTAGATCTTATATAAGCACTTAGACATCCTTCATTGCTTCATAGTAATAAAAATAGTGGAAAATTTAAAACTTTTCATAGCACATACTATGCTTGTATCATAACATCTTATAAATATAAAATAACATAAGTACATAAGTGGACTCTAAGTCTCATTTCCATCTTTAGACACAACTCAATAGAATAATATAGGGACACGACCGTTAACAACATAAAATATAATCTATCTATTACATAAACGTAAGAAACATCTTGACATAGGAAAATCTTTAATAATAAGTTTTCCTTTACATGAACTTGGGAGGTGTATCCAAGATCTTCACTTAAGAGGCATTCTCTAAGCATTGACACCTACACTTTTTGTAAAAAGATGAAGAAAAATGATATTATTACAAGATTGCAGTAAGTATGAAAACCATGCAAAAACATGCATTTAAAGGGGACATTTCATTTGAAATCATACAACATGTCTTTTAAGTGAACTTCATAAACATAGGCACATTTAAGCACAAAATAGAGTATATAAATCATATAGACATGGATACTACTCATAATAGCACGTCAAATCATTTTTCAAACTTTTAGGCATATTCGTACATACAATACAATACTTCTCTTTTATCTTATTTCTTTACTTAAGTAAAACTTAATTGTACATAGTACAATGTATCGCCATGGGGTCTCCTTACAAATAGTCTATCGTCGATATGCTTCATAAAGACAATCATATATATACAAAAGTCATAAACACATCATAAACATAAGCTTCACATATAAACCACCATTTCAGACAAACCCTAATTCACATTTGTGCAATGTGTTGGTAGCATCCCATAATACTACTCCCACAAAGTAAACCTAAGAAGTAAACCTACACTAGGCATATCATACATAACAAGTCATAGCACTTTCATTTATAACTAGACATAACGCAAAGATTTCATATTATCACATAAGGCATTCTTTCCTTTACTACAACGTTAGTCTTAACTCATCTAGTTTATACCATAAGTGAACCACCCTCATAACCCCATCACAATCTTACTTGTGAATTGTACACACGGAGTCCCATACCCCCACATATACTAAGTTAACCCATCTAGAAGCCATAAGATCAATTCACACACAAAAGCTTCATATCTTAATATACAAAGTCACATCGCATGCATTCATAATCATACATACATAACATAAGTATTAATTGTATACATGTACTAATCTTATCGTTTCTTGAAGTTAACTTGTGCAATGCATGGAAGGGGCCATAATCTTACCTATGCCAAGTATTCTACACAAGGAGTTGTGATCAGAGTCCATAATCCTATTTTTGTTCGTTTCATAATTTGGGAGACTTATCCATAACCTACATAGACCATGGGAGCTACATGAAATCCGATGATCTTCTCCCACACTAAAAAGAGAGGGTCAAACTTGCTTAAGGTGTAACCAACGGTACATATCTATCTAGGTTGAATCCACAATATCTAACGCACTAGGGCACGTAGTTATCGAAATGGAGATTGCTTCTAGAAACCTTTACTTACTAGCATGGAGGTTTTCATCTCATGAGACAACATCTGTGTTGGGAAATCGGTCTTTCTAAACGTGAAGGTTTTCTTGTGGGAAACTAGACTTACTAACGTGAAGCCCCCACTCTCATTTGTTATGTTCACTTAGTGCAAGGCTCTAACTCCCATTTTAAATATATTTAAGCCTATAGTGAATTAGTTCACAAAGAAGGGTTTAGGAGATTGCTCCTTCATACTTCATATTGGAGGAATGATTCTAGGATGAGAATGTCTTATTCATCGTAGACCCTACATCAAGTGAGAATGTCCTTTAAAATGTTCATATAATCATACATCATGTTTATGTGCATATAATGTGAGATCTACCTCAAAATAAACTCCTCGAGTCACATATATTAATAACATCATTAATCATCTTCTTCAAATGAATTAAATCGTTAATGATGTATATGAGAGTTATCCTTTTCTTCATAATCATGAATCTATCTTATATATTGATATGCATGAAATGTGTGTGTACATTTGTTAACATGATTAATAATGGCTTAACACCTAACATTGAAGAAGCCACCCACTAACGATTACAACATATGTGACACAACCCGTAAGTACCCCTTAGAAGTTAGGGAGAACCCTTGGATTAGGAGAAGGTATACTTGACACTTTGGGGTCTTGTACAAGCCCTTTAATAATAATTCATTTCATAATACATGAAAAGTAGAGCGGAATTTAATACTTTTTACGATTCATTCATAAATACTAAGAAAATCTCATTTCACAAGCAAAACATAATGACACGACAGAGTATCTTAGGGACATAGACCTTAACATTTAAATGAAATTCATAATAAGAACTTATAAAAAACCGAAAGAATTAAGAACTATGTCCTCGAATATATGAGGGTAAACTTTTTCTTGAGAGAATCTTTCCCAAGATTGCCTTCTAACTTCAACCTCTCTTCCAAACCTATTGTTATAGAGTATAGAAACGTATGAGGTTAGTACAAATAATATACTGAGTATAACATATGCAAAAAACATGCAAAAAGGGAAATTTTTGTATAATAAGCTTTCGTGGCAGATAAGTCAAATCTTCATGAATTTAGAAGTAAAACAACATAATAAATATCATTTAACATGTAGAGAAGGATTCCCAAAATTTTACCAAAAAGGAGCATTTTATAGTGAAGTACCCACATTTTACAGTAAGATCCTTCAACATTACAATGAACTGTCCTATTTAAAAAACAGTAAACTTCCAAGGTCAGGCAAAGATGAAGTGAACTCATTTCTGTAGGTGTTTCCCTAACAAATGATTATCGTAGGACTAACCAAGGTAAGACATGAATGAAACACCCATACACCAGCTTCAATACATACCTCGGTGATCCCTAAGACTACCCTTTTTAGGCTTACTCGCCTCGGGAGAACAAGCCCCCAATCAATGATAAGACATTAGAAGAACACTAAAAAAACACATCAAGACATCCCTTTCGGTATGCCTACATAGTGCAATAATTATATGGCGTCCCATTCCACGACCTACCCTAAGTAGTACACTCTTTTAGAAGTCTTAGCACCAAGACTCCCATTTCGGAAGGTCGACGTAGTGCAATGGATAGATAGCATCCCCTACCACTACCTATCCTAAGTAGTACGTTCTGATAGAAGACTTAGTTACTTAAATTCATATAAGACTCACCAAGACCTCCCTTTCAGAATGCCGACAGTGCAATGGATAGATAACATCCGATTCCACTACCTACCATATGTAGTATACTCTTTTAGAAGACTTAACATTTTCATTAATTTTGTTGGGGTTAGATTAACTGATATAGACCATGAGAGCTACACATGGAATCCTTATACTTCCCTTATCGGAAAAGGGTACCCTCACTTGCCTAGAGTGAGGTCTTTCTGTTTAGATTTTACATGGATATACCAATAGCTTTACCTGTGCGGGCGCATTGTTAAGGGATAAGGAGATTTCTACTAATTAACTCACTCTCTACACACAAGGAGTACTCATCTCAAGAGGTACATTGGAATACAACAGCTCAACTCATGAAGTTTAACCACCTCTTCTTCATATCCTATCGTTGCTAAGCACAACTCCCCACGTATTCTCAACATTCACTAGTAAAGGTGAAGGATAACTTTTGGACACCACATCTTAACTCACAAAGGGTATCAGCCTCCAACCGACATTAGAAAGCTCTTGGTAATATTGAGGTTGCTACTAAATACTTTTTCTATACTAACAAATAGTAATCACCCCAAAAACCCCCTTTTGACTTAACATAGCATCATTCTTTCATACAAGTGTGAGTGTGTATGTACATGTGAACACACCCTAAACATAAGAATCATTTAATATACATTAAATTATATGCATGCTTAGACCTTCTTTCATCACATCACACACTTTAACACGCTTCACATAATCATAAAAGGCATTTATACATAATCCTAAGCATAGTTTTCATAACAAGCTTTATAAAACCCATTACATGAATAACTTTATTCCCATCTTTCTTCACATAATATTTCTTCATGGCCTCATTTAGAATACACAAGTAACTACACATTCATACAATTCAAGTAAGCATGGCCACCAAGAAGATGGACCACACCACTCAAGAGCATTTCGTAATAAGAGTTAAACAAGATAACCAACTTACTCTTTAATACAAGCTTCCATCACGTATAACACTTACTTCTACAATTCATCATAACATAGCCCATAGGGAAGTAGCTAAACAATAATATCAATGAAAGGAAACGAAATCTCAAAGACTACAATATCATGCTCATTGAACCTATTCCTTAAGCTAAAATTTGAAAAAAAGCTTTAACATGATTTCATTGAAGTTTTAGCATTAAAATCACCAACTAACATTAGAAACAACATATTCTAATCATGAGAAATATATTCATGCAAGGCCCATAGTTAGAGACAAAGATGGAAGAAGTTAGCGGTGGAAAATTATTTTTCAAGTCTATTAGAAAGGGGATCCTTGAATTGAAGAGAGTTCAAGGATGACTACCGTAACTCATATTGATTAAACCCTAACAGATTTATTATGAATAACTTGGCAACAAACAACCCTTCTAGCCCTTCATCACTTCTAGTTTCCACAGACACTTGAGAGAGAGTTTTAAGAGAGAGGGGTTTTGAGTTTTAGGAAATAGAGTCCAAAATTAGGTATAAAGGTTTGCAACATATTAATATACCTAAAAAGAACTAAAAATAAATTCCTCGGTTCATAAGAGACATGGGATGAATTTTCCAAACACCCCAAGTCATTACAAGAAAGGATAACTTTTTGTTAGGCCAATTCACGCCCACTCGCAAATGGGTCATTGCCCCCATCGATGACCCGTTGATGGGGTCCGTCAATTTGGACTGAGTCATCAACTTGTGCAGGATTGGCTAGCCTTGCAAGGACATTTGACGCCCAGGTCGATTGGCCGTTTGTTGACCAATGGTCTGTCCCCTGTGGCTGTCATTTGTTGCTGTTTGGAAGCCACTTGACAAATGAATGGGGTCCTCTTCTAGTGCCACTCTTGTGTCCTAGGTGGGGTGTTACCCGGACATTAAACCTCTAAACATAGTCGTCTAAGTATTATAAACATCTCACATCAATTTTGATGAAAACGTACATGTAAAATTCACTCAAGAACATCAAGACACATGAACACTTTCTAAGACACACCTTCCGAACGTCATGGACGTTTGACCTCCAAACTTCATACACTTCCTAAGGACATCAAAATAACTTATTTTAAAATAAAATAACTCAATAAATAATCATGAAGCTCTAGTTTACCTTAGTTCATTTTAGGGTATTACAACATGTAAATCCTTTCCTCAAATCTTAAGTCAGACCCAAATATAGAGTATTAAGAGTTGTAGACTACACAGACTCACATTACAGAATAGAAAATAAGATCATATTAATCATTAGAATAGAAGAATCCTAGCATACTTTAACCACACATTCATATGAGTTTCATATAATTAGGGGTCATGCTCTAAGAGTACTTATCATCATTAGCCATCTTAGACCACTCCTTACCCTAACATGATAATCAGATATACACAACATCATCCAAACACCTAAATCATTCAACCAGTGTGGAAGACTATTCACATACTTTACATAACATCAATTCACTTAGAACACGATATTAGAATCAATACTAAATCCATCAACTTCTTAAGTATGGAAATAATCATATCCGTTCATCTTGTATCTAATTCCATCAATTCAATCATCACCATATATATACATGTACAAAAATGTAAAAATTGCCACCATAAGTGGGTCATACAAAAAATTAACCTTCAAGGTAAATTCAATATGCATTCTAAGCTAAATTAAAAGATTTCTCAACTTAGCAAATCTCCATGTTAAAGATCACCTTGATCAATCATCCACTATTCATAATCAATTGAAATAGGTAAGACTAGGATTAATCAACATACTATAATCTAATAACAATTGAATCATAATCTAGTCAAGATCACAATACCTATAGCATATCATAATTTGAGAGGATAAAGATATCATGGGATCTTAAAGGAATTGGATTGAAAATAATTTTATAACCATAGATTAATTACATATCGAACATTAGAATGCTTTTTAAATCACATTAACAATGAACCCATGGCTAGATTTAAAGATAGGATTTTGACTTATATCATGTTTAATAAACTTTGAACGGACTCCATTGATGAATGGTTATATAGGTATGAAGTATTACCATACCTTTTACATTATGTAGCCAGCGAAATTACGAGGACAAAGCTCCAAGAATACACTTCTATAGCTTGTTCTTGGTCCTTATTGGGGGCTTTGGGAGTGTTTGTGTTGAGAGGGAAATATTTTTTTTCAAGAATGTATACTTATTTAGAGCTAAGGCTTATATACTAACTTAATACTGTAAACACATAATTACACAGTCTTGAGTCTAATGAGGATGTGGGGTGAATTTACCAATTAACCTCTTGCATGGAAGTGTGCATGTTGTAGATTGCAGTCTCAAAATGACAGAGGCAAGACGATAGGGTGTTGATGCAGTTAAGGGTTATCCTACACTCCGTCAATGGTGACTGAGACTATCACTTGGGGATTTAGCCTCACAAGGCTAAGTGTTGATCTACGCCCCCAAACGTCGGGGTGTTGTCTCAAGCACGGGGTGTTGACCTTGGCTCGTCTATTAACACTACCAAAGAAGTGTGTAGGAAACCTTTAGGTCCCCCTCAAGAGACTTATTGTTGGTCCTTGGAGAGTCACACCTGGATATTTCCAACGTAAATACGATCTTGACATGTTAAGGACCTTCTATATAAATCTCACCTAAAATGAACACATAAAACATGCCAAGGCACACTAAGACACACATGCACGTCTGAAGGCTAACTTTGAAATGCCTCGTACGTTCTTGGACATTTGACCTCCAAACCACTTCAAATCAAGTGTACACACTGCACGTTACTTAATAAACATGGTATTAACCCTTTTAGGAACTAGTGAGGCTCTAGACACCTAAACTCATTTTGAGGGTCTTAACAATATCCCCCACTTGGTAACACCATCCTCGAATGACACTTGGAATCTTTTAAAACACACTCAAGGACTCAACGAACCTTAGAGAATCTCACAACATATAACCGGTTAATATATAAGAGTAAATGCACCAAAAACACAAAGTACACAAACTTCATACTATCATGCAACTCAAGCATCAGTATCAAACATCGAATACTCTTACTTTTTCTTCCATGCGTACATGCTTTTTCATACTCATAGCCATTTAGAGAAACTACCTTCTCCAACTTTTAGGCATGCTCATTATTTCATCATAAAGTTAGACATAGAATGGATCCCTCTTGCACAAATAGGCCAAATCCCCAATTCAGGTCATGATAAATTAAGAAATTCACTTAGTTGCACAAAAATTATAAATTAGGTAGGTTAACTACAATCTCATAGTGTAGACATAATACCATCAAGGTTATATATAACATTATTATGTTCAACTTTTTTTAAAGGTGACGACCTTCTCCTAGTTACAACATAAACAAATGGAGTCATAGAGTTTACAAAAAAGTAATGCACAAAGGTCAATTCATTTAAGGAGGATTTATTTACTCAAATCCAAAGCATGCTTAACTCTCTTCCTTATGAATTCAAAATTGGAAGCTCATACTACACACATCACAACAATAGGATGTAATTTCATCCAATTACAATTCATAAAATGAAATTATCTCTCATATACATGCATTATTTAGGAAAGGTGATACAATTATTAGGAACACATTAATAATATTGGATATTCATATCATCACATCTCAATAATGAGCCTACAACAACAATTTCTAATTCATAAAAGTCACATAATTTTCACGGGACTCATCATTTCTCATTAAAGGAAAAACTAACATTTCATTATTCGGTAAAACACTTCGCATTAAATGTGTCAACAAGCATGTTTATATAGCCACATCATGAATTTAAATGCACGTTTAATATATCAAGATGTACAATAACATGAGATTCATGAACTTGATCAGAATTTCTTTTTCCTGAAATAATGACCTTTCATAATATGCATAACATAGTGTCATTTAAGACATGTATAACATATGGCGAACATGTACCTTATACTCATATAAAAAACTCCCATCATATCATGTTACTTAGGAGATCTTTGGTTTCAAGCGTAAATAGGAATAGAAGGAAAATATAATGATATCAACAACCCTTTATTCAACTCATCATCCCCCACTTAGGGTTAACCCATTTAAGAGAACCTTTTCTTATCCAAGAGGACTTGGACTCACCAATCCGTCTATTCAGACACACATCCCTCTCTTAGGTTAAAGCTCATGCTAAATTTTCTTAACCTCACCTCCTTTCATCTATCAAGAAGGAACAATTTCCCTCTTAGTTATTCACTCACATCCACTAGGTGATGAATTAAAAAGATCCCAAATGAGTAGATAACTTATTCAACTTCATGATCATCACTCCATGTGATTTATAACATAAAAAAGTTCAAGGTAACAAAAAATAGGACCAATATGGGAATTCATAATCTTACCATCTAGGCACATTAGCCCCTACTCGATAGGACTACTAAATTATTCATCAACTCATACCCTTAATCACCACGGTCAAGGCAAGTCAAAATACCAAACCTATATACTCCTCACATAAGATGAATGACATTATTGAGGGTTTCTAGTCCTAATATCTTCTCAAGGAGCTTACTAACTCAACAAAGAAGATGTATCCCTCAAGTACCATTTCTTATCCAAGTTTGTCACCTGAATCGATTCGTAAAAATCAAGTTAGTTCATACTGACAAACAAATGAGGACTTAACTAAACCATGAATACCAAGGTTAATTTTATATATCATAACCTTCTACCACAAAGTCAGAAGAAGGGTAATATTTTTTGATACAAGCCAACAAGGGTCATCACTTTTGGTGGAAACTTCCAATAAACTATGCCTTAGTAAAACCTAATCACTTCCTCATATGACCATACTTAAGATCAAACATAAAAGTCAACTAACATCATTAGATTAGGTCAGCATTGAATTTTTCTCCTTACCCTAAAGAGTAAAGGGTACATGTTACCCTCATAGTCATTATAGGGAAAAGACATAATCAAAACTTATGAAATAAAACCCCTTTCTCCCATTTTCCCCACTCTTAGAATATAGTTATAAGGTTTCTCTCCTTAGATAGAACACATTAGAGCCACCTTACATGGTTCAACATCCATCTTCCTTCCATAGGAGGAAGTCTACACCAAAGACTCCAATCCACATAAGGGCAACTAGGGGGCATTTCTCATAGTAATACCACATTATTCCTTTACTATTTATCACTTTTCTCGAAAACATTTCTAGCATATACCATTTCATTACACTATCCTCATACACAACCACAAAAAACCCATCAATTCACAAGAGGACTCCATGAAACTATAACAACTCTTAGCAAGCTATAACCACGACAAATCATAACTTTTCAACAAAGTATCTCAATGTCGTGAATGAAATTTATAGCCACAAATGGCATCACATAAACATATATCAATTTTAACCTTCATACATACTCATCAAGACAATAAACCAAAGTAATAATAAAAACTCATCATATCTCCCTCAAGCTTTGAGACAACATCCTTTACAAGCAATCATATCTGAAATACCACCAGACAAAGAAAAATAAGAGGGAAATAATAGAAAATTAAGTTCTATGGCACGACATAAGAGTTGTGAAGAAAGTAAAACTCAATCGTCCTATAGCATGTCGCAAATAGATGTGTCACAACACAAAACTGACGAAGACACTCTACTAAATGTGACAACAAGAGAATTTTGACCAAAATCCACTTTTATAACCTAATGGTCTGATACCATGTTTTTCACGACCAAGGAGCACCCCTTATAATTAACACGGTGACCTCTTGGAGGTCTTATACATGCCCTTAGACATCCTTCATTGAATTTCATAATGAAAATAACGGAAAATTTAAAACATTTAATGGAAAATCATATGCTAAAATTATCACTCCATATATATGAATAAAATATCATAACTACATAAGTAGACTCTAAGTCTCATATCAATCATAAGACACAAATAAATGGTCACACCCAGATTCTGGAATCCAAATGCAACCGACATTGTTAACCTTTAGAGTTCGCAGACAAGACTCTTCTTTGCTTTAATCACAATCATATAGTTAAATTTGGGGAAAATTTAATATTTTTAAAACATAGTGAAGTATACATAGCCTTCAAAAGATTATTATATAGAATAATATTCTAATGATCTCAAACTAAACAACCATCTATAATCAATTAAACAATTCAGATGAAAGAATCCAAATATCGTAATAATTTGCCAAACGACCTTAATACAGAGCTTTGAAGAGAACTTTTGAATTGAAACACTAGGGCCAACATCCACTAGCTATTTCTAAAGTGCTATGTTAGAATGATAGATGTAGCATCCTCGAGCTCAAGAAGACCTACTAAATTCTGGAGATCGCTAATCCAAACCGCTTCAATGAGTATTCAATCTTCTCTCTGGCCTGCTACTATACAAATAGTACTAGTGTAGGGTTAGTAAAACTTGTACTATGTTTTGGTGTATGCATATATACACAAAGGGACTATGCATGATCAAAGAAATCCTTTCCTACAACAACATGCCAGTTTTTGAAAGTGAAGTCACTAGACTTTTCTAATTCATTATTCGTTAATCATGGTATGAACTTGCCATTTATTAGGGCATTCAAAAAACACAAAAATATTTCTATATGAACATAAGACCTTCAAATCATGAACATAATTTCAGAACAACTCGAACGAAATTTAGAAGGTTTCTCTTCCCCCAAAACTTATTTTTCATTATTTATCTTCTTGTTGTTGTGTAGTTCAATGATCTCCTAAATCCTATGTGTTACTTACTAGTTCATTGATTCACTATAGTCCAATTCCTATAAACGATCGAGCAAGTAATCCAAAATATTAAAGAAATGATTTGGCTAGCCATACTAAAAGTTATTCTTTCCATTCTTGGTAAATTGGGCATGAAATCATTAAAGACAATCTTTATTGTATAGGCCTCTTATTTCATCATATTCATACTAAGGAGGTTATGAGGCATTGAGTAGCCATTTTTTTTAATCCCCTTTATTGGCATAATATAAGAAGTCATTATAAGACATTTTTTTATTCGGCTATGCCCATTATTTGATCATTTACATAACGTGAAGATATTGGAGCATAAATCTTGATTTGGAAAAAGACAAAAACATGTTAAAACTTCATTCTTATCAACCACAGATGATTTGACATACTTAAGCTCTTGCTTTATTAGATCACATTGAGCATACATATCTTCTTATTTCTTTCTTACTTTCTTAATGAATTTTGTATTATTAATATTGTGCGAGCTAACACGAAATCTTGTGTCTTCCCCACACCGAAAAGGGGTGGTTCACCGATCAAAGTGAACCTAGATCATGTGATCTAAACATGAAATCTAGTGTCTGGCCCACACTGAAAGGGGTGGTTCACCAGCTAAAGTTAAACCAAGTCCAGTGTCTTCCCCACACCAAAAATAGGTGGTTCACAGCTAATGTAATATAAATATTTTCTTTGAGCATTAACCGACATAGATCATGTGATCTAGTCACGTAATTCACTGACCTCCCCACACCGGAAAGGGGTGGTTTAACCTGCCAAAGTGAAACCGCATCATACCTACCTCTCTTAGGTGGAATCCACTTGCTAGTTCCTATGATGGAAACATAGTTCGAAGAATAGGAGATTTTCAGAAAACCTTATCAACCTTGGTTGAACCTCGTCTCATGAGTCTTGCATGTGGTGGCAGAAACTCATTGCTAGTCTATTGGTGCTCTGTTCAGCTTCTTTTTTTTTTTATAACTTTTAGAGTTGACTTCAACATTAGGGAAGGTTGCTTCTAGTTATGAGGTTAACTTCACTCTTTGGATAACCGGTCATCCCATTCTTTGCGTGATGGAATGTGAATTTAACCTTACATTATAATATTTGTGTTAATGAGACTTGTCTAACAAATATTAATGCCCTATTATGTTAGTATCTTTAACATAATTGTCTAGGTGTGATTGAGACTTGTCTCATTTCTTTTAACACCTCATTCTAGTAACCTTCATAATTCATAAACTTTTAATTATGTCATTACTCACCCTATCTTGTTCAGTGACATTTAATAGATTTATACAACTCTTTATGAACGTTATAAACTTTATTCAATGTACTTACTTATATTCATAGTTCATTTAGAAAGGGTATGTTGGGACTTGTCTCAATGATTGGCATACCCTTCTGTTATGAATTCAATGTTAAATTTGTCATTTTTAAATTTTTTTAAATTAGACATTACCCAACTTCAACACACTTTGAAGATGACTTTGTAAGAAAATTCTATCAGACAATTTGGAGAGTATATTACCAACCAATTTATTGGCATAAGCCAAACATTAACATATTGAGGTTATCTAAATCTTAATTTTAAGACAGCCAACCTTTTTAGATTTTATTAGCTTACAAGTACAAATTTAAATGAATAACTTATAACAGTAGACTCAACCTCATAAACAACTCATAGCAAATTCATCTTTCTCAAACACAATTAGGCATTACACATTCGTTATCTCATGTAAGTAATACTTTTATTATACGAATCTAATGTGTAAGTCCAATTCGACATTAGTAACTCAAGAAACCAACAAAATAATGATCAGTTACAACAAAATACAACCAACATGTTCGATATTAAATTATACATACTCGATTCAATTGAAAACAAGGATAACTAGCGAGATGAACGTTAAACAATATCATCGGGAAAAACCCTAGTTTTGATATTCTTAATTTCATAAGTGTTTGAAAATCCACTTTGAGAAATGATTCCTTGAGATAAAACCCATACCTTATGTAGAATTGAATCTAGGAAGATCACCTGGCACGAAAACCTTGAAGAATACCATGAAATAGCCTAAGGAGAATTTCTACTTTCTATACGTTTTTTATCACTGTTTCCAGTCAGGAGTTTTCTAGTGTTTTAACGTGAGTCTAAATCTTACAAAATAATATTGAATAATTCTTTTTAGGCTAATTAATTCAGTTAAATAAATAATTTAATTAATTACTAAAAAACCCTCCTAAGTTGACTAGACATAGGAGAACATTTGACTTAGCCAAATCTAAAAATTTGCTAAGGGTCTCGGCCTAGATTGTGAATTTATTTAATTAATTTAATTTTTAAATAATTAATTAAGCAACCTAGGGTAATTCGAAATTAACCCTACGTCATTAGGACGATAACTAACCCTTTTGGACCATCCTAAGTTAGGTACTAGGATGTTTCTGGAATTAGTTACTAGTTTAGTGTCACCCGGTTAGGCCTTAGGTTGTCGGGTGCACTAGTTTGTTCATTTTAGTTTTTCCAAGGTTAATTAGATATTTAGGCCAGTTAGTTAGAAACTAGAGTTTTTTACGGAGTTAGGCCTCACATGGAGAGACCCATTCGTACCTGCCCCTAACCACCTAACCACATTCGGTTGGCTTGGTCTTGTGGTCCCCCTTATTCGGTTGCACATGTGTTGCTGCCAACTTTCCCAACAATGCACTCCTTTTGTTTCATTTGGAGTGTTAAATCCTTTTCCAAGGTTCCTCACTATGTCCTTGGACACTTCTTAATATGCATAATTATTTTAAGTAATCATGTGCCATGGTACCTAGGCTTGACACTTGGATGCCTAGTACCTCATGTGTTGGGTTGGGAATCAATATGTCTATTTTTAGCGTAGGATTTTCATTGTAGATACATTGATTAGACTAACTTGGATTTTATTATACACTTTTGTGTATATATAGAAAAGGGATAACACCCTTAAGCAAATATTTTCTAAGACGTCCAATATTACTCAATATTGTGCATTGGGATGCCTATGTACCCCCGATGCCTATTCCTAAAAATTAATAGGCTGTTCACTAGATGATTACATTTTCAGGAATGTTGTATTAACACCTTTTAGGAACATTCATCCCCGAATGACACTTCACATCATTTTGAATTTGATAGGGTATTTTTGAAGACACATCAACATACTTGAAACTTTATCTTTGTGAATATCTGATTCACAACTTACTTTGGATGATGCACAACACTCAAAGCTTATCTAAATCTTCATATATGAGATTGAGGAACATCCTTATTAATCTTAATTTAACTTAATACACATCACACTCATGCAACATATATATCACGCCAATGCTATACATAAACAACAACATGAATGGAAGCATGGACTCATATTAACTCATATAGTGCAAGTTTGAACACACAGTTATGGTCTTAAACATCAAAACCGAGTTATGCACTAAAATTTAGAGTTTCATAAACATAATAAGACTTACAAAGAGTATATATATACTCAAGAAGTGAACAAGTGACGATAATCGGATCTCATGTCGGCCTCTGCCTCCCATATTGCTCCTTTAACAAGTTGGTTCCACTATAACACCTTTACGGTGGCAACCTCCTTGTTCCTCAGCCGCTTCACTTGGCGATCTAAAATTTCAACTGGAACATTTTCCTAAGAAAGGTTCTCATCGACAACTAAAACCTCAAATGGCAGAATGGATGTAGGAGCGCCTAGACACTTTTTAAGCATCGAACCATGAAATATTGGATGAACCAAAGCCAAGTCATTTTCCCTACTCGCTGTAAAATCTCATAAGAACCTTTATACCTCGTACTTAACTTTCCTTTCTTACAAATCCTCATCACCCCTTTCATGGGTAATATATTAAGGTAGACTTGATCACCCACCTCAAATTCAAGTGCTCTTTTCCTGTTATCAACATAGTATATTTCACAACTACCTCAAACCACCCAACTTGAGACGTACATCTCCTGCCAAATAGTTCTTCAAAAGTTGATCTACCAATACTGGAATGCTCCCCTTTGAGTCAATAATGTATACTCTTATCATTTCTTCAAGGCTCTGAATGGTAGCTCTGCTTGTGCATCCGCCTGTGGAAGAAAATTAGTATTGAACTTCAGTTATGTACGCATGATATTTTTGAAAGATCTCCAAAGTGAGAAGCAATCTTGGACCCCTAGACGAAATGATAGATAAAGGGATCCCATGCGACCTCACTATCTCATCAATATACGACTTTGCATAATCTTCGGCCCTGTAAGTAGACTTCACATGTATGAAGCATGCAGACTTAGTTATTCTTTCATCAAGGACCGAAATAAAATCATGCAATTTTCTTGTCCAGGGCAGACAAACCACAAGATCCAGATTAATAGCCTTGTACTTCCATGTTTGAATCTCAATAGACTGGGTAAGTCCTCCTGACTTAATGTGTTCTGCCTTAACACAATGGCAATTGGGGAATTCCTCAACAAACATAGAAATATCTAGCTTCATATATTCCCACCAATAGATCTCCTTGAGATCCTGAAACATTTTAAAGAAACCTAGATGAATTCAATACCTGGATCCATGAGCCTCTGCAATAATATTAGACCTCAAATCATCAATATTGGGCACACATAATCTTCTCTGGTATCTAAGAACACCATCCAACCTAGGGAGAATGATTCATTAAGCTTAGTCAACACTGAGTCTTTCACATCCATGAGTATTGGGTAAAGATGCTGCTTAGCTTTGACATCTATGTCAAATGAGGATTCAAAATTGGAACGAACTGAAACACCCACACTTGGTGCATATAACAAATGTACACCTTACCTAGCCAATTTTTGTACCTCTTTAACCAGCTCATTTTTCTAATCATCAATATGAGACACACTGCCCATGCTCAATCATCTCAATGCATCAGCCACTACATTGTCCTTACCTAAGTGATAGTAAACACTTATGTTATAATCCTTGAGCAGCTCCAGCCATCTTCTCTAACGAAAATTTAATTCCCTCTAAGTAAAAACATACTGAAGGCTTTTATGGTCTTTAAATTCATCAACATGTACACCATAAAAGTAATATCTCCAATGTTCTAACGAAAATAATACATAAGCTAACTGAAGATCATGGGTACGGTAATTGTTATCGTGGATTTTCTACGGTCTTGATGTATAAGCAATCACATTACCAACCTGCATAAGAACACATCACAAACCTATTCGGGAAGCATTACAATATACCACATATCCTTCACCACTCCCCGGAATTGTGAGCATTTAGGCTGAAATAAGTAGGTCATTGGGATCTTGTAAGCTCTTCTCATGATTTTCAGACCAGTCAAACTTCACCTTCTTCTTTAATAAGGATGTCAACGGAGCAGCAACAGTTGAAAAACCCTGCAGAAACCTGCGATAGTTATTAGCCAAACCCAAGAAACTCTAAATATCTATGGGAATGAGGGGTCTCAACCATTCTTCACTGATATAATCTTTTTAACATCAACCTCAACACCCTGGTCTGTCAAAACATGACGAAGAGGGGTCAATGATCTAAGACAAAACTCACATTTACTTAACATTGCATTCAATTGATGTTCCCTGAGTACCTGCAATGTCATTCTTGAATGTTGTTCATTCTCTTCTCGGGACTTAGAATATATGAATGTTAAGGGTTCATTTAGATTTAACTTTGAAAGAATTAACTAAACATCATTAATATCATATCTAATGATTTGAGAAAGTTTCATGACTTAGAGTAAAAATTGGACTTTTTCTTATACTTTGAGATCTTTGAAAATCACATTGAAATTCTCTCTAAGGAGATAGAAAGACCTAGATAAAGAACTTCAATGCCTTTTTTATTAAAAATTACCAATAGATTTGAAGAAGAAATCTCCATGAATCGAATCCACAGCCCCCATTTCCATCTTCAACTTCTTACTTGAGCTTTTAGAGGGTTTTTGGGAGAAGAGGGTTTTTTATTTGGGTATTTGAAAGAAAAGACATAAAGACTATTTTGAGTATTTAAAACTATATATACAAATTAATAATATAAACCTATATAAATTAACCCCACTCAATAAATAAGTAAAACTAAATTACAAAAATTCACCAAATTTAGGCAGCCCACCCAGGAACCACTCCCACTTTTACGGACCATGGAGGTTGTGCATAGACAAGTTGACGGCCCATGGTCGTTGGGGTAATGGACAACTTGTCTTTCAAAGATTTTAGGAGGTTAATACATTTCAACAACCTCGTTCTTGCACCATGGTCAAGATCACTTGTTGTGTAGTGGTCCATGAACTTTGAGGCAGTGAGCTTCCAATATTGGAAAGGCTTGGCTCTTTGGCTAAGAGTTGTCCCTTTTGACATGGCTCCTTATAATGCTATTTTAACCAACATCAACTAGGTTCCTTTATCCTTGAGTTTATGAAGTCCCTTGATGTTGACGCACTAAACTCATTCAAAAAAGGCATAAAACCACAATACACCACATAGACACATAAAGGCCAATAGCCTACTAGTCTTCAAACATCTTGGTCGTTTCTTGATGTTTGACATTGAACATAACCTTAATGACCTAAAAACTTATTTAAGTATTATTTAAATAGTTGTAAGATGTTAAAACACATGTGAATATCTATATCATCCTAGTTTATTTACAGGGTTGTAACATGTGTATATGATTGTTTTTTTTCTAACGTGCTTGAATACTTCTTTGAAGAAAGTTATAGAAGGAATGAGTTAAACTTGAAGTGTTATAGACTTTCCAGAATCCCATACGAGTTGTGGTGATTTTTACGGATTTTTAAGCTGCTCGTGGAAGTGGCCTTGAAGAATGAAAGTTCAAATATGGTTATGTGAGACCCTAGATGGACCTTGGTGCATTGTACTAGTCATACAAGGGCTCATGAAGAAGATGCAGTTGAGGTTGATACAATTTTTCTAAGCTTTGTTCATGAGAGGCATTGATGGGCCGTTAATAGCCTCAATGACCATTTAGCTTGCTCGTGAATAATGTCGATTGTTACTTTCTCCAACTCCGCGTAGGAAAATTTTCCAACATATTTTAAATTAATCAGGGTTTAATTTTTATGTCATCATTAATACTTAGGGACAAGTTCTTATTAGACAAAGTATGGTTTCCATTTTATACATATTTTATATATTTTTATTTATGGTTATAGTTGGACATTATTCATCATCCAATATCTTTAGATATAGAACACTATAGATAGATAAATTCATTCGTAAAATAGATATCTGAGTGTTCTTGATGTAGGGGTTGAGACATTGAAGGCTAGTTAACTCACATTTCAGTTGTGGATTTCAAGTTTGTGTTTTAATTTAGTTATATCTTTTATCATACTTCACACTTGTTCTTGATTTCTAGAAATGTGGGTGTAATTCTTATATGAAATTGGGGGTATTTTTCTAGACATCAACAAAGCTATTTGGATGTTTGATCAATTGCTTTATTTTTTTTTATCATTTCTTATTTCCATGATGATTTCATGAAATAGGTTAACTCAACTATTTATGTTTTCATTCATAGATTAAAAGTACATGTTAACCTTAGATTTCGATCTTCATAGCTTCTTATATTGGGGATCATGACATGGAGTCATAGATCAATAATTGGATGTTGACTTTAAATCTTGAATTATAGATTGAAAAACAAAGTTTAGAGGTTCATTTGTTGGAAGCAACACTTACTTTTTAAAGAGGTCTAAGTTAACGTAGTGGTTTATTTTGTAATGGGTTTATTGGAATTGAAAGGAGATATCACAATAGAACACTTTAATACTGAAAGATAAATTATATTAATCAACGTTGACCTAGCCTACCCATTAGTTATTTAATGATTACGGATTTAATTGCAATGCATCATTTAGTCTTGATTAATTGTCATTTTTTTGTATTTTCGTATATCCGTTACTCTCTATCTTCTTGGTCTCCATTCCTAATTTATTTAAAAATCACCTTTATTCCATAATTTTGTACCTTATATGTATAGATTAAAACTAGTAAGCAGTTAGCATTTATCTTTTTAATTGTCTTTATATTCTTCCATATAAGATTTGACCGCGACATATACTGTTGTATTTTTATTCATGACGACTGCTCACTCTTTTTGTTAGTTTTGGAGAGTGATTTAATAACTATCCATAGTCCATACCTATATGATAAGAAAATGTAACACCTTTAACTTCAAGAAACGGCCAAAAAGGCAAACGAGATAGTCCACTTATCCAAAATGAACCATGGACCCTTCAGGACAACCTAGACAATCCATCCATTTACGGCATCTTGAATTACCATCTGATGTTGTATGGGAAGGGTTCACATATATGGAACAATAGAAGGACCATGGTGACTTGGACGGATAATATAAGGGTCCATACAAGTTACTTATAAATTTTTTTAAATTTTTTGTCAACTTCATCATATCTCTCTAACCAAAATGAATTAGGCGGAATGTGACCTATCTGATTAAAGGTATATGATTCCTTTTTCCAATGCCACCAAGGTTCCCTCATTTTGAGTTTAGAGTAAAGAGTTATCCCATTTTAGTGAAGAATTCTAGGGCTGGTGAAGCTTCACAACTGATTATATGGCCCTTGAATCCTTAGAAGGGACGTGAAGCTCCTATATTAAGTCAGCTCGTGAGTTTTGAAGTTAGGGATATTGGGGTCATTTTCCTACGTGTTTGGTACCCAAACTATGTCTTTTTTAAGAGCTATTTAAAGACTTATAAAAGGGGATTAAGTCTTAAAACTATCAATTTCAATTAATTTTTTTTATATATCCTAAACTTGACAACATTCATCCTCTCCAAAAATAAGTTTTCTCTAGATTAAGGAAGAAAATGACGGTAGGGTTCTTTAAGTTAAAACACTCTTTGTTTATCATTTCATAGGGCTTCAATGAAGGTATGAGGGAGTTCATCAATGTGTTCCAGTCACCTATTGACTCCCCAATGTTTCTTCAATACTCAAATTCAATTTCCCAAGATTTTATTCACCTATTGACTCCCCAAAGTTTCTTCAATACTCCAATTCAATTTCCCATGATTTTATTAGACTTTTGCTCAATACGGAATGGGTTCTGTTTTTATGAATTATTTTACTTTATTATGATATTATATTGATGATGTGTACTAAATTATGTTCATTAAAACAGATTTCATGTGAACACATGAATTGATCTATGAATTATTTGCTATAAACCCTGACCTACGTGAATCTATGAACAAAGTATAATCTATGAATTTGTTTTATGAAAGTATGCATGTTTTATTAAAGTAATGTTTGTAAGTCAAGAAAGCTTATAGATTAAGGTATTTATATGTTCTATGAATCTTGGCGAATTGATATGCATGACAACTACATTTATCCTCAATGTTTTTCCGGCAATTTTCCTAAATTAGGTCATAATTAGTATGTTATCTATTTGTCTCATCAATGAATATTGATCATTATGTAAAAACTATATTTATTACTATAGGGAGTATCTAGTATGAAGTGAACGGCTATGGGCGTTAAAGCTATTATGAAAAGATCATGGATGGTGAAAGGTTTTTGCACACATGGTATAAGGAGCTATGATGTTGCTAGATTGGATTACTATATTAATTAAACATTCCCATCAACGGTAAGACAAACAGATTATAACCATGTTCCTTAATGATAGGGTAAGAGGATATTACCCATATCACGTAATAATAACACAAGTTAAGTGTAATAATTATTCCGTAGGATTTGTTATTAGCATAAAGGGAACTAGCGGTGAATACCAATTATCCGTTGACTAATTCCCACCATAGGATAATTGTATTAAATATAAATTAGCTACTAGATCCACGGAAAGTAAAATTTCAAGGTCCTTACCTTAGGAAGCATGACAACTTTTCTCAATGTAGGGCATCAACTGGATTCCTGTAAGACCCCAAAAATTAGATGAGGTGTCTTTAGCATAAATTGTTTTTATTAAAGTTATGATGTCCTAAATATGCTTAAAATATAGTGTAAAGGCAGTAGATAAAATATTGTAGGTATTGGAAGTCCAACGTTAAGGGACGACTAAGACGTTCGACGACTAAGTCACCTAGATTCCTAATATGAGGTTCTATGTTTTTATGGGGTTTTCATGGTGTTATAAGGTTCGAAATTTTAATGTTATATGGTTTAAAGACAGTGTACAATGTTTTAAGAGATTTGAGAGTCGAACATCAAGGGACGACCAAGACGTTTCATGATTAGTCGCTTATGTGCCTCGTGTGTCTATGCCTGCTTAAATTTGTATTGAATGAGTATAATCTTTATTGTAATTGTTTATAATTATATTAAATAATTTTATATGAAGTTTAAAGTTTAAACTCCCAAGAACGTCCAAGGCTTTCGAAAGATAGCCCCTAAGACATTCATTGTATGTCATGTTGGGTCCAAGGTTGTTTGAATGTTTTGTCAGTGTTTATTTTGGATGAAATATGTTGAAGGTGTATAAATTTTTAAGGTTAATAATAACATTGGAAACGTATGGGAAGGAATTCTAAAGGGCCCCACAAAAGACCCCAAAAAAAGGACCCAAAGCTGCCTAAGACATTGCCTGGGCATTGTCCTTTGGCGGACCCAATGACAAATCGTTGGTCCACCAACGACCCTTCTAGAAGGTCTCGTAGATGGGGACATGAATTGGGAAGCTCTCAAGACAATATTAGGACATGTAACCAATGAAGGAACCAGGCACAGCCCGTCAATGCCACGACGTCCCATCACTGCCTTCGTCGAGGGTGGCCTGCAACTGGCAGCTTGTGTCTGTTCCATTAAAGTGGTAAATGGGAAATTCACCCACGTACTAACCTGACTATAATAGGTTTATTTATCTATTTTGGGTGTATTTAATTCATCAAGAACGTCATCACCCCATTCTAGAATGCTCACACAAGATTGAAACCTTTCCCTCAAAAAATACTCTATATAGAAACCACCATTGTTTGTGAAGCTCAAGAAAAGATTCAAGCTGTGTTTTATACGGATAAATCATTAAATTTTATAGTTTTAAACTAGACAAAGGTATGGTGATATTCATCTATAGTTATCTTTTCATGTACATATCCATTCTCAATGAATTCAAAAGAGAAAAAAATATATGATCGAACACTTTCTTCTACAATCTTTTATGGGTTCTTTCTTAAAATTATTTCAAAAGAATAATATGAATGTATTTATGATTTTCTAATGATTTGGAAATAATTTACAGTCCAATTACTTCATGAACGCATGCTCTATCACCAAAATGATTTAGCCTTGCATGAGCCTTATGATCGTGATTTGTTATTGATTGAATTATAATTCTATTACGTTTATGTGATTGTATATTTTTTTATTTAAATTCATTTATATTTAATTGATGATTATCAGTCTATGATGATAAATTTGTAGTGAATTGAACATGAATAGCCAATGGTTCTATGTGTTTCCTTGAAGTTGATTGTAAGATTTGTTATGTAGGGCTTTTATTCCATATGAACTATGGTAGATAATATTCTAGGATGATATAATGGATGAATTTTGTAGGTATAAATCCTTAATCGATAATCTAAGAAAGGCTTTCATGAATTGATCTAGATTCCTTTAGCGTATGAAGTCAAAAAGCTAAGTGTGTGATGGATCTTGAGTTGTAATATCAAGCATGGTTTCTTCTAATTTTTTTTATCTAATTAGATAATTCCTAATGAGTGTATTGGTAATAAAATATGTGTTATGATCAAATCCTTAGAGAGTTCATAGTAATGGTAAAGTCTTCTATACTCTAGCAAATTGATAAGCCTAAATGCCGATTTTGTAACCATAATCTTACGGGTATGTAATTATGATTTCAATATGGTTAAATTTTGGTTTGGATACTATTTTAGACTCATAATATGTATGAAATATTATCTAAATCAATGCAAGAAAAATTACCTAATAATATATCTTATTCTAATTTCTTAGTATGTTTATGTGTTGTATTATGTTATTGTATAATCTTGTAGCGACTTGTACATGGTTTATTATGTGTTTAAATTACAATTTGATACTGACATATATTTGTTTTATTTATGAATTATTTGTATTGATCATTGATTATTGAAGGGTAATAAATTTGTAGGAATGCATATTTCCTCTACTCTTCTATTTCGCTATTTCATTATCGTAATGTTGATGAAGCCTTGTGTAGCATTGTGTGGTATGGTACACTTATGGTGGCGATGTTTAATTTATTTTAAATATAAATGTTTTTACTATGGCCTTGAAGGAAATTTGATGTATATATAATTTTGAGATTTAAATGATCACCTTATGATGTAATTGTGCTTATCTTCCTATCTAGTTGTGATCTAGGTTGTGTGTCTATTGTATGAGCATGCGTATATTCATTTTAAGGTATTGTATTAGTTCATCAATTGATGCGTTGAAATTGTTAGTATCCCCTACTCATGTACCCTTTATATGAAAGTGTAAATAGCAAAAATTAGGATCCTAGGTTATAATGTTTACATTATCCTGCCTCCTATATGTGTTGTGTGCTATGTTCTGGGACGTATAATGTGATCTAAGAGGGTGGATGCCTCAAGAAGATATTGATAGCCATTATTTTATCATGTTGGTCAATGTACACACAGTCTCACTTACATGAATGTTATAAGTAGTATAGGTCATGGTGTCTAAGTGAAAGGTTTTTCTCATATTCACTTATGTATACTACTATCCATGTAAAGTATATGTATGTGATGTATGTTATGTTTTCCTTTCTAGGATGACATGATAGGTGTACTAGTATGGTCAAGGGTATGGGACCTTGTATATACATTGCACATGTGTATATTGATAGGATATATCCTATGTTTGGTTTCTCAGTACATGAAAGATTAATATATGAAGAAGTTATGAATAATATATGTATTAAAGGATTAAGTATGAATGTGCATAGTGTCATAGTGGGTTTATATTAAAGGATTTCTCATATGGTTATGCCTATAAACTTATGAATTGAAATATGAACCTGTGTGACATTATGTGTTATGTGAAAAGTTTGCTCACATAAATGTATACACTTATACTCATGAATGATGATCTAGTCAATAGAGGAGTCTTGAAAGGTGTGCTCAAGTGTATCCTAAACTACATAGTGCTAATACATATGCTATGTCTATAGAAAGGATATTCCCACATAATTAAGGTTGATGAACTTTCATCTATGACGTATGAGCTAAGAATATGAGGGGATGACTCTTTTAAGCCTATGTTTTGATAAATAAATGTTAATGAAGGATTTTTAGATAAAGGAAACTTAGCTTAGCACCGCGTGAATTTGTATATGAGTGTGTGTCCCTTTCTAGTGTTGGAAGGTAGGTGTACTATAAATCTCTTGGGGTTGATAGCGTCATGACCCTACATAGGGTGTAGACTTTATATTTCCACGAATCCCTTAAGTTCCATAACTATGTTGCCACCATAGGATACTAGATAATGGATCCACCTAGAAAGCTATGTCATGTAGGTTCTACTTTGCCTGGTAGACCACCTTTTTTGATGTGGGTTTCAAGACACCGGATTCAATGTTTAGCATCACATGGTCTATGTTGATTAAGGATATAGTTTCCCTAAAGTAAATGGACAATGGAAGTTAAATGACTAGGACCCTAAATAGAATTACTTAAGGGGGGTTACTTAGGATAGGTTGAAGTAATGAAACCATCTAGATATTGCAAAAGTAGCTCCTTAGGAAGTTCTAGGAAGGTGTTCTTATCCGTGTCTTTATATATGTGTTCCGTATGCATGACATTGTACTATTTGTCTACTTGTTGCGAAGAAGTGCATGAATGAGTCTTTATGCATGATAGTTATCTTGTCTCCTATATTATGAAGGTCTTGACTTAACTATGTCTATGTGATATTTTATGATGGTATGTTCTTTTTTATGATGCTTGTCTTTTGATTGTGTTTCTATGAAGTATGAAAATTATATATATGTTATTGATAAAGGTTTTATGATGATTAATTCAAAATTGCATGAAGTATGATTTAAAGAAAATATCACTTTTTAGTGCATGTTTTTGCATGGTTTCCCTAATTAGTACATTCTTGTTCTAATCCCATTCTTCTCTACTTTTTACAAAAAGTCTAGGTTATGGATGCTTAAAGGAGGTCTATGATTGAGTATCTTGATAGGTGAATACCCAATTTCAAGGATAGGAATCCTTATGTTCAAGGATGTCCTAGTATGTACTTATTGTAAATTTTATTAGTAATGCATTGTTTTCTATTATGTCATAAAGGCCTTGTCCTTAATGTACTCTAAAGTTATTGAGTCTAAGATGTCAAAGAGACTTGGATTCTATATAGATATATATATTATGACTTATATTTTACATGTATATGAAGTACTGTTTCTAGCTATGAAAATTTTTAAATTTTCTGTAAAATTTACTATGTCAATGCGATGAAGGATAACTATTGGCTTGTATAAGACATCCGAGAGGTCAAGTACGCTGTGTTACTTCTAGAAGGTGCTTCTCGGTCGTGACAAATCCATGTTATAACTTGCATTGTCTATATGTTATTTAGTGGTAGTCTTTGCACACAATGAACTATGTCAATTACTAATTTTTTATGAAGCTACATTTTATTAATTAAAGATGAATTCAACATGTTTATGATTATTGAATCTTCTTAAATCATTTTACTATGGTTTAACTTTTTCATGCATCCATGTTTTCAAATATGTCCCTTTATGCTCACCTCTCGTGTTTTATTGCCTTTCTCATGCTTGGTACATTTAATGTACTCATCGATACTTTTGACCGCTCTTACCCTTACGTTTGTGTCTAGCTGATTGCATACGTGATTTTAAGACTTGGTGAGTGCTCATATATTTGTGGACTATGTGAGTGTTATTGATTTATTGAAACACTTTTAAAATCCAAGACGAGTTTTAGATCCAAACATAGGTGCCATGGGGTCTAATAACTTTTTTAAGACCTATTCTTAATGAATATAGGTTATTTAGGAAGTTTAAGAACAAAAACGTCCAAGAACGGCTGTGACGTCTGAAAACTTGTTCTAAGGTGTACTAGCGTGCCTTAGCCTTTTTGACTTGATTTTAGGAGGCGGAAATTCATAAAATTAGATTGAGGGCTGTAAACATGTTATTAAGTTGATTCATGTATGAAGCGTCCGGGTAAGACTACCCAAGGACTAAGCAAGGGCTCTTGTGGAGGACCCTTCCAAGTTGATGTCAACACTTCCTAGGCACTGTGCATCGACAAGATGCAGGCAGTGGACCGTGTATGGATCGAATGTGCATCATTGGCAACCATCGACCGACACTTATAAAAATGGAGGAAGCCTCTCCCTGCCCCAGTCTATTACAAAGACCACGGTTGTTCATGTCGGAGGAAGGGACCAACCGTCGACAGGGTTCAATTTGTGCAGGTCAAAGTTTTCCTGCATGTTTTAATGTTGGTTCATTTTATTAGTTAAGGGGTTAGGAGTTTAATTAGGGGTTTAAGTGAGTCTAACTAAATTAATTAACTTCCCTATATAAATAACCAACCCTCATTAATCTAAATACAATTAAACAAAATAAAATCTCTTCCTCCTCTGTTCTTTCTCTCTCAAGTTTTAAGCCACCATGGAAGACTATCTAGGGGGCGGTTTTTGGTGCTTAAAAGGAACAATTTCACCATCAAATCTTCATCATACGTTAAGGTATGAGAACTAATTCACCTTTTAGACTATTTCCACAAAGGGTTCCTTTAAAATGGATTCCAAAAGTTGAGTTTTCATGTGCTTTTGATCCAATTACGAAATTGATGTTGTGAACTGAGCTTTTTATGTTTTATTTAGGGTATAATGGATAGAGTAACAAGTTTTTTTAATCTTGATTATAGAAATTGGTGATGGTTTGACCTAAATTGAAGAATATAATTCTTAACCCTAGGTTTGATCTAGATGTAAATTGGGTTGTGATTGTGTAAATTGTCTTTATTATGGGTTAAATCACTATTAGATGATGTCGGTACAATAATCATTAAAATATTGGAGAGAATTTTAGTCTTTCATGCTAGTCTTGAGAAAATTATTTAGGTTAGAAGGTGAATTGACCTATGCATCTTATTTTTAAGCAATGATCTAGTATTGAATTGTTCTATAGTGGTTATTCTAGTATTTTTATGATGTTGAATATTGAATTATTATGTTGAACATCTAAATTTTATTAAATTGAGGTTTTATGGTAAGGCCTAAATGATGAATTATGAGGAAGACTTAGTAAGTCTTATAGTCTTTATCTTTACTTCCATTTGTGATTAATTATGGTTAAGTCATGATGGTATATTGGAGTATGCCTTGTATTAGGATTGATAGATGGTATGATTTTGAGTTGAAATGTTTTGACTATGATGTGAGATTGTTTAAGGTGTATGTGATATAATGATGGGATGCCTATCAAATATGGCTTATTATGCTATAAAATTTTAATGTGTTAACCTCAATTATATGAATTGTGATGAAATGACTTATACTCATACCACTCTTAATGAGATATAGTTGATGATAATAGATAAAGGGTAGACCCTATGACCTAAACTAGTATATGATTGATAATTAAAGTCTTAAAGAAATTAGAAAAAGGGACTCTAGTTTAGCTTCGAGTGAACTAGATTGAGGAGTGTTCCTTACCACATAGTGAATATAGGAGCTCTAAAGTATTCTTGTGATTGGAGACTACAAAGCATGGAGCATAAAGAGGGTCCCAACATATCTACTGGTTCTTTAACTATGTTGCCCCCACATGAATACTAGCTAGTGAATCCACGTAGTTGCTATGTTTTATATTTAGGTACTACATTTTCAAGTAGTCCACCTTCTTTCAGTGTAGGGTCTCATTACATTGGTGTCCACACTAGCTCATCTGTTCTATATAGGTTAGCGCAAATTTTTCGCAAAAGGTAAAATGAAATAAAGGATTAGAACTCTAACTTTGATAACCTAAGGGGTCTAGCTTAGTCTCGGTAGGGGTATGGGATTCTACCTAAGCATTAAACTAGTAAGAGTCTTAGGAGAATTTTCTTATATATGATTATGTTATGATAATATAGGATATGTACATGATGAACTTTGTACATTGTTGATATTACATGTTGATTAGTTCATTTATGAGTATGTGTTGGGTTGTATTGTTAAAATAAGATGAAATTTATATCTAAATGTTATATTATGTGGAGTTGGACATTGGTTTTGGTTAATTGTTAAGGATACTTGATTGAGTATTGTTATGGGGCTTTCCTTGGTCATTGAACTTGTTGACTCTATAAGGATTCATGGGTAGTTATCTTTCTTGTTATGAAATGCTTATCTATTATTATTTCTTGTGATTTTATACCATGATGATAGGGTTGTAGTAGATCATGCCTTCAAGTAAGTTGGGATACCCATTACTTGTTTGAGATAGTAAGCATATTTGGTTGATTGGTATGACTTGCTTGATTATGAATCAATCTTTTAAAAGGGTAACACGACATATTTTGACTAAATGTCCCTGTATAGAATGTTTTGTTCTTATAAGTGCATATGGTCTCATACTTAGTACTTGTGGAGTACTTACCCCATTTTCTTTCCTTTTCCTAAACATTTTATGATTCGGTCGTTTAAGGCTCATTTGAGACGACATGAAGAGGATTTGATATTCTCTAGCATCCAAGTGGCTAAGTCCTCACTTTCCGAGGGCGAGGCCAATATCTTCCTTCGGAAATTGCTTTATTTTCCAAAACATTTATGTTCATTCAAGTTTCATTGTGTATTACTTGTATAAGCCTTTATGTGGCTTCTTTACATTCATGTAGGGTTGTGACAAAATTGTGATGATCATTTAGATGATATGAGAGGAGACAATCTTTGAGGCTATCTTCTATCTTATATATATGTATGTGCAACAAAAGTAGAAGTATATGTAACCTTCTTATACAAAGAGTCTATGTATACTCGATACACATATATTATGTGTATGTATAGGTCTATGTAAACCTCAAAGTACGTGTAATCAGAAGTTTTAAATTTTTCTGCATTTTCAACCTATGAATGTAATGACATGAGACTAAGGACGAGTCTTAGTCCTCAAAGAGGATCGTCTAGGAATAAAACTCGGATGTGACAAACTTGGTAGAAGAATATTAGGTTGAATCTCATTGAGTTATGTCACTCTCTCTACCAGGTCTATATTGGTTTGTATTCATAATTGTGAAGCGTGCAAAACTTCTGAATAGGAACCTATGTGATCCCTACTAAACACTCTCTTTCTTGAAAATTCTATATCGTGCCGTTAGAGTATTCGTATTCTATGTTTTTGCATATAATCCTATTGTTGTGGTTATAATAAGAATTAACACTTGAAGGAATGCGAATCGAAGGCTTGATGAGGAAATTGCCAATGCGGGAGCTCCTTCCCATTGTGAGCATGTTCCTCAACTTGAAGAAGATGCTAATGTTGACCAAGCTCCGGTCAATCCTCCACCCTTGACGGATGAAGATATAAGGGATGACCTCATTCAGTTGGCTCAAGCAACAAATGAACAAGCCCAGGCTATGACAACTTAAGCAAACCAGCAGATTGTACCCCATCCTCATCAACACGTCACTACTATGGCTTCTTGTCTAAGGGACGTCACTCAGTTGAACCGTCCTACTTTCTACGGGTCCAAGGTTGACGAAGACCCCAAGAATTCATCGATGAGGTCTCTAAAATACTTTTAGTTATGGGGTTTCCCACAAGTGAGAAGGTCGAGTTGGCCACCTATTAACTCAAGGACATGTCACAAGCATTATATGTGCAATTGAGGGATTATAGGCCTTTGAGAGGTGGTCTATTGACTTGGGAGATATTTAAGAAGGATTTTCTAGATTGGTTCTTTACTATGGAGATGAGGAAGGAAAAAATGGTGGAGTTCATCAACCTTCGCCAATAAGGTATTCATGTTCATGAATCCTCTTTGAAATTCACTAAGTTGTTGAAATATCCTCCTTCTTTGGTTTCGGATCCTAGCGATGAAATGAGCCGCTTTGTGACGGTGGTGTTGGATGATTTGGATGAGGAGTGTCAATTGATTATGCTACAGGACAACTGAACATTTCTCGTCTAATGGCGCATTCCAAGCATGTAGAATAGGCAAGACCAAGGAGAAATAGTAATGATGCTAAGAGGGAAATATCTTTTGATGGAGGTTCTTCAAAGAATAGGCTTGAGATACAACACAAGCCTAGATTAAAGAAGCGGTTTTCAAGTCAAGTGCCTTTCAAGTTCAGAAAAGCTAGTGGTGATAGGGTGTCTAACCCTGAATTCAAGAAGGGAAAACCTACTAATTCATCAAACGAGAATCCAACTTGTGGAAATTATGGAAATAACACTTCCGTGATTGCCCTAAGGGGACAGATAATTGTTTTTTTTGTGGCAAGAGTTTGTACAAGTTTAATGATTTCCCTAATGTGCGGATTCAAAACAAGGGTAATGGTCAAGCTCAAGGAAGTTGTTCTAATGAGGCACCAAATAAGAACAGATTCTATGCTCTCCGCTCTAGGGGTTAGTAAGAGATTTGTACCGTCGTGGTGACCGGTGTTTTCATAGTCTTTACTATTGATGGATATGCCTTACTAGATCCTGTCACTACTTTATCCCTTTTTACTCCTCTAGTAGCCAAAAAGATTGATATTTTCCCAATATTTTGCATGAACCTTGTTTTGTGTCTACTCCGGTGAGTGAGTTGCTTTTTTAAAAAGGGTATATAAAAATTGTCCAATAATGTTGCCCAATAGAGTTTCTTATATTGATCTAGTAGAACTAGATATGCTAGATTTAATATTATATTGGGTATGTGTTGGTTGCATTCTTTCTTTGCTTCTATTGATTGTAGGACAAGGGTGGTGAATTTTATCTTTCCAAATAAACATGTTGTAGAGTGGAAGGGGGGAAACTTTATTTCTAGAGGTCACATCATCTCTTGTGTAAAATCATGATAGTTTATACCTAAAGGTTGTCTCTACCATATTGTAAGAGTCCAAGTTAAGGAATCGGAAATTCCTCCCATTGAGTCGGTCCCCGTAGTAAGTGAATTAACTGAGGTTTTTCCTAATGACCTTCCCGGTATTTCTCCAGAATAAGAAATTGTTTTTTCTAAGGATTTGCTACCGAATACAAATCCCATTTCAATTCCTCCTTATCGGATAGCCCTGGCCGAATTGAAAGAGTGGAAGGCTCAACTCAAGTATTCACTAGACAAAGGCTTCATAAGACCTAGTATTTATCAATCGGGTGCTCAATTTTTTTTGTACAGAAGAAGGATGGGTCCTAGAAAATGTGTATTGATTACCGATAACTCAACAAGGTCACCATTAAAAATTAGTATCCACTTCCTCGAATTGACGACCTGTTTGATCAACTCCAAGGGGAGAGCTACTTTTCACAAAATTGACTTGAGATCCGGGTATCACCAATATAGGGTGACAACTGAGAATATACCAAAGACAACCTTTCGGACTAGGTATGGGCACTATGAGATCTTGGTAATGTCTTTCAGCCTCACTAATGTTTCGGCGGCGTTTATGGACCTAATTAATCAAGTGTTTTGAAATTACCTATATTTATTTGTCATTGTCTTCATTGACGATATCTTGGTATATTCGAAGAATGTGGGTGACCATTTAAGTCATTTGAGGGTAGTATTGCAAAACCTTAAGGAACACTAATTGTTTGAAAAATATAAGAGGTCTTATCAAGTAAATAATCCAATTGTTAGGTTGGGTTTGATCCCACGAGGAAAATGGTTTAGACTTAACTTAAGTCTTTAATTACATCTATTTAGTCAATTCCTTTTAATTAAAAGTTTTTTTTGTGAAAAAAAAGGGTTCAATTATTTCTAAGTAAAACAAGTAGCAAGATTAAAACTTTGGTGTTTATCATGTGATGATAGAAAATAGGGTGTGAGTGTTCCCCATAGGTTCATAACGTGGTAATCCTATATATAACAATTCTTTCCTAGTGTCTTGCATGCAAAGTGATATGTTTGTAACCATAATTCCTTGGTCCGACAACTAGATAATCTCACTCTGTACCTTGGTCCGGCTACATGTGTTTGAATTACTAACCTTTACCTTTTACCTCAGATTAAGCATCATATTTGATGTATGTATTAGTTACTACTTCACGTCAATAGAAACTAGCCTATTAGATAGTGTATAAAAAATCTACGTTGATAATTATTTTCCTATCAACTACCTCTTTGGTCATGCAAGTAGAAATAGGGAATGTCGTAACGCGATCACTCTTTAAAAAGACTTCTAAATGAAAGAATTATGAATACATGAAAGAATCTATTTTAGAATTGTTATTTAACTTTACCTTGTTAATCACCAATTTCCCACAACCATAGATGTGGATTTTGTTACCCATCCTTATAAATACACAATTAATGGTTGTTAAACAAGAATTCATGTACTTACATTGACAAGTTTGAAGAAAATACATAAGTAAAATTGAATTAACAAAAATATCATAAGAATCTATTAAAGAAACATCAAGTAATTCCTAAAATCGAAAGTTCAACTCCCAATCACAAGAGGCTAGTTTAATTCCTAAAATCGAAAGTTCAATTCCTAAATTAAAAGGAGTTCTAAATAAAGAAATTCCTTCCACAATAACTTCTTCAATCGATGACTCCACCGATGATCCATCTTTCCATCGACGGGCCGTCGAATTCCTCCGTCAGTCAAAACTTAGCATCTTCTTTAAGCATCCAACTCACACCGTCTATGATCCAAACGACGGACTAACAACACGGTCTACCGATGCAGAAATAGTCCGTTGGTGCATATCATCATTCCATATTTCGCAACTTCATTAACCTTCATCCTGGCATATTCTAGATCCCATCGACTAAAAAAAGTACAGTCCGTCGATACATATGTGGTCTTTCGATGCCTCCATTGTTCTATACTTTGTTTTTCTTCGGGTACTCGGACTACTCTCTAATATTTTCGACAATTTGTCAGGACAGTACGTTGATCAGTCGCTAGACTGTCGATCCTTCCGTATCCCCACACTTGCTCAGAATTCCCTAAGTTGCTTCCAAATGCATGGAACTACAGTTGACGACCACCATCGATGGAACGACGAGCCGTTGATGGCTTCGTGGGTAACCTCTTCTGCAAAATCTTTTGCATTTCTGTTTTGGACGACTTTCCTTCAAAACACAGATAAATACCATTAGAATTACTACAAAAAGGCCTTAGAAACACACTAAACTTAAGTATAAAGCATTCGAAGTACCATGAAACCATGGTACATAAACATCCTTAACTTAATTTCATTGTTTGCCCTCAAGACACACACTATGACTCACCACAATACCTTTGTACAAAAGTATCTTTATTTAAGCTTTGTTAATCATATGGCGATCAACCCCAATTATTTTTTTTGCTTTCATGCATGATATAACACTTAGGCTCACACATGTGGATCAGACCATGAGACATACTCACCACGCCGTCAGCTCTACTCTTTTATCTCACACTAAGGCACAAATTCTCCAATAATGCAACTAGTGTTCTCCCTTCAAAAGATATCCGCCTTTTTCACATGGCGATTTCATATTTGGGTATGAGGATCATTATTCTATACTCACTCTCAGAACAAATTCACACCTAGTTGATACTTGTCGCCATAAGATTGCAGTTATTTTCACTGCTTTAAGATCACCAAATTAGACTCTTAGGATCATGATAGGACTTTCTTGGCTTGTAACATAGGCTCAGGGTCTGGTAGGGTACGTATGAATGCATTTAATTTACTTCTTTCCATCCTTCACCTTACGGCTAAGAGTCCTTCCTTTTAATCGTTTATTATGCCCAACTCTTCAATTTCTTATATTCTTTGCTTTGCTTTTCTCCTTTCTTTCTCCTTTTGTACAAATGAGTACCCTTTTATTTTTCAATTTTTTCACTTGGTTTCAACTTTTATTGAGTCACTTTTGTCTTTTTTTTTTACATTTATTATTTCAATCCCACTTTTCGGAACATTCCTCCTAATAGTAACCCTCTACTCAATGGTTTTGCCATGAGTTGAGGTACACAATACCCAAGTTTAGGTCAGGGCCAAGATTAGATTTGTTTCTTCATTAGCCACCCTCAACTTAAGCTTTTTGCATAAGTTGAGGTGCATATGTCCAAGGAGGGACAATGACCAACATATTATACCCCGAAACGATGAGTTGGGGTGGAAAAGAAAGTTCCATTGTAAACTCAAATCATTTGGATTAAAAAGAGATTAATTTGATTTGGTTTTTCTTTTATATAGGCTAAAGATTGGCTCATATGAACAAGTGTCTATGATCCTTTCCTAATTGTCTAACACAGATTACTTTTGCATGACTAAATGGGCAAGTTTTATATAGGTACAACCAGTAGACTATTCAACTTTTTTTACACTCTCATACGACCTCATTACAGTACCATATTATCGTACACCTAGTTCGAGTGTTAGATTGAGGTTCATGCAATGGTGTGTAACTATTTCATTCTTAGAGCCAACACATTCAACATTCACTATGCATAATCATGCAATCATTAAATTTTGAACGGGATATAATTGTATTTAGCCATCGTGCTTTAGATTTCACTTTAATACTTTGTACAAGATACTTAATATGCCAATTTAACAGTAAAATAAACAATTTCTTGGGGAAAAAGAACACAGGAAGGAAAACACCAAGAGAGGGTCATGAGTTAGCGTACTCAAACTTCACCCTAGCATTCACTTTCCATTTACCCTAGTCCAACAAGAAAGCATTCAATTGTCCCCAATGCATAATAAATTTAAAACAAGGTGGTATGTAAAGCAAAACTGAGGCGCATAGCGCCGACGATCAATAAGTTGGCGGGTCTGGTTGCCCAGCACCCGCTTCATCAATAATACAGACACGATCTGTACTATCTAAAGCAATGCCAGCACCCTCAATTGTAATCCTCTCAACTGCCTCTATTCTGGAGCTAGCAGCCACCTTACGCGCCATCTTTCTCTGGGCGTCCTCATCTACCGAAGAATCTCTCCACGCTGCCTCCAACTCAGAGCACTCGTTCTTCCTTTGCAGCGCCTTCTAACTCTCTCTTGAACGATGCCTCTTGGCACCCTCATGTGGTGGGGGAGGTGGTGCAGAAGAGGTAGTTAACAGTTCACCAAGCACCATATCCTCAGCAGGATCTGCAGGTGTGGCCCTTTTGAAAGGCACCCACACTTCCAAAATGGTATCCACATCATCCCTTAGACTCACCATAGCAGCCTTAAGAGTTTTGAAATCAATAGTGGGTACTGGCCGGGGAAGGACTCTCAACATAAACGCAATGAGCAGCTGGTGGACCGCGAGAATCTGCCGCTCACTCTTCATGGAAATCTTCTTCTTAATCCGATTCTCAACCTCGTCAATGGACTTCTCCACCCAATGATGGATATGATGCAACAATGTTTCCATCTGCGCCTCTAGCTTCTTGACCCTACCTATGGGGACCAGTGCTACTGATAGTGTTGATCGGGAGGAACTCAGTGCTCAACTAGTTTTCGGGTACACTGAACCGGGTTGGTGTCGGTAGGCTCAGAAGTAGCATGATCAGCCCTTTGGTCTTGCTCTACCATATTTACGAGGTTTTCACCAAACGGCTGCACCTCCACTCGAGGTCCCCTATTTAGTGCCACCTCATTGTCCTTAACCTAGATGTGACCAATGTCCACTATCCCGGTAGGCGTCCGGAGAACATCAATGTGACAAATGGGCACTCCAGCAGCCCTGCAAAAATCAATGATCATACAAGAAATGGGTTAAGTGATCGAGGCTTTAAAATCCCTCTCATGAATGACTGCCAACAGCAGCCTTGGAAAATTAATCTCGAACAGTGCGACCGTAGCAGCAACCACGACTACTATATCCTATGTGAGTATGTTATCTACAACTGTGGAGAATAGACGATGGAGGACAAAGTGACAAATAAACTTTGAAGAAAATGTGAGGTTGGCCTTCTTTATAAGGACTCTGGGATCCAGCCCCCAGTCTGCACCGTCATGATGCACAAAATTATGCTTGTCGATCCACCTCTTGGTGGTGTCTATTAAACCTTTATCTCGCTGTAAATGGACCTCCTTAATAAAATTACACCGGTAGTCAAACTCGGGGGTGAGGGGGTCCTTGTGACATCAGTATTAACGCCGTATAAAAAAAGACAAATAGTAGACAAGGAGATATCCACCCACTAACCACAGACTCAAACGTAGTGAAGTGGTGCCTATTTTGTGGGATTAGAGAGCCTATCCAAAGGATCCCTAAGAGTCCCTACTTAAGAAGCGTAGAACTATCGCACCACCTCCTCACTATAGAATCCCACACACCTAGCCATCCACTCTAGCCGATGGCGTGTTAAAAGAGCATGTACCTCAGGGACATTTTGTAGGCTCCCTGTAAGAAACCGCCTCTCAATTGTCTTCGTTCGAATCATGACGCCCTTATAATTTAGAATCTTGGCGTACCTATACATCTGTTGCTGCCACTCTGTGGACCAATGGTTAGGCAGATCAACAACAGGGGAAGGATCCTTATGTAGGGGTGATGGAGCAGCCTCTTAACTCTTGGCCTCATAAAACGAGGCAGGGTTTGCAGGTGCATCAAAAAAAGGTGCACCCTCTGAAGAAAACCTAAGGCAGTGGTTGTATTTGACCGTTTAGAGTGGGCCGACTCAGCATCAGACGCCTTCTCGATGTCAGACTCTCCATCAAAACCCAAGGTAGATGTAGAGGGTGTGTCGGTCACTCTGAGCACCTCATCATACTGGGAGGCATTGACTATGCCAGACGTTACCTTCTTGGGCGTGCCAAAAGTGGTCCTTGCAGCACGTGTCAGTGTCTGGGTGCCTCATGTCACGTATTCTAAATCACACTCATCTTCCGACAAGCCAAGCACTATTCGGGGTGACAATGCCACTAAATTGGAACTTTTTCTACATTAGACTAATTCTGGCATGGGGTTATTGGTACCTGCAAAAAGGAGTTTTTAGATTTATTTGAGTGATCCTATGCACACAAGAGAATCAAAAACCAAATTTGGAGCAAAAAAACACAGTGAAGTGCATAACGGCAAGTTTGAGTAACGGGCACTAGTGATGGTCCATCGAAGAAACGAAGGTCCATTTATAGGGTCTGTCGGTTGACACTTAGCACATTTTAAGAAGTTAAAAGTCCACAAGGTTTGAAGTTAGATATGACAGACATGCAGAGTGCACTGTCGATCAGAAGACAAACCGTAGTCCTCTTCCATTGTTGGACACTTAGTAAAATGTAGAATGCAATAGAAAATAGTTTTTAAGATATGAACGAAGGACGTGTATAATAAACTGTCGATCGATCGATAGATCGTAGTACACTTCCGTCGTCCCAGTGTTGAACATATATGTGGTGCAACTATCGACGAACACCATCAACAGTCCGTTGACCGACGATCCATAGACGGGGTCTCGTACTGTCGGTCCGAAATAAATTATGGTGAGCCATTTTTGGCAGCCCCAAAGGACAATTTTAAGCAAATTACGACACATCATGTTCATATAGCAATTAAGCCCTATGTTGGAAAACAACAAAACACTTAAAAATGTTAATGTAGACACTAACACACTAAACCCATTCGCTTTCCATCATTCTAAGGGACTAGGGACCAAATTTTAACAAATTAATCATGCAATTTCTTCCTGAAGTCAAGACCCACATACACGTTTCATGCTTTTTTGCATTCAAATGAATTAGATTTCTTTTAGTAAGGGATTTTTGGATAAGATGGGAAATCCGAGGGATTTATGGTGGATTTAGTGTCGGAGTGAGTATGGAATAAGAGAATAAGGGGAGGGAAACATTTGGGGATAATTTGAAAAGGTGGGGGTAAATGAAATAGTGTTATTTTATTATATAGTCGGTCGGGTCATGGGTCCTGGGGAATGTTCCCCGTCGACGGATGGTAAGTCAATCGATGGTCAGTTGACTACTCTGTTGATTGTTCCCTAACTTAGATATAAATTAAACACATACCTGGATCCACAAATTCCATCGACGGTCTGTTGATGAGACGAAGGCCCGTCGATTGCTCCATAGAACAGTGCACTAGACCTCTTTCTTACAGATTTCCTTAGGTTTGGTCCCTACATATTGAGTATCGAATAAGCCACTTTTTTTTCTTGACACTTTATAGACATGTACCCTAGACTAATCTCTATCTAATACTCTAAAAGAAATAAAAGAAAATCCACACATGAAATTAAGTAAAAACTAAAATAATGCGACTATTTCTATAAAGACAAGAAAAACCTAATGTTGGCTAGAGGATACATGTTGGGTTGCCTCTCAATAAGCGCTTGATTGAACATCGCGGCACCACACACGACTCTTGATTACTCATACTTCATCAAGATGGTAAGCCTCAACCACTTTATTCGAATTTTCTGCATGCCTGAGGTAGAATTTGATTCATTGCCCATTGACCTTTAACCTTGCACACTCCTTGTTCTCCCACTCAACAGTACCATGAGGGAACACTTCAGTGATCAAGAATGGACGAGTCCATTTGGACTTGAGTTTACCCTGAAATAAGTGCAACCTAGACTTGAACAAAAGCACCAAATCCCCTACCGCAAATTTGCTCCTTTCAATCTTTTGGTCATGGTACTTCTTGATCTATTGTTTTTAGAGGGCTGGACTTTCATATACCTTAAAGCGAACCTCATAAGACTCATTTAGACCATTTAATCTCTGTTTGTGGCTTCATTACAATCGATCATAAGTTTCTCATTGCCCACATGGCCTTATGTTGTAACTCAATCGGAATGTGACAAGCCTTACCATATACAAGTTGATATGGAGACATAACTCTAGGAGTCTTGTATGCTGCCTTGTACGCCGAAAGATCATAATCAAGCCTCCTTGACCACTCCTTTCTACTAGCATTCCACGTTTTGGCGGAATTCACTTGATTTATCTATTTGACACCTCAACTTGCCGAGTAGTCTGAGGATGGTAAGGTGTGGCTACATTGTGGCGAACCCCATATTTCTCCAACAACCCTTTGAGCAACTTGTGGCAAAACTCGGATCCCCCATAAATAATAATTGATCTAGGGGTGCCAAATCTGGAAAATATGTTCTTTTTCAAGAAAGCGGTAACAGTCTTCACTTCATTGTTTGCAAGTGTTATTGCTTCGAAAAATTTTGACACATAATCAACCGCCATATGAATGTACATTAGAACTAACAAAAGGGACCATAAAGAGAATGCCCTAAACATCAAACAACTCAATTACAAGAATGGTATTTAAAGGGAGCTCTTGCCTTCTAGAAATACCTTATATCTTAGTCACCAATCACATGCATTGGATAAATCATAATCATCTTGGTGGATGGTTGGCCAATAGTAGCCACATTGAGAGATTTAATGGGCAGTCCAGATACAACTATGATGCCCACCCACAAGCGAGGAGTGGCATGCCTCAAAAACACTTAAAATCTCATGTTTTAGCACACAAGGGCGAATAAGACCATCATAACTACTCATATATAAATATGGCTCATCCCAAAAGAAATTTTTCACATCATCCATGAACTTTTACCTTTGATCAATGGACAAGTTTGATGGGTACTATATCAATGGAAAAATAATTCGCAAAAGTGGCAAACCATGGAATCAAGTTATGACAAGCGGAAAAAACATGCTCATAAGGGAAAGTATCATAAATTTTAGCCTTTTCACCCAACTGTCGCATAGCATCATCTTACAATCGGGAGAAATGATCGACAACATGATTTTCGGTCCCTTTACAATCTTTCACTTCAATGTCAAATTCGTGGAACAATAATACCCATCTAATAAACCTTGGCTTCACATCCTTCTCTGCAATAAAATATCTCAAAGCAGCATGATCAGTATGCACTATTACTCTCGTGCCAAGCAAATAAGATTAAAATTTCTCAAAAGCAAAAACCACCACAAAGAGTTCTTGCTCAGTTACATTATAGTTCTTTTGTGGTTCATTAAGGGACTTACCTGCGTAATAAATAGACTGAAGGATTTTATCCTTTCTTGGACCCCAATCTACACCAAGAGCAACCCCACTAGCATCAAACATCACCTCAAATAGCTTACTTAAATCCGAGGAAATAATAATGGGCACATACACCAACTTCTCCTTCAACTCAACAAATGCTTTCAGACAATTCATCAAAAAAAAATTTACACTCTTTCTCAAGTAACTTGCACAGAGGAAGTTCAATTTTTTAAACAGCTTTGTAAAACATTTGGTAGAAGCCCGCATGACCAAGAAAATCCTCATACCTTTTACAGAGGTGGGTAGAGGAAGTCTATCTATCACATCAACTATGGCTCGATCAACCTTTACACCCTTCTCTAAGATGCGATGACCCAATTCAATAAGCTCTTCCGCTATGAAGTGACATTTCTCACAATTTAGCACAAGGTTTCAACCTTCACACCTCTATAGAACCTCGTCCAAGTGATTCAAACAACACTCAAAGGAGTAGCTAAAAACTGAAAATCATCCATAAATACCTCAATAGTGTCTTCCACCATATCAGAGAATATTGGCATCATAAATTTGTTCAAAGTGGATGGTGTATTACAAAACCCAAAATACATTCTCTTGAACGCGAAAGTTCCATTAGTACAAGTGAAAGTTGTTTTCTCTCATCCTCCGGTGCGATAGACATTTGGTTGTAACCCGAGTAACTATCAAAAAAACAATACCACCACTTCAGTGCAAGCCATCAAACTTCTGATACATGAAGGGCATCGAATAATTGTCCTTTTAAGTCCATGCATTCAATATCCGATAATCCGTACAAACTCTCCGTCCGGTCACCGGCCTCATTGAAAAAAGCTCATTCTTCTCATTGCAGACCACATTAATTCCCCGCTTTTTTAAGGCACACACTCAAAATGACAAACATCACTACAATCGACAATCGGATATATTATTCTAGAATCTAACCACATAATAATTTCCTTCTTCATTACCTCTTGCATAGGCGGATTTAATCGTCTTTAATGCTCAATACATGGCTTATGATCGGGCATGAGTTGGATTTTGTGTGAACAAATACCTTGTGGAATCCCAATAATATCCGCAATAGTCCAACCAATGGCTTGTTTGAATCTCTATAACACCTCTACTAGACAATCAACTTGCTTCACATTCAAATCCGATGCAATGATTACCGGCAAAGTTTCACATTTTCCCAAGAACACATACCTCAAATGAGGCGGTAGAGACTTAACCTCTAATTTGTTTTGTCGGTGGAGAGTCGTGATGCTTCCTATCTAACTCAAACTTCTTTGGTTTTAACCAAACATGACCTCAATCATGTGCCTCAACCAACGATTCGTACTCTTCAATACAATTACTCTCAAAATTCATGATGATTGCTGCTAGTGCCTCAACACCAAGACTCTCTTTCTATTTGTACCTTTGACGAACTCTCAACAATCTAGGATATCGAAGATACAGATTAGAGCTCACAACTCAATCTAATAGACCTACTAATGTTGAAAGTTGCTTCTTCATTGTTCAACTTAAACTTCATCTCCCCTTTCTCCGAATAAACTAAGGCTCAACCCGTAACCATGAACGGACTCCAAAGAATAATAGGCACCTCAAAGTCAATCTAACAATGAAGAATCACACAATCGTCCGGAAATATGAATGACTCCTCCTTCACTAACACATCGTGGGGTATTCAAATAAGCCTCTTCACCATTCGATCGTCCATCAATAACCACATAGTAGTGGGATTTGGGCCACCTAAACAAAAATTCTTGTAAATTTAGAGAGGCATGAGATTTATGCTTTCTCCAAGATCACAAATACTTTAGCGAAGTGAAACAACCCAATTGTACATGGAATAGTGAAAGCGCCCGAATCTTCTTTCTTTTGCACAAGAGACCTTGTAGAAATAGCACTACAGTGTTGCATCTGATGATCATCCTTAAAATTGCCAATCTCTTCTTAGTGACCATATTTTTTATTAACTTAGCATAACCGGACATTTGTTCAACAGCTTATATAGGAGAGACATTGATGGAAATTTGTTTCAACATAGTAATAAAATGCCAGCATTTACCATCCTCGGTCTTTTTCACCAATATTCCGGAGAATTGAGATGGTGGTCTAGGAATGCGAGTCACCTTTTAGGGTATCTCAACTTCTTTCCCCAATTTTTATACCACCACTATCTTCCTCTACTTCATCATCTGCTTTCATCTTATCTTCTACTTCAGACGGCATAGGTTGGTCAATGGTTTGCTTACCCCCTCTTTTACTGAATGCCATAAGATGTCCATCATTTTTTTGGATTTTGGATGGTATTGCTAGTAAGAGTACCCGGTTGTCGTGGCTTTACAGTAGAAGACAATTTGGCCATTTGAAACTCAAGTTGCTTGATTGAGATTGCATGTGCATCCACCTTTTGCTTAATATTCCCTAAATCACCTCTCAAATTTTTGGCCTACTCATAAATAGCATCCCACCTCCTCATCATCTTCTGCCACATATACTCAACTCGCGCCATATTACCTCAACAATCCCTAGGAGCGACTTTCTTATTATAAAATGGAACATAAGGATTGTCGTGATAATTTTTGTTAACATACTTACCCCGATTGAAGTTGTTGTCGGGGTTTTAGTTTTCATCTCGAACATAGTGGTCCTTTCGGTTATAACTACAATAGTTATGACCTTCATTTTCTTGACCTTGGATCCGATTTTCCCGATTGGAACCTTGGGCGTTTGGTAAAAAAAACCCCGTCAGCTGATACATTACATCAGAGTCTTCCTCATAGTAAAATTAATCTACAAGCGGTGGTGTCTTAGTCAAATAATTCACCGCATTCACTTTCTATGTATCCCAGTCACATGTTTCAATACCAACCCAAGCTCAGTTCTCATTTGTGACATCTCTTCACGAATCTCATATATCGCCGAGTTGTGTGTAGCCTACACTGGAAAGGTGTTTCTCCTAGTGTCCGACTTCCTAGTTCTCCAAGACTAGTTGTTTCGGAAATTTTTCTCCAACTTTTCGGCGATCTCTTCATAAGGAAACTAAAAATAAGAACCACCCATAATAGTTTCAAGTACAACCTTATTTTTTTGATCTTACCCACTATAGAAGTAGTCTTTAAACGATTCATCATCAATGCGGTGGTTTTGGACACTTTTCAGAAATGAGGTGAACCTATCTAAAAACTACTTACTGACTTCTGTTTTTCACCTAATCTTTGTGGTTATGATTTTTAGAAACTAGGTAATACCTTGCTAGGAAAACATTCCATAACTGTTCCCATGTATAAATCGAATTATAAGGCAACTTACTAAACAAAATTGCGGCCTCTCCTATCAATGAGAGAGGGAACACCCTTAATTAAATGATATCCATGTCCATGTCCGGCCTCTTTACACAACTCTTGCACACTGACCTCAGTTTGGCGATGTGAGCATGTCGATCCTCATATGGTAGCCCCAAAAATAAACCTCTAGTTGTGAGCATCTGCATTAAGCTACTAGTTACCATGAATGAATGAACTTGTGGTAGAGGAGGTAGGAGAAGAGGTCCGTACGAATTGGCGTTGTTAACATTGCCCCTACAATACTCTTGAGGGCGTGGTGAAGGATGTTTCCTCCTCAGAGAGCCCTCATCAGAATTTTCCACGATCAATTGGTTATGAGCACCAACCGGCGGAATAAGTTGATTTTTGATTCCTATAACAAACCGAAAAATGGATATGCTAAGCAATGCTTAATGTGTCTAGAGTACCTACGATTTGACCGGGTTTACAGGAATTGATGCGCGCAGAACACGATCTTTAAACCCTTGCTACAGGAAGGCCAACAAACTTAGGGAGTTAGTTGATCTAGAAAAGGTGGGGTCAAGCCATGTAGAGTTCTCAAATACGAAGATTTACTCGGATGAGTCCTTAGCTGGATTAAAAAGGGAAAATCTTAGGTTTGGAGGGTATATGGGTAAAATGGTCTTTTCCAGGCCAAGGTTTATATTGTAATTACCCTATGAAATTGACTAATTTATTAATGAATTTAGTTAAGTAAATTGTTTGAGTTGGGTCAACCTGAAATGACCCGTTTGCGCTGATTAATCCACCCGAGTTAGAACACTAATGGAAGCTTCAATTAAATGTATTCAATTTGAGGTTAATAATCTGATTTTTTGCAGGGCTTTATGGTCATTTCACTAACCTAATTAAATCAGGTATTTTTTTTTAATTAATAAGGAGTCCTAGTTTGACTAATTCTTAAACTAAAACTCCTAATCCTAAACTACTCTCGCTCATCTCCCTCACGTCTCTCCACTTCTCTTTCACGTTTTCTCTGCAAAAGAAGAGTACTAAAGCAGAATAATTACTAACGATCTTCACACTTGAAGAACTCATAAAAAAAATATAATAAGAACATAAGCAAAAATGTTAGGCAAAAAGGGAAGTTTCTCCATTGAATCGGCGTTGAAGTTGCGGGGAATTGGACATTATTTAGGAGAAGTTTTTGACAGAAATTTCAAGATTTGAATGAGAGAATAGGTATGGGTTTTATTACTCTTTGTCCCTTTCCCAAGAGACCCCTCGTATTCAGTCGATTCTAATTCGAAAACAAGGATTTTCTACCCGTTGGATGTCCCTGTCACTAGCTCCTATTGATAGTTATAGTTTGGTATGTATGCTGGTAAATATTATGCATGTTATGTTTTTACATGATAAATATGTTTATAAATGTGTGTATGGAATCGTATGGCTAGTAACCTATGTTTTTCAAAAATATGTGTTTACGTGTGTGCAATTTGTAGCCGTTACTTTTGGACACGGATTGTAGAATTAAATGACATGTTTATGGTAGTACTTTATGTGCACAAACATGTTTATATCGTGATGTTCATAAGTGATGTAAAAATTCTTACTTGAGTGCAAACTCTTTGTCTAATGTGATCTTGAAAATGCACCTAAAGAACTCACTAACAACTACCCAAAACATATACACGTTTAACTTGTAAGAGGTGAGAAAAAAGGCTGAAAAAATGTGATCAAAATGGTAGCCCTTTGAAGTTCGTTTCGGTTAAGCTAAGCAAATTAACATGTTATGAAAAATGAAGAAAACTATGTGAGGTCACTGAGGATCGAATTCGTGACCTCACAATGTTAAAAGTCATTGAAATAATGTAAGTTAAAAAGAGTGTGTCTAGCGAGAAAATTAAAGTGGGGCTGTGGGGGTTAGATCCTACACCTCTCGGCCAAGAATGACAGAATTAAAAAAATGAAATGAGGTTGTTCGGATTCGTTACCATATTCTCTTAGTCCCAATGAATGAAAAATAAGTGGAGAAATCAAGAGAAAAATGAAATGAAGGCGTTGGGGCTCGATCTTGGGTCCCAAAGCCGAGTGGATCAAACTAATATAAAAAAAAAACTAAAATAAATAAAAAAATTAAGTGTTGTCCAAGGGATTCAAAATCAGCTTTCCTTGCCCAAATTCTGTATTGATACATAAGTCATACGTGAATAAATGTTCAAAAATAATGTTGCCTACATAGATACAAAATTGAGATATTGGCATACTTAGATGCATATGTCTTTACCATATAAACATAGAAAGATATGAATCACATAAACGTACTATGATTGAAGCCTCATGACTTTTATGTATAGACCCATAAGTGTATCGTACGAGTAAAGAAAGTCAACCTAAGATGTATGTAACGAAAAGATGAAACCATAGATGTGTCAAGTAAGAGTATGAAACACACAAAATGTCAAATACATTAGCATATGATGAAATGAATATTAAAATAAAAAGGGGTGAGTAAAGAAAATATGCTGAAGCTAATGAATGTGGTGACAACATGATAAGAGGCAAATGTGAAATATGAGAGCAATATCAAATGAACCTAAGTAATTATTACCAAAACTTACTTACCTACGAGAGTGTAATGCTAAAGAAAATACCAGTCTCAATGAAAACTCTAACGAAAGTATTGAGATTAATTAAAACTTAATACTACTGATGAGATGAGAAATCATCTAGTGAGCTATGATGTACTTATACTAGAAGCCAGCTTCCATTACATATGAGTTGAATGTAATGGAACTTTATACTAAGCACCGATAGGGTAGCTATGACTGGTGATGCGTTGTTTTTGGAAGGGAGGAGGTTCACGTAATACTCATGTGATGAGACTGTCTGGCATTCCGTGTGTGGGTCTTCTTATATCTCCTAATCATTTAAACTAATCTGCCAATATAGGGATCTAGCAGGGTTCAACTCCCTATGTACGCTAGCATGTTTTGGGTAATTTTGGCCGGTGATTCCACCTCTTTTCAGTGTGGGGCACACACTGGATTTCATGAAGCTCACATGATCTATGTCGTTTAAAGTCAAAGTTCTCAAATAAATGAATAAGTCCAGCCTCAAATGATGCACATTATAATATTAATGATACCAAAGGTGTTAGGATAGAATAATCAAGAGGTGAGATAGTGTCAATTAATTACACAAGGTTATTCTTGATCATTGCACAACAAACCCGATGAGAGTCTTAATGTACATTGTAGCTATGGCTAGTGTTTACACTCGCTTATGAATGAATGAAATGAAGTACATATGAATGAATGAAGGAGACTCTTTGTTTGATAACGAAGACTCTCTACTTGAGGTCCTATATGTTGAGCCCTCATTTTTAGAAGTACTAATGCCAAGTCCATGATCCCAAGGTCTCATGGAATATGAAAGAATTATATGAACTATGTGATATAATATGTTCAATATGTTATGTGCTATTTGCAAAATAATAAGTATGATGATACATGTGACTCTCATGAAAAGACTTTCCTAAATCAAATTTGGCAAGTAACCTGACTTTCCTAATCCCAATTTTGCAAGTCCAGTGACTTGACTTTCATTAAATCATTTTGTTAGGATGAGATATTATTACTCGTGCAAGTCCTTAGGTGTTAGCTTGCATATTCCCATAATTAGTACAAGTGTGTACTAATCCTATACAAGTCTACATTTTTAGGTGCAGGCATAGTTGGATGTTAGAGCTTACAGATCGACGCCGAAGCTATCTGGACGTGGAGCATTCATCCAAACTTTGCAGGCCCTCATGCATTCTAGGACACTTGCCCATTATATTATATCTAGGTATATGATTAAGATACTGGAGTATGTTCCACTAGCGTTGCTTCCCATATTATTTCAGACATTGTATTGGTGCCATTTTTGCAAGCATACACTTAATGCAGTACTGAACTATTTCTTTCATTTGATGTTCTTTATGTTAGATGGTTGATGGTGAACGTATATGAATTTAAGTAGAATGACTTACATGTATGTTACAAAATAAAAGGTTCAAATTTTCAACTAAAATTAACCTAGATTAAATAAGGATGACGTATGTAGGCTTGTCTGTGTACTGTAAGAGCTCAACAACGCCAGTCTCGTTTTAGGTATAGATTTTAGTCATGACAAAGTTTGTATCAGAGCAGTAGGCTAAATTTAAAGATAATTAGTTCACATAAACCACATTGAGTAGTTTATATTTCATGGTAGTGAAGTGCACCACTATCCTAAATTAGAGAGTGCATGATGCGTACAAATATTTCCCTTCTTCTAATCTCATCGTTACTTTTCCTAATGTATGATTTCTTGATGTTATGAGCGTTTCTAACATTAATCCTTGTTGTTTTTAGAGAATAAATACGAGGAGAACCATTGGTTAGAGGAGAGGATGAGCAGCTGCTGCAAACAATATGGTTCCACCCCAGGATCCAGTTGAAGAAGTGGCTATGCCAGTTAATCAAGTTGGATTGGCTTATGCGGATGTGTGGGCAACTCTTGACCAGATTGAACAATCCATCACTATGCAGGCCAATCCATGACTGACCTGATCAACTGGCAGAATGTTATAAGATATAACCCTGCAGTCTTAGCATGGCTGATAGTCTAAAAGACTTCATGATGATGAATCCTCCTATTTTCATAGGGTCCAAGACTTCCAAGATCCCCTAGTGTTTGTGGACGAGGTACATAGGTTTTTTGTTGCCATGGGGGCCACGGATAAAGAGAAAGCTGACTTGGCTTTCTATCAGCTTTAGGATGATGCACAAACTAGGTGAAAGATGTGTCAAGATAGCCGAGCTTTGGGCGAATTTCCATTCACGTACGAGCTAGTTAAGAAAGCATTGCTGGAGAGATTCTTCCCAGGGAGATGAAGAAGGCCAAGGGTGAGGAGTTTATCAGCCTTAAAAGGGATCAATGACATTCAAGGAGTATTCCCTGATGTTTAGTAAACTATCTAGGGATGCTACTTTACTTGTATGTAACAATATGGATGAGATTAATTGGTTCCTCACATGAATCACTGGAGATCTGGAGGAAGTGTGTCGATCTTCGATGCTCCATGATAAAATGGACCTCCCCAGGTTGATGTTTCATGTCCATCAAGTAGAGGACATTCGAAAAATAAGGGGGTCTGTGATGCTAGAAGGCCTAAGCCTCATGATAAGGCAGGCCCTAGCAATGGGGGCAACAAGAACAAATTTGGAATCTGTGAGTAGCACAGATTTAAAAAGGGGTAACATAGTTCAGGGGACTCTAACTGTTAAAAGGAGTACAACACCTAGAGGAGGAAGACCCAAGCCCAAGAAGGGCAATGGAGGTGAGATGCAGCATCCTAAAAGGACTGTGCTAAGTGTGGCTGGCTCACAGTGGAGAGTGCAGACATGGCACTAATGTCTTCTTCAATAGCGGTAAGAGCAGGCACATGGTTAAGGACTTCCCAGAACAGGTCTCAGGATGAAGGTAATACTCAGCCTAGGCCTAATTCAAACGGTGCAACAGCAGCCGAGATTTCTAAGAGGAATAGGTTCTACGCGCTAAAGGGAAGGGAGGAGTAGTAGAAGTCCGTTGATGTGGTCATAGGTATGTTTCAAGTATTCTCAACTTCTATTTATGCTTTACTTGATCCATGTTTTAAGTAATAAGACTATGTGTGCAGACTTGGTTGAGTTACTGTCACGACCCAAATCCGGGCCGCGACTGGCACCCACACCTACCCTCCTATGTGAGCGAACCAACCAATCTAAACCTTAACATTTCAATATAATATCAACAGAAAGTAATGCGGAAGACTTAAACTCATTAATCAAAACCAATTCAATAACTACTATTTCCCAAAATCTGGAAGTCATCATCACAAGAATATCTATGATCAAATTACTAAACTAAGAGTATTCTAAGAAGCTAAAACAAATAAAATCTAGTCCATGCCGGAAGTTCAAGGCATCAAGACATGAAGAAGAAGATCCAGTCCAAGCTAGAAGCTTTAGCTCACCCTGAAATCCAAAGTAATGAAGACTGGCTAGAGTTGCGGTTGAGTTGAAGACGATGGCACGTTTGCTGCACTCCACAAATAACAAAGAAGAAAACAAATAAAGTAGGGGTCAGTAGAAAACACGGGTACTGAGTAGATATCATCGGCCAACTCAAAATAGTAAAATGGTATATATTAAGCAATATCATAAAATCAACTAATATCCTTAGCATGCAGCATTTACAGTTACCATAACCCTTGGTTACAACACCAAGCAAATCGATGAGGACTCGCGCCTCCTCATCATACTCATTTGGGAATTAGGTTCATTAGATTTGAATATATTATCATCTTTCAAGATTCATTATCTTTATTCCCCTCGTGTCGGTACGTGACACTCCGCTCCTCATATACTATCCTGGTGTCGGAACGCGACACTCCGATCCTCATTCTATCCTGGTGTCGGAATGTGACACCCGATCCATATTCTATCCTGGTACCGGAACGTGGTACCCGATCCAAATACTATCCTGGTGTCGGAACGTGACACTCCGATCCTCATTCTATCCTGGTGTCGGAACGTGACACCCGATCCATATTCTATCCTGGTACAGGAACGTGGCACCCGATCCATATACTATCCTGGTACCGGAATGTGGCACCCGATCCCCTAATCTAACTACTTTCGTTCATCAAGCCTTCTTTTATACCAAGGCATCATCATTAACAAAGTAGATTAGGGTTTCTTTTCAATATTTCGGATTCAATAGCTTCATCATGCTTATTATATCACAATTACATAATCACATTCATGCAAGCATTTAATTAAGCATATAGAAGGGTTTACAATACTACCAATACATATCATTCGCTATTAAGAGTTTACTACGAATAGCATAAAAATAACCATAACATACCTCCACCGAAGATTAGTGATCAAGCAAGCAATTTCCCAAGCTTCGTTTCTCCTCTTTCTCATTCGACTTCCTCCCTCTTTATCTTGTTCTTTCTATTTTCTTTATTCAAACCCTCTTTCTTTTACCCTAATTAGTATATAATTAAGAATAAAAGATGGCAATAATAACCCACTAATTAACTTAAGGTTACCTCTTTTAACCCCCAAGTAATTAGACTTATTATAATTAACCCACTAACTTTATAATTAAAGCAGGAATAGTCAAAAACGTCCCTTAAAACGTATAAAGAAATCTGACACAGACTGGGATTACGCAGCCTGCGACGGCCCATCGCGCCTGCGACGGTCCGTCCTGCTGCTCCGTCAAAGACTTCAGAGACTCAATTTCTCTGAAGAGTCTGTGACGGTCCGTCACACCTGTGACGGTCCGTCCTGCCATTCCGTTACGAAGTTCAGAGAGTCGATTCCAGTACCCAATTTGCAGATTTTCTAAGTGTTTTGAAATGAGACCTTGTGACGGTCCGTCGTGCCCATGACGGTCCGTCGTGGGGTCCGTAGTTTCTGCCAGTTTTTCAAGAATTAAAATCTGCTGCTCAAAACGACTAAACAGGTCGTTACAATAGATACCAATTTACCCATCGTTCGTCCTCGAACGATCACATGAAGGAAAACAAGGGCGAAAAGGAGTACCTGAATCTGTAAATAGATGTGGGTATCTTTCTTGTATATTTGCCTCCTTCTCCCAAGTGGCTTCTTCAACGGGTCTATTCTTCCGTTGAACTTTGATGGATGCAATCTCCCTTGATCTCAACTTGCGAATTTCTCTATCTAGAATGGCAACAGGTTCCTCCTCATAAGACAAATTCTCATCAAGCAAAACTGAATCCCAACGGATAATGTAGTTTCCATCCCCATGGTATCTTTTCAACATCGACACATGGAATACCGGATGCACTCCGGACAGCCCTTGAGGCAAGGCTAACTCATAAGCCACCTCTCCTATTCGCTTAAGTACTCCAAAGGGACCAATATACCTTGGGCTAAGTTTACCTCGCTTACCAAACCGCATCACCCCTTTCATTGGCGAAACCTTCAACAAGACTTGTTCACCCTCCATAAATTAAAAGTCTTTAACCTTCCTATCTGCATACTCCTTCTGTCTACTTTGCGCTGCTAGAAGCTTTTCTTGAATAGATTTCACTTTCTCTAAAGAATCCCTCAAAAGGTCCGTACCCCAAGGTCTAACCTCAAATGCATCAAACCAACAAATAGGGGACCTACATCTCCTACCATACAATGCTTCAAATGGAGCCATATAAATGCTTCAGTGATAGCTATTATTGTAGGAGAACTCTGCTAAGGGTAAGAAGCTATCCCAATGACCACCAAACTCTATCACACATGCACGAAGCATATCCTCCAACACTTGAATCGTTCGCTCAGACTAACCATCGGTCTGAGGATGGAACGCAGTACTAAGGTCCAACCTAGTACCCAATTCCGCATGCAATGTTTTCCAAAACATAGAAGTAAACTGCGTACCTCTATCTGATATAATGGAGAGTGGAACCCCATGCAATCGCACCACTTCCGACATGTAAAGTTTGGCTAACTTCTCTGCATTGTAAGTCACCTTGACCGGAATGAAGTGAGCAGACTTAGTTAACCTATCAACAATTACCCAAATAGAGTCATACTTACTCATTTTCTTTGGATTACCAACCACAAAATCCATTGCAATTCTCTCCCACTTCCATTCAGGAATGGGCATTCTCTGAAGTATTCCTCCGGGCCTCTGGTGTCATACTTTACTTGCTGACAGTTTGGACATTTGGCAATAAACTCAACAATATCACGTTTCATTCTACTCCACCAAAAGTGTTGCTTTAGGTCACGATCCATCTTGGTTGCACCCGGATGTATCGAATACCTTGAACTATGAGCCTCTATCAGAATAGTGTTGATCAAATCATCGACGCGTGGTACACATACCCTTCCCTTAATCCTCAAAACACCTTCCTCATCGATTGTCGCTTCTTTAGCCTCTCCTTGCAACACTTTATCTTGGATCCGGATCAATTTTTCATCATTAAACTTCTTTCCCTTAATCTTGTCAATGAAGGAAGATCTTGCCTCCACACAAGCTAAAAATCTTCCCTTCTCATTTACTTCTAATCTCATAGGGTCGTTATCCAGAATCTGAACTTCTCTAGCCAATGGGCGTCTAGAATCTTGCAAGTTAGCTAGACTTCCCATGCTTCCCGCGTTTCTACTTAAAGCATCCGCTACAACATTCGCCTTCCCCGGATGATACAAAATAGTGATGTCATAGTCCTTCAGTAGTTCCATCCATCTCCTCTGTCTCAAGTTCAAATCTTTCTGAGTAAAGACATACTGAAGGCTACGATGATCCGTGTAGACCTCACACTTAACCCCATATACATAGTGTCTCCATTGCTTTAATGCAAACACTACCGCGGCCAATTCCAAATCATGAGTTGGATAGTTACGTTCATGCACTTTTAATTGTCTTGAAGCATAAGCAATCACATTCTTCTCTTGCATTAGCACTACACCCAAACCTGAATAGGATGCATCACAATAGACAATGAAATTCTTACCTTCCACTGGCAAGGTGAGAATTGGTGCAGTAGTCAACAGAGTCTTGAGCTTCTGAAAGCTTTTCTCACACTCATCTGACCATACAAATGGAACATTCTGCTTAGTCAAGTTAAATCGATTGGGAAGCAATAGAAGAGAATCCCTTGACAAATCGGCGGTAGTAGCTAGCTAACCCAACAAAGCTCCTTATTTCTGACACATTAGTAGGTGTTACCCAATTCTTCACTGTCTCAATCTTAGAAGGATCCACGATCACTCCATCCTTAGAAACCACGTGCCCCAAGAAGGACACTGCATCTAGCCAAAACTCACACTTAGAGAACTTGGCATAAAGCTTTTTCTCCCTCAACATTTCAAGTACCATTCTCAAATGCTCCTCATGTTCCTCCTTACTTTTAGAGTGTATCAGTATGTCATCAATAAATACGATCCCAAAGAGAACCAAATATGGCTTAAAAATCCCGTTCATCAAACTCATGAACGCAGCAGGGGCATTCGTAAGACCAAAAGACATCAGTACAAATTCGTAATGCCCATACCTTGTTCGAAAAGCAGTCTTTGGCACATCCGTTGCTCGTATTTTCAATTGATGGTAACCGGATCTCAAGTCAATCTTAGAGAAGACACAAACACATTGTAACTGATCGAACAAGTCATCAACGCGAGGAAGAGGATACTTGTTCTTTATGGTTACCTTGTTCAACTGTCGGTAGTCTATGCACATCCGAAAACTCCCATCCTTCTTCTTCACAAAAAAAACCGGAGCACCCCAAGGAGATGCACTTGGTCTAAAGAAGCCTTTGCTCAAAAATTCTTGAAGTTGGGCTTTTAACTCTCTTAACTCCGCGGGAGCCATTCTATAAGGGGGTATAGAAATGGGGCGAGTACCCGGTTCAAGATCAATACAGAAGTCAATATCCCTATCTGGTGGCATACCAGGAAGATCTGCAGGAAACACATCCAGAAACTCATGGACCACCGAAACCTAGTCAATCGAAGGCACTTGGGTAGTGTCATCCTTGACATGTGCCAAGAAAGCTAAACACCCTTTACTAACCATTTTCTTAGCACGAAAAAAGGAGATGATGCGCACCGGATTGGAAGTGTAGTCACCCTCCCACACTAACGGATCTGTCCCAGGCTTTGCTAACGTCACAGTCTTAGCATTACAATCCAAGATCGCAAAATTCGGAGAAAGCCAAGTCATACCCAGAATTACATCAAAATCAACCATTTCTAAGATAACCAAATCTACATAGGTGTTGCTCCCCACAAAGTTCACCAAACAAGACCTATATACCTTTTCAACTACCACAGACTCACCCACCGGAGTAGAAACACGAATAGGCATGTCAAGTAATTCACAACGTAAATTTAGACCATTAGCAAATGAGGAAGATACATAAGAAAATGTGGATCAAGGATCAAACAATACAGAAACCGTGCAATCACAAATCAAAAGATTACCTGTGATGACAGCATCTGATGTCTCTGCTTCAGATCTCCCAGGAAAAGCGTAGCAATGGGCCCCATTACTTGTCTGTCCGTTGCCCCTACCATGTTGTGATGTAGTGGCTCCTGTTTGCCCATCACCCCGGCCGTTTTGGTGACCACCATTACCTCGACCACCGCATCCTCTAGAATAACGGCCTCTTCCATAACCACCTCTACCTCTAGCTATTGGGGGTCGGTAACTCTGTTTTGGACAATATCTCTTAATATGTCCAATCTCCCCACATCCATAGCACTCTCTGGGTTCATGCATAGGTCTCTCAGGGAAGTGTTGACCGGTCTGAGGTGGACCCCCAACTACAGTCTCTAGTGAAGACTGAATCGGTCGGACTGTGTAACCTCCGGAACCCTGTCCTCTAGCGTAAGAACCATTAAACTCACCTCCCTTTCGAAACCTTTTTGATGTCGATGTCGAGGTGAAGTCATCGGGCTTCACTCCTTCCACCTTTATCACGAAGTCTACCGCTTCTTGGAAGGATTTTGCCGTAGCCGCTACCTGTAAGGCTGAAATCCGCAACTCTGACCTCAACCCCTTCACAAACCGGCGAATCCTCTCTTGTGGACTGAAACAAAGTTGAGTGGCATACCTGGATAGTGCGCGAAACCTAGCCTCATATGCATTAACCGACACCCTACCTTGCTCTAGGCTCAAGAAGTCATCCTTTTTCCTATCCCTCAAAGTCTGGGGGATATACTTCTCCATAATCAAGCTAGAGAATGAGGCCCAAGTCATAGGTAGTGCCTCTGTTGATTGACACTCAACATGTGACCGCCACCACATTTTGGCGTTCCCTTGACACTGATAACTCACGAACTCAACACCAAACCGTTCTACTATACCCATCTTGTGTAGTAGCTCATGACATTCAACCAGAAAATTGTAAGCATCCTCAGATTCAGCACCCTTGAAGACTGGAGGTTTCAATTTCAAGAAATTACTGAAAAGTTAATGCTGATTATTTGTCATTATAGGCCCAGTAGTCAGACGTGGAAACGTGCCTATGCCCAATGAGGCATCCATACGAGGAGCCATAGTAGCCGCATGTTGTACCTCCGAAACCTGAGGTGCTGGTGCAGAAAACACTAGAGGTGTCTAGCCCTTATCAAATAACCCACTAAGATAAGCGAGAACCTGATTGATCATCTCTGGGGTAGGTTGGGGTGGCAATTTATCATTTTGCACTTGTTAATTCTCCCCTTCCTCTCCCTCTCTTACTACTTCCTCAGTCGGTGGAGGAGTCACCGCCCTAGCATCAGATGGGCTAGGTACTCGTCCTCTCCCTGTAGAGGACGTCCTCCCACGACCTCTACCATGGCCTCTTGCTGTTACTCTTCCTCGAGCTACAGCCCCAGTGGCTGGCTCAGACGCTTCTTGTCTTGCCGATGTTGATGTTGGCGTAGTCGTTGCTCTAGTTCTAACCATCTGCAAGATAGAGTGAAGATAGTCATATACCAATTTGTATCACCTAGATACCAATTGGATCCAAGTAATAGCACGAAAGAAAGAATGAAAGAATGGAATTTTCCTAAAGTCTTATAGCTTCTGAAAGAAAAGTAAAGGCGTCCCCCTACTATTCCTTAAGACTCTACTAGACTCGTTCTTGTGTGATGAGACCAACGAACCTAAGGCTCTGATACCAAGTTTTGTCACGACCCAAATACGGGCCGCGACTGGCACCCACACCTACCCTCCTATGTGAGCGAACCAACCAATCTAAACCATAACATTTTAATATAATATCAACAGAAAGTAATGCGGAAGACGTAAACTCATTAATCAAAACCAATTCAATAACTATTATTTCCCAAAATCTGGAAGTCATCATCACAAGAACATCTATGAAAAAATTACTAAACTAAGAGTATTCTAAGAAGCTAAAACAAATAAAAGCTAGTCCATGTCGGAAGTTCTAGGCATCAAGATATGAAGAAGAAGATCCATTCCAAGCTAGAAGTTTTAGCTCACCCTGAAATCCGGAGTAATGAAGACTGGCTAGAGTTTCGGTTGAGTTGAAGACGATGGCACGTTTGCTGCACTCCACAAATAACAAAGAAGAAAACAAATAAAGTAGGGGTCAGTACAAAACACGGGTACTAAGTAGATATCATCGGCCAACTCAAAATAAAAAATAGTGTATATTAAGCAATATCATAAAATCAACTAATATCCTTAACATGCAGCATTTACAGTTACCATAACCCTTGGTTACAACACCAAGCACATCGATGAGGACTCACGCCTCCTCATCATACTCATTTGGGAATTAGGTTCATTAGATTTGAATATATTATCATCTTTCAAGATTCATTATCTTTATTCCCCTCGTGTCGGTACGTGACACTCCGTTCCTCATATACTATCCTGGTGTCGGAACGTGACACTCTGATCCTCATTCTATCCTAGAGTCGGAACGTGACACCCGATCCATATTCTATACTGGTACCGGAACGTTGCACCCGATCCATAAACTATCCTGATGTCGGAACGTGACACTCCGATCCTCATTCTATCCTAGTGTCAGAACGTGACACCCGATCCATATTCTATCCTGGTACCGGAACGTGGCACCCGATCCATATACTATCCTGGTACCGGAACGTGGCACCCGATCCCCTAATCTCACTACTTTTGTTCATCAAGCCTTCTTTTATACCAAGGCATCATCATTAACAAAGTAGATTAGGGTTTCTTTTCAAGATTTAGGATTCAATAGCTTCATCATGCTTATTATATCACAATTACATAATCACATTCATGCAAGCATACAATTAAGCATATAGAAGGGTTTACAATACTACCAATACATATCATTCGCTATTAAGAGTTTACTACGAATAACATAAAAATAACCATAACCTACCTCCACCGAAGATTAGTGATTAAGCAAGCAATTTCCCAAGCTTTGTTTTTCTTCATTTCTCCTCTTTCTCGTTTGACTTCCTCCCTCTTTCTCTTGTTCTTTCTATTTTTTTTATTCAAACCCTCTTTCTTTTACCCTAATTAGTATATAATAAAGAATAAAAGATTGCAATAATAACCCACTAATTAACTTAAGGTTACCTCTTTTAACCCCCAAGTAATTAGACTTATTAGAATTAACCCACTAACTTTATAATTAAAGTAGGAATAGTCAAAAACGTCCCTTAAAACGAATAAAGAAATCTGACCCAGACTGGGATTACGCAGCCTGCGACGGTGCGTCCTGCTGCTTCGTCACAGCCTTCAGAGACTCAATTTCTTTGAAGAGTCTGTGACGGTCCGTCACACCTGTGACGGTCCGTCCTGCCATTCCGTTACGTAGTTCAGAGAGTCGATTCCAGTACCCAATTTGCAGATTTTCTAAGTATTTTGAAACAAGACCCTGCGATGGTCCGTCGTGCCCATGACGGTCCATCGTGGGGTCCGTCGTTTCTGCCAGTTTTTCCAGAATTAAAATCTGCTGCTCAAAACGACTAAACAGGTCGTTACAGTTACTAATGCATTATTTTTGTGTTATTCTTGGCATGGACAACTTCATAGTTGTTATGATTGTATAGATTGTCGTAGTAGGGTGTGAGATTTCGTTTCCCTAATGAATAACCGATCGTCAGGTAGGGGTACAACTCGAGTCGTCCTAATTCCTTGATTTCAAACCATAAGGCCAATAAAATGATGTCCAAGGGGTTATTCTGTCATCTTGTGAGTGTTCATGATTAAGATCATGACATTCCTTGCATAGACTCAATTCTTGTAGCGAATGAGTTCCAATATGCATTCCTGGTAATTCGCCTAGAGTTCCTCCCCTTCGAGGGATTGAATTTTTTATCAACTTAGACCCGATACTAAACCCATTTAAATTCCTTCTTATAGAAAGGCTCCAGCAGAACATAATGAGTTGACGATGTAGTTAATAGATCTTACTAATAAAGGTTTCATTCAGCCGAGCATACCCTCTTGGGCGCTCCAGTGTTGTTTTTGAAAAAGAAAGATGGAATCCTTAGAATGTATATCGATTATTGGTAGCTCAACAAAGTCGCTATCAATAATAGATATCTTGTTTGACCAAATCAAAGGGTCTAGTTTCTTCTTGATAATTTATCTTCGTTGAGGGTACCAGCAGCTCAGGGTTAGGGATGGATATATCCCAAAGACAACCTTTCATACCCATTATTGTCACCATGAGTTACTAATTATGATATTTTTTCTTACGAATTCACCTTTTGCATTTATGGATCTTATGAATAGGGTATACCATGAATACCTTTATTCTTTCGTCATAGAATTCATTGATGACATTCTCATCTACTCTAAGACCAAGTAAGAGCATGACCAACATTTGAGACTAACCTTGCAGGTACTTAGCAGTGACTTTTAAGGGTCGTGTTGTGTCTGATCAGGGTATGGAGGTGGACCCTAGGAAGATTGAGTCTGTTAAGAACAGCCCAAAACCTCTCACTCCCATAGATATCAGTAGCCTCTTGGGATTCGCTGGTTTCTGCCGCTTGTATTTTGAGGGTTTTTCTTCCATTCCCTCCCAACTAAGCGCTTTGACTAATAAGAAGGCCATGTTTGAATGGATGGAGACTTCTGATGACTGCTTCAAGGATCCCAAGGACAGACTCACTTTAGCTCCGATTCTTACTTTGCCTAAGTGTGGTGAGAATTACACTGTATATTGTGATGCATCTAGGGTATATTTTGGTTTTGTTCTTACAAAGGGTTTTAAGGTTATAGCTTATGCGTCCAGACATCTCAAGGTTCATGAAAAGAATTATCCACTCATGACCTGTACTTGGCAACTGTGGTGTTTGCACTAAAATTTGTGAGGAAATACTTCTATGGAGTGCATGTGGATGTGTTCATAGACAACAAAAGTCTCAAGTACGTGATCACACAGATGGAGTTGAATCTACGTCAGCGAAGGTAGTTGGAGCTGTTGAAAGACTATGACATGAATATCCACCACCGTCCAGGTAAGTCTAATATTGTAGCTGATTCTTTGAGTAGGATGAGCACGAGAAGTACATCCCACATTGAGGATGGGAAGAAGGAGTTGGTGAAAGTCTTACACAGACTTTCCAGACTATGTGTGTGGTTGGTTGGCTCTACTAGTGGGGGTGTTTCAGTTCATCCTAGTAATGAATCTTCGTTGGTAGTTGAAGTCAATAAGGGTCAGCATCTTGATCCTTTTTTTATGTAGTAAAAGGACTCATTGATGATAAACATGAATGAGTCGGTGACGGAATACATAGGTACTAGGATAGGCTGTGTGTAACAGATGTGGATAATTTGTGGACTAGGATCATTGTAGAGGCCCATGGTTAAAGATACTCTATACATCCAGGTTCTACCAATATGTATCATGATCTTAAGAAGATCTACTTATGGGATGGCATGAAGAAGGACATTGAAGAATATGTGACCAAGTGAACTAATTGTAAAAAAGATTAGGCAGAACATCTTAAGTATGGCGGTGTTACTCATATTATTGAGGTTCTGACTTTAAAATAGGTGTCCATTAACATGTAATCATTGTTGGTCTTCCGAAGACTTGGACACAGCATGACCCCAGAGGGGTTACTACTTTATCCCTTTGAAGAATACTTATAGAGCCGAGGATTACGCGATACTCTACATAGATGAGATTGTGAGAGGGAATGTGATTCCTTTGTCTATCATTTCTAATAGAGGAGAGCAGTTCACTTCATATTTCTAGAGATCGTTCATGAAAATCTTAGGGACACAGGTGAAACTTAGTACTACCTTTCATCCTCAGACTGACAGGAAGGCGAAGCGCACCATTCATACATTGTAAGACATGTTGTGGGTGTGTGTGATTGACTTCAGGGGTAATTGGGAAAAATATATGCCTTTGATAGAGTTCTCGTATAATAACAACTATCACTCCTGCATTGGGATGGCACCGTTTGAGGCACACTATGGTCGGAGGTGTTGGTCTGCAGTTTGGTTGTTCGAGGTTGGAGAGTCATATATTTTACTATCTTTTAGAAGTCAAAAATCCATCAAAATTGGGTGGAAGGGTGTATAACATGTGGTTAATATGACATGTGGTAAATACTTCTGGGTACGACTCCCCAAGAACAAACCAAGGGCCCTTTGAGGAGGAACTTTGCAAGTTGATGACAACAATGCCTAGGCAGTGTGCACCACCAGATGTAGGCAACAATATTTATATGGATCAACAAGGTGTTATTGTCAACCATCGACCAATACCTTAGAAAAATGGAGGACACCTCCACATGCACCAGTCTTTGACCAAGACGAATGTTTTGCAGGATGGAGGGATGGATCAACCGTCGACTCACAGACGGCCTTTCGACAGGTTTCTGTTTATGAGGTTCAAAATTTTCCTCCATGTTTTAATGTTGGTTCATAAAATAGTTACGTATTTTGGAGTTTAATTAGGGGTCTAAGTGAGTCTAACTAAATTAATTAACTTCCCTATATAAAGATGCCAACCATCATTAATCTAAATACAACTCACCAAAATAAACTCTCTTCTTTCTCTCTCTATTTAAAAGACACCATTGATGACAAGCTAGGGGGAGGTTTTTGGGGTTTGAAAGGGACGATTTAACCATCAAATCTTCATCAAACGTTAATGTATGTGATCTAAATTCACTTTTGAGACTCTTTCCTCAAAGGGTTCCTTCAAAATAGATTCCAATAGTTGAGTTTTCATGTGGAGTTCATCAAATTACGAAATTGATGTTGTGAACCGAGTTGTGTATGTTTTCTTTAGGGTATAATGGATAGATTAATATGTATTTTAACTTTATAATAGAAATTGGTGATTGTTTGACCTAAATTAAAGAATAGGATTCATAACCCTTAACCCTAGGTTTGTTCATGATGTAAATTCAGTTATGATTCATTCAATTGTCATTATGATGATTTAAATCACCATAAGATGACGTCGTCACAATAATCATTGACAAATTGGAGGGAATTGTAGTATTTCATGCTAATGTTGAGAAGATGATCTAGGTTAGAAGGTGAATTTATCTAGGCATCTTATTTTTAAGTTATGATCTAGTATTGAATTGTTCTATAGTGTTTATTCTAGTCTTGTTATCATGCTGAATATTGAATTATGATTTTGAACATCTAAATTGGATTGAATTGAGGTTTTATGGTAAGGCCTAAATGATGAACTATGACGAATACTTGGTAAGTCTTAGAATCTCTATCTTTACTTCCAGTTCTGATTAATTGTTTTTAAATCATGATGTTATATTGTAGTATGCATTGTATTATGAGTTCTAGGATGTTATGATGTTGAATTGGCATGTCATGACTACCATGTGAGGTTTTTTTATGGTGTATGTGATATAAGGATGGGGATTCCTATAAATGTTCCATATTATGGTATGAAATGCTAATGCATTAAACTCAATTATATGAATTGTGATGAAAGGACTTGTACTCATAAAATTCTTATTGAGCTTTTGGTGATGAAGATTATATAAGGGGTAGAGACTATGACCTAAACTAAGCTATAATTGTAAATTAAATTCTTAAGACATTTCAAACATGGACTCTAGCTTAGCCCCGAGTGAACTAGATTGAGGAGTGTCCCTTCCCACATAGCGAAGGTACGAGCACTAAACTACTCTTAGGATTGGAGACTACAATGCATGGAGCATAAAGAGTGTGCCAACTATATCTCGTAGTTCATGAACTATTTTGCCCCCATAGGAGTACTAGATAGTGGATCCACGTAGTTGCTATGTTTTATATTTTTGTACTACCTTGGCAAGTAGTCCACATTCTTACGGTGTACGGTTGCATGACACCGGATTCTACACATTTTGTCTATGTCGGTTATGGAAATATGTTCCAAAAGGTAAAATGATAAAATATTTGAACTCTAATTTGGATAACCTAAGGGGTCTAGCTTAGTCTCGATGGATGTATGAGACTGTACGTATGTATTGTACTAGTTACCCTTGAGGGGAGTCTTAGGAGGATGTTCTTATATATGCTTATGTAATGATTATATATGACATGTACATGATGAACTTTGAACATTATTTACAATACATGTTGATAAGTTTATTTATGAGTATTTGTTAGGTTTTATAGTTAAAATAAAAGAAATATATATCTAAATGTTATATCATGTGGAGTTGGACATTGATTATGGTTTCTTGTTGAGGCTGCTTAATTGAGTAAAGTTATGGGGCTTTACTTAGTCATTTCACTTGTTGATTTGATGAGAATTCACGAGTAGTTGTCTTGGTTATATTAATATGGTTAATTCTAATTCTTGCATGTGATGTTATTCCTTGATGATAGGGTTGTAGTAGATCATGAATTCAACTAAGTTGGGATACATATTACACGTTTGAGATAGTAAGCATGTTTGGTTTATTGGTATGACTTGCTTGATTATGCATGACACTTAAATAAGGGTAACATGGCATGTTTTCACTAAATGTCCATTTATTGCATGTTTTGCTCTTCTATGTGCACATGGTCTCATACTTAGTACATATGGAGTACTAACCCCATTTTATTCCTTTTTCCCAAACATTTAAGGTTTAGATCATTGAAGGCTCATTTGAGATGACTTGAAGAAGGCTTTGAGATTCTCTATCATTCTAGTGGGTAGGTCCTCACTTTATGAGGGCGATGCCAATCTCATGTTAGGAAGTTGCTTTGTTTTCTAAGACTTTTATGTTCATTCCACTTTCATTGTGTACGACTTGTACAATACTATATGTGTCTTCTTTACTTTGATGTAGGGATATGCCTAAATTGTGAAGATCGTTAAATGGTATGAGATGAGACAATCTTTAAGACTATCTTCTATCCTATATATATGTATGTGCAATAAAAGTAGAAGGCTATGTAACCTTCCTATACAAAGGGTCTATATATACTAGATACATATATATTATGTGTATGTAGAGGTCTATGTAAACATCCAAGTAGGTGTAATGACATGAGACTAAAGTCCAGTCTTGGTCCTCAAAGAGGGCGACGATGCCGGTTACATCTAGGCGGTAAACCTAGATGTGACATTTACGTCATTTTAGTTTTAGTCTTTGTATGTTATGCACTGGTCACATGGCAATTACACTCCTTATTATGTAATATATGGACTGTTAAGACAAATGTTACAATTTTGATTTGAATCAGAAACTCATTTATCAATGTGAAGCGTGCGATACTTATGAACAACAAATTATAAGATGATTAGGAAAATTTACTTTTTTCATTTCTCTAAAGTCATGCAATAGATTTTACCTCTAAAATGGTCTGGCCCTCGTAACCCTGGATTATGCTTTACAGAATAACCTACAGCCATGAGAAGGAATAGAAATATTTGTGATAATATGGAGCTTGAGGTTCCCCATGTTTCGGTATACACTTTGGTTAAGTAGCTAACTAATGATATTTTACAAGCCACATTTCATGCATTGACCCAGGATATGAAGGCTCAAATTAATCTAGAGATTGTGGCTCATGTGAACTCATGGGTGGGAGACATTACTAGAATGAATCCTCAAGAATTTCATAGGTCTAGAGGAATATCGTCAAGAGTTTATTGATGAGGTTTATAATATAGTGGGAAGTATGGGTGTCACTTTGTATAAAATATGGAAATGGCCCTGTAAAAACTCAAAGGTGTTTCTTAGGTTTGGTTTAACCCATGGAAAGATGAAAGGGTCATACATGCGCGTCTTATTGATTAGGAAATATTTAATGTTGCTTTTATTTATAGTTTCTTTCCCCTAGAGATGAGGGAGGCAAATTCCTTCACAAAGGGAATAAGTGTATTAATAAAAATCTTTTAAGATTCATAAAATTGTACAAATACGACTCCAACTATTGTTGTCGATCCAAGGGCAAGGATGAGTAAGTTTGAGTTGGGTTCTTATGACTTTGTAGTCAAAGAATTCTCAACTTCCATGCTTGTGAATGAGGTGGATGTATCTGTTTTATAGTTCATGCACAACAAATAAAAGTAAAGGAGGTTAAGGAGAAAAATAGGGATTGAAAGAGGTAAAGAATGGATAATACTCATATTTGACATTCAAGATTAGATGGAGATAATTATTCCCGAGGAATTGTTTTAGTGAGAAAATGGGGTGCATGTTTCAAGATTAAGGAAAAATACATAGGGTTGAGTGTGTAGCCATATCCAATGCATGTTTTGGTAGTGGAAAAATGATCATAAAACAAGGTATTGCCCAACAATTGCTGTGAATGAGCGAGATAATTATTGACAAGCTAAATCATACACTTGCTCAGGTCCCATTGGTGGTTAGAAACAAAATAGTTCTTATGCTCTTCGGACTCGACAAGATCATGATGGTTCCCTGGATTTAGTAATTGGTAATTTATGTTATTAGCTTCTAGTAATGCTTTGGTTTGTATTTGGTGTTTGGTTGGACACAGAAACAACACATAGGTATGTTGTTTGTAGTCCAATGTGAGGGTCTCTTATTTGAATTGGCGGCTAACTTGTACGGTCCTTGTTCTGACAAAGATACCATAAGTCATGTCGAAGACATGAGTCAACAATTACTTTATAATATTTTTTAGGTAATTTCCCAATTATTCTAGCCTAATACTATTTTCATTTTACCCTCTATTAGAAGCCCTATATAAACTTTTTAACCGTATATCTTATAAATAATTTGTTCTCTCAAATTCCCATTAGAAGAACAAGTTATCCTCTAAAATATTTCTTTTTTCTAAAAGTTGGAAGAAGAAATCTAGGGTTTTAGAATCAAGCCTCCAATTCTACAAATTTCTTGAGCGCTTCAAACTCCAAGGTATGATAGTCTTCATCTAAGGAGCGTTTTCCTCCATAGAGATTCAAAATTCACAAATTTTAATGTAAGAAATCTCGAATTGATGTTAGGGTTTTCTTCCATGTTATAGATACCTTTCAACGTCGATAGAATTGATTTTTTAATTACTTATTACGCATGAACCGAATTAATTGCATCTTTTAAGGTTTATTCCCATTAACCCATGAATAACCCATATTTTCTAGCGATGATGATATAATTTGGTCTTGAGAAATGAAACATGAATTTATTAATATATGCATGTCTTCACTTTATGAAATTATGTAAATAAATATGAATATGCTTTAAATTTGAAAATATGATGAAGCTTATAAATTAATGAAAATGCATGTTTATGATTGTAATGTATCTGACTCAAGAAAGCTTATAAATAAAGGTATCTATGTGTTTAATGAAACTTTCTCAAATGTAATGAATGGCATATAACTTGGTCTCAATGCTTTTCGTGCTTTTTTCTTAAATTAGGTCTTGATTCGTATGTTATTTGGATATGCTATTAATGATTATAGATCACCATTTCAAAACTATAGCTTTTAGTAATAGGACATCTCTAGCATAGAGTAAATGATTATGGGACTTAAAAGCTATTCTGAAAAGGTATAGATGATGAAAGGTTTCCTCACGCATGGTCAAAAAAGATATCTTATGATAATACAAGTTGCGACTACCCAGGTCTCTTAAATATAAGAAAAGTTAATATTAATAACTACATTGTCATATTTATTCTTAGCACCGAGAATATATTGAGATAGAAGTTTTGTAGTTAAGGTAAGGTATCTAGTAGCAATCTCCTCATACCATACATATGTTCCCCAACAATATGTTTGTCTCAATATATACATTAGTATGTTGATCCATGTAAGCTAGAAATCCGGTCTTACCTTGGCAAGTATGATACCCTTTTCATGTGGATTAGACACCAAATTCCATGTTATAGCTCACACGGTCTCTATGTTGGTTACGACCAGTTTCAAAAATAATATTGAACTAAGGTAAATTGAAGAATAATTTCACATATTTTTAAACACTATACTTGCATTAACCATGATTACGATTAGTGTTTTCTACTCCTCTTACCTTATGTTGTGACTTTGTCAATTCATATCACGAAAAGTCCTTTTACCACGTTTTCATAACTTTTATGAATTGATATCATACTTGAGACATTTATGCAATACCGTATACTCTATCACATCATTTAAAAAATGTAGGGTCCGACACTCCTATTTTTCATTTTTGGCAATGAATCACACAGTAGATAATGAAGATTGATAAGTCCTCATTCCTCCGAGGACTAAAAATTTATTTCATATTGTCTTTACATTTCAGTTATGAACATTATGTACAGGTTAGGTCCCCATTACTCATTATGTACTAGATGGTTATGAGACATTGTTAGACTTCCACTTCCCTTTATAACCTCTCTATATCTTTAAATTGTCTTTTAAATACTCATGAACTTCTACAATATTTTATGGTGTATGCTAAGTGTCTTGTGTAGGTCCTCTTGAAGTTTATAAACCATGTTACACCTCGAATTCGAGAAAGGGTATCGGTCAATTGGGAAACTAAAAATCCCACAAAGTGGACAATGAAACCCTCCATGGAGCCTAAATAGGCCGTGAAGGGGATCAAAGTTATTTAATGGGATCGTGGTAGGTTTTCATAATATGTTCTATGAATGCTTCACTTTGATGAACTCATAGACAGGTTGTGCAGAGGGATACGAGTCATACAACTTCTCGTGGAGGGTTCAAGTTTGTAAGTGTTCTCCCCTAGAACATATTGAAGGACCACGAGTGCCACAACAGCCCATGAAGTACCACACAAACCATGAAATCATTCATGAAGGGGATTGATTTGACTTAGAGTTGAAGGGTCAACTTCAAACAATCATATCATTTAATAATTAATGAAATTAGGTGTCCGATGACCTATATGGTTAAAAATTTGATAATTTTTCTAATGCCACAGATGTTGCCTAATTCCAAACTTGGTGTTAATAGTTATGCCCGAAATAGTAAAGCCCTTTCAAGTAGGATTTCCTCCTGACCCGTCCGAAGATGTCGTCCTTCTGATGACGACCTTATTTGGTCTTCCAATGACCAAATTCAATAGTTTTAGGTTAGGGGTTGAAGGGTCTTTTCCTAATTATGTTTACTCAAAACTATGTCGTTTTTTCTTCTATCCAAAATCATATATAATGATTTTTAACCCCTAAATCACACAAACTCAATTAATTCTCCTAAATTCAAAAAAGAATATCAATCTCCTCATTTTAAAGATTTCACTCTCTAGAAATGTAAGATGAAAGCTAGGGTTTCAATATCAACCCTCATAATCCTCCATTGCTTCCAAGATTATGGCATCAAGGTATTATAGTTTTCATCCATGAAGTAAGTTCCTCCATAGAGTTTCTGAATTATCTAATTCTTTTAAAGTTAAATCCCTTTCAAGACTATACATGAATATCCAACCATAAGCCTTAGAGTTAGAACATAATGTAGAGTTATTACATGACACAATAACTTAATCAGTGTAAACATACCAGATTATCAAACTCCTTTCATCAATCAAGTGATACAATAGTTTACAGTTGATAAAGAAGGGGAAAATATGCGTCTTATGATGTTTTTTTCGCAAAAACTATGAGCACACCATAAACCTACCCATAATTCATCATATCTAAACATAAACAATCATAATTATACAATTGAAACGTTTTTTGAATAAGACCCATGATATTAAATAAAAATGTAGAATTTTCGAAAGTTTGAAAGCATATTTCAAAAGGGCTCCTTAGGGAAAACTTCACAAGGATGAAGGGCATCCTGTTGGGCTATTGCCCATGTTCCAGCCAAAGGCCCATAGACTAATCCTACTTTAAAAAGGATTGGAATTATTCCCTTTATTTTGTTTCCAATTCTATTAGGAAAAGGATTGGAATAGTAATCCTATTGGTAGTTGGTTTTTATTTTGTGAGGAAAAGCACAACTCTATAAATAGAGGATGGTTTTGAGAGAATAATTAATTGTTAATTGGTATTGTCTTTTAAAGACATTATAACATAAGAGAGGTTTTTGAGAGAGCTTTCAACAAAACAAAAAGAGAGAAAGAAATTGTTCTTTTGCTGCAATCTTTTTCTCCGACCAGCAATGTTCAGATCGTGTTTTCTGATTAACTAACCGTTTATATTGGGATGAAATTTAAAGTGAGTATTCCTGACATCTTTGTGCTTAATTTTAACGGTGGAGATCGGATTCGGAGGTCAGCAAGATCCTAGTTTAGGTCCCGAACAGAAGCTCAGTTAAGGTGGTGTTTCTTTCTATTTAACTTTTAGTTGTGTAGCTATTGTTTGTTCTCTTTTGGCACTTGTTGTGTCGCTATTAGAAGAATCTTTTTAACCCTATTATTTTTATAGTGTAGCAATTTGGATCTTGTCATTCCTGTGGTGGTTACCTTCGGATTGAAGGGTTTTTCCACGTTAAACTTTGTGTTCTTTATTGTTAGATTCTCGATTTCATCTTTTCGTAACAACAAGTGGTATCAGAGCTAAGATTATCTATATGAAGGGGAATATAAGAAAGATGGTATGTATAAACGGAAGAAACTACAACGTATGGAAAAGCGAGATGAAAGATCTATTGTTCATGAACAAGATACATCTTCCGGTTTTTTCTTCTCATAAACCCAATAATGTGACCGATGAAAATTGGGTGTTTGAGAACCAAAAAGTATGTGAATATATAATACAATGGATTCAACATAATGTTCACAACCATATTGTGAATGAGACACATGCTAGAACATTGTGGGAAAAGTTGGAGACTCTTTACACTACAAAAATTCGCAATAACAAGTTGTTCTTGTTAAAGCAATTTATGACCTTTAAATAAAAGGAGGGCAGTCCTATTCTTGACCATATAGATGTTTTCAGGGTATTCTTGATCAGTTATCAAGAATGAGTGCGAATTTTGATGATAAAATACAAGGACTTTGGTTTCTTGGTACTCTACCGAATTCTTGGGAAACTCTTCGTGTTTCTTTAACAAATTCTGCCACTGGTGGAAAGGTGACCATGGAATATGCAAAGAGTGGTGTATTGAATGAAGAGGTTAGAAAAAAATATCATGACACATCTTCACATTTAGATGTTCTATATACAAAAGATTGAGGGAGACATAAGACAAGAGATCCGAGGAGTAAAGGTGTAAGCAGAAGCAAGTAAAAATTAAAGAATCCAAATATTAGATGTTATCATTGTGGAAATAAAGGACATATTAAAAGATTTTGTAAACAAATGAAGCAAGATCTTAACGAAGGGAAGAAGGAAGAAAACAACGAAAATAATGTTGTTGTTGTTGTCCAAGGTTACCTTCTCTTCGCTTGTGATAAAGACATCATCAATTTTGTATCTCAAGATACAAGTTGGATAGTAGATTCTTGAGACACATCACATGTCACACCAAGAAAAGACTTCTTTTCATCTTATACTTCTGTTAACTCTGAGGTGTTAAAGATGGGTAATGATGGTGAGGTTAAGGTGTTTGGTGTTGGCACTTTTTCATTGAAAACAAATATAGGTTCAACGTTGGTCCTCCAGAATGTCAACCATGCTCCAGACATTCCCTTAAATTTTATCTCCGTTGGACAACTTGATGATGATTGCTATCATAATGACTTGTGGAATTGCCAATGGAAGCTCACCAAAGGCTAAGTGATTTTAGCTCGAGGAAGAAAACATTCAAATTTATATGTGACACAAGGATCGATTCTTTGTGACTCTATAAATTTGGTAGAGAGCGAGACTTTATCAGAATTGTGGCACAAGAGGCTTATTCATATGAGCGAGAGGGGGATCACCGGTTTGTCTAAGAAGAATTTGCTTGCTGGAATGAAACATGCAAAGGTAGAAAGATGTGTTCATTGCTTAGCAGGGAAACAAAAAAGAGTTTCTTTTCACAGTCATCCTCCTTAAAGAAAAACTGAGCTATTGGAGCTAGTACACTCAGATTTGTGTGGTCCTCTCAATGTGAAGTCAAAAGGTGGTGCACTTTACTTTGTTACTTTCATTGATGATCATTCTCGCAAGATTTGGGTATATCCTTTAAAATCCAAAGATCAAGTGCTTGATGTATTTAAACAATTTTAAGCCTTATCTGAGAGACAAACGGGTATATTGGTCCCTTTGATTACTACTGCAAATCGCAAGGAATTCGTCATCAGATTACTCCTCTAAAGACTGCTCAATTAAATGGTTTGGCAGAGAGGATGAACAGAACTTTAGTTGAGAGAGTTAGATGTGTGCTTTCAAAGACTAAACATCCAAATTCTTTTTTGGTCTAAAGAACTTAACAATGTTTCTTATGTTATCAATTTGTCTCCTGTTGTTGCTTTGGATTGTAATGTTCCAAACAGAGTTTGGTTTGATAAGGATATTTCATATGATCACTTGAAAATGTTTGGGTGTAAAGCTTGTGTGCATGTTCCAAAAGATGAGAGGTCGAAATTGGATGTTAAAACAAAGCAATGTATCTTTATTTTTTATGGTCAAGATGAGTTTGGATATCTCTTTTATGATCCAGTTGATAAGAAACTCATTAGAAGTCGTGATGTTGTGTTCTTTGAAGATCAAACTATTGAACATATTGACAACACTGAGAAACTAGATTCTCATAGTGATGAGAGCTTTGTTGATGTTTATTCAATTCCTATTATTGATACATCTTTTGTACATGAGGGAACCCAAGGTAATGATCAAGATAATGATGAGAGTGTAGAACATGTATTTGTTCCTACTGTGTATGTTGTGGTTGATAATCAACCAACTCATGTTGGGATGACCGCTTCTGATGCTCTAGAAACCTCTTGTAGAAGATCTACTAGAGAGAAGCGAAGCTCAACACGTTATTCTCATGATGAGTATATTCTATTGACTAATATCGGAGAACCTGCAGGTTATGATGAAGTCATGGTAGATACTTATAGAGATAAGTGGAATGAATTCATCGTAGACAATCATGAGTTTGTTGAAGTGTGGCAGGCATGAAGCCTGTCAAGAGATCCTCCATTTAAAGTCCATTTGACCCCATGGATGGAGGGGGAATTTTTTGGGCGATTTCCCATGTTCCAACCAAAGGCCGATGGCCTAATCCTACTTGGAAAAGGATTGTAATTATTCTCTTTATTTGTTTTCCAATTCGATTAGGAAAAGGATTTAAATAGTAATCTTATTTTGTAGTTGGTTTTCGCTTTGTAAGGAAAAGCACAACTCTATAAATACAGTATGGTTTTGAGAGAATAATTAATTTCTTATTGGTATTCTCTTTAAAAGACATTAGAACATAAGAGAGGTTTTTGAGAGAGAATTCAACAAAATAAAATGAGAGAAAAAAAGGTTCTTTTGCCGCAGTCTTTTTCTCTGACACAACGTTCAGATCGTGTTTCCCGATTAACTAACCGTAGGATCGGGCTGAAATTTTGATTGAGTGGTCCTGACATCTTGGTCGTTGATTTGAACAATGAAGATCGTATTCAGATGTCAGCAAGATCCTGTTTTAGGTCCCGAACAGAAGCTGGGTTTAGGTGGTGTTTCTTTCTATTTATCTTTTGTTGGTGTAGCTATTGTTTGTTCTATTTTGGCACTTGTTGTGTATCCGTTAGAAGAATATTTGTAACCCTCTTATTCTTATAGTGAAGCAATTCGGATCTTGTCGATCCCGTTGTGGTAACCTTAGGATTGAAGGGTTTTCCACGTTAAACTTGGTGTTCTTTATTGATAGATTTTCAGTTTCATCTTTTCATCACAACACAGCCATACATTTTATTCATTACATGAAGAATTAATGAATAAAAAAATGATCTTGGAGCCCTATATTTTAGATTTACTTTGTTATTGAATGGAGGAACTCTAGAGAGAGAAATATTGGATGGTAGATGGGTATTAGTTTATTTGATCTGAAAGTGGCTTTCTTGAAGGAATTTTAAGTCTAAAAAGGTTATATACCTATGAGAAAAAGAATATAATAATAGGGACATATTTTATGAAAGAACTAAGGACCTTAAACGTGTTTAATTTATAATTTGCTAACTTTCCCGAATAACAAAACCCATTTTCCTCTCATACTTCGCCAAGAGCACTAGGTGACATGCCTAGTGATCCCTTGGCTTGCTCAAATTTTCATTCATCTTACTTAAACGGGAAGATCATTAGGCAATCAAGAGGACCAATGGGCGATGTGAGAACCTTTTTTGCGTGGTACGACTTAGCTTTCCCTTTGTTCTAGAATCTAGGCCAATGGGACAGGCTGCTATGATATGACAAGGCACAGGGGTAACTTGACCATCACTTCGGGCGATCAAGTAGCCCTATTCACAAAAGTTCCATTCTATAACAAGGATTTTCCCACTCTCTCTTGTTAGCTTAGGCCATTTCTTGAACCGTAGGCTTATTTCTTGTCCAAATCAGTTCTAAAGAAGCCTAGACATCAACATAAAGTCACACTCACCTCACCCTCACGACAAGGATCTAGTTCATATACTAAGTGGGCTATACTTACACCTCTCACATAGAATCTTACTTAGTCTTTTAATATATAACATGATAAACATACATAGGAAAGTGTAAAAGCAGTCTTAGATAAAAACAATCTAAGTACAAATCTAGGAATCAACCAATACAATGTGAATAATTCATATAGTCTTTACAACTATACAATCCAAATGATAAAAGGAAATAAAGATTATCGCTTAAAAACATCTAAAGTCTTCATAAGATAGAATAACGAAAAGATAGCATACCTAAACATGAGGACCTACAACACTTGAAGAAAGAGTTTCAAGATTCTTCGATTGACCTTCTTAATCTTTAATAGTCGGACCCTAAATTTGTAGTTGTAGAAAGGAAGGACTTAGTAGTCCACTTGTACTAAGTATGGGTATATGCAGATATACATTTAAGGATATTAATGAAAAGGACCATATCTTTAAAAAGCATTATATGTAATTTGAAAACCTTTCAAGTACATACATGAGAGAATATACAAGATAAGGATAACAACAACATAAATCATGATCATAACATAATACATATTAACATTAAGTCATATTAACATTAGAAGTTCATTAGATAATTTAAACATAACGTACAAAACACTTACCAATAATCCCATCCCAAGCTTACAAGTGCAATGATAATGAGAAGCCCCATAACCCCACGTAAAATGTAAACAAGATAGGAGAGCATAACTAATGTTTGCTTCATACATCTTCCATCATAAGTAGTCATCATAACACATAGCAATATAGACCATTTCATGTTTATTATAATAGTCAACATCATATAAGAGCAACATCACAGATTATAAACATTATGCATTTCATATTTATATTTCCTGAAAAACAATCTCATAGGACTTCCCTTAGAGTAAACTTGTGCAATGTATAGGTAGAGTCATATACCCCTACCTATACAAAGTAGAGTCCTTAAGTAATCCTAGTCAATGTACATTTACTTGTCTTTCATTTTACTTGAGAGAACAATCCCCTTAACTGAAATTAGACCATGTGAAAAAAACATGGAATCCGGCATCATGAAACCCCACACAAAAAGAAGGTGGTCTACTTGCCAAGGTAGAACCAAAACATGAACATAGCATTCTAGGTGTATCCAATAGCTAGTATTCCTATAGAGGAAACCCAGATCAAGAACTAGGATATATATTAGAGACCCATAGTCCCACATTACATGGAAGCCTCTATATCATGAGAGTAATTGTGAACCTACCTTCCAACTATGGAAGTGCACCTCTTATATCTAGTTCATCGATCCTAAGATAAAATCCCTTTTTGAATAACCTTTAAGTCACCATTTATCATTAAACTTATCATAGGACATAGGAGATTAAACCCTAGTATAAACATGACCATAAACTCTTAAGGTTTAGATGGGAATTTCCTTTCATCACAACCATTGATTTGTGAGATTAGAATATCAAAAACATATTGTGTAAGGCACACAAAGTAAACATTATAAGATTGAATTATCATATCCTAACATGATCCCACATTTATGATATTCATAGGCCAACATATATTCATAACAACATCATACATACTTTAATTTCATAGATACCTCAATATATAGGACAACATTAAAATAATAGAGAAATAATGACTTTAGAATATATACCTAATGCTTCCAAGAACCTTCATAATGAACTTACATTCAATATTTATCAATCATCAAAAAACATAGTGAAATACTCAATAACATAATCAATGCTAATCCTTCAAGTCATATACAAAACCAATTCGTAGTTGAGGGAAAAACATCATTAAGGAGTTCATTCAAGCTGTAGTTCAAATCCCCACGTTTTCATATCATCAAGTGATAAATATAACCAAATAAATATCCTTATTTAAAGAACGAACATGCTTTATACGAAAATTAAACATGTCAAACCATTTACCAAAATTAAATACTTAATTAACCATAGAAAATCATTATTTTCATCATTATTAATAAATCTTGAGTAAGGTTGAAACCCGTTTTGTAGAGGTAAAACCCTAGAAGTACAATTCTTGAAAATCATCTTTGAAAGGACTTCCCAGAAAAACATCTTTGAATTAACCATACCTTATTCATGATAATTCCACGAGTTTTGAGTGAAAATCTTGAAGTCTTCATCTTCTTCATTAAATTTTTCTTGTTCTTCCATGGTGGTTGAATAGAGAGTTTTTTAAGAGAGATTAGAAGGATTTGTTAGATTAATATTCAAAGTGCATGTAAATAGTTTAAAACTGATCTAAAACAATAATCTTCCCCTAAAATATACAGGATACCCCTCAATTAAATGGGTCATTTTGTGAAGTTAGATTTACTTAAAAAAGAGGTGGTCTAATTAGGGAAGTGGTTGGGTGTCGGGGGTAATTTCATATTTATATTTAAAAATTTGATTTGAGTCACAGTGACACATGAAGGTTCCGAAACACGGGACATCTTTCGGACTCCACGTTTTAGCCGCGTGTCGTATAACAGCCCTCATTTCCTTGCTGCGCGCAGGCTGCTTTGGTAGCCTGCTCGCCCATGTTCGGGTCCTCCTCAAGGACCCTTTGGGTGGTCCTTGGAGTATTTTTATCGGACGTTCAGACCCGTTGTACTATATCTTTCCTATTTAAAGTATTTTTACATTTTCTAAACATTGTTTGAAACTTCCAAACCTTCACCAAATATAGGGACATCTACTAGTTCAATTTAGCAAGTTTTCTGACGTCAAAGTCTTTGTTTGTCGTTTTGGGTCTAACCTTGTATAACTGAGTTTAATAATTTAATATATGTCTGGAAACATCATTTAAATCATTATTTAAAAGGATAATATGTATTCTACATCGTGGAATTTTCAAAGTTTTACATTGATTGACACCTTAAACATATAAAAGGGTTAACAACTTAAGACTAGGAGTTCATCATGAACAAGATATCAAAACGTGCAAAACTAACAAATGCATTATTTAACTTATGCACTTATTCAAAGGAGGAAACGTCAGTTCCACTCAACACATGATCAATGAATTACAAGAAAGTAGGAACTACATCTAAAAACACAATATGCATTTAATACAACATATATCATATTCATAAGAGAAACTACCTTCTCCAATCAACAAAAAGTTCAATACTATCATATGGAATCAACATGACATTTCATTAAAGTACAACTAAGCGTGTTAATTATTCCACCTCATAAATCAAATACAGTATAATCATACTAAAAGCAATTCAATCACGAGGGACATAAATCATGAGAAACTCAATTTATGGAATATATTCTTTCTCACATGGACATGCACCATATAAGAAAAGAATCATGCAAAAATCTCATATAATAGACATAACTGCCAAATCATTAAATACTCAAGTGGAGATACTTTTAACTCATGATTGAATAAGAGTAGAAAGGAAAAGATTATGATAACATGACTTCATATCGTGATCGACCTCCAATGTATAACTCTGAACGAAGTGGTTCCTCCATAGAACCATAACAAAAGCTTCTTCTTTATTACTAAACCTCATCGCTTGTCGGTCCACGATCTCAACTGATACCTTACATAATAAAGGTTCTCATAAACTCCTAAACCTTCTAAAGTAACGATAGATAACAGATTACCAATGCACATCTTAATTATGGGAACATAAAACACCTAGTGAACCGGATCTAATTGACTAGGAAAGTTCAATTAACAAGCAACATCTCAACACATTTGAAGATTTCATATGGACCCACATATCGAGGACTAAGCTACCCCTTTTTGCAAAATCTCATCATTCCTTTTTTTATGTTAACCGAATAACCAACCTCAAACTCTAGATCCTTCATAGTAATATCGTCATAGGATTTTTTTTATTAGGTCCATAATTAACCTATCTTCAATAAGTCAAACTTTTTCAATGGCTTCATAAACTAACTCCGGACCAATAATGAAAATTTTATCTAATATACCTTCTCAAATATAATGCTTCAAATGGAGCCATAGCAATGCTTGAGTGGCAACTATTGTTGTAGGAAAACACAATCAATGGTAGATGGTAAGCCCAATGAACCTTGAAATCTATAATACATGCCCTCAACATGTCCTATAGTATTTGAATGGTGTGCTCCGCTTGATCTTTTGTTGGAGGGTGAAAAGTTGTACTAAGTTTAACATAGGTACTAAACACTATTTGGAACACCTTTGAAAAGGGAGAAGTAAATCGGGTGCCCCTATATAGAATAATTGAAAAAAGAACACCATGTATCCTCACTATTTCCTTTATGTACAACTTAGCATAATATTTCACCGAATAGGAAACCTTGACATGAATGAACTGGGCTTATTTACTCATCCTATCAACTATGGCCTAACTAAAATCACGTTTCCTTTGAGTATGTGGAAAACCCAAAGAAAGTCCATATTGACATGCTCCCTCTTCTAAGGGGGAAAAGTTATCTCGTGGGACAACCCACTATTACTTTGATATTCGGCCTTGACTTTTTGACAAGTTGGACATTTTGCCAAAAAATCCAATATTTCCTTTTTCATGTTATTCCACCAATAAACCTCATATAAATCACGGTACTTCTTTGTTGCTTCAAGATTAAAAGAATACCGCGAAGCAGGACAACCTGTGCACATCACATAGGAACTCCCTTTTATAATCTTTTACATGGGCAATATTACCCATACACATTCGACTTACGGGATCTGTAACTATATTGCTTTGTCAGGGTGGTAAAGGGCACTAATATCATAGTCATTCAAAAGCTCTAACCACTTTTTTGTCGTAGATTCAATTATTTTTTGGTAGATTGGAGACTTTTGGGATCGGTAAATACATCTACATGCACCCCATAAGGATAATTTCTTCATATTTTCAATGCAAACACTATGTCCGCAAGTTAAACATCATGAGTTTTATAGTTATTTTCATGCACCTTGAGTTTACATGAGGCATATACTATTACCTTCACACGTTGCATAAGGACACACGCCAGACCTACTTGATAAGTGTCACAATATACAATAAACATAACGTAACCTTTCGGTAAGGTCAACACCGGAACAGAGGTAGGCTTATCCTTCAATTATTCGAAGTATTTCTCACAAGCATTCGTGTACTCAACCTTAACTTTTTTTTAGTCAGGGCCGTCAATGGAAAAGAAAAAAAGTCCTAGGCCAATTCTTTACTGTGTGCATTTTCTTTGGATCAACTTCAATGCCCTTTCGTGATACTATGTGCTTGGCCGACGCAAGAAAACAAAAACTTACTATTTACTTTTCATAGTGGCCTTTTCTTTTATTACCGGCCGACACAATACTTTTTACATATGGCTGATATTCAGCCGACTCAAAATGACAAAAACAAAAAAGACTTGACTTTATATATAATTTTTTTTTTATTCTAGTTATACGTCTGGGACATAGTTTTCTTCTCCTTCACATTTTATGCATAGGTGATCAGGATATTTTTGTCCTATCGACTTGCAGTATCTTGACATCAGATTAGGAGAAATAATTTTTTTTTGTTTATTTTCATATAACAATTTTAATCTTGCTAATTCTTTTTCTAGTTCGTTTATTCTTGTATTTTTTATTTCTTCTAAATGTTGTACTTCTTGTTTTGCTTCTACTTTTGGGGTGGAAGCGATTATTGTAAGAGAGAGAGTTGGAAGAAGTTGGATTCTTTATTTATGAGGGAAAGCCCTCTATTTATAAACAAAAATTACACGCTTTTGGCCAAAATGGCCGACACTTACTTTATACTTGGCCCTTTTACATTTGGCCGATGCAAGATAACAAAAACTTACTATTTACTTTTCATAGTGGCCTTTACTTTTATTACCGACCGACAGAATACTTTTTTACATATGGCTGATATTCAGCCGACGTAAAATGACAAAAACAAAAAGTATTAACTTTATATATATATACCTGGAGCTACAGATCTACAAAAACAGGTATACACTCTTAAATTTCTGAGTTGCTCAATAGATTTATTCCTGAAAATCTCTTGTTGATTATAATTGATTATCATGACTTAATAATGTTATAATAAACATCTTTAGAAGGTTTGCTACAGAAATATTCTTCAAATAATTATGCCCAGACTATGCCATCCTAAAGTTGTAACCGGTAGGCAAGAAGGCCGTTTAGGGGAGTAAACAAAGTTGATGCGCTGTTAGGGTTACTAATCAAAGAAGAAAGCTGTAGTAGTGACTAGACGAAATGATTATTAAATCATTATTATTTCATAATAGATAAGTATAATCCATTAAGAGGTCGAAAGGAATAAATCTTTTAGTCAAAATGAATAAGATGAATACTTATTTAATAGATGATGAGTATGATTACAAGATATTACTACTCTATATGCTAAAAAATTTTAGTACTGTTATAAAAAGAGAAATTTATGACAAATTGGTAACATATGAAATAATAGAAATAACAACCCAAGGTTGGACTAAGTTAACCATACAAAGTATACACGATGAACTTTACTATGATATGTATGATTTATATGATGATCTAGATATATTTACAGATTAATGATTGAATCAGAAAAGTTTGAGATATGGCAAAAGAGAAGTACGAATAATTATAAGATAAAAGTAATTAAGAACCCAGATAAATTAAGTAGAATTTTTAAAATTTTATACAGAAAAATATAATTAACAAAAATAAAGAAACTAAAATAAAAAGAACCAAGATAGATAAAAAGGTACGAAAGATATGAAAAAAATTAAAATTTTTGCACATAGAATATGAACTATCACAACTTACCAAAACAAACAATATAAGAAAAACCATTAAATAAAGATAATTTCAAAAACAGAGTATAAATATGTATGTTATTTAAAAAAACAACATGGACAAAGAAATATATAAGCAACAGTTGATAGAAAAGATAGATGAAAAAAGGCAAGAATTACAACATAGAAAAGAAAGATTAATAGAAAATATATTAGCAGGAGTATGTAATAAATCAATATTTGTACAAAGAAAAAACATATTTATGTTAGAAATAGAAATAGATCACCTTGAATATAAATTACAACACAACATAATTCATCAATTATAATGAATAAAGAAGAATTTGCGGTAGATGAAAAAATATATGAACATCAAGATGGAATGATAATAAAGATAATATTTTCAAATTTAGGAAGAAGGTATAAAAAAATAGGAAATAATCTATACTTGATGTTACAAAAAGAAACAGCAAGATTAGAAGATAGTTTAACAGCCATGATAAGAATAACAAAAAAAAATGAAGAAATAGACAGATCAAGAGAAATAGAACAAATAAAAGTAGGAGGAAAACAAGAAGTACAACATTTAGAAGAAATAAAAAATACAAGAATAAACGAACANGAAAAAGAATTAGCAAGATTAAAATTGTTATATGAAAATAAACAAAAAGAAAAACAGATAGAAAAAGAAAAAGAATTAACAAATAAAATAAACGAAATGGAACAAAAATTAAATGAAGATCTTGAGGTAAATGAAGTAAATGAAATAGATGAAAATGAAAATGACCAGAAATCAGAAATAAGTGACATAAGTGAGACATATACAGAAATTTTAGAACAGGTAAATAAACTAAAAAAATTAGAAATAAACACAGGAGATATGAATAGACCCAGTACGTCAAGAGTTAAAACCCTAGATAATAGTCCAAGAAATAGTCCTAGAGCTAGTCCTAGATGGACACCACCTACTTATTATACAGAAAGTTATCAACAATCAGATAGAAATAATGCAATATGGAACAGTAGATTAAATAAAAATTGGATACAAAAACCAATAAGTGAACAATATAATTTCTTAGATCTAGATTGTTTCACAGACATAAATAAAGCAATATTACTATGGACATGAAATATATCTAAACAGTTAATAGATAGCAAAATAGAAACAACAAAAACACCGAGATACATAGAAAGAACATTCGTAGGAACAGCAAAATTATGGATAGAAAATCTATCCCCAGAAAGCGTAGAAGTACTTAGAAGTGATAAGAAAATGGATGGATCCCCATCAACAACAAATATAGAAATATTAGATAAATACGAATCAGCAATAAGAAATGAATTTGGAGGTATGACCACAGATATAAAAGAACAAAACAGAGAAAAAATAATAAACAGACAACTTATGACAAAACTATCTATATGTTAAATGTGTTACATTGAACAATATACTTGTGCATTTAAAGAATATTACTACAAATCAAAATATAATTTAGATGAAGCAAGAGCGATAAGACAACAATATTTTAAAAAATTACCAGAACCATTTAGCATAAAAAAAATTTAAGATTGGGATAATGAATGGATAGTAGATACTTTAGGAGCTAGAATAAAATTCCTATCTCGATGGCTTACACAATTATGTGAAAGCCAAAAAGAAAAATTAAAAATGGAAAAAGTACTAAATAAAAATTTAGATGTTGAAAAAATAGAATGGCACCACAATTTTGATGTACAAATAAAAAACAAAAATCAAAAAGATATAAAAATTATAGAAAAAATAAAACTAAGCATAAATATAAACAACCAAGACGAAGGTATTATATAAAAAATTATAAAGTAAAAAGACCATATAAACCAAAGAGGAAAACATCCCAATGTACTTGTTACAATTGCGGAAAGATAGGACCCATCGCTAAGGATTGTAAATTACCAAAAGATCCAAAAAGAAAACAAATAGCAGAATTAATCATAGATATGAAAAAGATATGCAAATAGAATACATAGACTATGAATTAAGTGATAACGATAGCATATATGAAGTATCAGATATAGAAACTGAAAATGAAGAAGAAAATTTAGATAATAAAATAGAAGAAGAAATATAATGTCTGAAAACGAAATAATATCTAAAGAAAATTATGAAAATGAAGAATTATCACACCAAAAGATTATATTTGATAATATAGTTTTTGAAAAAATAAAAGGAAAAGAATTAGATTTAAGTGTTGAAAAGATACTTGAAATACCTACATTAAAAAACTGGTTTAAAAGACAAAAAGAAGAATACTATGTAGTTAGTCAAAAAGAACACGTCATAGACTGTAAATATACAAGTGGAAAAGCATATATACCTATAAAAAGCAAACGAATAATAAAAAAAGAAATACAAGACATAAAAAATAAAGCAGCTATAAAATATGTACATTTAGGAGGAACAGAAATACTAATAAAAGCTTGTTTCAGAGAAGGAATAGATACACCCATTGAAATATATTTAGCAGATGACAGAATAATACACCCTATAGAAAAAAGTGTAATAAGTGCAGTTAAAGGAAATTTAATATACCAAAAATTTAAATTTATAATAAGTGCTAATTATACAATAGCATTAACAGATACAAATATAGATAAATCATTAGTATTATATTGGAAAATGTCAGGAATAGAGTTAACACAAGGAAGTAAGGTATTCACAGCAACATGTAAAAATCTATATATATTAACAACAAAACATAAAATAACAGCAAGGAATAAAATTGATAAGATAAAAATATATAATCCTTTTGAAAAAATAATTACTGTAATAGATAATAATGACTATAGCTATAAAGAAATGGATACAGAAGGAGATTTAGAAATAGTAAAAGAAAGATTATGAACCTCAAGTACACCAAATACAAGCACATTAAATATGTTGACTAGAGCTACCTCATCAAGGATTAGTACATGTAAAAGAAAATATGAAATACCACAAAATTTATGAAAAGAAACGACGCGATATCATTATTTTATAACGGGAATAATGTACCAAAGAAAATATAAAATCTTGATAAACATGGGACAAGAATAGAATCATATAACAAGAGAATTAGTATTAGAAGAAAAAATTATAAAAGCAGGACACATATGACCTGGATTACCTAGTGAAATAGTAAATACAAATGAAGAAACAACAGAAAAAAAAAACTTATAGGAGGAATTCCATTAAAAATACAATTTAAGATATACCAAGGAAACCATAATATCACGTTAGGAATAAAATGGCTAGAGAAAGTTAAACCATATAATATATAAAACGAACAATTAACAATAACATGTCAAAATAAGAAGATAATCATAAAAAGAACAAAATGAATAATGAAACTATATATACTCGAAAAAATTATCATAGAAGGATATCACAATAGATATTATACCCCTATGATAGATCCAGGAGCAGAAGCAAATATATGTAAATATAATTTTTTACCAGAAGATAAATGGGAAAAATTAAAAACACCAATGGTAGTAACAGGATTTAATAATGAAGAAAGTATGATTAAATATAAAGCAAAAAATATAAAAATACAAATATGGGATAAAATATTAACAATAGAAGAAATCTATAATTTTGAATTCACAACAAAAGATATATTGTTAGGAATGCCATTTCTAGAAAAATTTTACCCACATATAATAACAAAAACACACTGGTGGCTTACTACGCCATGTGGCAATAGGAGCAAAAAGAGTAAAAAATAAACAACGAAAATCTATGGAATGGACAAAAGGCAGTGAAAAAATAAACCAGGAAATGGAAAAAATAAATGAAAAACAAATAACACAATTAGAAATCATTATATTTACAATCGACAGAGTCAAATTAATTAATGAACAACTAGAACAATTATATAATGAAGATCCACTACAAGGATGAGAAAAACATAAGACAAAAGTAAATATTTTATTAATAGACGAAAATAGTATAATAACACAAAAACCATTAAAATATAACTTTGATAATTTACAAGAATTTAAAATACATATAGATGAACTATTAAAAAACAATTACATACAAGAGAGTAATAGCAAAAACACAAGCCCAACATTTATAGTTATAAAACACAGTGAACAAAAAAGAGGTAAAAGTACGATGGTTATAGATTACAGAAATTTAAATGCCAAAACTAAAATATATAACTACCCAACACCTAATAAAATATTAAAGATAGGACAAATACATGGATACAACCATTTTAGTCAATTTGATTGCAAATCAGGATTTTACCACCTAAAATTAGAAGAATAATCTAAACAATTAACAGCATTCACAGTACCAAAAGGATTCTATGAATGGAATGTATTACCATTTGGATATAAAAATGCACCAGGTAGATATCAACATTTCATGGATAACTACTTTAACCAATTAGAAAATTGCATTGTATACATAGATGACATATTATTATATTCTAAAACATAAGAAGAACATATAAGATTATTAGAAAAATTTATACATATAATTACACATTCAGTTATAAGCTTAAGTAAAAGTAAAGCAGAAATAATGAAACCACAGGTAGAATTTCTAGGAATACAAATAGACAAAAATGGAATAAAAATGCAAACCCATATAATACAAAAAATAATTACCCTTAAAGAAAATATAGATACAAAAAAGAAATTACAATCATTTTTAGGATTAGTAAACCAAGTAAGAGAATATATACCAAAATTAGCAGAACAGTTAAAACCACTACATAAATAACTTAAAAAGGATGTTGAATATTATTTTAACGATAAAGATAAAGAAACATATAAAAAATATTAAAAAATTATGTAAAAAATTACCAAAACTATACTTTCCTGATGAAAGTGAAGCATTTACATATATAGTTGAAACTGATTCAAGTGATCACAGTTACAGAGGAGTACTAAAATATAAATATAACAAAGAAAATGTCACGACCCGAAACCGAGATCGCGACTGGCACCCATATTTACCCTCCTATGTGAGTGAACCAACCAATCTAAACCTTAACATTTCAATATAATATCAACAGAAAATAATGCGGAAGACTTAAACTCATTTATAAAAACCAAATCAATAACTATTATTCCCCAAAATCTGGAAGTCATCATCACAAGAACATCTAAAATCAAATTACTAAACTAATAGTATTCTAAAAGCTAAAACAAGTAAAAGCTAGTCCATGCCGGAACATCAAGGCATCAAGACGTGAAGAGGAAGATCCAGTCCAAGCTAGAAGCATTAGCTCACCCTGATATCCGGAGTAATGAAGACTGGCTAGAGTTCTTTGTTGAGTCGAAGATGACGGCACGTTCTTTGCACTCCACAAATAAACAAGAAGAAAACATAAAAGTAGGGGTCAGTACAAAACACGGGTACTGAGTAGATATCATCGGCCAACTCAAAATAGAAATCAATATATACCAAGTAATATCATAAAATCAACTATGATACTCAACATGTAACAACAGCAAGTACTATATCATTAACAATTACCGTCAAGTTCACACATGAGGACTCAAGCCTCAATACCATACTCATTTGGGAATTAGATTCATTAGATTGAGTATATTAACATCTTTCAAGATTCATTATCTTTATTTCTCTTGTGTCGGTACGTGACACTCCGCTCCCTCATATTCATTAATCCTCTTGTGTCGGTACGTGACACTCCGATCCCCTACTACTATGTGTCGGAACGTGACACTCCGATCCCCTAAATCTACGTGTCGATTCGTGACACCCGATCCCCTAAATCTACGTGTCGGTTTGTGACACCCGATCCCCTAAATCTACGTGTCGGTTCGTGACACCCGATCCCCTAATTCTACGTGTCGGTGCGTGACACCCAATCCCCTAATTCTACGTGTCGGTTCGTGACACCCGATCCCCTAATTCTACGTGTTGGTTCGTGACACCCGATCCCCTAATCTCATCCTATCAATTCATCAAGCCTTCTCCCTTACCAAGGCATCATCAATCTCATTACTTTAGTTCATCAAGCCTTATCCCTTACCAAGGCATCATCATTAAAAAGAGATTAGGTTTTTATCAAGATTTGGGATTCAATAGCTTCATCATGCTTAATATAATCACAATTATATAATCACGTTCATGCAAGCATACAATTAGGCACATAGCAGGGTTTACAATACTATCAATACATATCATTCTCTATTAAGAGTTTACTACGAATAGCATGAAAACCATAACCTACCTCCACCGAAGACTAGTGATCAAGCAAGAATTTCCCAAAGCCTTGTGTTTTTTTTCCCTCTTCGTTCATCTCTCTCTATCGATTCTCCTTCCCTCTCTTTTTTCTTTCTATTTTCTTTATTCAAACCCTCTTTCTTTTACCCTAATTAGTATATAATTAAGAATAAAAGATGACAATAATAACCCACTAAATAACTTAAGGTTACCTCTTTTAACCCCCAAGTAATTAGACTTATTAACATTAACCCTCTAACTTTATAATTAAAGCAGGAATAGTCAAAAACGTCCCTTAAAACGTATAAAGAAATCCGACCCGGACAGGGATTGCGCAGCCTGCGATGACCCATCGCGCTTGTGACGGCCCGTCGTGCCTGCGACGGTCCGTCCTGCAAGTCGTCGCAAGGCTCAGAGACTGGATTTCCACTAAAGACTCTGTGATGGTCCGTCCTGCCATTTCGTTACGAAGTCAGAGAGTCGATTTTCAGTACCTAATTTCAGATTTTCTAAGTGTTTTGAAACGAGACCCTGCGATGGTCCGTCGTGCCCATGACGGTCCGTCGTGGGGTCCGTCATTTCTGCCAGTTTTTCCAAAATTGAAGTCTACTGCTCAAAACGACTAAACAGGTCGTTACAGAAAAGATAGAGCATCATTGCAGGTATTACTCAGGAACATATACTGAAGCACAAACGAAATGGGAGATAAATAGAAAGGAATTATTTGCATTAGATAGATGTTTATTTGCATTCGCACCATATATTGTTTACAATAAATATATTATAAGGACAGATAACACACAGGTAAAATCGTGGATAACTAAAAAGGTAGATCATTTAGTTACAACAAAAGAAATAAAAAGATTAGTATTAAATATATTGAATTTTACATTTACAATTGAGATAATTAAAACTGACGAGAATCTCATTGCACACCATCTCTCAAGAGAAAGATACATTAAAAGATATATTGTTCATGATGACAAATCTATGCCAAAAGATGGAAAAGATAGAAACGGAAGTACAAAGTCTGAAAGAAAAAGCTAATAGTCAGCAACATGACTCAAAATATGCGGAGCTAAATCAGCAGCATGACTATAAACATGCGGAACTACAAGGAGACGTTGGGAAACTCCAAAAAACCCATAACAATGTTTGTTCAAATGCAGCTATAGCCAGCACATCTACAGCAAGACAATCTACAAAAAAGGAAGAGGCTAAGGTAAAATATACAAATGTAAATATGAACAAATTATTCTCACAACCATATACTCCTCATAGTACCCAAAAAGATATGTCTGTCACCCCACAAACAAATACCTACAAAGCCAGCTTAGATTCCCAAAAACAAACATACAATTATATCTCCAGAACATATATAAAAAATATATACAAAATACAGACTTTTCTCAACCAGAACCCTAAAGCTAAAAATATGAAAAAACCCGACGAAGACTACATAACCCAGTATTTACAAGGATATAATAAATTAATTGCACAACAAAGAACTAATCCAAACCTAGTAGCAACTTGCTACAACTATGGACTGTTAAGTATCGTATATACGATAACAGGAGACGAGATATCTAAGATACCAGAACTATATAAAGCTTTTTTAAAGTATAAAAGAGTGACCAAAGGTACTCTTTTTTAAATAAAGTTCTACGCAGCTACGGCAGAGATATTGTATGACGAAGTCAAACCTACAATACAAGTTATAAAGATCGGGCTGACTAGGGAAATGATAATCCCTGAAAAGATAGACACCTAGGAAGAAATACAAATAGTAGATATTCTGGAATTCTATGCAAATAAAAGAACTATCGGAATAGCTACTATGTTGAACGAGATAACAAACAATTATCTGAATGAAAATGCCATATGGACATTCTACAACAGAGATCAAACATTAATCTATTCAAATTGCAGAGATATACAATCAGCAGACATGGAAGAAATAAGACAATGGATACTAAGTCTATTAAGGCCAGAAGCTACACCAACAACAAGAACTATAAGGAAAAATCTTTATTTCTCCTAATCTGATGACAACATACTGCAAGTTGATTGGACAAAAATATCCTGATCACCTATGCACAAAATGTGAAGGAGAAGAAAACTATGTCCCAGACGTACAATTAGAATAAAATATATATATATATACATATAAAGTTAAGTCTTTTTTGTTTTTGTCATTTTGCGTCGGCTGAATATCAGCCGTATGTAAAAAGTATTGTGTCGGCCGGTAATAAAAGAAAAGGCCACTACGAAAAGTAAATAGTAATTTTTTGTTTTCTTGCGTCGGCCAAATGTAAAAGGGCCAAGTGAAAAGTATGTGTCGGCCATTTTGGCCAAAAGCGTGTAATTTTTGTGTATAAATAGAGGGCTTTCCCTCATAAATAAATAATCCAACTTCTTCCAAAAATAGGTATACACTATTTTTGTAGAAAAATTTATACATATAATTAAACATTCAGGTATAAGCTTAAATAAAAGTAAAGCAGAAATAATGAAACCACAGGTAGAATTTCTAGGAATACAAATAGACAAAAATGGAATAAAAATGCAAACCCATATAATACAAAAAATAATTACCCTTAACGAAAATATAGATACAAAAAAGAAATTACAATCATTTTTAGGATTAGTAAAATAAGTAAGAAAATATATACCAAAATTAGCAGAACATTTAAAACCACTACATAAAAAACTTAAAACATGCCACTAACTTCAACCAATACTCACATTACTCAACATTGTGATCAATTTTTGATCTTTGAGAGTTTGTAATACAATCATCAAATAGCTAATATGATCAAAATCGATTTTTAAGTATATAAAGATATCGTTAATGATAACAATGACGAACATGTCTATGTATTTTATGAAACCCTATTCATAAGGTTGACCAAGGCCGCTGGGGCATTAATTTGGCCAAATGATATCAGAAGAAACTCATAGTTCCATACATAATTTGAAAAATTGTCTTGGTATATCATTCTCTCTTACTCTATGTTGGTGGTAACCCGAACTAAGGTAGATCATTTAAAAATGACTAATCCCTTTAAAATGATAGAACAAGTCATCAAATTTATGGAGGGGATACTTATTATTTATTCTGACCTTGTTCAATTTGCGATAGTCAATACACATCCTAAGGAACCATCCTTCTTTTTCACAGATAATACTGGAACACCCATGGAGATATTCTTTGTTGAATAAAACTCTTGCCTAACACGTTCTTGAGTTGCTCCTTCCACTCTTTCAATTCAGTCGGATCCATTCTATAAGGAAAGATTGAAATGGGTTGTGAATCAAGAAAAATATCAATCCAAAACTTTATTTCCCATTGATACGTAATGCGAAGCAAGTCATTAGGGAAGACTTTTGAAAACTTACTCATCACATGGACCGACTCTAATGAAGGGACATTTTATTCAACATCCATAACTGTAACAATGTTAAATATTCACCCCTTAGAGATCATTTTTGTAGCTTTTAAACATGACACAAATTGACTGCTAGAAATAGAATTTACCCTTCCACTATAACATGGAATCATTTGGAAAATTAATATTAACTACCGAAGTTGTACAATCAATGAAAGCATAACATCCATGAAAAAAATCCATGCCAAAAATAACATAAAAAACAAGCATAACTAGTTCCATAAAATCAACCATAGTGACTCCATGAGATAATTATATAGGACAACTCCTATAGACTCTTTTTGCTATAATTGAGTTAAAAATTGTGGTAGAAACTGAAAAACATTATTCTACGGCATCAGGGAGTATACAAAGATTTATAGACACTAAAAGAGTAACAAAATACAATGTTTAACCGAGATTTAAATAATGCAAAAAAATCAACTAAAAATACTTGCAACTTACCTATAACAACATCTTTGGATCCCACTTGATCACCTTGGGATGGGAGATCATAGATGTGATTGTTAATGACTAAAAAATGTTGGTTAAACTACAACGTTTTTGTATGAGTTACGAAGACTTAAGGTTGATGAATAGGTTGTTTTATAACATAATTGAGCAGAATCCTAGTGTGCAAGTGAAGGATCTAAGATAGAAAGAGGGAGTAGGAGAAACCTTGTTTATTGATGAACATTTTGGTTATGGGACTACTACGTTTCCCAAGTGACTTGGTTAAGCGCGAAAGTGCACTTAGGGTCGCCTAGTAGAATTCCCCATTGTCCTAGTTTCTATACAAAAGGTCGAGCTATGCCCATGCCTGCCAACCAGTTTTGCATGTCGCCCCTTGTCCCCTCTATCGCCACTGATCTTGCCCATTAAGTGAGCCTACTGGAAATTTGTGTAACCCAAAGCTGCACTTGGCGAGTTGTAACATTCCAGAAAATGTACTCGTCTAATAAAGTGTAACGACCTGTTTAGTCGTTTTGAGTAGTAGAGTTTATTTTTGGTAATAACTGTCTGGATCGATAGATCCCACGACAGACCATCATGGGCACGACGGACCGTCGAGGGGGTATCGTTCCAAAATACTTAGACGCTGGAAAATTGGGTACTGAGAACAACTCTCTGAACTTCGCGACGGAAGAGCAGGATGGACCGCCGTAGGCACGACGGACCGTCACAGACTCTTTAATGAATTCGACTCTCTGAACTCTGTGACGGAAGCAGCAGGACGGACCATCGCAGGCACAACGGGCCGTCACATGCTGCGTAACCCTGACTGGGTCGGATTTCTGTTAAATGTTTTAAGTGGTGTTTTGGACTATTCCTGCTTATGATTTTAAAGTTAGTGGTTTAATGTTTAAAATTCAATTACTTGGGGGTTAAAGGTGATAACCTTGAAATAAATAGTGGGTTACTTTTGTCATCTTTTATACTTAATTATATGGTAATTAGGGTGAAAGAAAAAGAGTTTGAATAAGGAAATATAGAAAGAACAGAAGAGGGGTGACGAACGAGCGAGAGAAGAGAGAACGAATAGGAAAGCAAAGACCTTGAGGAGTAGCTTGCGTGATCACGAATTCTTTTGTGGAGGTAGGTTATGGTTTATGCTTTTCCGTAATAAACTCTAAATAGCAATTGATATGTTTGGGTAATTTTGTAATGTCTTCTATATGCTTAATTGTGTGCTTGCATGATGTGATTATGTAATTGTGACGAATTAGCATGATGAGGCTGTTGAATCTTAAACCTTAAAACCTCTTTGTAATGATAATGCCTTGGTATAAAAAAAGGCTTGATGAACTGAAAGAATGAGATTAGGGGATCGGGTGTCACGTTCCGGCACCAGGATAGTAAATGATCAGTGTGTCACGTTCCGTCACCAGGATAGTAAAGGATCGGAGTGTAACGTTCCGGCACCAGGATAGTAAAGGATCGGAGTGTCACGTTCCGGCACCAGGATAGCATGGATCGGGTGTCACGTTCCGACACTTGGATAGTAAAGGATCGGAGTGTCACGTTCCGACACAAGGATAGTATGGATCGGGTGTCACGTTCCGACACGCGGATAGTAAAGAGAATGAATCCTGAATTATGCTAATATACTCATATTTAATGAACCTGTTTCTGAAATGAATATGGTGTGGAGGCTTGAGTCCTTATAGATGTGCTTGGGTTGTGCCAAATGGTTATGGTATTTGTTGTTGTCACCTGTTAAGTGTTATGGTTGATTTTATGTTATTATTTGATATATATTGCTCTCTATTCTGAGTTGGCCGATGATACCTACTCAGTACTTGTGTTTTGTACTGACCCCTACTTCTATGTTTTTCTCTTTGTTATTTGTGGAGTGCAGCAAACGTACCGTTGTCTTCAACTCAACCGCAACTCTAGCCAGTCTTCATAACATCAGATTTCAGGGTGAGCTATTTTTCCTAGCTCGGACTGGATTCTCTCTCATTTATGTCTTGATGTCCTTGAAGTTCGGACATGAACCATTTGTTTCTTATTTTAGCTTCCTAGACACTCTTAGATTTAGCAATTTGAGGATAGAATGTTCTTATGGTGCTGACTTCCAGATTCTGGGGTTAATAATAATTTTTGAGTTTTAGAAGTTATTTATTGATTTCGTTAATGAGTTTTAAGTCTTCCGCATTATATTCTGTTTATTATGATTGAAATGTTGGGGTTTAGATTGGTTGGTTCGCTCACATAGAAGGTTAAGTGTGGGTGCCACTCGCGGCTCATTTTGGGTCGTGACATAAAGATTCGATTATGTTTTAATATTAGGTATTGGGGATACATAGGCATCCCAATGTCCAATTTTTAATAATATTGGGCACATTGGAGAATATTGGATGAAGGGTGTTAGCTAATTTCTATTTATTAAGATATACTTTGATGTTAATGATCCATTCCAAGATTTTTTATTAATTGTTCCTTTAATGAATACCCTAAGATAAAGTATTGATTCTCAACTTAACACATTATGTACGAGGCATCCAAGTGTCAAGCATGAGTATCATAGCACATGATCTTTTAAAATGATCATGTATAGTAGGCAGTGCCCAAGTATATAGTGAGGATTCATAGGACAAAAACAAAAGAGCATAAACACAAGTTCAAGCACATGTGCTAACCGGACAAGAGATAAGCCCAATTGAAATCTTTTAGGGAGGTTTGGGGTAGGCGCACATGTGGGGGTAAAGACATGTGGGGCCTTGCAACATAAAAAATTGTAGTCTCTAAATAACATCTCTAACTAACTAAGTAACCTAGGAAAACAAAAAATAACTAACTAAGGGACCTAAAAACTTAAGACCTAGACGGGTGATACCAAACTGTTTACCTAACTAAAAGACAACCTAGTACCTAACCTAGGATGATATAAAGGGTTGGTTGTGGTCCTAACAACTTAGGGTACTTTATAAATTACCCTATCTTACCTAATTAATTGAATAATAAACTTAACAAATTATTTTAATTGGTAAAAACCGAAACCATTAAGCAATTTCCAGATTTTGGTTATCTAAAAGTGTTCTTCTAATTCTAGTCAATTAAGGAGGGGTGTTTTGGTAATTATCTAATTTTATTGTTTTAATTAAGTTATATAATCCAAGTGAATTAGTTAATGTTAGTTCCTAAAGACTTTGACTTATGTTATTTATCATAAACCCTACGACTTGACAGCAGTAAAGAAACATAAGAAGAACAAAAGTTCTCCTTCGACGATTTAAAGAAGTTCTCCGAGGTTTTCGTGAAAAAGGGAAAGGTGGTCTTTGTAGATTAAATTCTGCAGTAAAGTATGGGTTTTCTATTCTTGAATTATTTCTCCAAGAGGGTTTTCAAAATTTTTTAAATCAAGAATATCGAAACTAGGGGTGTTCCAAATGAATTGCATGTTCATCTCCCTAGTTCTCCCGATTTACCATTCTTGTAATTTGTATGATGTAAATCTGTAGCATGTTAATTGTCTGTGGTACTAACTTATCATTATGTGTATGTTTTAATGATTTATGTGTCGAATAAATCCTTATTCTTAGATCCGCATACTTATGGTGTTATTTACATGAGATGATGAACATTGTAATGCCTACTTGTGTTCGAGAAGATGAAATTGTTATAAGTTGTTCATTTAATTTTTTCATAGACTAATCAAAGGTTAAAAGTTTTATTGTTTAACATGTTAGATTATAATAAAGTTTTCATGAAGTAATTGCATTGTATTTTGATAATACTATGACAAGTATCTAGTCAAATTATGATTTATGCCAACAAATTGGCTAGCAAAACTACGTCCAAGATATTATCTCCCAAAATGTGTGAAGTCATATAAATCTTAACTCAATAAACTCATAACATAAGGTATGCCAATAAATGGGACAAGTCTCAACATATCCTATCCACACGAACTTGTGAACATAATACCATTGTATAAGTAGTTATAACTTTCATAAAAAATTGTACAGAACTGCGAATAAACGTTGAACAAGTTTAGGTGAGTAATGAAATAAATAAAAGCTTAAGTTATGAAATTTACCCAATATATAGTGTTATATTAATTTTGACAAGTCTCAATTAAACTTAATCGATTATGTCAAGAATACTCACATAAGTGTGTGATAGAGTCCGTGAGATAAGTCTCACTCGCACCATGATGATAATTTAAGGCATAAGTTAATATTAATCAACCAAAGAAAGTGATGGAAAGTCATCCATAGAGTTAAGTACACCTTATAGCTAGAAGAAAGTTTCTACAATGTGTGAGTCAACTCTATAAGATATAAAGTAAAACTGATTTGATCTTAGCAGCGATAGACTAGCACTAAGCTTGTTCCACCACACGTAAGCCTCATGAGATGAGATCAATACCCCGGTAGACTAGGGTATCCTTACGTCTTCTTGTCTTCAAACTATGTTTGCCTGCATAAGGGTACTAGCCTAAGAAGGCTACAAGTAGGCTTCACTTTGTCAAGTGATTCCACCTCTTTTCAGTGTGGGGGAGACACTGAATTTTATATTTAGCTCACATCATTTATGTCAGTTAATTCTTAAGAAAGTATTTGATTCACTTCAGCCGTGAACTCCACTTTTTGGTGTCGGGAAGTCATTGACTTGGTTTAACTTTAGCCGGTGAACCCCCCTTTTCAATGTGGGGTAGACATAGAACTTGAATCATCTTAAGCGGTGAACATCATCTTTTCGGTGTGGGGGAGACACTTGATTTCATGTTAGCTCGCATTATCTACCTCCGCTAATTCTAAATACTTTCTAAGAGAGTAAGAAAGAATGAAAGTAGCATGTTCAAAGTAAACAAATGAGCAAAGAAGTAAAAACGTAACTACATAGTGAACTAAGTAAAGCAAGAGGTTAAGAATGTCAATCATTAATGTTGATAAGAATGAAGTTTTAACAAGTTAGTGGTTTATGCCAATATTTGACTATGAATATATGTCCGAAGATCTATATATCTAAAATAATTAATTAATGGTCATAGCCAATAATGATTGGTTTATAAATATATTCATGCTCAATTTAAAAAAGAATGAGAAGTATAACTCATGAGTAGAGTAGCCAAATAATTTCCTTAGTCTTGTGAATTACATACTCGATTCCTTATAGGTATGGGACTACAACGAATCAATGCACTTGTAAGTAAAACATAGTATCAAACGAGATCATTAAACTAAAAAAAAAAGAACAAAAAGAATAAAAATAAACTAAGGTTATAGAGGTGAGTTCTCGGCTTAAGGGAGCAAAAATAATAAGTTTTGTTTATGTTGTTCCAAAATTATGTTCACGATTCCAATGACGTATGTTCATATAGAAAATGTGTTGTGTGCCTTAATTGCATGATAACATGTCACGACCCAAAACCGATCGCGACTGGCACCCACATTTACCCTCCTATGTGAGCGAAACAACCAATCTAAACCTTAACATTTCAATGTAATATCATCATAAAGTAATGCGGAAGACTTAAACTCATTAATAAAACAATTCAAAACTATTATTAATATCCCCAAAATCTGGAAGTCATCATCACAAGAACATCTATCTCAAATTGCTAAACTAAAACTGTCTAAGAAGCTAAAACTAATACTAGCTAGTCCATGCCGGAAGTTCAAGGCATCAAGACTTGAAGAAGAAGACCCAGTCCAAGCTAGACGCATTAGCTCACCCTGAATTTCCGAAGGTAGTGAAGACTGGCTAGATCTACTGTTGAGTTGAAGTTGACGGAACGTTTGCTGCATTTCACAAATAACAAAGAAGGAAACATAAAAGTAGGGGGTCAGTACAACCACAAGTACTGAGTAGATATCATCGGCCAACTCAAAATAGGGAACAGTATATATCAATAATAATGTAAATCAACTACAATACTCAACATGTAGCAATAACAACATAAATTCATCAATAACTACAACCGAGTTCACACATGAGGACTCAAGCCTCAATACCATACTCATTTGGGAATTAAGTTCATTAGATTGAGTATATTCATTATCTTTCAAGATTCATTATCTTTCTTACTCTTGTGTCGGTACGTGACACTCCGCTCCTCTATTTCTATCCTGGTGCCGGAACGTGGCACTCCGATCCTCATATACTATCCTGGTACCGGAACGTGGCACCCGATCCATATTCTATCCTGGTGTCTAACGTGACACTCCGATCCTCATATTCATTCTATCCTGGCATCGAACGTGGCACCCGATCCTCATATTCTATCCTGGTGTCGGAACGTGACACTCCGATCCTCATATTCATTCTATCCTGGTACCGAACGTGGCACCCGATCCTCATATTCATTCTATCCTGGTACCTAACGTGGCACCCGATCCTCATATTCATTCTATCCTGGTACCGGAACGTGGCACCCGATCCCCTAATTCATCAAGCCTTCTTTCATACTAAGGCATCATCATTAACAAGTGAATTAGGGTTTTTATCAAGATTTGGGATTCAATAGCTTCATCATGCTTATTTATTCACAATTTCATAATCACATCATTCATGCAAGCATACAATTAAGCATACAATTAAGCATATAGAAGGGTTTTACAATACTACTAACATATATCATTCGCTATTAAGAGTTTACTACGAATAGCATGAAAACCATAACCTACCTTCACCGAAGAATTGGAATCAACAAGCAATTTCCCAAGCTTTGATATTCTTCTTCCTCGTTCGAATCTCTCTCTCTCTCAATCGATCAATCTATCTCTCTTTCTGTTCTTTTCTTTTTCTTATTCAAACCCTCTTTCTTTTACCCTAATTCTATATAATTAGGAATGAAAGATGGTAATAATGACTTCACTAATTCACTTAAGGTTACCTATTTTAACCCCCAAGTAATTAGATTTATTAATATTAACCCTCAAACTTTATAATTAAGGAAAGAATAGTCCAAAACGTCCCTTAAAACGAGGAAAGAAATCCTAAACTGCCTGGGATTGGCGCAACCTGTGACGGGCCGTCGTGCCTGCGACGGTCCGTCACGGTGGCCGTCGCGACCTCCCCAGGCTCCAGGTGGGCTGTGACGGCCCGTCACCCCTGTGACGGTCCGTCCTGCCCTCCGTCCTGGCGGTTAGGAGCTCGTTTCTTGCACCAAATTCTCAAAAGTTGAAGTGTTTTGCAACGGGTACTCACGACGGTTCGTCGTGGATGTGACGGCACGTCCTGCCACTTCGTTACGATGTTCAGAGAGTCAATTTTTAGTATCCGATTTCAAAACTCTAAGTGTCATGGAACGACACCTCCTCGACGGGCCGTCGTGACCACGACGGTCCGTCGTTACACCCGTCGTTCCCGCCAGTTTTTCCAGAAATAATTCTGCTGCTCAAAACGACTAAACAGGTCGTTACAATAGATACCAATTTACCCATCGTTCGTCCCCGAACGATCAAAAGAAGACAAACAATGGCGAAAAGGAGTACCTGAATCTGTAAACAGATGTGGGTATTTTTCTTGCATATCTGCCTCCTTCTCCCAAGTTGCTTCTTCAACCGGTCGATTCTTCCATTGCACCTTGATGGATGCAATCTCTCTTGACCTCAAATTGCGAACTTCTCTATCTAAGATTGCAACTGGCTCCTCCTCATAAGACAAGTTCTCATCAAGTAAAACTGAATCCCAACGGATGATGTAGTTTCCATCTCCATGGTATCTTTTCAACATGGACACATGAAATACCGAATGTACTCCGGACAGCCCTGGAGGCAAGGCTAATTCATAAGCCACCTCCCCTACTCGCTTTAGTACCTCAAATGGTCCAATATACCTTGGACTTAGCTTACCTCTTTTGCCAAACCGCATCACCCCTTTCATTGGTGAAACCTTCAACAATACTTGTTCACCCTCCATGAACTCTAAGTCTCTAACCTTTCGATCTGCATATTCTTTTGCCTACTTTGCGCCGCTAGAAGCTTTTCTTGAATAGACTTCACTTTCTCTAATGAATCCTCAAAAGATCGGTACCCCAAGGTCTAACCTCAAAGGCATCAAACCAACCAATGGGAGATCTACATCTCCTCCCATACAACGCTTCAAATGGGGCCATATCAATGCTTGAGTGATAGCTATTATTGTACGAAAACTCCGCTAAGGGTAGGAAGCTATCCCAATGGCCACCAAACTCTATCACGCATGCGCGAAGTATATCCTCCAACACTTGAATCGTTCGTTCGTGACCGACCATCGGTCTGAGGATGGAACGCAGATACTAAGGTCCAACCTAGTACCCAATTCCGCATGCAATGTTTTCCAAAACTTAGAAGTAAAGCTGACTCTATCTGATATGATGGATAGCGGAACCCCATGCAATCGAACGATTTCTGAGATATAGATCTTGGCTAACTTTTCTGCATTGTAAGTCACCTTGACCGGGATAAAATGAGCAGACTTAGTTAACCTATCAACAATCACCCAAATGGAGTCATACTTACCCATTGTCTTTGGAAGACCAACCACAAAGTCCATAGCAATTCTTTCCCACTTCCATTCAGGAATGGGCATTCTCTGAAGTGTTCCTCCGGGCCTTTGGTGTTCATACTTTGCTTGTTGACAGTTTGGACACTTGGCAATAAAGTTAACAATATCACGCTTCATTCTACTCCACCAAAAGTGTTGCTTTAGGTCACGGTACATCTTGGTCGCACCAGGATGTTTAGAATTCTTTGAGCTATGAGCCTCTGTCGAGAATAGTGTTGATCAAATCATCAACTCGGGTACACATACCCTTCCCTTGATTCTCAAAACACCTTCTTCATCGATTGTCGCTTCTTTGGCCTCTCCTTTCAACACTTTATCTCGGATCGGATCAATTTTTCATCATTAAACTGCTTTCCCTTAATCTTGTCAAGAAAAGAAGATCTCGACTCCACACTAGCCAACAATCCTCCCTTCTCATTTATTTCTAACCTCATCAAGTCGTTAGCTGAGTTTGAACCTCTCTAGCCAATTGGCGCCTAGAAGCTTGCAAATGAGCTAGACTTCCCATGCTTCCCGCTTTCTACTCAAAGCGTCTGCTACAACATTCGCTTTTGGGATGATACAAGATAGTGATATCGTAGTCCTTTAGTAACTCCATCCATCTCCTCTGTCTTAAGTTCAAATCTTTACGAGTGAAGACATATCAAGGCTACGATGATCCGTGTAGACCTCACACTTAACCCCATATAAATAGTGTCTCCATTGCTTTAATGCAAACACTACCGCTGACCAATTCCAAATCATGAGTTGGGTAGTTACGTTCATGCACCTTTAATTGCCTTGAAGCATAAGCAATTACACTCTTCTCTTGCATTAGCACTGCACTCCAACCTGCACTGGATGCATCACAATAAACAATGAAGTCCTTACCTTCCACCGCAAGGTGAGAATGGGTGCGGTAGTCAATAAAGTCTTGAGCTTTTGAAAGCTTTCCTCACACTCATCCGACCATACAAATGGAACATTTTGCTTAGTCAAGTTCGTCAGTTGGGAAGCAATAGAAGAGAATCCCTTGACAAATCGGCGGTAGTAGCTAGCTAACCCAACAAAGCTCCTTATTTCTGACACATTAGTGGGTCTTACCCAATTCTTCACTGTCTCAATCTTAGATGGATCTACCATCACCCCATCCTTAGAAACTACGTGCCCCAAGAAGGACACTGCATCTAGCCAAAATTCACACTTAGAGAATTTGGCATAGAGCTTTTTCTCCCTCAACATTTCCAATACTATTCTCAAATGTTCCTCATGTTCCTTCTTGCTCTTCGAGTATACCAATATATCATCAATAAATACGATCACGAAGAGATCCAGATATGGCTTAAAAATCCCGTTCATCAAGCTCATGAACGCAGCAGGGGCATTCGTAAGACCAAAAGACATCACTACAAATTCGTAATGCCCATACCTCGTTCGAAAAGCGGTCTTTGGCACATCCGTTGCTCGTATTTTCAATTGATGATAACCGGATCTCAAATCAATCTTAGAGAAGACACAAGCACCTTGTAATTGATCGAACAAGTCATCAATGCGAGGAAGAGGATACTTGTTCTTTATGGTTACCTTGTTTAGTTGTCTGTAGTCTATGCACATCCGAAAACTCCCATCCTTCTTCTTCACAAACAAAACCGGAGCACCCCAAGGGGATGCACTTGGTCTAATGAAGCCTTTGTTCAATAACTCTTGAAGTTGTGCCTTTAATTCTCTTAACTCCGCGGGAGCCATTCTATAAGGGGGTATAGAAATGGGGCGAGTACCCGGTTCAAGATCAATGCAGAAGTCAATATCTCTATCTGGTGGCATACCAGGAAGATCTGCAGGGAACACATCCAAAAACTCACGGACTACCGAAACCGACTCAATCGAAGGTACTTGAATAGTGTCATCCTTAAGATGTGCCAAGAAATCTAAACACCCTTTACTAACCATTTTCTTAGCACGAAGAAAGGATATGATACGCACCGGATTAGAAGTGTGGTCACCCTCCCACACTAACGGATCTGTCCCAGGCTTGGCTAACGTCACCGTTTTAGCATTACAATCCAAGATCGCAAAATTTGGAGAAAGCCAAGTCATACCCAGAATTACATCAAAGTCACCCATTTCTAAGATAACCAAATCTACATAAGTGTTGCTCCCCACAAAATTCACCAAACAAGACCTATACACCTTTTTAACTATCACAGACTCACCCACCGGAGTAGAAACACGAATAGGCGTGTCAAGTAATTCACAATGTAAATTTAGACCGTTAGCAAATGAGGAAGATACATAGGAAAATGTGGATCCAGGATCAAACAATACGGAAGCCATGCAATCACAAATCAAAGGTTACTGTGATGACAAAGATCGACGCCCGCTTCAGATCTCCCAGGGAAAGCGTAACAATGGGCCCCATTACTCGCCTGTCCGCTGCCCTACCATGTTGCGTAGTAGTGGCTCCAGTTTGCCCATCTCCTCGGCCGTTTTGGTGACCACCATTACCTCGACCACCACGTCCTCCAGAAAAACGGCCTCTACCATGACCACCTCTACCTCTAGCTATTGGGGTTCGGTAACTCTGGTTTAGACAATACCTCTTAATGTGTCCAACCTCCCCACATCCATAACACTCTCGGGGTTCATGCATAGGTCTCTCGGAGTAGTGTTGACCGTTCTGAGGTGGACCCCCAACTACAGTCTGTAGTGATGACTGGATTGGTCGACTTGAGTAACCTCCGGAGCTCTGTCCTCTAGTATACGAACTATTAAACTCACCTCCCTTTGGAAACCTTTTTGATGTCGAAGTTGTGGTGAAGTCGTCTGGCTTCACTCCTTCCACTTCTATCACAAAGTCTACCACCTCTTGGAAGGATGTTGTTTGCCGCTGCAGTAAGGCCGAAATCCGCAACTCGATCTCAACCCCTTCACAAAGCGGCGGATCCGTTCTTGTGGATCAAACAGAGTTGAGTGGCATACCTTGATAAAGCACGAAACTTAGCCTCATATGCGTTAACCGTCATCCTACCTTGCTCGAGACTCAAGAACTCATCCCTTTTTCTATCTCTCAAAGTCCTTGGGATATACTTCTCCATAAACAGAGTAGAGAAGGATGCCCAAGTCATGGGTGTGGCCTCCGCTTGGTTGACACTCGACATGTGATCGCCACCACATTTTGGCGTTCCTTGAAACCGATAGCTTACGAACTCAACGCCAAACCGTTCTACTATCCCCATCTTGTGTAGTAGCTCATGACAATCAACCGTAAAATCATAAGCATCTTGATTCTCGCACCCTTGAAGACTGGAGGTTTCAATTTCAAGAACTTCTTGAAAAGTTCGTGGCCGATCGCTTGTCATTATCGGTCCATTGGTCGACGTGGAAATGTGCCTATCTCCACGAGGCATCCATGCGGGGAGCCATAGTATCCGCATGTCGTATCTCTGAAACCGGAGGTGTTGGTGCAGAAACCATTGGAGGTGCCTGACCGTGATCAGATAACCCGCTAAGATAAGCGAGAATCTGATTGATCATCTCTGGGGTAGGTTGAGGTGGCATTTCCTCATTCTGTACTTGCTCATTCACCCCATCCTCCCCTTCTCTTATCACCTCTTCAGTCGGTGGAGGAGTCACTGCCCTAGCATCAGATGGGCTAGGTGCTCGTCCTCTTCCTCTAGAGGACGTCCTCCCACGACCTCTCCCACGGCCTCTTGCCATTGTTCTTCCTCGAGCTACAACCCCAGTGGCTGGCTCAGATGCACCCTGTCCTGCCGGTGCTGATGTTGGTGTTATCGTTGCTCTAGTTCTAACCATCTGCGAAAGAGAGTGAAGATGGTCAGATACCAATTCGTATCGCCTAGATACCAATTGGACTCAAGTAGTAGCACGAAAGGAAGAATGAAAGAGTGAAATTTTCCTAAAGTCTTATAGCCTCTCAAGGAAAAGTAAAGGCGTCCCCCTACCGTTCCTTAAGACTCTACTAGACCTGTTCTTGTGTGATGAGACCAACGAACCTAATGCTCTGATACCAAGTTTGTCATGACCCAAAACCGATCGCGACTGGCACCCACATTTACCCTCCTATGTGAGCGAACCAACCAATCTAAACCTTAACATTTCAACGTAATATCATCATAAAGTAATGCGGAAGACTTAAACTCATTAATAAAACAATTCAAAACTATTATTAATATCCCCAAAATCTGGAAGTCATCATCACAAGAACATCTATCTCAAATTGCTAAACTAAAACTGTCTAAGAAGCTAAAACTAATACTAGCTAGTCCATGCCGGAAGTTCAAGGCATCAAGACTTGAAGAAGAAGACCCAGTCCAAGCTAGACGCATTAGCTCACCCCGAATTCCGAAGGTAGTGAAGACTGGCTAGATCTCTTGTTGAGTTGAAGTTGACGGAACGCTTCTTTGCATTTCACAAATAACAAAGAAGGAAACATAAAAGTAGGGGGTCAAGATAACCACAAGTATCGAGTAGATATCATCGCCAACTCAAAATAGGGAACAAAGATATATCAATAATAATGTAAATCAACTACAATACTCAACATGTAGCAATAACAACATAAATTCATCAATAACTACAACCGAGTTCACACATGAGGACTCAAGCCTCAATACCATACTCATTTGGGAATTAAGTTCATTAGATTGAGTATATTCATTATCTTTCAAGATTCATTATCTTTCTTCCTCTTCTGTCGCAGACGTGACACTCCGCCGTCTATTTCTATCCTGGTGCCTTAACGTGGCACTCCGATCCTCATATACTATCCTGGTACCTAACGTGGCACCCGATCCATATTCTATCCTGGTGTCGGAACGTGACACTCCGATCCTCATATTCATTCTATCCTGGTACCGGAACGTGGCACCCGATCCTCATATTCATTCTATCCTGGTACCGGAACGTGGCACCCGATCCTCATATTCATTCTATCCTTGTACCGGAACGTGGCACCCGATCCCCTAATTCATCAAGCCTTCTTTCATACTAAGGCATCATCATTAACAAGTGAATTAGGGTTTTTATCAAGATTTGGGATTCAATAGCTTCATCATGCTTATTTATTCACAATTTCATAATCACATCATTCATGCAAGCATACAATTAAGCATACAATTAAGCATATAGAAGGGTTTTACAATACTACTAACATATATCATTCGCTATTAAGAGTTTACTACGAATAGCATGAAAACCATAACCTACCTCCAATCAAGAATTGGAATCAACAAGCAATTTCCCAAGCTTTGATATTCTTCTTCCTCGCTCGACTCTCTCTCTCTCTCAATCGATCAATCTATCTCTCTTCTCGTTTCTTTTCTTTTTCTTATTCAAACCCTCTTTCTTTTACCCTAATTCTATATAATTAGGAATGAAAGATGGTAATAATGACCCACTAATTCACTTAAGGTTACCTATTTTAACCCCCAAGTAATTAGATTTATTAATATTAACCCTCAAACTTTATAATTAAGGAAAGAATAGTCCAAAACGTCCCTTAAAACGAGGAAAGAAATCCTAAACTGCCTGGGATTGGCGCAACCTGTGACGGGCCGTCGTGACTGCGACGGTCCGTCACGGTGGCCGTCGCAACCTCCCCAGGCTCCAGGTGGGCTGTGACGGCCCGTCACCCTTGTGACGGTCCGTCCTGCCCTCCGTCCTGGCGGTCAGGAGCTCGTTTCTTGCACCAAATTCTCAAAAGTTGAAGTGTTTTGCAACGGGTACTCACGACGGTTCGTCGTGGATGTGACGGCACGTCCTGCCACTTCGTTACGATGTTCAGAGAGTCGATTTTTAGTATCCGATTTCAAAACTCTAAGTGTCATGGAACGACACCTCCTCGACGGGCCGTCGTGACCACGACGGTCCGTCGTTACACCCGTCGTTCCCGCCAGTTTTTCCAGAAATAATTCTGCTGCTCAAAACGACTAAACAGGTCGTTACATAACATGTCATATTCATAGCATGAATCATACGTAAGTATTTAAGAAAGTAAAGTGACTTAACTTTTCCAGAAATGACATGCTTCTATCGGAAGGGCTTTCCTTGTTCATGAATAGTCCTTATGTGTTTATTTGCATACGCACATACTTATTACAAGTGTGTAATAACCCCATTTATTATTACTATTTTGATAGACAAAAAATCTAGAGAAGAACGAAGACTCTACGAAGTGGTTTGGACAAGCGTCTCCATGGTTCTGTAGGTCCTCTTTAGTTCGAGGATGCTACATTTATTATTACCTTTGTACATTCGATATAGCTAGTGGATTCTGTCCCTAGAATTTCTTTTCAAACATTCTTTCACACGTTCGTAATAATGCCTATTTGGCAAACTATTATTATTATGATCCATCGTTTCATTTGTTTAATCTATTGATAGATGGTTTCTTAGTTTGAGATCATTATAATATCACTCTTATGCATATTATATGAAGTCTATGTTTACTTTTTCAGTATTAAAAAGTTTTAAATTTTCCACAAAATTTAATTGTATTATTGTGATGAAATCTAAGAAGAGGCTTATCTACAACGTCTGAGAGGTTAACGATGCCGGTGGCATTCAAATCTAAGAATCCGGATGAGACAAACATTGTATTAGGTCATGAGGTTAAATTACCTAGGAACTAATTCTCCACACAACCATTTCACGTAGTTTCTATCTTATGGTTGTGAAGTCCATTACAATCAAGACTTAGAGACTTTGTGATGTTAGGAATCTTCCGTTCTTCTTCTCTTTATCTTTCTGTGTATAGCTTTGACAATTTGGTTAATTCTAGCATCGTACTTAATTCTTGTGGGTGCGTCTAAAAGAATGAACACAAGAAGAAACACAGGCAAGAGAGTTGGAGAAGCATCTATTGGAGGAAACCAAGCTCCTCCTCAAATCTCAGTTGCTGGAGTGCAAGTGCCTGATCACCCAGGTGATTTGACGGATGGAAAAGTTAGAGCAGCACCAGTTTAAATGGCCCAAGCCATCACTGCTCAAGCACATTTTATCACAACCCAGGCCACTAGAGAGAGTGCTCCAGGGAGAAACCACATGCTACAACCAAGGGAAAGAGAGTGAGAGATTTAGCCAGAATGTTGCGATTGCCAAGTTGGTCAAAGGTGCCAGATTAAGGTTTTTTTGTTTAAAAGGTAGAGAGGAGTATCAAAAGTCAGCTGATATGGTCCCTAGTACCTTTCATGTCTTTTATTTTCCTGTTTATGCATTGTTAAATCAAGGATCCACCTTGTCTTTTTTTACCCTTTTTGTAGCTAGTAATTTGACTTTGTTTCTAAGATCTTGCATGAACCTTTTCAATTTAGTATTCCCTTATGAGACAACATTAGAGTTGAAAGAGTATATAGAGATTTCCCAAGAGTTGTTCTTGATAAAGTCACTTATGCTGACCTAATAGAATAAACCATGCTTGACTTTGATATAATTTTTTGTATGGATTGGCTCCATAAGTGTTATGCTACCATAGACTGTCGAAATATGGTAGTAAGGTTTCAGTTTCCTATTGAATTAGAGCTGGGGTGCGAAGGGAATAGTTCAAATCCAACAGGCCAAATAGTTTCCCATATTAAAGCCAATACGATTTTATCTAAGGGGTTTTTATACAACTCAGTCACATCCGATGACTTAGAACATGAAGTTCCTTCCATAGACTTTGTGTCCATAGTGAATGAGTTTAAAGATGTATCATGATCTCAAGGAGTTTTATTGTTTGATACGTATGAAGCGAGATATTTCTGTGTTTTTGGTGGAATGCCCAAATTGCCAACTCGTTAAGGCCGAGGATGACATAAGATCCCATTACCCTCATTTATTCATTTCTTGAGGTTAGATATACCCTTCCTAAGTATATGAAACTCTATATTTTAGTGCATTAGTCAGTTATGGTCATTTAGGTCCACAACTGTGATTTTATACTTGAATTATATGAGTTCATTCTTTCAGTCATGTTGTTGTTTTCGTATTGCGCTGACATGATTTTTGTGTTGCATCAGTTGTGATGTACATTGAGTTAAAGTAATATTGAAAAGGAAGTTCCTCAATCTGAGATATGAAGCTTCATATAAGCTTTGAGTGATGTGCTTTATCAATAGTAAATGGTGAATCAGGTATCTAAAACGAGTAAAGTTTCATGTATGTTGATGTGTTTTTGAAAATACCCTCTTGGAATTAAAATGATATGTAGTGTCATTCGGGGACGAATGTTCCAAACAGAGGGTGGGGGTAAATGTATCATCAAAGAAAATGTACTCGTGTAGTGAAGAGTCAATTAACTATTAAGAATAGGTATTGGGGGTACAAATGCATCCCAATGCCCAATATTGAATAATATTGGGCATATTGGAGAATATTGGCTTAAGAATGTTAGAAAATTTCTATCTATTAAGATATACTTTGATGTCAAAATCTTCCAATCCAGGATTGTTTATAATTGTACCGGCAATTAAGACCCTAAGCTAAAATATTTTTTCTCAACTTGACACATTATGTATGAGGCATCCAAGTTTCAAGCGTAGGTACCACAACACATATAATAATTTAAAATTATCATGTGGAGTAAGCAGTGCCCAACGATATAGTGAGAATCCTTAGGATAATAAGAAATGAGCACCATCACATGCTGATCCACTTGTGAAACACATGGGCAAGAACATCTGCTAACCGGCCAAGAGAAAAGCACAACCGAATTCGGTTAGAGCGGATAAGGGTAGGCGCACATGTGGGTTTAAAGCCATGTAGGTCCTAGCTTACTCAGCAACTCTAGGATGTAAATAACGTACCTAAATAATAAACTAACCTAGGACAACCAAAGATAACTAACTAATTGACCCTACAACCTATCACCTAGTCGGGTAATACCAAACCGTGTAACTAACTAACAAACAACCTAGTACCTAACTTAGAATGGTCCAATGGGTTGGTTATGGGACTAACAACACAGGGGTACTTTAGTAAATACACTAGGTTACCTAATTAATTAAATAGTAAACTTAATTAATTAATTTAGTTGGTCAAAACCAAAACCACTACGAAATTTCTAGATTTTTTTTAGGTAAAAGTGTTCTTATAATTCTAGTCAATTTAGGAAGGGCGTTATGGTAATTACATAATTTAGTTGTTTTTATTAAGTTATATAATAAAAGTTGAATTGGTTAACATAAGTTCCTAAATACTTATACTCACATTATTTATCATAAACTCTATGACTTGAAAGCAGTAAAGAAACGTAAGAAAAACAAAAGTTCTCCTTAGGCGAATTCAAGATGTTCTTTAAGGTTTTCGTGAAGAAGGGAAAGGTGATCTTTGTAGATTCAATTCTACAGTATGGTATGAGTTATATCTCTTGGATTTATTTCTCCAAGAGTCTTTTCAATGGTTTTAATATTAAGAATATTGAAACTAGGGTTGTTCCTAATGAATTGCATGTTCATCACCCTAGTTCTTCTGATTTCCAATTCTTTTAATTTGTATGATGTAAATCTCGAGAATCTTTATTGTATGTGGTGCTAACTTATCATTATGTGTATGTTTTAGTGATTTATATGTCAAATAAAACCTACATGTTAGATCCACATACTTAGGTTGTTATTTACATGAAATAATGAATGTTGTAATGCCTACTTGTGTTCGTGAAGATGAAATTGTGATAAGTTGTTCATTGAATTGTTTCATAGACTATCAAAGGTAAAAAAATTTCTTGTTTAACATGTTATATTACAATAATATATTCATGATTTAATTAAATTGTCTAGTGAAAATATTATGATAAGTATGTAGTGAAATTATGATTTATACCATCTAATTGGCTAGCGAAACTATGTCCAAGATATTATCTCCCATATTGTTTGAATTCATACCAATCTTAACTCAATGAACTCATAATATAGGGTATGAAAATCAATGGGACAAGTCTCAACATACCCTATCCACAAGAACTTGCGGAACGTATTAGCATTGTATAAGTAGTTATAATTTTCCTAATGAATTGTACAAAACTACTAATAAACATTGAACAAGATAATGTGAGTAATGACATAACTAAAATCTTAAATTATGAAATTAACCTAATATAGAGTGTTAAAAGAAGTACAAGTCTAAATAAAACTTAATTGACTATTTAAAGAATACTCACATAAGAGGGTGCTTGTAACCACCTGTTTAGTCGTTTTGAACAGCAGATTTTATTTCTGGAAAAACTGGCCAAGACTACGGACACCCCGATGGACCGTCACAGGTACGACGGTCCGTCACAGATGTCTCGTTTCAATATACTTAGAAAATCTGAAATTGGGTACTGAAAATCGACTCTCTGAACTTCGTGACGAAATGACAGGACGGACCGTCACAGGTGTGACGGACCGTCACAGATCATTGATGAAAAATTGGGTCCCTGACACTTGTGACAAACGTCAGGACGGACCGCCGCAGGCGCGACGGCCCGTCACAGGTCGCGCAGTCCCAGTCAGAATCGGATTTCTTTCCACGTTTTAAGGGACGTTGGGGACTATTCTTTCCTTAATTATAAAGTTTGAGGGTTAATATTAATAAATCTAATTACTTGGGGGTTAAAATAGGTAACCTTAAGTTAATTAGTGGGTCATTATTACCATCTTTCATTCCTAATTATATAGAATTAGGGTAAAAGAAAGAGGGTTTGAATAAGAAAAAGAAAAGAACAGAAAGAGAGGAGAAAGGAACGAGTAGAGAGAGAGAAACGAAGAGGATCGCAAGGATTTTGAGAAGATAGCTTGTTGATTCAATTCTTCGGTGGAGGTAGGTTATGGTTTCTCTTACGATATTCGTAGTAAACTCTTAATAGTGAATGATATGTATTGATAGTGTTGTGAACCCTTCTATATGCTTAAACTGTATGCTTGCATGAATATGATTATGAAATTGTGAATAAATAAGCATGATGAAGCTATTGAATCCCAAATCTTGATAAAAACCCTAATTCACTTGTTAATGATGATGCCTTAGTATGAAAGAAGGCTTGATGAATTAGGGGATCGGGTGCCACGTTTTGGTACCAGGATAGAATGAATATGAGGATCGGGTGCCACGCTCCTACCAGGATAGAATGAATATGAGGATCGGGTGCCACGCGTTCGGTACCAGGATAGAATGAATATGAGGATCGGGTGCCACGTTCCGGTACCAGGATAGAATGAATATGAGGATCGGGTGCCACGTTCCGGTACCAGGATAGAATGAATATGAGGATCGGGTGCCACGTTCCGGTACCAGGATAGAATGAATATGAGGATCGGGTGTCACGTTCCGACACCAGGATAGAATATGGATCGGGTGCCACGTTCCGGTACCAGGATAGTATATGAGGATCGGAGTGCCACGTTCCGGCACCAGGATAGAAATAGAGGAGCGGAGTGTCACGTACCGACACAAGAAGAAGAAAGATAATGAATCTTGAAAGATAATGAATATACTCAATCTAATGAACTTAATTCTCAAATGAGTGTGGTATTGAGGCTTGAGTCCTCATGTGTGAACTCGGTTGTAGTTATTGATGAATTTATGTTGTTATTGCTACATGTTGAGTATTGTAGTTGATTTACATTATTATTGATATATACTGTTCCCTATTTTGAGTTGGCCGATGATATTTACTCAGTACTTGTGGTTGTACTGACCCCACTACTTTAATATTTTCTTCTTTGTTATTTGTGCAATGCAGCAAACGTTCCGTCAACTTCAACTCAACAGTAGATCTAGCCAGTCTTCACTACCTTCGGAAATTCAGGGTGAGCTAATGCGTCTAGCTTGGACTGGGTCTTCTTCTTCAAGTCTTGATGCCTTGAACTTCCGGCATGGACTAGCTAGTATTAGTTTTAGCTTCTTAGACAGTTTTAGTTTAGCAATTTGAGATAGATGTTCTTGTGATGATGACTTCCAGATTTTGGGGATAATAATAATAGTTTTGAATTGTTTTATTAATGAGTTAAGTCTTCCGCATTATTTTCTGTTGTTATATATTGAAATGTTAAGGTCTATATGGGTTGGTTCGCTCACATAGGAGGGTAAATGTGGGTGCCAGTCGTGGCCCCGTTTTGGGTCGTGACAAACTTTGTATCAGAGCATTAGGTTCGTTGGTCTCATCACACAAGAACAGGTCTAGTAGAGTCTTATGGAACGGTAGGGGGACGCCTTTACTTTTCCTTGAGAGGCTATAAGACTTTAGGAAAATTCCACTCTTTCATTCTTTCTTTCGTGCTACTACTTGAGTCCAATTGGTATCTAGGCGATACGAATTGGTATCTGACCATCTTCACTCTATTTCGCAGATGGTTAGAACTAGAGCCACGACCGCCCCAACAACAACACCGCAAGAAGACAAGAACGTCTGAGCCACCATCGGGCCGTGGCTCGAGGAAGAGCAGTGGCAAGAGGCCGTGGTAGAGGTCGTGGGAGGACGTCCTCTAGAGGAAGAGGATGAGCACCTAGCCCATCTGATACTAGGGCGGTGACTCCTCCACCGACTGAAGAGGTGATAAGAGAGGGTGAGGAAGGGGAGAATGAACAAGCGCAACATGAGGAATTGCCACCCCAACCTACCCCAGAGATGATCAACCAAGTACTCGCTTATCTTAGCGGGTTATCTGATCACGGTCAGGCACCTCCAGTAGTTCCTACACCAACACCTCCGGTTCCAGAGGTACGACATGCGGCTACTATGGCTCCCCGCATGGATGCCTCATTAGAGATAGGCACATTTCCACGTTTGACTACTGGACCGATAATGACAAACGATCAGCACGAACTTTTCAGTAAGTTCTTGAAATTGAAACCTCCAGTATTCAAGGGTGCAGAATCTGAGGATGCTTATGATTTTCTGGTTGATTGTCATTAGCTACTACACAAGATGGGGATAGTAGAACGGTTTGGCATTGAGTTCGTAAGCTATCAGTTTCAAGGGAACGCCAAAATGTGGTGGCGATCGCATGTCGAGTGTCAACCGACAGAGGCCACACCCATGACTTGGGCATCCTTCTCTACTCTGTTTATGGGGAAGTATATCCCAAGGACCTTGAGAGATAGAAAAAGGGATGAGTTCTTGAGTCTCGAGCAAGGTAGGATGACGGTTAACGCATATGAGGCTAAGTTTCGTGCTTTATCAAGGTATGCCACTCAACTCTGTTTCAGTCCACAAGAACGGATCCGCCGTTTTGTAAAGGGGTTGAGATCAGAGTTGCGGATTTCGCCTTACTGTAGCGGCAGCGGCAAAATCCTTCCAAGAGGTGGTAGACTTTGTGATAGAAGTGGAAGGTGTGAAGCGGATGACTTCACCACAACCGACATCAAAAAGGTTTCAAAGGGAGGTGAGTTTAATAGTTCAGATACTAGAGGACAGAGCTCNGGAGGTTACTCAAGTCGACCAATTCAGTCTTCACTACAGACTGTAGTTGGGGGTCCACCTCAGAACGGTCAACACTACTCCGAGAGACCTATGCATGAACCCCGAGAGTGTTATGGATGTGGGGAGGTTGGACACATTAAGAGGTATTGTCCAAACCAGAGTTACAGAACCCCAATAGCTAGAGGTAGAGGTGGTCATGGTAGAGGCCGTTTTTCTAGAGGACGTGGTGGTCGAGGAAATGGTGGTCACCAGAACAGCCGAGGAGATGGGCAAACTGGAGCCACTACTACGCAACATGGTAGGGGCAACGGACAGACGAGTAATGGGGCCCATTGTTACGCTTTCCCTGGGAGATCTGAAGCGGAGGCGTCTGATGCTGTCATCACAGGTAACCTTTTGATTTGTGATTGCATGGCTTCCGTATTGTTTGATCCTGGATCCACATTTTCTTATGTATCTTCCTCATTTGCTAAAGTTCTAAATTTACATTGTGAATTACTTGACACGCCTATTCGTGTTTCTACTCCGGTGGGTGAGTCTGTGATAGTTGAAAAAGTGTATAGGTCTTGTTTGGTGAATTTTGTGGGGAGCAACACTTATGTAGATTTGGTTATTCTAGAAATGGTTGACTTTGATGTAATTCTGGGTATGACTTGGCTTTCTCCGAATTTTGCGATCTTGGATTGTAATGCTAAAACGGTGACGTTAGCCAAGCCTGGGACAGATCCGTTAGTGTGGGAGGGTGACTACACTTCTAATCCGGTGCGTATCATATCCTTTCTTCGAGCTAAGAAAATGGTTAGTAAAGGGTGTTTAGCTTTCTTGGCACATTTTAAGGATGACACTATTCAAGTACCTTCGATTGAGTCGGTTTCGGTAGTCCGTGAGTTTTTGGATGTGTTCCCTGCAGATCTTCCTGGTATGCCACCAGATAGGGATATTGACTTCTGCATTGATCTTGAACCGGGTACTCGCCCCATTTCTATACCCCCTTATAGAATGGCTCCCGCGGAGTTAAGAGAGTTAAAAGCCCAACTTCAAGAGTTGTTGAGCAAAGGCTTCATCAGACCAAGTGCATCTCCTTGGGGTGCTCCGGTTTTGTTTGTGAAGAAGAAGGATGGGAGTTTTCGGATGTGCATAGACTACAGACAACTAAACAAGGTAACCATAAAGAACAAGTATCCTCTTCCTCGCATTGATGACTTGTTCGATCAGTTACAAGGTGCTTGTGTCTTTTCTAAGATTGATTTGAGATCCGGTTATCATCAATTGAAAATACGAGCAACGGATGTGCCAAAGACCGCTTTTCGAACGAGGTATGGGCATTACGAATTTGTAGTGATGTCTTTTGGTCTTACGAATGCCCCTGCTGCGTTCATGAGCTTGATGAACGGGATTTTTAAGCCATATCTGGATCTCTTCGTGATCGTATTTATAGATGATATATTGGTATACTCAAAGAGCAAGAAGGAACATGAAGAGCATTTGAGAATGGTATTGGAGACGTTGAGGGAGAAAAAGCTCTATGCCAAATTCTCTAAGTGTGAATTTTGGCTAGATGCACTGTCCTTCTTAGGGCACGTAGTTTCTAAGGATGGAGTGATGGTAGATCCATCTAAGATTGAGACAGTGAAGAATTGGGTAAGACCCACTAATGTGTCAGAAATAAGAAGCTTTGTTGGGTTAGCTAGCTACTACCGCCGCTTTGTCAAGGGATTCTCTTCTATTGCTTCCCAATTAACGAACTTGACCAAGCAGAATGTTCCATTTGTATGGTTAGATGAATGTGAGGAAAGCTTTCAGAAGCTTAAGACTTTGTTGACTACCGCACCAATTCTTACCTTGCCAGTAGAGGGTAAAAACTTCATTGTTTATTGTGATGCATCCTATTCTGGGTTGGGTGCAGTACTAATGCAAGAGAAGAGTGTGATTGCTTATGCTTCAAGGCAATTAAAGGTGCATGAACGTAACTATCCGACCCACGATTTGGAATTGGCCGCGGTAGTGTTTGCATTAAAGCAATGGAGACACTATTTATATGGGGTTAAGTGTGAGGTCTATACGGATCATCGTAGCCTTCAAAGATGTCTTTACCCGTAAAGATTTGAACTTGAGATGAGGAGGTGGATGGAACTAAAGGACTACGACATCACTATTTTGTATCATCCGGGGAAGGCGAATGTTGTAGCGGATGCTTTAAGTAGAAAGGCGGGAAGCATGGGAAGTCTAGCTCACTTGCAAGCTTCTAGACGCCCATTGGCTAGAGAAGTGCAGATTTTGGCTAATGACCTTATGAGGTTAGAAGTAAATGAGAAGGGAGGATTGTTAGCTTGTGTGGAGGCAAGATCCTCCTTCCTTGACAAGATTAAGGGAAAGCAGTTTGATGATGAGAAACTGCGCAGAATCCAAGATAAGGTATTGCGAGGAGAGGCTAAGGAAGCACAAATCGATGAGGAAGGTGTTTTGAGAATCAAAGGAAGGGTATGTGTACCCCGAGTTGATGATTTGATCAACACTATTCTGGCAGAGGCTCATAATTCAAGGTATTCGATACATCCGGGTGCGACCAAGATGTACCGTGACCTAAAGCAACACTTTTGGTGGAGTAGAATGAAGCGTGATATTGTTGACTTTATTGCTAAATGTCCAAACTGTCAACAAGTAAAGTATGAACACCAAAGGCCCGGAGGAACACTTCAGAGAATGCCCATTACGGAATGGAAGTGGGAAAGAATTGCTATGGACTTTGTGGTTGGTCTTCCAAAGACAATGGGTAAGTATGACTCCATTTGGGTGATTGTTGATAGGTTAACTAAGTCTGCTCATTTTATTCCGGTCAAGGTGACTTACAATGCAGAGAAGTTAGCCAAAATCTATATTTCAGAGATTGTTCGATTGCATGGGGTTCCACTATCCATCATATCAGATAGAGGTACGCAGTTTACCTCTAAGTTTTGGAAAACATTGCATGCGGAATTGGGAAATAGGTTGGACCTTAGTACTGCTTTCCATCCTCAGACCGATGGTCAGTCGGAAAAAACGATTCAAGTGTTGGAGGATATGCTTCGCGCATGCGTGATAGAGTTTGGCGGCCATTGGGATAGCTTCTTACCTTTGGCAGAGTTTTCCTACAACAATAGCTATCACTCAAGCATTGATATGGCCCCATTTGAAGCATTGTATGGGAGGAGATGTAGATCTCCCATTGGTTGGTTTGATGCATTCGAGGTTAGACCTTGGGGTACTGATCTTTTGAGGGAGTCAATAGAGAAAGTGAAGTCTATTCAAGAAAAGCTTCTAGCGGCGCAAAGTAGACAAAAAGAATATGCAGATCGAAAGGTTAGAGACTTGGAGTTCATGGAGGGTGAACAAGTCTTGTTGAAGGTTTCACCTATGAAAGGGGTGATGCGGTTTGGCAAAAGAGGTAAGCTAAGTCCAAGGTATATTGGACCATTTGAGGTACTAAAGCGAGTAGGAGAGGTGACTTATGAATTAGCCTTGCCTCCAGGGCTGTCCGGAGTACATCCGGTATTTCATGTGTCCATGTTGAAAAGATACCATGGAGATGGAAACTACATCATCCGTTGGGATTCAGTTTTGTTTGATGAGAACTTGTCTTATGAGGAGCCGCCGCTATTTTAGGTAGAGAAGTTCGCAAGTTGAGGTCGAGGGAGATTGCATCCATCAAGGTTCAATGGAAGAATCGACCCGTTGAAGAGGCTACTTGGGAGAAGGAGGCCGATATGCAAGAGAAATACCCACATCTGTTTACAGATTCAGGTACTCCTTTTCGCCATTGTTTTCTTCTTTTGATCGTTCGGGGACGAACGATGGGTAAATTGGTATCTATTGTAACGACCTGTTTAGTCATTTTGAGCAGCAGATTTTATTTCAGGAAAAACTGGCCAAGACTACGGACACCCCGACGGACCGTCACAGGCACGACGGTCCGTCACAGATGTCTCGTTTCAATATACTTAGAAAATCTGAAATTGGGTACTGAAAATCGACTCTCTGAACTTCGTGACGAAATGACAGGACGGACCGTCACAGGTGTGACGGACCGTCACAGATCATTGATGAAAAATTGGGTCCCTGACCCTTGCGACGGACGTCAGGACGAACCGTCGCAGGCGCGACGGCCCGTCACAGGTCGCGCCGTCCCAGTCAGAATCGGATTTCTTTCCACGTTTTAAGGGACGTTGGGGACTATTCTTTCCTTAATTATAAAGTTTGAGGGTTAATATTAAAAAAACTAATTACTTGGGGGTTAAAATAGGTAACCTTAAGTTAATTAGTGGGTCATTATTACCATCTTTCATTCCTAATTATATAGAATTAGGGTAAAAGAAAGAGGGTTTGAATAAGAAAAAGAAAAGAACAGAAAGAGAGGAGAAACGAACGAGTAGAGAGATAGAAACGAAGAGGATCGCAAGGATTTTGAGAAGATAGCTTGTTGATTCAATTCTTCGGTGGAGGTAGGTTATGGTTTCTCTTACAATATTCGTAGTAAACTCTTAATAGTGAATGATATGTATTGATAGTGTTGTGAACCCTTCTATATGCTTAAACTGTATGCTTGCATGAATATGATTATGAAATTGTGAATAAATAAGCATGATGAAGCTATTGAATCCCAAATCTTGATAAAAACCCTAATTCACTTGTTAATGATGATGCCTTAGTATGAAAGAAGGCTTGATGAATTAGGGGATCGGGTGCCACGTTCCGGTACCAGGATAGAATGAATATGAGGATCGGGTGCCACGTTCCGGTACCAGGATAGAATGAATATGAGGATGGGGTGCCACGTTCCGGTACCAGGATAGAATGAATATGAGGATCGGGTGCCACGTTCCGGTACCAGGATAGAATGAATATGAGGATCGGGTGCCACGTTCCGGTACCAGGATAGAATGAATATGAGGATCGGGTGCCACGGTCCGGTACCAGGATAGAATGAATATGAGGATCGGAGTGTCACGTTCCGACACCAGGATAGAATATGGATCGGGTGCCACGTTCCGGTACCAGGATAGTATATGAGGATCGGAGTGCCACGTTCCGGCACCAGGATAGAAATAGAGGAGCGGAGTGTCACGTACCGACACAAGAGGAAGAAAGATAATGAATCTTGAAAGATAATGAATATACTCAATCTAATGAACTTAATTCTCAAATGAGTGTGGTATTGAGGCTTGAGTCCTCATGTGTGAACTCGGTTGTAGTTATTGATGAATTTATGTTGTTATTGCTACATGTTGAGTATTGTAGTTGATTTACATAATTATTGATATATACTGTTCCCTATTTTGAGTTGGCCGATGATATTTACTCAAGACTTGTGGTTGTAATCGACCCTACTTTTATCTTTTCTTCTTTGTTATTTGTGCAATGCAGCAAACCTTCCCTCAACTTCAACTCAACAAAGAGATCTAGCCAGTCTTCACTACCTTCGAAATTCAGGGGTGAGCTAATGCGTCTAGCTTGACTGGGTCTTCTTCTTCAAGTCTTGATGCCTTGAACTCCGGCATGGACTAGCTAGTATTAGTTTTAGCTTCTTAGACAGTTTTAGTTTAGCAATTTGAGATAGATGTTCTTGTGATGATGACTTCCAGATTTTGGGGATAATAATAATAGTTTTGAATTGTTTTATTAATGAGTTAAGTCTTCCGCATTATTTTCTGTTGTTATATATTGAAATGTTAAGGTCTATATGGGTTGGTTCGCTCACATAGGAGGATAAATGTGGGTGCCAGTCGCGGCCCCGTTTTGGGTCGTGACAGTGCTTGAGTCCGTGAGACAAGTCTCACTCGCACCCTGATGATAATGTAAGACTTAAGTTCATATTCATCAAGAAAAGAAAGGGAAGTCCAGTCATCCATAGAGATAAGTAAACATTATAACTAGAAGAAAGCTTTTATATTGTGTGAATCAACTCTAAAAGATACAAAGTAAAATAGATTTAAGCTTAGCACCGATAGACTAACAATGAGCTTGTGCTAGTGCACATAAGCCTCATGAAATGAGTTCACCACCTAGGTGGAACAGGGTATCCATACATCTCCTAGTCCTTGAATTTTCATTGCCAGCATATGGGTACTAGCTTACGAAGGCTAGCGTAGGTTTCACTTTGACCAGTGATTCCACCTCTTTTTCTGTACGGGCGGGAAACTAGAATTCATATTTATCTCACATGATCTATGTTTGTAAAAGATCAAGATAGTGTACTGTTCACTAAAGCTATGAACCCCTATTTTTGGCATGGGGAAGACACTGACTTTGTTTCACTTTAGCTGGTGAACCACACTTTTCGCTGTGGGATAGACGCAGGCTTGATAAACCTTAATCAGTAAACACTACTTTTTGGTGTGGGGGAGACATTCGATATCATCTTAGCTCGCACGATCTACTTCTGTTAATGTTAAACAATTCTTAATTAGAGTAAGAATGATTGAAAGTAGCATGTTCAAAGTGAACAACAAAGCAAAGAAGTAGAAACGTATGTTCATAGTGAACGAAGTAAAGCTAGAGCTTAAGAATGTCAATCATTAATGTTGATAAGAATTAAGTTGTAACAAGTTAGTTGTTTATGCCAATATTGGAGTATGAAGATATGTTCCAAGATCAAAATATGTCAAACAATCAATAATGGGAATAGACAATAAAGATTAACTTATAAAGATATTCATGCCCAATTTAACAAAGAATGAGAAGTATAACTCATGAGTAGAGTTGCCAAATAATTTTCTTAGTCTTGTGAATTACTTACTCGATTCATTCTATGTATGGGACTATAATGGATCATTGCACTTGTAAGTAAAATGTAGGATCAAAGAAGATCATTTACCTACACAACAAAAATAAAAAAAAACTGAAGCTGGAAAGGTGAGCACTCGGCCAAAGGGAGCAAAATAATATGTTTTGTTTAATTTGTTCTAAAATTATGTTCAATAGAAAATGAATTGTGTACCTTAATTGCATGAGAAAATTTCATATTCATAACACGAATCATAAGTAATAATTTAAGAAAGTAAAGTGACTTAAATTTCCAGAAACGACGTGTTTTTATAGGAAGGGCTTTCCTTGATCATGCATAGTTCTTATGTGTTTATGTGAATACACTCATACTTAGTACCACTGTGTACTAACCCTTATTATTAATATTTTTTTTATTGGCGCAATTTCTATATAAGATTGAAGACTAGACGGAGAGGTTTGAACTAGCGATCTCCAAACATTGGTAGGTCCTCTTTAGTTCGAGAATGCTACACTTATTATTCTAGCTTAGTACATTTGATAAAGCTAGTGGCTGATGTCCCTACCATTTCATTTCAAAAAAATTTCAAGTGTTTATATTAAGGCCGATTTGGCATACTATTATTATTATTATTATTATGGTCCATCATTTAATTTGTTAAATCTATTGAAAGATGGTTGGTTACTTTGAGCTCGTTAGAATATAACTCTTATACAGTATTATCTTATGTCTATGTACAGTTCAATAAGTTTTAAATAGTTTTAAATTTTTCACAAATTTAATTGTATGATTGTGATGAAAGTTAAGAAGAGGCTTGTCTGCGACCTCAAAGAGGTTACCGACGCCGGTCACCTTTGGATCCCAGAATTCGGGTGCGACACGAGTCTCCTAGTGCAATTGGCATGCCCAGGTGTCCAAACGGCGGCCTTACACGAACTAGGTGCAAATATTTACGTCTTAACTCAACGGTCCTTAGTTCAATTCCCAAGTTAATTCATTATTATACTACTCCATTCCAAAAATCTACATAACCTTTTCAAGACTTAGATTCCTTAAATTATGTAATTTATTGATAATCCCAAAACTATAAAAAAAAATTTTCCTCTCTCAATATTTCCCTAGATAACTCAAGGAAGAAAAAGGGAAAGCAAGTGTTTGGATTAAGGGTATATTCTTCATCATATTCTTAGATTCTCTTACAAAGGTACAGTTATCCTTCATATCGAGATATCTCCATACCTAGAGTCCATTCAATGTAAGTTTTCAAACCTCTCAAAGTTCATGAAAAACGTAGAGTTTAAACCTACAGTTTTACGCAATCTAATGTGTTCTTTCCTCAAACAATTTCAAAATATTACCAAGGGCATATTATTATTTTATTAGTGTTTAATTAATGATTAATGATGCAAATACTCTATCAACCCATGAGTTCTCTCCATTCTAAAATTGTGCCTTTATGATGTGGGCTTGTTGATAATGAATGCATGTGAATAGAATTTGCTTTAATCTCTTTAGATTGTGGAAGAATATCATTTCCCATGCATTAATTATTGTGAATTATCTATGTTACTGATTTTATATTTATTGACTTGAAGGCATGTTTTGATTACTTGATTTGATGAAAATTAGAATTAGATAATGATCCATTTGAAAGGTGGAGGTGTTTATGTTTTGTGTATCTTGTGCTATTGAAGTAATGGACCCTTTCCTTATACCGCTTTATAAGATGAACCAGGTTTATGATTATGATGTGAATCTTATACGTGAAAATTGAATCAAAGTACTATGATTATGTTTAAAATGTTATAGTGTTGTGATTTAAGTTTTATTCTCACTTCACACACTCATGAATGAAGTTCCTAAGATTACATTATAGAATGATTGTTAATTGAAAGTTTATTCTCAATTGTGGGAGACTGAATTAATGTGGTATTGGATATGGATGCTCATCTATATGTTGAGGCGGAGTGTCTAGTAACAATCTCTATATCCCTTCCGAATTAATGAATGTGAACTTTAGATGGATGCTCATCAAGAAGTTGTTGCCAAGTGTCTCGTTACAATCTCTATATCGCTTCCTAATGAAAGAATGTGGGGTTTGAAATGGATATTCTTCTATAATTGAGGCTTGGTGTCCAATGACAATATCAATATCCCTTTGAGCGATGCAATGAATGAATGTTGGGATTGGATGGATACTCATCCATGATTTGAGTCGGGGTATCGAGTAGAAATCCTATGAAATGGATACTTATCCATGATTTGAGAAAGGGTATGTAGTAACAATCTCTTTTCCTTAATAACGAACTAAAGAATTAAATACTCAATGTGAATGTAGGTTAAGCACCAATATGATATTGAATGAGACAGATACTCATCCATGATTTAAGGTGTGATATCTAGTAGAAATCTTTTGGTGAAGATACCTATTACGGCACGGGAGAACCTCCAAGTCTCCTCATGACATAATTGACATATCGGAGGTCTTATACAATCCCTTATCATTCATTCATCACATAAGTAAGAAAATTATTGCGAAATCTAAATCTTTTTACAATAAAGTCATTAAGGAAACTCTTTTATAAAATATAAGAAGAACTAAGTCTCATCATAATCCATCTTAGACACATATCATTATGAGAGGGTCACAACCTTTACATTGAAAATAAAATTATAGTCTAATACAATGTTTTTAATAAAAGGGAACTAGAAATAAATTACATGTCCTCAAACATATGAGGACATACCAATCTTCAGAGAAATCTACTTTCCAAGCTTCAACTCTAAGAATAATCAATTTCAAACTAAACTTCTAGACATAGAGAACAATATGTAATTCATATAATTAAGAACTAAGTGTTGTTAACATGCAAGAAAATCACGCAAAAGGAACACTTTAGTTGAAATTTGTTTTTCATGCTATTTTGATATAAACCTTCATAATAGAAGTGCAAAAGATATCATATAATTTAATTTTCAAACACATAAGGTAATACTTGCATGATCTTCAAGATACAACCATAATAATTATATAACGCATTTAATAATTTAGATCCTCTACCTAAGGTTATCTTAAGATTCACTTAAGTAAGACATGAAGCGACAGCCTACACAACCTCTTCAATACATAGTTATACGCTAAAAATACACCTCCCTAAAGATGTTTAAGCGGTCGTATCAAGTAAAGAACCCAACTAGTAGGTTGGGATCGATCCTATGAGGAAAATGGTTGAGACTAAAATTCAATGTACAATTACTTCTATTTAGTAAATTTCTTTCCAAACATGGATATTAAATGGGGGGAGGGGGGGTTTGTGACATAAGCTTCCTAAATATCTCTATGTATAATACGTAAAAGGGTAAAGATTTTGTTTTTGTAAAGGTGTGAGAGAAACTAGAGTGTATGTATTTTCCATACATTCATAATGTCGTATTCCTAGCTATAACAATTCTTCCATGGTGTTTTTTTATGCAAAGTGATAAGTTAGGTATCTCTAAATCCTTGGTCCGACATTTAGAGAATTTAACGTTGTACCATCGTCTAGCTACGTGGGTATAAGCTACTATCCCGTACATTTACTTCATGTTAAACATCATATTCGATATGTGGCTTAGTTATTACTCTGCTCCAATCGAGATTCAAATATAAGACACTATCCCACTAAATGTATATTGATAATTCTTTTTTTGTTACTACCATCCATAAAGTAGAAATAAGGCTAGTTCTAATACATGCACTCGTTAAAAAGACTTCTAAACGAAATAATTATCATTACATGCAATAACCTATTTGAGAATTGTTATTAAGCTAGGTTTACTTTGTTAATTAACCATGCTTCATCCAACCCTAGTTCTGCATTTAGTTACCCATGCATACAAGAACACCATTCATAACTATTAAATAAAAAACAGTAACTTACTTTGACAAAATTGAGGAAAATCCACAAAACACACATGAAATAACAAGATAACACTTAAAAACCAAATCTGAAAAATTAAATCATTGCTAATGTTGCAAAACCAATCTCCAAACACAAACAAAGAAAAATTACAATAATGTCCAACCCCAAAAACGAGGTTTTAAACCCTAATATAGAAAACATTGTCCTAAATTTAAAGGAATTAAAATAAGGAAAGTTTATCCAGAAAATGCGACTGTAATGGATGACCTCCACAGACGGACCGTCAATGAAACGATGGACCACTGACAGTTTCCGTCAGTGTAGACTTAGAATCTTTGTTCTTCCTTCAGATGGTATCATCTTTGACTAAATCTATGGACCAATTGAACGGTCCGTCGGTGCCTTCTATTAAACCATACATGGAAATTCTCCAACTTCTTGTACTGGAACTATCTCTGATCTCATCGACGATTCAACAGAACAGTCCATCGATATATAGATGAACTGTGGATCCTTTCTGTAGTCGTGCACTTGGTCAGAAAATCCGAGTTTTCTCAAGTTTCTTGAACATCAATCGATGGTAACAATCTACGGACCATCGATGTCCTTCGTGGGTCGCTTCTATAATTTTTTTTAATTGACTTTTGCTTTTTATCTGGACATTTTTTCTGCAAAATAAAGACATGTTAAAAACTACCACAAAAAGGCTGTAGACACACACAACTTTAAGGAAGAAGCATTGAAAACACCGTGAAATCATGATGCATCAACATACTCAACTTAAATTCGTTGTTTGACCTCAAGCAACGCACTATGAGTCAAAACATCACTTTTTACAAAAGAATACTCGTTTATGATTTCTAAATCACATGACTTTCATTCCCGTCTTTTTCTTTTTCTCTATGTATACAAGCTAACTAATGTCGATGAGTTGCAACTAGTGCCCTCACTTCAAAAGAAATCCTCATTTTTCACACACTGATTTTAACATTGGGTACAAAAATCTGTATTCAACACTCGCACTCAAATAAAAAAAGTTCATACATTGTCAATACTTGGTTCCATAGGCTTGCCCTTATTTTCAATAATTAACTTAACCCACTAGACTTCTAGTACCACGATAGGATTTTATTTGCTGGTGGCGTAGGTTAAGGGTCAGCAATGATTCATATGTGTATATTTTAGTGACTTTAATCCCTCCTTGACATTACGACCAAGCTTCCGACCTCTTTCATTGTCTTTTATGCCCTATTTTTCTCCTCGTTTCATCTTTTTCCTGCTTTTTCTTTCTTGATTGTAGATATGTCTCTTACCTGATTTTATTCACTTCTTTGTTTTCTTTTCTCTATTTTTTTCAATCTCAACTAATTTTCTTCATCAATTGATAATTTGGATGAGTCACATTTTTTGCTCACTTTCTATTTTCTTTTCCACATTAAACTATTTTCATACCCAATTACGGATCATCACTCACAATAATTTGCATGGTTATGCCATGTGTCGAGGTACACATTACCAAATATTGAGTCAGTTCCAAGGCAATATTGGTTTTTATATGCGACACCATCAATTTAGGCTTTTGGCCTAAGTCGACGTGCACATGTCCAAGCATGGACCATGGCCAAGCATCAAACCCATGGAAGGTGAGTTAGTGAAGAAATGAAATGTATATTATAGGCTCAACATATTTGGATAAAAAAGGTATAAAACTTTCATTTGGTTCACTTAATTTTAGGCTAGATGTTTGGGAATTCAATCAATGGCCGATGATCCTTTCCTAGTCGTCTAACACAGATTTATTTTGAAGGACCCAATAGGCAAGTTCTAGTTTTGTATAAGTTAAATACTCAAACACATCACATTCTCAGGACACATCATTGGCCTATCATATTATTAGATTTTCAATATTATGTTTTAGTATGAGGGTCCTGCATTATGTGCCTATCTATGTCATAATTAGAGCTAACAGATTAAATTTATTTTCTGCTATTAATGCAAGCTTTTAATTAGGAAAGGATATTATTCATACATATACATCATGCTTTTATTGGTATTTATATACATTGTTCAAGTTATGATATGATGGTTCAACAATATAGTAATCAATCTCTTCGGGCAAAAGAACACAGGCAAGAAAACCCCTAATATGGGATCGTAAGTTGGGATACTAAGACTTCACTACAACACTCATTTTCCATTTACCCCACCCCAATGAAATAAAATGCAATGGTAACTAATTCCTTAAGAAATATACAGACAGGGTGGTAGGTGAAACAAACAAGAGGCGCATAGCACCGACAATCAATAAGTAGGTGGCTCTGTTTTCCTAAAACACGCATCATCAGTTTAAGGGCCACCCTTAGTGGTTCCCACACCAATGTCTGCACCATCAGTGGTGCTCCTCTCACCTGTCTCTGATTTGGAACTAGAAGCCCCAGCAACAACCTCTCGAACCCTCATCTGACGGGTCTTCTCATCAATCAAAGAGGTTGTCCTCATTGCCTCAAGTTTTGTCCGCTACTTCATCCTCGCACATGAATTTTCTCCATTAATAGTCCATCTATAAAGGTAACTCTTTGAACAAACATGTGGCTCAGGCGGCGACACAGTATGGGTTGTGAATAATGTTACAAGCGTAGTGTCCTCGGCTCGCTCGAATGGTGCACTCTCTGTCTTAGTTTCACTAATCTCTAGAATATTGTCTACATCTTCCCCCGAACTCGCCATAACCTCCTGAAGAGTATTCAATTCAATGTTCGAGGCTGGGCATGCAAGGACCCGCAACTCAAATGCATCAAGGCGTTGATGCACCGCCTGAATCTTCTGTTTTACCTTTATGGCCACCCTTTTCTCAATCCGGTCCTCAACCTTAGCGTTGGACTTCTGCATCCAAGTCAATATGTGATGCAGTAGGGGTGGTCGAATCTAACTTCTGGACCCTTGCCAAAGGGACCAATGATGCAGATGTTCGAGTAGACTAGGAGGAATTAGTTTCTCTACTAGCGCTATAGGCGGACATTCACGGGGTGCTATAAGCGAGCTCTGAAGTTAAAGGGTTAATCCATTAAGATAAATCTACCGTGTCTTCCTTGATCTCACTCAGCGACTGCAACTCAACTCTCGGTCCTCTCCGTGGTGCCGCTATGTTGCTGTCATCGCTAATGTGACCTATATGAACTGTACCACCTGGAGTGCAGAGTGCATCACTGTGCCAAATGGGATCTCCGAAATCCATTCATAGATGGAAGATCAAAAACGCGAATGGGTAAGTAGTTGTGGACTTGAAAGCCTTCTCATGTATCACCGTGAGAAATAACTTCGCAAAGTCGATCTCCGAACCTACCAATAAGGGTGCTACCAGCACCACTCTATCCCAAGTAAGAATATTATACGTTATTGTCGTAGATAGGCGGTGGTGGACTTAGAAATAGAAGAACACTTCTACGAAAGTGAGGTTGTCCACTTTTTGGGTCTAACAGCTAATCTGCCCCCTCAACGTCGATGGATAGGTGATACAACCTCTTACCTGCCTCTATCTGTTCCACAATCCTATAAAACTTGCCAATTTTAAGTATATCAAACCTGTAATCAAACTTCAGAGTGAAGAGGGACCTATTAATATTAGAAGTACAATACATGAAACTTCGGTTGGTTATCGGAGAAATATCAACCTGACAGACCCTCACTAGCACTGTGGTGAGCGGGTCCTATTTGGCAGGTCTCACGTGCCTATCCAAAGAAACTTAGAGAGTCTCTACAAAGGATGCGTAGAATTCTCGAACAATCTCCTCGCAATGCGACCCTAGACTCCTGTCACGATCGGAGTCTAGACCCCAAACAAGACCGGTGTCGTTGACCTCTCAGAGGTCGCAAACAAGCCTACATACGTCATCGTTAGTTCATCTTGATTAATTTTAGCGGAATTTTGAACTTTTTTTTTGCTTAACATTCATATAATACACTCTACTTAAACTCATAAACGTTCACAATCAACAATCTAATAATAAGATCATCAAATGAAATAAATAGTTCCATACTGCATTAAGTGTAAACTTTCCAAAACGGTACCTATAAAATGTCTAAAATAATATGGGAAAGAAAGACTACGTGAACATACTCCACTAACTAGAACCTATATCGAAGCTATAATATAATGGGCAAGCATTTTCAAAAGCTTGAGGGCCTACCAAGTCCCGATGAATGCTCCATGTCCTGATAGCTACAACATCGTATCGTAAGCTCTAGCATTCGCCTGTGCCTCCACCTAAAAGTATAGAGTTATATGGGATTAGTATACACTTGTAGTAAGTACGTGTATAAACAAGAACACACCAAGGACATGCATGATTAAGAAGATCTCTCTCCAAAAAATATGAATTAATAAAATTCAAATATGTGCACTAGCAAAAATCGAATTAGGAATGTCATACTATGAAAGAAACATGCATCATCATACTTATCATTTTGCAAACAGCACAGCACATATTGAACATATCATATCATATAGTTCATATAATTCATTCAAATGAATTGACACCTTGGAATCATGGACATCACATTTGGACTTCCCAAAATGAGGGCTCAACATATGGGACCTCAACTAAGGATCCTTCTTAAAAAAAGAAAAAGCCTTCTTCATTTATTCTTGCATACTTCATTTTAATTTTTTCATATACTAGTGCAACCACCAGTCATACCTAGGATATAGTATAAGACTCTCATCGGGTTTGCTGTAGAATGACCAAGAATAACCTAGTGTCATTACTTAAGTGTAGCTCACCCTCATGATTATCCTATCCTAAAACCTTTGGCATCGTTCATTTCATTATGTGTATTCTTTTATGCTGGACTCATTCTTTCTTTGGGAACTTTAACCTTCGCCGACATAGATCATGTGAGAATCATGAAATCCAGTGTGTAATCCCCTCACCAAAAAGATTTGGACTCACCGGCCAAAGTGAACCAAAACATGCTAGCATATATAGGGAATTGAACACTGCTAGGTCCATATATTGGCAGTATAGCTTCAAAAACTAGCAGATATAAGGAGACTCATACTCGGAATGCCGGACAGTCTCATCTCATTAGAGTATCTTCAACCTCCACCCTTCTCACATCAAGGCATCACCTCTCATAGCTAGTCTATCAGTGCTTAGCATGAATTTCCATTACATTCAACTCAAATATAATGGAAATTCGCTTCTAGCATGAGGACATCATAGCTTATTAGATGATTTCTCATCTCATCATTAGTATTAAGTACGCATTAACTTCAATACATTCATTAGTGTGTTAATAGAGATTGGTCTCTTCAATAGCTTTACACTATCATAGGTGAGTATGTTTTTGTAACATTTACTTAGGCTCATTTGAGATTTATCTCATCTTTCACATTATACTCTTATTATATTGTAATCTCATTGATTAACATTAAGACATTTGCTTTTAATAATTACTCACCCCTTCATGTGAATGTTCATTTCATTACATGCCAATGCACTTGGCCATTTAGTGTGTTTTGCACTCTTACTTAGTCCTTCTAGGGATACAATATTTTATCAATACATATTAGGCTCACTTACTTTTTAACGTATGCTAGACATATGAGTCCACACATACAAGCCATGAGGCTTGATTCATAGTTTTTTTAAGTGATTCATGATTACCCAAGATTATGTGGTACAAGACTTATACATCTTGTAGATATGCCAAGATATTGATTTAGATCTTTAGAGGCCGCATTCATTAACTATATTTTTATGTATGACTTATGTGTCAATACGGAATTGGGCAAGGGAACCCAATTTCGAATCTCTTGAACAACACATACTCTTATTTTAAACATGATAATTGATTTTTTTTCTAATTTGGGAGACCCTAGTTCGATTCCCATCAACCTCATAATAATTCTTTCTTGTTCCCCTCTCCTTTTTAGTTTTTAAGAAAGGAGGTTGTGGGTTCAATCCCCCACAAGATCATTAGTTTCGTTTAATTATCTCCTAACTTTCTCACCTATCCAAGAGTTTGTGGGTTCAATCCCCACTATCCACATTTATTTTGTCCTTTATTTATCTCCTAACTCTCTCATCATTTAAGAGGTTCTCTATTCAACCCCCACTCTCCACAATTTATTTTCTCCTTTATTTTTCTCCTAACTCTCTCATCCAATTAAGAGGTTGTGGGTTCAATCCCCACTTACCACATCTAGTTTTTCTTTCATTTTTCTCATGAAAAATTTATACAATTTTCATTTGGTGACTTAATGGGTTAAATCCCCAATTACCTCACATTTAATATTTTTTTAAATAACATAGCTTATTTTCCTAATCTTTGGTCGAGACTCCAAATTTTCAGCAAGCTGGAAATTTGGTCTCTTCCAATTCATTTTCCTCTCAATTTTTTTTTTTGGATTTTTTTTGTAGCTTTCATGTAATGATGTCTTGGGCTAAATCCTTAGTGATCTCACTTATTTTAAATTCATTGTTCATTGCATTTTGTGCAACTTTGTTTGGTCGAACCTAACCTACCAAATACTTGAAATTTGTTCACTATTTTCATCATCTTTTTTTAATCATTCATACGTTAATTCTTAAGGCATTTCGTGGATCATTTGGTGCATATTTAAGTGTAATACGTTTATGATTATATTCATCCATGATTTATCATTAAATCCAGCAACATTACACTTATATGAATATAACACTTTTAACGTTTTCATATATCAAAAAAACAACATTTATAGTACAAAAATTTCAGGCACCAACATAGTTAATTTACTGAATACAACTTTCATTCCTTTACATAATTTCCAAATACATATTCAATACAAAATCACAACCAGACCTATAATTATCTACTAGAAGACATACCAACGCATTTTTTGAATCTTTCAAGGATCTAATGATAGGGGGATGCAACGGGGACAACCTTAGTTTCTCGATTGACATTTAATGTTAACTTAAAGGTCGCTTGGGAAAATGTCCAAGAGATAAGAAAACTCATACCTTAATCTCGTTTCACACTTGTTTAAACACTTCAAATTTCCCACAAAACCAAGCCTCACCACCGAAACTTCAAGCACAATATCTTCATGAAATTTGTTTTGCTATACGTTTTTATACTAACTTATCTTTTGAGTTTTTAGCGTTCTAGTTCATGATGAACTTTATTGTTTTTGTTTTGTTCTTTTGTTTAATAGAATACATATGCGTGAAAGTGAGAGAAGAGTTGAGAAAAACGTGAGAATGAGTGCATTAGGATTAAGAGAGTTAGGTGGAGACTTAGTCAAACTAGGACACCTCATTATTTACTATTATTATTATTATTATTATTATTATTATTATTTAAAAAATAGTTTTTATTCAATTAAATCAGCAGTTAAATATTCATTAATTAAATTAATTGAACTAATATTAAGCAAATTAAATCATTACTCCCACCTAGGTTCGAACCCTAGGGGAGCAAGATTTCACTCAAAGGGCCAATTTCCGCCCTTTCTACCCAAATTGCCCCTCCACCATATTAATGTATTAATTAATTAAATATTTAGGGTAATAACAATACTACACTTTTCCTAGAAAACACCATTATACCCCTAGACTCTCCAAAATAATGATTACCCCTTTTTAAGTCCTGTCAAGACTCATATGGGTAAATCATCATATTTGGGTGCCCTATATCGCTGGACCGAACTAAGTCACCATGTTAGTTTTCGTGGATATTGCAAGGGTTCAGGCGTCTGGTTCTTCGTGCATCAATCTGTGTGAACCCGTTCTAATCATAGGCACTCTAGATACATTAAGCACATCTTAACATAGTCATCTTAGGGTTGTTACAACTTCTAGCCATCTACACGAACCTTGGAGGATGAACAATCTCTGCACATCAAGGACGGTGTGAAGACTCCCCATAAGAAATCTAATATTGAACGCCACCAACCGGGTCATCATGGGCTTATTATTTTGCAACTTGGCATCATTGTAGAGCTGATACTAACCATCTACGCACCACCGGTTTGGCTCCTCTGCTCTTAGTGTAAGGACATATGCTTGGGGTGTAGGTAATGAATTTAATCTAGTATCCTCATTCGACCCCCAAAGTGTGGACAGACTCGTATCTTGATGCTTCTTCGATGCCAGATGGTCCAATAGAAACTGAGGTAAACCCAAACGGTGTGCCGATCAGTGTTTTCTCTTCACTAGACTTGTAGGCAGTGACTACACCAGAAACCACCTTCTGGGGTACCACGGGTTGCTCGTGCAACTGGTGTAGGGGTTCTGGTGCCCGGGGGAACATACTCGAGATCCCTCTCATCTTCGAAAGTATCATCCAACGGGTTGGTGCCACAGACTTGAACCTGCCCCTTGAGTAAACAACTTCCATATTTGAAGCTATATGTACCTATAAAGCAATTGTTATCTCATTGTAATAATACTCCACACTTGAAAAAAAAAAACAAAAAAGAATATTCTTATTCAGACCAGCACTACTGGTTTATAAACACTACTGCTGAGTCGTCGATGAATCAATGGACTGTCTATAGGGTCCATCAGCAGAAACATAGAATATATTGAAGTAACTCAAATTTTAAAACCTCTTAGTTTGAAATGACGGCCGTGCACAACGACATATCGATCAATCGACAGATCATAATCAACTTCCGTTGTCTAACACTTAGCATATTTTTAAAAATCACACAAAATAGCTTCTATGAATGAAATAATGGACGTGCAGAAGTGTGTGATAATAAATCGGCGGACCGGAGTCCATTTCTATCATTTGAGACTTAGACATATTGGGGTGGTCCAATCTATAGACCACATCGACAGCCTGTTGATCAATCAATGGTGTGTCAATGAGGTCTTGTGGTGGTTGCCTGTGATAGATTTCTGGACAAGTTTTGAATTCCACATTTGGACACCTTTAGACCAACAAAAGTTTACACGACACAGAACAATAAGCAAAAGAAAATTTCTTCATTTCTAGAGTTTAGGTTTCACAAGATTCATGCTTCAAAACCCTAAGTCACAAAGTCTATCATACTACCACTAAAAAATATTAAACAAATTTCATGGAAACCCAATCACTTCCGATCATTCCTAGGGATATTTTACACAAGATTGAACAAGTAAAACAAAACAATTATGTCCCTCAGTCAAGACTCACTTTATAATTTTTTATTCCAAAACTGTATAAATGAGAGTTCATAAAATAAAGGGAATAGAAATACCTTATGATCTTATAGAGTGATAGGGAGATTATCCTTGCAACAAATTACGCGCCTGGCTTGAACAATGACTAGAAAGCAGTGGGAACAAAGTTGAATTTTGGGAAGAAGAGTGTTTTAGAAATTTTGGAGGATTTGGTAGTCGGCAAGAATCTAATTATTATGCATAAGGGGAATATGTTGTTTTACGGGAAATTATGAACATAAGGGAAAAGATTTGGTTGGGGAATGAATTTTAAAAGAACGTGGAGGCTTATGAACGATTTTTACTATTTATATTTCTGGTCGGGTCGTGTTGGTTCAATGGTTCTTTTGAGTGACAAATCCCCGTTGACGGTCCGTAAGCCAATCGACGGACCGTAGATGACAAAAAGACTTATAAAAATTTCATAACATACCTAGGATGTACAGACACCACTGACGGTCTGTCGATAGAATGACAGCCCCTTGATTTGGTCCATAGATTTGTTCCCCAAACCATTTTTCTACAGAATTTTACTTTTGGTCTCTGCATATGGAACACCCATTAAGCTAGTCTTTTTGTAATTTTCTAGAAAAGTATGAGGCACATACCCTACATTAATCTCTAGCCAATACTAATAAAAAATAAAGCCTGAGGATGAGCTAAATAAAACAAAATAAGAAAATGCGACTATATCTACCAAGAAAAGAAAAACCGTATTGTTTGATAGAGAATACACCTTAGGTTGCCTCCCCAAAAGTGCTTGATTTAATGTCGCTGCACGATCCAAGATCCTTGATTACTCAGACTTCATCAAGGTTATATGCCTCAACCACTTCATGGACACTCTTTGCGTGCCCAAGGTAGATCTTTATCCTTTGGTTGTTGACAATGAACTTTTGCACCATCTTTATTCTCCAACTCAACTGCTCCATGAGGAAACACATTTGTGATAAGGAATGGTCCCATCCACTTGGACTTGAGTTTGACTGGAAACAAGCGTAGCCTAGAGTTGAATAGAAGCACCAAGTCCCAATCCGCAAATTCTCGCTTTTCAATATTTTAATTGTGTTATTTCTTCATTTTATCATTGTATATTGTTAAACTTTAATATGCTTTTAGGTAAAACTCATCAAGCTCATTTAAGCCATTAATTCTGTGGTCCACCACTTTATTCCAATACATCTTCTATTCTTCATGCCCACATTGCTTTGTGTTGTACCTCGACCGGCAAGTGCCAAGTCTTTCCATATGCAAGTTGGTATAGTGACATACCTATGAATGTCTTGTATGATATCTTGTAGGCATAAAAAGCATCATCAAGCCTTCTTGACCATCCAATCTATTAGAATTTACCATCTTCGACAAAATTTGCTTGATTACTCTATTTGACATCTTAACTTTCCCGCTAGTCTGTGGATGATAAGGAATGGCTAAATTATAGGGAACTCCATATTTCTCCAATATCCCTTTGAACAACTTATTGCAAAAGTGAGACCACCATCACTGATAATGGTCCTTGCTGTGCCAAATCATGAGAAGATGTTTTTTTTGAAGAATGTGGTGACACATTTCCACCCATTTTGACACATAGTCAGCCGCGACAAGTATGTACATTATAACATGAGAACTCAAAAAAGGGACATAAATTCAATGCCTCAATCATCGAATAAGTATATCTCCAAAATAGGATTCAAAGGGAACTCTTGCCTCTTCTAAATTCCTCCTTCTCTTTGGCACCTATCACATGACATGCCGAACACGTAAGAATATTTGTGAATGGTTGGCCATAGTACCCACACTGAAAAATATCTTGTGTGTGGTCCAGATTGCATTATGGTTCCCACATATAGGCAAGGAGTGACATGCCTTCTTAACACTTAACATCTCAACTTCCGGCACATAACAAGAAATAAACCTATCCGCACAACTTTCAAGGCTCATCCAAAAAGAACTTTTTTACATCATAAATTAGATTCTTCCATTGATGAAAAGACATGTCCGATGCATCTATATCACTAGCTAGATAATTCATAAAATCGGTGAACCATGTAGTCAAATCATTAGAAAAGGTCAACAGATGCTCAATAAAGGAAGGTATAATTTATTTTAGCCTTTTAACCAAATTCTCGCATAGCTTCTACCTCTAAACCAGAAAAGTGATCATCAACATGATTTTAAGTCCATATTCTATCATTTACCTCATAGTAGAACTCTTGCAATAATAGCACCAATCTAATAAACTTTAGCTTCACATGATTCTTTGATATCAAGTACCTCAAATCGGAGTGGTCGCTATGCACTATGATCCTCGTTCCAAGAAAATAGGAGAAAAATTTTTCGAACCCAAATACAATTGCAAGAAGCTCTTTTTTCAGTCACAGTGTAGGTCTTTTGGGCTTCATTCAGGGACATACTTGCATAGTAAAGGGGTGAATGATTTTATCCCATCTCTATCCCAATACCACACAAAGAGTAACCCCGCTAGCATCACACATCATCTCAAATAGCTCACTCCAATCATGCGAAATAATAATGGGCGCAGACACCAACATCTCCTTCAACTACGCAAATTCTTTTGGACAAGCTTCATCAAAATAAAACTTTCATTCCTTCACGAGTAATTTTGCACAGCGAATGTGCATTTGTTGAGATATCCTTAATAACCTATGTTAAAAGCCCGCATGTCCAAGAAAATTTCTCAGTCCTTTTACAGAGATGGGTAGTGGATGTCTCTCTATAACTTCAACTTTCACTCGATCAACCACTATCCCCTTCTCTGAGATGCGATGGCCCAATATATATACCTTCTTTTACCATAAAGTGATATATTCCCCAATTAAGCATAATATTGCAATACTACACCTTTTGAGAACCTCGGCCAACTGACTCAAATACCAATCAAAGGAGTCGCTCATAACAGAAAAGTCATCCATGAACGCCTAAATAGTATCCTCCACCATATTGGAGAATATCGACATCATACATCGCTAGAAGGTGGCCAGTGAATAACACAACTCAAAGGGCATCCTCTTGAAGGCGAACGTCCAATAATGGCAAGTTAAATTAGTTTTCTCTTTATCCTCCGGGGCATAGAGATTTGATTGTAACCAAAATACCCATAATGAAAATAATACCATCCTTTTGCTTTAAGTCTATCAAACCTATAATCAATAAAGGGCATAAAGAAATAGTCCTTCTCAGTCCATGCATTATACTTCCAGTATTCCATACAGACTGTTCATCTGGTCACCTGCCTCATTGGAACAAACTCGTTTCTCTCATTACACACTACTGTCATTCCCTTGTTTTGTAGCACACGTTGAACATGGTATACTACCATCTGCAATAGGATATATGACTCTGGAATCCAACTACTTAATGATCTCCTATTTCATTACTTCTTGCATAGGTGGATTCAAGCGTCGTTGATGCTCAATACTTGGCTTGTGATGAAGCATGAGTTGGATTTTTTTGTGAACATATATCGGGAGGGATAATAATAAATTTCACAATAGTCCAACCAATTGCTAGTTTGAACCTTTTTAAAACATCCACCAGACATTAGAATTGTTGCTCATTCAAATCCGCTGCAATGATTACCTACAAAGAGACATCTCTACCCAAGAATAAATAACTCAGATGAGGCGGCAGATACTTAAGGTCAAATTTTTGAACCTTTTTTATATATGGTATCGCGGATAAAGACTCGCCATGCATCATATGTAACTCCAATTTCTTTGGTTTGGACCAATATTCATTTAGTTCAAGTGCTAAAACCAAAGACCCATACTCTTTAATGCATAACTTTCAAAATTCGTGATCACTACAGCTAGTGCCTCGACACCTAGGAGTTCTTCTATTTGTACCTATAACATACGCTTAACATAACATGATATATCACATATTTTTTGGAGCTCACCACTCTGCTTCGTGGACCTAGAAATGTTGAATGTTGATTCTACATTATTCAACCTAAACTTCATATACACATTTTCCATATAAACAAGGCACAACCACAGGCAAGGAACGGCCTCCCAAGAATAATATGAGCCTCAAAGTCCACCTCATAATCCCGAATCACAAGAACGGCCGGATATATAGACGACTCCACTTTTCCTAGCACATCATGGAGTATCTAAATAGGCTTTTTCACTGTTTGATCAGCCATAAATAGCCCATTACAATAGGGTTTGGCTCACCCAAACACAATTTTTATGAATGGAGAGAGACATGAGGTTTATGCTTGCACTTAGATCTCATTGTGCTTTAGAAAATGGTTTTTTTTTTCTGAACTAGAGACCCTGTAGCAATAGCACTACAATGCTGCATTTATTCATCATCTTTCACTGCATTAGTATCCTTTTCATAATAGTACTCATCCGCTGGCGAATGCGGTTTAGTCAATTAATTCACCGCATTTTACGTTCTCTTCTCCTCCACTAACATATTTCAATAACAACCCAATCTCCCTTCTCATTTAAGCCAACTCCTCCCAAATATCATCTATGGTCAGTTTGTGTGTAGCTTGCACTGCAAAGTTTTTTCTTCCAGTGTAAGACTTTTTAGTACTCTAACCCTTATTGTTGCGAGATATGTTGTCTATCTTTTCTACGATATCAGGATATGTTCACTCACCGTATGAACCTCCCACAATAGTATCGAGTACTTCTTTATTATTATTATGTTGACCCCAATAGAATTACTCTTTCAAAGACTCCTCATTGATTTCGTGGTTTGGAACGCCTCTCACAAATGTAGTAAATCTATCCCGACATCTACTTAACAACTTTCAAGATTATACCACAAAGTTGTTTACTCTATACTTGTGGTTGACGTTCTTGGACACCGGATAATATCGAACTAAGAACACATCCCTCAACTAATCTCAAGTATAAATGTAATTGTTGGGTAACTAAGTAAACCATAGCACGACATCTCCAGTTAATGATAGAGGAAACACACTCATCCCAATGACGTTCATATCTAAGTCTGTCCTCCCAACACAACTCTTGCACACATATCTCAGTTTAGCTATGTGCACTTGTGGATCCTCTCATAAAATCCCTACAAACAAAACCCTTGCGATGAGCATCTGCATCAAGATGCTAGTTACCACAAACGTGTTCCTATGGGATAGAAGAGGTAGGACTAGAGTCCCATCAGAATCAGTGATGTTGATATTGCCTCTATAGAACTCTTAAGGGTGTGGAATGGGTGGCTGCATCCACAAAGAATTATCATTTTTATTTTCCGATTATGAACCTCAACAAGTGTTGGAGACTGGCGAATTATCCCATCACCTAGATTGACTTTGTTTCTTTGATTTTAAATTCTTCAAAGTGCACGGTTATGTTTGGGATCAAATGAAATGATCGATTCTTCTTGGCTCTATGTATTTGACATAAATTAGAGCTAGACCTGATAGAAACAAAAATAAAAGAAAAGTAAAATCAAGAAATGATTGACTAAACTTCCGTAATGTTATTAAGGTTAATCTCAAACACACTTTCATATGTAGCGGCGCAAAAAATTGATACTCTCAAATTACACATCCCAAAAGAAGTTTAAGCAGTCGTATAAATTAAAGAACCTAACTAGTCCATTAGGGTCGATCCCACGAGGAAAATGGTTTAGGCATACCTTTAACGTACAATTACTTCTATTTAGTCAAGTTATTTCCAAAAATAGATAGTTAAAGGTTTTTTTTTTGTGAAACAAACTTCTTTCAGATACCTAAGTAAAATAAGTAACAAGAATAAATATTATGTTTTTATCAAGTGGTGAGAGAAAATAGGGTGTATGTGTTCCTCATTGGTTTATAACGTCGTATTCCTAGCTATAATAATTCTTTCATCGTGTTTTGCAGGGAAAGTGATAAGTTAGGTATCTCAATATTCTTGTCTAGAATTAAAAAATTTCACCCCGTACCTTCGTTTGGATACATATGTATAAGCTATTAACCCTTGCCTTTACTTCATTTTAAGTATCATATTCGATATATGACTTCATTATTAAATAGCACCAATCGATACTAGCCTATTATATAGCATCCCGCTAAATCTATGTTGATAGTTTTTTTGCTTGTTACTACCTTCCTGGTTCGAGAAGTAGCAACAAGGCTAGTTCTAACGTGTGCACTCGTTAAAAATACTTCTAATCTATAGAATTATCAATACATGCATTAACCTATTTGAGAATAACTATTAAGGTAGGTGAACTTTGTGAACCATTCATGGTTACCACAACCCTAGTTGTCGATTTAGTTACCCATGTATATAAGAAAACAATTTATAGCTGTTAAACAATAAAACATGAACTTACTTTGACAATTCAAAGAAGATCAAAAAAAATTCACTAGAAATAACAAGATAATACTTGAAAACCAAATCAATAAATTGAATGATTGATAAAGTTGCAAAACCCAATCTCATATAACAATTGGAGGACAATAACATTAATGCCCAACCCTAAAAACGATGTTTAAATAAGGAACGTTTTTTCAGAAAATGTGCTTGTAATAAACAATTCCCCCACAAAGTCCTTTGATGAAATGACAGACCGTCAACAATCTCCGTCAGTCCATACTTAGGATCTTTTTCATCCTTCAAATGGCATAATCTCTAAATAAATTGATGGACCACCTACATGGTATGTCGATGCATCTATGATCCGTTGATCAATCACGTTTCTCCATACATAGAATTTCTCAAACTTTGAGTACTGGACTAAACATAATGGTCCGTCGATTGATTAAAGGACCCTAATCCTTTTGTAGTCACACACATGGTTAGAATTCCCCAAGTTTTCTCCAGTTTCCTAAACATCAATCGACGATCACCATCTAAGACCATCGATGGAACGACAAATCGTAAATAGCCTCCGTGGGTCGCTTCTACCCTTTATTTCATTTGCCTTCTGCGTTTTATTTCTGGACATATTTCTTGCAAAATAAACATAAAGACATGTTAAAAACTACAACAAATAGTCTCTAGACATACACAACTCTTGGGAAAAAATAATTTAAAACACCCTGAAACAATGATACATCACACACCAGTGTTACTTAAAATTATCAAAGGTAAGGATGTTTCTCTTCCGACACTACCACAACAAGTATACATTCATTACTAAATATCCTAAAGGAGACATTGATACATTTAAGGGACTTCACATAATGGTCATGAACGAACTAGGGAACTCACTAAACATCATCAAACCCTACTTGTGCAATGTGTATATATCATTCCATTCCACTACCTACACGTTCTAGAACCTATCAAATAACAAGATTGTACATCCCGCATGATGAGAATAAACATTCACCGACATAGACCACTATATCTCTGTATAGAATCTGGAATCTACCATACATCGGGGAGGGTGTTATACTAGCCAAGGGTAAGACTAGGACACATACTATGTTCGCAAATAGTTATTGGTTATCAAGGGCTTCTTTGTGCTATTGTCTCATTTTTCAAGTAGAGATACTACAACAATCATATCCACTCAGTTATTTGATTTGGTTCTCATAGAGTAATTCAATTCACATAAGTGTATTAGAGAAGGCACCATCAGTAAGCCCTATAAAATTCATAATACCATTAGAAACAAGGGTTCAACAACGGTTGCGGATCAATGTTCATTTGGATAGCTCTTATGATTTTCTTAGATATTGTTTCATGTTGTTCCGGACAACATACTTCTTTGTTTATCATTCTAATCAACAAAAAAGGCACAATTTCTGTTTGCTACTTCAAGGCTGAATTATAAACCTTTTTTCTTATTCAAGGTTCAATGTTAGTCTTTCATGGTAGGGTATATACTTTAGGTCTATCGATCCTAGACTTTCATTTATTCAATCGTTAATTCAATATAATTTAAGTACCAAGTAGGGATAACTAAGTCTACCAACATAAGATACAACAACATTCTATGAAGACTGTTCTTAGTCTTCCATCATCATATATCAACATGAAAAGAAGAAATCCTTCCAATAATATCGTTATACCACCCATACGAGATCTTATAGAAATCACATGAGTAACTTATCCTCATACAGTCACATACACCATATCATCGTTCCCTTTGTACTCCCATAAAAGCCATAAATGATAATACTACAATATACATAATAATGTTGACAAGATTAAGTTCATATCATTATAATAATAAAGCACTGCCACCATAATTGACCATACCAATAAATAGAAATTCAATCAATTCTACATTAAATAAATGAATTAGGTAAACTTACTGATTTCAAGTAGCCACGATCACCATTCCTTATCAGCTCCAACAATTTTACACGTTGACAAATCTTACAAATTAAAATGCTTATTAGACTAAGACCCCTCACTTATACATATAAATAATTCAACTAAACCCAAGATAGTTATGAATACTATAAAGAAAGCTACATATAATTCCATTAATCAACAACATATAATTAAATAGACCATAACAATCTAAATATGAATCTAACATAACTAGGTCAAAATCAACAAACCCACTTTAGAGCCTAAATTAGGAATTAAAGGAATATACGGGATAATGGAGTTTTTTTTATCATAAAACCATCAATTAAGATTGAATAATTCATCATCATCTATTGAAACTTATAAATGCAACAACCCATTCTTTAGAATTCAAAATTGGGTTTTAGCGTTTTTGATATCTTTTTAAAAGCCTTTGAAATTGGCTACTTGAGTGAGAGAATAATCAAGGATGAAATTCAACATACTTTATTCAAGTCGTATCGACGAATTTTTGGTAGAAAACATGTCTGTATATGTGTTAGGGTAATCTCTACTAATTATAGACTCTAATTTGCACATGAAAACACATACAACAAACAAGGACTCACAAGTACACAAAAGACTAGTTTCCAATGTCTAGGACATCTCCTGAAGTGTTACCTAAAAACAACTCATTCGAGACCTTGGATTCCTTTTCTCATTAATTTAGCAAGTTGTTTAGTGAATAACTCAAGTGAAACTTTGTACGCTGAAATAACATTTCCCTAACTAAGTATAAGCGGTCGTAATCAAGTAGAGAAGCCATCTAGGAGGTTGAGGTTGATCCCACGAAGAAAATGGTTTATACTTAATTTCAATGTACAATTATGTCTGTTAAGCAAACGTTTTCCAAAAACAAGTAATTAAAGAGGGGGATTGTTAAAACTGTTTCTTTAAAACTTCTAAGTTAAGAAATGAACAAAAGTAAAAAGTGAACTTTTATCAAGTATTGTGACTAACTAAGGTATATGGGTTCCATATATATTCATACCGTTGTAAAACCTAGCAATAACACTTTTTCCCTAGTGTATTTATTTTAAAGTGATAGGTTATGTATCTCTAAATCCTTGGTCAGGATCAAGAGAATTTTACCCCGTACCTTCATCTGACTACTTGTGTATCAGCTACTAATCCTTACATTTACATCATCTTAGACATTATACTCGATGTATGACTTAGTTATTACTTTTCACCAATCAACACTATCCTATTTGATAGTATCCCACTTAATGTATGTTGATAATTTTTTTTATTTACTAACTCGTTTGTTCGGCAGGTAGCAACAAGACTAGTTCTAACATGTTCACTGTCATATCCCGAAAAAACACCCTTGAAGTTAGGGGCAATCTCGGATTCCAATCGGTGTACCTAACCTCTCGGAGGTCTCGTACAAGCTCATACATATCATTTATTGCATAAACATAGTGAAAAGTAGTGCGAAATTAAAACTTTTCACAAAAACATATCATAGTCTTTAAAAACTATTTCATATAAATTCATAGGAAATACAAAGTCTCAATATCATCAAACTTAAGACACGTGAGTACTTGGGATACGTCCAACTATTCCACATAATAACAAAACTTACCAATTACAATCCTTATAAGACTAAGACTCATATCTCATACATATCAATACTTTTAAAAAAACCTAAGATAGTAAACAATACTATAAAGAAATCTACGTACATTTCCATTAATAAATAACATATAAATAAATAGACCATAACAATCTAAATATAAATCTAACATAATTAGGTCAAAATCAACAAACCCACTTTAGAGAAAAAATTAGGAATTAAAGGAACACATGGGATAATGGAGTTTTTTATATTAAAACATAAATTAACATTTAATAATTTTTAATCATCTATTTAAACTTTTTAATGCAAGAACCCATTTTTTAGAATTCAAAACCGGGTTTCAAGGTTTTTGAGATATTTTAAAAAGCCTTTGAACTTGGCTCCTTGGGTTAGAGAATAATCAAGGATTAAGTTTAACATAACTTATTTAAGTCCTATCCACGAAATTTGGGTTGAAACCATTGATAATTTTTACTCATCCTTTGAGCATGAAGTTTATTTATTGGAGGATTTATGTAGAGAGAGAATTTTAGAGAGAATTGAGTAATTGCTTTTTTGTTTGGGGATATGTTTTGATGTTTAATGGGCGTAAAATGACTCTAATTCAATATATAATACACTCAAAAATACCATAACCACCCGTACAATAGTTTGACCTTTTTGATTCAGTCAAAGGTGACTTTCATTTTTGGAATTATCATAGGGTAATAACTCCACGCCGTTGAGGTGTTCCCACAAGTTTGTGGAAATTAATTTTGGGACATAAGGGATCATGATGTTGTAGGAAATGAGGACAAACTTTATTGTCCTTGGTGGAGAAGGTCAGCGACGCGTAGTTGCTCTTTGTAGATTCCAGCACCTTGACAAAGTCATTGGTCCTCCCCAATGACCCTTTGGTTTGTCGTTGGGGAGTCGTGCCTAGATTTTTTGACCGTAAACATGTCCATATATGTGTTATGGTCATCTCCACTAATTTTAGACTCTATGTTTCACATGAAAACACATACAATAAACAAGGACACCCAAGTACACAATAGACAAGTTCCCAATGTCTATGTCGTCCGTTAAAGTTTGACCAAAAAACCACTCATTTGAGACCTTGGATTCCTTTTCTTATTAACTTATCAAGATATTTACTCAAGAATTCAAGTGAAACCTGATATGCTCAGATAACATTTCCCTTATGATTTATAAGCAGTCATAACCACGTAGAGAACCCAACTAGTAGTTTGAGTCGATCCCACGAGGAAAATGGTTTATACTTAATTTTAATGTACAATTATGTTTGTTAAGAAAAAAATTTCCAAACATAAGTAATTAAAGAGGGGGGGGGGTTTGAAAAAGTTTCTTTTAAATTCTAAATTAAGAAGTGAAAAAAACTAAAAAGTGAGCTTTTATTATGTTGTGATACTAACTAGGGCATATGTGTTCCCTATAGGTTCATAACGTTGTAATAACTACAAATAACAATTCTTCGCTAGTACTTTTCATGTAAAGTGATAAGTTATGTATCTCTTAATCCATGGTCTACATCTACAGAATTTCACCCCGTACCTTGGTCTGGCTACCTGTGCATCAACTACTAATCCTTACATTTACTTCATATTAGACATCATAATATATGTATGACTTAGTTTTTACTTTTGACCAATCTACACTAGCCTATTAGATAGTACCCCACTGAATTTAAGTTAATAATTCTTTTCCTATTACTACCTCTTTTTTTCGGCAAGTAGCAACAAGGCTAGTTATAATGCGTGCACTTTCACATCCCGAAAACACACCCTTGAAGTTATGGGCAATATCGAATTTCAGCCGGAGTACTTAACCTCTTGGAGGTCTCGTACAAGCCCTTACATATAATTCATCACATAAACATAGTGAAAAGTAGTGCGGATTAAAACATTACATAGAAACATATTATATTCTTTGAAAATACTTCATATAAAGTCATAGGAAATAATAAGTCTCAATATCATAAAAATTAATACACGAGAATACTTGGGATACGACCCGTACTTCATCATATTGAAATATTTAGTCTATTACAATACTTTAAATGAAAGCATAAAAGACTTATATGCCCTAGAGTCAAATGAGTACATACTTCAACTTCTCTTGAACGATGCTACGGTCAAAGTCTTCACTTCCAAAAAACATGTCACCTACCAACAAATCTAGAGATAGATAAAAACATTGAGTTAGCACAACCACATGTACTAAATATGGCATAACACATAAAAATCATCAAAAAGGGCATATTTTCATTTAAGTATCATATTTTTATCATAAGAAAAACCTTTATAAACATAGAAACTCATAAGATAAAAAAATATCATAATTTTAGAAGTTACTTTATAGTAACCTCATTCAATTTCACAGTAATGTCCCTTAACTTTACAGTGAAGAATATTTTCTTCACCTTAAACATCTCTTAGTATGTAATCTCCCACTTAAAGCTATCCTAAAACTCACTTAAGCAACACGATGGGAGACCACCCATACAACCTCCCTATCAATTCCTGAATGATACTAAAGACTACTTATAATGAGTCACATACACACTTCAAGACATCAAACATATCAACATCTAGATATTATGACATTTCCTCCTCAAAGGCTATCAAAAAACTTATTTAAGTCGATCAAGAAGATAAAGAACATTATTGACCTCTTCAGGACTACCTAAATAATCCATAAGACTTCCTTTGTTTTGATCATGTCCACCTAATCAACATTTTCCCTAACTAGAGTCATTCTTCAGACTCATCTAGATAAGATCCAAAGTGACCATTCCAATGCAACCTTCATATCTTAACTAGACAACCCTTAACTACTCTAAAAAAGTACTTATTCCATTAACATACTTTCTTAATTAAGTTAAGTCATTAAATTCATTAGTTCATTCAGGAGAGATTCTACACATAAAGAACATTCAAGTATTTGTATTGGACGGTGACGCTGGTTACATCGAGGGGGTAGAGCCAGATGTGACAAACTTTGTATTAGAGCATGAGGTTGAATACCGTTGAGTTATGTCTCTCTCTCTACCAAGTATATGTAGGTTAGTATTCATAATTTTGAAGCGCGCCACACTTATTAGTAGGAACCTATATGATGCTTAGGAATCACATTATTTATTAGAAATCTTTTATCGTCCCAATAGAGTATACTAATGTTATGCTTTTGAATCTAATCATATTGTTGTGATTATACGATGCATGAAATTCTATGGAATGCGGCTCAAAGACTTGAGGAGGAAGTTGCTAACACGGGAGCTCCTCCCCATGATGAGGAAGTTCCTCCACTTGAGGAAAATGCTATTGTTGATCAAGCCCTAGCTAACCCTCCATATATTATGGATGCGAAGATGAGGGCTATTCATGCTCAAATGTCCCAATCCATGACTACCCAAGCACAATCCGCTACAGTTAAATCCCAAGCTATGACGGCTAAAGACAACCAACATGTTGCTCCTCGTCCTCATCAATAAGTCACTACTATGGCTTCCCGTCTAAAGGACATTACTCGGATGAACCCTCTTACTTTGTATGGGTCTAAGGTTTACGAAGACCCCCCGAAATTCCTTTATATGGTCTACAAAGTTCTATATGCTATGTGTGTGACTTCAAGAGAGAAGGACAAGTTATCCTCATATAAACTCAAGGATGTGTCTCAAACATGGTATGTGCAATGGAGGGAAAAAAATCCATTGAGGGGTGGTTCGTTCACTTGGGAGAACTTTAAGGTGCCTTTTCTAGATTGTTTCTTCTATAGAGAGATGAGGGAGGAGAAGGTGACATTCATCAATCTTCACCAAGGAGGGAAGATTGTTCATGAGTACTCTTTGGAATTTGTTAAGTTGTTCAAATATGCTCCTTCTTTAGTCTCCGATCCTAGAGACAAAATAAGCCATTTAGTTATAGGGGTGTCGAAAGACTTACAAGAGGAGTGCCAATCTGCCATGCTACATGATGACATGAACATTTACCGTCTTATGGTTTATGCAAGAAGGGTTGAGGAGTCAAGAACTAAGAGAAAAAGTACAGATGCTAAGGGGGATAGGTCATTTGATGGAGGTTCCTCAAGGAATAGGCTTGAGATACGATCCTAAATTTCAGAAGCGGGGTTCAAATCATGTACCTTCCAAATTCCAAAGAGCTAGTGATGATAGGGTGTGTAACCCTAAATTTAAGAAGGGAAAAGGTTCTAATTCACCAACGGAGAAGCCAACTTGTGGAAACTGTTGTAAAAACACTATGGTGAGTGACATAAGTGGATGGATAATTGCCTTAGTTGTCGCAAGAGTGGTCACAAAATGAGAGATTTTCCAAACTTGAAGAGTCAACATAGGGGTAGTGGCCAAGCTGAAGCAAGTTGATATAGTGATGCTCCAAATAAGAACCACTTCTATGCTTTCCTCTCTAGCATTGAGAAAGATACCTCTCGCGATGTGGTTACCGGTATATTAAACTCTTTACTATTGATGTCTATACTTTACTTGATGAGAGTGCTACTTTGTCCATTTTTACACCACTAGTAGCGAAAAAGTTTGATGTTTTAACCGATATTTTGCATGAGGCTTTTGCTAGTGTCTACTCTAGTGGGAGAGTAAGTTGTAGCAAAAAGAGTCTATCGAAATTGTCCTATATCATTGCCTAATAGAGTTTCTTATGTTGATCTTGTAGAACTCGATATGCTTTATTTGATATTATATTGGGTATGGATTGTTTGCATGCATGTTTTGCATCTATTGATTGTAGGAAAAGAGTTGTTACGTTTAACATCCCAAATGAACCTGTTATTGAGTTGAAGGGGGGAATTTCCATTCCTAGAGGTCGCATCATATCTTGTCTAAAAGCATGTAAAATTATCTCAAAGTGTTATCTCTATCACATTGTAATAGTCAAAGATTTGGATTATTATATTCCTCTTATTGAATTTGTCCCCGTAGTAAATGAATTTCCGGAGGTTTTTTGTAATGACCTACCTGGTATTCCTCCCAAATGGGAAATTGATTTTTGTATGGATTTGCTATCAGAAACAAATAACATTTCAATCCCTCCATATCGATTGGCTCTGACCGAATTGAAAGAGTTAAAGTCTCAACTCAAGGATTTGCTTGAAAAAAGGCTTTATAAGGCCTAGTATATCTCCATGGTGTGCTCCGGTGTTATTTGTCAAAAAGAAGTATTGATCATTGAGAATGTGTATTGACTACCGTCAACTCGACAAGGTCACCATTAAGAATAAGTGTCCTCTCCCTCATATTGATGAATTATTTGATCAACTCCAAGGGAAGAGTTACTTTTAGAAGATAGACTTTAGGTTGGGGTATCATCAACTCAAGGTGAGAGGAGAGGATGTACTGAAGATTGCCTTTCGGACTAGGTATGGAAATTATTATTTCTTGGTCATGTCTTTTGGTCTCACAAATTCTCCGATAGTGTTTATGGACCTAACGAATATAGTATTTCGAAATTACCTTGATTTGTTTGTCATTGTCTTCATTGACGATATCTTGGTATACTCAAAGATTGAGGAAGATCATATGGGTCATTTAAGGGTAGTGTTGCAAACCCTTTGAAGAACACCAGTTGTATGCCAAATATAGTAAGTGTGAGATTTGATTGATATCGGTTACTTTTCTTGGGCACATCATTTCTAGTGAGGGAGTTGAAGTAGATCCAAGCAAAACGTATTGATAGATCCGGATTGATCATACTTTCACATACTACATAGGTTTAATTGATCTGGGGTCTACACTATCATATATTACACCATTTATTGTTGGAAAGTTCAAAAGAACACTAAATTTATTACTGAAACCATTTGAAGTGTGTACACCGATTTGTGAGTCTATTATAGATAGAAGAGTTTATCCTAATTGCATTGTAACTATTTGTGATCGCAATACATTGGCTGACCTTGTTGAGCTAGAAATGGTATATTTTGATGCTACAATGGGTATGGATTGGTTAGCTTCATTTTATGCCAGAATAGATTGCCGGCCTAATATAGTGTATTTGAATTTTTGAGATGAGGCAGTCTTCAAATGGAAAGGTAATAGAGGCGCACCAAGAGGTAAATGTATTTTTTATCTTATGTCAAAGAAAATGATTTCCAAAGGATACATATGTCACCTTGTCAGAGTGAAAAATGTAAATGCAGAGCCACCTACCCTTCAATCCGTCCCAGTTGTAAATGACTTACACGATGTGTTTTCTAACGATCTTCCAGGTTTTCCTCTAGGACGAGAAGTAGAGTTTGGTATTTGTTGTGCTTCTAAATACTTAACCTATCGATATTCCTCTGTATAGAATTTCATTAAAAGAACTATGGGAGCTGAAGGAGAAATTAAAAGACTTATTTTAAAAAGGATTCAGAAGGCCTAGTATGTCCCAATGGGGAGCACAAGTTTTATTTCTATGCAAGAAATATGGATCTTTAAGAATGTGTATCGACAACCCGTAGTTGAATAATGTAATAATTAAGAATAACTATCCCCTCCCTAGAGTTGACGATTTGTTTGATCAGTTACAAGGTGCTATGTGTTTTCCAACGATCGACTTGAGGTCGGTTTATTACAAAGTGAGGTTCAAGATAGATGCCGTGAAAAATTGGGCAAGACCTACAATGCCTATGGAGATTGGTAGTTTTTTAAGATTACCAGGTTATTACAGAAGGTTCGTTGAATGATTATCTTCTATAGATGCAACCTTAACAAAGCTAACACACAAATAAACCATGTTTCAGTGGAGTGTTTAACGTGAAAGAAGCTTGAAAGAGCTAGAGAATAAATTAACTTCTACACCTATATTGTTACTTCAAGAAGGAATGAAAGGCTATGCAGTGTATTGTAATGCTTCTGAAATGGAATTGGGTTGTGTATTTATGTATTATTCGAAAGTAATAGCTTATGGATCAAGGCAGCAGAGGCCACCTGAGAAATATTATCCAACCCATTACCTAGAGCTAACAGCAGTTGCGTTTTCTTTGAACATTTGGTGACACTTCTTGTATGGAGTTTATGCTGACATATACACTAATCACTAGAGTTTGCAGTATATCTTTAAGCAAAATGACTTGAATATGAGGCAGTGCAGGTGGAGGGAGCTATTAAAACATTATTACATTGATATCTTGTATCATCCTAGAAAAGCGAATGTAGTAGTTGATGCTTTAAGACGTAAAATACTAGCATGTACTGATGGGAAGTGAGTGGAATGGCAAGGAATAACT